>CM067856.1:32612592-34067592 GCA_034642435.1 Megalocaria dilatata
AGCAGCGATATTTTCTTCTGTACTTACAGTTCATGTCTTGATGTTGTTGTTGCTGCATCGAGTAGAGAAAAATTTGTCTGAAATCTGGATAGTTCGACGAATAAGCTGCTCTGATGGACGATTATGTAAACCATAAATTTCACGAAGTGCTCTGTAAGTTTGGCGAATAAAACACTGATTTTGAAAATGAATTGCAACAATTTGTAAACGTTGTTGCGGCTTGAGTATTTCCAGGATAATTTGTCAATGCTTACTGAACAGAAATGTCGAAACAACATGGCTTCTACCTTCGTCAAATCACAGTTATCCCAATCGAATGTTCTATCACTCTGAAAAAAACATCCTATATAATATATGAGGAGTAAAGTTGTGATTTTCAGATTTTGTTCGAAAAGTTTCACTGTTAGCGAAATAATTGTTGTGAATTAATAAATTGTTGAAATATTCTTTATTATTTTTTTCAATTGTTAACCGAACTGATTGTGCTCTGTGGTTTTACTCGTATCTTCAAGTACACGAACAAAGAAGAAAGGGCTAATGGGTGATAATTTGCATTTTAATAGCTGGACGAAAAGGAGCATTTTATTTTTAACTTTAAAACAGAGAGTTCTGTCGATTTACACATATTTATTCAAGTAAAAAATAAACAAAAGATATTATTTTAATTTCCACAGAAATTTTTACAATACAGCAATTTTTTCACTACGATGTGGCTTTTTCAGGTAACTACATTCTACTTACTGATGGTGTCTAGTATAACAGAGCTTAAATACAGTACCTGACAAAACAACGGCAAGAACAAGTTATAAAAACTTAGGGTGTTTATTGGAGTTTGCCGCTGAAAAATGCCATTTGGAAAAAATATTTAGTAATGGGGATCTGTCAACATCTGTTTGTTCATTCAAGAGGATTTCACGAGCATTGTACATGTTGGTTTCTGAGGATTCTAAAAGTGCTAATCTAGAACTTTTGCCTTCGACGTGGATAACTTTATAGTTATTGTTGAAATTATGCCTGAATTTCTTAAGATGATTAGCATATGTCGAATGTACGGAATCCGATATAAAACTTCTTTGGTGTTCTTGGATTTTTTTTTTAATGATCTACCTATCTGGCCAATATATTCTCAAAGGCAATCGTTGCAAGTCATCTCGTAAACTCCAGATTTATTTTCTTTATTTTTTCGATCCTTATTGTCTTTTATATAAGTACTAAGCTTATTGATGGTTTTAAAAGCTGCATGGTAATTGCAACAATTTTTGAAATGTTTCGCAATATTTTCAGGTAATCCAAGAACATAAGATGACGAAAATTATTTATGTGTCTTGTCCTCTTTTATGATTGAATACACGAAATTAAATGCCACGTTCTTTTGTTTATTGGTTACCATTTTGTATATAAGAAAGGGGTTGTAACCGTTGTTTGAAGCTGTTTTTTAATAATGTTTATTTCTTTGGAAAAGTTATCTGAATTCAGAGGGACATTCAATAGTCTATGAATAAAACTATTATATGCTGGCATCATTTGGTTGGTGGGGTGATTTGAAGTTTTATATATTGTAATATCTGTATGTGTGGAATTGTGAAAAATACTGAAATCATGTAAATTATCTAGTCTTGTTATAGTGAGGTCAAGAAAATTAATGCTGTGGTTCTGTTCTTATTCGATTGTGAATGGGATTTTTGGATGGAGTTTATTAATAAAATTCATGAAGATCTGTAGTTGTCGGTCGGTGCCTTTTTCTAGTGAATTTCGCAATATAAGATGTAAAAAATTTAGTAGAATAGAATGTAGACTAAACGAGTCACGATACTCAACAAATGAGTGTAATTTAACATAGCTGCCTGTATTTAAGTTAATTCGAATTAAGATTATGTAAAATTAGGAAAATTTTTTTTTGGTAGCTGCATTTTTAGTGACAACTGGGAGTTAATTGATTTTGAATAACTGTTCTTTTGAACATGTATGAATTTCACTAATTCTACAACTGGACAAAAACGAATGAAAAAGGCTACTTGTATTAGTACCGCGGAATGTTTACCGTTATATTTTATTCGTTATTTCAATATCTTAAACAACAAATTAATTATTCGTAATGATTGATCACACTGTGTTGATCTAGTCTGAGTCTGATGTACTATTGTGTTGATGTAATTTTCTCGCTAATTAACCAGATATGTTTATCTTATAGGATAAATCACAACGATGATAAAGTGAAGAAGATTCGAACAATTTAACGGTAGCAAACATATTTTTGTTATGGCTGTATATAATACCAAGTTAAAATAAAACCTACTAGAACGAAGGGAAAAATGGAACACTCCCTTCCGAAAGATCATCAAAAATGAACACTCAATAAACAAATCTCGTTCAATGACAGCCAACTCATTTCTTTATATTTTGATTTCCTCAAAAACTCGATTTATCTGTCAAATACCGAACCCTACAAAGAATGTTTGTAAAACCTACTAGAACGAAGGGGAAAATGGAACAGTCCTACCGAAAGATCATCAAAAATGAACACCCAGTAAACAAACCTCGTTAAATGATAGCCCAACTCATTTTTTTATATTTTGAGTTCTTCAAAAACTCCATTTATCTGTTAAATACCGAACCCTCAAAGAATGTTTGTAAACACTATGAATTAATGCTCTTTCATTTTGCACCTTGGGTCCATAGGAATGAAGGAAAGCTTTCATTTCTTAATTCTATTTATCCTTCTTTTTCCTTTCACGCTCACTATGCCGCTTTGAAAATATTCGTGTTAATTAAAAAAAAACATAATTGTCGGTTTACTTCTTCAGTGAGAGTGTTAACGCTTTCACCTGTTTTTGAGCTTAATGGGGTTCTACTGGAAAAAGAAAAAGAGGCGAAAGGACAGAAATGTCCAATTTCCGCAGACTAAAACATTTGAAACAATTTACAGGGACGTTCTTTGAAACACATGTACAATTTGAAGTGAACGAACTATTACAAGTCCGAGTATATACAGATTACTTTAAATAAACAATAAATATTTGCAATTTTGTAATATTTTTTCCAGTTTATATGCTTGATGTTACTAAGAATAATGAAGCTGAGTGTAAGTTTTCGAGGCATATTATTGAATGACAAAATTAATTTGTTGTTATTCTAATTTTTTCATTTATCTGGACTGAAGAGGTATATTTCAAGGAGCTGATAGAGATGTAGTTAATTCTGATTGTAGCTGTGAGGAATCAAGTTATCTTAAACAGGGTATCCCAGAACTTAGAATCGAAGGATTCTCGAAGATTTAAAAAAAACAGGTCAAATTCTGTTTTAAGGAAGACGAATTTCCATCATGAATTTGTTCCGAAAAAACCACCCTCATGAAGGTGGCATCAACCCCCAACATTTTTTTAATAGGGAAGAGATATCGAGTGTTGGTTAGATTGAAAGTTATTTATCTTCTGTACATAACTTAGTTACAATGATCAAAATAGGGTCATTATTCTCGAAATAATGTAATATTGTCAAGAGGTGATGTTGAACAGTTGGACCGCCCAAACTCAAGAACCTAAGAGTGTTGAATAATTCAAAAATAATATTCAAGTTCTATATTAGGGAGAAAGAATTACTATGACGACATTGTTCCGAAAAAACCAACTGAGTATTGCAAAAACCACCAAAATTTTTTGATTTGGGAGAAGGTGTTGGATTTGGTTTAGTTAAGAAGTTTTTTCTGTTCTGTAAACATCGCAGTTGAAATTTTCAAATTCGTTTATTAAATGGCAGAAAAATTCAAGTTTTTGAATGTATTACTTTGAAATCTTTCGATTTTCTTATCGATCATGATGGGAAAATGTGTGAAACCCATGAAATTTATTACAATGTATACTATTTTGTTGAAGATTCTTTCTCAAAGGTGTTTCAGTTTTTCATTTCCGCATCATAATTGCGTTTGAGACTTACTTTCCAGGGCGAAAATGGTCTATTCTCAAATTATTTAAATTATTTAAATATTTTAATATTAGCCTTCTACATATTTGATTTCAAAATATTATATTTAATGATTATAACTTCTGAAAGTAAATAAAAATGATGTCATATAAGTACCACTTATATCAAATGACATATAAAATAAACATTCATTATAAGACATCCAAATGGTATAACAAAATCCAATAAATAAAAATTGTTAACCAAAATCCTGTAAATTAAATATTTTGAATAGACAAAATTTTGTTTCTGCAGATCAATCTTATGAAAACAAATATCTTTCAAAAATGTCTAACATAATCTTGAGAATTTCATCATAAAACTATCTTACTTAGAATATTCAGTATTATTGGATATCTAACTAAGTTACTTTATATAAAAAAACTCAAGATTTGTAAAAACATTACTGAAAAACAAGTTTTAAGAGAGACTTTGCTTCGTCAGTATTCAAATCTTTCAATCTTTTAGATCAAGGGTAAACCACAGAAATATTTATATATAGTGAACCGTTACACTACATTTAAAGATTTTTCAGTTTACTAGAAGGTTTCTAAATGGTTGAAAGGTGAGTGAATATTTGTTGTTGATTGATGTTATATTTATTGAATATGAATTATTTGAATACCGACGAAGCAAAGTCTCTCTTAAAACTTGTTTTTCAGTAATGTTTTTACATATCTTGTGTTTTTTATATAAAGTAACTTAGTTAGATATCCAATAATATTGAATATTCTAAGTAAGATAGTTTTATGATGAAATTCTTAAGATTATGTTAAACATTTTTGAAAGATATTTGTTTTCATAAGATTGATCAGCAGAAACAAAATTTTGTGTATTCAAACTATTTAATTTATAGGATTTTGGTTAACCTTTTTTATTTATTGAATTTTGTTATATCATTTGGACGCCTTATAATGAATGTTTATTTTATATGTCATTTGATATAAGTGGTACTTATATGACATTATTTTAATTTATTTTCAGAAGTTATAATCATTAAATATAATTTTTTGAAATTAAATATGTAGAAAGCTAATATTAAAATATTTAATAATTTCATATACCTTCTATCAAGAATTAACCTCTATTTATGTTATGAAATTCTCAAATTATACTATCGGAATGACGCAAATTCTAGATTAACTGCAAGGTATTTCAATAAAAATCATCCAGGAGAAAATGTGAGTCACCAATATGTTAAGCATTTGATGAATAAATTAGAAACTACTGGTTCCTTTCGGGTTACGAAACACGAAGTTGAACGTTCAGTCCGAAATGAAGCTATTGAAATAGCAGTATTGAGACATTTATAGATGGATTATAGGCAATCTATAAGAACTTTAGCACGAGCATCTATTCTTCCGAAATCTAGCATTCATCAAATTTTGAAAGCTCATAAATTTCATTCTTATAAGATAAGGCTGGTACAACAGTCGAATGAAGATGATCCTGACCGTGGGACTCAGTTTTGTGACTAATTTAGTGAGTTACTTACTGAATAATAACCCACACCGACGACTCTACAATACAATCTTTTCTGAAGAGTATACCTTTGTGTTGAATGGGTAAATCAATAGAAATAATTGTCGGTACTGGAGTGATAGTAATCCTCAGTCATTCAGGGAGACACATACACACATTGCCCAAAAATTAAATATTTGTGTAGTGCTGGGCCAACTTTTATCGATGGGAGTCTTGTTGGAACATTTTAATTGAATTCATTAGACGATATTATTGATCCAATGATTTCTGACATTCTGGAAAACGAGACAACCTATTAGAAAATGAAGTCTCCTTTCAGCAGGACGGTGCACCGTCACATTTCGATATCCATGTTTGACAATTTTTGAAAGAACGTATCCAGGACGTTGGATTGGCAGGTGGGATCCTATAGAGTGGCCAGCAAGATCACCCGACCTATCACCATTAGATTTTTTTGTGGGGACATTTGAAGTCCAAAGTCTATGCAACTCCACCTGAAAATTTTCCAGAAACGCGGCACAGCATCAACACGGAATGCCAATTGCTGACACCAGATATTTTCAAAAATGTTAGAGAAGGATTGGAGAGTAGACTATATTATTGTAAAGAGATTGGTGGTAGTTATTTTGAACAACACATACGTTTGTTCTTTAAATAGCTTACATTTTTTTTTAAATTTGAATATCAAAACAGATTTAATCTGTTAGTCTTCTACAATTTTAATTTCAAAAAATTTATTTAAGGAACTTTAAGAATTAAATTAATGTCTTTATAAGCACTGCTCATATTTAATAGATGTATAAAATTGAAATTCATCATACAGTATCAAATGGAATTAAGAAAAATCAACGAATATAAATTGTCAATTAAAATTAATAAATAAACCAACATTTTTTGTTTCACTCTAGGCATGCGTACTGAAATCTTCAGACAAACGTACGAAGCCCTGTTCGTTACAAAATGTATTGTTTTCTGATCCTATATTTATGAAAAATAACTCTTTCTCAAAAATATAAAACATAATTTTAAGAACTTCTCAAAAACTAATTTATTCGAAATATTTAATATATTTCAATAAATTACTTCAAAAAATCTCAAAACATGTAGCACACCCTTCAAATAAACTAGTTTTTGAAAAGTTCTTAAAATTATGTTTTATATTTTTGAAAAAGAGTTATTTTTCATAAATATAAGATCAGGAAACAATACATTTTGTAACAAACAGGGCTTCGTACATTTGTCTTGAACGAAACAAAAATGTTTGTTTATTTATTTATTAATTTTAATTGACAATTTATATTCGTTGGTTTTTCTTAATTTCATTTGATATTGTATGATGAATTTCGATTTTATACTTCTATTAAATATGAGCAGTGCTTATAAAGACATTAATTTAATTCTTGAAGTTTCTAAAATAAATTTTTTGAAATTAAAATTGTAGAAGACTAACAGATTAAATCTGTTTTGATATTCAAATTTTGTGATTATCCTTCTATCAAGTAAAAAAGGGTTCCTCATTATTTTATCTTACATTTTTTCTTTATCATTACTTACAGATCTGGTGTATTTGAATGTATTGAGTTTCTGTTTGATAATGTTCAATATCAAATTGCTTAAAAATCGCCGAATTTGAAATTTTCAACTAGGATATTTAGAGAACAGGAAAAGTTTTTCAACTGAAAAAAATTGGGGTTTGTTGCCTTCTTCAGGTGGTTTTTTCAGAACAATATCGTCATAGGAATTCTTTCTCTATAATACAGAACTTGAAAATTAATTTTGGATTCTTCAAAACTCTTAGGTTCTTGAGTTTGTGCGGTTCAACTGTCTGTTCAATATCACCTTTTGACGGTAAGTTCAATATTACATTATTTCGTGAATATTGAATCGACTGAAAATTTCAACTGGGCTGTGCATAGAACATAAATAACTTTCAAACTAACCAACACTTGACATCTCTTTCCTATTCAAATAATGTTGGGGATTGATGCCATCTTCATGGGGGTGTTTTTCCGGAAGAAACTCATGATGGAAATTCGTCCCCTCGAAACAGAAGTTGACCTGTTTTTTTAAAATGTTCGAAAATTCTTCGTTTCTAAGTTCTGGAAGGGGTCAAAAAAATATACCATATGACACCATATTAGGTCCAATTATATTTTCTCATTTCCATACATATAAGTATGAAAAAAGTTTTTAGTACCGTTACTAGAATCAGATGTAAATTTTTATGGTTTTTGTAAAATGGTAAAAATGGTACACTCCTTTTAATTTTTTTTTTAACAAAATACCAACTGTTTTCTACATATTGTAGTAGATTACCACTAAAAACCGGATAAACTCCAAATATTCTTGATGATTCTATGAAGTATCTCTTATTATTTGAGCGACTTATCAAATGAGATTTACAAAGATTCGACATAAGGCGTGGGCCATTTAAAATTGGCATTTTTGATTGGCGATAAAGGAAAAACTGATGAATATTTTTTCAAAGTTTGAGTTCATAAGGGAAGTTGAATCTTGACATTTACGACTGAAAAACAATACATGACCGCCACGTCTGGCTATAGAACCGATCAACCCAATTTTTAGTATATTGTCGATTGTTTGGGAAAAAATTCTTATGAATGGCAACTTCAACCTCGTGTTCCGAGGCATTCATCGTTTATGGATTGTTAGCGTAACACTTATTATTAACGGATCCCCACCTAAAATAATCCTTCGAGTTGGAGATGAGCTTCATCCCTAAAGGTAATTTTTCTGGGAGAATGCTCATCTTCGGCCATGAGATCATTAGTCCATTAAGCGAAGTGGAAACGCACCGGATGATCACAAGGCTTCATTTCCCTTCAGGGAAGTAAGATAAATGTTCAATTCTTGAGCACGATGAAGAGTTCGGATGTTCAGCCACATTCTGGGATACAGGAGCAATGTATTCAGGTGTGTTCATTGGAGGAGAACATAAATAGGTTGTTTTATCAAATAACGATCTAGTTTCACGAACTCGCTTCACAAATTGATCCACAAATTGCTTGAGAGCATTTAATTTTTATTGAATTTTCATCATTTTGGAAATAAATTCTTAATACGTTCCACTTTTGTTCGAAAAAACCAGTACTTCAACATGCGAACGTTACCTTTAGTAACGAAGTTCAGTTGTTCGTGTGAGGATAAGTTCCCACGTGATATTGGAGACTATATTTCTTGATTTATTTTTACCTTGTGGTTTGTGACACAAATTATATTATCAGAGTCAATTCTGTGTGAACAAAGTTATTATTATTTTTATCACCAGTGTTTTTTCTCCTTTTGTATTATTCTTATCATTATCGAGGAGATCTCTACTATCTCAGCTTTTGGCCAGATAGAAATCACCTTTCCCAGATTCAAGAATAAAAGTGAAAATGCATCATTTGATTACATTTCACATGAATTTTCTCACAATTCTGCATGTAGTTTGATAATTGTCGCTTTCTGACTTTCTATATAAGTATTCTTCAGTATTACTTATACGTGTAAACGATCATGTGGGCTCTTTGGCATCAATACAGTCGATGATATTATGAAAGGAATTATTTCCACCTTATCCAGGTGCCAATCCCTTTTATCTCAAATGAATCTGCACAAAGGAAAGTGAAAGGCAACAGACAATCGTGTATCAATTAACTATATAACCAACCAAAGTGTTAAACACATGAACAGGGCGATTCCGAGGTTTGTTTGATGTTAGTTGAAACTGAGAGTTATGGTCCAATTTCGGACTTAGCCAAGTGCATATACGTCCGAAATATGCTCAATGATACTACGTATGTGGGTTTGCACTGAAATGGCGCTGGTAGTGTTTTTTACTTGCACCAGGCCAATTATCGGTCTTAAGTATTCCCGGTTCTCCAACATTAAAGGTATCAAATGGGATAGTGCCGATGAACTGCAAACGGTGATATCGATCAATGCTTGACGTCTGCTTTTCACTTCTCTCTTTGCAGATTCATTGGGTTTCAGGCACGATAAGTGCATACTGAGGATGAATGTTCGTTCATTAATTATTATATAACTGTTTTTTGTTAGGCATACACGCCCACATTGAAAATGTAGTTTTTTTTTTAAACGATGAGAAAAAGAAAGTTCTTCATTATAATCTCGTGTTAAATTGAGCACAACCTTCAATCAGAACAGTAAATAGAGAAAAAGGGCATTAATACGTTAAATTATTCAATTTATTTTAGGTAACAAGACATTTGTTTCATCAAGAATTACAAAATACAAAAATTAATATACATTCTGTCAAGAAAGTACCGAGAGTTATCGATTAAAATCTGGCGGGGCAATGAGGCAGGTAATTTTTTTTTCCTAGGTTGGTACCACTGTCCTTAATTACTATGCCAAGCTTGAGCGGGATCTGTCAACTAGTGTGTTTGCAACAGCTGATTAAGTCAGTCGATGTCAGAGTGCGTGCCGATTTTTACTATGGGTGATTACGTTGAGCAAAGAATTTGTTTAAAGTTTTGTGTTACAAATGAGTTTTCGTGTGCCGATGCATTGAAAATGTTGCAAAAGGCCTTTGGTGATGATGCTCTATCGAAAACTCGTGCATATCAGTGGTATAGAGCCTTCAAGGACGGTCGTGAAGTGGTCGGAGATAACGTGGATAAAATTAAGGAAAGGGTGCTGGAAAACCGTCGTACCAGCTTGAGAGAGATAGCACATGATCTTAAGATATCCCACGAGTCCGCACGTACGATTTTGATTGATATTTTGGGCATGAGAAAGGTGGCCGCACGACTCGTACCGAAAGACCTGAATTTTCTTCAAAAACGTCATCGCGAACAGGTTGCTTCAGACATGCTGGATCGCTGTAATTCCGATTCTACATTCATGGAACGCATTATAACTGGTGATGAGACCTGGGTCTACGAGTACGATATGCAAACAAGCCAGCAATCATCGGAATGGTTGGCAAAAATGAGCCGAAACCGAAAAAACCACGCCAAAGCCGCTCGAAAATGAAGGTGATGCTCATTGTTTTCTTCGATATCCGTGGCGTGGTGCACTACGAATTCGTTCCAGAGGGTCAGACGGTAAACAAGGAGTATTACCTAGGCGTTATGAAACGTTTGCGTGAGCGTATCCGTAAGAAGCGGCCAAATTTGTGGGCGAACAACTCATGGATTTTGCATGACGATAACGCGCCTTCTCACCGAGCTACGATTGTGACTGACTTTCTCGCCAAAAACTCAACAAACGTGCTTCAGCAACCACCGTATTCGCCGGATTTGGCTCCCTGCGACTTTTTCCTCTTCCCAAAACTAAAATTGCCCCTTCGTGACACCCGTTTTGAGTCGATTGAAGCCATAAAACAAAATTCGGCGCGAGAGCTAATGTCCATCCCGGAAAGCGCCTATAAAAAATGTTTCGATAATTGGAAGTGCCGTTGGCATAGATGTATTGGAGCAAATGGAGCCTATTTTGAAGGCGACCCAATAAATTTTGACGATTAAATGTAAAAATGTTGTTTTAATTGAAAATTCCCGGTACTTTCTTGACAGAGTAGTAGACTGGCCACCACCAGCAACACTGAGAATGATATGATCCAACTTTTCCCGAGGCATTTCATTCCAGGATTGCTGAAGTGTTTGAAAAAGTTGTTAATGCTTTCTAAAATACTATCCATCCCTAAGAACGGCTCTGTGAAACATATTGCTCATTGATTGATATTCGGCGGTTGAGGGTGTCAGTCTGAAACCAGGACATTTATGATTTACCAGTAATTCACATATGACTTTTGCTGTGTGCAGAGGATTTATCACGTATGAGATAAACATCTGGCATAAATTTCCATAAGCAAACACCAGTGTTTCAAAAATATTCCTCATAAAATCGTTGGCTGTCAAATATCGATTCAGCAAAACGTACTGCGCCTGTACTTCTCATATATGCTGCAGTATCCATTCTACGGTACTAGGTGTTCTTTTATAGAATCTATAGTCCGTCTAGAAAATATCTGGCAAAAACAAAGCTCAAATTCAATTATTTAGTATATATTTTCAATTCTTTAATTAGAAAATTATAACAAAATATTCATATCATTTACTTATACAACCTCCATTTAACTGAAAACACTTGACTACACGTCGAGGTACAGGTGAATTCTACCAGAATAGTTATTGGCTATTTGAGGAAGGCCTCTTTTCCAAGTGACTACCAAGCAGTCTCCACAGTCCACCCCTAGAGGTAGAAAGTGTGATAAGGATTACGCCATATCATCGCGCGTGGCGAGAGCCCCTCCGAAGAGATGAACCCACCAGCTTCCAGTTTGGGCCCCGACTCGAAAGCCAGAACCGTCTGACTGGTAGCAGCGAAGCACTATCCAACCTCTACTGGCTCAGCAGGTCAGTACCCGAGTTGGTTTGAGACGCAACTCACCCGCTGGAGGGAATTCTTATCCATCCACCCGAACGCAGTCCCATGAACTAAGATAAACTCAAGATTGACGACTACAATTGATCCTGGTACGAGCACCGTCTAGCGGACTATACGACTGACCCACTGAACCCATGTGAAGTCATTTGATTGATCCTGGCATCAAGCACTAATGGCGGAGCCATTTCGTCGAGATCCACAAACCCTAAATTGTTGCGCACAGATCCAGGGGCCAGAACAGGCCGGTCGAACCGTCAAGTCCCGTTAAACCCCGAGTCGTTTCATGAGAATATCCCGAAAATGGGGGTCTGCGAACAGATAAATAAAATACCCCCCTAGTCCAGCATGCGGACTTTCAACCACTGCCCCCTCGAGTCCAACACCAATTGGGGTGGCCAGGTAGTACAAGTAACACCTGTGGGCAAGACCACCCCCCTGAGGTAACACAGTATGCTACATAACGCACTCGGCCATTACACAGAATCCGGAGATTTATACTGCGATAGGGTAGAGTACGCCAGTTTTAAGGGAGAAGCCCTGTGCTGCGACAGACTCCCTTGTCACTGAGTTAATCAACCGGCTCAGCCCTCCATTTCAGCTGAGTAAAACTTGGGTCCCATTCGGAAATCTTCCACCATACAGGTCCAGTGACTGGCGCGAAATTGCATTACGTTAGACACCAAGACTTAACCCTCCAATTCGCCGGGACGAATCTAGGGTCCTAGTCAAGAGAGCGCCCCCATCACGTCAAGATCTAATGCCTGGGGGGCGCACGTCGAGGTACACACGAAACTATCACCTTCATTATTTTCGGTGATGGTAGCCCAGGACTGTAAAACTGACTGAATTAAATCATCTTTATTTCGTGGCGCTGCTCGTTCAACTTCAATCTCAATTAGTCCCCATATGTTTTCAACGGGACTAGGATCTGGTGAAGCTGCTGGCCATGAAATGGTTGTCACCTGTTATCCAATTTGCGAAACCCCAGGCGCGGATTGTGTCATCCTAAGGCCAACAAAGCGTTTAATTTGTTTCCTTTAATCTTATGCGGTCTTCCTGAAACTGGTATATGACATATCCATGCAATTTTTATCCTCTTAATTGTCTCATATACAGAACTTTTTTACAGTTCATTCAACTGCACTAATTTCTTAACGTTTCGAAAACCTTTTCTATCCAAATATTCTTCTGTTTTATTTCTTCTAGTTGCGACATTATTTCATAAATTGTATACCTATTGGCAATGAACAATATTTGACAAATAGTGTTACCATGCAACTTTGGCCATAGTCGACTATCTGCACAACCTATTTTATATATTACTTTCGTCTTAGAATGTTACAAAAAAGAAGTATATTAAAATTATGAAAAATAATAAATTCCTGATACTTTCTAGGCGGACTATAGATATAAACCAAACAGAGATTCATCTATTAATAAAATTTTACTACCTGCCCAAAGCTAAATACCTAGTAATCACAGTGGATAATGACACCAATTTTAAAGTATATTCCTATAATAAAGAAAGAGAAATATTTGCTTGATAATAGAAATTTCTATCCTCCTTTTACAAAATCTGTCACATATACCGCACAACTGTTTCAAGAATCTACCAATATCTAATGATAAATATGGAATATTCTATCCATCCCTAATAATATCGAAATAACAGAATGCAGTAGTTTAAGATCTTTGAGTAAAATACGCCATCCAGGAAAACATTTTTATCGACCCTTGTGATATTTTCATATCTTATTATTTCATGAATCTGCTTCTGTTTCTAATAATAACTCTCAGTGCTTTCCCTTATTAGCTCAAATTGACGACATCATTCCCTGGCTTTATGTTCTCAAAGCCTTTTGCACTGTCAATTCGGAGACAAAAGAGAAACCACAACTTCTGCATGATCCAATTCAGTTAAGAGCAGGAACGAGGAAGAATACACAATATCATATAGACAGACATGACAAAGTAATTTTTCTTCAGCGATAATAAAAAAATTCAACTGGATGTTGGTTCAACGAACGAGATATTGAGTCAGGAAAGCAAAAAAGGATGAGACTAAATTGATTAGATCTTCCTCCCTTGGAGAATAAATTTAATACATTTTTTAGGCCTCAATTACACGAGAGCTTTCCATAGCTGCTATCAGAATGCGCTGTTTCATAAAGAATTCGGAAGTTGCACTGTGAATACGAGTACATAAGAAATATAATCGGTGGGACATGTTATGTTGACTCTTACTTATTCATAATGGAATCAAATATGACTTCTCTGATACCTTAATAGCTTCTTTCTTTAAATTGAATCGGTCCTTATTTTATTTAATTTAGAGCTTAACATTTATTTTCTGAGTTTTCTCTCTAATAGTTGATTGTTCGAATCAATTTAATTATATCACTGGTTCTTAATACGGTTTCAGACAAAAGCATTCAACTGAAACTGAGGCATTTTCGTTTGTCGAAGGTTTTCATAAATATTTGGATGAGGATATGTGCGTAGGGGTATTTTTTTCGATTCCTTATATGTATATATATATATATATATATATATATATATATATATATATATATATATATATTGTCATGGTATTTACAGTTAAAATAAATAATTACATAAATATATTAAGGAAAAGACTCACCTTTGTATATAAGTTGACTCGTTAGAGTATAACTAGAGCAAAATTCATTAAATAATATCCATTTTGACAGAAATATTAATAATTCAATTCGTAAAAACACTCACAAGCTAAAATTATGAAGAAAAAGCATATTCAGGATACATAACGACTAGTCGATTGAAAATTCTTTGAACGGTAATCAAAAAAACAGTAATCTTGTTGACAGTTTATAAATAAAATTCACAGGGAGATTTCAATTCACAATTATACAATATAAAACCAGCCAAAGTTGCAATAAATAGAAGTAATTTGAATTTAGATATCAAATTTGAAATTGATGAAGAATTTATTGAAAAGATTTGTTATTATAATGAATCACATATAAACTTTAGTGAAATTGTTGACAAAGAACAAGCTAAAATAAATATAACTTAACAGAATTATGTAAATAGGACAAATATGATCAAAAATCACTTAATTCAATGAAAGATAGCATCTACGTCAGATATTTTCAAATGATTAATGTAAGAGATATCCTTGAAAATGTTTAGGCATCAATAGTATTGTAATAGCATCAAGGCTAAAGAAATTTAATCAATTTCATAAGTAATATTAAGTATTTTATAAGTTATAAGCATTAGAAGTTGAAATTTGTTAAATTTTGACACTTGAAATACTTTACGAAGGAAAAGCAAGACTTTCACTGTTCTGTTTAACATGAAACATACATCAAAATGTAGTTAAAAAAATAAGCTAATTTTCAAAAGTAATTTCAAATCAGGAAATGTTGTAATTTTTGTAAAATCATCAAAAGCATCATTTTTATATAATTTTGACAGAAGCTAGTAAGCTTAGAAATTCAAATTTTCTTGAAAACTATAAATAGGGCAGACACAGAAAAAGTCGGCAGTCTCCAATTATATGCAGAGTAGAATCCTTGTCGGTCCGTAATTAAAAAAAATGCCAAAAAAGTAACATCATCTGAAAAAAGAAGATTATTTGGTTATTGGGAATGGAAAGTGAATTCAGAAAATACATTACCTGAATGTGAATGGAAAAATATCACATAGAAATCAAGTTTTAAACGAATTGGACATATTGAAGAAAATCAACAAAGTAGCCTGTGAATTTCAGAACGTTCTAGAAGTGTTGTTTCCAACGAAACGAGTGTTATTCCTGAAACAAAGAAGACAATTAAAAGGAACATACATAAATTGATGAACAAACTTACCAAAGGTATTAAAATTCAATCCTGTTAATCTTTTCCCAAAGTAGTTTAGAAATAATAATCACTGTTTACATTAGAATTACGTTAGGTTATTTAGATAAGGTTAGGTTAACATAGAATTAGATTTAGGTTATTCATCACTGATTATAATATTTCAAATTACTTTCATAAAATATAATTTAAAAATTCAATCTTTTTAGAAAATTCAAATTGAACCCTCCCTCAAATATCAAATCAGATTTAATAATATTTTAATTTAAAAATTCAAAATTATAATCTTAAGAGTTAGCCGGAATCATAGAATACATCACCTATATACAAGGGTGATCTAATTAGTAATTCATTCACAAAATTTCATAAATATAATTCCATAACAATATATATATATATATATATATATATATATATATATATATATATGTAAAAATAAAACTGTTATTATTAGGGAAAACTCCTTGTAACTTCTATGTTCTATGTTATATATTCTATGATCTATGTTCTATGCCTAAGATTTTAACCTAAAACTGTCACATGTTATATTTAGTTAGCTGTTAGAAATGTGAATTGAGAAACCCGAAATACCATTGTTTTTGATTTCTTCCAGGTTAGTAAGCTATTTTTTATTTCTTTGTATGATATTTTTTTATTTTGTGTATGTTATTCTGTTATATTTAAAACTAAAGAAAATAAATTCTTCTAGAATCATGACATTAGATCGTCTATTTCATCAATTATAAAAATAAGAATTGATTACATTCTTATAAATTAAAAACGTAAGCTATAATGACGACATCCATGAAGATTTGCATCGTTTTGGAAGCATCCAATACTGATGAGAAGAAAAATACATACAAATTCAAATGGATCCAAACTACGGAAACGGAAAATATATATTATGAAATACCAGAGGACAAACAGGATATATCTGACCATCATGAACTTTTGGCTCTACCGAAGGAGAAGAATATCTTGAAATCGATATAAGTAAGAGGTTCATTTCGTACGTGTGTCATTTCATTAACTCCGGAATTGAAAGAAATATATTCTGATGCCGAAGAAGATGAGATGTTTAAGAATGAATATTTACAACTGATTTATGCACCCGCATACGTGAGAACAGTATTTGGACAAGAATCAGCAAAATCACAGGATACGGTAGAACTTAAAAAAAAAGCAAGGAGAATAAAGAGGATTTCAAGAGGATAAAACGGGATTTTGTGCTGAATAATTTTGATGGTAATAGTGTTTCAGAGAATTAATGGTTAAAAAAATTCCAGACGGAATTCACGCGTTGTGAAGTAGAAGAAGATAGAGATAAAATTTAAATTTTATGGTTGTTTCTGGATGGAATAGCGAAGGAATGGTTCGATTGTAAATTAATTACATTAGGTTTAGATAAAAGTTTTCAAATATGGAAAGATAACTGCTCAGAGAGTTTTTGTGAAACGAGTTGGCATAAATATAGAGAGGCATATTCATTTAGGTACATAGGAGGAAGGTTAGTTGACTACGCTTTTAGGAAAGCAAATTTGTTGTTAAATCTTCGAAATAATTTTCCAACTGACATATTAATTGATTTTCTTCTGACAAGTTTGCCAATTGGTTTACAAGATAGAATTGATCAATCAAATTAAACAACTTTCGAGAAATTATTGGGTGAGTTGCGAAAGCTAGAAAGTTCAAAAAAATATGACAACGATCGAAATAAAAAAAATCATAGAATGAATAAATCTGACGAACAAATTTCTTCCTATTCACAAACAAATAGAAAAACAGTTAAGAAGAAACCATGCTCAATTTGTGAGAAGAATGGTTTTTCAGGTAGCTTTCATCCGGGACTTTATGTCGGCTAAAGAATAAATCCAATAATTTTGAACAAAGAAACGTACCCGGTAACATAAAAACTGTAAACAATGTTGGGGTACAGGATGAATTAAATCAGGCCATTTCAAACCAAAAAAAACTAAGACTGCTGCCATTGATAAAATTGAAGGTGTTTGTAAATAATAACGAATTATGTGGAATTCATGATTCGGGCTCAAATGTTACACTTCTGAATTCCAAAGTAGCGGATAAGATATGTCTACACATTCAAGATAATAGAAACACATTCAAAACAGTCAATGACAGGGCAAATTTTTCAGGCAAAATAATTACAAAAATGAGAATCAATAATATCAAAAAAGAAGTTGTACTTTTTGTAGTTAATGAGAAAAATTTCGAGTATGATATTCTACTCGGACTATATTCTATTTCCAATTTTCAATTAAAACAAGATTTTGATTTGAATATTTATCAAAGATTAGATATGAATGAAGAGAGAAAGATTGATTGTGTCCATAATAATAATAATAATGATAACAATGATTACACCATCAATTTCAATGAAGGGATACCAGTGGAACTTTTCGAAGCAAAATTAGGCCATTTCGAAACAAATCAGAGAAAAAAAATTGAAATTTTATTAAATAAATATGACCATATTTTTGTAAAACACAAGTTTGATATTGGTCAGGTGCAAAATAATGAGGCACATATAAAACTTTTAGAACACAAATTTATAGCAGAAAAACCATACAGATGCTCAATGGAGGATCAAAAAGAGATATAATTCAAAATAGGAAGATTGTTGAAAGCGAATCTGATTGAGGAGTCCTCCTCACCTTTTGCGTCACTTTAGATATAAGAGAGTTGAAGGGTCTAAAACTAGATTGTGTGTCGATTTTCGTGAACTCAATAAATTAATTGTTCCCGAACCACAGCCTTTCCCATTAATTGATGAAATCTTAGCCAAGACCCGAAATGCAAAATTCTTTACTACATTAGATGTAAATTCTGCCTTTTGGTCGATTCCTATTCGTATCAAAGATGGAGATAAGACTGCTTTTGTGACACAGAATGGTCACTGGCATTGTAAATGTTTACCTTTTGGACTTAAAACATCCCCGGCCATATTTCAACGTATATTCAATAATATTATCAGAAAATACAGCCTGAATATATTCTGCCTGATATTCTTTTATTTTCTTCAACATTTGACCAACATATAGAACATTTGGAGAGTCTCTTGAAAGCAATATGTAATGAAGCATTCAGACTTAAATTCATCAAGTGTAATTTTGCAGAAGAAGAAGTAAAATATTTAGGACATATTGTAGGAAACAATACAGTATGACCTATAAATGACAATTTAATTTCCATTAGGAATTTTTCTCCATCAGATACTGGTAAGAAGATTAGGCAATTTTTGTGTAAATTAATTTTTATCACAAGTATATAAAAGATTCAGCTAGATTATTAGAACCGTTGCATAATTTACTGAGAAAAGAGTATTGTTTTTGATTTCTTCCAGACTAGTAAGCTATTTTTTTTTATTTCTTTGTATGTTATTATTTTATTTTGTGTATATTATTCTGTTATATTTTAAACTGAAGAAAATAAATTCTTCCAGAATCATGATATTGAATTGATAACATTCTTGTATATATATCTATATATATATATATATATATATATATATATATATATATATATATATACATATATACATTCTGTCAAGAAAGTATCGGGAATTATCGATTTAAATCTGGCGGGGCAATGAGGCAGGTAAAAATTTTTTTTCCTAGGTTGGTACCACTGTCCTTAACTACTATGCCAAGCTTGAGCGGGGTCTGTCAACTAGTGTGTTTGCAACAGCTGATTAAGTCAGTCGATGTCAGAGTGCGTGCCGATTTTTACTATGGGTGATTACGTTAAGCAAAGAATTTGTTTAAAGTTTTGTGTTGCAAATGAATTTTCGTGTGCCGATGCATTGAAAATAATACAAAAGGCCTTTGGTGATAATGTTCTATCGAAAACTCGTGCATATCAGTGGTACAGAGCCTTCAAGGACGGTCGTGAAGTGGACGCCCATCGACGGCTTCGATCGAAGATAACTTCGATAAAATTAAGGAAAGGGTGCTGGAAAACCGTCGTACCAGCTTGAGAGAGATAGCACATGATCTTAAGATATCCCACGAGTCCGCACATACGATTTTGATTGATATTTTGGGCATGAGAAAGGTGGTCGCACGACTCGTACCGAAAGACCTGAATTTTCTTCAAAAACGTGATCTTGAACAGGTTGCTTCAGACATGCTGGATCGCTGTAATTCCGATTCTACATTCATGGAACGCATTATAACTGGTGATGAGACCTGGGTCTACGAGTACGATATGCAAACAAGCCAGCAATCATCGGAATGGGTGGCAAAAAATGAGCCGAAACCGAAAAAACCACGCCAAAGCCGCTCGAAAATGAAGGTGATGCTCATTGTTTTCTTCGATATCCGTGGCGTGGTGCACTACGAATTCGTTCCAGAGGGTCAGACGGTAAACAAGGAGTATTACCTAGGCGTTATGAAACGTTTGCGTGAGCGTATCCGTAAGAAGCGACCAAATTTGTGGGCGAACAACTCATGGATTTTGCATGACGATAACGCGCCTTCTCACCAAGCTACGATTGTTACTGACTTTCTCGCCAAAAACTCAACAAACGTACTTCAGCAACCACCGTATTCGCCGGATTTGGCTCCCTGCGACTTTTTCCTCTTCCCAAAACTAAAATTGCCCCTTCGTGGCACCCGTTTTGAGTCGATTGAAGCCATAAAACAAAATTCGGCGCGAGAGCTAAAGTCCACACTTTTGATGCTCTTCCTTGGTGTTTCATGAATGTTAATTTTTTATTGTGCTTTATCATTTGCTTGTCTTTTTGAAATTGAGCTTAGTCAGTACTTCTTTTTTTCATGTTATATAGTCCATATGATCCTGCAGTTTCAAATTTATGGTAGTTTAGGTGAAAGATTTGACCTGACTTGTATTTACAGGTTATTCTTCTAATCTTTCGTGAACATATAACGAAATACGCCATCATTTTGAAATATACACTTCGCATAAGGTAGTAATTATTCTTTTCATGACAGAAAAAACAGGAACAGACGATAAATGTGTAAATGTCGTGTAGTAGGTACTGTGTAATTTGGGAGGTATTTTTCTTGTAACCATGAAAATGGAGGTATTACTTGCGAATTTTCAAAGCGTGTGATTGACGTGAACTAATGGCGAATAGTTACCTCGAGGAAAAATTCCGGTTATTCCAATGATAATTAGAGGTATATGAAACGAATTAAGTGAGCAGATAAAGAATGAATTGCTCAAGAAATTTTATAGTGGTCTTTCTCACGCATAAAAAATCTCTGCACAAAATCTTGACGGATATAAATGACCTATATCTCTTATACAGACCTCTAATGGTAGCTAGTATTTATTTCGTTGAATTTTCCAATGAAGTTTTCTATTTTTTTTATGGATTATTTTACTTTTGTTCATGAAGATACAAGCACTTGAAAGAATATATTTTCTTGTTAAAGTCATAACTATGTTTAATTTTTAAACATTGTACCAATCTTCTTCAATAATGAAAGAAAAAAATTATCATGAATGGCAAAACAATTCTGAGGATTATAGAATTTGTTGTCCACCAATTGACTTTCGTGTAAGCCTCACAACGATAAACTAAAGATGCCGTTATTCGACGGATGAGACTTTGGTCGTTTCTGGTCTTGTTAGCTGCATCTTGAAAACTATTAAGTAATTGTTGATGAGAGCTGATTTCAACAAGATAGACAAGCCTGCATATATTCTCACAAATGAAATAAAGATCTGAAGCATTTAGATCCAGCGAACGGGGTCGCGGCTATTAGCTCTTTGACTACCCTAGTAGTAGAAGTAGTGTTGAAAATATTTAATATCAGCACAATGGTGCAATATCAGCGAGAGTCAAGTAGTTGCTTCAGTTAATGAATATTGTCTGAATAGATAGATAAGTCTATTTATTAAGAAAATATTCATTGATTGAAGCAACTACTTGACTCTCGCTGATGTTGTACCATTTTGCTGATATTACATATTTTCAACAATGTTGAGCTTTACGCCATCACTGAACTCGAAAAAGTTGTCATATGAAAATTTTCTATGCGAATAAATGTTTAAAATTCCATCCCAAACGCTGACCTTAAAATGTAGCTGAAATTGTCTACTTCTAATGGTATGTGGCTATTTGAATATATTCATAATAATTTTTTTTTAAACTTGAGTGTCGTCTTCAATTTGTATGAGGCATTTTTTAAGATAACATTTTTGAGTCAAGTTTTTCACACTGAATAAAGACTTTTCGACCAAAGAAATGTTATATATATTCTCAATTACTCCGTTTTTATAGACATCATCATGATTTAAACTCATTTTGTCTGAAAAATAATATTTATGTTTCTTAGACTTTATTACTGACTATTGAAAATCAGTTGATTCTATGAAGGTTACAGAGCGTTCTGTTTTCATATTTGAATGAAATATTGACTTTTATCAAAAATAAAATGAATAAATTCATTTTCTTTTCATTCAAATTGTAAACGTTTTATAATTATTATTATAATTAAGCGTTTCATATATTAACTCAAATTTTATGCGATGAAACATTCAGGTACTAAATCGTTACAAATAATCAAACTCATATTTTCAGATTATTTAATTTAGTAGTAATCAATTTTCATATCCTTGGATATACAGCTATATACATTATGGAACAGCTATATTCTATATTCAACTATATTCGACAGTTACTGATTTATATAGTTGTGTTTACAATCAGAAGGGTCCACTTAATTTACATTAATTAGACTAAATATGCACTGAGATCATATAGCACATAGTTACAAAAATGAAAGTATTATAATTAACCAGTAGTCAGATGTGAAATAATTATCTCTAATATATTCGTTCATACATATTATGTTTACTTGTGGTTTATGATTGTAAAACAAATATTATTGTTTCCAAACTTATGGCGTATATGGAAATATTGATGAAAGGTTTCTGTATTCACTGGAACATCAATACCCTTTCACCCTAATGAACTTTCGCGAAAACTTCACATTCTATATGCCGCTTTGCTACTGCTACCATAGCTAATTAACAATATATGCAATTTAGAAACTCTGAGCTCCGAACTTTTGACAATGAGAAGCCATAAGTTAGAGGAATTTAATTTCGATTTAAACTTTACGTGAAAAGAGTTGATGTTATGCATATTAACAAAATAATTCCCTCATTTTGTTGAGGTTTGAGCGGTATAAAATATAACACATTCTTCAGAACAGCGTTTGAAATTTCTGTTCTAATCATCAGTGGAACGTTTTTGAATAACGAATTAAAAGAATCAATAAATAACTCGCTTGTTCGGTAGAAGACTAACTTCTGATAGCGGATGTTCTCGAAGTTGTTAATTCAACTACATAGGGATGTACACATAGCGCAGCTCTAATACTGCGTGCGAATCTGGCGGCAGCTGACATCATTTCATGCATGGAGCATCGTCATTCTATGTTCCGACGACCGCAAATTGGCTGTTTTAGTTTGACAGTCAGTCAGTCGTAGTGCCCCTTTCTGGATAGAATTAGAAAGTTGTAACGAATTCTTGGCTGCTGCACTCTAAACATGAGAGCAGTCTTTGATTCCTGGACTGATCTGGGCTTTATACAAAGAATAACCTAATCTGTAGAAAATATTTCCTATCTTGAACAAATATCCCAGCTTATTCGCTGCAGACTTCGTGATATCAGTTACATGTTTCCGCAATAGCCCAGAAGATGCATGGAATTCCTTGTCTGAAGCACCTGCTTTTTCATCGAGTCAGAAGTCACGAACTGAGTCGATAAAAAGTTGTTCTTTAAATCTTCGAGGTACTGAATTGCTCCAGATTCTGGTAGCCCTATTCGTTTATCTTTTTGAAATCTTCGTCCAGGGAATTGATTTACTGGCATCTACGGAGATGGGAATTATACATCAAATTAGTTGATCGTAAAAGTTTGAGATGGACTGACATAAATCGATCGCAAGGAACGAACAAAAATTTTTTGTGACCAAAAATAGCGAATAAATAAAAACTTCTCAAATGTCACTGTCACGAGAATAATATTTTCGTGATAAATTCCATCTTACTTCGTTCACATTTTTCGTTGTTCGTAAATTTTCAAGCGAATTCATTATGGTCAGTTGGTACTCATAAAATAGGGGTTTAAAAATTTGTTGAATTCATGCTGTATATTCAATTCTGAATATTTCGGAGAAATAATTTTAATAAAGGGATGAGGCGATTAAATCTGCTCTGTTCTCCAGCTCTCCTGGCTCCTAAGGGATTGGGTTGTTCGGAAAGTAATTTCGTTTTTTTTGGGGAAATAATAGACAATTGTCTTATTATAAATGAATATTTCATCAAATTATATATTGGATACTCTGGTCCAAAACCATCTTTCAGATAGTAGCATGATTCCACGCTCATAAAGTTTTCGGTCTTTGCTGGTAACAAATTGATCCGGGTGACTTTGGACCTCTTCCTTTGGAGTAAAGGTTTTAACGTCCAAAAAATTTTGCAATAACTGGAACAAATGATAATCCGAAGGCGTCAGATCTGGAGAATATGGTGGGTATAGCAGTGTATCTTATTCAAGCTGTAAAAGCTTTCGGCGAGAGACCAACCTTGTATGAGGTCTCGCATTATCTTGATAGAACACTACATCTTTTCTGTTGATTAATTCTGGACTTTTCTGTTGAAGTGCATCATTAAGCTTGTCCAGATGATGATAGTAGACTTTCGAACCAATTGTTGTGTTATCCCGTAAAAGGTCAAAAAAACGATTTCTTTAAAATCCCACCAAACAGACAGCATCACCTTTTTTTGATGGATATTGGCTTTCGATATGCTTTGAGCCGGTTCAACTTTTTTGCCCTATGATCTCTTGCGTTTGACATTGTTATATAAAGATCTTGCAATAGGAACGCCCCATTTTTAAATTGACATTACTCATGCATTGCAGCTAATGTTTATTTGTGACATTGACAGTCGTATTTGTCAATGTCTAGTATTTAATAATGGAAAGGTACACACTCTAACAACGTTTACAAATAATGCAAATTTATTATGTAAAATCGCGATCTGTTACTTTGACGTGCTTTAACTTCAATTTTGGTCGTTTTAATTGTCCGGATAAAAAAAACAGTTGGATGTTTTGTGAAAAAGTTTGAAACAAATTTTACATTTACAGTCGTCTTTGTGGCGAACTCCATGAAAAGACCTTAGTTTGCGTGCATACAAAATTGTTTTAACCCAAGAACTCAAACCAACAGATCATTTAAAGCTTCGTTTATTCGGTAATTCGATTATTTCAAGAAATGGACCGATAAATTATCCACCTCATTCCTGTGATTTAACTCCATTGGACATTTTCCTTTGGGATAACATTAAGTCATTGGTTTACAGCAATTATCCAGCAAATTTAGACGATTTACAGATGAATATTGAACAAGTAATTGCTAACATACGACTTGATTTGTGTGAGGGAGTCATGGAAAATTCGGTTCAAATACTTCATTCCTGCCACTGTTTCCGTGGTAGACATTTGAATGATTTTTTGTTTCATAACTAATGGTATCCATTGTACTTCATAATGAAATAAAATTTCAATAATTTTTACATAAATGATGTATTTTATTCACAAAACGAAACACAGCGCTGTTAATGAAATACTCTTTATATAGTGAAAAAATTTATGGTATGTAAGCTAAATCAAAGAAATCCATCCGAACAATGTAAATGCTCTCGATATTTAAAAGGAAACCAACCAAAAACTACTGCGTAGAATTAATTGAACTTTTCACACACAAGCCTTACTAAAGCAGCTCTCAAAACATATAATGATTATGCGGCTTAAGTGTAAAGTTTGGTTCGAAAAAATACAATTAAATCTTCTGTCGGAAAAAATCGAAATTACTTTCCGAACAACTTTATATTATAGCGAATTAAGCTAGAAGCTTTTTTTTTGAGTATTTCACCGAGTTCGTCAATCAAATCGGATATTTCTGTTATTTTTCGGATTTCAGATTCGTCGAGAAGCTTGAAAAATCCGGGTCTGAAGTTTCAGAGCCAGTAACCTTTCTGCCATTTCGCTTAAATGAACACTCAGTGTAAAATTCTGCTCAAAACATGCATTCGCAATTAGTGGCATTTTTTTTCAAAGAAAAAAACCGCAGCTTGAGGAACCATTGAGTGGCAAAACATCTAGTTTGTCCTCAGAAAGCAGGGGCGTCCTGAACCATCCTAATCGAGAAACCACTTGATCTGCGATTCGATATGAATTGGAAAGCGTGACGTGCTTGTATTCGAAACGATCCCAAACACCCCGTGGTATTCGATTATCTTCGGTGACACACAAATCGTTCCTCACAAAGAGAATAATCCTCTCTCTTTTGCCATTCCCCTTTCGCCCATTTCAGCGGCGATAGAAATGAAGGGCAAATAATTTTATTTGTTCCATTGTAGATTTCAGAGGTGAACGATCTGTTTTGAAATTGAATTCTTCGTGTTTGTGGAGTCCTTGGTCTCCGGAAATCGAATGCATAAACCTGATTTTCCATTGTTTCGAACTAGTATGTGAAAAAGTGATTAAAGTTCTCCGTAACGTCAATTCGAGAGGATTTAATGACGATTGATTTCTGAACTGAGGCATAATTTCGAATGAATCTAACGCGACTGTTTTGAAACCTCTTCACTTCAAAATTGAAAATGATATGTTGGGTGAACTTCAAGACTTCATTTGACAGGTTTCGGATAGAACTATTTAGGTCCAATATGTACCGTTTTGTTCTATAGGGTGGCTCATAATGCCTCTCTCATAGAAGTCTTGGTTCTTATTGGCGAAAACTCTGGTAATCGATTTTCACAATCTTCTCTTGACGCGAATTTCCTATCACTCAGGAAGTTTTGCAATGCGAGAAGAAGATGGTAATTGCTTAGAGCCAAGTACAAAATATGTGGTGAATGCATTAAACTTCTCAACCAACCTCCCGGTGTTTCTTGCGAGTGAATACAGACGTGTTTGTCTTGGCGTTGTCCCGATAAAATTCAATACATCTTGTGTTGGTCAATTCTGGCAGTTTCTAGTCAATCGCCAGCTTCAAACGGTCCAGTTGTTGACAGTTGAGATACGAATTTAGTGTTAGGCCATATGGAAGAAACTCATAAAATATGATTCCTTTCCAGTCCCACCAAATTCGCAGTGGGATCTTTCTTGACCACCGGTTGAGCTGCTTCACGATCGCTTTTGCACAGTATTGAGGTACGGGACCCTTTTCTTATCCCCAGCCACCATCCGTTCCATAAATGTGTCAATTTCATTCTGTTTGGCCAAGGCTCTGCAGATTAAAATTAGATCCATCATGTTTTTTGCTGTTTATTGGTGTGGCACCCAAACATCGATTTTTTTTAATCCATCTTTGGGCAAATGGTTTAAAATTATTTTATTTTTAATATACAGAATTAACAAAAGCATCAATAGATCTTTTTACTTGTTTGAAGTTGATGAGAACGAGAACTCATCTACAGTAAAGAGGATGCCGAACAAGTTTTCTTCAGGATATGATGAGATTCCTATCAGTATAATAAAACACCTTATATCCTCTCTCTCTTATGTCCTCTCCGTTTCATCATTAATTCTGCCTTCAAAGCAGAAATTTGTCCGGATACATTGAAGATATCACACTGAAGCCTTGTCACAAAAAAGGAAACCTTAATGACTTAATGACCAATTACAGACCCACATCTTTTGCAAAAATTTGTGAGAAAATTCTTGTTAACCGTTTAGTAAAATTCTTTCAGAAATTCAAAATTCTATCTACTAATCAGCATGGCTACACGAAGGGCAAAAGCACTGAAACGGCAATATTCGCATTCATACAGACAATATATTCTTGCTTGAAGAAGATAAAATACCAGCGGGGTTGTATTTTCGCTTTCATCAAAGAAGAGCTGTGAAGTTTTCTCTTTGTTGACTTCCATTTTTAACACCCTGTAACTCACAGCTGAGTGGACCAAACAGAATACACCTAAAGAATTTTTCTAGTGCGAAATGTCACCTTGACAACGGGAATAAACGTGAAATTGTTCTCGTATTGATCTATAGTTCACAAGATATCGATCACTACACTCTTCAACCGACAAAAATAGTGCATTTTTTCCTTAACCTATTATAAACTCATGAATGAAGTTGTAAAAATATGTTCATTGTTTAAGTTAAGCTGAGGGACCAAATTGAGGTCAAAAGCAAATGCCCAAATTTTAATTTACTTTGTACAACCGAGATTCAAAGTATTTTATGAACATCTTGGATCTGAAAATTAAATTGTGAGCAAGAATTATCTGAAATGCTTGCTTGAGGATTAGCAAAGTTATAAAATAAATTAGCTCAAATGTTTGGGAAGAGAAAAACTTTGAGAATCGTAAAAAAAAAGATCGATATTTAATTGGTTGATTGATTGAGTGTCAGTGATGTAGTGGTTCAAACACTCGACTCAAAGTCAAGAATCCATAGATTATTATCCTAATACGTCTATGGAAGGATCCCTTTCGGATCGGATTCGCACATTGGCTAGGAAAATAATTTTTTCGTTAGGATGGTCATCTATAATTTCACTGCTGTGTAAAAATTTAACAGTTCTGTGTCTAAGGTGGCGTGAGAATACAATGACAAGACTCAACTAGATCTAAACTGAAGTTATACTGCACTGCGTATAGAAGAATCATGATGAGATCTAGGAGTATCATGATGATAGCAATATCGTACTATCATAAGATAGAGAGTATGAGCTATGGTAAACATCGTGAATTCTACACAATCTGTCAAGAAAGCAGAAAGTGTGATAAGGTTATGCCTTGTCATCGCGGATTGGCGAGAACCACTCCGAAGAGTTGAACCCACCAAGCTACCAGTTTCGGCTTGAGTCCAAGAACCTACACCGTGACTGGTAGCAGCGCAGCACTATCCAACCTCTACTGGCTCTGCAAAGTCAGTACCCGAGTTGTCTTGTGACGCAACTAACTCGCCGAAGGAGTTTCTTATCCACCCACTCGAAAGCACTCCTATGGACCAATATAGTCTCAAGATTTAATGCCTCAATTGATCCTGGTACTAGCACCGTCAATCCGGCCTAAACGTGAAGATCCAAAACTCTTGTGAAGTCTTTCAATTGATCCTGGTACCAACGGTCTAGCCGTCGAGATCCACAAACCTCAGAAACGTCTTGCAATTGATCCTAGTTCAGGATGAGGCCGGTCGAACCGTCAAGTTTCAGCGAACAGATAGATAGAATACATTCCGAGGGCCTCCACCCCTTCCCAGGTAACGCAGTTTGCTACATAACGTACTCGCTCAATGAAAAAAAAAATCCGGAGATTTACTGCAATAGGGTAGAGTACGTTAGTTTTAAGGGTGAAGCCCTGTGCTGCATCAGATACCCTTGTTACTGAGTTGAACAACGCGGCTCAGCCCTCCGTTTTACCTTTACGGTAAAACCAAGACCCCATTCGGAGACTGGCGCGAGTGACATTCCTTTAGGCATCAAGACTTAATCCTTCATTTCACCGGGATGAAACTAGGATCCTAATCAAAACAAGCACCTCTAGCTACAATGTCATGGAGGGCGAGCTATGGTTAACAGGTGAATTCTACCAGAATAGTTATTGGCTATTTGAGGAAGGCCTCTTTTCCAAGTGAATACCAAGCAGTCTCCACAGTCCACCCCTAGAGGTAGAAAGTGTGATAAGGATTACGCCATATCATCGCGCGTGGCGAGAACCCCTCCGAAGAGATGAACCCACCAGCTTCCAGTTTGGGCCCCGACTCGAAAGCCATAGCCGTCTGACTGGTAGCAGCGAAGCACTATCCAACCCCTACTGGCTCAGCAGGTCAGTACCCGAGTTGGTTTGAGACGCAACTCACCCGCCGGAGGGAATTCTTATCCATCCACCCGAACGCAGTCCCGTGAACTAAGATAAACTCAAGATTGACGACTACAATTGATCCTGGTACGAGCACCGTCTAGCAGACTATACGTCCTGACCCACCGAACACATGTGAGGTCATTTGATTGATCCTGGCGTCAAGCACTAATGGCGGAGCCATTTCGTCGAGATCCACAAACCCTAAATAGTTACGCACAGATCCAGGGGCAGGACAGGACAGGCCGGTCGAACCGTCAAGTCCCGTTAAACCCCGAGTCGTTTCATGAGAATATCCCGAAAATGGGGGTCTGCGAACAGATAAATGAAATACCCCCCTAGTCCAGTATGCGGACTTTCAACCACTGCCCCCTCGAGTCCAACACCAATGGGGTGGCCAGGTGGTAAAAGTAACACCTGTGGGCAAGACCACCCCCCCGAGGTAACGCTGTATGCTACATAACGCACTCGGCCATTACACAGAATCCGGAGATTTATACTGCGATAGGGTAGAGTACGCTAGTTTTAAGGGAGAAGCCCTGTGCTGCGACAGACTCCCTTGTCACTGAGTTAATCAACCGGCTCAGCCCTCCATTTAACCTGAGTAAAACTAGGGCCCCATTCGGAGATCTTCCACCATACAGGTCCAGTGACTGGCGCGAAATGGCATTACATTAGACACCAAGACTTAACCCTCCATTTCGCCGGGACGAAACTAGGGTCCTAGTCAAGAGAGCACCCCCATCACGTCAAGATCTAATGCCTGGGGGACGGCTATGGTTAACAGGAAGTTTTTCGAATCGAGACAGTGCAACCTGCCTTTGTGTCACAGTTCAAAATTCAAAGATCGCCGAATACGTTTTGTTGATCGCCGTATTTGAGCAGCATGTTTCAAAGCTTTTGCTGTAAAGTCGAGGGATACAATGCACCTATTTTCGCCCTGCATAGGGACACCAATGTTTTGCCAAACATTAGGGCCTTTCAATACACGCGAATATACACACGCAGCATACCACATAAAGCTAAGTCAAGAATTCCCGGTTATTTCAAGCGTCAAAGACGTCGTCTGTGGCGCTCCAAATAATCGGAAATATAGTTCTTGACTTAACTTGATGTGGTATGCTGCGTACATGTATTCGAGTGCGTTAGATGGCGCTGTTTTTCGCACGATAATTGGCGATACCTATTCAAGTCGATTTGAGTTATAAACTAATACACGAATAAAGTTGTAATGTCTTGATTCGAAGAACTCTCTATTACCATAGCTCATACTCTTCAAATAGGTGGGATATAATGAAGAGTAGACTGTTCATTTTTCACCATCCTTCATAAATTTATGAGACGAACCTCAAGTTGCTTAGATTGAGGTACCTCAAGCAGATATCGACCATGTTATTCAGTCGATGCCAGGAGGTGTATAGAAGTAAAAGTAGCTACGGAAGCAAAGTCCATTTTTCCTGATTGAACGATATTCAAATTTCTTGTAAATATGATGTTACATCTTGATGTACTAGCATATACCTATTATGATACGTCTATGTGTAATAGCCATAAAACTACCACATTGTAAAAACACTAAGTTGAAAAAACAACTACTTCAATTCAAAGTCACCGAGCATATAAATCAAAAAATTTACAACTTCCTTCTCTTGAGTAGATAACAAACAATAAATGAGAGACGCCGTAGAAGCGGTTGGAAAGAGTCCCTTTAATGAATGCCTCGGTGATTGAGATCGGGCCAACAATTCTATCTTGAGATCTCTTGATTGATGCATTGGAACTCGTTCACAAATCGAACAGAAAACTCAGTTGCAATTAAAATTGTTCGAAAAGCAGCGGGTAAAAGTTTCAATGGAAATTATCGCCAAAACAAACATTCAAATGGAGATCCTCATTTATTTCAACGAAAAGGGGGAAAATAGCTTTTCGAAGAAGGGCAAAAAGAATGCCCGGAATGCTCATTCCGTTCCCGGAGCTCCTAATTTCTTTGTATTTGCGCCAATTGTTACATATATAATTGGTATCACCTTTTGGTATTCCATGGATATTACTTTCCCATTATCGTGTTCCTAAATAGGGTCGATGTTTTCGATTGGTAAGCATCCAAATAAAGATATCTCCCTCAATAAAGACGTTTTACCATGAATTCATGCGTTTCACAAATATAGATACATTTGAAATATGGATTTTAATTAGAAGACTTGGTCCAATGTCCATTATGTAATATCTATATGATTCATGATCCAATATTGAATATAATAGCTATGGCGACCATTTTCATTTGGTGGGGTCTGTCTGAATGATAGAATGAATACCAAATCACAACGAAAAGCTACACAATCGAGCAACACATTTAAATGACAAAACTATATTATAAATATATAGATGTAGTTATTCGGGGTTAAGTGTTCACCTTAAATGACATCTAGTGACATTTTCACATCTTGAATATGGGTACCTTCTTCTTTCAAACAAATACTCAGATAATTTGGGGTCACACGATTGGATATTATTGCTTTTCTATTACCTCGGCCGTTTCAGCATTTGAGTCACAATAAAATCTGGTCCTTTATTCATAAAACCAGTTCACCAAAAGCCATTTCCTTAACTCCATAAATCGCTCTATAAATCTTCATCTTCTCGAACAATTCTCCAGTTTGATCACCGTTCACTTCATTTCAACACGAATTAATTCCCCCATTTGAAATTCATATAATCTGCAATGAAAGGAAAAAATCAAATGCAGGGTTTTCCGCAACCTCTGAATAATTCAGAGGATTCTCTTCTCAACGATTGCCAAAATTAATTTGCTAACTCCACTTTACTTTTCAATTTAAGTTATGAAAAATAACCCACACTGCGACTATAAATGCTAATTCATTTCTGAGTGAGCGTCCGGAGAATTCTTTTCAAATGTGGAGATGCTCACCAGTGCAAAAGTAAGAGCGAAATTGCTTCATTATAAATAAAGGAATACATTTATTTATGAATTAATCTTGATGAAGGCAATATCCAATTTGAATATGAAACTTGAAACATCTGTAACCTTTAGTTTCTAGGTATGTAAAACAAAAAAATAGAGGTTCATACTTGATAGAAGGTATATGAAATTATTTAAATATTTTAATATTAGCCTTCTACATATTTAATTAAAAAATTATACTCAATAATTATAACTTCAGGAATTAAATTCAATTAATATCATATAAGTACCACTTATATCATAATTCTAGGTCTGTATATTTGAAATTTTCATCATTTAATCAAATCCATATGAAAATATCACATTTTTTTATCGAAGTAACTGAAAGTTTCTTCCCAACAGTTGAAGAAAAAATGTTCGGACCTATGGAAGATTTTTCGAAAGACTTTTTTATTCTTATAACTTAACAGTTTTCAAAATATTTCTCCAACGTCAAAAACACAGTACAAATCAATTTGATGTTGTTATGACACAAATTCAGGACATAAGCGGCAATTCTAATTTCAGAGCACGCCCCGACAGCTCCAATATAACGCTGAATGCAGTCCAATAAAGGATGCATCTAGGATATATACGGTTCCCTAAGTGCTGGAAACGATTCAAAAACGGCTGAAGGTACAACATGACGTGGCACATAAAAGTATGTAGTCACGTTCATAAAAGTCAAATAACAACCAGATAATAGAATACCTCTGATGCAACCGTATACATAATTCAGTTTTTATTGACCAGAGTTCACTGGAATTGGTGGATTTCGGTTTTATGTGTTGCAAATTGCCTTCCATACCCAAATCGGAATTGTTTTCCTGAGGTTGTTTTCTGGCTGGAATTTTGCGTAGTATTTCGACGGAATTGTTGAAATTATGACTTTCATAGTGGGTTCCAATGAATTATACTGGAGTGTTGCTAGGAATTTATGTATATTATATGACACGGATTGAAATGGTATTTGATATCAGTGGACGAAATACTTACCACTCAGTAATTTCAGTAATATTATCTTTGCGTGTTTGTCAGCTATTAAAGACTTTCAGGTCGGTTAACCGAGCCACAATTGTCAGTAGCTGCATCCATACAAGATTGGAAGCTTAGCACGGTTTGACACAGCGAAGTGTCAAACCGTGCGAAGCAATATGTCGTCTACATAATATATCTACACCAAAATTTGGTATGTCTGCGTTTATGGAATTCAGATATTTTCTTTGGAAAAAAGACAAAGATTTCAGAAGGAAGTGGGCTTGGAGGTGAGCTCATTGCTAGTCTACTACTTTATTTATAAAAATTGTTATTGTATTGATAATAATAGTTTATTTCCACTCAAAGTTCAAAACGGGTTGAAATTTCATTTTGTATGTATGATGTTTTTTTAATTAGTATGTTTTCCACTATATTTATACATTCGGCATTTGGTATACTCGCAAACTTATCAACGACATTAAATGGTACTGTACTACTGCTAGGTAGAGTATTTTTGTGAGTTCAATTGAGTTTTTCATTTAGTAGCATGTTTTGTTTCTCTGAAAACATTGCTCAATTTAGAGGCTAGTTTTGCCAGGATGCTAATGATATAGGTATACTACTACAATAATACTGATGAGTGATCTTTATGGATGTTTATAAAGACATGTTATTTGGAAAGGGTAGAATTCATATCAACGATTTTGAATTTATTGTAATTTAAGAGAATGATTTTGACATCCTTGAGAGTTCTTTGAAATGCAAGCTTAATTTTTGAGATGGGATAATTTTTTACCTTTATGGGGTATACTTTCTCTAAAAATCGTTTATTTTCTGGTATTATTCTTCTTAGGATAAAGTACCAAAATGTTTTCTTTATCCGCTTTGGTTATTATTGAATATTCATTTCCAATTTTGTTTGTATTGATTTTACTATTGATTTTTTTATGATTTATGATTCTTTGTATCGGTTATTTTTTTTAGAGTTATAGAACTTTAAATTGAAATAAAACACATTTAAATTAAGATTGAAGCCAAATTTTTTTTTATTTGAAAGATAATTTTATGACATTTATGTTTTGAAAATACTTTCTGGCATATGTACACCCAGAATAACTCTGAGGAATCGCATTCGACCAGACCAATTTTGAACCACTTTTTCGAGTAATTCGGGCCTTATTTAATCAATAACACGTGTTATGTTGGCTTCCAAAGCGTCTGTTTTTTCTGGTTTATCAGCATAAACCAATGACTTGACATAACCCCAAAGAAAATATTCCAGTGGAGTTATGTCGCATGATCTTCGAGGCCAATTAATTGGTCCATTTCTCGAAATAATGTTATCGCCAAATCTTTCTTTCAATAAATCAATTGTTACGGTAGTAGCATAAGGTGTAGCACTATCTTGTTGAAACCAAAACACTTCTGGGTCGATACAATTCAAATTTTGAAACAAAAAATCATTGATCATCGATCTGTAACGAGCACCATTCACTGTAACATTAGCACCAGCATCGTTTTAAAATAAATATGGACCGATGATGCCTCCAGCGTGTAAAGCACACCATACAGTGCATTTTTCAGGATGCAATGGAACCTGCAGAACTTCTTGAGGATTGTTTTCATTCTCTATACGGTAGTTTTGCTTATTTACATAGCCGTTCAACCAGAAATGAGCTTCATCACTAAACACAATTTTACGACGAAAAAGTGGACCAACTTCAAGCTGTTCTAGGGCCCAATCAGCAAACAAACGACGCTTATTATGGTCAAGTGGCTTTAGTTCTTGAACCAGTTGGATCTTGTATGGGGGTAGACCAAGATCTTTACGCAAAATTTTCCATGTGGTGGATGCACAGAGTCCAACTTGTTGTGAACGTCGACGGATAGACAAATCTGTATCATCATTAACACTATGAGTTACAGCAGCGATATTTTCTTCAGTACGTACAGTTCTTTGTCTTGTCGTTGTTGTTGCATCGAGTAGATAAAATATTGTCCGAAATCTATCGATAGTTCCACGAATAAGTTGCTCTGATGGACGATTATGTAAACCATAAATTTCACGAAGTGCTCTATAAGTTTGGCGAATAAAGCACTGATTTTGAAAATAAACTTCAACAATTTGTAAACGTTATTGAGGCGCGAGTCTTTCCATGATAATCTGTCAATTTTTACTGAACAGAAATGTCAAAACAGCATGGCTTCTGTCTTCTGTAAAATCACAGTTATCTCTATCGAAAGTTCTATCTCTCTAAAAAAAACACCCCATAGTTTCGGAACCATTAAGAAAAAAGAAAAAGTTTGAAATATGAATAACTGCTGCATATACTGGTTATTAGCAAAGTTAAACGAGATATTGAGCCCAAAACCTACTCTGAAATTTCCAAGTCTCTAGCTCCTTCCTTTCGAATGTTAAAATGTTTACGGACGGACCGAGCATAATTACTTTTGGCCTCTATTTCTCCTCATCGGTGAATTCAATCTATTCTTTTCAGAATTTTTTCGATTCAAAATTAGGAAATTGTAGACAATTAGGTGAAAACAATAGCACGCTGTTACCCAGAACGAGCGTGCAAAAATGGTGATCAAGTTCATGAAGATACGAAATATGATAATGAACCTCAGTAGACTAGATTGATCGTTAAAGCTACCAATCTTTTTCATCGAATTAACGAGACCATTCGAATGAGAGATTGGTAAGCTTCGAGCCATCCAAATTCTACGAAACCGTAACGTGCTAACTATTTCCGTTCATTTCAGGCCTCCAATAATTCTCATTCTTCATGGTGTTTCGAATTTTCTGGGCTCGACAACGACAAGCAATTAGTGGAACATCGCCAACGAATAACTTTCATAATTGAATTTTAATTTATTAACTCGACCGAAAGAGAACGGAAATGCAACTTTAATATTTTTATTCAACTTTACCAAACTTCTTCGTGGTGTAGTTTAATTGGATAGAACATTCCGTAAAGGTATAGCAAACAGACATTCTACCTTTGAAGTAAAATTTCAGATCAGAAAAACGATAGATATATTCAGTAAATATGAAGGTCTTCCAGTAGAAGGTTTCATTTTGAATTCAAAGAAAAAAATTGTCACTAGTTTCCATTTTTTTTTATTTTGAAATACCTTTCTACAAATTTTATTTTTATAAAATTTCTCAAAAACTTTTAAAATTAAATTGTATAAATGCCTCAGAGAACACTGTTTCCTTTTTAATAGGTATGCAGGGTGGTCCACCGAAAATTTAACACCTCGGTTTTCCGACTTTAAGTTGGAAATGAAGAAAATCGCTTTTTTTCATCCCCGTAACTTCAACACCCTAACGGGGGTGCCCACAACTCCTTGACTTTGAATAGTGTGAGAGGTGCTGCGATAACTAATTTTGAAGATTGTATCGGGTATCTGACCCTAAAATTTCGTTTAAAAATATCTATCCATAATGAAATAACGGCGAAAATAGTGAAAGAGGCAATGTGATATTCATCTCGAGAATATTATTCGTATCCGACACATTTCAAAGGTTTTTAGTAGTTATGATGTTAATTTTTTATCCAAAAAAGTACTAATTTCTTGTCCAAAAAAGTAGACGGACCATGTTTTTGATTCACCTTAGTCTATCGTGAGTTTTTAAGAACGTTACAAGTGTGTCAAAGAGATTGTGCATTTGTAGTAGAATTAAAATGGTGTATTCCATAGAAGAAAGGGTGGAAATGATAAAATTATTTCTTAGAAATAATGACTCTTCGCGAACAACAGCGGCTTTATTTAACAAACGACATCCTGGAAACAATGTATCGGCTGCTTACGCTACTGGTTCAGTCCGAAACAAAAACAGAGTGCATGAAAGAGAGGAATCGTGGGACGTGGCTGTCTTAGGTCATGTAACAAAGGGTTTGACCTTGAGTACTAGGAAATTGTACGATGTATTTGGTGTTTTACATAGAACAATCATGAGAATCCTGAAACAACATAAATTCCATCCTTATAAAATACAATTGGTTCAGGAACTGAATGAGGATGATCTCGATCGCCGACTCTAGTTCTGTGAAGTGGTCAGTGAAATGATTAACGGTAATCAAATTAACATGTTCGATATCTGTTTTTCGGACGAGTTCATTTTACCTTAACGGCATTGTAAACGACATAACTGTTGGTATTGGTCAGATGAAAATGAATTATTTCGTGAGGTGCATACTCAGCGTCCCCAAAAATTAAATGTTTGGGCGGGTATTTATGGAAATCACATAATCGGCCCTTTTTATACTCGCTAATCTCACTGGCCAAATTTATTTAGATCTATAGGAGAACGCTATTTATTCAGCACTTGTGCAAGTATTGAAGAATGCAGAAGACCATCAAACGATTATTTTCCAACAAGATGGCGCACCACCTCATTTCCTTCAAACGTCAGTCCTTAGATGAAAAATTTTCCTTATGCCTGGATTGGAAGAACGGGACATATTGAGTGACCACCCAGATCACCTGATCTGGCTCCACTGGACTTTTTTCTAAGGGGTCACCTAAAATCTAAGACTTGCGCTACCCAGCCAGAGTCACTGGATGGTTCGCGAACTCCGATCATTAATGAATTCCGTCAATTTACACCAGAAATCTTGAGTAACGTTCTTGAACGTTTTCAGCAAAAGTTACATCACTGCATGGATGTGAATGGTGCCAATTTCCAGCATTTAATAAACTTATAACAAAAGTAAGTACTCTTTTACTATTTTACCTGGCATTTCGTTATGAAGGAAAATTTTGAAAGGAAATTTCAGAATCAGATAGTACTTGATAAGGTCTTCAAAATGAGTTATCGCAACCCCCCTAATCCCTTTTCCAAATCAAGAGGCTGTACTCACCCCCGTTAGGGGGTTACAGTTACGGGAATGCGAAGAGCGGAAAAGTTGTTCCCCCTCGAAACAGAAATTGACGGGTCCGAGCGATTTTCCACATTTTCATTTTAAAGCCGGAAAGTCGAGGTGTTAAAATTTCGTTGGACCACACTGTATATCATATATGATATAATATATTATCCTAATAATTCTAGATATTCTGTGAAGATGCCTCAGAAGCTTTTTCAACTGGTGCCAGTTAGGAGTTCAGTTGTGTTCTGGGTAGGTTTTGTTACTGCGATCTTACGCCACTTTAGGTTACAGCACTGTTAATTTTCCACCCAACAGTGAAATGGGTTTACGTAAATTCATCCACTGATGCAAAACTTGAATGAAATCCAAAAAAAGACTACACAAATGATTGAATACGTAATTGATGCAAGCCATTATACGTATTTCGTAATTATTCTCAATGTAGAGATAAATTAAATATTTAGATTTAAACATAATGATACAATCAGAAACTTACTAACTTTCAAGTAAAAGGTGGACCATTTTGAAGAAGTGGTCATTTCGAGCCCAGCAACACTTCTATCATTCGTATTTCGACAGAAAGTTAGTCTGATATTTGACATTAACGAAATGGATCGATTTACGATTGAACAAAACTGGAAAACACTAATAAGTTATTTCTAATGTGGTGATTGTTCTATGTAAACTTTTATGTCTACTGAACTTCAGTAGAAATGAAATGCCGTCAAGGCAGTTCGTGAAACTCAAAATAAATAATTAAAATCGTCATTTGATGTTATTTTGTCTAGATTATGCACGATAAAGTTAACTTGAGCGGTAACTCAATCCATCTCACTCTTTTCTAAAGCCTGTCGCAAAAAAATTCTCATCACGTGACACTCCATCAAATAATGGTCTATTAACTTGGAATTTATCGGGCTTTCCATACGTTTGCATAATACACAAAGTTCATCCCCTTTGAAAAGTTTGAAATTCTGGACTTCCAGCCAATGAGTAAGGATTGAACAGCGTGCTGTCTAACCGAATTCGATAGAGCATTAAGTTCTAAAGTTATATCATCGTCTAACTTACCCGGAGTTACGTATACTTTGATGTTTCCGGAAGATATTTCAAGTGTTAAAACTTTATACCGGATAAAAACATCCTCGCTGCACTTCGCGAATTGTTCACATCGTTTTATATCCCCCTGCCGCATCTTGGGAGTTCGTGGAAAAGTCTTTGGGAGAACACGACGAAAACAATATATTGAACTTAAAACTCAACTTTCGAAGAAAGGCGTAGAATGAGGGAGGGCGGTGCTTTCTCTAGTTTATCAAACCTGATAGAATTTTTTTATCAGTATTAATTAGGATGCATAGTTTATTTTCCTAAAATGGACTGCCTGTAATTAACGAAGAAATAAAATCAAGATAGGAAAACTAACAATTATTCAATAAGTCAATAAGTTGGCAGTACTGTCATCTATTCTCACGCGGTGTTTCAGTGTCATCTGTCATTAAGTTTGTTTGCAATGATTTATTTTGTCAGTTCATCTCAAATTATACGATAAATGAGAATATCCAGCAAAGAATTTGTCTTAAATTTGCGTTGCAAATGAAATCTAGTCTGCAGAAATTCTGTAGTTTGCTTATTTTTTCAGTATTTTGGAACAACAAACCATTGCAAATTAAGTGATCGCAATGATTAATAACGATAGGTTTTGTGGACTATACCTTATGTAGTGTAGCAGTGGTTTCAACTTCAAAGAACACCTTGTATGTATTCGTTCCCAACTTCGTTCATCTAGTTATTCTAAACCACCACAAAGATGAGGAACTGAATTAAAACTCGAACACAACAAAAAATTTTTTCATCAAGACAGAAAGAAGGGCAATTGACGAAATTGATTGGAAATAATATTTGTGGGCTATGAATCCACGTTGGAATGAATTCTTAGTGGTTACAGTTCTCTGGAGTAGGAATTTTGGGATGGAATATTTCGATATATGCTGATCGATAAGGAAGGAATTAATGAATAATAATTTACAATGCTGTCGCGTTGTATACAACTGAACACCAAGTACTAAATATATCAAGAGCATTTAAATCGTTCCATGTTTTCTAAGGGCCATATACTGATTGCAGAACAAATAATTTGAAGTGTGGAAACTTCAAAGTTCGAAGTGTCGAAACTTCAAACTTCGAATTAAAACTAAAGGGTCTTTCATTAACAGTGCTCTATCTTGTTTGGTGAATAACACACATTAGTTATTTGAAAATTATTGAAATTTTCATTTATTTTTAAAGTACAATGGATACCATTAGTTATGAAACGTAAAAACATCATTTAAATGTCCACCAGGGAAACGCTGGCAGGAATGAAGTCGTTGAATACAATTTTCCATGACTCTCTCACACAAATCAGGTCGTATGTTAGCAATTACTCGTTCAATATTGATCTGTAAATTGTCTTAATTTGCTAGATGATTTCTGTGAACCCATGACTTAATGTAACCCCAAAGGAAGAAGTCCCGTGGAGTTAAATCGCAGGAACGAAGCGGATAATTTATCGGTCGATCATTTCCGATTTTTTCTAAGCACCAATTACTGAATAAATGACGCTTTAAATGATCTGTTGGTTTGAGCTCTTGGGTTAAAAATAATTTTCTATGGAAGTAAATCAAGGTTTTTTCGTAACTTTTGCCACAAAGACATCTGGGAGATGACTAGTTCTTGTGAACGTCGAGAAATCGATAAATTTTGGTCTCCACGAACACTTTCACGTACGGCAGCAATATTCTTTTCACTTCTTGCATTTCTTTCTCTCACTGGCACTGTAACGTCATGATGTACATCCAAATAAGGTGATAATGACGTATGGATTCGAGCTAAATGACGATAGTTCAGGTCTAGACTTCGCCAATTGTTTCTCTGAATATGCTGAAAATCTAACCAGATCTTCGTCTGAAAATCATCTCAGATGGGATACATTTTTGTTAAACGACTTCAATATAGACCATTTTTTTTTAACGTGAGTCAAATCATAAAGTTATTCACGAAGTCTCATTAAAATTTTCACAAGTGAGCCAGCTTTTCCATTAAACTCAATTTTGATTTCAATATGTGATATTTTTATTATGGGACTACTAGTTAAATTTTCCTCATTCATCACAGGAACTCCGACGCCACTGTGTGAAAGGAAACAACAGTTTTGTACTTAAATCGTAACTTTCGTACGCACCAAATGTTTCTGTTCGAATTTGTGAGAAAATCGGACCTCTCGCGCGTTGGGTAGATTGTTGCTGGGAATTCCTGAAGTGAAAGACTATCAATTTGGATTTATGTTTCATTTTATCAGGAGTCCGTGGACATTCACCGGGATTCTGGATTGGAATGATCGGGCGGCGAGAAAATGAAAAAGAAATAGACTTCTAATGGGTTGCTTGATGGAGATGATCGAATGAAGATACGCGCCAAGGAGGGTGAATAATATACTTTCTTGGATGTATCGATGAATGTTAGTGCTCACCGAAGACAGAAATTGATGATACTGAAGTTCATGGGTTATTTGCCCCCATTCTGTTTTTTTTTCAACTAACAGATGTTATTTGAACGATCTCAGCAAAATATTATATGATATCTTTTTTTGAACTAATAGAGTTCGCAGAATCAATCAACCGATCCGTACTTGAGGGACATTCGATATTACGAAGGAACTTAATTGAGTAAAAAGGAATGGTTTCAATTCCCAAGAACATTGCCTTGAAAATATATGTTTAATTGAAATATTTCATTAAGGAATGAGTTACTTAATTCTAGAAAGAAAACTTCGATGGAGTTTTCTTTAGAAGAATTTTCTGAAGTGAATATAACCTACCTTATTACGAAGTAATTCAAATTCACATATACATTATTTATTTGAAATATAACAATAGATTCAAATAAATCAAACTGAATACAATTCATTGCTTCAATTAATTTGCAGAATATGCTGTGTATGTATGCATCAGGAAAGCTCTAGTGTTCGATAAAACATTAGTGTTCTTATGCAGGTCGGATAAAGGTGCGCAGCTGAGTTGCATTGTTGAACATTACAGTGCACTAAGGATTGAAGTCAATAAGGTTTGAAACATGTGCAAGTCTGCTGTTTATGTCCCAGCGATCAGGAAAACGTATTCGGGATTATTTGAGATGTGAACTGTAGCACAGTTGCAAGTTGCACTTGTCTTGATTCGAAGAACTCAACCATTGCTTATTCAATTATATTAGTAATGGATTTGTTGACTCTACAGGTGATTTCTTTTCGAAAAACTAAATTTTTCTAGGACTTATTATATTTTCAATGGCAACTAAATCCCGAAAAACCAGAAATTACGATGTTTTCATTCGTAGATGATTCTTTTTCGTTTTTTTAGAAATTTATGAATAATATTTTTATATAAACTTTAGATTTTAATTTTGAATATGGGCGAAAAGAGAACATTTTGTTTTCTTTTTAAAATTATTTCATCAAAAAGAATCTAAAGATGTCTGCAAAAACTTCTATTTTGATAAACAAATAAAATTTTCGAACATTTCACAAACTTGGAGTTAACCTCATTGTAGTGTCAAGTTCCTTTAAGTACGGAAGGAACTGTTTTTATATTAAGAAAATCATAATTTTTCTGAAAGTTTATGTGTTTCACTTTTTAAAATCGCTTGAAGAATAGATAAGATTTTCAAACATTGTTCAATGATATGTTGTACTTAAATTCGTACGGTGCACTTTTTTATGTTAGTAAAAATGTTTTCAGCGAAACGAAGTTCACTTTACCAGGAAAGTGAGTTTTATTGGGTTGTTCGGAAAGTAATTTGGTTTTTTTGGGAAAATGAAAGACAAGTTTCGTATAAAAAAATAAATATTTTGTTAAATTATATATTGGCCATTCGGGTCCAACACCTTTTGCCATCTATCTGGTAGTAGCATGATTCGAAGCTGATAAAATTTTTGGTATTTTCTGGAAAAAAACTAATCCAGGAGATTTTTGACCCCTTCATTTGAAGTAAAGGTTTTACCGTCCAAAAAATTCTGCAATGACTAGGACAGATAATAATCCGAAGGCGCCAGATCTGGAGAATATGGTGTGTGTGGCAGTGTATCCCATTCAAGCTGTGAAAGCTTTTAGCTAGTGACCAAAATTATATGACGTCTAGAATTATTTTGGTGGACACTGTATCTTTTCTGTTGATTAATTCTGATCTTTTCTGTTGAAGTGCATCATTCAGTTTATCCAGCTGATGATGGTAGATTTCCGAATTAAGTGTTGTGTTATCCGGTAGAAGCTCAAAAAACGATTCCTTAAAAATACCACCAAACAGACAGCATCACCAGTTTTGATGGATATTGGCTTTCGAAATCCTTTGAGTCGGTTCTTCTTTTGTGTTCCATGTTTGACATTGTTATATACAACCAATTTTTCGTCCCCAGTAGGAATACGTTTCCAAAATGAATATTTTTTGTGACTTTTAAGAAGCGAATCACAGACTTGGGAACATGGGGAACCCATATGTCGAACTTCGAGGTTAAACCCAGACTTTTCAAGTGGTCATAAACAGTTGAATTCTCTTACCGATCTCACGTGTTTTTATTCGCCAATTTGCATCAAGTAGTGCCTTTATCATGTCTTCATCAGCTTCAACCGACCTTTCGGAACGTTGTGCATCTTCGACATCAAAATTGCAGCATGGAAATTTTGTAAACCAGTTCTGGCACTGGCGTACTGCCAACACATCTTCTACATACACATCGGTTAATTTTTTCTGGCTTGAATATCAGTTTTACCTTGCCTAAAGTAAAGAAGTAAAATATGACGAAAATGTTGCTTATTGCTCTCCATACTTAAAAGGGCACCAACCAAAAACTACTGCGTAGAATTAATTGAACTTTTTACACACAAGCCTTACTATATTAGATCTCAAAACATATAATGATTATGCTTAAGTGTGAAGTTGGGTTCGAAAAAATACAATTAAATCCTCTGTCGGAAAAAAACGAAATTACTTTCCGACCAACCTTATATTTTCTATTAATTAATTTATTTCTATGGAGTCGTTGACAATTTAGAATTTTTTTCAACATTTGAAAAATCCATTTATCTATCATAACAGAAATTTAGGTTTATTCAGACATTTTTTGAAATCGCAAATTTTTAATAGATATTTCATTGATACCGTCTGTACTTGGTGGAAACTTATTTTAATTAAAAAATATAAAAGAGATAGTATTCTGTTTCTAAAAAAATAACAAGATATTATAAAAATTAGTAACATAACCTGTCAACGAAAAAATCATATTTTTTTGGAAAGAATAACACACGATGATTTCAATCAGATGTATTTCGAAGTAAATATTTCTACAATTCGAATTCAATTCTGGTGAATATCATTATGTAAAGTTTTTGGGGAATCAGAAACGATATTGTCACTTCGCTGAAATCCCAAGTTTGAACTAAAAATTTACATTTGTAAACAGTCAGTGATGGAATAAATTCGGGTTTTTCGGGAAGTTTGTAACAAATTATGGGAATATCTCCTTTGCAATTTTCATTAATTCAAATTGAACCAGTCGCACTAACTCAGCATATAAACTGAAAATAAAATAATATTTTTGATTCGTCCTGAATTTTCTTTCACCGAGTATTGATAATTTTTAATTCTGCATCTCAAATATGGTTCTCACGTAACCCTTGATAAATTTATTTTCAAGGGTGACATGTTTTGAAATGTATTGAGAGGCAAAGTGAAATTGCCAGTTATCTTTAAAGCGTTATTAATCCTAATTAGCTAATTAATCCGAAATCTGATCTTCCCATTTCGTTTTAATTTGATCCAGATGAAACTGAATATGTCGCTCTTGTTCGATGAGATTTATACATTAAGGGGGAGAAGGCGAACGTGGATGGCAGAACTTTGATCCTAAATAAAAGTGAAATATACTGACAGACAGACAAAAGTGAGCACATATATCCTTATCCGATTTTAACAACTTTACTACAGATGCTCAGTTCCTGCTAATTAGTAAATCATAAGAATTTGGATTTCATTAGACAACTTCCTGAAAAAACAGTTATTGACCATTTATACAATCATTGCTATGCTTTAACTTGGTTCTGAGTTGAGGTTACTGAGGCTGCTGTAAAGTAAACAGGCTTCGACCAATGAAGTCATGTTTTATGGAGACAGCTCAGATGATCTTGGGCCAACGGTAATCGGTTGAAGTGATGTCAATCCATGAAGGCTATAATGTCTGCGGTTACATACAATCTGGCCTTAACCTGCTGAAACATAGAATTATGAATGGTATGAAAGTATCAAATCATAGTTTCATTACTTCCTGAATGTAGAGACGGTCTATTCTCTTGTCCTATATCAGATTATATTAGTTGTTTGATTGATTCCGTCTTTACATGGTGGACACTCATTTTAATTAAAAATTAAATAAGAGACAGTTTTTTAACTTCCACAAAAATGTTTACAATACAACAATTGTTTCACTACGAAGTGGCTTCTTCAGGTATCTACATTCTACTGACTGATGGTGTCTAGTGTAACAGAGTTTAAATACGGTAAAGTACGTGACAAAATAATGGTAGAAACAGGTCATAAAAATTTCGGTGTTTATTGGAGACCGCTAAAAAATGCCATTAGGGAAAAATTTTCACTACAGGGAATTTGTCAACATCTGTTTGTTCATTCAAAAGGATTTTACGGGCATTGTACCTGTTTATTTTAAGAAATTCTAAAAGTGTTAATCTAGAATTTTTGCTTTTGATGTGGAATTTTATAGTTATTGTTGTAATTATGCCTGAATTTGCCAGTAAGTCTATCGAATTACTTAAAAATCAATCAAATTCAAATTACAATAAATATATTATTGCTGACCTAATTGAAGACAAAAATAAAACTGAAATTCACTTAAAAATTATGTAGGAGACAGTATTTTATTTTCACAAAAATATTTGTACTACAACAATTGTTTCAACACGATGTGGCTTCTTCAGGTATTAACATTGTACTGACTGATGGTATTCAGTGTAACCGACCAAATAATGGAAGCACAACTCATAAAAACTCAAACATGTTTATTGGAGATTGCCACTCAAATTACCATTAAGGAAAGATATTCAGTAATGGAGACTTATCAACATCTGTTTGTTCATTCAAACGGATTTTACGGGCATTGTACCTGTTGACTTCAAGAAATTCTAAAAGTGTCAATCTAGAACTTTTACTTTCAACGTGCATAATTTCATAATAATTGTTGAAATTATGCCTGAATTCCTTAAGATGATTAGCATATGTCGAATATACAGAATCGGATATATAAGTGATCTGATTTTCTTGGACACGTTTCTTGAATGATCTACCTGTTTGGCCAATGTATACTAAAGGGTAATCTTTGCAAGTCAACTTGTAGGCTCCAGATTTATTTTCTTTATTTGTTCGATCTTTATTGTTTTTTATGTAGGTACTAAGGTTATTAATGGTCTTAAAAGCCGCGTTATAATTGAAACAATTTTTGAAATATTTAGCAATATTTTCAGATAATCCACTGACATAAGATAGCGAAAAATATTTCTGCAACGAAGGTTTAATAATGAGAAATCCACTCAGTTCAATTTTAGCGGAAATTTTCACTGATGATTTAGAATGAAAAATACTCCTAAATCCGATAGCAGATACTTCCTTTATTGGTATAGATTGTAGATGATATTTTCTAATGTTTCAAAGGCACCGACCGACAACTACATATCTTCATGAATTTTACCAATAAACACCATCAAAAATTAAATTCACAATCGAAGAAGAAAAAAATCGCCATAAAAATTTTCTTGACCTCATAATAACACACATACAGTTATTACAATACATAAAACTTCAAATCACCCCACCAACCAAAAGATGTCAGCATATCATAGTTTAATTCATAGACTATTGAATGTCCCTCTGAATTCAGATAACTTTTCCAAAGAATTAAATATTATTAAACAAATAGCTACATCGGTTACAATACCTTTCTCATAGACAAAGTGGTATCATAAAAGAGCACAATACACAGAAAAACTTTTCGTCATCTTATGCTAATGGATTATCTGAGAATATTGCCAAACATTTAGAAAATAGTTTCAATTACAATGCAGCTTTAAAAACCATCAATGGCCTCAGTACATATATAAAAACAATAAGAATCGGACAAAAAAAGAAAATAAATCTACAGTCTATAAAAATATCCCTTCAACACCATTTTCCAAATTTCCGCATTTCAACCTGGAATAAATCATCAGTCAGCAATCGCTCATGGTTGAATTTTTTCTAGTTAATGGTCCAGTTGATGTAAAATGAATTATTCAGATTTTACCGTTTATGGATCAAAGTGGTAGGTTCTTATGATACTGCTACATTGTCGAAATGAAAATTTCACTTAAAATTAAGAATTAAAAGAGTTTGAAGAGTTGAAAATTCATTGCATCCTCAAGCTTCTTCCATTATATTTTTCTTCCACAATTTTTTGCCACTTCTTTCCTTCGAAATCTATGGATAGCGAAATGACTTGAGCTTTATTATTGATGGAGTGTGTACACTGTTCTGGAATTATCACACGACAAAATATTGAATATTTAAAGGGTTGCATTCAACTTCGATCCCAATAAAATTCTCTCTTCAAATACTGCTAGACCATTTATTTCGGATCGAGTTCATGTTATTCTCTTGTTGGTATTGTCCACAAGCATTTATGCTTTCGTCATTTCGTTCACATTTATACCATTAATGTTGAATGATAATTATATCGGGACGTCATAATGACCGTTCCACCAATAACACATTTTCTATGCGCCAACTAATACACAATGGATCACATTAGTCATACAATGGCCTAAACAACTATAATGACATATTAGGCTGTTATGTATTATATATATGCGCCAATTTCTCGCTGAATACTAACATGCTGCTGGGATCCGTATCTGCATTGAGGCCACATGTGTAATTTGCAGTGATTTATTCAACATTTCGATCATTATAGGAGGACCTATTAGCATTTTCAAATCAATGAATTATTCGGAACGAATGGTCAGTTTGAACCAGTCCTATCTACATTTCTCAGAGATCTAAGGCATCTTGCTGAATAGAAAGAAGAACTATTACAAAAAAATTGCTTTAATACGAAAATGAACCGAGGAAATTATGGAATATTATTAATAATAAACATAAAAACCCCGACAGCAAATCTGAACTAATACAGAGGCATAATATAACATTGAAAAAATATTCTTCAGTTTTTCATTTTTATCCGATCGAAAATGCGAATTTTAAATGTCCCATCTCTTATTTATGTTGTTAGGATTCTATAACGAAGGATCACTTTGGTATAGCTGAATTAATTGAAGAAAAAAACAATCCACATTTTGTTACGCAAAATTGAAGAAGTATTCTTCTGACATCAAGAAATGCTTGCAAACGACTGAAACCATTTCAATCTCATCCAGACAGCAACAAAAAAGTACTTTAAAACGATTGAACACAGACCAATATCAAGGGTCGCTTGGAAGTTTATTGGCGGAGGTTCGCAACCGCGGTACAAATCGAATCAAATGGATCCAAATATCTATTCATATGTGCTTTGGTATGCGTTGGAGCTTTGTTCTTTATGCAGTTTATGTCGCATACTGTGCAAAGCTTCGATCGGTCGATATCCTGCCAAGTTGAAAATTGGCACGTCGAATTTCAATTGCAGTACGTGCGACTTCTCGAATAAATTCAAAAATACCGCTGCATTTCAATCCCTGCATCTGCTGCCACAACAAAGTCAGCAAACATGTGTGTATACATTCTGTCAAGGAAGTACCAGGAATTATCGATTTAAATCTGGCGGAGCAATGAGGCAGGTAAATTTTTTTTTTCTTAGGTTGGTACCACTGTCCTTAATTACTATGCCAAGCTTGAGCGGGATCTGTCAACTAGTGTGTTTGCAACAGCTGATTAAGTCAGTTGATGTCAGAGTGCGTGCCGATTTTTACTATGGGTGATTACGTTGAGCAAAGAATTTGTTCAAAGTTTTGTGTTGCAAGTGAATTTTCGTGTGCCGATGCATTGAAAATGTTGCAAAAGGCCTTTGGTGATAATGCTCTATCGAAAACTCGTGCATATCAGTGGTACAGAGCCTTCAAGGACGGTCGTGAAGTGGTCGCCCATCGACGGCTTCGATCGAGGATAACGTCGATAAAATTAAGGAAAGGGTGCTGGAAAACCGTCGTACCAGCTTGAGAGAGATAGCACATGATCTTAAGATATCCCACGAGTCCGCACGTACGATATTGATTGATATTTTGGGCATGAGAAAGGTGGCCGCACGACTCGTACCGAAAGACCTGAATTTTCTTCAAAAACGTCATCGCGAACAGGTTGCTTCAGACATGCTGGATCGCTGTAATTCCGATTCTACATTCATGGAACGCATTACAACTGGTGATAAGACCTGGGTTTACGAGTACGATATGCAAACAAGCCAGCAATCATCGGAATGGGTGGCAAAAAATGAGCCGAAACCGAAAAAACCACGCCAAAGCCGCTCGAAAATGAAGGTGATGCTCATTGTTTTCTTCGATATCCGTGGCGTGGTGCACTACGAATTCGTTCCAGAGGGTCAGACGGTAAACAAGGAGTATTACCTAGGCGTTATGAAACGTTTGCGTGAGCGTATCCGTAAGAAGCGGCCAAATTTGTGGGCGAACAACTCATGAATTTTGCATGACGATAACGCGCCTTCTCACCGAGCTACGATTGTGACTGACTTTCTCGCCAAAAACTCAACAAACGTGCTTCAGCAACCACCGTTTTCGCCGGATTTGGCTCCCTGCGTCTTTTTCCTCTTCCCAAAACTAAAATTGCCCCTTCGTGACACCCGTTTTGAGTCGATTGAAGCCATAAAACAAAATTCGGCGCGAGAGCTAAAGTCCATCCCGGAAAGCGCCTATGAAAAATGTTTCGATAATTGGAAGTGCCGTTGGCATAGATGTATTGGAGCAAACGGAGCCTATTTTGAAGGCGACCCAATAAATTTTGACGATTAAATGTAAAAATGTTGTTTTAATTGAAAATTCCCGGTACTTTCTTGACAGTGTAGTATATGTACTGCCTCAGTTGTATAATCGGAAGTATCGCAAATGATAAAGGAGAGTAGTTTTCAAGAATGAAGCACGAAGAAATCAATAAAGAATTTTCGGAGATTTAAATCTCCAATAGAAATTAATACAATTTGGTACCTGAAAATCTGTGTAAATTCGAACGCAAATCAGTGAAAAACTTTCGTGAATTTATGAATTATGCAAACATCTACATTGTCGTCTATTCAAATTAAAAATTTTATAATTTATATTTTGATGAAAGACACGTTTTTTATTTCCAGTTTATTTTTATACAACTGACGTACGTTTCTTCCATCTCCAAGATCTTTGTCAGGGTACCAGGTGGATAGCTTTTGTTTTGAAATCACAGATTTCGAAAAAAAGTGTACAAATGTGATTTTTATAAAAGAAAGGTATTCAACCCAGAATACCGTTACACTAAAAAAAAAATTAAAATGAAGGGTGTAATAAAATCGTTATGGCCGTTTGAAGGATGTTATTGTCTATTTGTTCATTTATTTATTTCCCATAAATTAAAAAAAAAATGATCATTTTCATATAATGTGAGTCTTCCTTATCTTTAACAGAAATTTTTTTGTGTACAGATGAACGAATTCCAAAATGTTTACTTGTTCTACAAACATAGATTTTCGATCAATGCAACCAGTTAAAATACAATTTTGCTCCTATCATTTTGGATGAATCTTGTAATGTTGATGTCGTTTTTGAAGAAGACTTCAATATTTTTTTGTGAAAGTAGAATGGTGGATGACCACGGTCAGTGTTACATATTTTCTCTTGATTTTTTATTGGTTAACTGCCGCATGTATGCGTTGATAATTCTTTATGTTTATGAAGTGAAGCAATATTTCTAAAACATATTATTTAATTGAATTTTTGGAAATTATCTAGAGATTTTTTCAGATTTGATTTGTAAAAGTTTCGCAGAATATTGTGTTCAATAGAAAAAACGAATAACACAAAAATAAGAAACAATAAATTGAATTCACATTCAATTTCTAAGTTCATCATTTCAATTTGAATATTAAAATTTTTCGAACAAAATCTCTCAATCCGTTACTCCATTCAGTTTGTACTGCCGGAGTTACAAACTTTCAGCATAGGTTTACATTTTCATCTTCAAGTTAATATTGATGAAATGTTTTCATGAAAATAATCGTATGTAGAGTATGAATAGACGATATTCTTGTACTCTTGTACCCTTTCAAAGAACACATATTTCCTTATAATGTTAATTATAATTATACTGAAAAATTCTTTACAGAGTGCTCTTACACAGGGAAATGTTAATGAACATGAAAATGCTTTCAGAATTTCTACTGTATTGTATAATATCCGAAAGCATTCTACTGGCCAAAATTATATAACTCTTCCTCAACAGAAATAAAAATATTTTCACGTTTTCCTTCCATTTGTGTCATCCTACATGAGTATAATATTACATTAATGAAACAGATACAATTATATGAGGGAAAAAATATCGTTGGATTTTATCAAGGCAGAAAAAAATTCATAGAAATCAAATATGTTAATAATTATTCTCAGTTGTTCACTATCGGGTGTTTTTCTTAGAGTGATAGAACTTTCGATAGGGATAACTGTGACTAGACAAAAGGTAGAAGCCATATTGTTTTGACATTTCTGTGCAGTAATTATCATGGAAAGATTCACGCCGCAACAATGTTTACAAATTGTTGAAATTTATTGTCAAAATGAGTGTTCTATTCGCCAAACTTATAGAGCACTTATGCCTAACATATGAAGTTGTCTGGAAATTTACTTTGGGTCACAAAAATGTGTGAACTTGTGAATTTGTTGCTGCTTTTACTATTTCAAAGAGTTTATTTCAATTGACTATATATCACTGAAGAATGAACCATGTAAATCCATTGATTTTTTTGCCCTCGAAGATTCAAATCCTACAGTTTGTTTGGTTTGATTTTATGCGCATAATCTTGAATTTTCATGATCATATTAAATATAGATAAAAATGTGTGAAAACATAATTAATTCAAATATAAAGATCAAGGAGTGCAACAAATTTCTGGTGCCCACGTCAATGCTCATCCTAACTTTTTTTATTAAACTATCAAGATGTTTCCTCAACGCGTATAGAATGTTCAAAACAGTAGTGTCGAGAGGAAATCCAGAGAAAGTCGTCTAGGACTACCCCAATTATTTTAATATAAGTTATGGGATGTTTCGTGGTTTTTGAATAATGATATTTTTCGTATTTTTGTCTAACCTCAGTTTTCAAGGCATTATTGATCATAGAAATATGAATTATCGAAAAATATGCTTGTCATAGTGAATATTGTGCCTTGAAGAGAGAAATAACTGGAGGAAGTTCTGATATCACCACTATAGTCTCTTTGCAAAATGGCGAATGCGTAGGTATATTGAAGACTACCATCATAACAATCAAGCATGTATTTCCATAATCTCTTGTCGAGTCTAGGTTTTCTATGGAAGGCTGAGTTATGATGAGCTGGTCCGATTGGATGCATCTCATCTGGAGAATTGAGTGTTTTGTAGGTATTTTATTAAACACGAGTGCTGGATCCCTGACAACAACTTTATTCCAATAAATTTGCATTGGCATTGTTTTATCATAGAATATAATAGGAACAAACTCAGATATATCGACCATTCTCTTGAAACAAGAATCGATATACATGAAAATGGCCCTCATTTATTCGGTTAAAACTGTGGGTTGGAGATATCATTTATTTCTCGATTATTATTCATTTGCTTTCCATTGGAATTGAATAATTTCAACTCTTACAGTCATTTCGAAATGAAATTAGCACAATATGTGGGAGTGATTAAGGTGACAGAAGAAGCGTTGAATGAACTGCATAATATGTTTTGATGCTTGTTAAAGTTTTTATATTGCATCAGTTATATCGGGTGTTTTTTTAGAGTGATAGAATTTTCGATAGGGATAATTGTGATTTGACAGAAGGTAGAAGCCATGTTGTTTTGTCATTTCTGTTCAGTAAGCATTGACAAATTAACATGGAAAGACTCACACCTCAACAAGGTTTACAAATTGTTGAAATTTATTTTCAAAATTAGTGTTCTAATCGCCAAAGTTATAGAACACTTCGTGAAATTTAGGGTTTACATAACCGTCCAAGCTTATTCTTCGAATTATCGATAGATTTCGGACAATATTTTCTCTACTCGATGCAGTAACAACAACAAGACAAAGAACTATACGTACAGAAGAAAATATCGCTGTTGTAAGTCATAGTGTTAATGATGATCCAGATTTGTCTATTCGTCGACGTTCACAACAAGTTAGACTCTGTGCATCCACCAGATGGAAAATTTTACGTAAAGATCTCGGTCTACACCCATACAAGATCCAACTGATTCAAGAACTAAAGCCACTTGACCATAATAAGCGTCGTTTGTTTGCTGATTGGACCCAAGAACAGCTTGAAGTTGATCCACTTTTTTTTCGTAAAATTGTGTTTAGTGATGAAGCTCATTTCTGGTTGAACGGCTATGTAAGCAAGCAAAATTGCAGTATATTGAGTGAAAACAATCCTCAACAAGTTCTGCAGGTTCCATTGCATACTGAAAAATGCACTGTATGATGTACTTTACACACTAGAGACATCATCGGTCCATATTTCTTCAAAAACGATGCTAGAGCTAATCTTACAGTGAATGTTGCTCGTTGCAGATCGATGATCGATGATTATTTGTTTCAAAATTTGAATGTATCGACCCAGAAATGTTTTGGTTCCAAACAGATGGTGTTACACCTCATGCTACTACCGTAACAATTGATTTATTGAAAGAAAGATTTGGCGATAATATTCTTTCGAGAAATGGTCCAATTAATTGGCCTCCAAAATCATGCGACATAAATCCACTGGATTATTTTCTTTGGGGTTATGTCAATTCATTGGATTATGCTGATAAACCAGAAACAAAAGACGCTCTGGAAGCCAACATAACTCGTGTTATTGATTAAATAAGGCCTGAATTACTCGAAAAAGTGGTCCAAAATTGTTCTGGTCAAATGCGGTTCCTCAGAGCTAGTCGTGGTCGACATATGCCGAAAATTATTTTTAAAATATAAATGTCATAAAATCATCTTTCAAATAAAAAGGAATTTGGCTTCAATCTTAATTTAAATATGTTTTATTTCAATTCAAAGTTCTATCACCCGATACATACATAAACTCTATTAAAAGCGTAATAAAAGTGCTGCAAAGTTTGAACTGATTTTAATCATTATCTCTTCAACGTAATTTCCGTGTTATTTCTACATATGCCTTAGAATAAAATGTTTTCATGTGTTGATGGAAGGTTTTTCACGAATGGTTTGAGATATCAATACATATAGAATATTCGATTATAATTGACCGATTATTTCGTTAGCGATATAAATTCTTGTAACTTCTCGAGATTTGCGAATTAAAATTGAAACTATAGCCCCCTTTTATCGATCATAAAGTCATAATATTATAAGAAAGTCACACAATACAAACCATTAATTTTAGCTCTCTGGTTCTTACTCGAAGATGAGCTCATCCATTGTAAAACAATGGAAACTGTACCAAAAGATGCGTTAACAAGGTAGTTTCATCCACGCTTTCGAATGAAATGAGGGCCGATTGGTCATTTATTAAGAGCGTTTCAGTGCTCTCCCTTTAAACAGTGAAGAAATAGCAAAATCTTCAGTGTCGTTGGCGCCCTTTCATATAAAAAACACAATTTCATGACTTTAAATTCAACTCAGAATTATATATCCCATCTACAATATATATTGAAATCTTATACAATTACGCGAAATGAATAAATACCCAAGTGTATCTATGTTGAAAAAAAATGTATTTCTTGGTAATTGTACAGTTAAACAGGAACGAAAGAATATTATAATTATTAGAGATGAAAAGTTCGACCAAATTAAATTTAATTCGTTCGTCCACCTTTGTAAGTAAGATAACCTACTGTAGAAATAACCTAAAAAATTTATGTTTGGATAAGAAATATATCCTTTTGATGTTTTGGTTTTTCGTTACGTAAGACCTTAATTCAGTTGTGCGTATGTTGAGGAAAATATGCATGTGGTGTTCGTTTCATGATGGAATGACATCATAATTGATGAAAGGGATATCAATGTTGATATGTATCCTTTCTGATCTAATAATTCATTCATTTACTTAAATATTCAGTGCTGTTATGGATTTTACATAATGAACCGTTTACATCAAATAATATGAGTGATCGCTGAGAAGATTCCCACCGACAAACAATAATTAGTTGAAATACTAACAACCGTTTAATATTTTATGACTCGATAAAATATATTCTAAATATATACATCATTAGAACTAAACTGTTATTAATTGAACAATTCAGAACAGAACTCAAAAAATAATTACAAAACAAATTTCATGAATAGGTCCTTTCGAAAAGTACTCCGTCATAGAAACAATTTTTGAAACATAATCAGCATTTCACGAAGAGAATTCAGTAAAATGTATTTATTTCAAAAGACATTTTTCTAACCAGATCGATAAAATAGACGAAAAGTAACGGTAATTAAGCAGAATTCAGTGGAAATTTTGTAGGTACATAAAATTTTTGTCAACAATTGTTGTGAAAATACAAACAGTGGAATCAGAGAAAGAAAGCTTATGTAATTGTAGTATCTATTCTAAAACATATGAAGGCTCTTCAGAGATGAGGAAGAAAAAGGATTAAAAAAGGTGGAAATCAAACATGTAGAAACAAAATCAGAAGTGATTGAATGTAAGGATGAGAGTTACTACGAGGAACTAAATGAAGTATTCTCTTCGGGATGAATCAGTATAAGATGAAGCAAGAAACAGAGAAAAAGAATATTTCAGGTACATATCGAAATTTAATCTGGGACTGTAGTACACACAAATTACAGATTCATCATCTTTTAAGACAAAATGTCCCCGCTTTAACTTCGAAGTATATTTTTTCATGTGTAATGAACCAGTCTTACAAATTCAACGAAAACAGACAGCTAACTCTCATGTTTTATTCAATTTTCAATAAATAGGTAGTTATCCAGGGATTCGAGTTCGGCAGAGACCCAGCTCGCACGATTTTATGGAAATTATTCCCCCTTTTGTTATGAAAAACATGAATGTTAAGAACAGCTGTGTTTCGGGAATACAACTCGGTCTCAGGAGGCTGCATAACTCCACCGTTTTGGATAAAACGTTCCACTCGTTCGGTTTTCATTCATATTCCTAATTGAATATATTTGTTGTTTGAGTATGGTTTTCCGGAGTTACGCCTTTAACACGATGATTTTTCCGTCAAAATGCTGATCTCTTGACTATAAAGAGAAGGAGAAATTTTATACATGAAACAAAGTACTCTCAGTTGACCATTCAAGAAGTTTGCTTAAAGATTTATTCACTAGGACTGTGATACACGACTCATTTATGCTGTTATATCATTTTCAATTGTAAAGGAAAACAAAATCCATTGCAAAGTATAAGGCATGAAATTATGAGATTTAAACCAAAATATAATTATTATATATACAAAAAAATGATAAAAAGAGGTTCTTACTCCATAAACGGATAATTACAATATTTTAAATATCATACAGTTTTATTCTGTTAGTGACTTTCTGAAACATTTATTTTATTTAATTCTGAAAAATTTTAGAATGAAAAATTTTTGTAATTAAAGTTTATAGGTGGTTAACAGAATAAATCTGTATGATATTTAAAACTCTGTTATTATCCTTCTATACCCCTTTTTCTTATTTTTTTGTATATGTAATAATTATATTTAGGTTTAACATTCATACATATCATCACTGAAAGAGCGTTTTTCTAAGACATTTAGGTAATTTAATTCTGAAAAGTTTTTGTATGAATTCTGTTGACATTAAAATTTATAGGAGGTTAACAGAATACATCTGTATGATATTCAAAATTTTATTTATTTCTTGTAAAGCTCATATATATTTTCAATATTTTTAGTGAAAAGTCTTCACAATTCCGAATTTGATTTTAATTCTAAATTGAAACTTCCACAAAGTAGAATCAATATTCATTATTTTTATAACAATATAAAATTATTTTGATATTTATAATTTTGTAAAGCTTTCCTGACTTTTGAGTTCATAGTGTATTAGATACCTCATCTTAATTTGGATTAGGCACGATTTTAAACAATAATAATAGTGAATAGTAGTTTTCTCAAATTCCTTCAGAACATTCCTAAAATATGCAGAATATCTTCAAAAAGCTATTAAGAATTCCCACAACACAAACTCCTCAGCTCTACTTCGTATTTAAAAAATAAAAATTACACAATTACACAAAGTTTGCAAGGTATTTCATGGACCCAGTTAAATCTAAATGATATGTACGATAAACCAAAATATGATTATTATATATACAATAAAATAATGAAAAGTGGTATTTACTTGATAAAAGGATAACTACAAAGTTTTAAATATCATACAGATTTATTTTTTAACCCCTATAAATTTTAGTTTCAAAAAATTTTTATTCAAAAACTTTTCAGAATTAAATTAAATGAACGTCTTAGAAAAATATTTTTCGATTTAGTAGACATGTAGAATTAATGAGAATTCATTCTGTATATCTACTTAATTGAAACAGAGTTTTTCTAAGAATTTCGTTCAATTAAATTCTAAAAAGTTTTTGATTAAAAATTTTTTGAAATTATAATTTATACGGGGTTAACCGAATAAATCTGTATGACATATAAAATTTCAATAATTTCCTATGAAGCTCATATATATTTTTCAATATATATAGTGAAAATTCTTCACAATTCCGAACTTGATTTCAATTCTAAATTGAAACTTCCACTAAGTATCGGGTGTTTTTTTAGATTAATAGAACTTTAAAATTAAATAAAACACATTTAAATTATGCTGAAGCCAAAGGTTTTTTGATTTGAAAGATAATTTTATGACATTTATGTTTTCAAAATAATTTCTGGCATATGTGTACACCCAGAATAACTCTGAGGAACCGCATTCGACCAGACCAATTTCGGACCACTTTTTCGAGTAACTCAGGTCTTATTTAATCAATACCACGTGTTATGTTGGTTTCCAAAGCGTCTGTTTTTTCTGGTTCATCAGCATAAGCAAATGACTTGACATAACTCCAAAGAAAATATTCCAGTGGAGTTATGTCGCATGATCTTCGAGGCCAATTAATTGGGCCATTTCTCGAAATAATGTTATCGCCAAATCTTTCTTTCAATAAATCAATTGTTACGGTTGCAGCATGAGGTGTAGCACCATGCTGTTGGAACCAAAAGACTTCTGGGTCGATGCCATTCAAATTTTGAAACAAATAATCATTGATCATTGATCTGTAACGTGCATCATTCACTGTAACATTAGCTTCAGCATCGTTTTTAAAGAAATATGGGCCGATGATGCCTTCAGCGTGTAAGCACACCATACAGTGCATTTTTCTGGATGCAATGGAACCTGCAGAACTTCTTGAGGATTGTTTTCACGCCATATACGGCAGTTTTGCTTGTTTACATAGCCGTTCAACTAGAAATGAGGTTCATCACTAAACACAATTTTACGATAAAAAAGTGGATCAATTTCAAGCTGTTCTAGGGCCCAATTAACAAACAAACGACACTTATTATTTCCAAGTGGTTTTAGTTCTTGAACCAGTTGGATCTTGTATGGGTGCAGACCAAGATCTTTACACAAAATTTTCCATGTGATGGATGCACAGATTCCAACTTGTTGTGAACGTTGACGAATAGACAAATCTTGATCATCATTAACACTATGACTTACAGCAGCGATATTTTCTTCTGTACGTACAGTTCTTTCTCTGTCTTGTTGTTATTGCATCGAGTAGAGAAAATGTATGAAATCTATCGATAGTTCGACGAATAAGCTGCTCTGATGGACGTTTATGTAAACCATAAATTTCACGAAGTGAAATAAGTTTGGCGAATAAAACACTGATTTTGAAAATAAATTTCAACAATTTGTAAACGTTGTTGCGGCGTGAGTCTTTTTATGGTGATTTGTCAATGCTTACCGCAGAAATGTCAGAACAACATGGCTTCTACCTTCGGTCAAATCACAGTTATTCCTATCGAAAGTTCTATCACTCTAAAAAAAAAACACCTGATAGAATCAAAATTAATTATTTATATAATAACATAAAATAATTGTGATATTTATAATTTTGTGAAGATTACCTCATTTTTAAGTTCATAGTGTATTACCCCATGTAAATTTGGATTGAGTACGCTTTTACGTAATAATAATATTGAATAGTAGTGAATACGAAAATATGTTAATTCAACATTCTTTTTCTCCATTATGACATTCTCACGCACATTCTGAATCGGGAATGAGAAAAAACCACTTCAACGAGATGAACATACATTTTATCGAAGAAATGGCACCGTTTACCCCTGAGACAAACATGTCAGTCTGAACGAGTCTAGCATTATTCGAGAACAAGGTCCCATTTAACGAAAGTGGTCCGTCGACAGCGGGAATTAGAAATGAAAATTCCTCCGAGCGGAAGATGAAAAGTTGAAATCCCGTCGCCATCTATCCCGTTTCATCCAGAGCAATGAGTCACTGTGTTGAATTGGAACTGGGAATCTGCGCTCTTACTTCATTATCCAGGAGCATTTTTCAGGGCTGAAATCCTGCTGCTCTGATGATAGAATTGACCTAGATTTTTATATTAGCCAGAGGCGTCTGTTAATTGTCGAAGTAAATTTGTTGTTCAGGTTCTTGAATCTTTAAAATCGTACCCCACGAATACTTTACTGGATCGAAAGTCAGCGCCTTTCATTTCGACCAAACGTTTGTGTTTATGATTTTTATGTATTTGTATACAAGCAAGTTAATTAATGTAGTCACAATAATGTCATATAGTGACAGAATTTATATGAAATCAAATCAAATCTATTCATTTTAAACTGTGTACACAATAATGTTCAATAATTACATATTATACTGATAGTTCCACATAATCCTTAATAGTTCCAGACGTCTATCACACAAATTTGAATTATCTTGAACTATTTGTACTACAGCATCAATATTGTATGTATTACTCACATTTTGTATACGATCATTCCTCAAATCATCCAATACTATAATTTAATTATCGAATATTTTACAACATTCTGTATTGTTTGTTCACTTGGCTAATCATGAGAACCATAACCTGCACTTAATCCGCGCCAAGTTGCCTCCATACTGACCATATTGTTACTCTACAAAATTGTTTGATTACTTATTTGTCACATGAAATAGAGAAAAAAAGTGTGTGAAAGTAGGAATGCGATGAACACGTAAACAGACTGTATATTGAAGTCAACTGTCACACATTCATCGATCCAGAAATGTGGTAAAAATTTATTGTAACAGATTTATCTCAGGAACAGACAGCAGTGCGGTCGTAGCTCCAAAGAATGTGTGCTAAATTTTCGATAAATACGTGTCTATCAACTTGAGCCCTGTAATTATCGTGATCGTGCGAAATTTTCAAAATGGTTCTCTCCAGTATCAGAAGTTTATTCAGGTGTGTTATTTCCCCACAATCCCAGAGTTCTGCTTGCAAAATGATGATGCCTGGAATAACTTCCAACCTAAATCGAAATAGTTTTAATCAACGCGTCTGTACACTACCTACCTGACAAAGATTAAATGGCATTGGAACTCAACGGTTCGACCCTGGATTGAAACTTGCTTTGCTGAATATTAATCGTAAATGCTTCTATTTGTGAGAGCGTTGAGAAGAGTGTATCTGGGTTCAACGCCGAACTGTTCCATAACATCGAGGCGTGTTCATAACTTGTTTGACTTAAACGTCTATCTACGTGAGCAATCGATGTTAATCAGCTACCTTTAGGTCTAATTACCAGACCTTCTTGTTTGTAGAGTTACCGTCGACTATGGGAAGTGCTAATCGAATGTGTTTTCCAAACCCTCGTTGTTACTAACGAGTTATGTTTACTTGATATGAATTATTGCATGTCAACTTTATAGCGTCTCCAATGTATTATACATGTGCGCGTTGATTCATTTTCGAGTTTTATATTTTTAGTGAGTAAAAACATTTCTTATGATTCATTTGAAACTGAAGTTAGCATATATCTGATGAGACGCGTTTTTTAAGGTATAAACAATTGCCATATGTTACTGTTCTGGTTCAATTAATATTTTGTTCCTTTATTTTATCACCTTTTCTGTATATGTACGCTTATGTACGCATATATAGGTAAATATTTAGACATTTGTAATTACACATTATATTTCATAAGGTGAAAAATATTTTTCACTAGACATTGAAAACATATTATATTTTATGTATATATCATAATACTTTCCTTATATCTCAATGTATGTTTTATATATAGTCCGCCTAGAAAGTATCCGGAATTTATTATTTCTCATAATTTTAATATACTTCTTTTCGACGATAAAAGTAATGTATAAAATAAGTTGTGCAGATAGTCGGCTATGGCCAAAGTTGCATGGCAACACTATTTGTCAAATATTGTTGATTGTCAACAGGTATACAGGCATGAAATAATGTCGCAACTAGAAAAAAGAAAACAGGTAGAGTATTTGTATAGAAAAGGTTTTCGAAGCGTTAAAAAATTTGTGCAATTGACTGAACTAGGAAAAGGTGCTGTATATGACACAATAAGGAGGCTAAAATGGCATGGTTATGAGGTATAGACCGGTATCAGAAAGACCGCGTAAGATTAAAGGATACAATTAAGATGCTTTATTAGTCTTAGGACGACATAATCAGAGCCTGGGGTTTCGCAGATTGCCTAACAGGTTTGGAAATCAACGAAATACAAAAATATGTCACTGAAAAGACAAGACTACATACCTAGCAAACCGCAAAAAAGTCCATATAATGACACCTTCACAAATGAAACGAAGGATAGAATTTTGTCAACGTTTTCAAGAAGATAATTTTAACAATGTCTTCATATTCGATGAAATTTGTTCTCAGCTTCATGAAAATCAGTTAAAAATCCTATCAAAACAACCTGTTACCGTTCAAATTTCCCACCAAAATAATGGTTCTCAGCGTGGTGCTACGCCTCTATAGTTTATGGTACCATTTATAGTGAAAAATATTGTGGCATTCTGAACGATTTTCTCCTTGAAACGGCGCATGCTTTATATCTAGAGGGGTGGCGTTTTCATCAGGATAATGTAAGATGCCAAAATTATATATACTTAAGCTTGGATGCAAGAACACCAAGTAACAACTATTTCATGGCCAGCAGCTTCACCAAATCTTAGTCCCATTGAAAAAATATGGGGAGTAATGAAGATTGAAGTTTAACGAGCAGCGCCACGAAATAAAGATAATTCAATCACTGAAAATTATGGAGGTGATCTAGTTTCGGGTGTATTTCGACGTTTAGTCAAGTGTTGACAGTTAAATGGAGGTTGTATGAGTAAATAAGATGAATATTTTGTTATTATTTTCCAATTCAAGAATGTTTTTCCGGAATTATTTCAAGGTGGACTAAATATTTGAGAAGTTCCCAGAGGTAATTATCCAGAAGTCTAAATTAAAAATTATTTAATAACGTCTATCAAATATCGACTCGAATATTATTTAATTTTTCCTTTTAGTCTTCTTCAATCATACCATTCAAGATATGTACTTCATTGATAATAATTTCATAATGTAAAAGAGCCTCGGCGAACTTGTGAAAATAGCAATTGGTCATATCGTTTCCTTTTGAACTTGATAAGATGAAGAAAAATAATTGGCTTAGTTCCATTACGCATTTATCCTGTTGACGTATATGTTTCATGTTTTAACCCATTTTTGGAATTGAAAGCGGTACACTCATCAATACAATTTGTGCTTGATAATCAGATGAAAATAAGGGGAAAGTATATTGAATAGATTCAATTTGTTATATACAGTCGACGCTCGTTAATTCAAACCTGCGATAATTCGAACCTCTCTATAATTCAAAGTTATCACGAGTTCCCTACTAAATCTCTTTATATTTCGAACTATATCAGGACATTTTCATACACTTGGTAATTCGAACGAAAAAATCATTACTATTTAACAAAACGACGCGTTAATTCGAACTCATCAGCGTCCAACACTCGACAATTCAAAGTTGCAGAGAGAAGAGGCGGAAAGATTGTAAGTACATTTTGCGACAAGTTCAAACTTGTATGCGACAAGTTCAAACTTGTATCAAGATACACGAGCCTTTGTTTTTGTTATGATTAGTTTGACTATTTGACGCACACACTTCTTACGAATTGGTTTGTTTAGTTATTCAGTTACTGTTACTCTTTCGTTGGTATGCAGATTAAAAGTTAGTGTTAGTTATGAGCCCTAGAAAGTATAGATGTTTGACGATTGCTGAAAAGAAAAAGTTAATCGAAAAAGTAGAAGAAGGTGAGAAGAAGAGTGATGTTGCAAAAGAATTTAAGATTCCTCTGAGTACTCTCTTAAAAGAAAATCAAGAAAATCTTCCAATACTTATAGATGATGAAGAACCAGCAATAGAACCATTAGTTGACATCAGCGGTGTGAGTTTTTCTGATTTTGTTCAAGTGGATGAAAATGTTGCTGTCTCAGGTTCACTAACCGATGGCGAAATTTTATCTGCGACAGATACGCAAAGTAACGATGAAGATGAGGACGATACATCGGAACCTTTGGCAGAGGTGTCAGTTAAGGAAGCAAGATCCTCATTTGATACATTACAAAGCTTCTGTCTACAAAACGAAAGTGATGAAAAAGCATTTCAGGCACTTTTTCTCTTAAAAAAAGTTATTGAGCAGTATGAGCAGAAGAATCGTGCTTTAAAGCAAACCAGTATAACAAAGTTCTTTCGAAAGATTAATTAATTCACATTACGAATACATGTATGTACACGAATGTACCTCTTAATTCTTGTCATTTTTATATTAATAAATAAAAATTAACCAACACTTAATAATTCGAAGTTTTATATATTTTCTCTCACAAATTTCAAACCATTTGATATTTCAAACACTCGATAATTCGTAATATTTCAAGAGTCCCTCGAGTTTCGAATTAACGAGAGTCGACTGTATATAAATATAAAACAGATTGAATCTTTTACAGATAAGTTTCAGAGATAAAAGTAATGGAAATGAATGAAATTTGAGGTGGTCATTTGTTATCGGTAAATGTCTTTGTATGTGCGGATGAAATTTCCAAACTTTCTTATAGGTCTCATCTCTTGCTTTTATCCACTGAAGGTAAAATATTTATTTCGAAGTCTCTGAAATGGCTTTCTTTTAGACAATGTAATAAGTTATTATTTTATTATGTAGTACAAATTTTCAATATTGTTCAAATGAGTTTATGAAGTTTATGTAGAGTGTAGGGTATTCCTTATAATATAATTCATGCATACCGCTTTTTTCACAAGTTTCAAGACAATCTTTACTATTGACTAAAAATGAGTCAAAGTTTTTTCTTATTTGTAAACATGATATTGATGTTATTTCATTTCAGTCTCTTATATATAAGTTGATTTCTTTTCTTTGTCCTGAAGGGGCTGATAAATTTAAGCTAACGCGCTTTCGTGCTGTTTTTCAGAAATTATTGACCAATTATCTTAATGCAGTAGCTATGGTTTGATGCTAAAGTTTTCAGAACGTAAATTTCTTTTTCAAAGTTTTCGACTGAAATGAGCTTATGTACAAAGGCATGAAAACATTCCAAAAATGTGTCACCAGGTGATTTGTGAGAAATGAATATCATTTCCATTTTGAAATGAATTTTCAAAAGCAATGACCAAATCAATCAATATTTTTTTCGTAATTAGCAACGTATTCATTTAGTTGAGAATTCAGATTGGGGAATATCCGACGCCAACATCACGGATTTCTGTAACATTATATTTACGATAGCTTAATAATTCGCTGGAATGAGGGTCCCCAAACTCGTTAAAAAATATCCACTCGGCGAATTTTCATTAGCAGGATACATAAGAGCGAAACACTGGAGAGCGCAGAAAAGAGAATTTGACATTTTTTCATGTCGCATACCTATCAGGCAACTGCGAATGCAAGGAATAATACCATCCTCGGTGTCTTTACAGCAACGTATTCTGCGGTCGCAGTTGCATAATTAATCCAGCTTTTTCCCCATTTCCAACAAATTGTCCAACATTATTTTTCGGTATATCGCGCACCCCGGAATTCCACTGTCGCTTGGTCTGAGTGCCAACCTTTTTCGTATGAAGTTTTGTGCTTGTAATCCCCTAGTATGCTGGACGGGTTCTGTAGAGAACATTTAATCCGAATGTACGCAGACCAATCGGAATACTGGATAGAAAGTGGAATATGGATCGTATCAGATCATCTAAGTTATTCAAAATTAAGTAGATCATACACTTTCCGATAGAAATGCGTGGTATATATCGGGTGTTTTTTTTAGAGTGATAGAATTTTCGATAGGGATAACTGTGATTTGACAGAAGGTAGAAGCCATTTTGTTTTGACATTTATGTTCAGTAAGAATTGACTAATTATCATGGAAAGAGTCACGCCGCAACAACGTTTACAAATTATTGAAATTTATTTTCAATATTCAAAATCAGGCCAAACTTATAGAGTACTTCGTGAAATTTATGGTTCACATAATCGTCCATCTGAGCAGCTTATTCGTCGAATTATCGATAGATTTCGGACAACATTTTCTCTACTCGGTGCAACAAAAACAAAACAAAGAACTGTATGTACATCCACCACATGGAAAATTTTGCGTAAAGATCTTGGTCTACACTCATACAAGATCCAACTGGTTCAAGAACTAAAGCCACCTGACCATAAGAAGCATCGTTTGTTTGCTGATTGGACCTAGAACAGCTTGAAGTTGATCCACTTTTTTATCGTAAAATTGTGTTCAGTGATGAAGCTCATTTCTGATTGAACGGCTATGTAAACAAGCAAAATTGCCGTACATGGAGTGAAAACAATCCTCAAGAAGTTTGCAGGTTGAAGAATGCACTGTATGGTGTGCTTTACACACTGGAGGCATCATCGGTCCATATTTTTTTAAAAACGATGCTGGAGCTAATGTTATAGTGAATGGTGCTCGTTAAAGATTGATGATCAATGATTATTTGTTTCAAAATTTGAATGGTATCGACCCAGAAGTGTTTTGGTTCCAACAAGTTGATTCTACACCTCATGCTGCTACCGCAACAATTGATTTATTGAAACAAAGATTTGGCGATAACATTATTTCGAGAAATGGTCCAATTAATTGGCCTCCAAGATCATGCGACAGTCATTGGTTTATGCTGATAAACCGAAACAATCGACGCTTTGGAAGCCAACATAAATAGTGTTATTGATGGAGTAAGGTCTGATTTACTCGAAAATTTGATGCAAAATTGGTCTGGTCCATTGCGGTTCCTCAGAGCTAGTCGTGGTGGACATATGGCAAAAATTATTTTTAAAACATAAATTCATAAAATTATCTTTCAAATAAAAAAAAATTGGCTTCAAAATTAATTTAAATGTGTTTTATTTCGATTTAAAGTTCTATCACTCTAAAAAAAAAACACCTGATAGTTATACTTTCTTGAATTCTTATTTAGTAATGGAATGAACGTTAGTTAATTAATATGAACATTATTATATAGGCATACTACTCCGGTAATTTAGACTCTTGTGGTGAAAACACTATCTTGCTGGAAGAGGAGTTGGACTTTTTCACTGTTGTTTACTTTCACTGATTTGACATGGATTCATTCAACACATATACTAACTTATTTATAAGTGAATATCACAGATAATATATTCACACCCAGGCCTTTATTGCTGAAGTGTATTATCTTTGAGGTTAAATTTGTGAAGTGAATGCGAATAGAGTTCTTTCGTTGAATGCGTTATTGCCTTTATCGAAGTGTCACGAGAGCCTGTGTAGATGTAACTTAGTTGGATGGCAAAAAGGGGCTGTAAATTTAACTTGTTCAAGGGCAGAGAGAGAATGTGAATGGAACTTACTTGTTGAAGAAGCAAGGGGTGACTGCTTTTAGTTAAGGGGTAACGAGAGACTGGACTACGGAGATAACAAAATGGACGACAGGAGTTAAGCAGAAAATCGCTACTGAAAGTAGATAGGTATTAAAATTCAACTGAAGAACGAAGGATAATTATTGACTCATTAAATTGCTGGGCGACTTCTCAGCGTACATTGATCCTTAGATGAGTGAAAATATGTTATCTCATCTATCAGTCAAGACAGACACATATTTCCCAATTAAAGGTCCGAAAGTACAAATTTTATTCGAGTTTTCCTCATGAATTGAACTGAAAACAATAACCAAGCGTATCAACATCTACCCATAAGTAAACATTAATAACACTTGAACGATGGATCGAAAAACTGACAGAAGACCCAACAAACAAATTGAAATACGAAGCCTGCGCAATTTGGATTCTGCAGGGACTAGCCGCTAATAGCGACCCATTCAGCGACTACAGTTGCATAATTAATCCAACGTTTTTTTCCATTTTCTTCAAATAGTCCTCCATTATTTCCTGTATATTGCGGACTCCCGAAACCCAGCGCTTGTCCTAATGCCGCGGTAATACGTTTCGCCAACTTTTTTGCCGCTACGTCGGTTTCGTGACTGTAATTTTTTAGCTGGCTTGACGAGTTTTATTATGGGGGCTATGAGATGCCCTGAAAAAATATCTCGTTAGATAGGGCTCTGAAGAAGCTGCACGTGAACCGTGCACAAATAACGATGGGATGGGCTGTCCACTGAAGATATTTTTCTGGATACCGATGAAACACCGCTTCCAAAGCACATTCAGGATAAATTTATTTTTGTAGGGATACAGAGGTGAACTGGAGAGAGGGTCGAAAATAAGAAATTGTGCTGAAATCATAAAGCTATATGTTCTTACTGAATTTAAGGAGATGAGAAACAACCACAGGCATATTTTTATCCGATTCAGCTACTTAATTAAATAAAACACAATGACAAATTCCCCCGTATATTGATATACCCTTTCGAATTTTTCAATAGTGACTGAAAGTTAATCCATTAGTTTGCAAATTACAGAATTTGACGGGGATATAGTGACTAGAACTGGATTATTTATAATCCATCATAAATTTATTTTAGTGGATTATTTATCGATCATTGTGGTCAGAACATTATCTTGATCGCTGATAAGTAGATCGATGGGCTTTTCAACTGTGGTGCACCCAGGTCGATTAAGTTCACTTCACAAATTCACTAACCATAATTGCAAGTGTGAATATCATAAAGAATGCATTAACTTTCAGGCCTTCTAGTTGTGGAGTTGTATTATCACGAGAGTATGAACAAAATGTCCCTTAAGATTGGATTTAAGAAGTTACAAATGATGCGAGTAAAGTTATTTCTCTGAGTATATAATGAAGTCTTTTTGTGTTACTGCGAGAGGATACTTTTTCAATTTACTGGGTCGGAGTGAAGAATGTTAAAAGCTAAAGATATGGGTTTCAAGTGACTTGTGCCAAGTGCCGCTTGTTAATGTCGGAGATTCAACTGACTGGCTAAATAAAAGTCGACTATATCTTGTTCAGTTTTGAGAAAATCGAACACACGTATGAGTGGGCTTTTTATATCAATATCTAGGGATACTGATTGATGACTTGGCCTTTCTCTTCCTATGTTTAAAATAAACACAGAACTTACTATATACAGTTCATTTCTAAATTTGAAATTACGTTCAAGAGAATGACTTTTCAGCACTGACAACACTTAATGCAAAAACAGTTACTGACTTTCTGAAGTATTCAGTTTCACGATATCAAATTTTATAATTGAACTCTGTCTCCGTTATCTTCGCGAACTTACCTCTCCGATATCTAAAGCAACCGGTCTTATTTCTACTCTCTCTGCGAACTAACCGCTCTCAAATATCTAACTTCGACTGCACCCCACTTATACTTAAGTCAGAGGCTTACGCAGCCACGCTCGACTTCCGCTTATTGAACAACTCTCAGATACTATATCAAAAAGGGCGTGAAACATAAAAATTAAGATGAATCTCAAGACACCCCGTCGAAGATATTTTCTTTCAGGCAACTGCTAACGTTTTTCGGTTCAGCAATAAATCTCTTCTTTTCATGACAACTGAACTTACAAAGAAACAAGTTCCATTTAGAAATATCTGGAAGCAACATGTCGAAGAATGAAGTGCTTTCGATCTAGTCGCTATAAGGGAGCCAACAATGGACCACCCAAGTATTTCAATAATTCTAGGCTAAAGTAATCCATAACGTGAAGTTTTCTATAAACTCTCAATACATTCTTTACCAAGTATAAACTCAATATTGCGCTCTAGAAATTTATGTCCTTATTGATACGTTCATTCCAATTCAAAGAATTTCGAAAATATTGTTTCCACGCGAAATGGAATAATGCTTGTATTATATTAAACTAGATGAAACTTATTAGGAGTTATATTCTACAATATAAGTTTTAAAGCTGAAAATATGAACATTATCAGAATTTCAATAGAACATTATATTTGAGTTGACAATTCATACAGGTATTCGAAAGTTCTGCGACTGTAAATATAAGAGTACTCTTGGAATTACTTCGGGCTAAATACACATTTTAGCTAAACAGAAAATATTGTCCTGTTTGAAAGCAATGCAAAATATATCACAATCTGCATCTGCAAAGTAAAATTCGTATAGTTAGAAGTGAAAATGATTTCAAGCCTTAAAGGCTTTCAAATAAAGAACTGATAAGGATTAATAGTTAACTGCAGAATACAATAAAATCAGGATACTTACCAGTATACTGAACGGAAAATACTTCGGGCATTTTGTTTTGTGTCTGTAAGGAATTAATTTCATAATAGGAATATTTGTTTAACACATATTTAGAAGTTGGAGTTTGGTAATTTGGAATATAGAAATTGACCCATTTCAAATTTTGTCATTCACATTTATAGATTTCTACTAAGAGAAAGGTTTCTAAGACAAGTTCAAGCAAATGACAAAAATAAATGCTGAAGAAAAACTTAAATTCCTTTTACTTGTCTAGAAGGTTAATCATTCGAAAATACAATTCCATTCGTGACACGACCCATTAAAGAACTCGTATCAGAACAGTTTAAATCCACTGCAATAACACGAATCGGAAAAATCCTACTTAACTTCATAGACTTCATAGAAGAAATATTATAGTTGAGAAATCACCTTCAGTTCAGTTCTTATCCTTCCCACCACCACGTCTGTTGCTGGACCGGACGAAGATTCTGGGATTATGGAAACTTAATATCCGAGTCAGCATCTTACGCTCTACCAGACAGAGTTACAGACTGAACGAGATCTTTCAATATCAGAGAATGGAAGCAGCATCCGCTGTGCAGATTTAAGGACTTTTTCGTCTCCTTTGCTATGGGAGCCATTGCTAAAAACTTTTGTTCAATTACACATCTTTCGAGTAAATGAAACGAACTATGTTTCACTCATTTCATTTTTGAAATAATAAGATTTTGCTTGCATTGGAGAATTGATCGATATAAATTTGACAATATTGAGTTTATTAGTTCTACTTTTCAGATAGTAAATCAAACAATTATAACATTCTGAAGAAATATAAATATAAGAAAACATTTAATTCTCAAGTATTCCAGTATTTTTGCCCTAATTTAACACACTTGATCAAATATCTCAGAATTGCTCTTAAGTTGCCGTAACTCTTCATCTGTATTGAAAAACTTTTCACAAATCAAAGTTTTTTCGTTTTTTGCTGGCTCACTTTTGAGTCGCACAAATCTTCTTGAATTTTTTGTTATAGAAATGGCAGGCACAATTTTCCACTGGCAGACTCTGGATTCCTAGACTGTCTCTTCACATAAAACGTACAGTCTCAGATGACTCGTGTATGAATATATTATAATTCTTATAAAACTTATATAAAACGTTCTGTTTTATGTATTTCGTGTATATTCGCGTGCATAAGGTGGCACTTATGTTTGATGGAACACCAGTGTTTATATGAAATATACATGGGATACGCTTTAAGATCCAAATGATTTTTAATGTTGAGAACTTTTGCAAGCACCTCAACTATCCTGGGATGCAACTTTGCCAGAACATGGAACGTCTTGGCGTATTTTTAATAACGATTTTTTAATACTTTCACTTTACAACAGCTTAGCTTCAATTGATAAAATACTTTTTTTTTGGTAAGTGAATATCTAATTCTTTAACATCCAATCGAAACATATTTTGTATTAGGTGATGTTTAAATAATTTGGTCATTGTTGTATATTTTTTTTGATTCTTTATAAGTTCATTTGTTGGAGTATTTGGGAGAAGTCTATCTGAAATTTCATGTATAGTTGAAAATTCAAAGAATATATAGGGTATTTCATTTCGCCATTTGAAGAACTTGACTTTTTGTCGCGTGAACGAGGTGTAACCTCTATGAAGAAAATACAAATCTACATAATATAATGTAAGAATTTTTGATCTTTCTTGTACTTCAGAGTCAAATGTCTTTAGAGGTTTGTTTTTGGACCAAGAATGATTTAAATCAATTCATCTCAAGCAAACTTATAATATAGGTAAAAATGAATATACGAATAGTTGTTGCTATTATAGACAGAAAGTCTTATTTGAAAAATTAAAGTAATTATTATTTTCTACTAAAAGTAACAAAGTTGCATGATCAAAAAGCATTTTGGGTTAATTGATCTTGTATATTTTATTTACGATCCTATTGAATATCCCAGTGAATAGTGAAATGAGTATATAGAGATGAAGATACAGATTCTATATAATGAACTTATAGTAACTCTTGTGAGACGGTGCAAAAAAATTTAACCATTTTCCAGATGTCACTGTCACAAGAGGAAGAATATTAGATGTACTGTTCCTACATAGAATAAAACACCATATATAGTATAATACAATTATAAAGAAGTATGAGCTATGGTAATAGAAGTTTTTCGAATCGGTAGAGTGTAACCTGCATCTGTGTAACAGTGGAAAATTCAAATGAGCGCGAATTGGTTCTGTTGAGCCCTGAGGCAAAAGCAGCAGTGATGAAGATTATTGGCTTCAATCATAGGTCTACCTGTAATGTCCAACGAATGAAATTCAGCTACGTATCTAAATTCGCCCTGCATGGGAACACTAAAATTTTATCAATACTAGCTCCACCTAATAGACTTGAATATATGTACACAACATACTCTACCAAGCTTATTCAAGCAATGAACTGTATTCCCGATTATTTCTAGCGTTGATAATGTAGCAAACCATTCTCATGCCTAGTTCATATCCAATTACATTTGAGGCCAATGATTAGCATTCAAATTCGAAGAAGTTTAAACGGAGGATTTTTTTTTCAAAACCTAATCGATACATTCTCTAATATAGAATATATTCTATTGTAGTTTCCTCGTACCTCCGATTTTTCTGTTACTTTTTCTACTGTTTTATGAATTAAAAATTTATGGATATGAAGGCCAACATTCTTGAAGGTTTATACAGAGAAAATAGTTAGCCGGTTCATATTCATATCCATCATAGGACGTACGGATAAAGAATCCATATTCAAATTTGAAAATATAAATCGACTTGAGTATTGCAGAATGCGATTGTAAATTTACATGAAATAATAAAGCTTATGAAGAGACACAAACTACTTATGGGTTCCTGCGTAACATCTATCTGAAATTTCGTTTTCCAGTTCCTTAAAAAAAATATATAACTAACACAGTTGAAATATCTTTAATGTGTGAAAATTATCCGTTTAGAGTTTTTACAAGATTTTTTTGTAATTTCAGAATGAACTGTTCCATTGACTAAGTGATGAGTAATGTGATGTGATTATCAGTAACTGTTAAAATCATCAGCGGAGATGGTTGCCGAAGACGTCATCCTGAAACTAGTGTTTCTGACAGCCTGTGCAGCATCAGGTGAGAGGAAATGATTATTTTGAAATGAACGAAAAGTTACTTATATATTTTATTATGAATAATAATTTCTACAGTCGTCTGTTTTGAAAATATGTATCTATAACATTTCTACATAAAGGCTGATCTGGAATCAAATTAGTTATTGAATACCTTTTGCTCCCTACGAAATGGTATGTTTCAATTTTTCTTGGAATTTAATTCAATTTCATTATTGAAATAATTTAAAATTCACAACTGTTTATCAGATTTCATTTCATCCCATCTTCATTATTTGATCAAGCATTTGTTTCCATTTTTCGTGCCAAGCAAATAATCTGTTTTGTATGATACCAATAAACACTATATCATTCTGTTTCATCTGATCTGATTGAATAACTGGAGAATATTGTTGATAGAATGCCAAATGGTTCAGAAAATTTTCCAAAAAAACAAATAAAGCTGAATCAGAAACATCTCTTCTGTTACCTCTGGAATCATCATAATGAATTTTGTCAGTTAATCAACTTGCTTTTGTGAAATCTACAGTATGATTGAGAAAAAATCCATTATCATCCTCATCAACTATCCAGGCATTACATTCCATTCAATTCCAGCAAAGTATCTGAAACTAAGCAGAATATAACCAAAGATAATATGTTTATAAAAAAAAGGTTTCCAAATTCCATCAACCCATTTTTGAAAGCACTGAGTTTATCGTCAATTTCAGAAAAAGAATTATCCAGCGAGATAGATCGAAACAAGAAGCCGTAAATAGACCCTAGAGCTGACAGATCATTCGACTCAGTAGCTGCACGTATTCCAATGGCGTAGTTGATACAATAAGGGTCAACATTCAACCAAAAGTGTTTTTCATTACTCAAAAACATTTTCAAGTGAAATTAAATCATTGCTGATTATCATTTATTTAATGTTCACTAACATGCTCTTGAATGAATCTTTGTTTTAATGTTTTATACTTATAGAGGTATTTTTTTGCTGTTAATATTCAAATGTTCAATTAGATATCAGAGGTTAAAGTACAGCTTCCTTAGGTGAAATTGGTATTTTAAGTTTAAGAAAAGACTGTTTCAACGAACAAAGTCAGTATTTGATGCTAGCGAACACACGTACGCAGCATACAACCCCAGGCTAAATCAAAAATAGAACTACAAGCCCAATTACTTCTAGCGTCAAGGACGAAAAAATCTTTATCATGGTCAAGTAATATCCAATTATTACTGGATGAAGAAAATCCGAGTCTAATGCGAGCATAGTTTCCACTCACGTTTGAATTGACCCAACAAAGAGAGTCTCTAAGCCAAAAGATTTGCGAAGGCGATCATTTTATTGTGAGCAGCTGCTTCAAATGCAAAAAATAAAGGGTTGTTTACACGTGGTATTGACTGGCGACAAAAAGTGGACCTTCTGCGACAACCCTAAGACAAAAATTACTCCGTTTGCCCAGCCAATCCTTACCATCGACTTGAACATCAACACCTAAGCTTCATGATGTCATGTAAACGGGATGTGCGAAATCTAGGAGTAAATCCTCTTTCAAAATACAGTAACGATTTTCAGTTTCGAAATACAATATAATATAGTGTCTCAAGCGGAAGTTCAGAGACCCAATTTATGGTTCGGTACCTTTCGTAGTTTTTGAATTCTTGATTGACCACAACTGTATAGATCATCGAGATACAAAGGTAAAACTATCTGTAACATAAAAATACGATGGAAGTTATTGTTGCGAAATGGCGAATGCGCCGGGTACACAAATGGATGGAACCGTCTTTGGCACTGCCATGAAAATTTGACAGATTCTCGTGAATTATCTTCACTCCATTATGCCCTAACCCTTATTCTGTTATTTCACATATATTTGCAACTCATTTGTTTTTGTACTTTCAAAAATATTCGAAAAATAAAATTTCAAATAAAAATAACTCAGGAACAATTTAGTTCTTGTTCCCTGAGAATTTCAAGTATTTAGGACTTTGTCGACAATATATTTATATCTGTGATGTAGTTCTCAACTCAAATAAAGCTGAATATGTTATATGGAGCTTCTAGGATAAGCAGCAGACATGCATAATTCATAGCTTTTTGGCTATTCATTATAGCGTTGCTGTAATTGCAACGAATGAAAGATAGCCACGCACCTATATTCACCCTACATAGCTACACTTCTGTTTCGCCAAAAAACAGCACCATTTGATGAACGAGAATACACATACGCAGCATACAACCCCAGGCTAAAACAAGAATCGAACTACATTCCCAATTACTTCTAGTGTCAAGGACGAAAAAATCTTTCTTATGGTCAAATAATATCCAATTATTACTAGATGACAATCCGAGTCTAATACAAAAATAGTTTGCACTTGCGTTGGAATTGACTCAAGTTTTATGAGGGCGATTATTTTCTGATAAGTAGCTGCTTCAAATGCAAAAGAAAAGGTTCTTCACAACGGGTAATTGACTGGTGACAAAAAGTGGACCTTCTGCGACAACAAGAAAAAATTTACTACGCCCAGCCACTCGTTGCCATCGACAACAACATCAACACCAACACCTAAGCTTTATGATGTCATGTAAACAGGATGTGAGGGTCTAGGAGTAAATCCTGTTTCAAAATACAGTGACAATTTTCAGTTTCGAAATACAATATAATATAGTGTCTCAAGCGGAAGTTCAGAGACCCAATTTATGGTTCGGTACTTTCCGTAGTCTTTGAGTTCTGGATTGACCACAACTGTATATATTACAAATGTAAACGATAGCACTGTACCATAAAAATGCACGATGTAAGTTACTGCTGCGAAATGGCGAATGCGTCGGGTACACAACTGGGTGGAACCATCTTTGAGTCTGCTATGAAAAATTTGGAAGATTCTCGTAATTTATCTTCACGCAATTATGGCCTAGCCCTTATTCTATTATTTCACGATTATTTTTAACTCAATTGTTTTTGTACTTTCAAAAATATTTCAAAAATAAAATCTCAAATAAAAATAAGTCAGGAACCATTTAGTTCTTGTTTCCTGATAATTTTAAGTATTCAAGACTTTGTCGACAACATATTTACATCAGTGTTATAATTCGAAACTCAAATAAAGCTCAATATGTTCTGTTGATCGTCGGATGTAAGCAGCAGACATGCATAATTCATAGCTTTTTGGCTATTCATTAGAGCATGGCTCTAATTCCAACGGATGAAAGATAGCCACGCACCTGTACATACCGGTTCTACTGTTTCGCCAAACAACAGCGCCATTTGATGCACACGCATACATATACGCAGCATACAACCCCAGGCTAAGTCAAGAATCGAACTACATTCCCAATTACTTCCAGCGTTAAGGACGAAGAAATCTTCCTCATGGTCAAGTAATATGCAATTATTACTGGATGAAAATACGAGTCTAATGCAAAAAGATTTTGCACTTACCCAACAAGCAGTGTCTGTAAGCCAAAAGATTTGTGAAGGCGATTATTTTCTTGTGAGCAGCTGCTTCGAATGCGAAAACGAAAGGATTCTTCACACCGGGAGTTGACTGGTGACGAAAAGTGGACCTTCTGCGACAACCCTAAGAAGCCAATCGTTGCAATCGACATCAATATCAAAACTGAACATTCATGGTTCTAATGTTATGCTGTGTAGCTGGTGGGAACAAGAGGGCTTTGTGTGCTAACACCTGGTGATTGATTACAATACGGTACAGACTGCAATTATTTCATTCGAACCGTATTCTCCGGACATTGCTCCTTTCGACTACTGGCTGTTTCGAAGGGTGCAACACGATTTGACCGGTCACCGCTTCACTTCTTTCGAAAAAATGTAAAATTGGCTTCCAAATTGGATCGCTTCAAAAAAAAAGAAGTTTTTGGGAGACGGTGGGAGAAAGTAATAAGTTAGGATGGACAGAATTTCAATTAATTCAATATCTCTTCAAATAAATGATTTATTTGAGTTAAAAAACAGACCGAGTTAATTTGTACTCCTAGTAGATAACTTCATGTGTATCTGCTGTTGTGTATATTTCCCCTTTCAAACACCCCCATCACAAATCAGAATACGAGTTCGAAATACACCTCGAATGCCTCGGGGACCAGAGAGAATCCCCGAATACGCCGTATTGATTAATAAACTGTCGAAACAATAACTCGATCTCACAGGTTCTCACTCGTATGTGTCGGCAAATAGTGACATAGGCTCCGTTGTCGCTAGAACCTGAATTTCCTCCCAAGCAACAAACGAGTGACGACATGGTTACGGGTAGAATATCCTTTTATCTACCATTCCGATTACGTCTTGAGGACACATTCGGATCCTGAATCAGCAGCGAAAATCTAGCCCCACAATGGCGGCACCTACATCCTTGGGAAGTTCTCGCGGATGTAGTTGCCGGGATACGATCCCTAAGGAGGTGAGTTCGTGAATATGCAATCTGAATGAATGTGAAGGAAATGTTCGATCCCTGCTGAGATCCTAGGGCCAAATTTTTGTATTATGATGCTAGATGTGGGTAGGGAAGATCGAATTTAGGTATCGAGGTCAACGACTTAGTTTTGGTAAAGTTTGATGAACGTTGATGGGACATTTAAAAATGTAATGCAGTTCTTGATAAAATGAAGGACATTCTGATCCAACAATTTTTGCCATATTTCTGCTAGTAGCATGATGCCACCCACGCTCACAAAATTTTTGGTCTTTTCTGGAAAAAAAATAATCCAGGTGAATTTTGACCTCATCGTTTGAAGTAAAGGTTTTACCGTCAAAAAATGTTTACAATGACTGGAACAAGAAATAATATGAAGGCGCCAGGTCTGAAGAATATGGTGGATGTGGCAGTGTACCCAATTCAAACTGTAAAAGCTGTTGGCGAGTGACCAAACTTGTATGGGGTTTCGCATTATCTTGGTGGAATATTACACCTTTTCTGTTGATTGATTATGACTTTTCCTATTGAAGTGCATCATTCAGTTTGTCCAGCTGATAATAATAGAATTCCGAATTAATTGTTTTGTTATCCGGCAAATGCTGAACAAAAATGATTTCTTTGAAATCACATCAAACAGACAGCAATCACCTTTTTTGATGGATATGGGCTTTCGAAAATGAGCCGGTTCTTTTTTTTTGCTCCATGATCTCTTGCGTTTGACATTTTTACATAGAACTCATTTTTCGTCTCTTGTAATGATGCGCTTCAAAAATGCATCATTTTCGTGATGTTTGAGAAGCGAACAACAGACGTCAACGCGACGCCACAAATTTCTCTCCGAGGGAACGTGATTATTATTATTATTATTATGCTGATACTCCTAGATCTTCTGTGAAGATCCCTCAGAAGCTTTAGGAGTTAGGAATTCAGTAGTGTCCTGGGTAGGCTTTTTTACTGCGATCTTGCGCCATTTTAGATCACATCACTGATAATTTTTGACCCAACAATGAAATGTTTGCCGACACCCGTCCAACTAGAAAATTTCTTTTCCACCTGAACAGGATTCGAACCCAGAGCTTCCGGTCATGAGCTCAATGTTCTGTACTGAGCTGTCCTCACTCATAATGTGGTGAACCCATATATCGAGCTTCGAGGTCAAACCCAGGCCTTTCAAGTGGTCATAAACAGTTCCAAAATTCAAAATGTATCACTTACAAAATGAATTAATTCTCAGTTATTCAAAATGGACGGCTACATTATTGTTTTATTTCTTAAACAACCATTGCACTTGCTCAGGTATACCTACTTTTTCTGTAAGTTACAAATATAAATTTTGAAAATGTCTTTCCCTATGTATTATGAACACCCTAAGTTTGCTAAATATATGTTGTACCTATTTATCTCATTTATAAAATCGGTATGCGGTAATGTGTAGTGTCGATCCACCTTACGTCTTATGTAACATTCTCAATATTTCCGCCCAAGAAGACCCTATTCGTAATGCAATATTTGAAAGAGGTTTTTTGTTCAATCTGTATATCCATTGTGAAAGTCGCCAAACACACTATTTGGATTAACTGACAGAATGAGGCGCTGTAAACAAACTAATAAACATATTACTTTATACTTGTCAGTATAGAGAAAAGTTGTGACAACTGAGTGACAAAAAAATTTGACAGCCTTTTTGTGTCGGCTTCTTAAATTATTGATTTTTAGTCTCTTCAAATAATGTGAATATATGCACTATTGATCCACCTATATCACATTATTTATATTTTGTCAGGCTATTTTTCTTCAATTACTCCGAACTAAGCTTAACTAAAGTTCTATAAATATAAATATTAGAACCCTATATACTCATATTGCTAGTTTATCGAGGCATTCAAATTAATATGTATTTCTCTCACAATAATAATTGATGTGTCTAAATCGTCAGAAGTGGTATATCTGAAGCATATTGCAGTACTACATAATATGTACCTTCTTTTAATTTGCTTCGAGAGATCTACAGTAGTTAAACACAACCCAATTCAACCAGTTTTGATGCAGGGAAAACTGTGTTGATACGAAATTGAGGCAAATAATGCATTCTAGTTAAAATGATTTATTCCATATCGAACTAGTTGGATATAACACTCTTATTCAAACGTCTGAATAACTTCGAATTGCTGGTCTTGACTTGACAGAAAGTAAGGAAATAATACACATAGCTATACTATGTATGCTATATATATATATAGCTATACTGTATGTTGATTTATTTTCATCATTATGAGTTGAACACATGATGCTTCTTCAAATGTTTTAAAACATACGGTCCAAAATTGATTATATATGGTATTCAAACGAATTCTGAAATTTTGAGATCAGTTTTTATTTCTTTGAGAAGAACCACTGGATTCCTACGAGAATAGATCTGAGAGAGTCAAGCTCAATAATTCCGTTTGGTCATTCAGTTAATTCCCAGGACTTCTTTTTCTCAAGGAATATTAAAATTCCCAAAATCATTTTTTCCTTTCAATCAATATTCTGCCTACATAGTTATTGTTGAGGAAAGGTCGCCTATGTTCATTTATTCTAATATCAAATGACATTCCGGTTTATCCAATATAAGTGTTCGCGCAGGCACCACATAATAATCGGTAAATTCCTATTAACTTCATTGATTTATTTCCTAAACCTTCAGAGTTCTGAAAATTTCCGCAAAGAATCAGACCTTTAGAACATATCTTTAAGAAAGAATTCTGAAGAAAAATCCACAACGTAATTAAACTCATACAGCAATTGAATTATTTTTCAGAAATCTTCTTATGTAGTTATGTTTTGATCATGTTAGTTTGTTTAATTCTCAATGATAGAACTATCCGATAATTAGCAACAATCATGAAATACTTGTGATAATTTATATTCAGAGAATTTTTCATTCAGGGATTTACAAAAAGAGGTTTCATTCTGACGCAAACACACATTTCTAAGAGAAATCAATGGATGTTCATTTCATACAGCCAAATGGCCGCCACCTTTCTTTTCACGTAATTTTCTGTGAGCAATTCGCACATTCGCGGCTGTATGTCCTTGATAAATTCACGAATTCCAACTTCAAGGGATTGAATCGATTTTGGAGTATTGGCAGAGACCTTATCTTTTACGTGGCCCCAAAGAAAAACATCTAAAAATGTTGAATCATAAGATCTCGGCGGCCAATTGTGATTTGAGAAATCAATGGATGTTTATTTCATTGTAAAGAGGAAGGTTCTCCATTCACCATAGCTTGATAGAATAATACATTCACCATAACAGTCCCACAACCCTCATTTTCGTATAAATAAGTTTTAATCTCACCGCTGGCCCAAAAACCGCACCAAACAGTGACAAGTTGAGGTTGGAGAGGATTTCCAACAATCATTGTTGGATTTTCAGAGCCCCAAATGCTAAAATTCTGCTTATTAATGTAGCCTCCGCGTAAAATTGGCCGCATTAATGAAAATGATTTTTCGATGAAAATTACGGTCATTTGTATGAATTTCAAGGACACAGTCAACGAAGTTTAGAGTTTTCACATCACTAACTTGTCCCAACAGCTCAAATTTTTCCACCAGTTCCACTATTGCCCGCCGAGAGTGCGCTTCACAATGACCCAAAAGTGCTTTTGTTTTGCGAATTGTGACTGCCTAACTTTCACTATTTTTTTAGTGAATTCTAACAATTCAATGCGCTCTTGAAGCGTGTATCGTTCCATTTTTAGTAATGGGGAAGTTTTTACTTGTCAAATGTCAAAAAATGACAGCTTCAAAAGTGATAGCTGCCTAGATAGCGGGTTATTCAAACTGAAACTTCTCATTGGAAAACCCTTTTTTCACACTTGGAGAAAAAAGAGTGATGGATTATGTAATAACAATGCCACTTTAAAAATAAATCATCAGTTCACAGTCAAATTCCACAACATTTATTATTTAAAATAATCGAACCGCCGTTAGATTCTATAATTGAACTGATTCTATATGAAAATTACATTAGTTATTAAATATATAGCAGGACGTGATAGGATAGGAAGAAAATAGAATAATATAAGATATTCAGGGATGTAACTGCTAATTCAGTACTATGTGATGATGTTGAACAATGTTAACATCTGCCTGTTCACCCAAAAATTCTCACGAGAATTGTAGAATTGTCTATGTTAATTTCGAATGACTCTAATCTAAAAAAAATTTGTTGCCTGTAAAGTCGGTATACGGGCAAAAGTTTTACGTGACAACGACTTTGAGTGGTAAAATAATTTTAATGTGAATATTCATTCGTATAGTAGGAAGAAGGATGAAATAATAGTAACAATTTAAAACATTTATTTATACAAAGAATTATATTTAAAACATTAATTTATACAAAGAATCTCGCACTGAATTTCATATTAACAAAATTTTATTTATCAATCAGTTGTTATAAGTTATTAATAAATTTAACTTGTTTTACATTGTTATAAATATAAAAACTAAATTTAAAAGTTAGAACATTTATTTAAATCACATTAATTGTTAATATCAATCGATTTTAATTCATAGTGTATTTTCTAAAAGGAGAAAACTAATTCACATTTGATCTTTGAATTTGTAAATCGCGCGCTTACGACCTTGCGCAGTGATTAGTCGTCTCGGTTTGAATGTTTGAAAGTTTCGATTTGACAGGTTGGAGGTTAAACATTGTTATTTCAATTTTTTACATAGCAAGTCGCGCTCATTTTTTCAAGTTCAACAAATTATTATTGGTTGAGAAACGATTTCTACTACTTTTTTGATTGAAAACTACCACAACATTGTGATTACTACAACATAACCTATTCACTTATGTCTTAGTCATTTATTTCATCATGTTATATTATCAGTCTGAAATTATTTACCTTTGCTGTTTGAATTGTTGCGATGGACGAAACTACCTTCACATTATCACTACACAATCGTTTTACAATTAACTGGCAACGTGTAAACTTGTATGCAGGCGCCTAAGCGAAATAGAAGCGCAAGACATGAACCGGTGTGTATGCCTATCTCTCTCACTCTCTCTCTCTCTCGCTCTGTCTCTCTTGCTCTTAGGCGGGCTAACTGTGCTCGAGTGGAAGGGACGCGTGCCTTTCACTTTTTATGTCTGTCTCTCTCGCTCTTAGGCGGGCTAACCATGCCCGAGTGGAAGGAACGCGTGCCTCTCACTCGCTCTCATTGTGAGCGCATAACGTGAGCGGAGCGTAACGCAGTTTCTTGAAGTGTCACCCGGCAAACCAATTTATAACGTCACGTCAAAATACATTTATTCTGAGTATTATGAAATTGTAATTGAAATTATGTTTGAATTCATTCAAATAGTTCGAATACGTCGAGGATGAGGGGTCCGGTGGAGATGGTGCATGTTTCAAAACGAAATCGAACTGATATCGATGCTACGTTTGCAGTTAATTCAACAGACATATAAACATATCTTATAAAACCAACAATTCATTCGGAGTTTTTCCAAAACAATAAAAAAATAAATGGAAAAAATCGCATTTGTCAAACGTTTACCAATTTTAATGCGGTACCTGGCCATTATTATATTGGTCAAACTGGGTGATCTTTAGAAACTAGAATAAACTAACACCGACATTCCTTCCTCAATAGTAACTTGGATTCTCCCTACGAAGAATATCTTATAGCAGAAAAACATGATTTTGAGTAACGCTTTAAAATTTAGAATGAAAAGAATAAGGTTCTGAAACGGAACCTGTTTGAAAAGTTTGGAAATAAACAGATTAAGAAATTCGGAGAATTTATTGAACTAACAAACTGAGATATCTCATTCACCTTTATTGGATCTATTCAACTAGGGACCTGGTAGTTTTACCAAAAGTAATGAATTATTTTTCTTGTAATCCTTATCTCAAAACATAAAATATTTAAATACGGTATGTTACCAAAAATCAGACTAGTTGTTTATAAGCATTCGAAGAAGTTACTGTGTAAACTAAAGACGTCATGTGAGCAACTCACGATAATAAATGGAAATCAACAATATATGTATATCATTTAACTTTAAATGAGTATATATACTCTATATTGAAGTGAAATGGGGTTTTACTATTATTTTAGAGGCTTTTATTAATATAAAATTGAATTAAATGAATTACTACTTGATACCTTTAGTAAATATCTTACAATATATTTATATGTTACGAATTTGTCAAGGAAGCACTACACTTAAAATTTAATTTTGATTAAATTTTATGTGAAAAACGGATCATATCAACTTTCATAAAATATTCAGGATTATAAAAGTTTACGAAGGTGCTTGTAAATTTTCATTTTTGATACAGGTAGAAGATGAGCTGTGGTTTGGACTTACTCTATTCTTACGCAAAAAGTTAGGTAATAACCATGCGGTCAGGTTCATTAATGATAGTTTATATTGGATATTTCTGAAGAGTTTCATGAAAAACGAAATATTTACCTATAAAATGTTGTATTTGGATTACAAGTGTTATGTTGAGTTACTACGTTAATGTTTTATTTTGATTATTATATTATATTATGAGTGTGGATAGCTCAGTGGTAGAGCATCGGGCTAATGACGGCCAGATCCGGGTTCGAATTCTGTTCAGGTGAAAAGAAGTTTTCTAGTTGGCCGGATGTCAGCCACCATTTCACTATTGGGTCGAAAATTAACAGTGGTGTGACCTAAAGTGGCACAAGATCGCAGTTACACAGCCTACCCATAACACGACTGGACTACTAACTCGCACAAGATGAAAAAGCTTCTGAAGGATCTTCACAGAATTTCTAGGAGTATCAGGATAATAATAATAATATTTCAGTTGTCAAAAATTAGAAGAAACAATTTTAATTTGTCATTTTTAGAGCATTGCTTCCTCGACAAAATGTATATCGTAATATACTACTCTGTCAAGAAAGTAACGGGAATTTTCAATTAAAACAACATTCTTACATTTAATCGTCAAAATTTATTGGGTCGCCTTCAAAATAGGCTCCATTTGCTCCAATACATCTATGCCAACGGCACTTCCAATTATCGAAACATTTTTTATAGGCGCTTTCCGGGATGGACTTTAGCTCTCGCGCCGAATTTTGTTTTATGGCTTCAATCGACTCAAAACGGGTGCCACGAAGGGGCAATTTTAGTTTTGGGAAGAGGAAAAAGTCGCAGGGAGCCAAATCCGGCGAATACGGTGGTTGCTGAAGCACGTTTGTTGAGTTTTTGGCGAGAAAGCCAGTCACAATCGTAGCTCGGTGAGAAGGCGCGTTATCGTCATGCAAAATCCATGAGTTGTTCGCCCACAAATTTGGCCGCTTCTTACGGATACGCTCACGCAAACGTTTCATAACGCCTAGGTAATACTCCTTGTTTACCGTCTGACCCTCTGGAACGAATTCGTAGTGTACCACGCCACGGATATCGAAGAAAACAATGAGCATCACCTTCATTTTCGAGCGGCTTTGGCGTGGTTTTTTCGGTTTCGGCTCATTTTTTGCCACTCATTCCGATGATTGCTGGCTTGTTTGCATATCGTACTCGTAGACCCAGGTCTCATCACCAGTTATAATGCGTTCCATGAATGTAGAATCGGAATTACAGCGATCCAGCATGTCTGAAGCAACCTGTTCGCGATGACGTTTTTGAAGAAAATTCAGGTCTTTCGGTACGAGTCGTGCGGCCACCTTTCTCATGCCCAAAATATCAATCAAAATCGTACGTGCGGACTCGTGGGATATCTTAAGATCATGTGCTATCTCTCTCAAGCTGGTACGACGGTTTTCCAGCACCTTTTCCTTAATTTTATCGACGTTATCTTCGACCACTTCACGACCGTCCTTGAAGGCTCTGTACCACTGATATGCACGAGTTTTCGATAGAGCATTATCACCAAAGGCCTTTTGCAACATTTTCAATGCATCGGCACACGAAAATTCATTTGCAACACAAAACTTTAAACAAATTCTTTGCTCAACATAATCACCCATAGTAAAAATCGGCACGCACTCTGACATCGACTGACTTAATCAGCTGTTGCAAACACACTAGTTGACAGATCCCGCTCAAGCTTGGCATAGTAATTAAGGACAGTGGTACCAACCTAGGAAAAAAAAATTTTACCTGCCTCATTGCCCCGCCAGATTTAAATCGATAATTCCCGGTACTTTCTTGACAGAATGTATTTACTAAAGGTATTACGTGGTAATTCAGTTTATTCAACTTTATGTTAATAAATACTCAAATTTTTTCTCCTTTCTCGGATAATAAACTACGAAAATGAAATTTCTATCAGAAATATGATTCACCAAACTGCAAAGTCGATAGAATTCATTCCACTAATGGAACTGTCGCAAAAAAGTCAGAGTTCCCAATCAATCATACCCACTGGATTAAAACAAAATCGGGCCGATCTCAGATATGGTTCCGAAAACTTCCTCGGTGACTGGACCATACATCAAAGTTGATACCGCATAGTTCCACTCGCTTCGCTACATCTCCAAATAGAGTACACCTAGGCAATTTGTAATCCCGAGCACATTAAATCACCAAAAACAATACCGCTTCCACAAGCCGGCTATGAAATCCGTTTTGTTGTTTTTTCTGAGCAGTCGCCACGGCACTAACCAACTCGCTACCTCTGATTTATAGGTATTGTTTGTAGGAATCACTTCCATTTCGGATGGGATAACAAAGCCTTCTTCTTGAACTGTATATATCGTAACTTGTTTTGTAATTGTTTGGAAATGGACCACCGCCTGTTGGTGTGAATGGAGCGTTCGTCTCTTCCTGTCGTTTCTGTTCCTGACTGCTTGTTTTGGCGGCACCTATTTGGTGGGGCGATAATTGTTCGAAATTTTGATGGCTTCCAAAGCACAATGAAAGGAAGGCTGTCGGGCGAACATGGAATCTAACAAAGACTGGTAGTTGGGAAAGAAAGGAAGGATGTTATTAAATCGAATAATTTGGTGAAGGCAGAGGCAGGGTTCGAATGGAAATGGTGTGTTTGCTAATTTTGAATTCAAATTATTATTATTCATTCAGCGTTAAGTTTAGGTTTCCTTCAATTTAAGATTGACTCCACCGCCTCAATAATGAGATATTTAATTTAAAGAAAACTTCATAACTTCTCATTAGGTTATTGGAAGATACTCTCATATTTTTTGAGCTCACACTTTACTCAGATTTATTTTTCGAGCATTCCATAGTATATCCCTTCAGTTTATGATTGATAAGTGTTATAACCTATATTTGCGAGGTGTCTTTTTTTGAACTAGATATGCAGCTCCCTCGAAGTAAGATGGATACTTATATTGTAGTCTTGGCGACAACTTTTGAGGAGCGTCAGATGCTGTGCCTTTGTGAACTGTGCCAAACTAAGAACACTTGTCGGAATTATGACAGGTCACTGCAGACTGAAAGCGCATTTGCATAAAATCGGTCCGACTGAAGACACTGAAACAGCCATGCACATCGTCTCAGAGTGCCCAGCCGTTAGTCGCATCAGATTCGAGGTCTTTGGTCAGGCTTTTATAGTTCAATGCGAACTCAAAAAAGTACCACTGAACAAGATTATTTGTTTCATCCAAAAACTGGATCTCGTCGGGGAGATATAATTTAGGTGTGTACCACAATAGTCCGTGCTGACACAGTGGTAAGGTGGACAGACGCCCGCTATAATAAATTTGGCCGTATCAACATGAGAGGAATACGGTGGCTGTAAAACAATATTTCTTGTGTTTTTGGCCATAGAATAATTTACGATGATAGTTTTTGAAATAGCGCAAAAAACAGAAGTTTTCTCTCCATAAATCTGACCCATTTTAACCAAGTATTATTTATTGTTTATTAAATGTTGTTACTTGCAAACTGCTGAGTAATTTTTTGAACGCTCAACCATTCTTTTCGAAGATTTCGATTTTTCTCCTGTGAATATTGGAACAACCTGGCAATTATTTTTTGAGAAATTTCAGTTATGGGAACTCAAATTATCGTACAAAATATTGGAAATAACCTTCAAGTTGAATACTCCATTTCCACTGAAGTATAGGAATATTCCAATTGAATGATACTATGAAATAAATTGCATATATCTTCCATATCAGTTCGTCATGAGTTATATTTATTGTAGGACGATGATTTAGCTATTCATCTGCCTGTTACAATTTTCACATCTTCGAACATGAAATCCAATAAGCGCAAATCGTTACAGCAGGTCCAACTCGACTTCACCATATGGATACATATATAGGTAGGTACCTAAATCAGATGCTGAATAAATTTATACACTAGGTCCAGCTTCTGCCAACCGATCAATAGACAGATAAAATCTTTTCTCCAAAACGTTTTTAGGACTCAGCAGTATCTGGGACGGTGACACAGAAATATATTCTGATATATCCCTATAAGATTAGCACGTTATCTCCCAAAATCCACCACCGTATTACCTGGAATCTATAACAAGATCGTCATGACATCCTTTTCTAGTCGTGATGGGGAAGGAAAATCTGAAAATCACAAATATTGCGGTACTTTCTTGACAGAATGTACAGATCCATCTATCCTACAGTTTATCAGGTATCAATTATAAGTTCCTAATAAATAATAAGGGTCTTTCAATACAAACGCCCCATTTTTGAATTGACATTATTCACGCATGGCGGCAATTGTTTGTTTGTGACATTGACAGTTGTATTTTTCAATATCTACCGTTGATCATGGAAAGGTACGCACTCCAACAACGTTTACAAATTATCCAAATTCATTATGAAAAATCGCGATCTGTTACTCTAATTTTACGTGCTTTAACTCCAATTTTTGATCGCTATAATCGTCCGAATGAAAGAACAGTTGAACATTTAGTGAAATTTGAAACAAATTTTACATTTCATGATGTTACAATACCGGTGAGAGGAAGAAATAAAAGAAATGAAGAGAATATTGCTACACTTTTCATGTGTAAATTAAACAATTATTGCTTTCATTTCATTGGAAATGATGCAGTATTTCATAACAAAATAAGGCTCATTTCATAAAAAAATAAGGCTCATTTCTAGTTAAACGGACTTCTTTCTTTGGGGTTACATTAAGTCATTGGTTAACAGCAATCATCCAGCAAATTTAGGCGATTTACAGATCATTATTGAACGAGTAATTGCTAACATACGACCTGCTTTGTGTAAGAGTCATAGAAAATTGGGTTCAACGACTTCATTCCTGCCAGCGTTTCTGTGGTGGACATTTGACTGATGTTTTGTTTAATAACCAAAGGTATCAATTTTACTTCATAATAAAATAAAAATTTCAATAATTTGTGTTTTATTCACAGAACATAATGAGGCGCTATTAATGAAAGGATTTTTAGATCCATATTTCAGTTCCGAGAAAGCTGGGCTTGCGTGGAGTCACTGCGTAATTATGTTTTTTACGGACTATATCGACGTCCATTATGAACATACTAGTTGAATCTGATTGATTGATTAATAACTTGAACCTATTAAAATTTGGAATGCCGGGCATTCTATATATTACCTTGACATCCAGCTTGAATAAAGTGGCGTCCGTTTGTAACTAGCTAGTCAGTGATACTGAAACAATGAAACTGTAGGTGAAAACAGATCGGTACCGTTCTATTTGTGATATGCTAGTATTTTGTACCAGTTGCAATTATGCAACCGTGGACGAGTCGATCACGACAGTTTGTTGTGATTTTCGTGAATTTCAGCAGGTCTTGTCGAAACTCAATTCTTTGGTGGGTTCAAACACTTTGTACACAAAGTGTTATCATCAACAAAAGACGACTAGGGTCTCCACGAGCGATTTGAACACTTTATCATTTGGAACCATTCGACAAGCCTTGCTTCTGAGTCGGGGTCAATCTGCTCGATAGCATTCTGCTGAATTTGCCCAAAATGATCGTTCAGCAAGGTGTATTTTGCAGTCTAAAAAATGAACTTGAATAAGAAGTTATAACCCAACTTTTGCGTGAGCATTAAGCAGGTCCAAACCACAGGGGCAGCTCATATTCTAACTGACAAAACCTGAAAAATACAATCAAATTTACAAACCTTTATAATCTTAAAAATGACATACACTTACATGAAAATATTATTAATATCAAAGTGAAATGAGTCTCACTAATGAAGGCTCTCTTGAGAATTGAAATTGAATGAATCACTATCTTCTACTTTTAATAAATATCTTACGATATTTTCATTTCTTTCGATACACATTTATGTCTCAGAAGCACCGTTTCACAAGACATTTCAAATTTTATGAATTATTCTAAATCAGAAATCAATTAAGTAATTCAACATAACAAACAAAATTCAATATTATTTATGTCCATGTAATTTATGGTCTTAGTTAAAACACATGATATAAATATCATGTATGAAATAATAAGAACAGGTTTTTTTACTTGATGGAAGGATTATTACAAACTTTGAATATCAAAACAGATTTAATCTGTTAGTCTCCCCCAATTTTGATTTCTGAAATTTTTTTTATATAATATACAATTGTATTTAGGTTTTTGAAAATTTCTTTATATAAATATAAAGAAATCCATCCAGCTTACCATCGAGCTCCCTATAGTACCAACGGATCCTCTTCTACCTACCTCAAAATGATATTCCATACACCTGATGCGGATATTGGTGAGCTCGAGTGACGATGGCAAAGTTGCGTTTGTTTGAGGGTTGATGAAGGGTTAAGGGAAAGGATCGACGTGACCGCAATATCTTCTACAATACAAAATTAACGGGTTAGGGATATTGGTATTACGAGTGAAGGTAAGGTCTATCGGGATAAGGCTCCGATAGTGCGACCCTATCGAGAACGATTTTAATTATGATTTGTCGGTTTTAGTTTCGGCAGTGGAAGGGTTGATCCTAATTGCTGTTGAAAGATTTAAAGGGTTGAACTTAAACTCTGTTCAGAACATTGAAAGCAGGCAGAGATTCAGAGAAGCAACTTTAAAATGAGTTAATAACAACAGATGATCAACTCCTTTTCATCATTATCATTAGTATTGTTCCACGTAAACAATTAGGGGGATTGATTACAACCTTGTTGTAATTGAAGTAGAAAATTTAATGTCTTTAATAACTAGGAAGTATTCCAGATAAATAAGAATGTTTATATGATTTATCATAACATTTAAGACCGTAAAATAGAGTTTATTGAATTATCTAAAACCGTAAATAAATTTCATACCTGTGGACCCTGCAAGGGTTAAATGTTTTCAGGAATAATTAAAAAAGCAATATTTCCAACAGTACTCCTTGAGTTTGAACGTTGTATCTTCAGAAGTGACTGAGATAAATCAAAGTAATTTAAATCAAGAAAAAAATTCCAATATGTGAGGGAGTGCCGCAAGTTAATGAGCAAAACAGGTCAATTTTCTCCTAAAATCTATGCTGAAGGTAAAAAAAGTTTGCTTCCAGTGAAAACTGGTAGCTTCGGAGTGCTATCTCACCTCTACTGGCTCTGAAGTGAATCGTGAATTCTAACCAATAGATTACAGGCATGTGAGAATGGCTCTTTCATCAGGTGACTACTCAGAAGTCTTCACAATCTGCCCAGTAAGCAGGTAGTGTCATACGGATACGCCTTATCATCACGCATTAGCGAGAACCACCCCGAAGAGTTGAACCTACCAAGCTTCCAATTTCGGCTTCAGTCCAAAAACCTACACCGTGACTGGTAGCAGTGAAGCGCTATCCAACATCTACTGGCACTGCGGTGTTAGTACCCGAGTTGTTTGGGATACAATTCACATGCACAAGGGGCTTCTTATCCACTCACCCGAACGCAATTCCATGAAGGAAGATAGTCCCAAGATTGAGGCCTCAATTGATCCTACGAGCACCATCAATCCGTACGTCAAGACCCATGAACCCTTGTGAAGTCTTTCAATTGGAATGCACTTCTAGTCCAGCATGCGGACGTCCAATCACTGCCCCCTCGAGTCCAACACCAACTGGGTGGCCAGGTCGTACGAAGGTAACGCAGTATGCTACATAACACACTCGGCCATTGGACAGAATACTTACTGCAATAGGGTAGATTACTTCAGTTTTAAGGGTGAAGCCCAGTGCTGCGACAGACACCCTTGTCACTGCGTTGAACGACGCTGCTCATCCCTCCATTTCACCTTGATGATGAAACTAAGGCCTCATTCGGTTGAACTTCCACCACACGGGTCCAATGACTGGCGCGAGCGACACTGCTTTAGACATCAAGACTTAAGCCTCCATTTCACCGGGATGAAACTAGGATCTTATTCAAAACAAGCGCCCAGCGCGTCAAGCTTCAATGTCATGGGGGGCGTGGCTCTGAAGTGTCAGTGATTGAGTGTGGTGGGATGCAACTCACACGCCGAAGGGGCTTATCCACCATCTAGTGTCAGCTCGAGGCTTTGAAACCGCTGTGGACATTCCCGATCGATTCAGTTTCAGGCTTAACGTCTAGAGTATGCTCAAGACCTTCAAACACCCAAGATATGTCCCCGACCATCTCGTGAAGAATTATTCCGCGATGTGGTCTACAAAATTTGTTAGAATGACAGTAAATCTGCGTATATAGAACAGATAGGTAGATATCTTAGAGACAGACTGACCTTCAACCTGTCAACCAAATGAATCATTCAAGAAAAACAGATGTCTAATCTACAACTCATATCACATGATGACTGACATACCCACTTCAGGGACGAGCAATTGAAATCACCGCAAACTAGAAGCACATTTTTGCCCTTTTAGATTTCAACTTATTTCCAAATAACGAACATCACCTGGTGCAACGTAAACAACGCAAATATATACTCTCTTCCCATCAACAGTGATCACTACTCAAATGTTCTCTCCCTAACAATCAAAATCCTTACTTTGATTGTGAGGGAGAGGACATTTGAGTAGTCATAAGATAAGGCTGGCATTCTGGCGTTCAATTCATTACGTACAAGTATCGGGTATTTTTTTTAGAGTTATCGAACTTTCGATAGGGATCACTGTGATTTGACAGAAGGTAGAAGCGTTGTTATTTCGACATTTCTGACCAGTAAGCATGGACAAATTATCGTTGAAATTTATTTTCAAAATCAGTGTTCTATTCCCCAAATTTATAGAGCACTTCGTGAAATTTATGGTTTGCATAATAGTCCATCAGAGCAGCTTATTCGTCGAACTATCGTCGGACAACGTTTTCTCTACTTGTTGTAAAAACAACAACAACAAGAAAAATAACTGTACATACAGAATAAAAAATCTCTTCTGTAAGTTATATGTTAATGATGATCCAGATTGGTCTATTCATCGACGTTCACAACAAGTTGGACTCTGGTCTCACATGGAAAATTTTACGTAAGGATCTTGGTCTACACCCATACAAGATCCAACTGGTTCAAGAACTAAAGCCACTTGACCATAATAAGCGTCGTTTGTTTGCTGATTGAGCCCTTGAACAGCTTGAAGTTGATTCATTTTTTTATCGTAAAATTGTGTTTAGTGATTAAGCTCATTTCTGGTTGAACGACTATGTAAACAAGCAAAATTGCTGTATATGGAATGAAAATAATCCTCAAAAAGTTCTGCAGGTTCCATTGCATCTCGAAAAATGTACTGTATGTGGTGCTTTACACGCTGGAGGCATCATCGGTCCATATTTCTTTAAAAACGATAATGGAGCTAATGTTACAGTGAACGGTGCTCGTTACAGATCGATGATCAATGATTATTTATTTCAAAATTTATATGGTATTGGCCCAGAAGAGTTTTTCTTCCAACAAGATGGTGCTACATCTCATACTGCTACCGTAACAAATGATTTATTGAAAAAAAGATTTGGCGATAACATTATTTCGAGAAATGGTCCAATTAATTGGCCTCCAAGATCATGCGACATAACTCCACTGGATTATTTTCTTTGGGGTTATATCAAGTCATTAGTTTATGCTGATGAACTAGAAACAATAGACGCTTTGGAAGCCAACATAACTCGTGTTATAAATGAAGCAAGACCTGAATTACTCGAAAAAGTGGTCCAAAATTGGTCGAATGCGGTTCCTCAGAGCTAGCCGTGGTGGAAATTTGCCGGAAATTATTTTTAAAACATAAATGTCATAAAATTATCTCAAAATAAAAAAAAATTGGTTCCAATCTTAATTTAAATGTGCTTTATTTCAATTTAAAGTTGTCACTCTAAAAAGAACACCCGATATAAGAACACAACCTCCATCCTTTTTCACAGACTTAATTGAGTCTCTATCTCTCCTAAAAATTGATTAAATATTGTAGGCTAAAAATTAATATAAATTTTCAATTTTAAATTAGAATTTTCTCCAAGAAGATTGAAAATTCAGACTTTACATAACGGTTATCCATTTTGAAACTCGATATTGTCGAATATCCTGCCTAAATTGTTCATAAGGAATATGTGGAATTTCAAAATAGTCGTTCGAGGTAATCACATAAGCTCTGAGTAGATATACTCGATTTGGTTTGAAACTTACTGCTTCATTGCGAGTTAATTAATTGATCATTCTGGTTGTAAGCGGTGACATAGAGTGAGTGCTTTTTGATGTATGGAGCCCAGAAATGATACGCGTGCAGAGTATGTCAAATGTTTTGACATACATTAATTTGATTGGATGCGAAGACGACTAACTTCAGTAAAACCGAATGAGCGCCTGCTATCGGGAATTGAGAAAGAAATTTTTGAAATGAAATATTGGTATCCAGTTCACTTGAAAGATAACGATGAACTTTAATTTCTTCAAAAATATTTACTGCATAAGTCAACATTGCTTTGGTTACGCTGTGGTTCAGCTAGATTACATTTCGGTTTTCAGATGGTCTTATATTATGAATGGTAGGATTTCAATTTCAAAATTTGAATATCAAAACAGATTTAATCTGTTAGTCTTCTACAATTTTGATTTAAAAAAATTTATTCAAGAAACTTTCATAATTAAATAAATGTCTTATGAGCACTGCTTATATTTAGTAGACGTATAAAATCGAAACTCATTATACAATATCAAATGGATAAAAAACCCAACAAATATAAATTGTCAATTAAAATCAATAAATAAATGAATGTTTGTTTTTTTGTCCCAAATATGCGTACTGAACTCATCAGACAAGCGTACACAGCATTGCTTGTGACAAAATGTTTTGTTTTCTGATCTTATATTTATGAAAACTAAATCTTTCTCAAAAATATACAACATAATTTTAAGAACTTCTAAAAACTAATTTATTTGAAATATTTAATATATTTAAATAATTCACTTCAAGAACTCTCAAAAAATAATTAAAATTCAGATAAGACCTCTTTCAATTTCACATTTAAAAGATACAATCAATGAACAATAAATAATCTCACCTAATACGACATCTAGGAATATCTGTTTATTGAACATTCAAACCAGGTACATCTAATATCCAAGGTACTCAATGTTCTATGTTTACAAGAAAATCACACAAAGTTTATAAGACACTTTAATGGTCTTGGTTAAAACATTCGACACTGCATAATAAATTTCTTTATATAAAAACCTACTATAATTGAATATATGTAAAATTAAATAATAAGCGGTTTTTACTTGATGGAAGGATTATTACAAAATTTGAATATCAAAACAGATTCAATCTGTTAGTCTTCTACAATTTTAATTTCAAAACATTTATTTAAGAAGCTTTTAGAGTTAAATTAATGTCTTATGAGCACTGCTTATATTTAATAGACGTATAAAATCGAAACTCATTATACAATATCGAATGGAATTAAAAAAAAACCCAACAAATATAAATTGTCAATTAAAATCAATAAATAAATGTTTGTTCCTTTCATTCCAAGCATGCGTACTGAACTCATCAGACAAGCGTACACAGCTTTGCTGGTAACAAAATATTTTGTTGTTGATCTTATGTTTATGAACACTAAATCTTTCTTAAAATAATACAACATAATTTTAATAACTTCTCAAGAATGATTTATTTGAAATATTTAATATATTGAAATAAGTTACTTCAAAAACTTCAAAACATGTAGCACATTCTCAAAAAATGATTAAAATTCAGGTAAGACCAGTTCAATTTCAGATTTAAAAGATAAAATCAATTAACAATAAATAAATCCACCTAATACGACCTATAGGAATATCTGTTTGTTGAACATTCAAACTAGGTACATCTAATATCCAAGGTACTCAATGTTCTATGCTCACAACAAAATCGCACAAAGTTTTAAGGAACTTTAAGTAATAGGCTTATATTAATATTATAAGGGACAAATAGTGGAATTATTAACTGAAATTTTCAATATGATTTATAGAGTTTCATAAAAATCATTGCCTATTATTAGCGTCGATAGCTCAGTGGTTAAAGCATTAGATTGGGAACCGAAAGGTCTAGGGTTCAAATCTTGTTCAAGTAGGAAAAAGTTTTCTATTTGGACCGGTTTCGGCCACCATTTCATTGTTGAGTCGAACATTAACAGTGCTGTGACCTAAAGTGGCGTAAGGTTGCAGTAACAAAGCCTAATCAGAACACAACTAAACTCCTAATTGGGACAATCTGAAAAAGCTTCTGAGGGATCTTCACAGAAGATCTAGGAGAAGCAGGATAATGTATGATATCATATCATTTCACTCCTGTTCTCTAGATCATTTTAATGGGTGCATTTTGGAATAAACTCGCCAACAAAATTACCTCCCCTGCAGTGCTGTAATTGATTGGAATAGTCTCCACATGAAACGACATAAGTTGGCAATTGAGATGTCATGCCCAACATTAATTCCATATAAACCACAAATTTCCTCACCCTCAGTTCCACAATTCAACAAGCACTTCGCACCAGAAGTTATAATTCCGTTACCTCTCGATGACAGTCTTTCATCACAATGTTAATCTTCTAAATTAGTTTCAACGTATGCAGAACTAATAACGAAGTTCCAGGTTCAAGAATTCCGAACTAGTGTCAGAATATTCAATTAGAAGAGGAAACTTTCCGCGGAAATTTTATTGGAGTGCACAAGCCAGCGAAGCGTGACAGTCCGACGGAACTGTTCATGCAGCAGCGACTCCAGCTGAAGGAGGCAAACCGTTTAAATCATCCGCTGTTTGAAATTTGTCATTTTATTTTCCATGGAGCTAGGAGGATGGCGTCAAATATGTTGAGTAAACGTTTTGATTTTGCTTGTGTTGGGTTTGAATGGTCCTGATAAGGAGTGCAAAATTTGGCTCTGATGTCATTTGGGCTATCAGGATTCAACATGTAAATACTTGAAAGAAAAAGTTGACTGAAACTCTATAGCATTCACTTATTGATTTTTTTTAGTACTTATCATGCTTGGTAGAAATGAATTAAATAAAATAAAAATAGAAACATATGTTTCATCATTAACTGAAATATCAATACATATATTCACCTTCAATCTTACAAGCCTTGTTGAATATATTCAGAACTTACTAAAATAAATTGATACCGTTTATGACAAATACTCAATTATAGACTTTGGAAATGCATATAAATATACATACCTATTAAATAATGTTTAATCATCAAAAAAAAATCCTGTTGTAAGGGTCCTTATAATATCCTAGGTTGTTCAGGGATATTATAAACATTATTGGCCCAAGAATGGAATCATGAGGTTCATGATATTTGATTGGATGATTTATTGTCCTTCCAACCTACACAATGTTATCTTAGTTCAAATAAAATTCCTTTAGTTGGCGAAAAAGTAAAAGTGAAGTAAAAATGCTTCAAGAACTTGAAATTCATAACAATAAAATTACCTTTAAACTCTCTGTAGACTATACGAAAGAAAAGAGTTGGTACCTCATGTAGTTACTAGCATGTGAGCTTGACGCTTCACAAATTGACCACTTAAATAGTGCTAACAATATCTGAGAAGTTTTTGTAACAAGGGTTATGGCTTATCATCGCTCAAAAGGAAAAAAGGAATATGAAAAAAAGTTTTCTTGCGAAAAAAGGCTTAGGGGTGGCTTTATATACCCTTTGCAATCAAAGAGGAACACCACCAAGAATTTTGTCAGTGCCTTTTCGCCCGCATAAAATGACTGCCCAGTTTCATTCTTGGTTTTTAAGAAAAAAATAAAAACTGTTTTTCCGGCGCAATCTTGAGGGAGCTGTAACTAAGTGGGAGGGCACCAAAAATTGAGATTATATGAAAGACCCACCCACCACCCTATTTTATGACAACCCACTAAAATTTTTTGCAACAATTCATATACACCCTGTATATTTGTATTTTATCAACATTTATATTTTAACAGTTTTTATGCATTTTTTTGTTTTCCTTGTTTTCCATTATACAATGTGATTAGAATTTTGGGTTACTTATTCTCTTTGAGAATTCGCCATGTTACTATCATAAGTTTGGATTGAACAGTGTTTCTGAATGTACACTGTATCTCACTTTTTCTGGAAGTGAAATGAGGATCTTCTTTATTAATCTATAAACATAGAATTCCCTATTTTTGAACTAATATTTATTGAATATTCATCGAACTTACATGTCCCTTCAGATCGTCTTGTGAAGTGAAATAAAATCAAAATAAAATATCGGTTGAAATTTTTGAAGAGAACTCAGCCAGTTACGAACTAATTTCGTTCTAAGTTCGAAACAATTATTTCTCAAGGGTAAAGTACTATATAGCTCTCTCAATTAAAGTATTAATGTATATAATATAATATACATCAAATCATATTGAAACTATACAATACTTCATTATATCGAGTATGATGGAATAATTCAATTTAATTTCATATATATCAGGTAATATCGGGAACTGATTATATATCGATATAACATACATGTTTGAACAAACTATCAAAGGCAACCACTCTGGTGCCTCGACTCCGCTTTCAGCGCGCATTTCGAATATCCATTACCTTAGTTTACAGTTTGGCCAACGACGGAATGCTGTTTGATCAAGACCGCAGACTGGAACGTTGGTGACCCTTCCACGTTTGTAAGTTTGGATAAGTGATATGCCCCCATTTAACCCAATCCATCTTGTCATGTTGTGAAGACCTCTGTTGTTCTTAGAGTTGTGGACAACGCAGGAAAACTTAGGGTGGACTCTGAAAATGATGAATAGGATTCCGTTTGAGGGTATTTTGGATAGTTTAAGCTCCAACCAGAATTCACTGCAGATGTAATAACAGACCCGTGGCACGAAAGTCGGATATAATTAATTCACATGTGGACATTTTATATATTATTATCAAATTTTCAATCTGTAATGGATATAATTTCCAAAAGTATTATGACTTATGGTTATCCTAATTAGTGTAATTATTATACATCAGAACATAAGTAGATTCTATTAGACCCTTACAGTTTTTTTTTCATCATTAATATTGTATTTGAATATGATTCGTTTTATGTTCTTCCGCAGCGAACTTGGATCAAACGTCTTAACACGACCGTATTTCGAACTAAGCAAACAATAACATGCGCCAATAAAGAGCTTCTTTAATACTTTAGAAACGGATATTTACCACAAACAAGAATATGGAAGATTCGTTTCCATTACATGTATTATATGGTAATTACATTAAAAAATATGATATATGAAGCTTGTTTTTATATTAATTAATTGAGCTGAATCAGAAATAACGTATTGAAGACTAAGCACGAACTAGATTTGATATGACAAACGAACGCGATTTATTTTAGAATAAGGGAACAAAATATGTACCGTTTTAGTATATACATGTGGGAATTCAATTTCTAGAGCGTTGATATTGATTCCTCACTGTGTAAATAATTCCTAGATAAAAATTTATGTGTATGGGTTACTTTAACCCAGGATTATTGAACTACTGGGATAGACAAATTTTTGGGATAAAGGCTCTTCTGGGGTGGCTAGATCGAAGCAATTCCTGTCCTTATCTGTGCCGCTTCAAAATGTTTCGAAATGGATCGTGTTTTAATAGAAAGTTTAGTCGTCATGAAGAGAAGAGATTCATTGCTGAGCCAAAAAACGTCAACAGTTTCCTGAAAGAACATATCTTCGATGGGGTGTCTTGAGATTCAGTTCCATTGTTCTATTTCTCGCCCTGATTGGTAGAGTATAGTATCTAAGAGTGATCCAATAAGCAGAAGTCGAGCGTGGCTGCATACGCCTTCGACTTAAGTATACGTAGGGTGCTGTCGTGGTTTGAGATCAAAGTGCAAACCCAAGGGCAGGACTGCCCTTGGTTTTGCAGTTAGTGGAAAGAGAGTTCGCGGAAAGAGTTGAGATAAGGGAGTTCACGGAGAAAATTGAGACGTAGCACTTAGACGAGACGGAGTACATTCAGACGAAAGTAAGATAAAGACAGAATAGTTCAGAAACTTACTAACTGATTTTGTATTAAGTGTTGTTAGTGTTTTTAAGACGTTCCAGTGTAATTGCAATCTTGTAAATAAACTGAATGTAGTACAGTTTGCGTTTACTCCACACAAAAGAACAGATTTATTAATTAATAACCCTAGACATTGATATAAAAAATAGCCTAAATAAATTTATCTCAAAATTACCAAATTATTACCAAATTACTCAATGAATTGGCCTTCCGTTGGGACAAAAATATTTATGACAATTTTTCGATAAATCTATTTTTCGCATTATAATCTTATTTTCATATTGTTATATATTCTATGTCATTTTGATTCAACAAAATGTTGAAATTTTTCGAATTCAAAGAAAAATAATTTTATTTCATATCTAACACACAACAGCGATTTATGATCCATAGATTAAAGGATAAGATGATCTCTATGGTTCAATATTGACCCACAATTAAAAATTAATATCAAAAATCAGGAAAAATTTCAATATTTATATGACATTATTATGAAATCATTGTTTTCTTTAAAAAAACATTAATATTTCTCTTTATCATATTGCATACCACATGTATACGGTAATTTATTCAGTGGTGTTAGAACCCAAAAATACGTATTTCATATTCATGAAAATTTCGAGCAAAAACCCACACATCCTATATGTCCTCTATGCGCGTCTTTCTGCCTGATAATAACTTTAAAATTAAAACAGTAAATTGTACTTTAAGGTCACAACAGATTATTTCTTGATCAGCATTTCTTTATTGTGGACAGCTCAGTGGTAGATCATCGGGCTCGTGATCGAATGGTACTGGTTCGAATCCTGTTTAGGCGGAAAAAATTCTAGTTGGACGGGTGTCGACCGCCGTTTCACTGTTGGTTCGAAAACCAACAGTGCGGTGGCGCAAGATCGCAGTAACAAAGCTTGCTCAGAACACAACTGAATTCCTAACTCGCACAAGCGGAAAAAGCTTCTGAGAGATCTTCACAGAAGATCTAGAAGTATCAGGATAATAATAATAATAATAAATTCTATCATCTATTTACAGTTCTAACGTTTCCAGGCAACTTTTATATAAATAATATAATTTCTATATTATCCTGCAGTTTGTGGATTAGAAAAAAATACATGTTAATTTTTGGGAGGGGTGGAAGATAGCTTACGGCTAATACCTTTTTTCCCTTTATGTTTAATATTCAATTTTTTTGTGAACAATAAATGCTATTATTGAGCCATAGAAGGATCTGAATTTTTTTTAACAATTGCTACATACATTTCTATTATTTAAAAGGTTCCACTAGGTAAATTGACTCTAAAGTGGCTATTCATTCTTTCAAATAATTATATAAATTTTATTGAATTTAATTCTACAATTTTTCAAGAGATTTTTCAGAATAAATCTGTTGAGGTTTCCAAGAATTAAGGCAGCTATTATCTATAATATTCAAATTTAGTAAATTTTAAATATATATTGTTTTATTCGGTTGTGCAGAGTACACACTTGAAAGTCTGTAATGGGTGAGTCAGTTTTATCCAATGAGAGGGACTTAATCAGCCTTATTGAGAATATTGTTTAATCTACACAAAAGTTAACACCTCGGATATTGTCATATTTCATTCTCTCTATTTATTCAATCAATTCGTTTTCAATTCGCATATTTTTATATGAAAATATTTAATTTAATTTAATTTCGATTGATGATGTTATTTTATATATTTTATTTTAATTTGTGAGACCCTATTTTAACTTTATATTTAGCAGTATTTAGTGCTTGTACTTTGTGACATGAAAATATATGTTTTACAAACTAAAAGTAGAAAAAGTGGCAAAATATTACACTTTTAATGAATATTTGAACAATATATGTAGATGATTTGATTTATATACTTACCCAAAAGCAATGAAAATGTCCTAAAAGATTCATCAGAATCGCAAATGCTCTATAAATCTGTAATATATCCTATGTCGGCAATGTGTTTGAACAAATAGCCTTAATGAATCTTGTTGATGGTAAATCGGACAATTATATTGAATCGAAAATTCCAAAACAACATAATTAATAATATTTGATACGTATATTAACTCCCATATTTCAGTGGCATTGAATACGTCGATATGGATTATTTCGTTAATGACTATTATCCCAAATTTTATGGGGGGCTCCATTATATTCTAAACGTGCATAGGATTATACAGAATATCCGTAAATAGTGAACCATTGTGGCGTGGCTGATTAGGGACTTATTATCGTATAGTTTAAAGATTATTTTCAATTTTCACATTCGAGAATTTTCGATGTTATAATAAACGGAGCCGATAATGAAAAACTGTATCAAATAAAGTCTTGTAAAGATTGATCTTGAGAACATCATATTTCATGTCAAATATTAAAATTTTTAATTATGTGGGCTAAAATGGGCATTTTAGAATGGCCTTAGAAAACGTGGAAAGTCTTTCAGAGCACATTGATATATTTATGCCAGTTAATTTCAACGTCGCAGTATTCAGAATTGTAAACTGATTCTATCCTTATTCTACTAGCATTGATCTCATTATTTCTCAATAACCAATAAAAAGGTTTATTTCATTCCTTCACACCTACAAATGAACCTTCCAATCAATTTCGCTCATTTCCTTTTTTTGTTAGAAGTTATGCATCGAGCACCTCTAACGTTCAGTCTTCGAAAATACTGTAAAATCATTATAATTCGTGTAGTCAAACTTGTCGCATATAGCCTTTGCTACATTAAGCACTGTCTCCTGATAGTCACACTCGTCGTTTGTGACATTTCGGTCCAAGCTATTACGGTTATTAACATTAATATAGTAATTCAGTCGATTGCCACATTATTGGAAAATTTATTCCATTTGTTTTGAGTGTAATAATCATACCTTTCGATTTGGTTTATACACAGTAAATCAAAAATTATAGTTCATTGTTATTATAGTATATTATGAGTGCTTTACTTTAATTCCTCATCATTTTCATTGTTGTATCTTATTCGATAAACGAAGCTAGTTCATCATCGAGATAACTACACACCAATGCCCTTAGGTAAATCTTTTCGCTACTACGTCAAAGTACAGTCCACTAAACCCATCGAAATTAATCATGGAGATTAATTAATTTGTAATTGCCCATTATTTCGAAATACTGAAATAATAGGCAAAATACTGCGATAAACTAACGGCGGTACGAAATACAGATATTTCACTAATTCAGACAATTTTGATTATATAATATTATAAATGGGCTGCTAGACTACTTATTTCAATGAACCTAATAGAAAATATTCCAGAGGATTCAAGTAGGCACTCCATCGTACTGTGACCATATTCTATTGCGTAGTTCTTGTGATATATTCACATAAATTCGACATAATATATCATTTATATAAAATTGTATGAGTGATCGGTTAGAAGATTCCTAATGATGAAAAATTATGAGTTAAAATATAACTCAACTTATCGTTTAATATTTTATGACTCGTTAAAGAAAATTTCACATCTATCATCAAAATAAAGTTGATATAGATGAAACAATTCAAATTCAACTCAAAAGAACAATTAGAAATCAAATTTTCATAAATAGAACCTTTCGAAAAGAATTCATTAATAGGAACCAATTTTGTTTGAAGATAATTAAAATTTTAAGAGGGTATTTCGGTGAATTTTTATTATATTATTATATTATAAATATAACCTAGAAAGAACACTTTGGAGGAAAAATTGTTGAAATGAAAAACAAAATGAAACTGTGAAATATTTTCGCAAATGTATATTTTATTCAGTTGATAATTTGGAATTGATAATTCCAAATACAAGAATATAAATTATGATACTGATTACCATTCAAATATTATATTTTCAAATATTATATCCAAAAAGAAATGAAAAACATTTTAAACGAAAGCTAGAACTGACAATCAAATAAAAGTAAAACCAACCTTCTTAAAGTACGAAACAAACTTTGTTACACCCCTATTTTCATAAATTTCATTAGAGAATTATAAATCCGAAAAATAAAAACTGTTTACCCTATCCTTTGATGAAGTCCATACATGTAGTTGTTTGAATTGAATTGAGTTCTTTCCTACTGCGATCAATTAGATTTTTTCAACAATTTGCATCAGAAGTCATCAAAAGTTATTACCATATATGCTAACTAATCACAATTAAAACCTTTAAAAAATTGTAGGATAACACCAAATTTGCTTGATGTACGCTTTGTAACATAAGTAGTGTTTTTTCAAAGCCGTACAATTTAAAATTTAAATGAGACAAAACTAATATTTTAGTGACCGCCGCTCCAAGGGGATGATTAACAAAGTTTTTAAATAAGTTGCTCCAAAGTGGGTTTATTCATAATGAGGCAGGAGAAACTAATCTCAAAACAAATGAGAAATGCCAAATCGGCTGCGATAGAAAACAATTCAAACACTGTCTACAAACTCTAAAAGTTATAATAACGGCGTATAACATCAGAAGCCAACGACAAGCAGACTCGATTCTTCATCCGTTATTTTAATACTTTGTACTTCAATCCAACAAAATGTGATCAATTCCAAATACTAATGAGAACCAATTGAAAGTACGAGTGAAACGAATTTCTCCAACAAAACTATGAAATTTTCGATTGGATTAAGGCTCATACAATTAATCTGGTTCTGTATTTGAAAGCAACGAAGTGTTTACAGCGTCCATAGGGAACTTCTTCACGAAGTTATCTAATTCGAGATACGATAATCTGGAATTTGTGAAGTTCCAGAGTTTGCAATGTTGATGATAATATCCTAATGGTATCAGGAGCAGACTCATACTCATATCGTTATTGGTTATTTGAATTCTATATACTTCAATCCAACAAGATATGATAAGTTCTAAATACTAGGTTTTTCAATAGCACAAACTGAAAGTTTGCGTTAAACAAATTCCTCAAACACCACTCAGAAATTTTCGATTGAATTAAAGTTTACACAATTAAGCTGGTTCTGTATTTGAAAGCAATCGAAGTGTTTACAGCGTCCATAGGGAACTTCTTGACAAAGTTATCCAATTCGCAATACGATCATCTGAAATTTGTGAAGTTCCAGAGTTTACAATGTTGATGTTATTGCAGAACGGGTTTGTAGCCAACCGAGCTCAAAATTGCGTAAATGGATGGTAATTTTGGAGGAGCGAAGAGAGCTAGTATTAATTGGTTAATCAATTCTTGAATGAATTTCGTAGAAAGTATTTTTTAACATTTGATCGAAATGGTGTAGGCTTGAGCTTGTTGATTATTGCATAGTTATCCTCGTTCGTTTTTATTTTCGACACAAAATTCGTGAAATATAGACATTCAAGCCCAACACCAGCATGCTAAAATGAATTTAATTGATTGATGTCAGAACGCTCGTTGATATCACCCATGATCCTATCAAAATTTTGCATTACCCTGTTGTGGTTATTTTAAGAAATACTTCACATTGAATTCAAAAACGTCTTTTCTGTTTTATAATTAATAAAAAGTATATCTACTATCTTTATTCACTAAATATCCTGTTCAGAATCAAACTTGATTGAACTTGTTCAGATAACTGATCACCATTTAGAAGACTAGGCCACTCAATATCAGAACAATGTAGATTTACTTCTTATTGTTTTTTTTACTAGCATCCAAAAAACCTTTTACTATGAAAATTCTGTGAGTAATGCTTCTATAGTATCAGTTCTAAATCTTTCCTTTAACGAACCCAACAAGAAAAATGAATTAATGAATTAATTTTCCAGAACCTCGACAGATTTTTATCTGAATAAATCTCATGAAAACATTCAGAATTGAATTTCAAAACATGTCCTGAATACATTCTCTCGCTTTATAGATATATGTATATATATATATATATATATATATATATATATATATCAACATCACATGTGGTAAGAATTAACTAATAAAGTATCAAATGATGACCAAATTATTTAGACATCAACTTATACATTTATGTTTCGATTGGATGTTAAAGAATCAGTTTCATCATAAAAAATGTTCAACATATAATTCAAAAGGGCCTTTTTTTAAAGAATATATAGCACATTCTCCAGAGGAAGAACCTGATAAATTCGGACCCAAAATCCAAAAAAAATATATAAAAAAAATTTCTGCAACAACAAAACAATTTTGGAATAAGCATGGCCTATAACAAAATTAGGTTATATCACAGAAATATACAATGAAATAAGATATGACTCTGCATTAGTGTGGATAGCTCAGCGGGAGAGCATCGGACTCGTGACCGGGAGGTCCAGGTTCGAGTCCTGTTCAGGTAGAAAAGAAATTTTCTAGTTGGACGGGTATCTGCCACCATTTCACTGTTGGGTCAAAAATTAACAGTGCTGTGATCTAAAGTGGCGCAAGATCGCAGTAACAAAGCCTACACAGAACACAACTGAACTCCTAACTCGCACAAGCTGAAAAAGCTTCTGAGGGATCTTCACAGAAGATCTAGGAGTATCAGGATAATAATAATAATAATAATTAGATAACCGCCACGTGCATGTGATGTTATACAAACGAATTGCTCAATTATTAATATATATGATTGAAAATTACCATGAAGAAGTATTTGCATATTACAGAATAATAGCTGGATCAACTAAGGTTATGTCTTATATAATATGTCAATATCGATAAGAAAAATAGTCGATTGAAAAATGGATACAGGCAAACCAAGTAATGAGTTGAATTTTGAGGAATTCCGATGCTTTAAAAGATACCGGTATCTTCATATTCTGCAGAAATAAGTATCGGGTAGGTGTCATCAGCCTGTACATTCAGAATTCGATCTTCCAAAGTGACTCAAATTTAATGAAATCGCCGAAAAAGTTGCCTGCCCTATTCTTAAAGCATACAAATCACTGCAAAAGAGGATTCCCTTCCTCTATCCTTCAGGCACATTTTTCAAAGGAAAGACAGTAGCAGGCCAGATAACAGAAATACAAAGGACTACGCATTAATGACATCATTCTGAAACCCAATTCTCGTCGATTAAAATACCCGAATGCGAAAAAGGGAAAACGTCATTTTGATAACCGGAAATGGTGAATCTCCTCAGAGTTATTTCGAGATTGCCATCCAGCAATTAAGTCAACTACAGTGAGAGCGGCAAGAGAATAAGTGGTGTAATTACTTTAAAAAATGGATCATTTAGCTTCCTCCTAATGTGACTTTCCGCTAGTTGTTAATTCGAAGCGTAAACGGTTCTTTTATTCCTCGATTGCTTGGGAGAACGGACGTACCGCGCTACTCGGACAATTTAATCCTTTGTCTTCAATGTTAATCTGTTTCGAAATATCAAGTTAAGTAGTAAACTATTCTTATGCTCCATACGAAGTTTCGAAGCAGGATCATTTTCGAAAGTTTGTACCAGTAGTATCGGTTTTGCTAATATTTCAAGAGACTTCGACATCTGTGTACTGACTGATTTTATTGATTCACTGTAGTAATAGATGACGACTATTATTTCTTCATAGTGTAGGTATTTTTGTCAATATTTTGTCGAATTTTTTAAATTCTAGGATCAATTTTGTCCAGTCTGAATTGAGAATGGCTTTTGTCGATTTAACAGAACACACCAAAGCATAATTTATGGTCAAATTCAATTCATTTAATCTCTTGAAGGCATAACGGCATCTCAGAAAAATGAGTTTGTAACTTATTATTTGCAGGATGAATTTTGAAGTAATATACGAAGAACTAATTCTTTAATGTGCAAAATTCCGCCACTCGCTCTGAAACTATAGCCTCTATAAATTTTATCCTTTCAAAAAATTGAAAAAACACAGGAAGATGGATATAAAGATCTTTTCTATTCAGAAAATTTTGAATTTAATTATTGAGAATTCTCTGACAACAAAAATATTTATAATTTTGATGTTTGATAGATAATAAAAGAATAAACTTTTCATACTGCGGCATGAATATCTTCTAGAAGCTTGGTTGGGATGTCTGTAATTAAAAAGCAAATAATAAAAAATTGATTGATGTATCATACACAAATATACAACCAGTTCAGAATATAATCGATTATTATTTTAAGCCCTCATTGCAATGAGAACTAAAAAAACTGAATATTTATTTCCCATGTTACACTCTTATCCCATATAAAGCGTACGCACAAACTCAGGAACATAAAAATGTTGTTTTATGCTCAGGTGGAGGAAGTAACTATATTGCGAATTGTGAACATTTGATCTGAACCTTATTTGGTTAAAAAGTTATGGAGATGAATTTAAAAATCTAATTGAGTGATGGGAAATCGCGGAGTATAGTTCCCTCACCTGTTGTATGTTCAAGCCTTGAAAGCATTTCAACTTACGGATTACTCGTTGGTATTTCTTGATGCCATAAATAAACCTCAAACATGAACTCTGCTCTCTGAACTAGCAACCACACGCAAGCATGGTCCGTAAACCGCATCACAGTAGTTGAAGTGACTCAAAACCAGTTAATCAGTTAATATTATTTTGATAAAAAAACAAATGAAAATATAATTCGTACATGATAGAAGTAATTTAAATAACTTTAAATTCAGAATTATATAATATCTTCCAACTTCTACAATATATGTTAAAATCATACAAAAACTATCAAAATGATATCCTAATATATAATCGATATAAAATATTTACCAATGTCTCGGAAAATTTTTTTTACTTCACGACATGAAACTTGTTAATGAAAATACATTAAGAAAACTATATGAGAATGTATATTAATATACAAATACAAGAAAATCCACTATTCCAAAATTATCTAAAATTCTCAAAATAATGGATCAAATAAAATCATTGAACGAGAACTCCAACATTATGTTGGACATAACAATATGTTGTGGATCTTTAGACGATGTGAATTCAATTCAATATTAAAAAAATAAATTGAATGAAATATTGAAAGGCTTTCAACTTGATAGAAGGAATATAACAAAATTTGAATATCAAAACAGATTTAATCTGTCAGTTTTCTACAATTTCAATTTTTATTCAATTTCTAGAAATAAATTAATGTCTCATAAGCACAGCTTGTATTTAATAGATGTACTATATGTATAAAATCAAAACCCTATATACAATATCAAATAGAATAAATAAACCAACAAATATAAATTGTCAATTAAAAATAATTGAAAATTATTTGAAGGAGACAAAATCTTGTTTCTGATTTTACATTTATGAGAACTAATTCCTTTCCAAAAATACAAAAAATAATTTAAGGACTTCTCTGAAAATATAATTTATTTGAAGTATTTAATATATTCAAATATTTGAATGAATTAATTCAAAAATCTCTCAAAACATACTCTATATCTTCAAAAAACAATTACAATTCCGATAATGACTTGACTGGTCCTAGATTTTATTTTTTAAATATTATTTAGGACCGATGAAGACCTTATCGGAATTGTAATTGTTTTTTAAAGATATAATGCATGTTTTGAGAGATTTTTGAATTAACTCATTTAAATATATTGAATATTTGAAATGAATTATATTTTCCGAAAAGTCATTAAATTATCTTTTGTATTTTTGAAAAGGAATTAGTCTTCATAATTGTCAGAAACAAAATTTTGTCTCCTTCAAATATGTGTTTATTAATTTCAATTGACAATTTATATTTGATGGTTTAATTATTGCATTTGATATTGCATTTGATATTGCATGTTGAGTTTTGATTTTATACGCCTATTGAATATAAGCAGTACTTATAAGCTATGAATTTAATTCTTAAGAGTTTTCGAATAAAATTTTTTCTGAAATTAAAATTGTAGAAGGCTGACAGATTAAGTCTGTTTTGATAGTCAAATTAAAAAAAAAAAACAAATTGGAATGTGAGTCAATACTTGATAGAAGTAATTTGAATAACTTTAAATTCAGAATTACTACTCTGTCAAGAAAGTACCGGGAATTTTCAATTAAAACAACATTTTTACATTTAATCGTCAAAATTTATTGGGTCGCCTTCAGAATAGGCTCCATCTGCTCCAATACGTCTATGCCAACGGCACTTCCAATTATCGAAACATTTTTTATAGGCGCTTTCCGGGATGGACTTTAGCTCTCGCGCCGAATTTTGTTTTATGGTTTCAATCGACTCAAAACGGGTGCCACGAAGGGGCAATTTTAGTTTTTGGAAGAGGAAAAAGTCGCAGGGAGCCAAATCCGGCGAATACGGTGGTTGCTGAAGCACGTTTGTTGAGTTTTTGGCGAGAAAGTCAGTCACAATCGTAGCTCGGTGAGAAGGCGCGTTATCGTCATGCAAAATCCATGAGTTGTTCGCCCACAAATTTGGCCGCTTCTTACGGATACACTCACGCAAACGTTTCATAACGCCTAGGTAATACTCCTTGTTTACCGTCTTACCCTCTGGAATGAATTCGAAGTGCACCACGCCACGGATATCGAAGAAAACAATGAGCATCACCTTCATTTTCGAGCGGCTTTGGCGTGGTTTTTTCGGTTTCGGCTCATTTTTTGCCACCCATTCCGATGATTGCTGGCTTGTTTGCATATCGTACTCGTAGACCGAGGTCTCATTACCAGTTATAATGCGTTCCATGAATGTAGAATCGGAATTACAGCGATCCAGCATGTCTGAAGCATCCTGTTCGCGATGACGTTTTTGAAGAAAATTCAGGTCTTTCGGTACGAGTCGTGCGGCCACCATTCTCATGCCCAAAATATCAATCAAAATCGTACGTGCGGACTCGTGGGATATCTTAAGATCATGTGCTATCTCTCTCAAGCTGGTACGACGGTTTTCCAGCACCCTTTCCTTAATTTTATCGACGTTATCTTCGATCGAAGCCGTCGATGGGCGACCACTTGACGACCGTCCTTGAAGGCTCTGTACAACTGATATGCACGAGTTTTCGATAGAGCATTATCACCAAAGACCTTTTGCAACATTTTCAATGCATCGGCACACGAAAATTCATTTACAACACAAAACTTTAAACAAATTCTTTGCTCAACGTAATCACCCATAGTAAAAATCGGCACGCACTCTGACATCGACTGACTTAATCAGCTGTTGCAAACACACTAGTTGACAGATCCTGCTCAAGCTTGGCATAGTAATTGAGGACAGTGGTACCAACCTAGGAAAAAAGAATTTATCTGCCTCATTGCCCCGCCAGATTTAAATCGATAATTCCCGGTACTTTCTTGACAGAATATATATCTTCCAACCTCTACGATGTATATTGAATTCAGATATAAAAACTATCAGAATGATATCCATATAATCAACAAAAATATTTCTCCATGTCTCGAAAAAACGGTGTTATATTTATGATGTTGCTAATTATGTAGAGTGAAATCAGAACCATATCAATCGAAAACTACTTGATTGACAAAGGCAGTCATGTATCGCATTTCATTTTATTTGCACCTTACGAAAGCACAGCATTTAATCATCAGGAGTATCATTACCACGGCAACATTCACGTGTAAATTATACTAATTAACTCTCTCCCGGAATTAATTTATTTGGAATGTCCTTGAGGTATGTATGTAATATATACCTCTCATACTCACCATGAATTCCTGTATCCTGTTTAGAATCAAAATCTCATATTGTGTACGGATCACGAAGTGGAAACACTTGATGAAAAGTGCACGTAAACGCGGATTTGCCTTAATCCATCATCAGCGCTCATCTTATCGTAACAAACTGTGTGCCCATCTGCTCCCTCTTCCTTGGTTTTGATTTACATGCAAGCAAGCTATTTGGAAAGGAGAAGCTGCGTGGTCTGAATTTAACATTCTAGAGCTAATAATCTTATTCGTAATATTATTACCACAATTTATTATCTTCAATGCCTGTAATATAAACTGTCTGAATCATGTTACAATTTTGTATTTGTGTGTAGCTTCCATATTTTTCCACAGTAAAGTACAAAATTGTAATCATCTTCCTATTTTAATTTGATTCATAGATATTTTGTATACAATATATTTCATTCTTTGAAAGTGAAAATGCAGTATGACTGATTGTTCCATTTGCCTTGAAGCAAAAACTGAATTACGCCATCTGTGAAGACTGGGAAGATTCAAATAACATTTAAAATTAAATCTGTAAAAACTTAATCTATTGGATTTGCCTTATACTCGTACTTCACTGTATTTTTATTACCCTGACATAACAAGTGTCGAGTGTTTGTCGATAAAAATCCAAGCGAAATCAGTTATTAAGGAAATTTAAAAATGTACATTGTATTTCATTCAAAATAAAGAGGACGGATTGTGCTGGACTCGCGCGAATATCCCTGTATATTTAAATTTATGCTAAAAAAGTGCACCATTGAATTTTGAAGTAGACGAATTCCAGTGTTTTTTATAATTTACTAACCTAAGTACACAAAGAATTTTATATATACTGTATGAACTTTGACAGGATTAACATAACTTTCATTACTGTAAGTTTTCATTAGGACAGTGCAACTTACATCTGTATTACAAAATAGATTCTGCTGATCGCTGTACATACATATTTCATAACTCTAATGCCAACGAATGCAACAGAGCCACGCTTCTTTGTTTACATAGCGACACTACTGTTTCTCCAAACATCAGCGCTACAAAATGTAAGCGAATACACTTTCGCGGCATAAAACTCAGGCTAAACCAAGAAGCGAACTGTACTACCAATTATATCTAACATCACAATGGAGAAATCTCACACATGCTCAAGTAACTTCCAATCAAGCTGCTTTATCAATATTAGCATTTGTCTCCAAATAAATCAATTAAATCCGTGGATATTTATTACGAATATGTCAACACGAATTTGAGTATAGCAAATAGAAAGTTTCTGCGATTTGAGAAATGTAATCGTAAATCTCTATAATGCCTATTATTTAACGTATGGATATTCGATTCTGCATTATACTGTTAAAATAAATAATGTAAATTGCAGTAATAATAAATATTAGCGAAAATGAAGTGTTTTACTTTAAAATCAAATAGCAGTAGAAAATAAACAAATAAACATTATTATTTTTATTATATTTCAACTGGTACATGAAATGAGTTGCACAGATATTCGTATAATCAGAAAACTGTATATGCCATGATTAATTTTCTTTCTATCTGTTTTTTACCCCCAGTACTAGATTAAACCTATGTACTTGAGTGTTGTCCTAATGACTAAAATATCCTACTTCATTGCAGTTGCTATCCTTCCTGTATATAGTTTCTGTCTCCTGTAGGTAGCTTAACCATACGTCGCCGATCTTCACTCATAGTTCATTCATTTTGAAGACATAACATATGTTCTCAAATCGTAGCTGAAATAATTCATAGAGTAATTTTAAAGGCTGATTTTTTTTCACCAGAGGGTGAATGAATCTACAGATATAGTGCCATATGAGTACTTGAGGTTCGGTGTAACTTATTGTCACTTTCCATATTTTTTCAAATAAAACTTATGTAGTGTTACTGACTTACAGTAACTAACAGCTGATACAAACGAAATTAGTCTTATCAAATGCACACTGCGAAGAAGATTTAACTTGTTATGAATATACAGTATGATCATGAATATTGAGGTTACAATAACGAAATATATATAAATATTATGTCACAATACATTTGTTAAAACACAAAATATCAAAGGCTCTCTTTTCTTTGCATAATTAAAGTTGTAGTAACTTTAATGAAAATTTGAAAACTCTAAGATCTTGTTATCCGACCAATATATATATATATATATAAATATATATATATATATATAAATATATATATATATATATATATATATATATATATATATATAAAAGTTGACGGAAAGGTAATAAACTTGGTCAAAGCCTTAATGTCAACATGGCGAACAACTTTATCGGTAAAGACAAGAACAACCAAGTACAGCACAGGAGAAATAAAAATAAAAAACGGCATATTCCAGGGAGATGGACTGTGCCCACTGTTGTTCTGCCTTGCCTTGAACCCCCTCAGTAACATGCTAAACAGATCAGCATATGGCTATACAATTAACCAAAATACCCAAATTACCCATCTCTTTTACATGGATGATCTTAAGTTATATGCTAGAGGAAGAAAACAACTAGAAGGAGAACTAGAACTAGTAAGAGGGTTCAGTTCGGATATTGGGATGTCTTTTGGCCTAGAAAAGTGTGCCACGGTGGAAGTAAGGAGGGGAAAGCTGATAGAAACAACAAACATTGAACTGGCAGATGGACGAGAGATAGCAAACCTAAGGACCGAGGACACATACAAATATTTGGGGATACAGCAAACATACGAAATGAAGCAAAAAGAAAATAAGACCGCTGCTGAGAACGAACTTATTAGGAGAATCAAAAAAATAATCAGCTCCCAATTATCTGCTAAAAACAAAATCACAGCAATGAACATCTGGGCAATACCTACCTTTACGTATACGGCTGGGATCGTCAGTTGGTCCAATACGGACTTAGAAAGGCTGGACAGAAGGATACGAACAACATTCACACAAAACGGCATGCTACATCCAAATTCCGCAATAGAAAGACTCTACTTACCTCGCAAGGAGGGAGGACGTGGACTCGGCAACCTGGAGCAAATATGTCTGAAAGAAGAATGCAAAATGAAAGAATACTTTAATAATAATAACTTACCTGTGCATCAATGGATTACTGCCCAATGGGAGAGAAGGAATCACGTTCAGGAAACAGCAGAAGACCAACCTGAAAAATAGAAAGAAAAATGGAAGGCCAAAGCCTTACACGGACGGTTCTACGCTAGCCTTCACCAACCAGACGTAGACTTACCAAATTCCAATACTTACCTGATACAGGGCTACCTTTTCCCCCAAACGGAAGGAACACTCCTGGCCATCCAAGACCAGGTTATTCCAACCAGGACATATTTGAAGCACATCCTAGGCCAACAGGTGGAAACTACTAAATGCAGGATGTGCCACGCAGCCGAGGAAACGATCCAGCATCTGTCCTCAGGATGTTCCACAATAGCCGGCACGAAATATCTAGCCCGCCATAATAATATGGGTAAGGTCGTGCATCAACTTATGTGCCTCCAGAAACAACTTGTGCAGCGTTTCACACCCCACCACACATACTCACCACAAACCATAGTTGAAAACGACCAATACAAAATCTACTGGGACCTTACAATATTAACGGATAGAGGGGTGGAGCATAATCGACCGGATATGGTCGTGTGGGACAAAGGAAAGAAGACCGCCATAATCATAGATTTTGCAGTGCCACAAGACAACAATTTGGCAAAAAGCTATGCCGAGAAAATATCAAAATATGAGGCACTGGCACACCAAATGAAAGAAATATGGAAACTGAAGGTGGTGTCTATAATGCCCCTAATAATAAGTGTAAACGGTCTCGTACATCGAAGGACGACACAGCACCTAAAGGAACTGGATTTGCCAAATAATACCAGCACATGGATGCAGAAAGTAGTCTTGTTGGGAACGGTCAGCATTATACGGAAAATTATATATCCCCACTAGCACCGGAGTTGCTCTTGGCGCACGCGCCCGGGTAACACGAATACCACAAGAAGTGTGATTTAAAAAAAAAAAAAAAAAATATATATATATATATATATATATATATATATATATATATATATAATTCCATTCACTTTCGGATCATGAAAGCTCTTTATGATGTATTTGTGATCCATATTTAAATATTACCTACCAACTAATGAGAAATGCATGTGTTGCAAAATGGCGGATGCGTCGGTTCTTCAATGGTGTCTCATTTTCAGACATTTGAAAGAAAGATTGATTAACATCGGTTAGTGCTATATTTTAGAATTATATAACATTTTCATCCTAATCAAATTAAATTTTTTCACCTCATTTATCATTTAAATTTTCACAAAAATGAAAAATTGGTAGATGTCGGTATCACTTCATCCAATTTTATGTTTAGGAATATATTGATTTTTCTAAAACCACTTGTGGAAATATAACGAAAATTATTGAAGTAAAGTGAAATATATTTGACACAAGTTTCACAACATGTTGTGATATTCATGATGCAGATTAACCTATTTGAGCTTTTGTTATCGTTAAATCTTATATACCTATGCGCAGCTAAAATTACGTATCATTTTAATGTATCAAATTTTATATGGACAATAATGAAGTATTATTTAAATAAGGTTATTCTGATTTTCCTAATTTTTATTTTTATGTTTTCAAAAATTGTTTCGCAGTAGCATGATCAGGCAATAATAATGAAGTAGATAAATATTATTATAGCTGCTCATTTATTATGGGTGAAAAAATTTCCAATCTCAAAAATTAATCGTAAAACATCTTTGAGATTAATTGAGAAAATAAAGCCATATACACAAATTGAACGATATATGACGCTCAAATTCCTAAAGAAGATAGCCGTGCCAAGTAAGTGACAAAAAGAATTTGGACAGTCCTCTTCTGAACGAGGTCTTTAGGTGATCCATTCCTGGTACTTTATTGCCAGTATAAAATAAATCGTAGCTCTCTACTCATTGGTTATTCAAGCGAGAAATGTTTGCTGCTGATTTTACTAATAATGATAAAAGTATTTCGCCTGATTTATGTATATTCAATTAAGTCGAAATGTATCCATTAGCATAAATCCAAATAAAATTGAACTTCGCGAAAATATTATGAAATATCATTCGGAAAAGAGTAATAGTAACTTTCAGTGGAAATATTGAAACTTTTTTTGTAGATCACAACTAGAATCAACTCGTTTCTACTGACCCTTTTCGAATAATATTGTTCTGTCACTTACTCACTAAGTTTATATTTAATTTGAGTGGAATTATATTCAACATTTCACAGTAAATGATAAATGTACGGAATCTTCGAAAAAGAAATGGAATTTGTATCTTGAAATAGTCGTCTCTGCGTGGCGTCAGGAGAAACTGGAAGTCTATAGCTATGATTTTATCTGCACAAGGACAAAACAGGGTGAAGGCAAGTGATATAAATGTCAATCAACCTTGTTATTTCCAGCGACTGATTTCAGAAAGCAGCCCTAGAAGGATATAGACACTTTGATCTCATTTTGTGCCTTCAAAATAACTTTCCCGAGGGGGAAAGCTAATGGAGGTTGTTTGCAAGGAACAATTTCGCCTTCATGCCTTAAGATTCGAATCATTTTTGGGATCAAGAAGTACAAGAACTTAATCTTCCGATTTCATTATTTCTGAGCCAATCACACCAGTAACGTTTCTCATGAAATATTCTTCAGTATACCTCTTATAACTCATTTGGTGAATTTCCGGATTGTATCCAAACATCTTTCATTAAAACGAAATTTCTTGGTTTTTTATACCACTGAATTGAAGAATCTCTTACAGTTCTATATTGGTCTACAAAGCTTAACCTCTAATAAAATGAGTTATTTTCATTTTTTTAATAGAATTTAACTATTGCATTGTATATTCCTATTATGCAATTATATTCATTAGGTCCTCATCAGTTCATACAAAGTCATAAAATTTCAATTCCAAACTGATGATATCATTTGCGCGCTAGTTCCAGATGCCTGTAATTTTCGAATTCATGCCTAAAATAGTCTCAAATGACTACGTTGATCGTTCTGAAGAAGGATTCGAGGTCAAAAGTAATTCTGAACGTAAATATTCTAACATTCAAAAATCAAAGCGCGAGGCTTTGAAAAGGTTAGTGTTTGAATGTTCCGGCTAAGTTCGTTGGTGAGTAAAATTAGTTCTATTGTTACGAGGAAATACTTTATATTTTTCCCAATATTTTCGAAACTAAATATTCGATCGATCGGAAATTCAGCATTAAGAAGAGGAATAACAATGCGTGTGTATATTTGTGAGGATTGCATGATTATAAAATTGAAAAATCAGATTTGACAATCATTTTCCAACGGAAGGTGATAGGGACTTGAAACTTTCGAGGTAGATTTGATACGTGAACGTCTGAGTTCGTTATTGGGCGAAATGGTCTCGAAATTATGCAGCTCTGATATTTTCTTTCATTTGTATTGATATTTTCCAAACGACAGATTCGATTGATCTGAAATCTGAAGCTTAGAAGAATAATGGTAACGCACATATTCCTGCCCAATATCATGAGGTTCTTATGATTTGAAGATTCAAAACAAAGACAAAAATTTTTTTAACGGAGCAGCGTTCCTACGATCAAATTGAAATTTAGTATTAAGATATAAAATAACGACCAGAAGGGTAATACAAATTTTGTGAATATCATATGATCAGAAGACCAAAAACAAATTATTCTGTTAGGATCGTGCGTGATATGAATTAGCGCGAAAGATGAAAAATTCTTTGGAATTACTTATCCTCTTTTAGCGATATCATACATTTCTGAAGCAATGTTACAGCTAACTAGCTGTAACTGTAGAAAAAACAGTTCACATTGTAGAAAGCTCTACTTCAGCATAAATGGTCTTAATTCAATCAAGCGAAGACACAGGTAAATAAAAAATGTCGGGAAAAGTATATAAGACTCGGAATTTAGGTTAAATTTATTATATACGAGAACACATCAAATACAATAATAAAAATGAAAAATAGCTTGAAATTAAATGAATATGCACGATTGTAAAATTTTATTGAAAGTCATGAATAATGTCTCAAGTAATGGTGCTATTAAATTGGTCCCGAAATTAAATAATAATCTGAAGATTTATAACTTCGTTATAGCTAAGAATTTTCAGATATTTTTACGAGTGCTGGTCCTGAACCCGCTAAAATGTTCAATGACCAGAATATCCCTACTCCACTTATAGAATAAATTCGTATTTCAAAGATTTATGTCGTAGAATGATGGTATGAATTCAATCCGGAACCTCAAGAATAATATGGCTCATGGAGTTTATGGTCTTACATCAGGAACGTTGAAGCAAATTCATGAGAAAATATCCGATCCGTAACCCTTTGTATAAATATCGCTCACTAGAATGGTACGTGTTCTCCCAAAAATAGGACATAAAATTTCAAACCTTAAATTAGTAATATGTTCTTCCCCTCTTGTTTTTTGGAAAATATACATTTGTTTGATAATTATGCTCGTTTCTTGTTGATACACTAAAATCAACATAGGTTTCGTGGTAATAACAAATTTCTCCTTTGTTTTCTTTACTAATTTCAAAATAGATATTCAAATTCAAGTAACTTCAATTTAAAACAACTTTAGCTATCTTATAATCATTTAATAATTGTGAAATGAATACCCTCTATTAGTTCCGTTTGAAAATTCTCCAAATGAGTCTTTGATTTTGACTAACATTTCAAAGAATTATAAATTGACTAGTTATTGTGTGCTCCAAACAAGCTCTTTCTTTAAACTTTTGTCTTGTAAGTATTTTAGTGAGTTGAATTGTAATCATTTCTGTCAGAGAAGATCTCATTAAAAAGTTTGGATCTAATTACTCATTGATGAGTCAACTTATATACATAGTTATATGAATGGAGTATGCGGTTGGCTCTAGGCGATACATTATAACAATTTTATTCAAAATAATTCACACAGTTTTTACGTTTTACAAATTATTCAGAATCCGGACACAATTTTCTGTCTTTCGAACATCTTCAAAGAAGTACAAAAAGGAATTGAAAAAGGCTCTTTTATTATATTTAGGACATCTGTGTATTTTTATGGCGCATGAAAATAACAGCATCCAATATAGGGGTGTTGCCGATCAGTTTTTGGGAATTTGTTAAATTCTTCTTTTTCTCAATGGCCTTTGTTCTGATTCTGATTCTCCAAATAGTCCATCAATTCACCCTTAGTTACATTATACAGTAAATTGACATATTTCTGATAAAACAATGATATTTTTCTATACAATGTTCTGCAAAACCGGTTGATTTCTGCTTTATAGAATCAAAGAACATAGGATGTCTGTTTTGAAAAACCGGAAATGATCAACCGATTTTGCAGAACATTGTGTAGAAAATAATCATTTTTTTAATGAGTATATTAATTATATAGTAGAGATGTCACTTTACTATGTAATATTAATAAGGGTAAATTGATGGACTATTCGGAGATTCTTTCAATCAGAAAAGCCGTTGAGCAAAGGGAGAATTTAACGAATTCCCAAATACTATTTCGTAACTTCCCTATATTGGATACTGTTATTTCCATGCGCCATGAAAATACACTGATGTCCTAAGTAATAAAAGAACCTTTTTTAATTTTAAGTTTAGTTCCTTTTTGTATTCCTTTGCAGATGGTTAAAAGATTGAAACACTTGTCAGGATTCTGAATAAATTGTGAAACGTAAAAACTGTGTGAATTATTTTAAAAAGAATTATATACATTGTTCCTTGATCTATATAGTATGAATTTTTATAATTAGTCATTTTATTTGTTGTGCAGAATTCATGGTAGTACTATCTTCCAATAAAATACTCCCTGTTTCGCCTTAACTTCTTCTCATTCAACCGCTATATCTTCTCTTGTCAGAAAAAGAAAAAAACTCAACCTTAAATCACCTATTGGATCCGCTTCTATTGAAGATGAAAATCTAGATACTTTTGTTGATGAAGTGCGAAGAATGTCAAAGCAGTGTTCATCCTGATATTAATTTGTTCCCACTGGAACCTATCTTTCGTATATTTGTCAACTAAGACTGCCATTTTTAGCTGAAACTGAGCACCAAGCTGAGTAGACAGTTTTCGCAAGGTCATCTTCGGATCACGAGAGCTTCTCAGACTGCACTTCATGAAATTTAACGCGCCTCGTAAAAATAATGCAAGCGGGAACGCCAAGCGCCCGGGTTCCCATAAATTCCCTGAGGACGTTGGCACCTCGTCCGACCTTAATCATGGCGTTTATTTGATGAAATTATGAGAACGTCTGCTCGCTGAAAAATAATTTTTGCTGAAATTCCTACAGTAAATAGACCTACGGTGTTCGTGAAATCTCGCCCACCTCGCACGGAAAATGAGCTAGATGGTGATTGCGAAGGAACTTGATGGTCCGTCATTTTATGTATATGTTTATGGTGATTACGCAACAGCGTTTCCAAAGCGATTACGTTGGACGTTATTCAGTCCAACGTTATTCTCAGGATGAACGGCTCAAAAATGTGTGTATATTTCGCGGAATCAAATTAGATTTTTGTGAAAAGTGTTTTCTGTTTCAGCCGGTGGTCAATTTGAGAATTGGCATTTGAAACTCGGTTATTGATATACCAAATAATAAGAATAATAATAATCTTCATGCAGTTCATTTAAAATGAGTAACTCATTGAGTACACATCTATATTGAAATATATTAGAACTGAGCCCATTTGGCATTGCTTGAGGCAATTCCTGAGCGAGAGTTTTTTTAGAGTGATAGAACTTTCGATTGGGATAACTGTGATTTGACAGAAGGTAGAAGCCATGTTGTTTTATCATTTCTGTTCAGTAAGCATTTAAAAACTATCATGGAAAGACTCACGCCGCAACAACGTTCACAAATTGTTGAAAATTATTTTCAAGATCAGTGTTATAGTCGCCAAAGTTCTAGAGCACTTCGTGAAATTTATGGTTTACATAATCGTCCATCAGAGCAGCTTATACCTCGAGCTATCGATATATTTCGGACAACATTTTCTTCACTCCATGCAACAACAACAAGATAAAGAACTGTACGTACAGAAGAAAGTATCGCTGCTGTAAGTCATGGAGTAAATGATGATCCAGGTTTGTCCATTCGTCGACGTTCACAACAAGTTGGACTCTGTGCATCCACCACATGAAAACTTTTGCGTAAAGATCTTGGCCTACACCTATACAAGATCCAACTGGTTCACGAACTAGACCCACTTGACCATAATAAGCGTCGTTTGTTTGCTGATTGGGCCCTAGAACAGCTTGGACATTTTTATCGTCAAATTGTGTTTAGTTATGAAGCTCATTTCTGGTTGAACGGCTATGTAAACAAGCAAAATTGCCGTATATGGAGTGAAAACAATCTTCAAGAAGTTCTGCAGGTTCCACTGCATCCTGAAAATGGACTGTAAGGTGTGATTTACACGCTGGAGGCATCATCGGTCCATATTTCTTTAAAAACGATGCTGGAGCTATTGTTATAGTGAATGGTGCCCGTTACAGATCGATGATCAATGATTATTTCTTTCAAAATTTGAATGATATCGACCCAGAAGTGTTTTGGTTCCAACAAGATGGTGCTAAACTTCATGCTGCTACCGTAACAATTGATTTATTGAAAGAAATATTTGGCGATAACATTATTTTCAGAAATGGTCCAATTAATTGGCCTCCAAGATCATGAGACATAACTCCACTGGATTATTTTCTTTGGGGTTCTGTCAAGTCATTGGTTTATGCTGATACACCAGAAGCAATAGACTCTTTGGAAGCCAACATAACTCGTGTTATTGATGAAATTAGGCCTGAATTATTCGAAAAAGTGGTCCAAAATTGGTCTGGTCGAATGCTGTTCGTCAGAGCTGGTCATGGTGGACATATGCCAGAAATTATTTTTGAAACATATGTCATAAAATTATCTTTCAAATAAAGAAATTTGGCTTCAGTCTTAATTTAAATGTGTTTTATTTCAATTTAAAGTTCTATCACTATAAAATAAACACCCGATACTATTCAACTAATAATAATAAAATTTAAATATCGAAGCAGATTTATTGTTAGCCTCCTATAAATTTTAATTTCGAAAAATTTTATTCGAAAACTTTTAGAAATAAGTTAATGCCTCTTAAGTACTGCTTAAATTAATAGACATATAAAATCAAAACTCATTATGCAATATCAACTGGAATAAAAAAAATCAACGAAATATAAATTGTCAATTAAAATTACTGAGTTATACTTGAAGGAGACCAAATTTTCTTTTTGATCAAATATGTTCAAGCAGGTCACTCCTACTTGACATTTTTCATCGATTATAAACCACCTCCTATCACATCTCTATTTTTTATACCAGAGTTATGTAGTTAAGGCCATATTTTGCATTGTATACCTCTGTTTTAATACTCACCTTATGAAGTCATGATATGACGAAACAATAAGATCAATAAGATAGCGGGTTAATATTTGTTTTTATTATATTGAAGATAAATTTCCGTCAAGTAAAGACCGAGACAATAAAAAATTCTCCAAAACTAATTTATTTGAAATATTGATATTTAAATTTTGTAGTAATCCTTCTATCAAGTAAAAAACTTCCTTTTATTATTTTATTTTATAGTTACAATAAAATATAAAATAATTAATATTAGTTAATAGTATTCAAATTTAGATTTTTCACCAACAAATCACCCATAGGACTAAACAAATGGAAACTCCCCGTTAAATATAATTTTCTGGGCCGCAATATTCCATGATTTGTAATTCATATAGTTGAGAATAGTTCAATATTAGTTCGCAAATTGAGCATAATTTTGTCAGTAGTTTCAGTTACGGTAGTCCACTCACGTAATTATGGTTGAACTGTATCCGCGTTCGAAAGTTGGTCTATAATATATTTTCCACCAGATTTGATATCTCGTTTCTGACAAATAGATTGGAAATAAAAGTATTTTACATATTGGGGGGAAAATATTGAAACAATAAAAAGGGTTTTTACAATATCTCAAATATCATACAGATTTATTCGGCTAACCTCATACGAAGTTGGACTGATAAGTTATCGATGTGGTAATTCCAAATGGCCTTTTTGAAGATGTGCTGCATGTTTTGTATCCTTCAATTATTTATGTAATATTATTAATCAATATCATATTTTCTTTATATTCTTTTATTCCTTTTGGTGCCGTATAATGAGTGTTTACTCTTTATATCTACTTAATTGAAACTATGTTTTCTGAGACATTTAATTTGAAGTTAAAAAGTTTTTTATGAAATTTAAATTTCTAGTGAAGTTAGCAGAATGAATCTGCATGATATTTAAGACAAGGAAATATTAGATTTTTGGGCAGACAGTAGATTCACCCTCCCAAAGGTTCTTCGAGCTTGTTGTCGGAAATAACTGTAATAACTTTTCACCAACATGTCTGATATTTTCAAAATTCAAGCAACTTTCCCCAAACGGCTTATTTATTCAAAGGTAATTCTATCCGGCCGGTCAGGTCGTCCATAAATACTATCACTTTCGATCGGAAAGAGGTGGAGACTTGAAACTTTTGGAGTAAATTTGGAGCCTTAATATCTCGGCTAACATGAGCAAAATCAGTAGGATTGTCAGCTATTTATATTTTTGTCAGTAATTTACATTTGAAATGTTTTCTTATATTGCCAATAGTTGTTAAACTATTGACAATTTGAAAATTATTATATTATAATTTTATATTTGGACGTGTGATAATGACATGAATATTCCTGCCAAACGAAATTTGAAGTGAAGATTTTTTTCTCTTAATTCTGAATGTTTTCATTCCAGCTAGTATCTGTAATTCAGTTTTTCTAAGCACAATCAGAAGATGTCTCTGTGCAGCCCAAACTAACATCGATACGCTTGTTACAAAAATCTTAAATCTAAATCCACTTGAGACTTGGGACCAGCCACAGAATACCCTTGATAATAATAATAATAATAATAATAATAAAGTTTATTTAGCTAAATAAACTGAATACATCGCTGAGGTATATAATGAAATTATAACCTGTACGCAATATTAAATTAATAATAATTCTAAAATGATGCTCACAGACAACAGCTGAAGACGCTCGAACAGCTCGGATATCTTTCGCCACAGCTTTGGCAACAAATTAGTGGGACAATCTTAACAACTTGCTTGAAACCGCTTAGAAAAGGTGCCAAGCAATTATTGATACACGTGGTGGTCATACTTTGTATTGAGGGTGAAAACAAGTATGAATTTCTGAAATTTAAATTATTTCGGTTTTCCGTAAAATCTATATTTTTTCAAATATTGTATATTTGTTACTTTTAAATATTACTTTGAAATATTACTTTTCCTACCTGAAACACTCTACATATAAAGGATGGTATGAAGTTCAATCCTTCTGATGAACCCATATTTTTGAAAATATTTTCATTTGTTTCTTATTTATAACCCATGAAAAATGCAAATTTTAAACGACCTGCATTTTAATTCCTTTTGGGAGAGACTCAACGTTTAGATTTGGTGTTAGAACCTCCATCTTTCCAGGTCTGTAAAGAATTGCTTGGTGTATAGATATACCTTTTTGAATTCTGCCTAGTAATTGATTAAACGTTAACAAATTGGTATGCAAATTTTGGTTAAGCATACTTCAAATGAGGTTGAGAGAGGAATGTATAATTGGCTTTAAAGGTTCATTTTCAGCCTACATAATACATATATTAAAAACATACGGTTTTGGGATTGTTTACCCAAATTAAGGAAGTTGTTTTGGATAAGTATCGAACTCTAATTGCGGTGAAAACACTATCTTGTTTTTCACCGTTGTTCACATTCGCCGAATTCACTTTTACTGGTTTCACATTTGGGTTCACTTCATACACGTACTAACTAATAACAAACAAATAATGTGTTTAGAGAATTATTGTTCATACAGTGTATGTGTGTTGCGTGACCGTCTGGTCGAAAAGACAGCGGAAGAGAATATCGATGTGTTTGTGGTCCTAGTGCTAACGAACGACTTTTTAGGGAATGTATCTTCAACACTGCTTTCTGGATAACTCGCAGAATGAGATACTCTCTTAGGGCTCGAAATTTGGTCGGGTAAAGTCGACATTCGTCTGTTGTCGTATCGAAAAGGCGTTTTTAATGGATTTTTTAGAAAACAAATATTTTCGGCCCTTAAAAGAATCAAAGTCCATTTTTAATAATATTATCTGTTCAATTCCTAAGAAATTTGAACAACGTCTATGGAAGGGAAAGATGTAGATTCGAAAATCTTCCCATAATTGCACTGATCGGTATCCATATTTGCCTATCCCATTATTAATCCAATCCCTCACGTGCCACCTTTTTCAAACCCGACCATTTATCCCAGCAAATGTCAATTCGATACGTCCGAATTGGTTAAACGCTCCTGACGAAATCGAAAACTAAATTTCGATAGAGTCGAATGTCCAGTATATCTGATAGCAACGACAAAAATGGGCTGACGTTGGAAAGAGAAAAAAAATTCAGAGTTGAAGTGGGAGACAAACAATGCGACATGACAGTCGCATTTCCTGTTTACATCCAGTGTGCGGCAGGTGGAAATTTTGATTGCGCATTTTCGGAATTGAGCTTTGACGAGGTTGGCTTGCGGTAAAAAGTACTAGAGTTCGTCTCTAAAATTCCGTGTTTTACGAATTTTGAGACGAATGTGTTATTGAACGAATAAATTGAACAGGTCTGTTAAAACATCGTAGCAAATGGAATTTTGCCCACCAGGAATTATTACAACCGGGACAAAGCCCTGGGGCCCCCAATCTAAGGCCACTTCTTGTAGAAAAAAGAATAGTAGTGGTCATTTCAAGCCTGGAAATACTTCTGTCATTCTTGTTTGGGCAGAAAGTTAGCATAATACTTGACATTAACGAAATGGTTCGATTTACGCTTAAGCACAACCCGGAAATATTGAAACTTATTTCAAAAGTGATGAATGTTCTATCCAAACTGTTAGAAATTTACGTGGAAAATTCAATGGGAATGAAATACTATCACAGCAATTTGTGGATCAGTTTGTGAGGCGAGTTCGTTAAACTAGATCTTTATTTGATAAAACATCTCATCCAGTGAGCACACCTGAAAACATTGTTGCTGTAGCCAAGGATTAACATCAACTCGTCATCATACTCAAAAACTGAACATTTCTCGTATTTCTCTGAGGACACGTTTGCATGAAGACCTCGGTATGAGGCTTACAAAAATCAAGAAGTGAACCCTAGTCCGATGCTGATTTTTCCAAAATGCCCAAAATAAATGATGGAAAAGAATAGTTGAACAAGAATTACCAGAACATTTGACATGTAATTGTTTCGGCATAATTGCCTCATAAATACTGTACTTGATTCGGATTTGAATGAATCACAAAAATTATTATTAACTCACCATGAAAATGAAACTTGGAAATTAATCAACTCGAATATATATTCAATATAGAAAGCCTAAAGAAATTAATTGTAAAAATAAACATAACTCACGTGTATTCAGAATGCAGGAAAACATAATAGATGTAATTTTTCTCAAACAATGACATGCATTTTAATTTATTTTTGTAAATTATAAATTACATATAGATTATAGAGTCAAATGATCCAAATGATCATTTGGGTGTCTTATAATGAATGTTTATTTCATATGTCGTTTGATATAAGTGGTACTTATATGACATTATTTCAATTTAATTCCTGAAGTTATAATTATTAAATATAATTTTTTGAAATTAAATATGTAGAAGGCTAATATTAAAATATTCAAATAATTTTATACACCTTCTATCAAGTATTAACCTCTATTTATGTTATTCCAAAATATTTCTTAATTTTATATTATTTTTGAAATTCTGCTTATTTTTCTCATCATGAGTCACTATTTGGGAAGAATAACATCTATTATATTTTTCTGTGTTCTGAGTGCACATGAGTTATGTTCATTTTCACAATTTATTTCTCTAGTGCTTTCAATTCATTGAATATTTTGACGTGACAAAGTCTTATAAATTGGTTTGCCGGGTGACACTTCAAGAAACTGCGTTACGCTCCGCTCACGTTATGCGCTCACAATGAGAGCGAGTGAGAGGCACGCGTCCCTTCCACTCGGGCATGGTTAGCCCGCCTAAGAGCGAGAGAGACAGACATAAAAAGTGAAAGGCACGCGTCCCTTCCACTCGAGCACAGTTAGCCCGCCTAAGAGCAAGAGAGACAGAGCGAGAGAGAGAGAGAGTGAGAGAGATAGGCATACACACCGGTTCATGTCTTGCGCTTCTATTTCGCTTAGGCGCCTGCTTACAAGTTTACACGTTGCCAGTTAATTGTAAAACGATTGTGTAGTGATAATGTGAAGGTAGTTTCGTCCATCGCAAAAATTCAAACAGCAAAGGTAAATAATTTCAGACTGATAATATAACATGATGAAATAAATGACTAAGACATAAGTGAATAGGTTATGTTGTAGTAATCACAATGTTGTGGTAGTTTTCAATCAAAAAAGTAGTAGAAATCGTTTCTCAACCAATAATAATTTGTTTAACTTGAAAAAATGAGCGCGACTTGCTATGTAAAAAATTGAAATAACAATGTTTAACCTCCAACCTGTCAAATCGAAACTTTCAAACATTCAAACCGAGACGACTAATCACTGCGCAAGGTCGTAAGCGCGCGATTTACAAATTCAAAGATCAAATGTGAATTAGTTTTCTCCTTTTAGAAAATACACTTTGAATTAAAATCGATTGATATTAACAATTAATGTGATTTAAATAAATGTTCTAACTTTTAAATTTAGTTTTTATATTTATAACAATGTAAAACAAGTTAAATTTATTAATAACTTATAACAACTGATTGATAAATAAAATTTTGTTAATATGAAATTCAGTGCGAGATTCTTTGTATAAATTAATGTTTTAAATATAATTCTTTGTATAAATAAATGTTTTAAATTGTTACTATTATTTCATCCTTCTTCCTACTATACGAATGAATATTCACATTAAAATTATTTTACCACTCAAAGTCGTTGTCACGTAAAACTTTCGCCCGTATACCGACTTTACAGGCAACAAATTTTTATTGTCTTCATTCATTCCCGAATTTCATTTTGAACTAAAAAATGATTTATGTACAAAATTTTATGAATTTATCTCAAATAATTGAGGTCAATTTTTGTTGTCTTATAAAATTAACTTTATAAACTGAGCTGTAAATTTAATACAACCTCACTTCCTACATTTGATATCTCAGAAAATAATAAATGAAGTGCAATAGAGAATAATGCATATTCTTTTAGGTGGCAACAAATTCCTCTGCATCCGTACATAAAACGTATTCTTTCTGGATCCTCTCCAATTCATCTACACGATTTTCACTCAGCAATTGATTTTTATGGATAACACTGCAGAGTTTCCATTCAGCGCCATTGCACACGTCCAAAACATTCAGCCATTGTTATTTCTCTATATCCGATATAAATTCTGGAAGAAGTCTAGAATCGTTGATACCTTTGCGACTCCATTTTTATGATCCTGTTTATAGAATTCGGGATGTTCCGTTTACAGTTTATTGATACTACATTGAATTAATCGAATTTTTTCATTTCGATTCCGAAGAAAAGTGATATGTGAATACGAATTCAATGTATTTTTGGGCGAATGTCTGCAATTTTTGAATTTTGAGCCGAAAATGATCTCGAACGACAAAGTTGAAAGAATCCTAGGTCAAAAGTAATTCTGTCCGGCAAAGCAAAAAATGTTTTTTCCTAGACATTGAAAAATATTTTATATTATGTTCACCTTGAATAGAAACATCAATGTATTTATCATACTCTTGTGCCATCTAGTGCACGCAAATATGCATACGTGATACACCCCAGTGAGCTTATTCAAGCAAAGAACTGTGCTCCTGATTTTTTCTATCGTTACGAACGCAGAAAAACTTCCTTATGCTCAAGTTATATATAATTACGCTGTTAACCTCATAATTGGAATTTTTATTGAAATTAATTGATTCGGCTGATGATCTGTTACAAATATGATTAATATGGTGTATGAACTGGGGTAACAGAAAATTTTTTGAATCGAGACACTCCAACATCCTCATTAATCATATTTGAATTTGAAGGGTTCGATGGTATTCAATGAAATCGTCGAAATGAGGTATCGCAACATCCCTTACTCTTATATAAAATAAGATGGTTTGGCTTCCTTCATGTAGGCATTTTAAATTAGGATGACGAAAAAACTACGAAAATTGTTGAATCAGAGGTCGATGTATTCGAGAGTTTTTACACATTCTCATTTCAAATCCATATAATTTGGATCTAAAATTTTCATTTGTCTATCGTGGATAAATAATTATATTATAAATGACCTTTTAGTCCTTCATATTAGTGGTAGTATAAATAATAATTCGTTTTACGGGCACCTATAGGGTGTTTTTTTAGAGTGATAGAACTTTCGATAGGGATAACTGTGATTGGACAGAAGGTAGAACCCATGTTGTTCAGTTCACGCCGCAACAACGTTTACAAATTGTTGAAATTTATTTTTAAAATCAGTGTGCTATTCACCAAACTTATAGAGTACTTCGTGAAATTTATGGTTTACATAATCGTCCATCCAAGCAGCTTATTCGTCGAACTATCGATAGATCGGACAACATTTTCTCTACTCGATGCAACAACAAGTCGAAGAACTGTAAGTACAGAAGAAAATATCGCTGCTGTAAGTGATAGTGTTAATGATAATCGAGATTTGTCTATTCGTCGCCGTTCACAACAAGTTGGAATCTGTGCATCCACCACATGGAAAATTTTGCCTAAAGATCTTGGTCTACACCCATACAAGATCCAACTGGTTCAAGAACTAAAACCACTTGATCATAATAAGCGTCGTTTGTTAGCTGATTGGGCCCTAGAACAGCTTGAAGTTGATCCACTTTTTTATCGTAAAATTGTGTTTAGTTATGAAGCTTATTTCTGGTTGAATGACTATGTAAACAAGCAAAATTTGTTGTATATGGAGTGAAAACAATCCTCAAGAAGTTCTGCAGGTTCCATTGCATCCTGAAAATTGCCCTGTAGGGTGTACTTTACACGCTGGAGGCCTCGTCGGTCCATATTTCTTGATGCTCGTTACAGATCGAAAATCAATGATTATTTTTTTCAAAATTTGAATGGTATCGACCCAGAAATGTTTTGGTTCCAATAAGATGGTGCTACACCTCATGCTGCTATCGCAACAATTGTTTGTTTGAAAGAAAGATTTGGCGATAAAATTATTTCGGAAAACGGTCCAATTAATTGGCCTCCAAGATCATGCGACATAACACCACTGTATTATTTCCTTTGGGTTTATGTCAACTCATTGGTTTATACTGATAAACCAGAAATAATAGATGCTTTGGAACCTAACAGTACTCGTGTTATTGAAAATATGAATAAAAACAATATTCTAATTTCCGCTAATATTTTATAAACACTACGATCGTTACGCCACACCATGACTTCTTCAGGTGAGTATTACAAGATACTGAGTATACCATGAACAAGAAATTCTTTTTATAGTACATGGATATAACAAAAATAGAGGGGGTGAAGAGAGTTTTCCAATTCTTTTGGAAATCTGAAAAATGATTGAAAAAATATTCAAGAATCAATTTTCAGATTTCCAAAATAATTATAAAACTCTCTTCACCCCCCTATTTTTGTTATATCCATGTACTACAAAATGAATTTCTTGTTCATGGTATACTCAGTATCTTGTAATACTCACCTGAAGAAGTCATGGTATGGCGTAACGATCGTAGTGTTAATAAAATATTAGCGGAAATTAGAATATTGTTTTTATTCATATTTTCAAGATGAGTTTCCGTCGAGTAAAGACCGAAACAATCAAAGACTCGTGTTATTGATGAAATAAGGCCTGAATTACTAGAAAAGTGGTCCAAATTTGGTCTGGTCCAATGCGGTTCCTCAGAGCTAGTCGTGGTGGACATATGCTGGAAATCATTTTTAAAACATAAATGTTATAAAATTATTTTTCAAATAAAAAAAATTGGCTTCAATCTTAATTTGAATGTGTTTTAAAATAAAATAGAAAGGCTTTTTACTTGATAGAAGAAATATAACAAAATTTGAATATCAAAACAAATTGAAATATGTTTATCTTCTACAATTTAAATTTCCAAAAGAATTTTTTATTCAAAAACTTTTAGAATTAAATTAATGTCTAAAACAAGCACCGCTTACATTTAATAGACGTATATAATCAAAACTCAATATACAATGTCAAATGAAATAGATAACCCAGCAGATATACGAAAGTAATTAAAATTAATAAATAAATATTCAAACGAGACAAAATTTTGTTTCTGGTCTTATCTTAAGAAATACTACTTGCCTTATAAAAACATGAACACACTTGAAGGACTTCCCAAAGAATATAATTTATTTGAAATATTTAATAAATTTAAATATTCGAACAAATTATTTCAAAAAACTCTAAAAAATGTGCACTATATTTTCAAAAAACAAATATACTTCTAGATAATCCCTTCATCAGCCGTTATTAATACTCCAAATATCAAAATCAAAAACATAACCTACATCACTCACGTGTTAAAAGACTTAAGCTTCGAACTACAGATCAACTATATATTCAAGATTGATCTATGTTCTAACAAAATCAAAGAACAAAATGAGTTATTTTAAGGTTTACCTAAATCCATTGACACCGTATAAAGAAATTTATTGAAGCCAAAATATAATTATATATTATATATAAAATAAAATAGAAAGGCTTTTTACTTGATAGAAGAAATATAACAAAATTTGAATATCAAAACAAATTGAAATATGTTTATCTTCTACAATTTTAATTTCCAAAAGAATTTTTTATTCAAAAACTTTTAGAATTAAATTAATGTCTAAAACAAGCACCGCTTACATTTAATAGACGTATATAATCAAAACTCAATATACAATGTCAAATGAAATAGATAACCCAGCAGATATACGAAAGTAATTAAAATTAATAAATAAATATTCAAACGAGACAAAATTTTGTTTCTGGTCTTATCTTAAGAAATACTACTTGCCTTATAAAAACATGAACACACTTGAAGGACTTCCCAAAGAATATAATTTATTTGAAATATTTAATAAATTTAAATATTCGAACAAATTATTTCAAAAAACTCTAAAAAATGTGCACTATATTTTCAAAAAACAAATATACTTCTAGATAATCCCTTCATCAGCCGTTATTAATACTCCAAATATCAAAATCAAAAACATAACCTACATCACTCACGTGTTAAAAGACTTAAGCTTCGAACTACAGATCAACTATATATTCAAGATTGATCTATGTTCTAACAAAATCAAAGAACAAAATGAGTTATTTTAAGGTTTACCTAAATCCATTGACACCGTATAAAGAAATTTATTGAAGCCAAAATATAATTATATATTATATATAAAATAAAATAGAAAGGCTTTTTACTTGATAGAAGAAATATAACAAAATTTGAATATCAAAACAAATTGAAATATGTTTATCTTCTACAATTTTAATTTCCAAAAGAATTTTTTATTCAAAAACTTTTAGAATTAAATTAATGTCTAAAACAAGCACCGCTTACATTTAATAGACGTATATAATCAAAACTCAATATACAATGTCAAATGAAATAGATAACCCAGCAGATATACGAAAGTAATTAAAATTAATAAATAAATATTCAAACGAGACAAAATTTTGTTTCTGGTCTTATCTTAAGAAATACTACTTGCCTTATAAAAACATGAACACACTTGAAGGACTTCCCAAAGAATATAATTTATTTGAAATATTTAATAAATTTAAATATTCGAACAAATTATTTCAAAAAACTCTAAAAAATGTGCACTATATTTTCAAAAAACAAATATACTTCTAGATAATCCCTTCATCAGCCGTTATTAATACTCCAAATATCAAAATCAAAAACATAACCTACATCACTCACGTGTTAAAAGACTTAAGCTTCGAACTACAGATCAACTATATATTCAAGATTGATCTATGTTCTAACAAAATCAAAGAACAAAATGAGTTATTTTAAGGTTTACCTAAATCCATTGACACCGTATAAAGAAATTTATTGAAGCCAAAATATAATTATATATTATATATAAAATAAAATAGAAAGGCTTTTTACTTGATAGAAGAAATATAACAAAATTTGAATATCAAAACAAATTGAAATATGTTTATCTTCTACAATTTTAATTTCCAAAAGAATTTTTTATTCAAAAACTTTTAGAATTAAATTAATGTCTAAAACAAGCACCGCTTACATTTAATAGACGTATATAATCAAAACTCAATATACAATGTCAAATGAAATAGATAACCCAGCAGATATACGAAAGTAATTAAAATTAATAAATAAATATTCAAACGAGACAAAATTTTGTTTCTGGTCTTATCTTAAGAAATACTACTTGCCTTATAAAAACATGAACACACTTGAAGGACTTCCCAAAGAATATAATTTATTTGAAATATTTAATAAATTTAAATATTCGAACAAATTATTTCAAAAAACTCTAAAAAATGTGCACTATATTTTCAAAAAACAAATATACTTCTAGATAATCCCTTCATCAGCCGTTATTAATACTCCAAATATCAAAATCAAAAACATAACCTACATCACTCACGTGTTAAAAGACTTAAGCTTCGAACTACAGATCAACTATATATTCAAGATTGATCTATGTTCTAACAAAATCAAAGAACAAAATGAGTTATTTTAAGGTTTACCTAAATCCATTGACACCGTATAAAGAAATTTATTGAAGCCAAAATATAATTATATATTATATATAAAATAAAATAGAAAGGCTTTTTACTTGATAGAAGAAATATAACAAAATTTGAATATCAAAACAAATTGAAATATGTTTATCTTCTACAATTTTAATTTCCAAAAGAATTTTTTATTCAAAAACTTTTAGAATTAAATTAATGTCTAAAACAAGCACCGCTTACATTTAATAGACGTATATAATCAAAACTCAATATACAATGTCAAATGAAATAGATAACCCAGCAGATATACGAAAGTAATTAAAATTAATAAATAAATATTCAAACGAGACAAAATTTTGTTTCTGGTCTTATCTTAAGAAATACTACTTGCCTTATAAAAACATGAACACACTTGAAGGACTTCCCAAAGAATATAATTTATTTGAAATATTTAATAAATTTAAATATTCGAACAAATTATTTCAAAAAACTCTAAAAAATGTGCACTATATTTTCAAAAAAGATAAGACCAGAAACAAAATTTTTGTCTCGTTTGAATATTTATTTATTAATTTTAATTACTTTCGTATATCTGCTGGGTTATCTATTTCATTTGACATTGTATATTGAGTTTTGATTATATACGTCTATTAAATGTAAGCGGTGCTTGTTTTAGACATTAATTTAATTCTAAAAGTTTTTGAATAAAAAATTCTTTTGGAAATTAAAATTGTAGAAGATAAACATATTTCAATTTGTTTTGATATTCAAATTTTGTTATATTTCTTCTATCAAGTAAAAAGCCTTTCTATTTTATTTTATATATAATATATAATTATATTTTGGCTTCAATAAATTTCTTTATACGGTGTCAATGGATTTAGGTAAACCTTAAAATAACTCATTTTGTTCTTTGATTTTGTTAGAACATAGATCAATCTTGAATATATAGTTGATCTGTAGTTCGAAGCTTAAGTCTTTTAACACGTGAGTGATGTAGGTTATGTTTTTGATTTTGATATTTGGAGTATTAATAACGGCTGATGAAGGGATTATCTAGAAGTATATTTGTTTTTTGAAAATATAGTGCACATTTTTTAGAGTTTTTTGAAATAATTTGTTCGAATATTTAAATTTATTAAATATTTCAAATAAATTATATTCTTTGGGAAGTCCTTCAAGTGTGTTCATGTTTTTATAAGGCAAGTAGTATTTCTTAAGATAAGACCAGAAACAAAATTTTGTCTCGTTTGAATATTTATTTATTAATTTTAATTACTTTCGTATATCTGCTGGGTTATCTATTTCATTTGACATTGTATATTGAGTTTTGATTATATACGTCTATTAAATGTAAGCGGTGCTTGTTTTAGACATTAATTTAATTCTAAAAGTTTTTGAATAAAAAATTCTTTTGGAAATTAAAATTGTAGAAGATAAACATATTTCAATTTGTTTTGATATTCAAATTTTGTTATATTTCTTCTATCAAGTAAAAAGCCTTTCTATTTTATTTTATATATAATATATAATTATATTTTGGCTTCAATAAATTTCTTTATACGGTGTCAATGGATTTAGGTAAACCTTAAAATAACTCATTTTGTTCTTTGATTTTGTTAGAACATAGATCAATCTTGAATATATAGTTGATCTGTAGTTCGAAGCTTAAGTCTTTTAACACGTGAGTGATGTAGGTTATGTTTTTGATTTTGATATTTGGAGTATTAATAACGGCTGATGAAGGGATTATCTAGAAGTATATTTGTTTTTTGAAAATATAGTGCACATTTTTTAGAGTTTTTTGAAATAATTTGTTCGAATATTTAAATTTATTAAATATTTCAAATAAATTATATTCTTTGGGAAGTCCTTCAAGTGTGTTCATGTTTTTATAAGGCAAGTAGTATTTCTTAAGATAAGACCAGAAACAAAATTTTGTCTCGTTTGAATATTTATTTATTAATTTTAATTACTTTCGTATATCTGCTGGGTTATCTATTTCATTTGACATTGTATATTGAGTTTTGATTATATACGTCTATTAAATGTAAGCGGTGCTTGTTTTAGACATTAATTTAATTCTAAAAGTTTTTGAATAAAAAATTCTTTTGGAAATTAAAATTGTAGAAGATAAACATATTTCAATTTGTTTTGATATTCAAATTTTGTTATATTTCTTCTATCAAGTAAAAAGCCTTTCTATTTTATTTTATATATAATATATAATTATATTTTGGCTTCAATAAATTTCTTTATACGGTGTCAATGGATTTAGGTAAACCTTAAAATAACTCATTTTGTTCTTTGATTTTGTTAGAACATAGATCAATCTTGAATATATAGTTGATCTGTAGTTCGAAGCTTAAGTCTTTTAACACGTGAGTGATGTAGGTTATGTTTTTGATTTTGATATTTGGAGTATTAATAACGGCTGATGAAGGGATTATCTAGAAGTATATTTGTTTTTTGAAAATATAGTGCACATTTTTTAGAGTTTTTTGAAATAATTTGTTCGAATATTTAAATTTATTAAATATTTCAAATAAATTATATTCTTTGGGAAGTCCTTCAAGTGTGTTCATGTTTTTATAAGGCAAGTAGTATTTCTTAAGATAAGACCAGAAACAAAATTTTGTCTCGTTTGAATATTTATTTATTAATTTTAATTACTTTCGTATATCTGCTGGGTTATCTATTTCATTTGACATTGTATATTGAGTTTTGATTATATACGTCTATTAAATGTAAGCGGTGCTTGTTTTAGACATTAATTTAATTCTAAAAGTTTTTGAATAAAAAATTCTTTTGGAAATTAAAATTGTAGAAGATAAACATATTTCAATTTGTTTTGATATTCAAATTTTGTTATATTTCTTCTATCAAGTAAAAAGCCTTTCTATTTTATTTTATATATAATATATAATTATATTTTGGCTTCAATAAATTTCTTTATACGGTGTCAATGGATTTAGGTAAACCTTAAAATAACTCATTTTGTTCTTTGATTTTGTTAGAACATAGATCAATCTTGAATATATAGTTGATCTGTAGTTCGAAGCTTAAGTCTTTTAACACGTGAGTGATGTAGGTTATGTTTTTGATTTTGATATTTGGAGTATTAATAACGGCTGATGAAGGGATTATCTAGAAGTATATTTGTTTTTTGAAAATATAGTGCACATTTTTTAGAGTTTTTTGAAATAATTTGTTCGAATATTTAAATTTATTAAATATTTCAAATAAATTATATTCTTTGGGAAGTCCTTCAAGTGTGTTCATGTTTTTATAAGGCAAGTAGTATTTCTTAAGATAAGACCAGAAACAAAATTTTGTCTCGTTTGAATATTTATTTATTAATTTTAATTACTTTCGTATATCTGCTGGGTTATCTATTTCATTTGACATTGTATATTGAGTTTTGATTATATACGTCTATTAAATGTAAGCGGTGCTTGTTTTAGACATTAATTTAATTCTAAAAGTTTTTGAATAAAAAATTCTTTTGGAAATTAAAATTGTAGAAGATAAACATATTTCAATTTGTTTTGATATTCAAATTTTGTTATATTTCTTCTATCAAGTAAAAAGCCTTTCTATTTTATTTTATATATAATATATAATTATATTTTGGCTTCAATAAATTTCTTTATACGGTGTCAATGGATTTAGGTAAACCTTAAAATAACTCATTTTGTTCTTTGATTTTGTTAGAACATAGATCAATCTTGAATATATAGTTGATCTGTAGTTCGAAGCTTAAGTCTTTTAACACGTGAGTGATGTAGGTTATGTTTTTGATTTTGATATTTGGAGTATTAATAACGGCTGATGAAGGGATTATCTAGAAGTATATTTGTTTTTTGAAAATATAGTGCACATTTTTTAGAGTTTTTTGAAATAATTTGTTCGAATATTTAAATTTATTAAATATTTCAAATAAATTATATTCTTTGGGAAGTCCTTCAAGTGTGTTCATGTTTTTATAAGGCAAGTAGTATTTCTTAAGATAAGACCAGAAACAAAATTTTGTCTCGTTTGAATATTTATTTATTAATTTTAATTACTTTCGTATATCTGCTGGGTTATCTATTTCATTTGACATTGTATATTGAGTTTTGATTATATACGTCTATTAAATGTAAGCGGTGCTTGTTTTAGACATTAATTTAATTCTAAAAGTTTTTGAATAAAAAATTCTTTTGGAAATTAAAATTGTAGAAGATAAACATATTTCAATTTGTTTTGATATTCAAATTTTGAATGTGTTTTATTTCCATTTAAAGTTCTTTCACTCTAAAAAAATACCCGATATATTATGAAGAGCCAATTCTGAGTATTTCATGGAGTTGGCAACCTGAAAATATCTTCATTTACAAACTCATGCATAGAAGTTTCAAGATGATAACTCAGCCACTAATTGACCAATCTAACCCTCATAACTATTTTGCAACCCTCCCAAGTCCGACAAAACTCTTGAACAAAAATTGGCGCCGCCAATCCAACATAATTGCATGACTCGCAAATGAATATCATTCATGATACAATCAGGAGATTGGTTTAATTTGGCGCTATTCGTTTCATGAGAAACTTTAATGAAAGAAAAACCGCTAATGAATATGCAAATGGGTGGGAAACTGCCGAAACGATCCTATTCCTCTGTAGTAAATGCGGGAAACTTTGTCTGCAGTCCTGAATGGAAGCCTCGGCGATTTCCCAGGAAGATAGGCGTAGCTATTCGATCTCTAGGTTTTGGCTGAATGAATTCTTGATTTACTGCTGCTTAGTCTGGTTATTTGGTAATTTCTTGGAGCATACAGAATGCTGGAATAAAGATATCTACATCAATGATCCACACAGTTCCCCTCATGTTCTCCAAAGCATAATTTTTCACACTTAGTAGGTCACAACAAAAGGAATGATTAGAGCTGTAAGAATGTACACAATTAAATTAATACTAGTACCCTATATCTGCGAGCTCATTCAACGCGTAATTATTTCATCTCATTGTCTGTGTTTGATTATTTTTAATGGAAACGGTATTGAAACTTTTAACTTGTGGTTAAACTCTTTCAGACACAGAGATTTTTTTATAAAAAAAGGATATTGAATATATATGATGAGGAACGGCAACTTAATGGACTACTCAAACAATAGTTTAAGCTAGCGTTAGTGTTCGGGAACAGCCTATCATTTAAACCAAATATATTTTCGAATTTTGAGCCGAAAATGGTCTAAAACAATGATGAATAATCGGAGGTCAAAAAATATAATGTCCGGATGGTCAGACTCTGAACACGATAACTTTAGAACGGAAAGAGCTAAAGACTTGAAGCTTTGAGGGGAGGTTTTACGGCTAAATTTCTCGGCTGAGTTCATCACTGCGGTTAATAGTTTCCTAGTTATTCACATTTGAAAGTTTGTTATATTTTTCCCAATATTTTCGGAACTACATAAATGATCGAGCTAGAATTTCGAATTTAAAAGTACAATAATAACGTACATCTTTGTACAAAATTTCGCGAAGATCGTATGAAGTACGAAAATCATTTTATGATTGGATCAGCGTTGAGCGCTATCTCAAACACTATAACTTTCGAACGAATAGGGATGAAGACTTGAAACTTCCAGGGCAGGTTTTGGGCATGACTGCCTCGGTTGAGAATGTTATTGCTGGAAATTGTTCTAATGATTCCCCAATCATTCATATTTGAAAATTTCTCTTATTTCCATTAATATTTTCCAAACTACATACACATCCGATCTGAAATCTACTATTTGAAAGCATAATAATAACACGCATATTCTCGCGAATCTTCATGTGGATCGTATATTTAGAAGATGCAAAACAAAATAAAAATCGGGACAAAGCAACATTAATGCGTATAGCAGTTCAAAACTCTAATACCGGAGCTTATATGAGTTTTGAACTGTTATACAGTATGTTGCACTTTCCTGATACCAATAACTTTCGGTTAGCATGGCTTATATTCCTCAATACGGACAAAATTGTCAGCCCAGTTTTTTTTTGAACGGCAAGAAGGCTGATGGACAATTTCGTGAGGATCGCGGTCAATATGAACAAGCGCACAAAATCTCCTGAATTAACATCAGAGTTTTTCACCAAATTTTCGTTAAAAACTAAAAACTTCTTTGTACTAAACATGTAGCGCAAACTCTTCAACAACGCATCGAATTTGTTGAAGATCACTACAAAAATAAAAAATGTACTCGTCGTTTTTTCAATATCAAAATGAAACCTCTTATTGGAAAACCCTTTATCTGTATATATTATTTGTCCCATTGTATATATTATTTGGTCTATTTTATATATTATTAGTTCTATTGTATATATTATTAGTTCTATTGTATATATTATTAGTTCTATTGTATTTGAGTATCTTATCTTGAAATGTATATCTAATGACGATTCTCATGTGAAGAAGTCGTGTAATGACGAAACAATACTTGTTGATTAAAAATGAATTTTAACGAGTGTTCTACTACAGATTTTTAAAGGCACATTTTCTCAAACTTTACTTGATATGAAAATTTTATTCAGTATCCTGAAGTTACGTATATACATAACTGATGAGGATATACTGCCTTGGGTATTCCAATTTCTTCCTAACTTCCGAGTGAGACTAATATAGTGGGATGCCTTCAATATCCTAAACGATTCATACAACTAGAAAGATATATCTTAAACTTGGACGGAGCAAAAAGAAGTGGAACTCCTCGCATAGATATAATGGATTTAGAGTTTCACAACTTTGCCTATAAAAAATTATTCTGAAAGTATAATGACCTATTCTCCGGGTATATTTTTACTCCGAGAGAGGAGACAGAAAAGAGACAAACTTCATTTCAAACCAAATTCCTCCTGACAGACGAGAGTGAAATATTGGCTGAAAATAACGTTGGGAATATTGCAGTCGTTATTTCCAGAAATTCCGTCAAGTTTCTGAATATTACTGTTAGGATCTATATTGTGAAAGTACCCTGTTGAAAAACATTTGCAGTGTAATTAATACATATGGTATATCAAACTTGAAAATCATTATGAAAGTCCATGTAGCGTATTTGCCAGAGCGATAATTTTTTTAAATGCTTTTATTCTCTCCATTAAGATTTAATGTAACGAAACAAAATACTCATAATTTCCACTCACTATGAAAGGATAAGTATATCAATTAAGATCTTTAAGGATCAAGCTTTTAGAAATTACTCCATTTCACCACCAAATAGAAATGGCACATTTTTTCGAATTGCGCAGTTATACTTCATCTTCAAACTGAATGAACAGTGAATTTAAACAGGTTCAAGTAAAAATAAATACAAGTGATAGTGTTAGTATAGTAGGGGAAAGTGTATAATTAATGTTATTTGAATATAGGTCGCCGCATAGGTTTTTTCTACAGTACCTGAACCATTTTTGGAATTAACATCTGAAATATGGAACACTATTAGTTTATAAACTCGTGTATAATAATTAAAAAACTGATATTGTCGTGAAGTTCAAGAAATCAATTAATTTCGTTTATATTTAAAATTTTTACATTTTCCTATATAGGAATAGAATAGTTGAAATATTGGCCCCATAAGAAAATACACTGAAATACAGTGAAGGATTCATAATATTCAGGGTCCTCTCCTTAATTTTTCAATTTATTTCGAAACAAATTTTCAATGGAAATCCGGATTTTTCAAAACAAAACTTTAAGTTCATCAATAAAATATAATAAGAGTGAATCAGGTACAAAATACACCAAAATTTTTTTCTACAGAAAACAAATTATTTAAATATTTTAATATTAGCCTTCTACTTTTATTTAATTTCAAAAAATTATATTTAATAACTTCAGGAATCAAATTGAAATAATGTCATATAAGTACCACTTATATCAAACGACATATAAAATAAACATTCATTTTAAGACATCCAAATGATATAACAAAATCCAATAAATGAAAATTGTTAACCAAAATTCTATAAATTAAATATTTTGAATAGACAAAATTTTGTTTCTGCTGATCAATCTTATGAAAACAAATATCTTTCAAAAATGTTTAACATGATCTGATGAAATTCTTAAGATGATGTTAAACATTTTTGAAAGATATTTGTTTTCATAAGATTGATCAGCAGAAACAAAATTTTGTCTATTCAAAATATTTAATTTTTAGAATTTTGGTTAACAATTTTTACTTATTGGATTTTGTTATATCATTTGGATGTCCTATAATGAATGTTTTTTTTATATGTCGTTGGATATATGTGGTACATATATGACATTATTTCAATTTAATTCTTGAAGTTATGAAATATAATTTTTTGAAATTAAATATGTAGAAGGCTAATATTTAAATATTTAAATAATTTTATACGCCTTCTATCAAGTATTAACCTCTATTTATGTTATTTTATTCATAATATATAATTATTTGGTTTCCTTAACATTCTTTATACAGATAAGTCCTTGTGCTATAACAAAAGCCGTTAAATTGTCTTTCAATCTTTTAGATCAAGGGTAAACCACAGAGCTATTTATTTACGTGTAAGATAACCTTATATTACATTTAAATTTCTCAGCAGCTCATTTGCCAGAAGTTTCTAAATTATTGAAGGGTGAGTAAATATTTGTTGTTGATTGATGTTATGTTTTATTGAATATGAATTATTTGAATACTGACGAAGCAAAGTCTCTCGTAAAACTTGTTTTTCAGTAATGTTTTTACATATCTTGAGATTTTATACGAAGTAACTTCGTTAGATGTCCAATAATATTGCATATTCTAAGTAAGATAGTTTTATGATGAAATTCTTAAGATCATGTTAAACATTTTTGAAAGATATTTGTTTTCATAAGATTGATCAGCAGGTACAAAATTTTGTCTATTCAAAATATTTAATTTATAGAATTTTGGTTAACAATTTTTATTTATTGGATTTTGTTATATCATTTGGATGTCTTATAATGAATGTTGTTTATTTTATATGTCGTTTGATATATGTGGTACTTATATGACATTATTTCAATTTAATTCCTGAAGTTATTATATATAATTTTTGAAATTAAATATGTAGAAGGCTAGTATTAAAATTTTTAAATAATTTTATACACCTTCTATCAAGTATTAACCTCTATTTATGTTACAGAAAACAAACGTTACGATGAGGATGGACGCTTCAGATTAAATTGGAACAAACAATTTGGTTGATTTTGGATGCTTAGCTTAATTGTGCTCTTTACTTATTCTATTATATAATAATACAATATTATATATAATATATATTATCCTTAAGCTCACGTTCTTGTTAACCTCTCAGATAACGTATGTCAGACATGATGTCGTATCAATATTGCAGATACAACTGTAAAGATATGAAAATATTAATTTTGATTGTATATTTCATAAAGGATATTATAGAATGTCATTTAATCACAGAATCGAAATATTTATATTTACCTGCCGAAGCGATGAGCTAATATAAGAAATTTGATTATAATATAATAAGAAGAGTAAGAGATGAAAAGACCATCTAGCATTGTAGAAATCCTTTTGGGGGATGACTGGTTATTTGAGAAAAATTGAAACAGTTAGATTCACGAATATCTAAACGTTAATATTTTCGTTATTTTTGAACCTAAATCATTTGTTCCGTTTCTCATTCATTTATGGTCCCCCAACTGCAAAGATGCTCTCAAAATCAAGAATTTCGTCTTTCAAGAAAACACTATGAATTCATGAATCATATTTTTATTTCTTGGGCTTAAAACAATATTATCTCGGGTGCCTTATACAGAAAATTAATTTTACCAGTCTGTCCTATCATCACTCAAATTATATTGCCTTATACATAAAATTAATTTTACCAGAGATTCAACTGAGTCCTTTAAATACCTTGCAAGCTTTGTGTAATTTCTGTTGCGAACACAGAATACGTAGGACTTTTAAAAGTTTGCTATATTCTGGTGTTTGTTTGAAGGAAAACACTACGCTGCTCTGGTAATTAATCTTTGTTAATTATTCTTATTCTTTAAATGTGAAGTGGGACTGGAGAATTATCGTTTGTTGTAATTCTAAATTGCTTTCTGAAGCTAATAAACCATATAAAAAATATTCTCCAATCACATAACGCTAAATTTATTTCAGTCGACGACCAAATATTATTTCCGAGCATTTCACCAAGTGAAACAATTAAACTAGTGAAATTTTACTAATAATACACCCATGTAATACAATTATCAAAGAGGATATATTAGATTGTCCTAAAATTTGCACTAAACAAAAATTGTTTCAATTTAAATATAAAATATATACATCTGAAAGTAGTTTGATTATGATTTCAATGAACTATATATTATTATGATAAATCCTTTAAGTACTTTAATTTCAACCAAAATATTCAGGAACAATATTGAATCTAAAATTCAGCAAAATCCCCCTATGATTAATTTTTTTTTATATTGGCATAAATACGTAGACGATATTTTCTGTTGCTTCATAACTACAGACAGACTATTATTATTATTATTTTTTTTTTTCTGTTTACCAATGAACTACATCCTTCAATATTATTCACTATGGAAACCGAGCATAATAATTCTATTAATTTTCTTGATTAAACAGTAACTAAAAGCAATAATTCAGATAAATTATCAATATTTCATAAACCAACATATATTGATGCTATTATACACAATGAATCAAATCATCCTATCAACCACATATTATTAGCATTCAATTGTATGATCCACAGATTAGTTCACGTATAGAAAATATGAATAAAAACAATATTCTCATTTCCGCTAATATATATATTAGCGGAAATGAGAATATTGTTTTTATTCATATTTTCAAGATGAATTTCCGTCAAGTAAAGACCGAAACAATCATAGAGTTCACGTATCCATGAATCGAGAAAATTATATTTTAGAGCTCAGCATCATTAAACAAACAGCAATTAATAATGACTATGATTCTACATTGATAGATAGTTGTTGATGAATAAAAATAATGAAATAACTTTAACTATGGTACATACGAATACAAAAAAAAATTGAACACATATCATCCAAATAAACTGAAGGTTTTCTGAGAAAACTGCTGAATGAAATCAAAAATACATATTATTCAAGAACTACAGTAAAATCTTATTCAAACCTCAGCGCATTTATTGAAAATAATAGACAAAATACACATTAAATGATAAATTGAGAGTTTATAAGTTAACCTGCGGTGATTGCCAAAAAGCTTACATATGACAGGCAGGAAGAACTTTCCGACAGAGGAATGGAGAACATCTGAAGAGTTTCCTTAATAGCAAAAGTAATTCCAAATATTCGAACCAATTATTAAAAACAGGAGACACTTTCAATCATAATTTTGAAATTTTACATATAAAAAATGAAAGTTATGCCTTAAAGCATAACTCAAAACTGTTACAGCCACCAGAGGTAAATAAATACAACAAAATCGTTATGATACTCAATGAACAATAAGACCTTAATAACTTTCCACTATTGAATATTTTCCGAAGAACTGGAATATCCAGAGATCCCCATTTTTTTTGGTTTTAGTCCTCAATATATTTGTGTATACACTAAAATAAATTGACACCGATTTCGGAAACAAATTTAGTTATTCAAAAATTTAAGATAATATACCTTCGATTGTTGAATCATAATAATAATAGAATTTGTGAAAATCAGAATGAACTGATGTAATATTTTGTTTGTTAATTTTTCATTTTGGTAATTTATTCAAATGTTGGCACAAAATCGATCAATTTGAAGATAGTGACTGTTACAATAAATGACCAATTCTTGATAAGATTTAAATTTCACTATAAAAACGAATGAAATCTTTTTGTTGCCTGAAACTATACTATTCACCATAATTTCCGCTGTACTTCAATAGTTATGAGAAAAAGACTTTTAAATCGAGGAAAAAATATCAAAAGAGATAATTTTGTTTAGATTACGGAAGTACCTATATCGTCTGGAAACAACAAACCAAACGTTTCTTTCTTCTAAGTTCAGAAATTGCAAGAAACAATACAAACTACTAAAAACACAGTCGAACTTGTTAGGTCCCCGTGAAAAGCAAAACGTCATTAGCAAGCCTAAACCCTAGGGATACGCAGGAAAAACGACTAAGTCTGTGAGTGAAGCCATTAGGGAAGTTTTGGGGCCTTCGAATCTCGGGAGCTGGAGCCGATAGCCACTGGCCTACGAGCAAACGGCCCCTCAGAGGCCTCGGAAGGGACCTCATAGAGAAAATAGCGATTCTTCGGACGGAACCCTGGGATATGAAGTTTTTTAGGGCTGGTTTCGAGGGAGAAACAGCGCAAAACTAGGCCGGTCTAGTTTTCTTACGCGAAGCGAGTTTTGATTCGATACAAAAAGCAGTTGACGTTGAGAGAAAAGTTGGGATTTAAAAAGGGCAAATGGAATGGGATTGAGTTCGTTTGTGTTGGTGAATACCAACATGAGGAGGAGGTTTAATGGATTGATGAATAATTGCACAATTCAAGCTCATTGATTAAAACATATTTTCAAGACTCTATAAGAATATATTCTCTTCGATTTCTTCGAAATGAAACAATGTATTGTTGAGCTTCACCTGCCAGGCAAATGAAGCTGCATTTTCTCCCGCTCTAATGATAATACTACGGACCGGCTCTCTAAACTATACCTCTTAAAAATCATCATTCGTAGGAATCATAATGGGATAGTTCTCATCCAAAAATCAATTAGACAAATGTCGCTTCGACCTTAGTCGCAGAATAACTTTTAACTGTCTCATTATTATAACTCCGAGTTAGTCAAGCAAACTAAGTGGTTGCGGATTTAACTGTCTGCTCTTCGAAGAAATTGGTCAATATTCACTCAAGGCAGTCACAGCATTAACCCACTTCTATTCCCTCAAGTCACACGTGAATTGTACCAGGTAAAGTTATTGGTAAATGAGCACAGCTCTTATCCAAGTGACTACACAGCAGTCTCCACAGTCCACTCCAAGAGGTAGAAAGTGTGATAAGAATTACGCCATATCATCACGCGAAGCAAGAACCGCTCCGAAAAGGTGAACCCACCAGCTTCCAGTTTGGACCCCGACTAGAAAGCCAGAACCGTCTGAATGTTAGCAGCGAAGCACTATCCAACCTCTACTGGCTCTGCAGGTCCATCCCTCCATCCGAACGTAGTCCCATGAACTAAGATAAACCCAAGATTGACGACTACAATTGATCCTGGTACGAGCACCGTCTAGCGACCTGTATGTCCTGACTCACCGAACCCATGTGAAGTCATTTGATTGATCCTGGCGTCAAGCACTAATGGCAGAGCCCTTTCGTCTAGATCCACAAAGCCTAAATTGTAACGCATTGATCCGCGGCCAGGACAGGCCGGTTGAACCGTCAATTCCCGCTAAACCCCGAGTCGTTTCATGAGAATATTCCGAACATGGGGGTCTGCGAACAGATAAACGAAATACTCCCTCTAGTCCAGCATGCGGACTTTCAAGCACTGCCCCCTCGAGTCCAACTCCAAAGGGTTGGCCAGGTGGTACAAGTAACACCTGCGGGAAAACCATCCCCCCGAGGTAACGCAGTATGCTACATAACGCACTCGGCTATTACACAGGAAAATCCGGAGATTAATACTGCGATAGGGTAGAGTACGCCAGTTTTAAGGGAGAAGCCCTGTGCTGCGACAGACTCCCTGTCACTGAGTTAATCCACCGGCTCAGCCCTCCATTTCACCAGAATGGCAAAACTAGGGCCCAAATCGGAGATTTTCCACCATGCAGATCCAGTGACTGGCGCGAATGGCGTTACGTTAGGCACCAAGACTTAACCCTACATTTCGCCGAGACGAAACTAGGGTCCTTGTCTTATGACAAGCGCCCTCATCCCGCCAAGATCTAATGCCTGGGGGGCGTTCCTCAAGTCACAGTCAACATTCATTCAGGCGCAGTCAACGCATTAACCCACTTCCATTCACTCAAGTCAGATCTGTTGCATGAAAATTTGTCTACGCCACAACATTAAAGGTTATATTATTATAAAAGAATTCATTTTTAACTTCACAAAATGTAAATTCATTCTGAAAATTTAAGCTTGACACATATAAAAACAAATGATAATCACTCACTTTTATAAAAATTAAATAATATTCTAAATAGAATCATATAAAATTTTCCGGCTTTTCAAATTATTGGATTGAGTAGTCCGATCCTTCATCAAAAATGGAATAAATAAGAAATTACTCTGTTTTATACCACTATTTCAATATTGAGGATACAGTTGCACATTTTTTTGGGTCAATACTTAAACTTTAGATGTCAGTATTTTCCGAAAATGAAGCAGAAAATTGTATCAATCAATTACATCACATTAACTAATAGAGCTTGCGTGAGAAAGTTCCATTTTGTTCCTCTGGCTACCTGGTAGTAAGCACGATATCTTTCGGAATTTGCAGGGTACGCATTCATTCGAATATGAATTTTGTGAATATATATGAGTTCGAATCTATGTTCATTTTAAGTTCTGTTTTTCAATATTCCAAAGAAAAACATAATTATCCAACCAAATAATTACAGAATTCATCTTGAAATTTATGAATAGAAAACAGTTTGAACTTCCTTCAAGCTTTTTTGTTTACTCAACAAATGTTTCATGATACCATGAACTCATCAAGGTCAGTATTCAAATTGAGTATATAATTGGAGAATAATTCCTCAAGTATTAAACTCTGTCTCACAAAAAATATAGGGGGGAACAAATATAGTGTTCAATCATCAAGCGAATTCAATGAAAAGATATATGTTTAGTCCACCCTTTAATAGTTTATTGTCAGTCTGCGATCCAGTCAAGTTCTTCGGATAAAACTGAAGCTCCTCAATAAATTAGCGCAGTTGCGCTCGATCACCGCTTTTTCATCAAGTAGGGAATAGAACCGTGTTCATTCGACCAATATCGCGCAAAAGTTAGATACTGAGATATTGCTGCATGAAGTATATCAAAGTTGAACTTCGTTATTGTGTTTGGGAGGGAATTGTATTTTCAAATATATTCAAAATGAGACGACCCAACTGAACAACTGAATGAAAAGCATGTATTTCATTTACTGCAGGTGTAAAAAGTTTTCCGGATAAAAACAGAATTGAAAATTATGCTGAACTGATGAACAACTAAATCAAAAATTCAAAAAAATCCCCTTATGAAATATTTTTCATATTGGTAAAGATATGAAGACGATATTTTCTGCTACTTCATAGGTACAAATATTGGATCTTAATTGGAATGACGATAAAGTATCACTACGAAACGCGAGTCACTATATAACTAGTAAATAAAGTGATAGAATACAAAATAATTTCTCATTTAATTCATAGGTACGGTCAGACTATTAAAAAAGTTCTTTTTATTAATCAACAAACATTCTTCAATATTATTCACTCTGGAAACGAAGCATAATAACTTCATTAGTTTTCCTGATACAACATGTACCAGAATCAATAATTCACATGAATTCTCAACATTTCATAAACCAACATATTCACATGCTATTATACAGGATAAATCAAATCATCTTATTAACTTAATATTATTAGCATTTAATTATATGATCCACAGATTAGTAAGCATATTCATGAATCGAGAAAATTATATTTTAGCGCTCAACGTCATTAAACACATAGCTATTGATAATGACTAGAGTACTACACAAGTTGTTGATAAATAACAATGATAAAAATAATGAATTAGCTTGAACATTGATATATCCGAATTAAAAAAAAAGTTTGAATACATTTCTTCAAAATATAAAAAAGGGTATTTGTGGGAAAATTACTTCATAACTCAAAAATAAATATAATTTGAAAACTTCATTCAAAACTCAGTAAATCCATTTAAAATAATAAAGACAGTACACATAAATATGACAAATAGGAAATTTATCATTTTTCACATAGGACAGATAGAAATAACTTTCCGAAAGAGAATTGTAGAGCATCTGAATTGTTAACAAAAATAGTTCCACTATTCGGAACTTTAATTAGAAACGGAATATACTTTCAACCATAACTTGGAAATTTTATACACAGAAAGTAAGTCATTCCTTAGACTTTTTAGAGTCGCTAGAAATAAATAAATACAAAAAATCCGGAAAGTACCTAACCAACAATAAGATTTTAATAACTTTCCACTTTTAAATATATTCAGATCAACTGGAATTTCCGGAAAGCCCCTTTTTGAGTTTAGTGCTCAATAGAATATTGAACCTACTCTAATATAAATGGAAGCCGATTTCAAAAACGAATTTAATTATTCAAAATGTAAGATATACATACCACCTACCACGAGATACTGCTGTGTTAGCGAAATGATCGTTTTAATAAAATTTGTGAAAATCGGAATAAACTTGTTCAATATTAAATAATATGGTTTATCATCATTCAATTAAATAATGATAAGCAAAACGCTCAAGAGTTTTAGATCTCCAGGGTGTAACATGAGTAACAAAGCTACATAGACCGTTTTCCATAGAATATGTGTCAGCGAGAAACAAGCAAAAGGTTTTTATCATAATATAATAACTACAGAGGACCGTTACAAAGGAAGATAGGATACGTACATGACGGCAGATTACTTGGGATACTGCTGGGATTTAAAAAGGTACAATTCCAAAGTACATTCAAGAATGTCATGTAAAAAGAAATAGTTGGTTTTTTCGATGAGTTTTATAGCCTTTTAATTATGAATATTTGGATAATATGATGTGAAATATTGAGACTTTGGTATTGTTACTTAGTCTATGCCATTATCTAATAACAGTTTAACGTATATTTAAGCCAAATGTCATATCTTTGGATTTCGGGCTTCTAAACGGAAACTCATGCTATATCCAAAATGAGAGCATCAAGGTTTTATAAATGGGCTTATACACTTCGAAACCAAAACTCTGTTATCGCTCCTGACGAGGAGTATTTTAATCAAATTTTCAAGATCTACTTTCATATTCAATAACCTGCGTCAAGCGTTTTGATTCGAAGAAGGAAGAATTTACTAGTTTATTAACTTCTGAACTAGTCCGGTGAGACATAATAAACAGCTAGAAGTGCCAGAATCCAATCAGAGACCGGAAAACAGTTCTGCACTCCGCAAAAACCATGTCACGTCAGCATTATTGTCGGACCACGTCCGCTAGTTCGATAGGCCGCAGATTACGTCAGTTTCAGCGGGATTAATAGGCCTTCAAACACCGGGAAAAACAAGAAAACCCGACAATCTTTCCATCCCGCCGTCCAGATAATGACCGGCGGCGTATCCAGGCTGGGATGGCCGGAGCCTGTTAGAACTTGAAACCTCGTAAATATCGTCGATAGGGAACGTTCTGCGCTAGAGGGAAGAGGATCGATTAACATGTTGCTGGATTTAATCCACTTTCTGATAAACTTAATGCATAATGTTACGACCCGGATAATTTTTCCAGTCGGTTTAACATCTCAAACGGATTTATAGCCAGAGATAGATGGTGATTTGAGGAACTAGACGGAAACTCTGCCAGGAAAATTAATGTAAATCTTCTCTGGACGTCAATTTCACGAAAAAATGATGATCCTAGTGAATATATGTTTGTTTATGTTATGCATTGGTATGAATATACATTTTGTGCTTCCGAAAGTGAACATAAATAAAACACTCTTCTATTGAGAATATCGATCAAATTATTTCAATATGATGCTTGGACCTTGTCAATATGTGCGGAATACAACATCATTTGAATGTCCTCCGCGTGATCTCTTACAGGACTCGATCCTTGTGAGGTAATTTTCGATGACTCGCCATCACATTTCGGACAATATCTCACCGATAACTTGACAAATGTTGGTTTTCAAATCGTTAATAGTTTGGGCATTATCAGCATAAACACAATCCAAAGGTGATAAATCACAAGATCTTGGTGACATCGCCGAAATGAGAAATTAAGCGTCCTGGGAGTTTTTCTTGCAATAAAGCCAAAACGGGTCGTATTGTGTGGCTTGTTGCACCATCTTGCTGGAACCATATCTCTTCCAATTCCATATCATTAATTTCAGGCCAGAAAAAATCGGTAATCATTTTGCTATAGCGATGAGAATTGTTGGTTTGAGTAACACATTCTTCATTTTCAAAGAAGTACGGGCCAATCACTCTACCAGACCAAACTGCACACATTGCAGTGACTTTTCGTATATGTAAAGGTCTCTTAGCAGTTACCTGAGGCTTTTCACTGCCGCAGATAGGATAATTTTGCTTGTTTACATAGCCACCAAGTGAAAAATGTGCTTCGTCGCTGAAGAAAATTCGATGGGAAAAATAGTCATCCAAACGTTGCTGTTCAAGCATCCAATTGGCAAATCTGAACATCGAACGTCCTTTTTATAGTATTAGCCTAACTTATTCTTGAAGGCCCTCAAAAATTTAGTTCAATCAGTTAACGAATTTTATTCAGCTCTCATAAGTTGAGCTTTGAATCGATTTTTTTTTCTAAATATTCAGTATTTCATTCAATTTTCAAACAAGCTCTTCTTACTGAAAACACTCTTATTTGCGTAATGACCATAGTGACACCTAACAATCTGAATCATATAGAAGATCATTCTCACATTCCAAATTGAATCTAGTTCAAATAAAAAGTAGGTCATACTCCGCGCTAGAAAATCAGGACTATACAATTTGTACGTATCTGTGGACTCCCGAAATTAGGTCGAGTAAAATGGGGAAGATTTTATGGATCCAGCACGATAACTTCCGTGAATATACAGACATCGATTGCTCTTCAACATCCTCAAATGAGATTCTATCGAACACCTCTTGTACAAAGATATCAATAAATATTATTTCATATTAATATCTAGCGCTTATTGATAAATAAGTCAGCCTATCTTTTCTTCAGTGTAGAATAAACGCAGACTATTTACAATATTGAAATTACACTTGAACGTTTTGAAAATACAACACTTACGCAAAAACAGTTACTGAGCTTCTAAACTTCTTTGTCTTTATACTGTATCTCGACTAAGTCCTTTTTTTTAACTCTCGTCTAAAAGTCTCTCTTTCTCAATTCTTTTCGCAGAACTCTTCACTATATCAGTTCTTTCTGCGAACTTCCTTCACCGCTAACTGTTGTAGACTGCCCGTAGATTTCTATTCGTTGTCGATCTACAACCCCAACTGCCTCCACCTATACTTAAGTCAGTGGCGTACTAGCTACCCTCGACTTCCGCCCATTAGACAACTATTATATACTCTACCAATCAAGGCGAGAAATATAACAATAGGGACAAATCACAAGACACAAGACAAAATATCTCGATATTTTCTTCCAGGAAACTGTTGACGTTTTTTGGTTCAACAATAAATCTCTTCTCATTATGACACTAAACTTACCATGATAATACATCCCATTTCGATACATCTTGGAGCGGCATTGCTAAAGGTTGTGCTATCGATCTAGCCCATGTACGCCTTTATTCCAAAAATTTGACCAACCCAGGTATTTCCATAACCCTTGGTTGAAGTAACTCATACGAGTAAAGTTTCATCTAGGAATATTTTACATATTATTTACAGAGCATAAACTTTAATTTCACGCTCAAGAATTTGAATATCTATATTAATATTAAATAATTCATCTGATAGTCAGAGAACATAAAACAACATCAAAGAAAGACGCAACATCTGCACGGTTCTCTCACCAAATTGTAACGGTTTCGGCAATAAATCTTCGTCCTGCAAACTGGTTAATTTCGCCCTCGAAATTAATAAGTGTGAATGCTCTACACAGGCAGCGCCTTTAATGAGAAATCCAAGAGGAATTCCTCCCGTTGTTATAATGGGGGTCAGAGTTTGCGGAGCTGAATGAGTCTCTAACTGGAAAAATTCCTGCGTGGCGCTGAAATTCGATCTTGGACGCTAAATGCCCGATTCCATAATTGGATATCTAATCGGCGCGACGGACCAGAAAAGCCGATAACAATGTGAAATGAATACGAGATTTATGAACCAGAAATTTGGATTTTATTTTAATGAAAGTAGTTATTTAGCTTCGATATCATTCGTGGTTGATTTATATTGGTCAATAATTATTCGGATTATCGATAAAACCGTACACGATTTTTGGTTTTTCCTCTGTGAATTGACTGCTATTAAGGGGCCATTTGAAATTTGCTATTTTGATCGGCTATAAATAAAAAAGTAATGAATATTTTCTCAAAGTTAAGAGTTTATTAAAAAGGCTGAATCTTGACATTTACTGATGAATAATATCAATTAAATGACAGCAGACGCAAAACTGAAATCCATTAGTCCCTCTACCATTCCACTCCAGTAGATGATCGCCAGCATTTCCTTTTTCTCTCAGGCCGCCTCTGTACCATCAATTTCACAATCGGGTGATCTCCATGTGTATAACCATTCTTTGTGCTGTTTGAAAGTTGAGTTCACAATCGCAAAGTTTTTGTCCCAACAAAACTGAATGAGTCTTTCACCTCTACCATTACGATCACCAAGACCAAACTTTCCCACTACCTGTCGAACGTGATTGTCACTCAAAGTATTTCCGATGTTGGCATTAAAATACCCTATAAAAAAAGGAATTTCCTTCTGTAGGATATTTTCTATTATATCTTTCATGGTCCTATAGAACTCATTTACCTTATCTAAAGCGATATGATGACATACAATAGAAAAAGGCTTTTTACTTGATAGAAGAAATATAACAAAATTTGAATATCAAAACAGATTAAATCTTTCAGTCTATTTTCATATTCAAATTTTGTTATATTTCTTCCATCAAGTAAATATCCTTTTTCTATTTCATTTTATATATAATATATAATTATATTTTGGCTTCAATAAATCTCAATATGGAATGTCAATGAATTTAAATATAACCTTCAAAATAACTTACACTGTTCTGTGATTTTGTTTGAACATAGACCAATCCTCAATTTTAAAGTAAGTCTGGTTGAAGCATCCATCCTTAACACGTGTTTGTTGTGATATAGTTGTAGTTATTTGATTTTGATATTTGGAATATTATCTAGGACTGAAGAAGAGATAACCTAGAATTATATTTATTTTTTGAAGATATAGTGCATGAGTGTGGATAGCTCAGCGGGAGAGCATCGGACTCGTGACCGGGAGGTCCAGGGTTCGAATCCTATTCAGGTAGAAAAGAAATTTTCTAGTTGGACGGGTATCTGCCACCATTTCACTGTTGGGTCAAAAATTAACAGTGCTGTGACCTAAAGTGGCGCAAGATCGCAGTAACAAAGCCTACACAGAACACAACTGAACTCCTAACTCGTACAAGCTGAAAAAGCTTCTGAGGGATCTTCACAGAAGATCTAGGAGTATCAGGATAATAATAATAATAATAATAATAATAATGTTTTGAGAGATTTCTGAATTAACTTATTCGAATATTTAAATATATTGAATACTTCAAATAAATTATATTCTTTGAGAAGTCCTCAAAGTGTGTTCATGTTTTTAAAAGGCAATTGGTGTTCTTAAAGGTAAGATCAGAAACAAAATTTTGTCTCCTTTAAATATTTATTTATTAATTTTAATGACTTTTTTATATCTATTGGTTTATTTATTCCATTTGACATTGTATATTGAGTTTTGATTTTTTTTTTATATACGTCTATTGAACGTGAGCGGTGCTTATTTTAGACATTAATTTAATTTTAAAAGTTTTTTGAATAAGAAATTTTTTTGAAATTAAAATTGTAAAAGATTAACAGATTTAATTTGTTTTGATATTCAAATTTCGATATGATGACATTCAAAATACATGGTTCCGCAATTTATTCCCAGCGAAAAAATTCTCTCGCTAATGGTTTCGTATCCAACTATCTAGGGGTTCAGCTTATTTGATACCAGAATACCCAAACCGTGAATATTTCGGTCTACGGTGCCAGACAAATACACTGTACTCAGATGATCTAAAATTTCTCCTGTCATACCAGTGTGTCTCTGAGATTCGGCAACGATACAGCTCCTCCTGAGCGATCTGAAGCTTACCTTGCTGATTGAGCCCCAGCACATTCTAGCCGGCCAGACGCATTTTTCTCTGTCTCTTCCTGGTAGCCAATTTTGCATGGAGAGCCCAGTAGTCCACATCCCCATGCCTATTTCACACTCCCTGCCCCGGATGTAGAAGAAGGGCGGCTCGTAGAGACCGCTTTCTGTCGACATAACATATCCAATTCTCATGGGATCAGCTGAGTCCTTTAATTGGGTGGTTTCACCTTGCCTTTCCAATGCTATGCCGTTGATGATTCTCAATCATTCATCCGCCTCCTTTGAGGATGATTTCTTATCCTCAAGATAAAAGAGTGCCCTTCATTTTCAAGGCGAGGATTCTGGATTGAACACTTAACTCTTTGAGCATAAAATTAATTGAAAGATATTTTTATGAGAAAAAATTAAAATTGGTGTAGAAATAACAACTAAAGGTAGTATTTTTTGTTAAATCAGAATGAAAAAGGAGGTTCTTCGGCCAGTCTGAACTCCTTCAGTTTCATTAAGCGACTTTTACTCCTCTTGCTGCATATAATGTATGATGCGTTTACTATGGATACATCTACAGTGCCTAGTAGTTCACTGTCAGCATCTGAGCTATCTTCACGTTCTTCTGGAACCACAGATTCACTTCAGACTCATCCGAAGGAGTACTTTCGAAAAATTATTCAAATTCTTGGTGACACGTGCTCTCCAAATCTCCCAATAAAAATTTTCTTCCTATAAATGAAAAACTAGCATGAGTCTTAATAATTTCACCATGAAACTTTTCAGATAACATTAGAGTCATTGAGAAGAAATTAGTACGTACAAGAAATGAAATTCTTCTCAACGACTAAACAGATTTCTCAAGATCTGCTTTGTTGAATATTTCTACTTAGTGAGGTATTCCCGAAAATTGCCACTAATATAGTTTATGGTTATTTGTAACCTTTTTTCGCATATTTTTCTTTATCTGTCTGTCTGTAAATTACTTGTTATTTGTATCTTTCTTTTGCATAGGTTTTCCTACCTGTATTTTCGAAAATTGTTAGTTAATTGTTCGCCTTTTTTCAAGTTTCAGTTGCTATATGAGAAGTGAAGGTATTCATTTCAGAGTTCTTTCAAAATATAAACCTAAAGAAGCCACAGTTTTGGTGAATCAATTGTTGTCAATTGATAAATTGTGGAAAAATTCTTTATTTCATTTAATTGAAGTTAATTTCCAAGTAAGGACTGATTTAAATACATTCTGATTCTCATTAGTATACCTGCAGGTCCTAATTTAACTTGTAATGATTGCACTGATAAAAATCGCTCAGTACTAACGGGTACAATTCCTCAAAAATTTTCTGATCTGGAATCAGTCGGAATGAGATCTAACGAATCCACAGTGCAAATTAAAGATTTGATCGTATTTTAAAATGTACCGATTCTGAAAGTTTTCTATTTTTCTTTATGGTTAATTTAGAAATTGTTCGCCTATGTCATTATCGAATTAAAAATGCTTTGGAGCTGAACATCATATGCTATATTAATGATGTTTCAACTTATTAATTGCAGAAAGTAGTCGAAAATTTTGATGACTGAATTCGATTCTGGAAACGAAACAAAAAATTCTTTCAAGTTGTAGTTTGACATGAGAATAGAAGTGCCGTCACTCTCAAATATGTGTCATTTGAATTCTGAGAACATTTCACTAAAGTGATAATACTCGGAAAATTCCTGAGAATTTCGCAACATATCTATTAAACTTATCAAAAAGATTTTGGCTGAAATAAAGAGAAAAAATTCTGAAATTTCCAGACTCACTGCTGATGAAAATATAATCGAAAGCCATTCCCTTTTTTTACGTTGCAAATTTGAAGCAACTTCCAACCTGGTTCGGAATTTTTTCTGGCTCAATTTCCCGCTCATATTGATGAAACTCTCATCGAAAGATTTTAGTGATCTTTGATAGCGAAAGTATCCATTTCTTCACCTAACTTAATAAGTTTTAGGAAGAGAAAGGTCCGGATCAGAAGCTTAATCAGTTTTCTCTTTCCTTCAGGCACAGGCCATCAACAGAGGAAGTTTGGGAATCAATAAACTCCTCACGTAAGCTATGTACATCCCTCAGATGAAATACGGTTTTCCGTGAGTTTTTTCACTTATTATTTTGATGATGGCTTTTCTTCTCGGTGGAAATATGCTATTATACCTACGCTTCTCGGAGAAAATACACCTCTTTTGCTGTGTTTTCAGAACCTGGCTTTCGACGGAAGAATTCGGACTAGAAATATATATGGGGCGGTATTTCTCGTCATAAAATATTTGTGTAGAGGAAATTTTCAATCTATTCGTTGGAGATTTCTCCAAGGTTTTCTGATATATCTGTCAACTAATTGAACCTTATATATTTTGATTGAGACTTCATGTAACCAATATTGTAATAAATTTCCTCAATTAAATATTGAAATGATTTGTATATACCTTCGTTCTCTGTTAAAAAATGTCCATCTTATTACATGAAATTTACATATGACAAATAGGATATCTCTGAACTCATGTAGTAAGGTAGACGTTTACAAACAGATACATCTGGCTTGATCGCATGAAAAGTGAAAAGGGTTATAAGTCTAGATTAGAAGGGTTAACTTGAAATTAATATTCTCGAAAACGTTTTTAATATCATACTCGAAAGCTTCAAATATATTCCATAGTAAATGAAATTCGAGTCCTGCATAGTTTCGAAATGTTATACCTCAGGAAGAAATGTACACGTTGATTTCGTACAATTTCCAGTTTTTGAATATCTCTTTTGGAATGGAGAACAATATTCAAAGTGAGTTCTGATTATGCTATTTCATATTATACATCTTTTGAAATGATTTTGAATTTTTCATATATATTCTCTGTGTTTGATTTCATTCGATATAAAAATAAAATAAGAAGGAATGGTTTTTTACTTGATAGAAGGATTATTACAAATATGAAAATCAAAACAGATTTAATCTGTTGTCTTCTACAATTTTAATTTCAAAAAATTCTTTGAAGAGACTTTAAGAATTAAATTAATGTCTTTATAAGCACTGCTCATATTTAATAGACGTCAAAATTCATCATACAATATCAAACGGAATTAAGAAAAACCAACGAATACAAACTGTCAATTAAAATTAAAGAAAGGGTTATTTTTCATTCATATGGGATCGGAAAACAACATTTTGTAACAAACAGGGCTTCGTAAGTTTGTCTGAAGAGTTCATTACGCATGCCTGGAACGAAACAAAAAATGTTTGCTTATTTATATTTTAATTTTAATTGACAGTTTGTATTCGTTGGTTTTTCTTAATTCCGTTTGATATTGTATGATGAATTTTGACGTCTATTAAATATGAGCAGTGCTTATAAAGACATTAATTTAATTCTTAAAGTCTCTTCAAAGAATTTTTTGAAATTAAAATTGTAGAAGACAACAGATTAAATCTGTTTTGATTTTCATATTTGTAATAATCCTTCTATCAAGTAAAAAACCATTCCTTCTTATTTTATTTTATATATAATATATAATTATATTAGGTTTTTTAAATAAAGAAATTCATTATACAGTGTTGCACGGTTTTAACTGAGGCCAAGTGCCTTATAAGCTTTGTATGATTCTGTGAACGTGGAACATAAGTACCTTGGATCTATGAAAGTGTTTACTTTTATTTTCTATTGAGGGCCGTGTATTCCTAAGATTCGCCGAGTAAGTCTATACATTGTTTATTTGATTTTATTATATTTTTTATATGTAATGTTGAACTGATCTTATCGTAACTTTAATTATTTCTTGAGAATGTGCTACATGTTTTGAGATTTTTTGAAGTAATTTATTTAAATATATTGAATATTTCAAATAAATTAGTTTTTGAGAAGTTCTTAAAATTATGTTTTATATTTTTGAGAAAGAGTTATTTTTCATTCATATGGGATCGGAAAACAACAATTTGTAACAAACAGGGCTTCGTAAGTTTGTCTGAAGAGTTCATTACGCATGCCTGGAACGAAACAAAAAATGTTTGCTTATTTATATTTTAATTTTAATTGACAGTTTGTATTCGTTGGTTTTTCTTAATTCCGTTTGATATTGTATGATGAATTTTGACGTCTATGAAATATGAGCAGTGCTTATAAAGATATTAATTTAATTCTTAAAGTCTCTTCAAAGAATTTTTTGAAATTAAAATTGTAGAAGACAACAGATTAAATCTGTTTTGATTTTCATATTCATTCGATATGTTCGTTTATTGACAATTTTTGGTCAATGATATTGTTAAAATATTGTGTGCTCTCTATACGCCCGATCTGAATCATTAGCTATATTGCAAGTAACAGCCAACTGTATTATTCACTTATAAACTTAAAATAAGCATATATTTAGAGTCATCATTATTAATAATTCATTTGTTTTCGTTTGAACATTGCCTCATCCTCAAGACCCTGCTTAGGTTTGTTATTGAACTGTCATTTTCAATATCTTCGTGTATGTATATTATATTTTTGTTGTTTCATAAATTAATATCGTATTTAATCAAATCTAGTTTCAGTAATCGAAAACATAAAAATTAATGCACGCAGAATACAAGTTTAAAGTTTTCAATTTTTTTTGCATTAAATAGAATACCAGTTATTTTGCACGCTTGTTCTAGGGAACAGCAGGCTAGAGTTCTGCCGAAATGCTCGAATTTTGAGCCAAAAATGATGTCGAACGACTAGGTTGGACTGTTTGATGAAGAATCCAAGGTCGAAATAATTCTGTCCGGCCAGTCCTGTCGATTCGATCCATCCATAAACACAATAGTTTAGAACGGAAAGAGTTAGAGACTCGAAACTTTCAGAGTAGGTTTGGTGGACAGAATATTTCGTTATATTCGTTAATAACATGATTTCGTGCAATAAAATTACTAGAATTTTTCGAATTTTTTCTCATCTGATTATATATGAAGTTGTTTCCAATGTATTCCTTTTCCACTTGTTTTTGTTAATATATAACGATGCAGATCGAAGACAGAATGATGTTGTCTCTTAACCATGTATTTTTATTTTCATGAGATTTTACGTTCCTTCAGAAGGATAGCGCTAAAGTAGCTAAAACGTTTATTTAACTTTCGGGTGACAGAATTATTCGAATAAATTTTTGTGTTTTTTTATAACAATGTTCATGTATCGAACTTCAACAATATTCTTCTTTCGGAAATTTACATATCGAATCCCCCAAAATTTTCATATTTATTCTGCCTGAATATTTCTTAGTATATTACAATTATTTGTGCTTCGTTTATAACATTTTCAGTGAATCAATTGAAAAATTCAATGATATATAGTATATATATATGGTATGTATTTATACCTAAATACATACTGTGGTCGTTTCTACCTTTGAGAACATGCAACCATACGCTAAATTTAATTATAACATGATAAATCTAATTCTTTTCAAGTTATTTTTTAGTGGCTCAACTAGAGGTAATTCAATATTGTTTGCTGATAAAATTTTGTTTTATTTCAGGTTGACTGAAGGGCAATTGGGAAATAGATCTTCAAACGTTGTCTCCAAAAATGTCTCATATTTGAACCTTTATGGTACATTTTCAAAGTCAAAATTTGTAACTTGAAATTCTCCAGTAAAAAAATATTATCTCAACCATAAGTTATATTTTACATCAATTTTCTCTTTCATTTTATAGATTCTATTTTAATTTTGAGTGTTGTAAAATATATTAAAATTCTATATGTCTATCAAGGTTTACAAAGTATTCTGTTTTCGTGTTTAACATTTTTAAAATTAATATTCTATTAAGAAACAACATTTTTCATTAATTGACTTGAAAAAAAATCATCATTGCAATATGAGCAGTGTTGAATATTTTCCGATTTTGTTATTCCTAAATATCCAATCGAAACAAATTTGTCTCCGATGATAGATCTTGATGATTATGGTTAGTGATTTTCTTCTTAATCTTAACTCTCTCTCATATGTGTTGAAAATTCTATATGTCTACAAAGCGATGCATTGTTTCGGAGTTTTTATTTAAATACTGAACTGTTTCTATTAGTATCATTAAAACAAGTTGTAGAAATAACTATGTTTTACTACTACTAAATAGATGCAAATATGTAAATTCAATATATTTGAGATATTTAAATAAGTAAGGTCTGCTTACCAATCTTCTTTGACGTGCCGACATTCTAATAGTTGTTAAGCGCCCTCTTTTAACCCGTTTTTATTACCTCTTCTACCTCAGTATATTCATAAATACCCTGTTCTGATTGTTGAGTCTTCAGTTTTCTGAAGATGGGATAGTTAATTCCCGAAACTCGAGTCACAATTAAATGTGTAAAATATCAATTTATTGGTCGTAAAACATAGTAATTTCTACAACTTGTTTTAACCATTTTTTTCAATTTAAGTTTGAAAGGTTTTCAAAAGATTATTCAGAATTAATCCAGCGTTTATCTGTAATATGTAATAAAAAACCTCAAAGTAAATTATCAATTTATGTTTGTTGAATTACTTATAATTTGTATTTTCACACAAGCGCATGGCAATTTTCAGATATTGAGCCTATTCATAGCTTAATTTTTTTAAACAGTGCTCAACTCGTTGAATATATTCATCAGAAGTTCCCTTTTGAATAAAATATTCGGTGAATGAAGGTATGCAGATGTACTTTATTGATTGTTTTCATTTATCATTCAAATAACTTCCAACTGAGGAGAATATGGATAAGAATTTCAGATTCCTTTTTTGGAGAATGTGTATTTTTCAAAAGGAAAAATAAAAAAGGTCTTTTCGAAATCTACGTGGAACATTTTTTAGTGATGAAGTTTGTTATTCCACGAAACAAATTTTGTCTAGAATGATGGATCTGGATGTAGTCAGTACTTCATGTTTTTCTGATATTTTAATGGTTAACTGGCGCTCATATGTTTTGTTAATTCTATTTGTCTATAAAGTGAAACAGTGTTTCTAAGCCATTTCAATTCTGAAAATTCTTGAAGAATTTGTCAGATTATATCTATAGAATTTTGCAGAATTAATCCAGCTGTTATCTGTAATAATTCTGGAAAACCCTTCCAAGTTAGTTTTCGATCTTTAATTGAAATCTTTCGATCCATAAGAAACTTTAGTTGACCGATAAGTCCCTTGAAGGACGAAATTACACTTTCTCTGTCTTTATTTGGGTCCTTCAAATTATTGAATTATTTAAATTTTGTTTATTCCTATTGATTATGTAATAGTTGCTTTGTTTTCATGTCATACATTCGAAAATGTTTTTTCTAGATTAAGTATTAATTTTTATTGTGGTCATTCTATGAAGGTTCCCAAAATATTCTGATTTTTCGATAAGTTCCAGCTTAATCAAGTGTGACTACAATTTTCCTCGAATTTTGTGGAATTCATAATACAAACACCATTTTATGAAGCTACATGAATTGCAATCATTCACTCTCATTTGATGCGTCACAAAAAGAATATTCGAAATTATATTGAAATTGAAATCACTGTACCGTGAATATAAATGACAGCGACTCTGAATCGAATAAAATCGTTTAATTTGTACAGTAAAATTCGTGTAATATTCAACTAATCATTAACGTAACTGATCAATCAAAAGCCTGTCTGAAAGCAATTAACAGAACCTAACGAATCCATGGGACCGTCCAACAGACTGACGGGAACGGTGCAAATGAAAATAGGAGACAATCCAAAATCAACACGGGTATAGCGGATGAATTCCAATTGTTATACTGGTATCATTTGAATGATTGCAGTCGACCGTATATTTGTTTCGTGTACGGAAGTTGGTGCATCAATTAACTCGCGAAATGAACTTTTCTGGTCGGTTATATCGACATACGTTACAAATGAAAATTTTCATTCGTTTCGTTAAAATGGTTGAAAGTAATTTATTCTATCGGATATCGGATATTCTTCAGTAGTAGCTACTCATAGATTATTCATGAGGAGACGAGTAACGTTTCCTGTGAATTTTCCACAGGAAATGTCTTTAAATGATTACTGTGCAGACTCTCATTATACTTAGTGACAGTACAAGTGTTAACACCCAGAAGGAATTATTTATTCAATTTTCGGCAACATAATTACTACAGGGTGATGGAAATTCGACTTGATCATTCACAGAAGTTGTAAAAACTCTTTCAATGGGAACACCCCATTTTTATATTGACATTACCCACGCATGGGAGCCATTGTTTATTAGTGACATTGACAGTTTTATTTCTCAATGTCTACTAGGTAATCATGGAAAGGTACACACTCCAACAACGTCTACATATAATCCAAATTTATTATGAAAAATCGTGATCTGTTACTCTAACTTTACCTGCTTTAACTCCAATTTTTAGTCGTTATAATCATCCGGATAATAGAACAGTTGACCGTTTAGTGAAGAAGTTTGAAACAAATTTTATACTTCATGATAGTTCAGTTCCAGTGAGATGAATAAATTCAAAAAGTGAAGAGAATATTGCTGCCGTACGTGAAAGTGTTCCTGAAGACCAAAATTTATCGATTTCTTGACGTTCACAAGAACTAGGCCTCTCCCAGACGTCTTAGTGGCGAATTTTACGAGAAGACCTTGGTTTACATCCATACAAAATTGTTTTATATCAAGAATTCAAAGCGGCATCTGATTCAGTAATTTGTTCTTTGAATAAATCGGAAATGATGCAGAGTTTTATAAGAGAATTATTCTCAGCGATTTAACTCATTGGACTTCTTTTTTTGGGGTTACATTAACTCATTGGTTCACAGAGCAATCATCCAGCAAATTAAGACAATTTACAGATCAATATTGAAAGAGTAATTGTTAACATACGACCTTATTTGTGTGATACAGTCATGGAAATTTGGGTTCAACGACTTAATTCCTGCCAGCGTGTCCGTGGTAGACATCTGAATGATGGTTTGTTTCATAATTGATAGTATCCATTCTAATTTATAATGAAATAAAAATTTCAATAATTTTCGAATAAATAATGTGTTTTATTAACCAAACAAAATAGAGCGCTGTTGATGAAAGAATCTTTACTACAGGTAAATTACAATGAATTAAATCCCTATAATTTACTACCAATAAATTGATACTTTACACATTTTAATTGCGACTTGAGTTTGTGGAATTAATTATCTCATCATCAGAGATATCCACGATAAGTCCACATAAAATAAAACCTCATACTAGAACTTGAGTAGGTGATCCGGAATTCTGTTTTAAACATCGCTTATTTGGCCGGCGATGAAGCAAATAAAGAAGCTGAATATTAGATAAAAATTTTTATTTGACACTCTAATTTCTTCGCATTTCTTTCATTCCCTTTGGTACTGTGTAATAAGTATTAATTCTATATTTAAACTAAATTGACACGGTGTGTTCTAAAGACATTTATTTAATTTAATTCTAAAAAGTTTTTAATAAAGAATTGTTTCGAAATTAAAATTCTTGGAAGGTTTACAGAAGAAATCTGTATGATATTTTAAATTTTGTAATAATCCTTCTATCAAGAAAAAACCGTTTTTTATTTAATTTATTGTATATATAATAATTTTATATTTCGGTTTACGCTCATTACATAGTATCATTTGGTTTTTAAGGAGTCCTACGCATACTTTATGTTATTTCTGTGATGACTATAGAATATTTAAGATGTTTATAAGTTCACTGTATTCTAATGTTTGTGCAGTAAACAGCATACAGTCGGTTGATTATTTTTATTTTTCAAATATGAAGTCGAGCTGATGATTTCTGTTGTTATAATTCTAAATTGCTTTTTGAAGAAGTTCTGCATGTTTTAGTAACTTTTTTGAAGGAACTTATTTTGAGCAAGTTAGTTTTGAAGAAGTTCTTGAGGCTATGTTTTGCATTTTTGAAATGGAATTTAGTTTTCATGAAACAAGGAATGAAACAAAATATTGTACTCTTCAAGTATTTATTTAATAATTTTTAGTTGACAATTCATATTTCTTTGAATTTCTTTCATTCCCTTTGGTAATGTGCAATAAGTGTCAATTCTATATGTCTATTAAATTGACACGGTGTGTTCTAAAGAATTTATTTAATTTCATTCTAAAAATTTTCGAATTCAAAATTTTTTTGAAATTAAAATTCGTAGAAGGTTTACAGAAGAAATCTGTATGAAATTTCAAATTTTGTAATAATCCTTCTATCAGGAAAAAACCTCATTTCTATGTAACGATAGTTTACCGTAAAACTCATTGCGATAACATTTAGTTCTAACAGTATGTGATATCCAGCACAAACGACTGTACTTGAGCTCTTAAGTTATCACGTTTTCATGTGTCTGAATTATGTCAACTATTCCGTCATCTTGAAGTTTCTTTACTCCCTGAATTATCATTTTCAACAAACTCCGACGATAAAGATTCAGTGACATTTCCTCTCGAGATCTTCAGAGTAAAGTTTTATGAAACGTGCTGTCACATTTGAAGTTTTAATACAGAGATCTACAAATGGTCTTCCCTAAGATTTGGGTCGTCTGTAACACATGACATAAATTTTAGGACTTGCTGAAGACGGTATCCTTAAATTATTTCAAGACTTCATTATCCAGGGAGCTCCTAAACATAAAAAAGTTGCAGTGTACACGCATTTCCTTGTTAGGTTTATCTCAAAAGAAGAATTAAATAATTGACTTTACTCAAGACAGTAACAGCAGATTATACAAATTTTAATTAATTAAATAATGCACTAATACGTTTATTCAAAATTTTGATAATATAAATCTAATATTAGTAGTTGAACATATGACGTGCCTGGGTACATACAAGTTGAAAATTTGTTTACATACAACATTTGGAAAGATTGAGTTTTCAAATGAAGATTTAATAAAGTTCATATAAATTTTAGAAAAACCACTGTTTTTTTGTTTGAAAACGATTCTGTAGTCTATCTTGTCTCATCAAGTGTGAATTTTATATATGCCCTGTTGTGTAGATTTGTGTTACTATTCTTTCTGAAAGTAAAATCATCAGACTATAATATTTCCTCTAAGAATCGCGGATCTTATTAATACATAAGCGTTATTCAGAACTAGCACAATTAAAATTAAATGAACAATAAAATAAATATTTGTAGTGACGGAAGTTTAAAAAACCATTACAGGTTGAAGCTTTTCTCGATTTCAGGATTTATGTTTCAATTTTTTTTATATTTGCCTTATAACTATTGTGACTTGACCTATCACCCGCTTCCGGCTTTTATCGACTTCTATAACAGCTGGCTGAGGTTAAATTTATCCCGTGATCTAAAAATGAAATTCTACAATCTAAATACTAAGGAACACAAAAATAAAAAGAGGTTTCTTCTTGATAAAAGGACTATTACAAAGTTTTAAATATCAAAGAGATTAATTCTATTAACCTCCTACAAATTTTAATCTAAAAAAAATTTTTTATTCAAAAATTTTTGGAATTAAATTGTATAAATTGCTTAAAACACAGTGTGCCAATTTAGTAGACATAAAGAATTAACACATGTTACACAGTACCAAAGAGAATAAAGAATTCAAAGAAATATAAATTGTCAATTAAAAATTACTAAATAAATACTTGAAGGATACAAAATGTTGTTTCGTACTTTGTTTTATGAAAACCAACTACCTTTCCAAAAATGCGAAGCATAACCTCAAGAACTTCTTCAGAAATAACATCATCTTCGAAAACAATTTAAAATTCTCATAACGGAAACTTATCAGTCCTACTTCACATTCAAAAAATAAAAAAAAGTGAACAATAAATATCTTTCCGGATAAACTGAATGTAGTTATCTCAACAAATACTAGAATGAAGTGAACTTTTGAATTGTATTGTATGTTCGTCACAGAAATAACACAATATTTGCAAGGTATTTTATAAATCCTATAATATGTTATAAATGTAAACTAAAATTAGATGTGTTCAGTTTGTCTGGTAAGCTATTTTTTGTTACTTATTTTTTTTTAATGTGAAGTAGAGCTGACGAGTTTCGGTTATGAGCATTCTAAATTGCTTTTTGAAGATGCTCTGCATGATTTAGGAATTATTTTGGGGGACTTATTTTGAGCAAATTGTTTTTGAAGAAGTTCTTGAGGTTATGCATTTACAAAGGAATTTGGTTTTCATAAAACAAAGTATTAAATAAAATTTTGTTCCCTTGAAGTATTCATGTAGTAATTTTGAATCGACAATTTATATTACTTTGAATTCGTGTTTCTCCTTTGGTAGTGTGTACTAAGTGTTAATTACATATGTCTACTAAATTGACACAGTGTGTTCTAAGACTATTCAATTTAATTATAAAATTTTTTGAATGAAAAAGTTTTTTAAATTAAATTTTGTAGGGGATTAACTAAATGAATCTGTATGATATTTAAAATTTTCTGGTAAGGAACACTCAGCCTAAGAACTGACTTGATTAATTTTTCCATGGATTATCTCTCATAAACGTCTAATTGTTATTTACTGTCTATCAGAATGAACTGTTGATAAACAAGATTGAGGATATCGAATGAAAGAATAAATATATCGCTTAATTTCTTGCGGTTTTGTTCATTATTACAAGGCAATTTGAACGTTGATTTGAATATCAGTTTGAAATACTGATGGTTAAGTTTCTTTTCATGAACATAGAAAATTCCGAATGCACTAAACATAACCGCGCAGCGACACTAATCCTAAGGTAATCAATTAAAATCATAAAAATAAACTTCAATTCTCTGAGGGTTCATTTCAAGTTAACAATTTCCGTTAACCATCTGAAAGACTAGTATGCTCACTAAGATATTATGTTCCTCAATTTCCTCAAACTCAGAAAATGATTCCGCCTTTATTTCTGACGCCGTTTCTTTTGAATCAAAACCAATATTCATGCGGATTGCGTCCCTCAAACAGAATTGCAATGTTGCAATTTCCTTATCCAATTCTCTGGTTCGCTACCTCAACCTTCAGGCGCCAAGTTTTTCCAATGGCTCTCGACAGATTCGGTGTATGAAAAACATTCAGATATGCTATTACCGTAAAATAAATATCTGGATTCCGCCAAACCAGTCTGGTCTTTTCCATTAGACGTAACAGTCGCGAACACACAATTTATTGCAAGATAGCCTATTGACTACCACGAAAATGTGAAAAGTTTGTTCATAAGATTCATTTATCATCTGGTAATGAAATTAAGAGTTTTTACGGAGAAACTGAACGAAACTTATAAATTTGAAACTAGCGGGTTGGCGTTGTTCTGAGAAGTACATGTGATATTTGTTCTATTAGGGTTCTATATTATTCTGGTATTATATGAAGACATACTATTCTGTCAAGAAAGTACTGGGAATTTTCAATTAAAACAATATTTTTACATTTAATCGTCAAAATTTATTGGGTCGCCTTCAAAATAGGCTCCATTTGCTCCAATACATCTATGCCAACGGCACTTCCAATTATCGAAACATTTTTTACAGGCGCTTTCCGGGATGGACTTTAGCTCTCGCGCCGAATTTTGTTTTATGGCTTCAATCGACTCAAAACGGGTGCCACGAAGGGGCAATTTTAGTTTTGGGAAGAGGAAAAAGTCGCAGGGAGCCAAATCCGGCAAATACGGTGGTTGCTGAAGCACGTTTGTTGAGTTTTTGGCGAGAAAGTCAGTCACAATCGTAGCTCGGTGAGAAGGCGCGTTATCGTCATGCAAAATCCATGAGTTGTTCGCCCACAAATTTGGCCGCTTCTTACGGATACGCTCACGCAAACGTTTCATAACGCCTAGATAATACTCCTTGTTTACCGTCTGACCCTCTGAAACGAATTCGTAGTGCACCACGCCACGGATATCGAAAAAAACAATGAGCATCACCTTCATTTTCGAGCGGCTTTGGCGTGGTTTTTTCGGTTTCGGCTCATTTTTTGCCACCCATTCCGATGATTGCTGGCTTGTTTGCATATCGTACTCGTAGACCCAGGTCTCATCACCAGTTATAATGCGTTCCATGAATGTAGAATCGGAATTACAGCGATCCAGCATGTCTGAAGCAACCTGTTCGCGATGACGTTTTTGAAGAAAACTCAGGTCTTTCGGTACGAGTCGTGCGGCCACGTTTCTCATGCCCAAAATATCAATCAAAATCGTACGTGCGGACTCGTGGAATATCTTAAGATCATGTGCTATCTCTCTCAAGCTGGTACGACGGTTTTCCAGCACCCTTTCCTTAATTTTATCGACGTTATCTTCGATCGAAGCCGTCGATGGGCGACCACTTCACGACCGTCCTTGAAGGCTCTGTACCACTGATATGCACGAGTTTTCGATAGAGCATTATCACCAAAGGCCTTTTGCAACATTTTCAATGCATCGGCACACGAAAATTCATTTGCAACACAAAACTTTAAACAAATCAACGTAATCACCCATAGTAAAAATCGGCACGCACTCTGACATCGACTGACTTAATCAGCTGTTGCAAACACACTAGTTGACAGATCCCGCTCAAGCTTGGCATTTTGAGCTTGATTTTTCAATAAATTGCGGCTGGTTTCGGTTATTATCAGAAACAGACATGAATTACGCGTATTTAAATAATTCTAGCAATCAGAAATCACAAAGTTATAGATCTTTAATAGCAAATTAAGTGAGGGCATATCTAGTTGACTGCTAAGCGTTTGGAGATTTGAGTTTTGTTGTGCCAATTACTTAAAATTTCAAGAAATTAATTTTTCTTTTGATTAAGGTGGCGGATCTTTATTCCAAAATATTGGGAAAGTAATAACGTTTTTTTTTGGGAAAATGAAAGATAATTTTCGTATAATGAATAAATATTTTATTAAATTATTATTATATTGGCCATTCTGTCCGAAACCTTTCGCCATCTTTCTGTTGGTAGCATGATTCTACGCTCATAAAATTTTTGGAATATGCTGGCAAAAAACTGATCCAGTTGATTTTTGACCTCTTCATTTCAAGTAAAGGTTTTACCGTCCAAAAAATTTTACAATGACCGGAACAAATAATAATTTGAAGACGCCAGATCTGGAGAATATGGTGTGTGTGGCATTGTATCCTATTCAAGCTGCAAAAGCTTTTGGCGAGTGACCAACTTGTATGAGGTCTCGCATTATCTTAGTAGAAACCTTTTCTGTTGATTACTTCTGGCCTTTTCTGTTGAAGTGAATTATTCAGTTTGTCCAGCTAATGACTGTAGTTGTTGTGTTATCCGGTAAAATCTCAAAATAACGATTCTTTTAAAATCCCACCAAGCTGACAGCATCACCATATTTTGATGAATATCAGCTTTCGAAATGCTTTGAGCCGGTTCATCTTTTTTGCTCCATGATCTTTTGCGTTTGACATTGTTATATACTCTCATTTAGGTGACGAGTATAAAAAGTATATGAAGTTTTATTTAACAAAAAATTCACTCAGTTTTTATGTTTCACAATTAATTCAGACCCTTGCACGGTCTTTCGACCATATTTAAAGGAGTACAAAAAGGAATTCAACTTAGAATTGAAAAGGTTCTTTTATTACACTTAGGACATCTGTGTATTTTTATGGAGCATAGAAATAGCAGCATCCAATATAGGGGTGTTGCCAAAGAGTATTTGGAAATTTGTTAAATTCTCCTTTTTCTCAATGGCTTTTTTGATTGAAAGAATCACAAAATTGTTCATAAATTTACCCTTATTAATATTACATAGTAAAGTGAGATTTTTCTCATCAAAAAAATTATCATTTAATAATGGAGCATTTTAAGCATGCATTTGTCGTTTTCATAAGGTTCGTTTCTATAGGAAAATAATTTAAAAATGGTAAAGAATGTGTTTTCTGTGACTTTTGGATGATAGAACACAGAATTCTGTGTTCATATTCATTATAGGTGGGCTATTTAAAATTTGTATTTTTGATCACCTATAAATGAGAAACTAGTGAATCATTTTTCAAAGAATTTATAAGAAAGGGCGAAGCTTAACATTTACCATTGAAAAACATATCATTTAAATGACCGCTTCAGTATCCCCTCCGATCAACCTAATTTTTTAGTACATTGTCGATAGCTCAAACTCATGAAATCGAAGTTGCCGATTTCGTGTTTCCAGGCATCAGTTTTGTTCAAGCGTAAGTCGACTACTCATTTCGTTATATAATATTAACTTTCTGTTGAAATACGAATGAAAGAAGTTTTTCCGGACTCGAAATACTTACAACTTCAAAATGCAAACTCTAGATGGCTCACCCTTCAGCTGTTCTAAGAATAAATTCACAGATTTGAAACTTTCAGGAAAATTGACTGTTGAACGAGAGCGTAAAAGTTTTTGACTTCACGTCAGTTCTTTTTACTATTTTTTGTCGATTCGTATCTCCATCTCAACAACCCTAACTAGAAAAGCTATATAATCAGCATCACTGGATACTTAATATGATTTGATTGAATGAATAATTCATTGAGCTTTCCAGTTTAAATATCACAGGATTCAGTGTACGTTCGTAAGTTACCTCGGCAAATTATCAAAGCGTAGTAGTGAATAGCGATTTCACAATTTACGCTCACCATATAATTTCAGCAATGTTTAATCCAACTATAAAACAGATATCCGATAATATTGTCCGATAGGAACTGACAAATTGATGACATTATTCGACACTCACGTTATTCGAAATGGTTGGTGATTGCGCTGAAACCGAATATACGTCATTTTGAGCAGATTTTCCTTTGTGTCATATAGCATTTTGGGTTATAATTTCCAGATATAGATCGGAAGCTGCATTAGATGGAATAAAATAGACCCAGAATGATTTTATTTATTGTATTATTACTCCTTATTTTCACATATAACAACTCTGAATTTATGCCCGAAAATATTGTTCCAATATATAATACAAAAATTGTGGAAGCCTATACTTCACATCAATTAAATATATAGTAACCCTATCAAGGACTAACACTTGACTTTTATTGTACTTTCCTTCTACTCAAAAAATGTTTATAGCTCTGACATTGAACGTGGAAATTTCCATTCAGAAAAAAAATTCACTTTCTAAGGGGCCGTATATTACCTCAAAAAATCACATCTAGAATGATATAACGAAATAATAATTTTCTGAAGAAAAATTCCACTAAATGACACTATAATACAAAAACACCTTTCTGGAATACAAAACTACCTTTCTGTATTCATTTTAATCCATATTTGAATTTCGTTTTACGTTTTTCAGGTTTGGCCAAACCAATATTACTTGAGTATATATTTTCGAGTCTCATTAATACATTTTGTCTACTTAAGAACTTTCAATTCAGAAAATAATGGATCTTGGAAAATGTGGGTCGAGCTTAGTTACACGACTTTTTTTCATTTCATCGAAATTTTCACTCAAATCGGTATTCAGCTGATAGAAATCTATTTGTATAATATTGCATAGAAGTAATATAAAACTCCACCATATTTCGACATATGCTCTTTAAATTTTATAAATATGCCGTTCTGTCAGACATCTTGCTTTCTATGCAATACGCTATTCGTCTTTTATTGTAATATTTCTAACCAGGAAATATGTGCATTCCTTGAAAAGACATATTTTCAAGAATGTGCCGCAACGTTTTCACACTTTTATGGCTTCGCGAAATTAAATTTGTAATTTAAAATTGCCTCTCTATGCTATTTATATTTAACAAGATTTTATTAATAACATTCTATTCAGCTGAGGTGATGCACCAATAGACTAATTATTCTAAGGAGTCCCAACATCCCTCTGTTGAAATATTATTTGTTTTGAAGAAAAATCACGCTTCCTGTGAGAATATACCCAATAAAGGTGAACTCGATAATTCTGTCTGGTGATTCCATTAATTCCCAGAATTACTTTGGCCTTTACTTGATAGAAATCCATTGTACACTGATGTGAATAATACACATACATATATGTTGATTACTGGTTCAAGGCATGACGCATTCCTTTAGGTACATTGTAGCTTTTTCAGATTCCTTTAAATACTTAATCGAAAATTTCTTACTAACGTACAATATTTAAATGGATTCAAAGTTTTCGGTTAAAGGTAAGATGAAATTTTCATTACTTTCAGAAAAAACTACAGGGTGCCTACGAGAATATAGCAATTGAGATGAATTGTCATTATAAAATAAAACACTTGTTTACATTTTCTACTTTATTTTTGGTATTGACGTACGTTTCGTCAGAATAGGTATTCTGATGAAGTCTTTCAAGCAAAGACGAAACGTACGTCAATACCAAAAATAAAGTAGAAAATGTAAACAAGTGTTTTATTTTATAATGACAATTACAACTGATTTCTACCAAGCAACGGCCCAATCTATCATAAAATGGAGATGAACTTGGTTATTTAGTAAATGCTAGAATTTCTTACTCGAATTATTTCTAAACTCTACAAAAAGTTTATTTTCTGGACTTTATGTCCCTGATGTAAAAACTTGAAAGGTTCATTAAAAATAATTTTGTCTTATTGTAAGATATTATTCTCTACATGTGAAATGTTACTTATTATTGAGTGAGTGAGTATTCACATGTTCTAGTATTAAAGGTCTTTACGGTTTTTCCAATATGAGTTTTTGGGCAGATAATACATAATAATTGGTAAACACCTTATGATAACTATGATATTTCCATGTATTTTATTGATGACGAATAAATGATATACGTTACTTCTTGTATGATTTTTTTGTGATCGGAATTTTTCGGACAAAGGAATTGTTGAAAAATATCAAATGGTATATGTTACATATTGAGAAAATCATATAATGGTTAATTAAGATTCTTAGGCGAATTCGAATTCTATTGAGTCTTACGAGATACTACTCTTTTAAAATGTCATCAAATATAATGAGAGGATACAAATTCAAACATCCAGTTTAGTACTGATAGAGTCGTTTCTTTTAAAATACACGAAAATTTGTAAAAGTTGCATGTGCTTTCCTAATACTTACTTATATTGTTTTAACCATTGAAAAATGACTAAATACTTTCTTCTTGTTACAGGGATATGCAGATCTAATATGGATGAAGACAATTCAAACGACTTAGATAATGAGGCAGATATAGAGCCCATGATAATAGATAGGGGACCTTATTTTGAAAGAACTGTGTCGAAAAATGTGACTGCCCTAGTAGGCAAAAGTGCGTATTTGAGCTGTAGAGTTAGGAATCTAGGTAACAGAACGGTGAGTAAAAATCATTTATTTCATACCTGGAAAAGATTTTCCAATGTGAAACGAATACTTCCTTATATAGGGTGTTATTTTTTAGAGTGATAGAACTTTCGATAGGGATAACTGTGATTTGACAGAAGGTAAGAGCCATGTTGTTTTGACAGTTTTGTTCAGTAAGCATTGACAAATTATCATGGAAAGACTCGCGCAACAACGTTAACAAATTGTTGAAATTTATTTTCAAAATAAGTGTTCTATTCGTCAAACTTATAAGAGCACTTCGTGAAATTTATGGTTTACATAATCGTTCATCAGAGCCGCTTATTCGTCGTACTATCGATAGATTTCGGACAACATTTTCTCTACTCGATGCAACAACAACAACAACAGGACATATAACAACATATCGCTGCTGTAAGTAATAGTGTTAATGATTTGTTTATTCCTCGACGTTCACAACAAGTTGGACTCTGTGCATCCACCACATGAAAAATTTTGCATAAAGATCTTGGTCTACACCCATATAAGATCCAACTGGTTCAAGAAGTAAAGCCACTTGACCATTATAAGCGTCGTTTGTTTGCTGATTGGGTCCTAGAACAGCTTGAAGTTGATCCACTTTTTTATCGTAAAATTGTGTTTAGTGATGAAGCTCATTTCTAGTTGGACGGCTATGCAAACGAGCAAAATTGCCGTATCTGGAATGAAAACAATTCTCAAGAAGTTCTGCAGGTTCCATTCCATCCTGAAAAATGCACTGTATGGTGTGCTTTACCCGCTGGAGGCATCATCGGTCCATATTTCTTTAAAAACGATGCTGGAGCTAATCTTACAGTGAATGGTGCTCGCTACAGATCGATGATCAATCACTATTCGTTTCAAAATTTGAATGGTATCGACCCAGAAGTGCTTTGGTTCAACAAGATGGTGCTACACCCCATGCTGTTACCGTAACAATTGATTTAATGAAACAAAGATTTGGCGATAACATTATTTCGAGAAATGGTCAAATTAATTGGCCTCCAAGATAATGCGATATAACTCCACTGGAATATTTTCTTTGGGGTTATGTCAAGTCATTGGTTTATGCTGATGAACCAGAAACAATAGACGCTTTGGAAGCCAATATAACTTTTGCTATTGATGAAATAAGGCCTGAATTACTCAAAAAAGTGGTCCAAAATTTGTCTGGTCGAATGTGGTTCCTCAGAGCTATTCGTGGTTGACATATGCCAGAAATTATTTTTAAAATATAGATGTCATAAAATCATAATATCTTTCAAATAAAAAAAAATTGGCTTCAATCTTAATTTAAATGTGTTTTATTTCAATTTAAAGTTCTATTACTCTAAAAAAAAACACCCGATGCAATATAACTAAGCCAGGGGCGTTGCTCTCGGAAACATTAATGAAATACACAAAGTATTAAGAATAAATGAAAAATCAAATATAGCTCAAAACTGCTCTCACGAAGCCAAACAGCACGTGCACTCATTAATTTTCTCGAAAAGGTATCTAGCAACGGAGTTAGGCGATCTAACTTTATATGAAATATCGAAACAAGATTTTTCACTGAAAATAATTATGAATATAAGCACTGTACGAATTAATAAAGTGACTAATTCGAAATATGGTGAAATATTCTGAAACCGACAAAATGAAGATACTGAATTGTTTCAGCCGTTACTATTTGGTAGTTGATCATAATTAAAACAAATTGTAGAAGTTAGTGTTTTACTACCAAAAAATATATATTATACATTTTCTTGTGACTCGAGTTTCGGAAAATGAACTATCCCATCATCAGACAACTGAAGACCTAACAGTGGTGCAGTGGTATTTAAAAAAAAGTGATAAATATTTTGAATATTTCAACAGATTCTCGGTAACAGCTAATAGTGGTACAGAGGTTTACAATTGGAACGTAATAAAAAAGGGGAGCCTTCTAACAGATATCGGAATGTCGGCAATCGACAAAGAAGATTGTTAAATAGATGGTACCCATTTAACTAACTCAAATAATTTTTGGGGTTACATAGCTCTGTACAGTAATTCATTATTTTTATACTATTTTGTAGTATATCTCAAATATTTGGATTTACAAAGCTCCATACGTTCATTTATTATTTTTTACATTATTTTTATTGTGAACGAATTTGATGATTGAAATTTTCAAATTCGTTCACAATAAAAATAATGCAAAAAATAATGAATGACTGTATGGAGCTTTGTAAATCCAAATATTTGAGATATACAACAAAATAATGTAAAAATAATGAATGACTGGACGGAGCTTTGTAACCCCAAATATTATTTCAGATATTTAAATGGGTACCATTTGTTTAACAAGCTTCTTTGTCGATTGCCGACATTCCGACACCTGTTAGAAGGCCCCTCTTTTTTAACCCGGTTTTTTATCACGGTCCGATTGTAAACTTCTGTACCACTATTAGGTGTTACCGAGAATCTGTTGAAATAATCAAAATATTCATCACTTTTGTTTAAATACCACTGTACCACTGTTAGGTCTTCAGTTGTCTGATGATGGGATAGTTCATTTCCCGAAACTCGAGTCACAAGAAAATGTGTAATATATATTTTTTGGTAGTAAAACATAGTAATTTCTTCTATTTGTTTTAACGACAAAATAAATGTAGCATGGTGATGAAAATTCTAGAAAATATTTGTCTATCGCGGTAAACATACTAAAACGGCCTATTTAAAATGTTTCAAACTGTATAAAATGGAATGCGTTAATAACCAGAATGAAAAATACGGAAGAGAACTGATCTACCTTCCTTCCAAGCCAAACATTATCAACATCCTGATCTATTCACAACTGTCAAAACTACCCAACGTACTGTTTACTACGGAATCGACACCATCCGAATCCTTTACTACCCCTGAAAAGAGACTCCATTGGATCACTTAAAACATTGAAAACTACTATACAAAATATACAAAGCAACCTAAAACGAATTATGTACAAACTATGAAAACAATATATAACGCATTCGCCTATTACGGTAATTCTACCGCAGAATCCCTAGCTGCAGAGCGACTGCGAAAGTTTTCTTGTGCATAAACGTGTCTCTCTTTTCTTCGTTCGTAAAATGAAAAGAAAAATTCAACAATAAATTATAATCTCACAGGAAAATTCGTTCACTGAGAAGAAATGACATTTACTAGCATTAAAATCCCCTTCTAAGACAATGAACTATTCAATTCACCCGAAATTATCGTGGGTAAATAAACCAATATCACGCAGAAATAATTCTTATATCGTATTTTCTAATCAAGATAACTATCACATTTCGTCAAAAAAGCTACCACTTGAATTAATCATCAGGAATGATTCAGGTGGCTCCTCCTATAACAGAATCTAAAGTTATAAATGAAATAATATTCTTTGTCCAATGTTTTGCCTCTGTGCCGATTTAGCTAACAACTGCGAAATAAACAATGGTATTATTTGCAAAAATGAAAAAAATCTCTTCTTAGTTTATGTCCTAATGGTTATGATTCACTCTGTATAATTAAATAAGGTTGAGCAATGTTTTGAAGGAACGAATATAAGTAACTAAGTATATTGGATGTGATTTGAAATACAGTGGGAAGCTAGAGACCTTTATTTTATTTTACTGCCCAGTTCGTTCAACTCAAGAAACATAAAAGGATCCCTATCCTATCTACGTAGAAGATTCAATAGAGAACAGTTGAGTGCTAGCCTTTTCTTGTTGAAAAGAAAAAACGCATTTAAAGCGTCAATGGACTCTCCGAAAACTTAAACGAACAAATGAATCAGGAGAGAATATACTGAACGATAAATTCTTCCTTATTTCAACCTATTATTGCAGATCGAACTGAGAATTCCTGCCGTTTCCAGGCACTTTGCCTGGAACAATCGGCGAAACAAGGGATAATAGATATTGAAAGGTGGAACTACGATGAGTACGCGGCTGAAGGATATCTTTATATTGTTTTAGATTTCTCGCCTTCGTGATATAAGAGGGATTCTTGTGAAAATTGTTAATTTTATAATATTATCTAGAACTTTGTGAGGTAGAATATGCTGAAAATTCATAATTTGCATTTTATCGTTCGCAACAGAGTTTCGGTCACTTCGTCAAACCGTCTCCATTTTATGCTTGAAATTATCTTAAGCAATAAAATTGGATGAATTACAAATGAATAATTCTTGATAAAAGTCATTCATCCAGGCGTTGTGAACATTATAACTTCCGGAAGAAACAATTTAGAGACTTGACGGTTGAATGGAATTAAAAGGTGTCTTCTTTGAGGACATAAAACACATTATTCGGTACAAAAGTTGACATTGTTAAAGCACACATAAACTTTGTTGTTTACACATCAGCAGAATGTGAGAAAAGTAAAGAATGACTTGATATGTAGAGAAACCTTTTTGAATTCTTCGGAAATAATTGATTAAACGTTTACCCATTAGTATGCAAATTCTGGGTTAAGCATACTTCAAATGGAGGTTAAAGAGGGATGTATATTAGACTTTAATGCTTTATTTACAGCCAAAATACATATATTACAAGTTTACAGATTTGAATTATTAACCCAAATTGAGGGAGTCGTTTCGGTGTAGTATCGAACTCTAATTAGGGTGAAAACACTATCTCGTTCGTGGATTAGCATTGGTTCTTTGGGCTTTTTCACCGTTGTTCACGTCACCGACTTCACTTTTATTGGTTTCACTTTTGGGTTTAATTTACGCAAATTAATATCTCATTATAAATAAATAATGAAGATAATACATTCACTTACAGGCCTTTACTGGGTTATGGATTACTAAGAGAGAGAGAGAGAGAAAGAGAGAGAGAGAGAGAGAGAGAGAGAGAGAGAGAGAGAGAGAGAGTTCCTTAGAAGTTTAAAGTGAAATGTGAAAATAAAATAATTCAAGAGTAGAGATAATTGTGTTTCATGAGTTAAGAGAACTTAAAACTCGCGAGTGGTTTATTTTTGGCTTTTTGGACAAGCAATAAAATGCGACTATTTTGGAGATGTTTCTTCAAGGGTATTTTGTGGCTAACTTAGATGAGAGGACTGTTTGATTATTACTTGGGGGACAAAAAAAATGTGATTAGAAGTTACTTCCAGGGAATAAGTGTGAGATCAGATCTTAATGCTCGACAAGAGACTAACGTGTCCGTTTGGTCGAGGGAATGTCTTCAACTGTACCTTTTGGGCTAACTGTAGTGAGAGAATTGTTTATCAGGTAAATTCCGAGACGACATTCGACTGTTGTCGTCTTGAAATGTCTGAAACGGTTCTAATGGGTTTCTACGAAAAAATATTTTCGTTTCTTAACTGGCTTTAAGGCCCGTTTAGGTATCTAAGAATTAAATGAGTCAAATTTGAAAGGCCTAAACTGTTGAACTCAGGGAATGTAACTGTTATGTACCTGCATAGTGAATGAAAAATTCTTTGTTCAAAGTAAATTTGAACAGAAACAATGTAATAATAAACTAGTTGCGACATCTGTTATTGAAACGCCACATCTGTTATCAAAACGCAATATTTTCAATAATATTATCATTTCATTTCAAAAAGGTTATTTCATTTCGAGAAAAAAAAATTAACTTATCAATTCAGTTATCAAAAAAGTTTCAAAATCTCGAGGCTGTTTCATCATTGACTGGCGTGACTTGAAACGAACTTTGTAAAAATATTGGTAACATTTCACAAGAAAACTTTCAATTATGATGAAATAATGCTTTCTATGGAATAAGAAACGAAAAAAAAACTTTTTCACACTTAGCTTTGCAAATTCATCTGACTGCGAAAAGGTCCTTAATAATAGAAGTTCCATTTTCTTATTTCTTTCCTCACGTTAACCGAACTATTTGCTCGACTTGAAGGTTTGAAAGGCTGCCGAAATTTCTGCGTACACATCAGACCCTGCCTTTTGTTTGGTTCTCGAAAGTTTTCCAATTTTTCCCTGGTTCCTGTCGGAAAGTCACTCACAGTCTCACGATCGAAGTTTAATAGGGATACGGATGGAAACATTGTGAGTTTCAGGGTTACGTCAATCCAAATTATTCCCCATGGATTATCCCCTTCATTCCCTAATTTACCTCTCATTCACCAATTTAGGAGATCAGAGCGATCCTGGAAGCTAACGCAGCTTTCTCGCGTCCGTAGCATTGGTTGATAAATGTATCTGCGAACACAAAAAAGCTTTAAACTGCGAGAGAAATATTTAAGTTTGACTCTGAATAGATTTGAAATCATTTTCATGTTGTCAAAAATAATTTCATTATAAATCACATTGAAATAAAATAATATTTTGTGGCTTATTTCAGGGATTCAAATGATTTAAAATTAAAATTTAATGTCAGATCCATTAAAAGATATATTAGATTAATAAAAAATTAGGACTATAAAAACTTATCCATTGCTGTGAAAACCCATAAAAGATTATAGAGATGATAAAATATTTCATTCACAATGTAAGTTTATATACGTACCTATTTCATAATTTTTAATCTTTTCCACTACGGATTTATTGCATGAAAAAATATTGAGAAAATACCTATTCGTCTAAATTTTGATTGATTAAATTTTTTAAAATAAAGAGTTTTTTACTTGATAGAAGAAATATAACAAAATTTGAATATCAAAACAGATTTAATCTGTTAGTCTTCTAAAATTTTAATTTAAAAAAAAAAAATATTCGAATAACTCTCAGAATTAAATTAATGTCTACAATAAGCACCGCTTATATTTAGTAGACGTATATAATCAAAACTCAATATATAATGTCAAATGGAATGAATAAATCAATAGATATAAAAAAAGTTATTAAAATTAATAAATAAAACACAAAATTTTGTGTCTGATCTCACCTTTAAGAACACCAATTGCCTTTCAAAAAATATGAACACAACTTAAGGACTCCTCAAAAAATATAATTTATTTGAAATATTTACTATATTTAAATATTTGAATAAGTTAATTCAGAAATCTCTCAAAACATGCACTATATCTTTAAAAAACAGATATAATTCTAGGTAATCTGTCCATCGGTCCAAAATTATATTCCAAATATCAAAATAAAATAACTATCACTATATCTCACCTCAATACGTGTTTACAGGATGATTGCTTCAAACAGACTAACTTTAAAATTCAAGATGGTCTATGTTCTAACAAAATGTGGATAGCTCAGCGGGAGAGCATCGGACTCGTGACCGGGAGGTCCAGGGTTCGAATCCTATTCAGGTAGAAAAGAAATTTTCTAGTTGGACGGGTATCTGCCACCATTTCACTGTTGGGTCAAAAATTAACAGTGCTGTGACCTAAAGTGGCGCAAGATCGCAGTAACAAAGCCTACACAGAACACAACTGAACTCCTAACTCGTACAAGCTGAAAAAGCTTCTGAGGGATCTTCACAGAAGATCTAGGAGTATCAGGATAATAATAATAATAATAATAATCACAGAAAAGTGTAAGGTATTTTTAATGTTATATTTAAAGCATTGACATTCAATAAGGAGATTTATTAATTATTATATTATTTATCAGTTAATAGACGTATATATATATATATACGTCTATTGAATATAAGCGGTGCTTATTGTACACATTAATTTAATTCTAAAAGTTTTTTGAATGAAACTTTTTTTGAAATTAAAATTGTAGAAGACTAACACATTAAATCTGTTTTGATATTCAAATTTTGTTATATTACTTCTATCAAGTAAAACGCCTTTTTCTATTTTATTTTATATCTAATATATAATTATATTTAGGCTTTAATAAATCTTATTATGGAATGTCAATGATTTAAATATAACCTTAAAAATACCTTACACTTTTCTGTGATTTTGTTAGAATATAGACCATCTTGAATTTTAAAGTTAGTCTGTTTGAAGTAATCATCCTGTAAACACGTATTGAGGTGCGATATAGTGATAGTTATTTGATTTTGATATTTGGAATATTATTATATTTTGGACCGATGAAGAGATTACCTAGAATTATATTTGTTTTTTGAAGATATAGTGCATGTTTTGAGAGATTTCTGAATTAACTTATTCGAATATTTAAATATATTAAATATTTCAAATAAATTATATTTTTTTGACAAGTCCTCATGTTCATGTTTTAAAAGGCAATTGGTGTTCTTAATGGTAAGATCAGAAACAAAATTTTGTCTGCTTCAAATATTTACTTATTAAATTTAATGACTCTTTTTATATCATAAAAAAGAAAAAGGCTTTTCACTTGATAGAAGGAATATAACAAACTTTGGATATCAAAACAAATTAAATATCATATGTTGTCTTCTACAATTTTAATTTCAAAAAATTTTATTCAAAAAACTTTCAGAATTGAATATATGTCTAAAATAAGCACCGCTTACGTGTAATAGACGTATATAATAAAAACTCAATATATAATGTCAAATGGAAAAAATAAACCAATAGATATACGAAAGTCATTAAAATTAATAAATAAATATTTTAAGGAGACAAAATTTTGTTTCTGGTCTTACCTTTAAGAACACCAATTGCCTTTTGAAAACATGAGCACACTTTAAGGACTTCTCAAAGAATATAATTTATTTGAAGTATTTAATATATTTAAATATTCGAATAAGTCAATTCAGATATCTCGTAGAACATGCACTTTATCTTCAAAAAACAAATATAATTCTAAGTAATTCCTTCATCGGTCCTAAATAGAATTCCAAATATCAAAATAAAAAAACTAACCTATAATATATGACAACGCACACGTGGTAACAATGAATGCTTCGAAAATTAACCAACTTTAGAATTCAAGATTGATCTATGTTCTAAAAAAATCAAAGAACAGTGTAAGTTATTTTTAAATTTATTCAAATTCATTGACATTCCATAATGAGATTCATTGAAGCCAAAATATAATTATATATTATATATAAAATAAAATAGAAAAAGGCTTTTTACTTGATACAAGAAATTTAACAAAATTTGGATATCAAAACAAATTAAATATAATATGTTGTCTTCTACAATTTTAGTTTCAAAACATTTTATTCAAAAAACTTTTAGAATTAAATTAATGTCTAAAATAAGCACCGCTTACGTGTAATAGACGTATATAATAAAAACTCAATATATAATGTCAAATGGAATAAATAAACCAATAGATATACGAAAGTCATTAAAATTAATAAATAAATATTTAAAGGAGACAAAATTTTGTTTCTGGTCTTACCTTTGATTGCCAATTGCCTTTTTCTATTTTATTTTATATATTATATATAATTATATTTTGGCTTCAATAAATCTCATTATGGAATGTCGATGAATTTAAATAAACTTAAAAATAACTTACACTGTTCTTTGATTTTGTTAGAACATAGATCAATCTTGAATTCTAAAGTTGGTTTATTTTCGAAGCATTCATTGTTACCACATGTGCGTTGTGATATATTATAGGTTAGTTTTTTGATTTTTATATTGGAAATATTTTTTAGGACCGATGAAGGAATTACTTAGAATTATATTTGTTTTTTGAAGATATAGCGCATGTTTTGAGAAATTTCTGAATTAACTAATTCGAATATTTAAACATATTGAATACTTCAAATAAATTATATTCTTTGAGAAGTCCTGAAAGTGTATTCGTGTTTTTAAAAGGCAATTGGTGTTCTTAAAGGTAAAGACCAGAAACAAAATTTTGTCTCCTTTAAATATTTGTTTATTAATTTTAATGACTTTCGTATATCTATTGGTTTATTTATTCCATTTGACATTTTATATTGAGTTTTTATTATATACGTCAATTGCACGTAAGCGTGTAATCTGTTTTTATATCTGTTAGTTTAATTATTCCATTTGACAGTATATATTGAGTTTTGATTATAAACGTCTATTAAATATAAGCGGTGCTTATTGTAAACATTAATTCAATTCTAAAAGTTTTTTGAATGAAAATTTTTTTGAAATTAAAATTGTAGAAGACTAACAGATCAAATCTATTTTGATATTCAAATTTTATTAAATTTTGTATAGCTGAGACTCAGTATCCAATTATAATTACAGTTTGTTTTTCCACTCATACACATGGTATCTTTTGGATATAACTGAGTCTTGAAAACAACATTATATAATAATAACAATAATAATATTTTTTTCTAAAATCATTATCACACAGGTGGACAATAAAGTAGAAACATGTCAAAAAAAAAACAATACAAAAATTAGAAGAACACTGTCATTCATATTCTAAGACAGAAAAAAGTCTTTAAATTCTGCAAAAGAGTATGGTTCACAATTCAATATAAACAGAAAAACACCCTTACGAAATCAATTGTAATCTGATATGTCCTCAATATCTTTCGGTAGTAGATTATACAATTTAATACTCATGTAAAGTGTGCTTTCTTCAGTATAGGAATATTTATGGATCGGGAAAAAGTATTCTTGAGCTTGTTATTTTTATGATTCTCAAAGTAATAATGATGTTTTCGCAAAAACTGCAAAATCCTGCAGCAATAAAGACCTGAAAGAGTTGAACTATTGTTAGCCTTTAAGTAGTTCCTACAAGATGACCTTAATTTCAAATTGAACATAGTCCTGATTGCTAATTTTTGTGTTACAAAAATATGTTCTACTGATGAATTGGAACCGCAAAATACAATGCCCTAAGATAGAAGTGACTGAAAATTTGCAAAATAGATGGTTCTCATTGTGGTTATATCAACTTGATATCGAATACCCTTCAGTGTGTAAATAACCGAATTTAACATTGATATCAGGGAGTTAACGTGCTGTTCCCAGTTTACGTGTTTGTCTACTGTGATTCCCAAAAGTCTTGTTACCTTCGTGTATTCTCTGTGGACGAACAAAGAATGTGAATGGTAACCATTTGAGTTCTCTCTTAGTTCGAAATGCTACGAGATCGTGTAAATATGATAGGTATTTTTTAATGATTGTTTTTATTTTGATGACAAATTGGACCGATGTGAATCTCAAATTGCCTTTTAGAGGATATACTACATATTTTTGAAGGGTGTTTTGAAGAATTACTTGAGTTTATTTTGGACACTTTCAGAGTGGAATTTGTTTTACATATACCGTTATGAAACATAGCTATCTTCACTGACGGTTTGTGAAGAAGGTTCAATCAATATTATAGATTCTCTTTGATTTTTTTTTAACTCCTTTTGATACTGTGTAAATAGTGTTGATTCTATATATCCACTAAGAGAGAAGTAGTGTTTTTGAAGACATTCATTCAATTTAATTTTTCGAAAAATTTTATAAAATTATTGTAGTGGATATACTAGAATTACTCAGTCTGATATTCAAGATATTGAAGAAGCCTTCTGCCAAGTAGAAACACTTTTTATGTGGGCATAAATGTCTTTACCTGTGATAACTTTTTCGATGGATATGATAATCTGAAGAAAACGTAATACTGACATTTTTTGGGAGAAAGTTTTCCGAAAAAATTCAATCAAGTTGAGGAATATTGTGAACTAAAATCATGCTTGTTATAGGCGATCATATCTTCAATTAGAGTGTTTCCTTTCGGTTTTATTGGAGTTTTTGTAATATTGATGGGAACAGCGTCTTGTACGCGATCAAAATTTTTTCCACGAGGCCAGTCTTCAATCTGCCCTCTCAACATCTAAGAGGTATGAATATCCTTTATGATCTTGTTCCATAAATCATTGTCTGAACATCTTTTATTAGGTTTTGAATCGTCACGATATTCGAACTTCGTATGGGACTTAACACGAACAATTGAAAGTGGAGTTTATATCTTATAGACATTCCCTCGAACAAAAATCAATAGGTATGAAATCATTTTTATTATTATAACAGTAGCTTATACTCTTTTATTAGGGTCCAAGTGCTGGATAGGTATCATCTTCAGTGCTGGGCCAAGACAGGTATTCACATCCTGAGTGAGAATTCACGTACAGGGAAAAGCAGGTATCCAAGTGCTGGGCAAGAATATGTATTCGTATTCTGAGTGAAAATCCATATCTTGGACAGTTATTGGGATATATCGGGTGTTTTTTATAGATTGACAGAATTTTAAATTGAAATAAAACATATTTAAATTAAGATTGAAGCAATTTTTTTTATTTGAAAAATACTTTTATGACATTTATGTTTTGAAAATAATTTCCGGCATCTGTCCACTATGATTAGCTATAAGGAACCGCATTCGACCAGACCAATTTTGGTCCACTTTTTCGAGTAATTCAGGCCTTATTTAATCAATAACACGATAACTGTTGGCTTCCAAGGAGTCTATTGTTTCTGGTTTATCAGCATAAACCAATGAAAATAATCCAGTGGAGTTATATCGTATGATCTTGGAGGACAATTAATTGGAACATTTCTCGAAATAATGTTATCGCCAAATCTTTCTTTCAAAAAATCAATTGTTACGTTGGCAGCATGAGTTTTAGCACCATCTTGTTGGAACCAAAACACTTCTGGGTCGATACCAATTAAATTTTGAAACAAATAATCATTGATCATCGATCTGTATCGAGCACCATTTACTGTAACATATGCAACTATGACTTACAGCACCGATATTTTCTTCTGTACGTACAGTTCTTTTTCTTGTTGTTGCTGTTGCATCGAGTAGTGAAAATCTTGTCCGAAATCTATCGATAATTCGACGAATAAGCTGCTCCAAGGAACGATTATGTAAACAATAGATTTCACGAAGTGTTCTATAAGTTTGGCGAATAGAACACTGATTTTGAAAATAAATTTAAATAATTTGTAAACGTTGTTGCGGCTTGAGTCTTTCCATGATAATTCGTCAATGCTTACCGAACAGAAATGTCAAAAAACATGGCTTCTACCTTCTGTCAAATCACAGTTATCCCTATCGAAAGTTCTATCACTCTAAAAAAACACCGTCTTCCTGTTAAGATGTCGGGTATTGGGTATCATGTGTTAGCTTGGGGACCGCTAGTAAATTGTAACAGGTAACGAGTGCATTGTTATGGTTTTGTGATCTCTATTTGATAAATATCTTTAATAATGGTTTATACATTTGACCATTCGGATTTATAGGGTGAGCAATTACCTGAGGTGCACCTCACGCATTTGCAGTAATAATACACTATACCTTCAGGATTCGTGTAAATTCATATTAAATTTTTCTTTATTACAACTTAGATACAGTTATACGATTTATCAGTATTTACGATCAATGTTTACTATTCACCTCGTGAATATTTATTACTGGGTATTTGGTTTGATGAGGTATATCGAGTGGCCCTTCTAGCTCTCGGTATAACCTTCATAATTTTGTTAATGTATTTATATATTATTATTTCTTTGATATATAGTTATTAATTATTGTTAGCTTATTATTATTATTAGTTATTGTTAGCTTATTTTGTGTTTCCTTTTGTGCCGTATCTACCACTGTTCTGTTTTTAATAAATAATTGAAATTAGCTTTTTTGCTCCTCTGAGGGCATAAAAGAGAGGAGTAACCAGCTAGTTTCCTTTAGATAGGCAGGCATATCTATACCTGACGCCCTTTTTCCCAGTCTGAACTCACGCCCATCTTCCCTGAATTATAGCCGCGAGCCTAATTGCTTTGTGACAGGCTTCCTCAAAGTACATGTGGTAAAAGACCATAGACATTTTGAAATTATTATCATGTTTGGAAACCTATTACTTGAAATGGATCACGAGGATTGACACTTGGCTAGACGAAAGCTTAGTATGGCACCTAATTGAAACCGGAACGGAAAATAAAACTGATTCAATCTACCCGTACAATCCAATCACCGCGAGCAAATCCCGTTACTTAGCGACTAATCTTTTCAATGTCCACCGTAACAAGAGAACGATAACCGTTATCTGCCCGAGCGACGTTTTCCACTATCCAAATAGAGGCATCCATCTTGCCGCGCTCGCGATTCCGAGGAGCGAGAACCGGAAAGGAAAACAAGACGGCAAAAAGTCCGTAACAGGGAGCTTATCTACGCTGACCGAATCGCTCGTGTAGAAAAACTGCGTGATCTTCATTTCTACGTCGGCTAACTGGCTGATGGGAAGGCAGATGGGAAAGCGAAAGCCTTTCCGGACCATTTAGATCGGCACTGAGAAACAGCAGGTGGGACAAAAATAAGAATTAACCTGTCTTCGTGATACAGGCGGGGTTATTGGAGATTTTACAGCCATTTGGGCTATCTGTTCTGGGGTTTGGAAGACCAGATGGGAAAAAGTGATAAGGAGAAGCGATTTGAATAACTTGGTCTTTGAATTCAAGAATGATTCTCTGGAAAGTTGAGTTGGTGATATGAATACTTTTTGGTTTGTTCTAAGTTTCCCAATAATACACTCAAACAAAGTTATATAAACCATTTTGCAGGAAGATGGTATGGATGTGATGTTATTTTCATGGGATATAAAATATATAGCAAAATTTGAATATCAAAACAAATCAAAATATGTTTACCTTCTACAATTTTAATTTCAAAAAATTTTTATTCAAAAACTTTTAGAATTAAATTAATGTCTAAAACAAGCACCGCTTACATTTAATAGACGTATATAATCAAAACTCAATATATAATGTCAAATGGAATAAACAAACCAAAAGATATACGAAAGTCATTAAAATTAATAAATAAATATTTAAAGGAGACAAAATTTGTTTCTGGTCTTAACTTCAAGAATGCCATTTGCCTCTTAAAAACATGAACACACTTAAAGGACCTCTCAAAGAATATAATTTATTTGAAATATTTAATATATTTAAATATTCGAATAAGTAAATTCCGAAATCTCTCAAAGCATGCACTATATCTTCAAAAAAAAATTTGAATATATTTCAGGACTGAAGACGGAATTGCTTAGAATTATATTTGTTTTTTGAAGATATAGTGCATGCTTTGAGAGATTTCTGAATTTACTTATTCGAATATTTAAATATATTAAATATTTCAAATAAATTATATTCTTTGAGAGGTCCTTTAAGTGTGTTCATGTTTTTAAGAGGCAAATGGCATTCTTGAAGTTAAGACCAGAAACAAATTTTGTCTCCTTTAAATATTTATTTATTAATTTTAATGACTTTCGTATATCTTTTGGTTTGTTTATTCCATTTGACATTATATATTGAGTTTTGATTATATACGTCTATTAAATGTAAGCGGTGCTTGTTTTAGACATTAATTTAATTCTAAAAGTTTTTGAATAAAAATTTTTTGAAATTAAAATTGTAGAAGATAAACATATTTTAATTTGTTTTGATATTCAAATTTTGTTATATTTCTTCTATCAAGTAAAAGGCCTTTCTATTTTATTATTATAAAATATATAGGTACTCATAATTTATTTTATTGCAATAATTATGGTTTTAAATTGAACACAGACTGTTTGTTCGCATTAGCCTTTCTTTAAGCAGACCTTCGTATATGTCAAAATTAACTACCATTTGATTTGAATTAAATAATAAAGATTATTTCCATAATTTTTAATATAACCATAACTGTTTCATCAACAGTCTTCACCAATTATACATTTTGAACTAACTCTTAAAATTAAACCTTTAATTCTTTTATAGCTTAAAAGTTTGAAAATTATTAAAAACTTTTAGTGCTTTACTACTCCCATATTATTAGTTGACAAAGAACTAATAATTTTTTAAAAAACAACGAATGAACCCCTGTTTAAATCTCGTAAGCATTGTGTGATGATAATAAAACCACCTTTAATTAGCATCAATTTATAGACAAGAATTTAGAAATTGAATTTTAGTAGAATTTTCATATAATCATGAATAATGAAGAGAAATCTTAACCGCAAATTTCAGTTTGAATGGAGAGGAAAATATTCAATTTTTTTAACGCTGGTATATAGGTCATAATTTTCATTACTTGTTAAAGTTATCTAATAAAGTAATAAATATTTTTATAATTAACAAGTTGAAGTGAGGAGAGTTTCCAAGCGAAATTCTCATAGCAATACTTACATTTAAAAAAATCATTCTAATTCACTATAATATCCAGTTCTAATATAAGAATATCCCAATTTTCCATTTGTTAAGCAAACGATCTTCCACAATTCTTCATTGTCTATTTAATTTAGTAAAGAAAATTATTTTTTTTCCTAAGTTAATATGTAAACATCGTCACGAATCAGACGCCAAAAAAAATTCCGTTGGGACAAACAAGATTGCCAATTCTGGAAACTAGTTCAAGAAAACTCCGTCAGGACCGCAGCAATTGCCTCCCGTTTCGTAGTAAATGATCTGTGACGAAAATTGGATTTGAATGTTGTTCAGACTGTGTTACCATCGATTTAGATTCCGCCGTGCGTTATAGGATTCTCGTTTAATTTTTTTAGGACAGTGCTTTTGGAAATAAATGAAGCGTGAACTCGAATTCAGTGTATACTGAACTCAAATCACATTGCTTATATATCACAAAGAATACATTGAATATTATAATATAAAATTTCTACACGGGTTTCTTGAATACCTATGCTTAATAAAATAATTCCAACGATAGGAAGGTTTTATAACAAAGAAAATATGGTGCAAAATGGCGAATGTGTCGGAACATTTAACTCTATATTTAATTAATTTTGCGATCCTTCTTTTTCTATAGTGCAATGACATCAGATCGCGACATTATTATTTTTCGTCTTCAAGACACACTGTTTGCTTCTTCATGAAACGAATCAAGTAATTATATCAATAATCCATGTTTCCCGGAGACCGATAATATCTTGGAAGACAGAGTTAGACCAAAATCCGCATAAAACGCATGGGAGTAATTCAGATAGCCCTAGAGGTACCCCTGAACTTCTGGTTGATACTAATTGTGAACATATTATCTAAAGTGAATATTTCCGTAAATATATATATTGGCAAGCCAAATCTTATATTTAAAGCGAAACAACTGATTTAAATTATTCAGACAAGCACGCAAGAACTTCGAAAAATATTATTTAATATATCATGTGAGATGCTCTCCATTAGGTGAAGACTGAATCGATTCATATTTCTTGAGTATTCAATTATTTTCAAAACTAACAGTTTATTTTCTTGCATTCCTGGTTTCTGATATGCATATTCATTTTAATGAATTTGCATCATGATTTTTTTTCATTTAGAAAGTTGGAACTACTAAGTTATCATATTCTATTTTAAATTTACCTCAAAAGTCAGTGCATGCTGCTCATTCATCCAAATATATTTTCAAACTTACGCAAATGTATACAGAGAGAATATTTACGTGGCCGGTATTGATCGAAATTAATCATGTAAATATTCCCTTTCAATGAACCTGTGCAAATTGAACGAAATGAATTGTTTTGCTCTTTTATTGATAATTTTAGTTACGTAGACAGAATATCTGGTTCATTTCTATATAACCAGCTACATTGAATAATGAGTGATTCATTAGTTGTTTGAACTGCATGTGTATTAGGTTGCGAAAATTTTTTACTTCAAGGTATTTATTTCATCGAAACTACTAAAATAGGATCAACATCTGTCAATGACTTTATTCAAACGTTAATAAAATCATTATAGGTTCTGTGGCTGCTCTAGTGTTCATGAATTTTCTTCAATATTTACCATAAAGCAATAATTACATATTTACTTAGAAACTCCAGATTTAAAATGGAATGAAATGAGAAATAACTTCGTTATCTATCACTCCTCAATACTCTTGAATATACAGTGCCTCGAGTTTCATAGTGTTTACTACATTTTCAAACTGAGTACAACAAATTGCATTACAAAAATTTTATATTCTTATATTTGAGATTTCGGCTTGTGCAAAACTTCAAGGAGTGGGGTGTGCCAAAGGTCCGTCTCTCATAAAATTTTTTCATTTCTGAAACCTGCTTGTGCTTACAAAATTTTGTTGATTCCAGGATATCTAGTTTCTTTCCTTTCGCTTCCAGATGTAATATTTTTGATTGTCCCATTCTGGAAAGACATGATTGGTTTCGAAAAAATGTTTCACATAATTAGAGTTATCTTTCTCGTTCCTAATAGATGATTGTTCTGGTTCGAACCTATCTTGGACAAATCTTCCGCTTTTCCTTCATATACACTAGAGCAGTGTTGATAATTCAATTTATAGACTCCAGAATTATTCGGTCGGCTATTTTTGTCTATAGCAGTGAAAAAAAGGTTGAAAATTTTATGTGACGGTGTGAATGCTATTTTGTATTAGTTATTGCAATTACTTGAGCTATTTTATGCGAGATTGTTGTGAAATATATTCTTTTAAAAATATTTTTTATTGTTTCAAAACAGAAAACAATTATTTATACATACATTGTTATTTAATGTAATAATAATTTAATCCTATTATTTATTTGAATATTTTGATATTAGCCTTTCACATATTTAATTTAAAAAAATTATATAATATTTAATAACTATAATTTCAGGAATTAAATTAAATTAATGTCATATAAGTACCACTTATATCAAACGACATATAAAATAAACATTCATTATAAGACATCCAAATTATATAACAAAATCCAATAAATAAAAATTGTTAACCAAAATCCTATAAATTAAATATTTTGAGTAGACAAAATTTTGTTTCTGCTCATCAATCTTATGAAAACAGATATCTTTCAAAAATGTTCAACATAATCTTGAGAATTTCATCATAAAACTATCTTACTTAGAAACTTCAATATTATTGTATATCTAACTAAGTTACTTTTCATGAAATCTCAAGATATGTAGAAACATCACTAAAAAACAAGTTTTAAGAGAGAGTTTGCTTCGTCAGTACTCAATTATATTCATATTCAAAAATATATAACATCAATCAACAAAAATATTTTCCCACCTTTTAACCTTTCAGAAAGCTTCTAGTATATGAATACTGAAAACTTTAATGGAGTGTAATGTTAACTCAAATAAATAATTCTGTGGTTTACCATTGATCCAAAAGATTGAAAGGCAATTTAACGGCATCTGTTATAGAACATGGACTAACTGAATAAAGAATGTTAAGGAAACCGAATAATTATATATTATAAATAAAATAAATAGAGGTTTATACTTGATAGAAGATGTACTTTAGTTTAATTTAATTCCAGAAGTTATAATTATTGAATATAATTTTTTGAAATTAAATATGTAGAAGGCTAATATTAATATATATATATATATATATATATATATATATATATATATATATATATATATATATATATATATATATATATATATATATATATATATATATATATATATATAACTACAGAATTATTTATTTGAGTTAACATTACACTCCATTTAAATTTTTAGTATTCATTTAGCAGAAGGGTTTTGAATGGTTAAAAGGTGAGAAATTATTTTTGTTGATTGATGTTATACATTATTGAATATGGATATAATTGAGTACTGACGAAGCAAAGTCTCTCTTAAAACTTGTTTTTTAGTAATGTTTTTGCATATCTTGAGATTTTATAAAAAGTAACTTAGATATCCAATAATATTGAATATTCTAAATAAGATAGTTTTATGAACAAATTCTTAAGATTATGTTAAACATTTTTGAAAGATATCTGTTTTCATAAGATTCATGAGTAGAAACAAAAATTGTCAACTCAAAATATTTAATTTATAGGATTTTGGTTAACAATTTTTATTTATTGGATTTTGTTATATCATTTGGATGTCTTATAATGAATGCTTATTTTATATGTCGTTTGATATAAGTGGTACTTATGTGAAATTAATTTAATTTAATTCCTGAAGTTATAATTATTAAATATAATTTTTTGGAATTAAATATAGAAGGCTAATATTAAAATATTTAAATAATTTCATATACCTTCTATCAAGTATAAAACTCTATTTATTAAGAATAATCTCAATTAGTAAATTAAGATTTATTTTGTGATCGCTATTTATAATTCAACTTTTGAAAATGCTTATGATCCATTATTTTGAAGAAAGGGCCTGTCTAGTGTAAATATTAACTAATCGATGGAAAATTATTCGAATAGTAGTCAAAAACAAAAAATTTTCTCAGAAATTTATCTAGAAAAAAAACAGTAGTATTCAGTTTACCATAAATCAATAACTGAAGGAGCCAAAGATTGAGACAAGGAATAAATTCAATTTTAATGCCTACTGAGAAGCTTTCTGAAGAAATGATTGAAAATTTTGTTATTATCAGTTGTTTATATATAGTGAAAAAATGTATGGTATGTAAGCTCAATCAAATAAATTCAAGCAATGTAATTTTGCCAAAAAAACAAATTTCTATGAGTTTAGGAGAAGGTTGTTAATACGATCAATAACGAACAAAATTATATAAGGGATCTATGATCCAATATGCTCTTGGCATGGATCTGAGCTAAAGAATTGTGATTATTGTTATGAAGAATAGTAATTATAGAGTTAGAAGCCACAGAATTTGGGAAATTTTTTAAATTGAATATTTAAGATCAATACACCTGAAAATATATGAATAATTTAAGAAAGTATCCTTTGAAACCTATAATTCATTAGGCATAATATAAATATATATTTAATATATATAAAAACCCAAAACCTAAAATGAACAAATCAAATTTGTCAGGTATTCACCCGTTATCATCTAGTATCGGCCCAAAATCATATATTGGACAAACTGGAAAGTCTTTTAACAGTATAATAAAGGAACACCGATGCTGTTTCCTCGATAATATGAATTCTACGCATAAAAATAGTGAAACATGATTTTGATGAACCTTTCAAGATTTTGCATGGAGAAAATGAGGATCTGAAGCTAAACCTGTTAGGAAGTTCAGGATTAAATCAATTGTGAAGTAAGTAGATTTTATTGAATGAACTAACTGAGTTATGAAATTCACCTCTATTGGATTTATTCACCTGGGGACCCAGTGGTTTCACCAATATTAATGGAAAATTTTATTGTAGCGTTATCTCACAGCAGAAACCATGTTTCCAAATTTTAAACCAGTTTTTTATAAGCATTTGAAGAAGTTACTATGTAAGCGAAACCCGTCATGTGAACAATTCACAATAATTGTTAGTGTTATTCAATTAAAATATTGGTTAGAATTCACGGTATTCCATTTTAATTCCCAATCCTGTAACACCTTTGGGAAGAAGACTTTTACAGAATGGAAAAGTTGCAACGTGACGTTTCACTGGTTCTTCTCGAACTTTGATCAGCAAAAGTGAGAAAGTGTACACAGAGCCTCTGTCTTCACTGCTGCCTTGGAGAACACGGGTCTCCATAGAATCGCATCGACAGACGAACGTGGGAAAAAAGTTAGCCCCCAAGCGTCCTCAGAAGAATTTCAATCCACATCATATCCATTCCGCATGATCGAAACCGAAGCCGGCTAATTGCTTTCATCTCCAGATTAACGAAGGACCGTTCAAAGTGTGCTCTTCACTCCTCCTAATGGTTTCCGACGTAAAGTCCGGCTGGCCGGGCACTGGGGCCCCTTCAAATTGAAAAAGTTTTCGAGTGTGCAGCTATAACGCGGAAGCGCTGCGGTCGTCAAGGGGGAGGTTCTTGTCGATATTCAGTCAACTGCTTCGGTTTTATTTCCCACTTGGATGAGGTTATGAGTATCTATATACCCGGGAAGTTTTAGGAAGTTCGATTGGTTCATTGAGAAACATATAAGGGACTTAATAGTTACTATATGGGGTTGACTCCAGAGTGTGGTATAACGAAGGTGCGATGTGGGAATTTATTTCTATTAGAGAATATAAAAGAAGAGAAAAGGTTTTATTTAACTGTATTTTAAGAAATGTATTCATTCGTTACATTTGTGGGACTTCGTTATATTTTTAAAACTTCTATGCTTGGGTGACTGTAGGCATGTGGATTTTGTTGTATAAAGGCTGCCCCTTTGAACTTGCGCTTTTTCCAGTGATGTTCCCGGTAAACAATCCATTGGATGTTATGATTCTTGATCAGATAAGTTATGCTATGCCTGATTTGGCTGTGTTTCCTTTAAGGGTGTAATTTTTGTGTTTCTTAACTCTGACTCCAAGGAGCCGTTTCCTTTCTCCTATGTAAGATGCCCCATATTCCCAAGTTATCAAGTAGATGCAGTATTTGTTGGTAAATGAGTGTTTCGATTTGGTTTTATCAGGAAACTCCTAAAGGTATTTTCCGATATGAACGCTGTCTGGATTTTGTGTCCCGAGCTATTCTGTGAATCTTCTCTGGCACACCTTTCACACAAGATATTTAACTTCTTGCCTTATTCACTGCAGAGTCATGCTTACCGTAAGATGGCTGCATTTATATATGGTGACCTCAATTAGTTCAGAATAATAGCCATTTGCCACAAAATTGACATTTTTCACTTGGCCTAGATCATCCATATTATTGTATATATTTTCGTATGGTTTTCCTTATGATGCGTGATTGGGGGTACTGCCCCGTATGTTTTAGTTTCCTGTATAATGGAAAATGTATTGTGATTCCTCTTGACCAATACATCCAGGAAGGGTAATTTGGCATCATCTTCTTTTTCCATGGTGAATTTGATAGATTGTCGGATATTTTTTATGTGTTGAAAGAAAAGATCTAATTCTTCTTCGTTGTCCTTCCATACGAAAAAAGCATCATCAACATATCTCAGCCAGGTCTTAGGTGTGAGCCTTGCAGACTTAATTGCTGCTTGTGAAGGTTTTCCACTTCGAAACTCATGAGGCGGTCTTCTGGTTTCGTTGTTGCCAATGATTTCAATGAAGTGGCTAGAATTTTTCACAAGGGAGGTCGTTCTTCCCTGCTGAGGCTTGATGATCTGCAATAAAAAGGTCGAAAGATTGCTGGTAGTAGAACGGTATGCCATCCTTGTGAACTTCAGGTAATTTACACAGATGACGTGGCTTATTGTAATGCGAAGTGAATGATATTCTAGTGTTTTCTGACATGTAGTCTTTGATTTCTTCATTGTCTCTCAAATTGTTCTCTCAGTTGAAGTATTGGTAAAAGGTTTGTGAGTCCTTTTCGTGCTGCTTCTTCTGGTTTTGATAACTCAAAAAGGCAGTCTTCATAAAACAAAATACACATGCCTACAGCATGTCCACAAACATAGAAGTCCCACAAGTATGGCGACCTCTACTGCACCGATAGTAGAAGGTAAAATTAGCCCCGCCCCAACTTCTGCACGTGGTTACTACCCCACCCATGAATATATAAGACAAAAGACAAAGAGAATCATCAATATTCACTTGAAAATAGTCAGGCATACGTAACTAACCAAAGCGCCGTGAAAAACACAATACAATTTTTTTGACACTCCACTTATGGAATTATAAGCATTCCTCCCTAAATGAATTAATTGAATCTATGATGTCTAATATGTGCATGGTAAATACGAAGTTTTTCGAATCTGAGTTAGCGCTCTTATCTTTAATAAAGCCCAATAATTGAACAAAGTAATATAGATCATTTCCACAATTCATTATTACCGACAATTTTTTGGCCAACACTGTGTCTTTGTTAAGTTTACATCTCAAACTAACTCTAAACATTACACAACACTTCTTATGTAGCTAAAATCTTGAGAAAAGTGGTGGTACAATCAACTAAACATTTTCGGAAATAAAGATATGAAAAACATTGCAAAAAAGGGGATACAAATGACCATCAATTCACAGAAATATCGATAAAGAAAATTATGCGAAAAAAGGAATATAAAAAACCATAAAATATATGGGAGCCAATTAAAGGAACTACCTTGTGAAAATATTCAACAATGGGGATCTTCAAATCTGTTTGGTCGTTGAGAAGAATTTTGAGATTCTTGTACCTACTAAATTCTACTGCTCCCAAAAGCGCGAGTCTGGTAATTTTATTCTCGTAATGAAAATTTCATAGTTATTGTTGAAGTAATATCCGAATTCTTTCAAATAAGTGGAGTATGTTGAATGTGAGACGTGTAACTTCGCTGGTGTTGCTGAATTATTTTCCCAAAAGATCTTCCTGTTTGACCAATATATACCATAGGGCGATCACTAATGGACTCCAGATTTACTGTCTTTATTTTCTTCATCTTCTTATTTTTTATGTGAATTCCTAAATTATTGACCATTCTAACAGCTACATTCAAGTCAAATTTCATTTAAAAATACTTGACAATATTATGTGAGATTTTATTCACGTAAGGAATGAAAATGTTTCTTTCAGTCAAATCTTACTGGTAAACTAAATTCAATGCATTTTTCTTTCGATTTTTGTTTGAAACTTTCTCTATTATAATTATTTTATATATTGAATTTAATTTTCCGGATCATACTCAATTCTATAAAAAGTTATCACGAGTCATAGGTACATTAACCAATATACTGATCATACTGTGATATGATTCGTGGAAATATATATTATTTTATTTAATTAAAATTAATTTTTATCATGTTAGGACCGATTCAATAAAATTCAAGCACAATAGGTTTTATTGATCGTCGGTGATAAGGAGCAAATATGCCTATTTGAAAGCTTCATGGCTATTCATCAATGCATTGCTGGATATTCCTCAGTGCATACCGCGAGACTAATTTATTAAATTTCATTTGAGTTTCGAGCTGTAACACAGATGTATATTATTTGATAGATTCGGTCTTCACTTGGTGGAAACTCATTTTAATTAAAAAAATGTATATATGACAGTAATTTATTTCCACAAAAATGTTTGTACTAATACAACAATTGTTTCACCACGATGTGGCTTCTTCAGGTATTACATTGCAGACAGTACAATGTAGTACCTGAAGAAGCCACATCGTGGTGAAACAATTGTTGTATTAGTACAAACATTTTTGTGGAAATAAATACTGTCATATATACATTTTTTTAATTAAGATGTATATTGCACTATTTCGATTCGAGAAACTTCCCATGCTCATACTCTCTATTATATAAAATTATGTTGGATTCGAGAAATATTTGAAGATTTAATTCTCATTATTTACAAAAAAAAACTAATTAATGTTTTAATATCAAATGTCGTTTTTGAAGTAAATAAACTATTTGATTTGGACAAAATGGCTGACCCGTCTTTCCAATACTTGAACTAATAGGTATAAGGTGTTTTACAGTGATAGAACTTTCGATAGGGATAACTGTGATTTGACAGAAGTTAGAAGCCATGTTGTTTTGACATTTCTGTTTCGTGATCATTGACAAATTATCATGGAAAGACTCACGCCGCAACAACGTTTACAAATTGTTGAAATTTATATTCAAAATCAGTGTTCTATTCGCCAAACTTATAGAGAACTTCCTGAAATTTATTGTTTACATAATAGTTCCCCAGAGCAGCTTATTCGTCGAACTATCGATAGATTGTGGACAAGATTTTCTCTACTCTATGCAACAACAACAACAAGACGAAGGACTGTAGGTACAGAAGAATATATCGCTGCTGTAAATCATAGTGTTAATGGTGATTCAGATTTGTCTATTTGTCGACGTTCACAACAAATTGGACTCTGTGCATCCACCACATGAAAAATTTTGCGTAAAGATCTTGGTCTACACCCATACAAGATTCAACTGGTTCAAGAACTAAAGCCAGTTGATCATAAAAAGCATCATTAGTTTGCTTATTGGGCTATAGAACAGCTTGAAGTTGATCTACTATTTTATCGTAAAATTGTGTTCAGTGATGAAGCTCATTTCTGGTTTAACGGCTATGTAAACAAGCAAAATTGCCGTATATGGAGTGAAAACAATCCTCAAGAAGTCCTGCAGGTACCATTGCATCCTGAAAAATGCACTGTATGGTGTGCTTTACACGCTGGAGGCATCATCGGTCCATATTTCTTTAAAAACGATGCTGGAGCTAATGTTACAGTGAATGGTGCTCGTTCAGTTCGATAACCAATGATTATTTGTTTCAAAATTTTAACGGTATCGACCCAGAACTATTTTGGTTCCAACCAGATTGTGCTACACTTCATGCTGCTACCGTAACAATTTATTCATTGAAAGAAACAATTGGCGATAACACAATTTCGGAAATGGTCCCATTAATTGGCCTCCAAGATCATGCGACATAACTCTATTGGATTATTTTCTTTGGGGGTATGTCAAGTCATTGGTTTATGCTGATAAACCAGATAAAATAGACGCTTTGGAAGCCAACATAACTCGTTTAATTGATTAAATAAGGCCTGAGTTACTCGAAAAAGCGGTCCAAAATTGGTCTGTTTGAATGCGGTTCCTTAGGGCTAGTCGTGGTGGACATATGCCGGAAATTATTTTTAAAACATAAATGTCATAAGATTAACTTTCAATAAAAAATTATCTTCAATCTCAATTTAAATGTGTTTTATCACTCTAAAAAAAACACCCGATATGTAGCTCAAACACACCACCATCAAAAAGCTGAAATATTTCCTGTTTCCTCTACATGTAGATATTTTTGATCAAATTTGCACGTCATCCAACCCAAAGTCATTGCATTCGCTTATCCATCAAAAATCGGATGCGTTCTGCTGTTCCTCTAACCAAACTGTCACGTCCCATGACGAAGTGTTTTCGAAAACGTTGATGCCGCGACAGCATCCGCCAATGATCCGACCCTAAATCGCGAAAGATACCAAACTTTGTCGATTTGCATCGGGGATGAAACGTACGTTGGTTGTTTTATCCCGGAATGCGGCGTTGTAATTGAATCGTCCCATCCCGTAGGACGAGTTCGGTTTATTTGCGAGCATAATTTATTAAAACGGGGTCAACATAAGTACCGTAGGCGTATCTCTAGTGTCATTATCGCTGTCGACTATCTCGTATGTGATAGATGTTATAGACCGACTACGCGTTGCTGTCTGGCGTAAACCGTAATACAGACTCTGTATGTTGATGCGGTTTAAACATGCCGTCTATAAACAATTCATGTCCAGAAAGATTAGACTACATAGGTTGAGGGACGCTGATTAATGGTCTGTGTGCTTGAAAACTGTGAAATAACCAACGTTGTATTTTTGTATGATTAACGAACAGTGACAGTGACAAGTTTAATTCAAATATCAAATTCAAGTTATAAAGTATTCCTCCATGCATTTTGTCTCATGTTAAATTTGTGACAGTTAGGTCAGGGATCAGAATAGAATAGTTTAAAAGATCTAAGCGAGTAGACAGCAGAAGCTACTTCATTTTATAGTAATAATAATAAGTTTATTTGCCAAATCAATAAAATTGAAATTATAATATATTCCTTTTAAAGCAAATAGAAATAATGACAGCAGACCCAAGACAACCGTTAGATTGTGTTTGGGATTATTATTATTATTCTGATACTCCTAGATCTTCTGTGAAGATCCCTCAGAAGCTTTTTTAGCTCGTGCGAGTCAGCAGTTCAGTTGTGTTCTGGGTAGACTTTGTTACTGCGATCTTGCGCTACTTAAGGTTACAGCACTGTTAATTTGAGAGCCAACACTGAAATGGTAGCCGATACCATCACCCACTCAGACAACCAGCCCATAATCATATCGTCTCTTCAACTTATCAACATGAGATGTTCAACATCAGCATCGAATTGATCCTCAATACATATGTCCTCTGTACGTATTTTTTTTTTAGAGTGATAGAACTTTCGATAGGGATAACTGTGACTTGACAGAAGGTAGAAACCACGTTGTTTTGACATTTCTGTTCAAAGCGCATTGACAAATTGTCATGGAAAGACTCACGCCTCAACAACATTTATAAATTGTTGAAATTTATTTTCAAAATCAGTGTTCTATTAGCCAAACTTATAGAGCACTTCGTGAAATTTATGATTTACATTATCGTCCATCAGAGCAGCTTATTCGTCGAACTACTGATAGATTTCGGACAACATTTTCTCTACTCGATGCAACAATAACAACAAGACAAATAACTGTACGTACAGAAGAAAATATCACTTCTGGTGTGTTATAGTGTTAATGATGATCCAGATTTGTTTATTCGTCGACGTTCACAACAAGTTGGACTCTGTGCATCCACCACATGGAAAATTAAGCGTAAAGACCTTGGTATTCACCCATACAAGATCCAACTGGTTCGAGAACTAAAGCCACTTGACCATAATAAGCCTAGTTTGTTTGCTGATTGGGCCCTAAAACAACTTGAAGTTTATCCATTTTTTTATCGTAAAATTGTGTTTAGTGGTTCAACGGCTATGTAAACAGGCAAAATTGCCGTATATTGAGTGAAAACAATCCTCAAGAAGTTCTGCAGGTTCCATTGCATCCTGAAAAATGCACTGTATGGTGTGCTTCACACGCTGAAGGCATCATCGGCTCAAATTTCTCCAAAAACGATGCAGGACCTAATGTTACAGCGAATGGTGCTCTTTACAGATCGATGATCAATCATTATTTGTTTCAAAATTTGAATGGTATCGACCCAGAAGTGTTTTGGTTCCAACATGATGGTGCTACACCTCATGCTGCTATCGTAACACTTGATTTATTCAAAGAAAGATTTGGCGATAACACTAATTCGAGAAATGGTCCAATTAATTAGCCTCCAAGATCATGCGACATAACTCCACTGGATTATTTTCTTTGGGGTTATGTCAAGTCATTGGTTTATGCTGATAAACCAGAAACAATAGACGCTTTGGAAGCCAACATAACTCGTGTTATTGATGAAATAAGGCCTGAAACACTCGAAAAAGTGGCCCAAAATTGGTCTGGCCGAATGGGGAGACCAGGGCCAGTTGTCACAAGTTTAAGTGATTATTATCTACAAAAAAATCGAAGCATTACATGCAAATTCAGTGCATAACCAACATGATTCATGCTTTGTAAATACAAGTTGAAATATATAGAGCTATACATGAATTCCAAATGCAAAATTTAAATTTATAAGAGAATAGACACAAATGTGTCAACTTGCTCCTTGCCGGGGATGGATGTCACATTACATTCTTTCCGATGCCTTTGCATAAGGTCTCAGTCTTTCTGGAGTTATTATTCCGGCTTCTATAACCACTGCAGCACTGATGAGGAGGACTAATTTGAATATTTCTTTTGGCGTTTTGGTTTCCAAGCTCTAACATGGATTCTTGCGGATCGGGCCTAACATCTTCATTGAAGATATCCGAATCTGGCCTATCTCCTTCGCTGAAGATGCCCGGATCCGGCTTATCAGTGACAGAGCTTGCAAGAAACTCATCATCGGTAAAAATGTCGCTATTGTATAAGAATACACTTGACACCTGAAATCCAGACTGGATATTTTCAGCTGGAAATCCGAGAGGGTAGGAAATAGAAACAACTGAACGAATGTCATATATAGTCATGGTTTTTCCCGGAATTATATAAAATCCAAGCATCAGAATATGTATTTGAATGTATTTGAATATTACTTAAAAGGACCTAATTCAGTGCGGTCGAGAGGTTGAAGTTTATGGGACCAACGTGGGTGAAAGGAAAGCATAACAATACCATTTCCTTTGGCAAAATCAAGCCCTTCTATGCTCAAGTGTGAATAGTTATCTAATAGAAACAGGCAAAGTTTTTCCACTGTACTTTTTACATGAAGATGAAAAAATTCAAGAAAATCCAAGAAATGTGACTCTTGCATCCAACCTGATGAATTTGCTGAACCTTGTGAACCAGATGGAGCCGAATTTGAAAAATGATGTTTGAAATGTACACCTGAAAATATAAAAAAGGAGGTATGGAATTTTCTATAGCTGGCACTGCACCTGCTATAGTTACAAGAGTTCCTCTCTCTGTTGAAACAATCGAACCCACCTGTTTGAGTCTTCGTCTTGCGACAACGCGGTCAAGTTTTTGAACGGTTGTAACGTCAATTTCGTTCATTTTTCAAATTTCGTGAGTCTTGTTTCTCCATAACGGAAGCCAAATTGTCAAAAAAGGCGTTGACGTTCTGTTGAAGCTGCTTGCCCTTGCTAAACTGGTTGCCTCCGGTTTTCAAGTGGATAATACAGGATGACGCTTTGAGAACCCACTAAATCAGTTGGCAGCAGCCATTTTTTTGAAGCTTCCATTTTTCCGGCATTTTCAATGAATGAGCGCTAGAGTTTAATAACTCGACTTATTCAGAAAGTACAAAGTTAAAATTTGCAGTAAATCGAAGCCACTAAACTGAAACATAAAACGAGTTCAATAGTTTTTTTTAATATGAAAACGTCTTGAAAATACAAGTTATATCACTCGAGGAAATATACTTCGGTATAGCGATTTCAAATTGTTCTCCAAGTTTTCGTGAATAATTTTTCATCTGAAGATAGTAACCTCAACAGAGCAGTTATCATGAAACAATAATTTTTCCTAGATTCAATCCTTACCTGAAGTGCTTCAACATCTCCTATTGCAACAACTAAACTATGTTACTAAAATCCAAACCATTTTTCGAGTATACAATAACACCATCATTTTCATTAAAATCTCCCTCATGATACAACACACAGTATTCAGGCAAACAATACAGAAATTTAGGTTTCTAGGAAAAAATAAGACATTTTTGAGGGGCTTAGATTGCCTCTGGAACCCTGGGAACGTAAGTATAATGTACGTGCCTAGTAAAAATAAAAAATTCCTTGTTTGATGTAGAATTCGAACAATTAAGTATTATGACTAATCAGCTAGAAGAATCCTACTAAAGAAAAACAACTAGTTATAAATAACTTATCGCTTGATATTTTATGGCTCGTTAACTAATTCTTTATATATATATATATATATATATATATATATATATATATATATATATATATATATATATTGAATTAGTTAACGACTCATAAATGTTATATATATATATATATATATTTATATATATATATATATATATATATATATAACATATATCACTGAAATTGAAATGATTCAGCAAGAACAGTTTAGATTCAACTCAAAAAAATCATTTAAATCCTTATTTTTATGAAAAGTACATTTCAATTAGAAGTCATTCATAGAAAACACAATTTATTTAAACAAAATCATATTTTGATCAGAGAACTTAAGTAAACTTGGAACACTTCACGGGAGAAAATTTTAAATCAGGAAAAAATACAACTGTCAAAAATTTTATAATATAAATATCTCTGAAAAATATATATAATTCATTGAGTTGAACATTTTGAACTGAAAATTTGGTCATGTCAAATGTTATTGATGATATTGATCATGTTTACAATTTCGGATCCAAAGAAAAATCAAAAAAGAGTTCATTTAAAACTAGAAATATCAAACCACCCTCTGTCTCCTTAGAGTTTCAGTGATTCTTGTTGTTTCAGGAAATACAGATGCACAAATTATTGGAATTTATTTGAAAACATTCAATTAAAATATATTTAGCAATTTTTAAAACTAATTATTAGCATTTTATAGGGAAATTTCTGAAGCAAGAATATTGTTGAAGTTTGATACATGATATAGGTTATAAAACGATACGAAAATTGATTTTAATGTGAAAAAGTGCAGAATTATTGAAACAAGTGGTAGAAATTACTATGTCTTAATACCTATAAATTGAACAACTGAACTTCAGTAGTTTGAGGATGGGATAGTTAATTCCTGAAACTTGAGTCACAATTAAATGCGTAAAATATCAATTTATTGGTCATAAAACATAGTAATTTCTGCAACTTGTTTTAATTATGATGACCTACCAAATAGTAACGGTTTAAACCGTTCAGTATTTTGCAGAATTATATCGGAATATGTTAGATTTCATGTTTTAATTACATTTCCCAAGTAAAAATCGTATTATAGAATCAGATAGAAATTTAAATCTACTTAGTGATTTGAATTATTCAATTGAACTAAGTTATTTTTGGTTCTGATAAGATTAGTTTTTTGAGACTTTAATAATTAACTACATATTCATCAATGCAAGGGAATAAGATAAGCAACATATATGAAAGCATAGACGAATTAACAATGGAATAACCTGGACGATCCAAAGCAAATCAAGTATTATACAAATTGATAACGTTCAACTGAAAACAACCTATCTCGTTTTCATCCAGTTCACTGAATAAAATCGAATCCTATATACTCCTGATTTTCACAAACACATTATTCCATTTTACCAGTTCCTAGATCCTTCCCCATTAACTCTTTCCACTGTCAATTCGATAGAAGAAGAATAAAAATGAATAGAAATGTTTTCAACAGCGAAACTAGGGGTGGTTATAACGTGTTCGGTGGAGGTGTTTCGTTAGTTCGAAGAAAATAATAAAACAATTGGAGAAAAACTGATTTAACGTTGGGATCTTTTGCGCATTGATTTACATTCTGTCAAGAAAGTACGGGGAATTATCGATTTAAATCTGGCGGGGCAATGAGGCAGGTAAAATTTTTTTTTCCTAGGTTGTTACCACTGTCCTTAATTACTATGCAAAGCTTGAGCGGGATCTGTCAACTAGTGTGTTTGCAACAGCTGATTAAGTCAGTCGATGTCAGAGTGCGTGCCGATTTTTACTATGGGTGATTACGTTGAGCAAAGAATTTGTTTGAAGTTTTGTGTTGCAAATGAATTTTCGTGTGCCGATGCATTGAAAATGTTGCAAAAGGCCTTTGGTGAGAATGCTCTATCGAAAACTCGTGATATCAGTGGTACAGAGCCTTCAAAATAACCACGCCAAAGCCGCTCGAAAATGAAGGTGATGCTCATTGTTTTCTTCGATATCCGTGGCGTGGTGCACTACGAATTCGTTCCAGAGGGTCAGACGGTAAACAAGGAGTATTACCTAGGCGTTATGAAACGTTTGCGTGAGCGTATCCGTAAGAAGCGGCCAAATTTATGGGCGAACAACTCATGGATTTTGCATGACGATAACGCGCCTTCTCACCGAGCTACGATTGTGACTGACTTTATCGCCAAAAACTCAACAAACGTGCTTCAGCAACCACCGTATTCGCCGGATTTGGCTGCCTGCGACTTTTTCCTTTTCCCAAAACTAAAATTGCCCCTTCGTGGCACCCGTTTTGAGTCGATTGAAGCCATAAAACAAAATTCGGCGCGAGAGCTAAAATCCATCCCGGAAAGCGCCTATAAAAAATGTTTCGATAATTGGAAGTGCCGTTGGCATAGATGTATTGGAGCAAATGGAGCCTATTTTGAAGGCGACCCAATAAATTTTGACGATTAAATGTAAAAATGTTGTTTTAATTGAAAATTCCCGGTACTTTCTTGACAGAGTAGTATATTACCTAAGATACTAACGAAATTTTGTACTAACCTTCTTGCGGTTATTTTATATTCTTAGGGAACGACCTCCTGGGTATTGTGAAACCTAGAGCACCCTCTATTGGATGAGTGGAGACGTTAAAAATTCTGCATGCCGTCAACGCTCTCATATTGCCAAGATAGCGATGCCACAATGTCTATAGTTTGAATATTAGCTACCAAGGAAGTGTTGAAAACGGAGGAAACAATAAAAAAAAATTTATTTCAAACACTGAGAGTATTCAGAAAACGCCAGTTATGGAAATCTGTAGGATAGCTTTTCCACAATCAATTATTGAATACTGACGCGAACTTAGGACATGAATTATTTTTAACTATGCGTTCATAAATATTTCAGTTAGAAAGAATTAGATTAACGTGGGTCTTGATATGATTTAAAAAAACGAATAATGAAAGAGTTGCGATTCGAAAAACTAATCGAGAATAAATCAAATCAATTACAAGGAAATCTCAATATCAGTTACTTTTAAGATGGCTAGAGCTTCCATATTACTTGCAAAAACAGGATTATAATAATTTCTGAAATAAAAAAATTAACGCGTACTTGTCGCATGGTGAACGGTTGTTTCAACTCAAGTTAAAACTTTTAGTTAATAATAATTCGTCTTCTTTCGATATTTCAATCTCACATATGAGGAAGTATAAATAACTTTAAGTGAGATATGCACTGGTGTTGTTTAATACTACTAAAACAGAGAGAAAAACTGTAGGCTTCGTTTATACAATCTCGATAGGAGAACATGGGCTGAAGTTATTAACCGCATCGTAAAGAAACCGGGATAATGGATTCAATTCTCTGATGGCGATTTTTCATATCCTCCACTCTCCAGATTGCTCCATAAAAAGTCTATTAACGAAAGATCTGAACCTAGGGAATTACTGAAAGAAAACACCTTTTCAGAGTTGCTTGTTACGCAACCACTTTCTCAACACTTTCTGAGCATACGAGTTCAATATTTATTTACCCATAAAAACGTCTAGTTCTTTCAGATATATTTGGTTCGACAGAACGCAGGTATGTGTTCTGGAAAATCAGTTTTATATTCAAGGAAATAATTAGGAAAGGTTTTCCAATAACCGGATTTATATTGATATTTTCAGATAAATCGATAGGTGTTTATTTAATTGTAAAGAGGAAGGTATGCCATAAACAATAAAAAACTCTATCAGCGAAATGGCCGCTACAGTTGCAGAACTATCCTTTTCATGAAATTTTCCATGACCAATTCGCACATTTCCGGCTGTTCATCCTCCATAAGTTCCATATTTATGGTCTTCAATCGATAGGAGAGCATTGCATAGACTTCTGTCACGTGGCCTCAAAAGAAAAAAGTCTAGAGGTGATACATCCCAAGATCTCGGTTCTCCAGGCCAATTCTTATACCTTTTCGAGAAGTAACATGGCCAGGAAACTTTGCTTGCAAAATTCCAATTGTTTCGTTGTATGTGTGGCACGTAGCGCTTCCCAGGTGAAAATGGGCATCATCAGTGAAGATGATTTTTTGATGAAAATTTGGATTATTTTGATGCATTTGAAGGATCCAATACGACGTTGGTGGTAATCGACCGGCTTGAGCTTTTGTACTAACTGAACTTAAAAAGCCTTTAGACTTGAGTATCTATGCAAAATACGGTGTAATGTCGTTTGTAGAATGCCTTATTCCAAAGAATGACGAGGAATCGACTAACCTGGGTTTTCGCCAACACTACGGACTAAAGCAGCAATATTCTTAGTTGCTGATGAGCGATGCACACGGTTTCGATTCTTCACATCGCTTATTTGTCCCAGCAGTTCAACTTTTCCAGTGCTCACGATCCAAAAGTGCTCTAGTTTTGCGAACTGTCACTGCAAACTTTTCACCATTTTGTAGTGAATTTTAAAAATTTCAATGGGTTTTTAAAGCATGTGTCGTTCCATTTTTAGTAATGGCGTAGTGTTTACTTGTCGAATGTCAAAAGATGACAGCTGCCCAGATAGCGGGCTATTCAAAATGAATTCTCTCATTAGAACTTTCTTCACTCAAGTAGCAAGACAAGGTTTAAATTAATTATTATAAGTATTAACGTTGATTTTTCTTTCAAGGACTTGAACAACGAGTCAGAAAATTCCTTGTGGTACTGACAGAAATAACTCCTGGTTATAATCAGAAAGGAATAGCCAAGATTTAGGATTTTGTAAGGCTGGAAAACAAGAAAACTGAATCCACCAAAGTTTGTACACTACAATTAAAAAAATTTATATAAGACAGTAATTTATTTCCACAAAAATGTTTGTACTAATAAAACAATTGTTTCAACACGATGTGGCTTCTTCAGGTATTACATTGTACTGTCTGATGGTATTGAGTGTAACCGAGTTTATATACATTTTTAGGTACGTGACCAAATAATAGAAGCGCAAGTCATAAAAACTCTAGGTGTTTATTGGAGTTTGCCGCTAAAAATGCCATTAAGGAAAAATATTCAGTAATGGAGAATGATCGACATCTGCTTGTTCGTTCAAAAGGATTTTACGGGCATTATACCTGTTGATTTCAAGAAATTCTAAAAGTGTTAATCTAGAACTTTTGCTTTCAACGTGGATAATTTCATAATTATTGTTGAAATTATGCCCGAATTCCTTAAGATGATTAGCATATGTCGAATGTACAGAATTGGATATATAACACTTTTGGTGTTCTTGGATACGTTTCTTGAATGATCTACCAGTCTGGCCAATGTATACTAAAGGGCAATCTTTGCAAGTTAACTTGCATCTTAAGGAATTCGGGCATAATTTCAACAATAATTATGAAATTATCCACGTTAAAAGCAAAAGTTCTAGATTAACACTTTTAGAATTTCTTGAAATCAACAGGTGTAATGCCCGTAAAATCCTTTTGAATGAACAAGCAGATGTCGATCATTCTCCATTACTGAATATTTTTCCTTAATGGCATTTTTAGCGGCAAACTCCAATAAACACCTAGAGTTTTTATGACTTGTGCTTCTATTATTTGGTCACGTACCTAAAAATGTATATAAACTCGGTTACACTCAATACCATCAGACAGTTCAATGTAATACCTGAAGAAGCCACATCGTGGTGAAACAATTGTTGTATTAGTAAAAACATTTTTGTGGAAATAAATTACTGTCTTATATACATTTTTTCAATTAAAATGAGTTTCCACCAAGTAAAGACCGAATCTATCAAATATTTGTACACTACATTTTTGAGAGTTGAACGTTTTGAATTCTCTAGCAAGCATCTTGATCTGAGAGTGGAATAAATATTTTGTAGTAATAAGATAATAAGATTAAGGCTGGTGGCATTGATGTGGAGGAAATGATGACTTTATTGAACTGTTAGCTTCAGTTGTTGCTTTAACACAATTTTAGTCAACATGAAAAATAGTGAAACTAGTAGAAATATCAAAAATTACTCATTCTATCGTATTAATATGATGTAGTCGTATATACAGGGTCTTTTCAACAGATTGCAGAACTATTCGAAAGAAACCATTTCACCAAATTGTCAATTTAAAACATCAAAACATTTATATGCTTTGTCAATTCCACCATACCCTGTACTATCAAGCTCGACTAAAACACTGAATAATTATGTTTCATGTCAATGACTTAGACGTCATAAGACGTTAATTCAAGTGAATAATAAATTTTCAGCCTTATAAAGATATTACTGATTAGATCTTGGAAAGATGAATTCTCCCTACAACAACAAAAGTTTTCAGTTGAAGTATTTACATTTATTTCTATTGTGGACTTCATGAAATGTCAACTTAGAATGAGTGCTCATATTATACAAAATATTCAGACTATTTTCATAATATCCTCATGTTTTCCGTTTAACATTTTTAATCCATTATCACGAAAATATAAAAGCATTTCCCTATATTTTCTCACAATTCATCCAGCTTGAAGAAATACCCTCCAGCAATTTGCCGAATCTTATAACTCAAAGTATTCTCTTTTGTGAACTTTTTCAACTCAACTCGGTTTCCATCGCCATATTGATAAAATTCCAGACTCACTCAATTATCAGTTCGAAAAACGCCATTCCCACAGGAAAAACATTCCAAATGAAATTTAGCTTTTTCTACCCTGGACAATACAACCGATATACAACTCGAAGTAATGGGCGCGAAAAGACTTGAATGGTTTCTTGTGAAACTCTATCCTGATAAAACTCACAATGCCGACTCCCGCATGACACACTACTCAATTTCCACATAACATCCGAAATAATACGATTCGGAACTGGATATCATTATGAAAAAGTCCAACATTTCGATATTTCTTCATGAATCAAACGCTAATGGTGGTGGCCTGGATCGAGAATTCGAAGAAAGAATGGAATGAGGAATTGTCTGCATTCACGCTAGAAATGGACGACATTCATCGTCGCACAATGGCCGCAACTAATGTCTCCATCAATGAAGCATTGTAAGGGTAGGTAGGCCCAGCTTGATAAAATTTATTCCACAAATAAATGCCCATTTCGGTTTTTCTATGTTTTTACTAGCTAATGGAAAGTTCCCATGAAAAAGTTTATTATGTTGTGATCCGTCATCTTCGTCCGGTTGATTACTTTACTAAACACACAAAATATTGTCCTCGTGACACTAGATATCTTAATTAAAATAACTACAGAATACTCTTTTTTTGTATGGTATGATACATGTGCGATGTGCTATTGCAGTCGATCTGGTGTTCGTTTAGAAGCCATCCAACAATTATTGTGTTAGTTGGTGCTGTATAAACTCATTGGGTTGAGCAAGAGCTACAACCGTCGCATAAGAACGTCAACGAAATCATTTTTTCACATCAATCCAAATTAGTAGCTCATTCCGGTAAGCTAAGGCTAGTTTCTGGTGAAATAATCCGGAATAATTTACACAGTTTCAATTTGAGGGCAAGAAGATCTGCCAGGCACCCGCGGTTGGGTAGAGAGCACCGGGTTTTTACGAAGAATTGCGTATAAAATGATTTTTTGTAGATGGTTTTGGGCCCTCTTCGGTTCATCAAAATACACAACGCTTAGGTAATTTAGTTAGTAGTAATGAAAAAGAACGCTTTAAGCTTTTTTCACGAAGTTAAAAGTATTGTGACATAACTATGGATAACAAAGCACTGAAAGTCGAAGTTTGAATGAGCAACAACTGAATGTCAAATGAGAGAAGATATAATTCGGATAATAACAGTGTACGAGTTCATCTAGCAATTTCCATTTAATTTTGAGCAGCTGAAATGGATGTTGACAAATTTTCGGCTCAATATTCGAAAGTAACAGACATTTGGGCGAAACATAAGCCTCATGTTCTCTAGACCAAGCGCGCAAAAAGAATATGAAAAAAACTTTGTATAAAATATTTCATTATCTTGGATTATTATTCCTTATCTTGGATTATTATTCCTTAAATTCATAAGTTAAATATACTTCAAAAAAATTGTCTGCTTTCTACGAGGAGTGACAGAAAAGTAATGAGATTGCTAACACTGTAAGAAGCGATCTGGCTAAGCTGCGCTGTTGTCCTTGATAGAGCACGTATATCAATAACCGCTTCCCCCCCCCCCATAACTCTCTGCGAGTTTCAAATCTTTCGATTAACTACGTGATTTTTGTGACTGCTATTAATGAAGCTGTATTTTGGATATGCATTACGCAAAATAGAACGCCGAATTTGAAGCAACGTTGTGCTATTAAATTTTGTGATGTTTGAAAAGGTAAAGCAGGCCTACGAAGAGTATTCTTTATACAGAGCTCAAGTTTATCACTGGCACAAATAAGTTTTGGAAGGCGGATAACACGTTGAAGATGAACATCGTTCAGTTCAATGAATTATCGAACGTGTGAACAATTTTTTGAGATCAGACCAGTGTTGAACATTAAAAATTTTAAGTGAAAAATCAAATTTAAAGATATAGACCGTACATCAAATTTTGACTGAACATTTGAAAATACGAAATGCCTGTGCCGAAATGATGCCAAAAAACCTCAAAATAAAGCTGAAGGACATTCGAAAAAACAGGTGTCTTGATCATCTTGACAGAACCGCTAATTAGCAAGATTTCTTTATTTTTGTGATCACAGGTAATCCTGAGACCAAAGGGCAAAATGAGGACTGGCACACTGCAAATGTTTACTCGGCCAAAGAAAGCTCGAAGATCAAATCAATGCTGATTTGTTTTTTGACAGAAGGAAAATCGTCCACTAAAAATTTGTTCTTCCAGCAAAAACTGTTAACCATAGTTTTTTATAAAATCATCCTTGAAAGGCTCAGAAAAGGGTCATTTTCGTGAGACCAGACAAGTGGATGCTCCATCTTGACCACGCCCAATGTCGCAATGCTCTGCCTGTAAGAGAATTTTTCACCTCATATGGCATTCATGTGTTTCCCCAGCCCTCTTACTGACCTCTTACTGAGTTACTGTGACTTTTTCCTTTCTCCATGGAATTTTTCTCAAAGGATGTGTCAATCGGAACATCCAGAGGAGCGCGACTGACATACTCTAGACCATGCCGATTGAAGACTTCCAGCTCTAGTAACAACAGTGGAAACAACGTCTCCATCGGTATGTGGCTGCCTAAGAGATCTACTTTGAAGGAGATTATATTGATGTTTTGAAAGAATGAAAACTTTGGTAATAAAAAATCAGTGTTGCTTTTCTGTCACACCTCGTTTAATAAAAATAATTTAAATAAATATTATTTGTTCTGGTATTTTCCTGATCATCCGTTCATTAAAAATTTCCTTACGATTCCTTAACACCAAGAAAAACCGCTCAGTTACGGGCATCTATTTTTCGTGAGCATAGTGCAAATTCAGCACAATTTTAGCTCTCATTTTCTAAGATTACTTTGGGCTGGTACTTTAAACAAGATTGTATTGTTTTGATAGAGAGATTCTCTTATCTTTTCGCAAAAATATTCTGCCTGCAGGTGTTATTCATTTCTGGCTTATCTCAGTTGGCTTGCCAGTGGGTTTCTCTCCCACAAATAGGTCATTTATCAGGATACTGAACATCATCTCCTAGAGCCATAACATGCATATAAATATAAGATATAGTTTCGAATAAATCTTGACAAAATGAATTCCCGCAGGATTTATGTACCAATTTGGTCCCTCATCCCTTGCATGTATTAGGGAACGAATAACATACACTCACATTTATGAGATTTTCATTTCGCCCAGGAAGTACGTAGTCTGATTTAGTAAATTATGAGGGCTGGAGTTAATAGGTCGTAAAGGACTTAAATACGCGGAAATTTTGCCGGAGCGCGTCCACGTGATTTGCATTATGCGTCAAATGTAAGGAAATTGGAGAGGTTAATATTGGTGGGAGGTATTTGAAATATAATGCGTGCAGGAGTTTCCGGGATAATTTGAAATAATGTCCGAGGACAAATTGGGCAGGGTCATGAGTGAGTAATTAGATTTGGAAAGTGAACTTAACAATTCAGAGGCCTACAAAAATGTTTGCTGGGTGCCGAGGATTTTAGAACTGGTTTACTCTATACTTGAAGACTTATCACTAATGAGTCATCGTTTTCCTTCAAACAGAGCCAGAGATCTGTTGCTAGAAGAATGAATGTTAGACAGGCAGGCTGACTAGATGACCTGGATCTGGATGAAGACGGTGTATATCGTTGAAGGATAACTTCTTCATAGTTTCTACAAGACTTCGAAATCGCCATCTTACTGCTGTTCAAGGTCGCAATCGATTGATGAAGGTACGTCAGGTAAACGTAGGTGAATGGACCGTGAGACGACGTCTCTCAGAATCGAATATAAAACCATACAGACCTACGACAGGTCCAGAACTTCTCAGAAAGCATCGAATTGCACGTCTTCAATTTGAATGAGATCACATAAACTGGTTAGAAGCTCAGTGAGCCCTGTTACTTTTCTCTGATTAATCTAGATTCAGAATTCGAGGAACTGATGGTCGTAGGCGCGTTTATAGACGCCCAGGAGAAAGATACGCCGATGACTGTATAGAGGAGCAAGTTCCATTCGGTGGAGGATCTGTTATGATCTGGGGAGGTGTGTCTTTCGAGGGCCGCATGGAGTTGGTTTTTATAAATGTATCTTTAACAGTAGTCTTATTTAACATTTCTGGGAGATCAGGGGATTTTTATGCATGACAATGCACGCTCACATACTGCTCGAATAGTGACCTCGTACTTGAATGAGGTTGAAATTTCAAGGTTCAATTGGCCAGCAGGAAGTCCTGACCTGAATTCCATCGAACATCTATGGGACCAACTGGAAAGGCGATTCAGAACTATGGCTTCATGGCCCAATAATTTACAAGAGCTCCGTGAACCCCTTAATCATGAATGGGAGAATATTCCACAAGAGAATATTCGAAGGCTCATCACGAGCTTGCTAAGACGTTTGATAGTTGTAATCAGAGCTAGGGGAGGTCACGCGTCATACTGATACTGAAATTTTAACAGTTACGATACTTTCTCAATTTTTTTAAAAAAGCTGTTTATTTTTATACAAATCATAAATAGTTTAATTTTTCTTTGGGCAATTCTACCATTTCAGAAATTTCATGATTTTCGTAAAAATTAATAACTAAGAAAGTTATTTCAACAGTAATGATCTGGTGACCCGTTTTTTCTGCTCGCTAGTCTATATGTCAACAGCATAAAATTAAACTTTTGTGAAACTTAAGCCAAGTGATTTATTTATATTATTAATACCTAATCTGCTTAGAAATATATTTGGCATAACAGGATCGACTATTTGAACAATTAATTTGAATTTATAAACCTTCGTTATAGCAGCAAAAGAACCCAGCTGCTGATTTTCAGAGACAAAATTATCTGTCTCATTCATTGTCGCAAATAAATTCCTCACATGCAATATACAATGAATTGTATTTGATTTTCAAGCGTTATTGAATACACACCAGTACTTCTGAGGTATCCAAACCCACTTCCCACAAGGTTTACATCTGTGTGAGCGAGAAGAGCATTCTTTTCGAGTTATAATCATAACGCGCATATCTTTCGATTATCCCAATGTTCGACTGGACGGTCGGATTTCTTTTACATTGCATATACTAACATTAAATTGAAATGAATTAATATTATAGCCGAGATATTCCATGGAACAGAATTCTACAAGCACAAACTTTTTTATAAAAAATTTATTAAAGTGAAATCATGGAATTATTAACAGCAATTTGACACCGAAATATCTCTGTTCCTAAAAGCGGTAAAAGGGAAAATGGGAAGAGAAATTATCGCAATAATCGGATTATTGTATTCGTATTCGAGAAATTTCGAATTTCTGTATCATCGACTTACTCATCTTAACGATATCAATTTCTGACTGCGAGAGACTGAAAGTAATATTTTTATCTAATTTCTTCGGATTATGTTTCGGAAAGAGCTTGGCAATGAACCTTAAAGCATTCCAAAGGCGGCTAATGGTAATGTATTGAGTCAGAGATATACTAGGCATGAAATTGGTAAACTAACTTCCCTGGAAAAAAATGGAGTAGTAAGCATATATTTTCAAAATTGCATACAAGTAGCATACCCTAATGATATGATTGGTCTCTTAGTTCTTAGCGAATATCGGTGCGTTGCAAATTTGTAGTCGTTAGACAGTACAGGGAGGGCACTGACCAGAAACCAACCAGTTTCGAAACGTACGCATGTCTGCTATTTATGTCCCAAATACTAACTGAACCCAATCGGGCTTGTTTGAGTTTAGAATTGTTATACAGATGTTTGTTGCACTAACTCGATTTGATTGTCTATTACCATATCGCATACTCCTTAATCATATTTGGTACAGATTATCAGCTGAATTTATTAATTTTTTTCATTTAACATATCTATTTTGGCAAGTAACTTGCAGTTCCTCACCATCTATTCCACATGTCACACCATGTACAATAAATAAAGGTTTTTTTATCAATCGCTTAGGGGTATTGATTTTAAGACAATTTCCTCTAAACTCTCACTTGAATGAACCATACCACATGATGTGCTCTATAAAGATATATTCAATGAATTCACATAAAATAGCAAAACATCTTAACTCTCGAGTACAAATCGGTGATCCGATTATTGAACTTCCCGGGACTTGGTGTAAACCAGGGGCCAACAGGAATCTAATTCAAATGTTTCAAACCATGGTAAACACTTTTTCAACTATATATAATTGTGGTAGTTCATGAACATTAAAAAAAAATAGGAATTCTCCTATGACCGCGTGACCAAAGTATATTTGTAGATATATTTTCAATCGGTCTGCCAATTATTTACTGGTTCAATAACTTTTGAGGAAAATATATTGAAAATATTCGACTTTTCGAAGGAGCTTCATTAAGAGAGGTTTTTCAGGAATTTATTATTCATGAAGTTGGTATGGAACAGTTATATCGGTTAAAGCATTTTGGGTATTTTCGATCAATATTCTTTATTTTTTGAAATTTTTTTATATCTTTTGAATACTATGCATTTTTTTTTTAATTCTATATGTCTACTGAGAAAAAACAGTATTTTTAGGACGTTCTATTCAATGTAGTGTTCTTCATTCTCGAATAACATTTTATATTTAAATTTGTAGAATTTTAAAATAATAAGTCTGCTTGATATATAAGATAGGCATGTCCTAAATACTGAATCATTTCCATAATAAATAATTTATTTCATTGTCAAATGAATTTCTGAATACTAAATAGTTTTTCTATTGTAAGCAGCTTCAGCAGTGCTCATTCATCCCCATTGTATGTATATAAACTATTATTTGTCTTGCTTAAGGCAGTGTTTAGTAATGGATATATTCCGCCAGAGTAGATTCAGACTTTGAGTTCAGTCCTTCGGCATACTTCACTCCAACTTTGATATCTACTATAATATACTGTACATCCAACAATTCCACCAAAACTTCTGAGAGTAAGCTTGTCTTCGTGGCAGAAATATCTACCGGAAACTTGACTACAATAACTAATCCCCATTAATCCTCTGGGATAATTTAAACTCCCATTTTTTCTTTGAACCTAAATTGCCCTTAAGTAAAAAATGTCGATAAAGTACGTAGAATTGATCATTTTAAACACGCTTAAATGGACTGTCGAAATACTTCTGACCACAAAATTTGCACAACGATCCTAAATTCTGACAAAGAACGTCATCTTCCATTTAATTTGTTCATTGCTGTTGAGATTCTATGATAGATTTGCCCCGTTCAGGCCTAACATCAACATCTTCAACTGAATATAACATGGCTGCGTGAAGGAATTGATGATGAAAATCATTATTTCAGTCTCAAAGAAATAGCCGATGAAATTTTGTCCTGAATGAATTCGTACAATTTCAAACGATTATTAGGGCGTGAATAGCTTTACCGCTTGACTAGAGTTGAAAATTTGAAATTCTCTGCAGAAACTCCATTGCGTAATGGTCCCTGGATATATGCTGGAATGTGTAAATCACGACCTCACATTCATTAAATAATTCACAGTAACTGATGATGAGACATTATTAAAAATGAAGGTGATCTTAGAGATTTTTTTCTTATAATAATATATTTCAAATAAGGTTATTCGAATTTCCACATATATATTATGAATTCAACAATTGTTTCGATATCACACTAGCATCTTCAGATTGTTCACAATTGTGATATCTAAACTTATTTCTAGAATACATTCATTTCATACTTCTATATTTTTCAAATGAGGTCTACTGTAATTCCAAAATAAGGATTTACTAGGACTTGGTGTCAACAAATAAAACTTAAAAGCAGCGAAATGTTTACATACTCATATCTTTGTTTAGTGAGTTGAATTGCGATTTTATTGTGTCTATTTAATTCTAATGCTTCTTACAAAGAGATAGTGAAACTTTTCTTTAACGTGCAAAATCACGACTTTCAGTCAAAATTATGTTTTGCTTTCGATAATTTTTTTTCTTTCTGAATAAATTAATTCATTTCGAGAGAAATACTGATTATTGGCATAGCAGATTATCATCATTCGAATTTTTCTCCCAATCAGTTTCTGTATAAACTTGAGTTCCCATGCTCCGCTGACTGCTTTCTTGCTGAAAAGCCTAATCACGCTTCAAAAGGCTTGAGCCCTGTTGTGGCGCTCCATAAGTTATCGAGCCCTAAGGTGACGTGGGATTTAGGTGTATCTCCCGAAAACTTCCGAACGCTGCGAGACGTCGTCAGTAGAATGGAAAGATAATTTTATGAAATTTATGTTTTAGAAATAATTTCCGGCATATGTCCACCACGACTAGGTCTGAGGAACCGCATTCGACCGGACCAAGTTTGGACCACTTTTTCGAGTAATTCAGGCCTTATTTCATCGATAAAACGAGTTCTGTTGGCTTACAAAGCGTCTATTGTTTCTGGTTTATCAGCATAAACCAATTACCTGACATAACCCCAAAGAAAATAATCCAGTGGAGTTATGTCGCATGATCTTGGAGGCCAATTAATTGGAGCATTTCTCGAAATAATGTTATCCCCAAATCTTTCTTTCATTAAATCCATTGTTACGGTAACAGCATGAAGTATAGCACTATCTTGTTGGAACCAAAATACTTCTTGGTCAATACCATTCAAATTTTGAAACAAATAATCATTGATCTCTAACGAGCACCATTCACTGTAAATAAATATACACCGATGATGCCTCCAGCGTGTAAAGCACACCATACAGTGCATTTTTCAGGATACAATGGAACCTGCAGATTTTCTTGAGGATTGCTTCCACTCCATACATGGCAATTCTGGTTGTTTACATAGCCGTTCAACCAGAAATGAGCTTCATCACTATACACAATTTACTATAAAAAAGTGGGTCAACTTCAAGCTGCAATCAGCAAACAAACGACGCTTATTATGGTCAAGTGGCTTTAGTTCTTGAACCAGTTGGATCTTGTATGGGTGTAAACCAAGATCTTTACGCAAAATTTTCCATGTGGTGGAGTCCTACTTGTTGTGAACGTCGACGAATAGACAAATCTGGATCATCATTAACACTATGGCTTACAGCAGCGATATTTTCTTCTGTACGTACAGTTATTTGTCTTGTTGTGGTTGTTGCATTGAGTAGAGAAAATGTTGTCCGAAATCTATCGATAGTTCTACGAATAAGCTGCTCTTATGGACGATTATGTAAAACATAACTTTTACGAAGTGCTCTATGAAATTCGCGAATAGGACACTGATTTTGAAAATAAATTTCAACAATTTGTAAACGCTGTTGCGGCGTGAGTCATTCTATGATAATTTGTCAATGCTTACTGATCAGAAATGTCAAAACGACATGGCTTCTACCTTCTGCCAAATCACATTTATTCCTATCAAAAAATCTATCGCTCTAAAAAAAGCACCCGATATTTTATATAAGATACAAATTATGAATTTGGGTCTGCTTTGTGAAAAATCGATTTGAAATTGAAAATGTGAAATAAAGTTATCGAAAATTTTGATTTGTTCATAAAAAAATGTATATTTATCATTTATGACAATGTTTATATATATGTTAACCAAAATGTATCCATTGGTGTGAAAAATCCAGCAGAAAAATTAGCAGAAATGATACAGCTCGAAATATTTCATTGAATTTATTTCTAATAAGTTTTTACGAGATTTTTAATACTAAATCTGTGGAGGTTTTGAGAATAAATTCAGCTTTTACTTGTAATATTCAAAAAAACCTTCATAGTAAATTTTCAACACTTTCAGACAGCTCTTATAAAATATCTAAAATTATATGATGCATTTGTTATGAGTATTGATGCTTACAGATCAATGAGACTTCAGATTTGCTGGAATATTTGTCTGTTACGTCAACTCTATTCTCGCATGTATTCAGGGGGCTACAACATAATCCGTACACCGTAGGTAATCATAGTAATTCATAACCCTTCAACAAAATATTCTATATACCTCATATAATGTGGTAAAATTCAATTCATTTTACCTACAAGCACGTCTGAGGAAGCTCCATTTACTAGGATTTACCGATAACAATTCATAAGTTACGCTCCTGTTTAATATACTCGCTGTACCTAATGAGAAACTTAACGCATTAACACTGAACAACTGTTGTTAATAATTAGACAGCGTCTAGCAATTTTGGGGTTACGCGTTTCACATGGTAGCACGTTACGAAACGAAGAACATACGAGTATACGTAAGTTAAACCTGGTGCCGGCAACATTAACTCTACTTTATGTCAGCCTCTTACGATATTGTTCTTGATATTAATTATAGTTCTTGGTAGTTTCGTACTTTGAAGAAATAAATGATATAAAATTTTTATAAAAAAAGTTGTAAAATAATGAATATTTCCAACGAAAAGTTTTCATATGAACAATAACGAATAATACGAATCCAGAATTTTGTTTCTGTAATACAATGCCGAATAAATCGGTTTTTTTAAAGTGATAAAACTTTAAATTGAAATAAAACACATTTAAATTAAGATTGAATGTTTTTTATTTGAAAGATTATCTTATGACATTTATGTTTTAAACATAATTTCTGGCATATGTTCACCACGACTAGCTCTGAGGAACCTCATTCGACCAGACCAATTTTGGACCACCTTTTCTAGTAATTCAGGCCTTATTTCATCAATAACACGAGTTATGTTGGCTTCCAAAGCGTATATTGTTTCTGGTTCATCAACATAAACCAATGACTTGATATAACTCCAAAGAAAATAATCCAGTGGAGTTATGTCGCATGATCTTGGAGGTCAATTAATTGGACCATTTCTCGAAATAATGTTATCGTCAAATCTTTCCTTCAATAAATTAATTGTTACGGTAGCAGCCTGAGGTATAGCACCATCTTTTTGGAACCAAAACACAAGCATCGCTTTTAAAGATATGTGGACCGATGATGCCTCTAGCGTGGAAAGCACACCATACAGTGCATTTTTCAGAATGCAATGGAACCTGCAGAACTTCTTGAGAATTGTTTTCACTCCATATGCGGCAATTTAGTTTGTTTACATAGCTGTCAACCAGAAATGAGATTCATCACTAAACACAATCTTACGATAAAGAAGTGAATCAATTTCAAGCTGTTCTAAGGCCCAATCGGCAAATAAACGACGCTTATTATGGTCAAGTGGCTTTAGTTCTTGAACCATTAGATCTTGTATGGGTGTAGACCAAGATCCCACAGCAAAATTTTTCATGTGGTGGATGTCCAACTTTTTGTGAACGGCGACGAATAGACAAATCTGTATCATCATTAACACTTTGACTTACAGCAGCGATATTTTTTTCTGTACATAGTTCTTTGTCTTGTTGTTGTTGCATCGAGTAGAGAAAATTTTGTCCGAAATCTATCGATATTTCGACGAATAAGCTGCTCTGATGAGCGATTATGTAAACCATAACACAGGAAGTGCTCTATAAGTTTGGCGAATTTTGAAATTAAATTTCAACAATTTGTAAAAGTTGTTGCGGCGTGAGTCTTTCCATGATATGATAATTTTTCAATGCTTACTGAACAGAAATGTCAAAACATAGTTATCTCTATCGAAAGATCTATCACTCTAAAAAGAAACACCCGATACGTATTCAAATGGCTGTATTGTTACAATTCGAATATTCGTAATTTATTCCTAAATTTTGCAAGCGAATGTTGAATTCAATGAATTTCATTTTCATTCCCTTCAAACCGCAACGGTTTCATGAAATTCTGCAAGGTGAGTTCACTTTCGGAAACATAAGTCCAATTCAGTGATGATTTCATGATTTTTAAGGAAAAGTTGTATCAGAACGAACAATTTTAATGGATTGAAATATCGATTTTGTAATCTCAACTCAACAAAAGATTTCTTGTTCGAAATAACCGATTCAACTTATTTATTATTCCTGTTATTCAAATAAGGTATGATTTCTTGGTTCTGTTCTAGAATTATATTGACGACTCATCTGTTTGCACAGACATTTCAATGGATTTTATTTCAGAGAGAAAACATGCTTGCAACTTGGAAAAAATTGAAAAACTTTTTTGTTGATGCTTTGCACAAACCTATAGTTTCTTTTGGTTTTGAAAAATCTGGTTCATTAACCTAGTCTATCAAAATTCTAGGGAAATTTTTATTCCAGATTGAATATCTTTCTAGGAAATTTTCCTGTATTATAAGATATATTTAAAAAACACTGGAGTACGTACTCGTTTCGTGCAGAGGTCTTTCAATTCTTGAATCTTTTCTTTAAATGAATTTTTACTCTCAATTTGAAGATGACTTCATTCATTACGACATAATCTCAATGGATCAATAGTGCTTCTAATCGCAAGAAGTAACATGAAACATTTTGTTTATAAATTGAAATAATTAAATAATTAAATGATTAAATTATATTGTGTTTCAAATAAATGACTTTAATAATTAATAAAAAAATAAATGTCTATGCACTAGTATACGACATGTATACGTATAATCATCCATTGTTCTGAATACCCAAAGAAGATCATAAAAATGATAAAATATGGAGCAGTGCAGAACCTCAAGGCTCTGCAATGCTCGAAGCATCCCCACCACTTCAAATGAGAGAGAACAGTCGTTTGTTTTCTGTTGTTCCTGAATAATGTTTTTCACTTTTATTAATTAAGTGTAACTTTATTAAACCCTCCCAGTTCCAAACAGGCGAAAAACCTTGCCTGCTTTGAATTTCACCCCATTTGAAGAAACCTTCATCACCATTTAATACGTTTTTTATTTCTGTTTGACACGGGTGCCTGACTGAAGCCCTATTACATAATGTCAAATAAGCTCCACTTGATAATCGTTTCTTCATCACCGTATTCCGTGTTCAAAGCAAGTTAGGGGACACGGATTGAGCGATCGTTTGATTAAACGAAACGACCTGTTATCGGTATAAAAAAGGTATAAATATAAGTTATAGTGTTGATTCAAACTGCCGTAAAAACGTTCGGGAGTTTTGCGTGACCCATAAAAATTCGGATGATCCTTCGCCAGTAATGGATATCCTGGCATCCTGACCGATCCCGAAGGGAATTCTTGAGGATATTCATTTTGAAGTATGGTTGTCTTTTAGCTATGGCATGGAGATGTGGGATTTTGTTAGACCTTTGTAAGGGAAAACGGAAAAACATCGCAATTTATCTTGAGTCCTATTAGACGGATTGATGAAATAATAGGGAGAATTTTTCATTATATTTCAGGAAATGGTAAATTTCATAAATGAAAATCATAACAGAATATCATTCAATATAGAGTCCGTCTTGAAAGTATCCGGAAAAAACAAATCTAAATTGTAATTATTTATTTGTATATATTATTAATTCTTGAATTAAAAAATTACAACTAAATATTCATCTTATTACAACCTCCATTTAACTGTAAGCACTTCACTAAACATCTAGGTACACCCGAAACTAAATCACCTCCATAATTTTCGATGATGGTAGTCCAGGACTGTGAAACACACTGAATTAAATCATCTTCATTTCGTGGCGCTGCTCGATCATCGTTAACCTTCATTAGTCTCCATATGTTTTCAATGGGACTAAGATCTGGTGAAGCTGCTGGCCATGAAATTGTTGTCACTTAGTGTTCTTGCATCCCAGCTTGAATCTAGGCCGAAGTATGACATCTTGCATTATCCTGCTGAAAACGTCACCCCTCTGGATATAAGGCTTGCGCCGTTTCAAGGAGAAAATCGTCAATAATCGTCAATACTTCCACTTCCACTATTAATGGTACCATCAACTATACAGAGAGGCGTTGTACCACGCTGAGTTATTACTCCCCAAACCATTATTTTGGTGGGAAATTTGGAAATTTGAACAGAAACAGGTTGTTTTGATAGGATTTTTAAGTGATTTCAATCACTTGGATTCAACTTTCATCATAGATAAAGACATTATAGGGCAAATATGTTGCACTTTTATAGCCCCCAGATTATTCCCTATATTACCACAAACAATAACTAACTCAAAAAATTGAACATCTTTCAAATGAGACCTGAAAAAGTGGATAGTGAACTTTGACAAATGTAGGATACATGAAATCACTAATCAGTAATAAACACACGCATTGACAATAAAAGATATACCGAAATAAAAATAAAACTGTCAAACTAGATACATGATCTCGGCGGAAAACTTAAATGTACCTTCTAGTTGTTGCGTACGTTGAAGCAATATTCATAAAATGAGAGGATATAAATGTATTTTATGTTTGTTTTAGAATGAAGCTTTTGTTTTATAAACTGTGCACAGTAAATATTCTAGAATATTTAACTCAACAGTATTATAAAATTTGTTTTTGTAGATCTGATTAAACTCTCTTATTATTATTAAAATATCTTCTTGAAAAAATTCTATTATTCGTTCCATTTATAAAGGTGTGATTTTAGGGATTTTTTTGGTTTCCTTGATATGTAGCCTTGTTTGTTGAGTGACGTACGGACGGTTTCTGGATATACTTTTATATTTCGTTGATTTCCAAATCTGTTAGCTAATTTGCGGAACTTCAGGCGCGGATTGTGTCGCCTTTAGACAAATAAAGCGTTTAAATTGTTTCCTTTAATCTTACGAGGTCTTCCTAAAATGGGTCTATGCCTCATATCCATGCCACTTTTTATCCTTTTTATTATCTCATATACAGCACTTTTTCCCAGTTCAATCAATTGCACTAATTTTCTAATATTTCGAAAATTGTTTCTACACAAATATTCTTCCTGGTTTCTTTTCTCTAGTTGCGCCATTATTTCATAAATTATATACCGGTTGACAATCAACAATATTTGACAAATAGTGTTGCTATAGCCGACTATCTGCACAACCTATTTTATACATTATTTTTGTGTGGAATGTTACAAAAAAGGAGTATATTAAAATTATGAAAAATAATAAATTCCGGATACTTTCTAGACTTTAGTTTGAAGTATGGCCAACTATATAATATAGGTTGTCACCTTCGATCCTCACTTCATTTTGCCATAACATTCTTACCGTTAATTGACATCCAAATACTGAATTTAAACTCGATCGGATTTGTATTTTCAGACATATTTCTATAAAATTTCAGATCAGAATAATCATTGGCTCGCATCTGTCCATTTTTATCATAACTGATATATTTAAACTTCAAAGCTCTCTAAAAATTTTAAACCTTTACGTCTTTTCATTCGGAAATTATAATTTAAACTCCATTCGTCCGCCTGCACGTTGGATCCTCGAGAATATTAAATGAATCGTTGTTATGTTATTATAGTGTATACCCAAATACCAAACTTCATTTCATTCAGAAAAGTCATTTGCGATATATTGGGGACCTATTTCACACATTAAGGATCTCAACCGATATATTTGGGCTCAAAACCTAACTTGAAAGTAAAAAGTCTCTCTTTCTTTCCGTTCGAAAGTTAGGGAAATGTTTTTTTCCAGGTAGGATTATTGCCATAATAAAAACAAATGTTAACTTCCGCTATTTTATTGATTTATACGCGAATTTTTTCGTCATGCCATTACTTCATCAGGTGAGTATTTAATCTGAGGTATACAATGTAAAACATGATCTTAAATATACAGCTCTGGTACAAAAAATAGAGGAGTGGAAAGAGATGGTTTACAATCAACGAAAAATATTAAGTAGGGGGATCTGTTTAAATCTATTTGATCATTCAATAAAATTTGTCTTTTATTATATCTATCGATCTCTAAAGTTACTAACAGATTTAGTTTCTGACTTTTGTTTTCGATATGTAATATTTCATACTTCATATTAAAATTATGACCAGTCTCTAACAAATGGTTGGCATAAGTTGAATTTGGTTTATTATTAATATAACATTTTGCATGTTCTCGTATTCTTGTTTGGAATAAACGGCCTGTCTATCCCACATATACACATGAGCAATCACTACATGTTAACTTATAAACTCCTGATTTTTTGTTTTTAGGAATGACGTCTTTATTATGTTTTATTAAGCTACCTAAAAAATTAATGATTTCAAAAGAGATGTTATAATTTTCTTTTTTATTTGTATATCCAGCAATCTTTTCAGATTTTTGGCCTATGTAAGTTAATGAAATAAATTTGTTTCATTTGAATTGTGAAATTTTGGATATACAAGTGATATTGCTCTCTTGTAATTCATTTTATCAAGTGAATTATCTACAATTAAGAGATTAAAATCATTATTGAAAGCTATTTGTTTAATGGTTTTATACTCTTTGTCAAAATTTTCTTTCGTCATGGGTATGTCAACCAATCTATAAAGCATACTATTATTATAAGCTGGCAATTTTTGTGAAAATGGATGGTTTGAAGTAAAATGAATCGTACCATCTGTATGTGTAGGTTTCCTGTATATGGAAAAGTTGTGTCTATTATTAATTTTGGTAATTTTTAAATCGAAGAAATTGATGCTATTATTTGCTTCATTTTTATGTGTGAATTCAATTGTTAGGTATAATTTATTGATAGGTTCCAAAAATGAACAAAGTTGTTTATTTGTGCCTTTAAATAAACAAATTATGTCATCGTCATAGCGGTACCAATAAACGAAATCTTTAAAATATGGGAGTTTTTGGATATTGGTTTCTACGTGAAACCATGTTATTCAGGCTATCTTTGTTTCTCACGTCCAATGCATCACTTTTCTATATTTTGAACCACTCAAAACACTGTGTTGAAAAAATGGGGGAAATTTTTAAATGTGAATAACTGCGAAGTCATTAGATACATTTTGCCCATTAACGAACTTAAACGAGATATTCAGATCCCAAACCTACCTTAAAAGTTTTAAGTTTATAGCTCTTTCCGTTCAAAAATTACAGTGTTTACGGACGGACCAGAAGAACAGTATTACTTTTGGTCTAGTCATTTGAAGCCATTCGGGGCTCAAAATTCGAAAATAACAGACATTTCGGTAAAACAATAACACTCTGTTTCCTAAAACAAACGCATAAAAAGATTCGTTCCCCGTGGTAGTGAATCCATTTGTAGAGAATCAAGGTAGCAACATCTTCATTACTAATGATCGTCTCTGCAAGCTATATCTTATGATGTGATGTAAATACTTGTTCTCAAAGCAAGATAAATATCGAAAAGTTAGTAGTCAGTTCTTACGCGCCCATATCGCGGTTCTATTATTTTTCCAATATTCAAATTTAGGATCAAATGAAATATAGATCGTGTCTTGGTGAGACAACCCGTTCACATTCACTTTTTTTCACAATAATTTCGTATTCCATTCCGTAATTTCTGTCTGAATTCTTCGTTTTCTTCGAAGTTTCACGAATAGTCTACATTAAGGAATATAGCATACATAAATTCAGGTAATGAAAATCATCAATCCAAATGAATCCATCATCATAATTGATAAATAAAATATTGGAAAGAAACCTCAGAATGTTACAGTACTCGTTCATTCATGATCTTTGAAAATAATCACCGGAACTCTGCAGGCATACAGAAAATCTAACCCTATTATTCACCTCAACAATTAAAGTCCGTGCCCACGAAGATCCTTAATGAAAACCTGCAATGCGAAAATAAGCTCCCGAAATTTGCTAAAGTCTCCATTTCATCCTCAAAATACTCGACGCCAAGAACACTCTCAAGTAAACCTAAAATCCGGGCTCTATACCGACGATATGATGCCTTAAACGGTGTTTTATCTTTGGAACGGTCGCGACAAATATGGAATTTATGCTAGTGGTTGCATGAGCAAAAATCGATTTTATTACCCAACCAACAGCATAGTTATATCTTTCGCGAACAAAGAAACCGGTCCCGTTTATCTTACTGGAGGGATGCATTGTGAGCCAGATACTTATCTCGGGATGAAAGGGTTGTTTAGGCACTCCGGATGGAAATAAAAAGAGGAAGAGTTGTTGTTTGGTGAGAGTTCCGCCCTCGACACAAACCATGGCTGATTTGTTCGTTGCGGTAAGAGGAGATGCAAACGTTGTTATTTTAGGTTAGAACGTCTCTGAGTAGTCAGTGAATGAATCGTTTGATGAGGATGCATGTTGGTGATTAAGGAAACTGTTTATCATTTTACATTCTCGTGTAAGTGGCCTTCATATCATCTGTCTGCTTCCATTCGTCAACGATTATCTCAAACACAGTGATAATAAGAGACCTACCTAGTGCGTATGTATTTTACATTTGCTGATATGTTTTCGGGATCATATGAAAACATAAAATTAGTGCAGAGATTTCCGAACTTTTCTTAGTCGCCACACTAATTGAAATTATTTCAATATGAAATAAAATGAACAAAAGTTTTTTTACTTGGTAAAGGTTTTTCTCCAATATCTTCAATACCAAGCAAAGTAATTCTGTCAAACCACTCTACAACTTTCAAATATGTTGTGAAAAATTCTTTAAAATTAACTATTTCGAAATACCTACAACAAATTCTAATTTTATGAAATTTCTTTAAAGCTTTTAGAATAAATCAGATCACTGTTCACATTTTAATAGACAGAAGAATTAAAAATTTTCAATTGATATAATCTGTTAACCTCCTACAAATTTTAATTTCTAAAAATTTTAATCGAAAACATTTAGAATTATATTAAATAAATGTCTTCAGAAAACACCGTCTCAATTTAGTAGACATATAGAATTATTACTTAATACTAAAGGGAATAAAATAATTCGAAGAAATATAAATTGATATTAATTGAAAATCATTGAATAATGTTATTCTGATTTTGACAATTTTTATTGTTATGTTTACAACAATTGCTTCGCTATCACAGTAGTTTCATCAGGCAGGTTTACGAAATCCGTTGCTATTTATATTACAGTAGGTACAAAAATTTTTTACTGAGCACTAAAACCCAAAAAATTCTGTAAATTCCAGCTCATCTGAATATATTTAACAGAGGTGTCTTATTTAAATCTTATGGTTCGTTAAGTAATATTCCTTGATGATTAAAGTAAAACAACTAAATTTCCGCTTATTTATTTAATTTCACAACAATTGTTTCGTCATGACAACATGACTTCGTCAGGTGAGTATGGTACTAACTACATATTTGAGATTGAGTTCTTTAAATATTCAAAATGTACAGAAAAGAAGGTAGTGGAAATTGACAGCAGTTTATTTTCTTATTATTACACAAAGTTCCAGAGAAGGTTAGGTAAAGGGGATTTATTGAAGTCCTTCTGGTCGTTTAGGAGAATCTGTTTTTTATTGTATCTACTAATTTAGAGGGCTTCTAGGTAGTTTAACCTGAGGTTCTTTTTTTCTAGGTGTAAGATTTTGTAGTTATTATCAAAATCATGTCCTGTCTCCAAAAGATGGTCAGCATATGTTGAATTTCCGTTTTTCCAAGATATGCTTTCTGGTGTTCACGTATCCTAGTGCCGAAAGATCTACCTGTCTGGCCCACGTATACAGATGGACAAGTACCGTAGTTTAACCTATAGGCTCAAGACTTTTTGTTTTTATGGATCAAATCTTTATTATTTTTCATTAAATTTCCTAACGTGTTTCTTGTTTTGAATGAAATGTTGCAGTTACTCTTTTTCTTTAAATGTCTTGCTATTTCTCCGGACTTTCTGTTTGTGTACGTTAAAAAAATATATTTTGTATTAATAGCTATTGTTGGATATACAAGCGATATTGACTGTTTAAATTGCATTCGTTTCAATAATTTATTTTTAATGAACGGATTGATACCATTGTTAAATGCAATCTGTTTTATTATATTCAGTTCTCTATCAAAATTTTCTTGTGTCATAGGTAAGATGATTAATCTAAATATCATGCTATTATAAGCTGGTAGTTTTTGAGAATGTGGATGATTAGAATTTGAGTGGGTCTGTATGAGTGGGTTTCCGGAAAATTGAAGAGTCATGTTTATCGTTAATTTTTCAAATTTTTAAATCAAGAAAATTGATGCTGTTATTTTGTTATGGTTCATTGGTGAATTTTATTGGGGGAGATAATGTATTTATTAATTCTAAAAACATCGCAAGCTGTCTACTGGTACCGGTGAACAAAGATAAAATGTCATCCACGTAACGATACCAATAAATGAAATATTTAAAGAAGGAGCTCTCTTGGATTTTGGTTTTTAGGAAGTCCATAAATATTTTTAATTGCAATCGAAAGAAATGAATATATCAATAAAACAACCATATTTTTGAGTCCCAACAAATATAAAATAATTAAAAATGATCCTACTACTAAATACCAAAAACAGATCAAATCAGTCATCAAAAACTCAACAGCGCTTTTCAATAATACCCCAATTTAAACTTACGTTAATGAACCCACAACTACCAATTATGTATTCCCTTATAAAGTTACATAAAGAATATAAACCTATTAGACCAGTAGTTTCATTCATCACAGCACCTTCATATGAATTATCGATAGAATTAATCGACATTATTCAGAAAGAAACAGCTTCCAACCAAAATTTGCCATTAAAAATTCATATAACCTGATAGAGAAAATAAAAATTATATATACTTCGAATAATGCTGAACTCATTTCTTTCGATGTGCAAAATTTGTTCCCTTGCATACCAGTTAAAGAATCAAAAGATCTGATAGAAATGCTATTAGTAAAAAATAGAACTAATCCGGTTATAAATCAAGAGATTATCGAAATCTTGAAGGTTTGTTTGGACCAAAACTATTTTTTATTTAATGGAATATTTTACGAAGCTAATGATGGTCTCACTATGGAATATTTATGGACTTCCTGGAAACCAAAATCCAAGAGAGCCCCTTCTTTAAATATTTCATTTATTGGTATGGTTACGTGTATGATATTTTATCTTTGTTCACCGGTACCAGTAGACAGCTTGCAATGTATTTAGAATTTATAAATATAATACATTATCTCCAACAATAAAATTCACCAATGAAATAGAACAAAATAACAGCGTCAATTTTCTTGATTTAAAAATTTCAAAAATTAACTATAAACATGACTTTTCAATTTTCCATTCATACAGATAATACGATCCACTCAAATTCTAATCATCCACATTCTCAAAAACTAGCAGCTTCTAATAGCATGATATTTAGATTAATCAACATATCAATGACAGAAGAGAATTTTGATAGAGAACTGAATATAATAATAATAATAATAATAGACTTTATTCATTTACAATAGTATGAAATGAAAAGGCGAAGTACAGCTGAGCTGATTTTAAACTTAACCTACAAATACAAAATAAAATAAAATGAAATACAAAACAAAAACGCAAAATGCAAATACTAACACATAAACAAATAAGTATATAAAAAAAGAATCAAAGAATCAATTCAAAAATCAAAATCCGAAAATAGATACCATCAGACCGAGCCAACCATCAAGTCGAGGCCAACATGATTTTTAATCTTTTTTTGAAATTAAGGATGGAAAAATTCCAAAATAGTCTGGGGAGCGAGTTGTAGTACCTGGCCGAATTGAAGGAAAAGCTTCGTCTAAAAAAAGCTGTCGAATGTCTAGGTGTTACCAGCATTATATTTTTTCTTGTATTGACCCGATTGAGAGAAGCGAACGTGATCAAACGCTTCTGAAGATAAAAGGGAACGCCTGTTCTCAAAACCTTGTGAGTCAATGTCAACAGATGCAACTTTCGCACGCAGTCCAGTCTCAGCCAGCCCGACTGCACATATTTATCGCTTACATGATCAAATTTTCGTATACCATACGCAAAACGCAAACAAGAATTTTGAATCCGCTGGAGACGCGAAGCATCAACCTGTAAAAGTGCTGGGCCATACACAGCATCGCAATACGACAATCTAGACAATATCAGCGACTGACAAAGCTCCAACTTAAGACCTGTAGACAGAATATCACGACTAGGATAAAGTTGTCTCAAGATGCCATAGGATGTCTGGCACAGATAGGACACATGTCTAGAAAAGCGCAACCCGGAATCGAACCATACACCCAGGTTCTTGTACTCCTGCACGATTCTCAGAGAACAGCCCCCCAATTTAACATCAAAACCGGAAGCCGCCAAATCACACTTATCCTTTGGGCCGAACAACATAACTGCGGACTTCAAAGGATTAAGGATCAAATTATGGGCAGATGAAATATCAAATAGGACCGACAGATCCTCCTCAAGCCTCGCGACTGCCATATGGATCTGATTGATGAAAAATGAGATGAATAACTGCGTGTCATCAGCGAAGTGACAAATAGTACAATATTTTACATAACGAGCAAAATCAGACATATATATGGAAAATAGAAGCGGACCAAGGATCGAACCCTGTGGTACCCCAGACTTTACTGGTAATGATCTGGACATGGAAGAGCCAACCACAACATATTGGCTACGTTCGGACAAGTAATTCAATATAAGGGAAGCTGCACTCTGCGAAAAACCAAAATATAGTAGTTTTTTATAAAGTATTTGGTGGTCCATGGTATCGAATGCCCTGCTGTAATCGAGAAGCACAAGATAGGTCAGCCTACCCTCATCAACCGCACGATAGAGGTCGTCACTCAAACTCAAAAGGGCCGTAGTGGTACTGTGCGACCTACGAAATCCAGACTGTGTAGAAGTTATTATATCGCAGTCAGAGACATAAGCATCCATTTGATCCTTCAAAATGCTCTCAAAAACCTTGGATAGGGTGGGGAGAATACTAATTGGTCTAAGGTGACTAAAATCATTCGGTGCTTTACACTTCGGAATAGGTCTGATTTTAGCATTTTTCCAAGCTTTAGGAAAGGTACTGGTGGCTATAGCTTTGTTGCAAATAAAAGTTATATGGTCAAGAAGGAAGTCGTCAACATATCCAATCATTCTCAAGGACAAAAGATCTGAACCCGTTGCATTACTCTTAACATTATTAAGATAACGTCTCACATCCACGCTACTCACATCAACAAAATCAAACCGGCGATCACCCAGCGGACTCGTGTACGTATTCAGCAAAGCAAGCTGTTCAGGCGTCTTTACGGCATGGTTGAGTTTTAGAAAATGATCATTGATAGCCGACGCATCCCCAAGGCATGCCGGAAGGTCAGAACCTGAAGTTCTAAGAACATCGAGAGACCGAAGAGTATTCCATTTAGACCGTATGTTCCCACTGCTGAGAACATATTGTAGGTAGGCCTTCTTTTCACGACGAATTGCAGTAGTTATATAATTTCGAACGTCCTTATAGAATGTCCACTTGCTTAAAGATTTTGTTTTCTTATAATCCCGCAAAGCCTTGTTTCGCAGTTTAAGCATTTCTTTTATAGTTGGTGTAATCCATGGAGTATGACGCTTAGTTACTGAAACCTTCCGAATAGGAGCATGTTTATTGAACAGGTAGACTAAGTTATAATTAAAAAAATCCAACATCTCATTCACATCTTCAAGGGTATAAATATGGTTCCAATCTACAAGACACAAATCAGACCTAAAGTCCTCATAATCAAAGCTACGAAAATCCCGATATGTAACGTATTTCATCTGTTTAGTTGTGCGAACAGATTTCAAAGAGCATTTTATCATCAGGTGGTCAGATATCCCATCTAAATCAGTGAGATCTAAAGCGTCAACATCATCGGGATCCGAGCAAGCCATTATATCTATCAAAGAACGAGAGGTGGATGTCACCCTGGTAGGTTCGTCAATAATCTGATGAAGCTCGAAGGAATTCAACAATTTCGAAAGATAATTGGAGCGACTATCCGGAACCAACAAGTTAATATTTAGGTCACCGAACATAATGAACGAATCGCATGACGGAAGTAAGTCACTAACAACCTCCTCCAACTCTTCCAGACTCCGAGCGACATTTGCCTGTGGGGGCCGGTATAAAACACCAAAAACATATCTTTTACGATTATGTTGCAGAGATATCCAAAGTTGTTCCAAGGTTGGTGTTATTTGACGAAGAAGAACCCTATGAGATAGGTTGTCGCGAATATAAAAACCCAAGCCTCCACCCCTACCAATTCTATCGGCACGCACGAAGTCATAACCATCTATGGAGAATTGATGTGAGTCATCACCTGGGGAAAGCCACGTTTCACAAAGACCAACCAAATCAACTCGCTCACCAACAACATAGTCAATAAATCTATCAAATCCAGCTGAAATCGATCTGATGTTTAAGTAAGATAGCTGAAAATCCGGCATTAAAAAAATTTTGCAAAAATTAAAATGAGTTCAACAAATTTAAAGTTCAAAACTACTAAAGGATTGATGTAACAATGGCACACTGACATCAATCACAACATAAAGAAAACGAATTGGCAAAAAAACCAGGAAAAGTCACCGAAACTGAAAATGCAAAAAAAGAAAGAAAACAAACAAATTACAATTTTTAAAGTTAGTACGAAATTTAGCTCTCTTTATCTACCTTCTCGGGTTAGATCTTGTCTTCGCCCCAGAAGTATTGTGGTAGCCAACCAATTTCTGCCGCCTCCTGATTGTCCCAGTATTGTGTGTAGATGATTTTTCAATTGTTGTTGGAGTACCAGTACCAGTATCAACCAAGGCCGATACTACCGGCAACTCACTGATGAGAGGAAGCACCGGAGTTGATGGAGCACTACTCGCCCTCGCAGACTCTCCCTCAGATTTCTCGATCTCGAGCAACTGCTCCGCTGTGAACTCAACGCTATCAATCACCAATCTGTTTCCCCTAATGAAGGAACCCTTACTACGTCCGTTCTTCCTATGGATGGCCAGGTGCCTCCTCAACACACTCTGCTCAATTCTCTGCTGGGATGTAAGATCAGGGGATATTCTTATGGCAGTACCCTTAAGATTCTTACAATTGGCAAGAACCAGTTTTTTCGTAATCTTAGAGTTGAATTCTATTTTAATCGGTCGGTTTTTCCCTGATCCTAGGCTATACACATCTTTTATTTGGCTCGAAGGTAACTCAATTTTCAATAGGGACTGGAGCTCATCTCTCACAATATCTTGATTAACCTTTTGGCCCTCCTCATTCAAGCCATACACAACAATATTAGCCCCCCTCTGCCGACGTTCCAACTCTTCAACTCTAGACCTCAAGATGGAATTCTCGGCTTCAAGTTGTTTAGCCCTCTCATGCGACTTTTCAAGCTTGAGCAATAAACGTGCCTCAACTGCATCTATATAGTTCTTCAGTTCAATTTTTGATTGACGTATTTCCTCAAGAATACGTTCGGTATCTCCAGTAGGGCTCATTATTTCAAGTGAGAAGGTCGAATTCAAAAATGCAAAACGAATCCGTCAATGTGTGATCTCCTTAACGAAATCAGCTGGTTCACCAGTTCATATCAGACGGAGAAGAGTTAACATGTGGGTGCTTATCAGATGTTATTAAACTGCCTCGATTTGAGATTTGTAAACACTGAGTATTGACTCACCTCACAGGGGCAAACTAAAAAGTCTCATTTAAAACCACACACATACACTGAATAAGGGTGGCCTCAGGTAAACATGCACCAATTTTCATTTAAAAAGACACGGTGTAAACACAAGTAGATTACTCTAAAGTCGGACTGACAGTTTATGTGTCGTCTAATCGGTAATCGGAATATGTATATGAATATAGTAAAACAGATTGCATTCAACAATGGTTTCAATCCGTTCATTATAAATAGATTATTGAAACGAATGCAATTTAAACAGTCAATATCGGTTGTATACCCAACAATAGCTATTGATAAAATATATATTTCTTTAACGTACATAAACAAAAAGTCCGAAAAATAGCAAGATATTTAAAGAAAAAGAGTAACTGCAACATTTCATTCAAAACAAGAAACACATTAGGAAATTTAATAAAAAATAAGAAAGATTTGATCCATAAAAACAAAAAATCTGGATTCTATAGGTTAAACTGCGGTACTTGCTCATCTGTATACGTGGGCCAGACAAGTAGATCTTTCGGCACTAGGATACGTAAACACCAGAAAGCATATCTTGGAAAAAACGGAAATTCAACATATGCTGATCATCTTTTGGAGACAGGACATGATTTTGACAATAACTACAAAATCTTACACCTAGAAAAAAAAAACCTCAGGTTGAACTACCTAGAAGCCCTCGAAATAAACAGATACACAATAAAAAACAGATTCTCCTAAACGACCAGACGGACCTCAATAAATCCCCCTTACTTAACCTTTTCTGAAACTTTGTGTAATAATAAGAAAAGCAAAGTACTGTAAATTCCTACTTCCTTCTTTTCTGTATATTTTCAATATTTAAAGAACTCAATCTCAAACATGTAGTTAGTACTATACTCACCTGACGAAGTCATGTTGTCATGACGAAACAATTGTTGTGAAATTAAATAAATTAGCGGAAATTGAGTTGTTTTATTTTAATCATCAAGATGTATTTCCGACAAGTAGAGACCGATACAATCAAACAAGTAATATTCCAATTTTGTTGAGTTTACCTCACCCTATCAGGTTTAAGGCATAACTTTTATTTTCTATATGTAGAATTTCAAAATTATGATTGAAAGTATGTCCTGTTTCCAATAAATTGTTAGAATATGTTGGAATACTTTTATTATTGAGGAAACTCTTCAAATGTTCACAAATTCTATTTCTGAAAGTTCTTCCATTCTGTCCTATGTAAACTTTAGGGCAATCGCCGCGGGTTAACTTATAAACCCGTTAGAGTTCCTTGAGGTAAATAAAATTGGAATGTTACTCAACAAAAAAATTGTATTTAAATAACTAACTCCTGTTAAATATAATATATTCAGATAAGCTGGAATTTACAGTGACTTTTTTAGGTTTTAGTGCTCAATAAAAAAATTTTGTACCGACTGTAGTATTAATAGCAACCAACGTATTTCGTAAACATGCCTGATGACGCTATTCTGATAGCGAAACAATTGTAAACCGTCTAAATTTTTGTATCTGGAAAAATTTTTAAATTGAACAGAACCGTACAAATTTCGATTTGGTTTTATTCAGTGATAAAGCGACACACAATTCTGGTTTTGTCAATAGGCACAATTTCCATTATTACTGTTTCGAAAATTCAAGAATAATAATGGAAGTTACTTATTTTTTCAAAGGAAATCTTGGCGGTGCGGCACATTGGAATTTCCTCTAGAACATTTTTCCTTGACTATTAGCAGTGTTACGCAAATAAGAAGTTTCCAAACAGATGGCTTCCTGAAGTTTTTTGGGGGCTCTTATAAAGAAAACTCTTAAGGATAAAAGTCCAAAATGCGGGGGAGAATACTGAATATTTTTCGGAGCGTTACTCCAGTCAAGCTGACCAGAGTTAATAGGTCATTTCAGGATCGGATTTCTTTGTGTTTGAGAAAGGGCGGACGACACTTTGAACATCCCGTGGATATAATAGAGAAATATGTACCGACTACAATCTCAATAATTTTTACAGCAAGTTTCATTGTTTCAACTATTTTAAATATCCGTTAGTTATTACGTTCATTATTCAACTGAAATTTTTATTGTGATATAATTTTTCGTGTCTGCTGAACGCAGGAGTGAAAATAACTGTAGGATTTATTCTGAGAAGATGTGAGGCATTCAATTCCCTAGATTATCCTGAATAAAATTGAGGATGTAACATTCAAAAGAATGGAGGAATGAAAAGTCGAAATTTTTCATATTCAGCCATTAAGAACAGATATCCCATATGACAAGTTGATCATTTAGGACTGATGACAAGCAAATTATTTGAATGAAAAAAATTCGGATAAAATTTGATCGAAACCATTGGAAAAATATCTCTAATTTTTTGCCGCGTGATATAGATATTGTAGACAATTCGAAATATAAGAAAATATACGAGGTGTTCCATTTAAAAAATCATCCATTTGTTGAATATTTTTTTGGGAACACCTTTTATATTAGAAAATAATTTCCTGAGATGCACAAATGAAAGTAGAAGGGGACTGTTTTTGAGCGAAATTCATAAGATGTCTGATTCGGCAGCTATGGGAGCGCAACGCACTTATGCAGAACCCAATATGGTAGAAAATATTCGGTTATTCAGCAAATGCAGTGCTAGTCTACCGGATCATACTAGTTTTGGACGTTTAACCAAAAACTGACAGATGGTCGAAACCACCAACAAAAACTCCCAGTACAATTTCAAACCGGGTCAAACGTTGGCTCCTTAACTTAACGCCAAAGCAGACATGAGGATGAAAATTGAAGAACTAATTAGTTCCTCCATCATCGCTCACTCGTGAAATTCCTGAAGGGGATTTATTCGACAAGTACCGTCCTAATTCTGCGCGAGGGCACAAGTCTACGCTACAACGAATGCTCACAGGACATCATCACGGATCCTTCGTAGAAATCCGAATTTAATGGTTCGCCCGACGACTCGAAAACTTAATAATCCCAGACATGTCCTGTTTTTGCAATATCCAGTTTATATTCCGAAAGGGAAAGCTTGACGAGAGAGATCGCAGAAGAAGTCTCATAATTGATGGAGTCTCTGGAGGAATTACTTCAGTATCAGTCTGACAGTGAGTCTGAGTCTCTGAAACAATTTGTAACGCATTTGAAGGACGATTCTGTTGTGACAATCGTCCCCATCGAGGCATTAATCATGAAACAAAAAGTAAACCGGCCTAGAAACTTCTGGGCAGTCATAAGACTCGTTAAAAAAATCCATCTAATACCTGCAAGACTTCACAATAAAATAAGAAGCTATGTGAAGGACAAAAAGGATAACACTCATATATTTTCATTCGATTTTGATAATTTTTCACGTATTCACATACTGTGAACCCCAAGTTATTGATGAATTTTCAATTTCATCTGTGCATTTTATCTATTATTAATGTCGAATAACGGTTACTAGTTGCTATTTGTTCGATTCAATTCCGTTCTAGATAAAAATTACTTGGAAATGAAGGAATTGTTAATAATCTATGTATCATACTGTGATATGCTGATAATTTATGCTGTATTGGATAGAACGAGTTTTCGGAAAGCTATTAGAACCGCCGACAATCCGTGGTGAAACAATACAATTCTCTAATGAGGCAAAATACCTGGAAATAGTCCTGGATAAAACTCTCAGTTGGAATGGACACCTAGGCAAAATGTGCCATCAAGCCAGAATGGGATTCTGGACCTGCAGGCGAATCTGCGGTAAAACCTGGGGTTTAAAGCCCAGGCAGATGTATTGGCTATACACTATGGTGATTAGACCACAGATAACGTATGGCGCTAAAGCGTGGTGGAAGAAGACTACAGAAACAGGCTTGCCTAGCAATTACAGGTGCGTTTCGCACCACATCCATGGTAACCATGAATGTCCTACTAAATCTACCACCCCTGTACCTGTTTGTTCAGAGGGAGGCGGAACGAACCACATACAAACTAGATCAACTGGCAATCGACAGGCCAGAGGCAATAAATATAGGAGGGTCAGGACTGCTGGACGAGCTTCTAACGAACAGCACCCTATCGATGCCCTCGGATCTATTGTCACGAACCAAGAGTGAAATTTCAATGTAATCGTCCCCAGCCGGGATAAATGGACCCAGCATGCTACGGTTCTGTTGAGGACCTACCTAGGATTGTTTTCAGATTAATAGAACGGGAACGAGAGTCTATAGGATTAAACCGAGAGTCAGCATCTCATTGAGGTCAGTATGCTACCATAGTACAGGCAGAATTATTTGCCATTGAGACCGCTGCGAATCTGCTGCTAAAACGGCAAATCCACCACGACAGATTCAAAATATTTAGCGATAGTCAGTTAGCACTGAAAGCTCTAGAATTCGAAAATAGTGGAGTTGCTGCACGGCTCTAAACAGGATCAGTATGTATAACAGAATCACTCTTGTTTGGATACCGATCCACTTAAACTGATTGTGCAACGAAGAGGCAGATCTTTGCTGAAAGCCGCTGCCTTTGGTAGGCCCGGAACCATTTGTGGGTATACCACATGACGTGGCTAAGCGAACAGTAACAGGCAGAATAAATTACAGACTAGAGTCTTTCTGGCTGAGCCATCCTAGCCTGAAAATTTCGAAGGTAGATAGCACTAGGTCTGGACAAAACCAAACTCAGAATACTTGTCGGGATAACGACAGGTTACTGCATGCTGAAGGCGCATTTGCACAAAATCGGTCTGGCTGAATATGATGGATGCAGGCTGTGTCTTGAGGACAATGAAACGGCCATGCACATCGTCTCAGAATGCCCAGCGGTGCTTCGCACCAGATTCGAGGTCTTCAGTCAGGCTATTATAGCCCACTGCGAACTGCAAAAAATACCCCTGAATATAATTATCGGTTTTTTCCAGAAATTGCATCTCACTAAGGAAATATAAATTAGGAGTGAACCACAATAGTCCAGGCGGACGCAGTGGTACGGTAGACAAACGCTCGCTCGTTGTAAATAATAATAAAATGGTAAACAGGAAATTTTTAGAATCGGAATAGTGCAACTTGAATATCTATTACAGTTCGAAAACCAAATACAGCCAATTAGGTTTTGGTTGTCTGGCAGAAGCAGCAGACATGGATGTTTCATAGCTTTTTAGCTAATTTTTAGCCATGCACCTACATTCACCTTACATACAGCTCCATCCAATGCTGTCAAATACCACATCAGGCTGTGTTGCATTCGTCGGCATTACAGCATTGCATTGAAGATTAGTTAAGAAGCTATGAAAAATTCATGTCTGGCGATCAATACCTATTCGGCTGTGTTTGATTTTCGAACTGTAATACAGATTCAAATTGCACTATTCTGATTCTAAAAACTTCCTATTAACCATACCTTATACTCCTTATCAGAATATACTTCCTTATGATTTGAGTATCTTCCTTTATAGGGCACATTTCAAGTACGGAATAGCTCATAAAAGGAAAGATAATAAATCATTGTGAACAGGAAGTACTACTCAGCCATAAACACCTTTTATACTTCTGATAAAACTCGAAGTTGTGTTGGATATTCTGATTCCTGCCGCGATATTTCAAATCATAAGCCGCAACCTCCATTAATCCCAGGTCCTGACCTCTTCATCTCACAGGGCGTAGGTCTGTATTATAAATTATTTTAATGCTATTCGTAGAAGGGATTTCGGGAATATTCACGGCACATAAATTTTCATAGATCCATTTTCGAGGCGACAAATCGTGTTTTTATTTTATGAGGCCAAGATGGAATAGGATAAAATATAACTCCCTCAGATATAAGACTTGTACAGCAATATGAATAAATTTGCAGATTTCAGGGGGTAGGAGGCAGAGCCAGACGTCTTATGTTGCACTACTAGCCAGGCCATGAATTCAGGTTGTTCTTTTTCTCCGGTGGATACGATCGTAAATCCTTGGTGGAATATTTCGCTGTACAGGCGAATGTTTAAGTCCGCGGGGCGCATTTAAATGGGACATGTGTTTCAGGACGTGAGAACTGCCCTGTGTTTCCCAATATACATTCAGGGAACTGGATGTATAATTCCGATTTTTTTATGATACAGACGAACATTAGTATTTGACTCTGCTTTATATGGATTAAACGAGGATAACGACAAACACGCTCTGTTATGACGGATGATCCTACACGAGATGGAGTAATAGTTCAGTCAAGTTAGTCCTAAAAATATGGATAAGGTTACAAAAATTCCCATAGAGCTAAAAGTTGCCACGAATCTTCAGAATACCATTATTTATTGATTGTAGAAGTTTTCCATCGATCCCCCTTGTGCCAAAAATTTTATTGATGGTGAAAGTATTCAAAAATGATTTTTTCCGTTATGCAGCTAAACGTTGAGTTTTACAGCGAATATAGTTCAAATAAAAATGGTAGATAATCCAATTCTACATAAAAAATATCTCCACACTTTTTTTCGTAAGTATCGCCGTGTGGTAAACCAACAAGGTTTAGAATTCAAGAAAGGGCTGTAATGATACAGGGATTAATTCATTGGACAAAAGCAAATTCAACGCGAGGTTCAATGCCCTTGAATTAATTTGTTTTTTCTAATCTCCAGACCAGTTAATGTTGAACTTTGGAATTCTCTTTCAAAGCATGCACGAAAGGTGGCTTCAAGAAAGGAAATTACTTTACTCTAGCCTATATATTATAATAACATACTACACATTAAAAAGTTCATAAGAGCTGTTTGCACGAAACAGAGTCCTTCAGATGAGTTTAGGAACGGAAAGTCCCAGAGAAAAACGCTGACGTCGAAATAAACACGTGTGGCTCGACAGAGAGCCAAGTTGCAATTTTGAGCGGGTGAACGGATCAAAAATTTGGAAGGAGAAAACCGACGCATACGAGGTATTATATGGGCCAAATGAGAAGGAATTAAACCGGCAGTCGTTCTTTATCGTTTATTGTTCGCGTTAAATAGGTCGTTTCTTGTAGAAAATCGCGTTCGCCCAGTTTTGTTTTGAATCTATGGTCTTGGAGTCTAGGGGTATCTAAAAATTTTGGTATATTATTCAGGTTGAAATTCAGGTAGAGTCAAAAATTAAGAAGTAGGTTGACATATCTTTTCGTAATTACTATGTTTGAAGAACTTAAACAGAATCAAAAATTATATAAATGATTCATAGTTCTTGAGGGATCTCCATCGTCCTCTCCTTAATTATTCAGTGTGTCATCTTTATTTAAATTTTATTGAGTTAAGGATTGATAAAACTATTATATTTTGGCACATTTTGTCATTATACTTCCTAAAATCCATAATTGAGTTTCATTACCATTTTCATTATCACAGAGAAAATTTATTAACATCAAAGACCTTCCATTTTCGCGAAGGCCGTAGCCTTCCTAGGACCTCTCGACTAGGACTGATTCGCAATTCCCATTCGTAATAAGTCAATCTAGTAATATTTTCTATCCAACCACCTCACACAAGAAGGTGGCTTATCACAGCTGTTTCCGCGATATGGCGATTTAAATAATTGAAAAAACCATTTTCATCGTAATATGCACGCTAATGTAATGTAATATACATTAACAAACCATTATACGAGAAAAAATATGAGCCATTTTGACTTTTACATACGAATTGTAGAATTCGTAGAATATAAATGAACGAAACTCGGTCCTCAATTTTCTTTAGTCGTATGGCCTTGAGAAACATCGTCTTCCATTCAATTGTCCACGTGGTGATGATGGTATACCTGCTCAGTTTCGAAGGTATCATACTCAACAAAATACTGATAGTCTTAAGCATTCCTTTGTAATAAAAACTCTTGGGTGTCGCTTATTTTTGTTACTAGGTTTGTGCAGTTGACAGTTTAATAAAAAAAATTTTGCTATTCCGCTTTTTTTGTACTCATCATTTGAGTTAAAGTGGAGTTGTTACTATTGATCGTGGTATCCAGACATTAAATGGTGAAATACCTAATATGTCATTCAAGATGGGGGGCGTACTGATCAGCAGTTGTTGGAAATAGTTCCTCAGAATTCCAATTTCAAATTGGAATGATTTCTTAAGTGTCGATCTATAGTTATATTTGTATGTTTGACTTGAAGGAGCAGGTTCATCAGGAATAATACGCAGATATTAAGACATGAACTGCTTTTCAATAGAGTCTACTCCGTTTTGATGTCACCAAGCAACCATGTTTCTTTTCAAAAATTTGATAATTAATATCATTTATATCGATAATACTGAAGGAATTGCTTGGTATGTTGATATCCCTTTTTGAATTCTTCGTTAGTAATTATTTGAATGAGAAACAAATAGTATGCGAAATTATAGAATGAGCATACTTCGAGAGGAATATGAAGATATAAATATTAGACAACAATTCATTTATTTGAAGCCTATTTTTTACACAACACATTGTACAATTTTGGATTATTCTCCTGAAATTAAGAGAACTGGTGCGGTGTAGTTTTAATCTGCCATTGTGGTCGTAGATCGATGGGCTTTTTCACTGTTTCTCACTTTCATTTGGTTTCACTGAGATCAATTCACAAATTAACTAACCTTAGCTACAGATGAAAATGCTATAGATAATACGTTAACTTTGAGGCTCTTCGATTGCGATATTGTATTATCACGAGAAAGCGAACGAAAATGTTCATTGGAATTGAATTTGTGCCTATGGTTTCTTCTCTTTGAATGCTTTACAAACTCTTATGATATTGATTTCTCGCATATCACTTTGTGAAACATTTAAATAAATAAAGTAAATAAAAACAACTTGGCTTAAGTTTCACTATTTATCTCATGTCTGTTGACATATCTGTTTCGGGATTTTAGACCATTTTCAGAACTGAAGAGAACAGAACTTGAAATCCTATTTATAATAGTAGTGTAGATAACAGGTATAATTTTGTAGAGTGTTAAAGTAAGATGTTGGTTCGGTCTTAATCTTTCACAGATAAGAGCAATAGTGAGAAATTAAATTCAAGTTGTTCAGTTTTGATTGTTACTATCGCTTATATTTTGTTACTAGGTTGGTGCAGTTGAAACTTTATTAAAATTTGAATAACAAAACAGATTTAATCTGTTGTCTTCTACAATTTTAATTTCAGAAAATATTTTTGAAGTAACTTTAAGAATTAAATTAATGTCTTTATAAGCAAAATTGTAGAAGACAACAGATTAAATCTGTTTTGTTATTCAAATTTTGTATTAATCCTTCTATCGAAAAAATTTCGCAATTCCGCTTTATTTGTAGTCAACATTTGACTGAAAGTGGAGTTGTTACTGTTGATCGTGGCATTCAGACATTAATTGATGCAAATCGTTATTTTTGGTTTGGAAAGCAAACCAGACGACATAGCGGTCGATTTCGTCAGAGGTGAAATTAAAAAACTGGTCGATGTGGATGTAAATGAAGGAGATCTGAATAACTTTTACCCGCTCGGGAAAAAGAACAACCCTCCAATAAAAGTAGAACTCACGTCTCTTCTGAAGAAAGCAGCGGTGCTAAAAAACGCGAGAAACTTAAAGGGGAAGAAAGTTTCAATAGCTCGAGACCTCACGCTCAAGCAACGCCAAGAATATAAAATACTAAGAAAACATTGAAACATTGCTAAAGAAAACAGGGAGAAAAACTGTTATATAAAAGGAAATGGGTTGTATGTGAACGGTAGAATATACAAACCGGAAGATCTGGAAAATACAGAATATGTTAAAAACGATTTTTTAGAAAAACCCCATAGTGCACCTGGAACACCGATACAAATAGAAGCCAAAGAACTCCAGCGTCGAATAACTAAACCCCCTGAAACATCGGCAAAAAACCTTCAACAGAAAACTAACACCCCAACCCAACTTACTGGCCGGATCGTTAATGAGGTAGGTGACAAACAGAAAATGAAAATCCGTAGCGTCACTGGAAAGTAAATTTTCCTGCAATAGTGACTGGTGGACTTGATATGAGTTAGAATAAGATGCTCGACCATATCTAGTCGAATAGTCATTCATAAAATTATAAATTGTGCGTAACTTAGAAATAATGGATCCATTCATTGGAGATTATAACTGTTCGGAATTTCCTTCCAAACTTCTAGGAGATGTTTCGGAATATAACGAAATCATAAAAGATACCAACTGTAGTTTTAAGCTGATCCATCAGAATATCAGAAGCATTTCAAAGAATCTAGATAACTTCGAGATAACACTAAGTCAGTTTGATGATCCTTTTGAATGTATAATTCTAACTGAAACTCGGGATGATTTGGACATAGATTTCATGCAGAGGCGAGGGTATGACTTGTATAATTTTGGTGACATAAATGAATGTGATGGAACTGTTGTTTATATGAAAGATGATATTAACTATACATCCAGGATTGTAACAATCTCAGAATGTAAAGCAATTGAGATCATCTGTAAAAAGGAACAGAAAATTATAAAAATTACAGCCCTATATAGATCACCTGCAACCAATGAAAAAGAATTTGTAACTATACTATAGGATTACCTCTGCAATAATTATATGGAGAATACTGATATTCATGTAATTATAGGCGATATAAACATTGACTTACTCTCTAAGGACAACATAATTGTATCCGAGTATCTGGACATAATGAGCATGTTTAACTTCACCTCAACTGTTAACACCCATACCAGAGTCCAAGAAGACTCTAAAAGCTGCTTGGATCATATGTTTGTACGAATAAAAAAAGGCGAAGTCAGCGACTACTTTTCAAGCTTTATTTTGGATCCTCTTGTAACAGATGATAGAGCTACTATATTGAATGCGGACATTTTCGAGGATATTGAACCCAACTACAGGAATAACATGTTGGAAAGGATAAACATTACAGGGTTGAAGGACGATTTGAGTAAACTGAACTGGGATTCATTATATAACATTAAAGACGCACAAAAAACTACTTTATTGCTAAAATTAAACAAAATATTGAAAAAAATACTAAATCTTATGAGGAAAAACAAAAATACATCAAGAAGAAGGATTGGATTACCATAGGGCTAATAAAGTCCATAAAAAAGCGCGACAAATTGTACAAGGAGTGGCAAAAACATAAAGAAAATCTGGGGCTAAAAGTGAACTATATCAAATACAGAAATTATTTGAATAAACTCATCCATATTACTAAACTCGACCATTATAAAAATCAAATTGAAAAGAATATGAATAGTTCGCGAAAACTCTGGAAAACTATAAAAAATATTACCAACACCAATAGTAAGCCACAAGAATAAGACAGTTGAAATCAAAAGATGGAATGTACGTAGACTCCAATAAAGAAATCGCCAATACGTTCGGTGATTTTTTTTCCAACATAGGACAAGAGCTAGCACAAAACATAGAAAAGCCTCCAGTGTCACCTTCCCTCAAAGTGACAAATCCCTGCTCATTCTTCCTCAAACCTACGGATGAGAGGGAGATTAGTGAGATTATAATATCTTTGAAAAATAATAAGACGCCTGGTATAGTTAATATTAAAGCCGAGACATTAAAAACAATTTATAGATAGATAGTAAGACCTCTGTGTTACATTATAAATATCATAATGGAGGATGGAATCTGCCCTGCTGAATTTAAGATCACAGTAATAAAACCTCTACATAAAAAAGGAGATAAAACTATACCATCAAATTTTAGACCAATATCTCTGGCGACTAGTTACGCTAAAATTTTCGAATTTTCGTATGATGCAATTGATAATAGCCAACCTGCCATTGCTGTGTTTATTGATCTTGAAAAGGCGTTCGACACTGTCGACCACCAACAGTTGTTGGAGTCCTTGGAGGATGTGGGAATACGAGGACTGGCTGACGATTTGTTCAGGTCCTATTTGTATGATAGGAAACAATGTGTCAAAATTGAAGATACGTATAGTAGATTTGAATTGGTTAAATGCGGAGTACCGCAGGGCACAGTGCTCGGGCCAATTCTATTCATCATACATATAAATACTCTACTGACCACTAGAACATCTGGACACATCATAAGCTTTGCTGATGATACCGTTATATTGTATACATCGAGCAGTTGGGAGGATCTAAAACTTAAAATTCAGGCAGAAATGAGTGATATTGTTAACTGGTTTAATTATAAATTACTTACCAAAAATTTTGACAAAACAATGTTCCTTCCTATAACAAGCTACAAAAACAAATTACCACAGTATAACACTTTGGAGGTGAATAATCATAATAAAACGATAACATTAAGAATTACCGAAAATATTAAATACCTGGGGATTATTATTGATTCTCATCTTCGTTGAAATAATCACGTTGATAACATTGTTACTATAATCAGAACATTTTTGGGCCGCTTCAGGTTTCTTACCCCTAAACCATCTCAAAATGCTCTATTTTGCTCTTGTAGACTCCCGTATAGCATTTGGAATTATCGGATGGGGTGGCATCAGGAATGTATATCTAAAAAAGTTGAACAAACTACAGAAATATTTCTCAAAAATTGTTCTCAAGAAAGAAAGAACTTACCCATCGGATAACTTATACATGGAAGTTAGGATACTAGATGTTCGACAGATCTTCTTTCTTAAGGCAGTGTGTTTTCTGCACAAAAATAGGGAACATATTGAATATTTATCTCATAATTATCCAACCAGAGCTAGATATTCAAATAAGATTGAAACTCCATCAGCAAATAAGACAGTGGGAACAAAATGTCTTGCGTTCCCGGGGCCAAGATTCATGAATGCTCTTTCGCAGGACTTCCTCTTCAGCAGTTCTAATTCTGATGTACATTATAGAATAAGGTTAGGTCATTTCTACTGAGTAACCGGAGACAGGTTGTACATGCTCTCTTTAACTGATATAATTGAAAAAAAATTAGGAATGTGAATGTGTATCTTTGTAACTCAATGCTTTTCCGAAATTTATTGTTTTGTTTGGCATTTCAGACATAAGTGAGTAAATGAGATATGACACGGACAGCGAAAGCTTTGTGTTCATTCTCCTTATTTGTTTGTGTCTTTGCTGCTGCTCGATAATATTGTTTCCGGGTATATTACCAAGTTCGAGAGTGGCTTGGTAATAAATTGGATCCAGAAGACTGGGGTTGGAAGTTATTTGACAATACATTGGGTCCAATTCATGAGGAAAAACTCCTCAATACAACTTTTTTGTAATTGCAAAAAAAGGTGCAATGCTAAATGCACCTATGAAAAGGTTGGATTGTTTTGCTCATTAGCATATACCAATTATAAGACCAATCGTGCTCCGATGTTGAATCTATACTAGAAGAGAAGAAGAAAAAGGTGAAGGAAAGAGAGATATTACATTAGAAGCTCCATTCCATATTTATGAATCCGAGGCAATCTTATAAACATGTAATTGAAACTACTCCATCGGTAACAACCCTTGTGGTTGAAGCAAATTTTGTGAATAAAAATAATATATTTTCATGGTTGTTCAAAAGTCAAATTAAATTCTTAATGTTATGAGTACGAGCCATTATATATTCAGGATCCAGGACTCTGAAGTAATTCATCAGAATGGTTCTATATGTATGCCCTATGAAATAATTCCCGACAGAGATGAGCATGCTCTGGTGAACAGAACGGCCTTCCGCTATACACAAGAATAATCTCTATTGAAAGTGCCTATTACACGTCCATTATGATCAACACTGCCTGAAGCAGGAGTCAGATTTCTATTCCCGATTCACACTAGACGCCTGAATCCTCTATCTTCCAGAAACACGGATGAGAAAACAAATTATGTATAAGATATAATAGATTCTTAATGCTTTGTCAAAGATGGAACCAATGAATATCAATTTTGTTTTTTCAAATTATCTATGACAACTTCATTTTGAATAGCTGCTTCAGACGTCAAGCAGTTTTTGCTGAGACAAGAAGCGCTTATTTGAAAAACAGAGATTTTGTCTGAAGCTGAGTAATAATTCGAAACTGCATTCGCAAAAAAATTTTCAAGGATCATCACTGTTTGTAACGTTAGTCAATCATTAAAACAAGTTTATTTAAAATGATTCAAATAGTTTTATGTTTTTCAATTTATTCAGAATCCTGACACATGTTTCGGTCTGTCGACCATCTTCAAAGGAGTATAAAAAGGATATTTCCTTTCATTGTGACCCATTTCAATTTCGCAACCTGTTTTCGAATTCAATTATATCTGATGTGCCGTTTATGTTACAGGTAACCTGGATCAGGCATCGAGACTTACATCTGCTGACGGTGGGCCGATCTACTTACACGTCGGATCAAAGATTCACGAGCATCCACAATCCAATGACCGAGGATTGGACCCTCCAGATCCGTTATCCACAACGAAAAGACAGTGGCGTGTATGAATGTCAAGTAGGCACTACGCCGCCTATCGGAATTTCCATGACCCTTTCCGTTGTCGGTAAGCCCACTTTGATCATTGGAAGCAATGCTTTCGCCTCCACTTCCTTAGGAAACGTTATTTATGTATTTGTGTTCGGTCGTTCTGGCTGCGGGAAATTACTTGAATCGACAATTTATATTCGGGGATCAGTAGGTGAAATTCTGAATTGTGATAGATTTATTCAACGCTCTTAAGCGAACAAACCCTCGTATTGAAATGAGATAACTTAAGCATAATGAAGAAATAGTTCACATCCTCTACGTTCTTTCACCTTTGTTAACAGAATTGCTGAGTGTAGAAAGCACTAGCTACCATGAAAAGGACGTAGTATTCAATATAACTATCATCGACTCAAATTTCAAAGATCATGTCATGTTTGATATAAGACATTAAAAGTTATTCGTGTTCAGTTAGATTTGCTCTTTTATCTGAAAAGGTGTTGTGTTTTCCTACATTTCAACAATTGTCCAAACTTCCCATAAAATGTCAAAAAGTTTCGTTGCTAATCAGAGAGCATCTTATGCAGAGGGCGGTTGTCACCTTGCTTAATCTGAAAGTCCAAGATAATTTTTCGCAGAGTCTTCAGTAATTGAATTAGCACCTATATACATATATATATATATATATATATATATATATATATATTTATTTTAATTCACACAAGAAGTGTAAATTAAAATAAATATATATATATATATACATATATATATATATATATGTATATATATATATATATATATATATATATATATATATAACGTGGGGGGCACTAGTTGCAAATCTGAATATTAAACTAGAAGGGCATTTCATTAATCTTGTCACGCATAATTCTTGTCTCAGGAGATTGTGGAGAAGTGCTTCAGGAGTTTAACAGGTCTTGACGATACGACCAATCGTCGGCTCGAGCTAGGATTGTTTGTGAGATATTGCTGGGATTGCTGGGTCTTGACGATACGGTTGAAGATCGTTGGTGCTCGAATCAGGATCTATTGAAGAGCTTTACAAGGGTTCGTGTATCTTGACGATACGATCGGTTTTTAGTGTTCGAACCAGAATAGATTGAAGCATCTCTTTTTGAGATCTTTCTTGTTTTTTTAATTAACGGCTAGAAAAAAGTAATCAAGCCCTTCGGCGTACTACTTGCGTCCCAAGCAACTGACCTGCAGAGCCAGTAGCGGTTGGATAACTTTTTGCTACCAGCCACGCTGCAGATTTTCGAACTGAAGCCGAAACTGGAAGCGGGGTGAGTTCAACTCTATTGGTTGGGTTCTCACTTTACGCGATGGTAAGACGTAGTCTCACCACAAATCCTGATTTCCGACATTGCAGTCCCTGCTGAAAGAATAATCCTCACATGCCAGTAAATACAATGGCGGTACCTACCCTGTTTTAGCATAGTTCACCCCTTTGTCTCTGGATAATGTCGCGGTATGAGAGCTTGTCATAATTAGGTTCCTAGTTTCACTAAGGTAAAATGGAGGACTGAGTCGTGATAATTAACATGGAGGAACGGGAGTCTATTGCTTCAGAGGGCTTTCACCCTTAAAACTGTTGCTCCACCCAATTTCAAATAAATCTTTCAGATTTATTTGTTCGAAAGCCTATTGCGTTTTGTAATCTACTGCGTTATCTTGGGAGCATCGATGCCCATTGGAGTATTCGTACTTCTGGTCACTTAATTAGTGTTAGCCTCGAAGGAGCAGTGGTTGAAAGTCTGCATGCTAGACAAGAAGGGTAGTTCATTCATCTGGTCACAAGTAATTCTTGTCTCACGAAGTGCTTCAGAGGTTTAGCGGGTCTTGAAAATACAACCGATCTTCGGCTAGAACCCAGATTGTTCGTGAGACATTTCTTGAGTGTTTGGGTATTGACAATACGGTTGCAGAACCTTAGTGCTCGAACCAAGATCGATTGAACGACTGTGCAAGGGTTCGTGGCTCTTGACGATACGATTGGTTGCTAGTGTTCGAACCAGGAATGACTGAAGTATTTATTCTTGATATTTTTCTTCACATTTTCGACTGAGTGGTAGAAATTAAGCTCCTTTGGCTTGTGAGTTGGGTCCAAACAATGCGAGTACTGACCTGCACAGCCAGTAACGGTTGGATAGTGCTTTGTTGCGACCAGTCACGGTGTAGGTTTAGGTTTTTTAGGGAGTTTTGCTTTACGCGATAAGGAGGCATATCCTAAGAGTTCCAGGTGAAAGAGTCATGCTCATATGCCAGTAACTTTAAAGGTGATAACTACTCTATATTCTAACAACCTCTAACAAATTTCCTATATCCCAAGTGAAACATGGCTCTAAACCCCCTCTTTTGAATGATAAATAAGTCATTCATAGGTACTAAACAGCTGTATACTATTATCCCATATAAAAGATGAGACTGAAAGTTAGCATAATAGAATAATTTCAGCAACTCGAAGTCTTAGTGGTGTCCCAACATGAATAGCACGTAACATGCAGAATTAGGTCTACCCTTAAATTATTCTGTATGGGAACCGCATTTCAGGTTCTGCTGAATACAATTCCCAAAGAGCTAGTACGTTTCTTAATAACAATATCATTTCTCACGATATTTAGTGATTGAGGGTAGTTTAATTTATATCTATCACTATAGAAAACAAATAATTACTGAATAACTTGTAACATTAGCACAGATAGTTTTTTCTAAATTACGAACATTTTTTGGTACTGATGGAGTCTTTACCAGTGATGTGTATTTCTCCGTTAGGATGCCATTTGACACATTGAAAACTTTTTCAGTTGTCAAATTTGTATCCTTCATCTAAACTGTCAAATCGTTTTATGAGGAGTAGAAATAATTTTATTATTCTATTACTTCATTTATTATTCTAGTTTATTATTCTATTGCTTCATCTGGTAACTTCTTAATTTCGAACTGTTATCATAAGACTTTCTTTTCAGTATTTGTCATCTCGCTGATGTGTGCTCTAAAAATGTAAAGTTTTTTACCGAATAATGTGTTTTACGGGGAAGTATACTCCATTACTTCAATATGAAAAAAAAGGCGGCTGAAAGTCATCATATTTCTGTGGATACCATGCTCAAGCTGAACGAACTTTTCAGAAGTAGTTTTCCTGATTGAAAAGTGGCAATTTTGATTTGGAAGCCGAAAAACGACCCGAAGCACCATCAAAGTTTAAGGATAAAGAATTAGAGGGAAAGCCCGATGATTATCCATTAAGAACGCAAGACGAACTAGCAAAAATACTCAATCAGGTATTTGCCATCGTTTAAAAGCAATGGGAATAATCCGAAAGGTAGGAAATTAGGTGCCGTATGAACTGATGAGAAGAGACGTCGAACGCTTTTTTTCACGTGTGAACAACTGCTGCACAGAAAAAAAAAATTTTTGCATCGAATTGTAACTGAAAATTGGATCCATTAGAATAATTTTAAACGTTGGGCAACTTATCGATACCTAATCATAAACTGCAAACCGAATATTTATAGCGAGAATATAATGCTGTGTATTTGGTGAGACCAGATGAATGTGGTGTATTGTGAGCTGCTATGTCAGTTCTACCATTCAGTTTATTAGCATGTAAGCGTAGTTTTTTCACCAAGTGACTAGTTGGCAGTCTCCACAGTCTGTCCCAAGAGGCAGAAAGTGTGATAACGGTAACGCCTTATCATCACGCATGGCGAGAACCACTCCGAAGAGCTGAACCCACCTGCTTTCAGTTCGGGCTTCAATTCGAAAACTTACAACCGTATGGCTGGTAGCAGCGAAACACTATCCAACCTCTACTGGCTCTGCATGGTCAGTACCAAAGTTGTTTGTGACGCAACTCACACGGAGAAGGTGCTTCTTATCCATCCATCCGAACACCATGAACCAAGATAATCTCAAAATTGATGCCTCAATTGATCCTGGTACGAGCACCGTCAATCCGGCGTGTACGTTAAGACCCACGAACCCTCGTGAAGTCTTGCAATTGATCCTGGATTCAAGCACCAACGGACAAGTCGTATCGTCGAGATCCACAAACCCCAGAAACGTCTCGCAATCAATCCTGATTCAGGACGAGGTCGGTCGAACCGTCAAATCCCGCTAAACCCTGAAGCATTTCTCGAGATATCTCGGACCTGAGTGTCTGCGAGCAGGTAGAAGGAATACCCTACTGGTCCAGCATGCGGACTTTCAACCACTGTCCAACACTAATTTTGTGTGGCCAGGTCGTACGAATACTTCCCGACGGCCTCCACCCTCCCGAGGTAACCAGCAGTTCTCCAATTACGATGAAGTCAAAAAATGGATCGTTGCATGGATAGCGGTCAAAGAGCCAGCCTTTTTTTACTACAGGGTGTACTAATTGTCAGAAAGATGGGAAAAATAGTGGCTAGCGATGAACAATACTTTGAACTTTGAATGTATAACCAATTTTTCAGAATGGAGATTAAATTTTCGACACGAACCTATTCACACTCATAATATAAAAAGAGACTGTATAATATTGTAATTAATTTATTCTTCCATAGGTCCACAAGAGATGCCAAAATTCATTTGAAATCAGTACGATTCAAAAATCTGAGATTTTAATATTTGAGATTTGTATTTTTTGAAGCCGAGATTTAGATCTTCAAATTGAAAATTCTTCGCAGGTATATTCCTCACTTAAATTTTCCACCTCGCGAAAATTGCAAATTTAATATAATATCGCGATGATGCACTCTACTGGAATCATATCAAAATGCCGGCGAGCAATAAACAGCATGAATCTCCCGTCCTGCCCCACCAGGTCATTAAGCGTGCCAAATTAGTCGAGAAGGGTCGTTAGAAAACAATACAGCGCACAAGTGTCGTCGGCCCCTAATGACGAGATGCGATCCAAAGATTTCAGCAGGTGAATGGCGCCCTTCCGTAAACAGGAACCGCTCACCTTGCGGTAATAAAACGTCGAGATTGTGTCTTCTAATTACAGATGGGAGCGGAAAAATCACCCGGGATTCCAGGGACCACTTCGGCAGGTCCCGAAATTAACTTTTGAGGGCGTCAATATGATGGAAGAGAGTGGAAGCTGCTCTCTTATCACTTGAGAAATACGTTGTTAATATGTGGCGTACTGATCTGCAGATGTTACAAATTGTTCCTCGGATTTCCAATTAGAATGATAGCTTAAAGTGTTGATCGATAGTTATATTTGTATGTTCGACCTGAAGGGGCAGGTTCAACAGGAAAAATACGCAGATATTAAGAACTGCTTTTCAATTGGACCTATCCCATTTTGATGTCACCAGGCAGCCATGTTTCTTTATCAAAAATTTGATAATTAATATTATTTATATTGATAATACTGCTTGGTATGTTGATATTCCTTTTTGAATTCCTCGTTAGGAATTGATTTTAACGTTAACCAATTATTATGCGAATTCTATCTGGTGTTTTTTAAGAGTGATAGATTTTGATTGACAGAAGGTTGAAGCCAGGTTCATTTCGACATTTCTGTTCCGTAAGCATTGACAAATTATCATGGAAAAACTCACGTCCCAAAAACGTTCACAAATTGTTGAAATTTATTTTTTAAATCAATGTTTTATTCGCCAAACTTATAGAGAACTTCGAGAAATTTATGGTTTACATAATCGTCCATCAGAGCAGCTTATTCGTCGTACTATCGATAGATTTCGAAAAACATTTTCTTTACTCGATGCAACAACAAGACAAATAACTGTACGTACAGAAGAAAATATCGCTGCTGTAAGTCAAAGTGTTAATGATGATCCAGATTTGTTTATTCGTCGACGTTCACAAGTTGGACTCTGTGCATCCCCACATGAAACATTTTGCGTGAAAATCTTGGTCTACACACATACAAGATCCATCTGGTTCAAGAATTAAAGGCACTTAACCATAATAAGCGTCGTTTTTCACTGATTGGGCCCTAGAACAGCCTGAAGTTGATCCACTTGTTTATCTTAAAATTGTGGTTAGTGATGAAGCTCATTTCTGATTGAACGGCTATGTAAATAAGAAGAATTGCCATATATGGAGTGAAAACAATCCTCAAGAAGATCTGCAGGTTCAATTGCATCCTGAAAATGCACTGTATGGTGTGCTTTCACGCTGAAGGCATCATCGGTACATATTTCTTTGAAAACGATGCTGGAGCTAATGTTTCAGTGAATGGTTCTCGTTACAGATCGATGACCAATGATTATTTGTTTCAAAATTTAAATGGTATCGACCCAGAAGTGGTTTGGTTCCAACAAGATGGTGCTACACCTCATGCTGATACCGTAACAATTGATTTATTGAAATAAAGAATTGACGATAACATTATTTCCATAAATGGTCCAATTAATTGGCCTCCGAGGTCATGCGAGATAACTCCACGGGATTATTTTCTTTGAGGTTATGTCAAGTCATTGATTCATGCTGATAAACCAGAAACAATAGACGCTTTGGAAGCCAACTCGTGTTATTGATGAAATAGGGCCTGAACTACTCGAAAAAGTGGTCAAAAATTAGTCTGGTCGAATGCGGTTCCTCAGAGCTAGTCCTGGTGGACATATGCCGGAAATTATTTTTAATACATAAATGTCATAAAATTATCTTTCAAATAAAAAAAAATTTGGTTTTAATCCTAATTTAAATGTGTTATTTCAATTTAAAGTTCTACCACTCTGAAAAAAACACCCGATAGGATGCGCATACTTCGAGAGGAATATGAGGATATAAATATTAGACAACAATTCGTTTTTACAGTCTATTTTCACACAACACATTGTACAAGTTTGGATTATTCTCTCAAAATTGAGGGAATTCGTGCGGTGTAGTTTTAATCTGCCGTTGTGGTCGCAAATTGATGGGATTTTTCACTGTTTCTCACTTTCACTTAGGTTCACAGAGTTCTTTTCACGAATTAACCAACTTTAACTACAGATGTGAATACTTTAGATAATACATTCACTTTTAGACACTTCAAGTGCGATATTGTATCATCACTAGAGAGCTAACGAAAAATGTTCATTGGGATGATTGAATTTGTGAAGTTTTATATGAGAGCCAATAGAGTATTTTCTTTGAATGCGTTATAAACTCTCATGTGTTGTAGCGAGAGACTATTTCTTCAACTCACCTGGTCAAAGTGAAGAATGCGAGGGTTTGAAGATCAGCGAGTTGAAGCTGTGACTGTTTGATCGAAGAGCAGCAAGCGTATGCGGGTATGAAGATTAACTCGGAGTTATATTAGTAAGGCAGGTAAAAATCTACCCCACTAATATAGAAGCGATACTTGTATGATTTCTTTACAGGTAGCATTGAAATTTCTACGAAGAAATATGGATCCAAAATTTACTTCGAAGTCTTTCTTGAAATACTATAGATAAAAGCTGGATCAATTCTCTGAAACCTCTTAAAATTCAATTTAAAGAATCTCTTGAGATTTTTCTGAATTAGAATTGCATGAACTGGCTCAGAAACACTATTTCACATTAAGGACATATAGAATTGTCAGTTGACCGATAAAGAATCAGAACAAAACATAAATCACTGACCATAATCATCCACAAAAAGCATCCAAGCCAAATTTGTTTTGATTTTATATTCAGAAATAACTCCATCACCAAAAAATGCTCCAAATAAAATCCAAAAAGTTATTTTGTATTTCTCCCTTCAAAAAATAGATGGAACATTCTCCAGAAAAGGAATTTGAAATCGCTACCCATATTATTCCCACTTGGAAGTTATTTGAATGGTGAATTAAAACAAATTTTCTGGAGAATGTGCTATCTTTTTTAAAAGAGGGAAATAAAAAAGACCTTTTCGAATTTTACGTGTAGCATTTTTTGGTGATGGAATTTGTTATTTCTGAATATCCAATCGAAGTAAGCTTGTCTTGGATGATGGTTCTGGATGATTACGGTCAGTAGTTTATGTTTTCTCGTGATTCTTTATTGGTTAACTGCAGCTCATATGTGTTGATAATTCTATATGTCCATAAAGTGAAACAGTATTTCTTATGCATTTTTTTCGATTTATTTTAAAATCTGTTAATTTTAGACTGATTTTATAGAGGTTTCGGTGAATTAATCTGGCTATTATCTGTAATATTGAAAAAAAGAATTGTAACAAAGGTCAAAAATGTTGAAATATGTCCTGAAAAATAAACAATTATAATAAATTCAGTTTGATCACAGAAGAAATCATATAATATACAGGTATTATAATATAATACCTATATATGAAATATTTATTAAATAATTTCGACATTTTGTTTATTGAAAGCAAAAGTTACTGTTAACCTAAGAAGCTCTAAAGTTAAATCGGCCAAATAAAATTAAACTTTAATTCGTCGCGCAAACAAATGTAAACCATACATCTCTTCTGAATAGTTTATGGGATCGTTGTAGAATATAAACTGTAACCCCTGTATTTCTTTATACGTCACTTCCTGAAATGAATATTTCATGAAACAAATGTACTTTGTCTAAATTAAATATCCGGAGAAAATACAGGGTTGGAAAATAATTATTATGTAAAAAAAAACATGAGCAAATTTGAAATAAAGTCAATTTATGTACTACTAGCTTTTTACCCGCGGCTTCGCCCGCAGTGGAGTCATTAAATAAGTATGAAAGATAAAGGGTAAGGGTATAATAATAGTAAAACTTCATTACTGAAGTAGCTAAATTTGACGATTTTTTGACAAACAATTGTTTTATCTTTCGTAAAAAAATTTTTTTTTTTAAATATAAAGTACCCTATGTTACTTCTAATACCTTCAAGAGTATATGTACAAAGTTTCATGATGATCGGTTCAGTAGTTTTTGCGTGAAAGCGTAACAAACAAACTTACATTCGCATTTATAATATTAGTAGGGATAGCTTTTTACCCGCGGCTTCGCCCGCAGTGGAGTCATTAAATAAGTATGAAAGATAAAGGGTAAGGGTATAATAATAGTAATGAGTCAAAATGATAACTAAATTTTATTGTTTGGCTGAGATCAACAATTTTTAAAATCTACTACAGACAGAAGTTTCAACACTTTAATATATGCTTATTGAAATGCATCAACAAATGTTAAAATATATTTCACCGTAACACAAATAAATAATTCTGAATTCTAACAATTTAAAAAAATAAAATACAAAGTATTAATTTAAGATATTTTTGTAGACAATGTTATAAGTTTTCCTGTCGCGTGCAAATATGTGTAAATTCCTGGCATTAGATACACGTGAACAGGCTACATAATTTCGTAAAAAAATTTTTTTTTAAATATAAAGTACCCTATGTTACTTCTAATACCTTCAAGAGTATATGTACAAAGTTTCATGATGATCGGTTCAGTAGTTTTTGCGTGAAAGCGTAACAAACAAACTTACATTCGCATTTATAATATTAGTAGGGATTTAATGGAGATATGTATTACCGCCCAGTGGACAAACTAACTTTGTAATTTTGACATTTATCAGAGCGATGAATAGTAATATTGTTGTGTTTTCTCAAAATATAGCCAGGCTTGGGAGGTAATGTCGCAACCATCGTATAGACCTTAACGTCAATATTATTTATTGAGAGCCTTACAAAATAACTTAAATGCAGAAAACATGAACGATGATACCACTGTGAAATTGGTTTTTTTTTCTGTTGAAAACCATAAGTTTTATCAGGCTGAAATGATGAAGTTAAAGGTCGGGTATGATATATTTGATTAAACTCGAAATTACATTATTGAATAAAGTTCAATAACTAAATGAAAATCAGGTTTAATTTGTTTAAAAAAAATAGTTAATTTCTCTTTTGAACCTTCGTAAACATCGGGCTTATTTCTTCTAAAAATAGATATGGAAGATAAATCAGCCAAGATTTCGGGGGCCACTTCGTCAGGTCCCAAAATTAACTTTCGAGGGCGTTAATATGATGAAAGGGAATGGAAGGAAGCTTCGCTTTTATTACTTGGAGAATACTTATGAACCTGTGAATACCTCGTTGGAGATGAGGTTTGCTGATTTGCCGACGTTTTGAATTTGCTTTTTGAGTTCCAGTTGAAGTGACTGCTGAAGAAATATTGATATTCAGAAATGCATATCACTACAACAGCAGCAAATTTCATGGTTAATCAAGAATTTTTCAATCGCCTAAGTAACATTGATATAGGAACAGCCAGAAATAGTGAAATGATTTTAATAATTTTCAATATGTAAGTTTCTTAATCTGAGAGAAGTTAAAGATGGGACAAGCGAAGTCCAAGATTAACCATAGAAAAATCAATATTGTGATATGCACTACGTGTGGGTATAATTTTAACTAAGTAATTAGTGTGGGAAATCAAACTGTAAATTGCTGGAAATTTTCAGTTCAAATTGTCTTAATCACAATTTGTTCTCTGTGAATGTAGAACTTTCTATTACCATATCTCATACTCCTTATTAATGATATTTGGTGAAGATTCTCAGTCGAATTAGTTTATTTGAATATGAATATGCTAATTCCGAGCATCACGATGTAAAAAGATCTGACTTGAGTATGAGGAAAGTTTTCTGCGTTTGTTAATTTAGAAAGAATCGGGAATACAGTTCTGTGATTGAGTATGTCGTGCATGTATATTTTCGTGCACTAGATTACACTTGTCTATGAAAAATATATCTGCGTTCCTATGCAGAGCGAATATAGGTGTGTCTCAGATTTGTAGTCGTTGGGCGTTATAGGGCACTGACGGCAACCAACACAATAAAACCTAATCGGGCTTGTTCAAGTTTAGAATTGTTATACAGATGTATGTTACACTGTCTCGATTTGTAGAACTTTCTATTACCGTAGCTCATACTATTCATTAATGGTGTTTGGTACAGATTGTCAGCCGAACGAATTTATTTAAGTAGTCAGAAATGTGTACCTTAATAATGAAAATTTTTTCTCAGCCTACCCATATCAAAAATTCTGGAGATGAATGTTAATTTTTCCCTATTTTTCTTAGCTAAAATAGAAAAGTATTCAATGTTGGAGACACCAAACTTCAACTACTGGGTATTATGATTTCAATGGCACTCAATATATTTTCTTGTATTATACACAAAAGTATGTATTCTGAATAGTATATGATTGTAGCTTGTATTCATTCATCGTTTGGATGATTAAAAAACCGATTCTTGCATCAACTGTTCATATAAAATATTCGCTCTGTGCTTGGTTTAATTCCGAATATCGAGTTTGCTTCGTAGTCTATACTTACTTTGATCCACCGAGCCATAAATTTCTATTCCATTAATATGCTAATCTAAAAACAGCTGAAAATTCAAATAAGCCAACTCCTATTTCGCAAAAAATCTGACTATATCAAACAGTGTGAGCTAATTTTTATCGGATCAAAATGGGAAAATGGAAAGCGCAGTTTTTCTCTGAGATGCGAAGAAATATCCTGCAGGTCCACAAGTTGACTGCTCTAATTAGCGATAGGCGTGATATCCACTCACTCTCTCCACATAAAACAGATTGGATGGAGCCGATTCTAATGAAAATTCGATGGAAAATGCTTCAAAATTGGGTTGAGTGCCTGTGAAAGTTGACATTGTCACGAAGGTAATTTCAGAGCGGAAATAAAATTGGTGAACAAATTCAATATTAATTTTATCGCTCCAACCGTGCAACCTTCAGATATAAATAAAGGAGAAATAGTGACATAAAATAGTCAAAAATGAAAAATTGTGTTATTCTAGCGAAGGAATGAAATATTAGAAAGTTATTTGATCGTTAATAGGAAACGAAACTAAATATCATCTTCTCCACTATAATTAATAATCAGTGTAAAATATTTAAATTAGGAAGTAGTCATTATATAAATTATGAATTTGAGTCTTCTCAGTAAAAGTTCTTGTACAGAATTAAAGACTAATATGGGAAACCCGAAAAACTTCCTCTATATATGTCGGCATTTTTTCACTTATTTAACGGTATCATGAATCACTAATACTCTAACACATTTTCGTTATTCTTGCTTTCATCAAATAAAATATCTGATGTACTTCAAACAGTTATATTGACTGCTATTTACACAAATAGCAAATAATCTAAACCTCTAATAAAATGGGTGCTATGATTACTGATCTTCCAGGAGTTTCTTCCCGGAAGTTTTTATCTTTAAAGCCTAAATCATCTTTAACATCTAAATCGTCTAAAACTTGTAAACTGTCTTCAATATCTGAAACGTTTTAGCGACGACTCTCAGCTGAATCGCTTCACCTCGTGGATTGAACTGTCGTCTATTGTCACTTTTGGCAGGCAGGGGTTGACTGACTATCGCATGACCGGCAGCACTAGCTCTCTAGCTTGTGTTCTAACCTAATATTAGCCTTGAAAAGTGAAACCGTGGATTTTATTTTTGAGGTTATCAACATATATTTCACTAGTCACAGAAACATCTGATTTATTCTTCTCAATAGTCTTCACTTCAGTTCAAAATCTTTAATAGTATTCACTGAGTAAATTGACTCATAAAGCGTCTACACTTTCATTTAAATTATTATATGAATTATTAATTTGAATCTACTTAGCTCTATTACAGAGAAAATATCTCTTGATAACCTTAAACTTAAAATTCTGTGTTCCAATTTTCAAGGTTATTAACAAGTAGAATCACGAGCATATGAGTTTTAAATATTATTACTTTAGGCTATTCAATATTAATGTCTAGGGGTTTTGATATATAAATCGGCCTATCTTTTCTTGAATGTGAAATAAACACAGACTGTTCTATTGCAGTTTAGTTACATACTTGAAATTACACTTGAAAATCTTTCGAGTTCCTGAACTATTCCTTTTTTATCTCGTTCTCTAACCTTCGTCTAAATGCTTTGCGTCTCGACTAAGTACTTCGCGTCAATTTTATACCCGAAATACCTTCTCGTCTCAGTTTCTTTCGCGACCTGGACTCTCCTCAAAATTGCCCTCGAACTTCCTTCTCGCCAGACGGTCGTGAACCAACTGCCTCTTTCTGACTGACCGTCCTGAACTTCCTTTTTCACTGACAGTCGTGAACTCACCGCTTCCTTCTAACTGCCTTAAAATGACTGCTTACGTCTCCCAACCCTGACCGCCACCCACTTAATACTAATTGTCGGTGGCATACGCAAACATGCTCGATTTCCGCATATTTGACAACTCTTAGATATCAATCAAAGCGGGAAATATAACATTGGGGATAAAACTGAAGACATTCATATCTCGAAATTTTCTTCCAGGAAACTGTTAACATTTTCGGCTCTGCAATAAACCTCTACTTTTGATAAGTAGTTACTTAAGATCCTATGATAACACGCCCCATTTCAAAGATCTTGATGCAGCATTGCTGAAGACAGGAAGTGCTTTCGAACTAGCAGGTACACAGGAGACGGTCCCAACCCGGGTATTTCTAGGCGCAAAAAATTGAATTCCTTCATTACTGTTTGCTTCTAAATGTTGAGAATTTTCAAAAACTTGAATATGAAATACGTATAATGACTTTTATTTTGAATTTATTATAGAGAGATGTAACAGAATAACTATGCTTGATCTTTGAGATATTAATTTTGAATGATTTTTGGCCATATTCAATCAATTTTTTTCATTGAAAATGAAATATCTGCAGGAATCACTCGGTGAAATTCACACCACCATTATTACTATCATGATGGAAGAAAATAAATCGGAGTCAGCTGACACTATAGGGAATGTTTATACCTATACCAATTTCGAGCGTGCTTCGGAGAACGACAGCATTGATTTATTAAGTGTCGTAACTTTTCCTTTATGAGTAGCAGGACAGACTCTTTTACCAATGTGATTTTTTTAATCTCGATTCCTGGCTATAATTATACCTAGTACGGGTAAAAATTTATTTTGGGGTTCTCCAGATATGAATTGGTGAAAGTAACTCATTTAAAATCTTTCAGCAACCAAAATTCCTTATGTATTCATCATTCCTTGATAAGAATCTAGCAAAAGGTCCATCGAGATGTCTTTTTTGGATGAAAATTAATTCTAGAAGAAGCGATTATAATTTATTATGTAAATTTCCGGTATCTTACAGTTATACTGGTGTCCCTATAAGAATTCAATCTAATTGGTTCCTACTTGGTTGAAAATCATTCAAATTGAATTAAATAATAGAATATTTCCACAAATACAATCAATTACAACATTTTCCACGGCTTTCTTTGATTCAAATTCTACACTAAATATAGAATAGTAATATCAAATCTTATGATAGGTATGGCAACATATTGAAACTGGGAATAAGTAACAGCAAAATAAATTACGGTTAATTATCAGAAATTCCTAACCAAGTAGAAATATTTAGAATTGTATAACAGTACAATAAATCGGGAACAATTATCGGAAATACTTAACAAAGTAAAAATATTCATCAAGGAAAAATCATTATTATGCAGATGTCCACCATGAATCAACGTGGAGGTGTAGAGCATTCTTGCCAGGTAAGGGATGGTTATGATGGAAACAAAGGAACTCGGGTTAGATGAAGATCGAAGATTTTAAAATAACAATAACTAAATAAACTCTAAAATAAAGGAATAAACTCTAAATCAATAAAATAAACTCTCAATTAACAAAATAAGAAAACGACCCCAGCGTATAATATAGGATAGATATATTCTGAAAGTTGTAGAAAAATATGAGTTCTAAATTGGAATCGTGAATTTTGAAAATTAGAATTTTTTATAGACCAAAGAAATTCTGCGATTCTTCTGTTCAGCGAAATGATCTATTTCCTTGTCTATAAAAATGTTCTCATCCTGTGATTTCATAAATTCTTTTTAAATTGAAATATTTGCCATACTACTCAATCGCGCTTGTCCAGTGGTATTTCTAATATCATATTTAATTCTTTTCAACGCGGAGAATCTTCTTGCTGTAGAAGTAGTTGTCACTGGCAAAACAACAACAAGACATAATAATAATAAAGAGTTCTGGCGCAAAAAATTTTAAGTCAGTATCGTGGAAAAAAGTTAACATTTCATAAGGGTTTGTGCATTTTTCTATTATATCCTTTTCGTATAGAACAGTTAATTCACTTTTTGGTTGATTTATAACAAAAATATTATATTGCGTTGTCAAGTCTTTCAAAAGATCATGAGGAAATTCTTTTTCACAAATAGAGACTCTTGATTTATTTAACAGATCGAAGGAATGTAGTTTTTCAAAATCACAAAACCTAACCTCTATTTGAGTCACTATAATGTCTAGAATTAAAAATGAGAAAATGTCTCAATTGTTGTGTTTTTTCTGCCATTTCAATTCCCTTGCGACGTATTGAGTGTGAATCCGTGAAATCCAGTTTTTATAAATTGTATCAAAATAAGTACTGTTACTGCTAAATTCACGTATTTTATTCAGTGTTGTCTGCAGTAAATTTCTCGCCTTCAGAAGATTTATGTTTCTATTTTGTAAAATAGAAGAAACGGTAACCGTTTGATTAAAAATAAATATATATATAACCACTTTTTGACCAAACTCTGTCGAAATTTTTATTAGTTGCTAAGAATACAATACACAGCCAACGAAATAATGCACTTTGAAACCCCTGATTTGATTTCCGACTCCACCCATAGTCACAAGACACTTTACATATATATGGAATAGTTCACTTCACTTCTTTAATCATGTATAATTTATCCTCAGAGGAATGACTCCAAAAATGTTGCTCATTCATTAAAAAATTAGCAAAATCACAAGTACTTCGAACATTTCCATTTGCATTGGGAATTTGAGACGACTCACTCGTTTCCGCTAGTTCCATTTCACCTTCTGGTAGTAATTAAGTCGATTAACAAAATGAAAAGTTTTTTCTAAAAAAGTTCCCACGAACACGGAGACAATCTTACACGAGACAGTCGAGACATAGCAAATGCTACCATCAAATCACAACAAAGCGACACTAACCAGATTTCCCGCTTCCCGATTAACCCGAATAGCGCAGAATAATTGCAGCCCTTCGGCGAAGCATGCCTCAAATCTATCTCTAGAAGCAGCCTTCAAAGGCGTAGGAAGATCTTTCGATTTCTCCTCGCGTTGATGTAGACAACGCAGTAGAGAAGGAAGCGCGTGAGGCATTTCTCGAACAGTTTACTTCTTAAAGAGGAAGTGAGATGAATATACAAGAATCGTGAGACTGCGCATGGATATTATGGAACAGTGGGGTACTGTATGATGTGAAATTTATAATGAAATGGATTAATGAAATATTCGATTAATGCGATTAATACTTGTAATTTCCAGATTTTTTTTGGTGAGACACTGCCACCATTGTTCAAATATAGCAGTCGTACTGAAGAAACTTTTCATTAAGAGAAACTTTTCAATTGATTAGTATTTGATTCATATTACTCCCATAGTCCCGCTGTATTATGCTCCACGGTTGGCTAGAAAACAGAAAAACTGAATTAAAATTTTGAGCCACTTCCAATAACGCTCGTGTTTCTTTGGAGGACAAAAAGTCTCCCATTATTTTCGAGGAAGCGAAAACGAGGATTTTTGTCCTGACACCTCCGACAGGCTGGAGAGTTGGAGCCCGGAGTGACTCGAATGTTTATTCAAAGTTCGAATGGAGCTAATTATTTCGTCGGGAAATTGGAAATTCAGACGTACTTCGAGGGCAAATTTATAAAGATATTGTTTCCTCCCTAATTGGATTTTCGGCGCCTGTAAAAAATTCGTTGTCCGATGAAAATTCTCAAAACGACGCCGACTTCTGCGGTGTTTGTTCAGTGAGGAATTGTAATTATACCTCACTTGAGGTTCTTGTCGGTAATTTGGCCGGATCGAATGGCGAAATGGTGGAAGTACAACTTGTTTTTCAATTTTCACCAAAAAGCGGATTAAAAGTTGATGTAATTGCCTCTCCAAAAATTTTTTACGTACTGTAGGATATTTCAGCCTTCAACGAGTCTGGGGCGTACTCGAGTTATCATCGGATCAATGAGGGTAGCACGAACCTCAGTTCTGATGTAGCAAATTTTTGAGAACTTATGTGTGAAATAATAAAAAGAAAAGATTCTATCTTTGATTGTTTTGATTTTAAAATTTATCAATACAAAAAGATTTTGATTAAAAAAATGTATATGAGACAGTAATATATTTCCACAAAAATGTTTGTACTACTACAACAATTGTTTCACCACGATGTGGCTTCTTAGGGTATTACATTGTACTGTCTGATGGTATTCAGTATAACCGAGTTTAAATACATTGTTAGATACGTGACTAAATAATGAAAGCACAAGTCATAAAAACTCTAAGTGTTCTAAAAGCGTTAATCTAGAGCTTTTGCTTTTAACGTGGATAATTTCATAATTATTGTTAAAATTATGCCTGAATTCCTTAGGATGATATAACCCCTTTGGTGTTCTTGGACACGTTTCTTGAATGATCTACCAGTCTGGCCAATGTATACTAAAGGGCAATCTTTGCAAGTCAACTTGTAGACTCCGGATTTATTTTCTTTATTTGTTCGATCTTTATTGTTCTTTATGTAGGTACTGAGGTTATTAATTGTCTTAAAAGCCGCGTTATAATTGAAACAACTCTTGAAATATTTAGCAGATTTTCAGATAATCCATTGACATAAGAAAAATATTTCTGTGTATTGTCCTCTTTTATGATTGGGTACACGAGATTTAATGCCATTTTCCTTTGTTTATTGGATACCATTTTGTCTATAAGAAAGGGGTTGTAACCGTTGTTTGACGGTATTTGTTTAATAATATTCAATTCTTTCAAAAAGTTATCTGAATTCAAATGGACATTCAATAATCTATGAATAAAACGATTATATGGTGACTTCTTCTGGTTGGTGGGGTGATTAAAAGTTTTATGTGTTGTTATGTCTGTATGTGTGGGTTTGTGAAAAATACTAAAATCATGTAAATTATTCAGTCTTGAGGTCAAGAAAATTAATACTTTGATTATTTTCTTCTTCGATTGTGAATTTGATTTTTGGGTGGAGTTTATTGATGAAATTCGGCTTTTAAGACAATTAATAATCTCAGTACCTACATACATAAAAACAATGAATATCGAACAAATGAAGAAAATAAATCCGGAGTCTACAAGTTGACTTGCAAAGATTGCCCTTTAGTATACATTGGCCAGACTGGTAGATCATTCAAGAAACGTGTCCAAGAACACCAAAGGGGTTATATATCCTATTCTATACATTCGACATATGCTAATCATCTTAAGGAATTCAGGCATAATTTCAACAATAATTATGAAATTATCCACGTTGAAAGTAAAAGTTCCAGATTAATAGTTTTAGAATTGCTTGAAATCAACAGGTATAATGCCCGTAAAATCCATTTGAACGAACAAACAGATGTTGATAAGTCTCCATTACTGAATATCTTACCTTAATGGCATTTTTAGCGGCAAACTCCAATAAACACCTAGAGTTTTTATGACTTCCCTTATTTAGTCACGTACCTAACAATGTATTTAAACTCGGTTACACTGAATACCATCAGACAGTACAATATAATACCTGAAGAAGGCACATCGTGGTGAAACAAGTTATTTCCACAAACATTTTTGTGGATATAAATTACTGTCTCATATATATATTTTTAATTGAAAAGATTTTGACTGCGGCTGGAAAATTTTAAATATCATGCAGATTTATGCTGTTAACTTACCATAAATTTTAATTAAAAAAATATTTCTTATTCGAAAACTCATTACACAGTACCAAAAAGAAAAGAAATGATTCAAAGAAATACAAATTAATGCCAACAAAAATGTTTGTTTCGTACCTGGTATTATGAAAACCAAATCTCCTCCGAAAAATTCAAAACATAACCTCAAGAATTTCTTCAAAAACAACTTGCTTCAAATAAATTTCTTCAAAATATTTTCTAAAACTTGGAGATGATTTTCAAGAAGCAATTTATAATTCCCACAACGGAAAACTTATCAGCCCTACTTCTCAGTTGAAAAACAGATATAATTAACAAAAAATATCTTATCAGACCAGCTCATTATATCCATCTGAACAAAACATAAGAATGAAGTGAACTTTTAAAAATATAATATAATTCCGCTAAGTTGATACAACAAATTATTTTCCCATACCAGGAATTCATAAGGTGAGTATTCAAACTGAGAATACAATTGCAGAAATATTTCTCGAGTACTAAACTCTATAAAAAAAGATAAAGATAGAATAGTAAAAAAATTGATGATGGAAGAAAATATTACAGTTAACAATCAGCAAGAGAATTCCGAAATGTTAATTAAAATTGATGAGTTGTATGTATTTCTAATTAAAAACAAATTCTATATCTATTTATTTCTAGGGTCTCTAAGAAATTATTATTATTATATATTATTATTATATTCGATTTTTTGTAGCCATTATTAAAATTATGCCGTGTTTCTTGAAAGTGCTTAGTAGATAAATGTTGAATTGAAAGAACTCTCTATTCGCACTCACTTCACAAATTTAATCTCAAGGAACATATTCGTTCACACTCGCGTCATAATACACTAATTTTCATGAAGTATGCTCATCCCAGTATTTGCATACTGATTGATTAACGTTAAATCAATAAAAAACGAAGAATTCAAAAAGGTTTATCAGTATATTACGTATCTTTCTTGAAAAAATTTTTTTGGACATGAAAGATTTGAAATAATTGCGGCGTACACAGTAGAAGGTGTAATCCCTGGCATGAATATTGTTGACAGAAATTAAAAAATTCTCTCAATTTGTGTTCTCTCAATAATTTAGTGATACCTATTTCATTTCTAGAACCGATAACAATTCTATTGGGTGGACCAGAAATGTACATAAACGAGGGAAGCACAATGAATTTAACGTGTATTGTCAAGCACAGTCCAGAACCACCTCCTAGCATAGTGTGGAGTCACAACAATCTAGTGAGTATATTTTATTATATTGAAGTGTAAATAGCTACCTTTATTAGTTGGAAAACAAAATTTTGCCTTGAAATTTTAAGTTCTCACTCTTATGAGCGCGAACAGCTCAGTTAAAGAGCATTGGGCTCGTGACCGGAAGGTCCGGGTTCGAATCCTGTTCAGGTGGAAAAGAAATTTTTTAGTTGGACGGGTGTCAGCCACCATTTCATTGTTGGGTCAAAAATTAACAGTACTGTAAGCTAAAGTGGCGCAAGATCACAGTAGCAAAGTCTACCCAGAACATAACTGAACTCCTAACTTACACAAACTGAAGAAGCTTCTGAGGGAACCTAACAGAAGATCAAGGAGTGTCAGGATAATAAAATAATAATAGTATTCGAAAATCAAGGTGAAAATAAATTATATCCCAACTAAAACAAAATATTTGACCTTTTTCCATAATTATTCTATGTTGTTGTACCGATCTGTGGAAAGGACGCGATTACTAATATGAATACTCTAAAACTTTGTTTATCACGGTGTAAACTCAAAGAGATCTTGAATAATGAACGAAAGAGAAGGTTCATTTCATTCAATTGTCCAAGCACGCAGTAGTTCGGCGCATTGTAAAAATAAATCTGAATTTCGACGTGTGCAGAAAAGTAACAAGACTGGTGAATTGCAAGCGATCTGACAACGTTGCGCTCTTGCACTTGATAGAGCACGTGTATCAGTAACCTCCTGTAGCTCAATTCGAAGACGAAATCAATGCTTTTTTTAACAAACGGAAAATCACCCAAAAAGAATTTGGTCCTCCAGGATAAACTGTCAACCAAGTTTTTTATAGAGACGTTCTTGAAAGGCTAAGAAGAAGGGTCATTCACGGTAGACTAGATATTGTATAGAAATGAATGATTCATCATGGCAACGTCCTATGCCAGATTGTTCTTTTCATAACGAAATTTTTAACCTCAAAGGGCGCACCTGTGGTTCCCTAGCCTCCTTATTCACTTGACCTCAATCCCTGTGACCTTTTCCTTTCTCTTAAACTGTAAAATGTCCTAAAAGTGCGTCATTTCGGGATTTCAGAAAACATTCAAAAGATAAAATAAAATAGAAAGGCCTTTTACTTGATAGAAGAAATATAACAAAATTTGAATATTAAAACAAATTTTAATATTGAAAAAAAACATTCAAATGAGTGTTAATGGCATACTGAAGACCGTAGCGATTGAAGACTTACAACGCTGCTACCAACGGTGGGAACTACATCTCCATCGATGTGTAGTGTCCCAAGGGAACTAATTTGAAGAAAAAACTTCGGTAAATGAAAAATGCAGTCTCATTAGTTCTCTGTTATATATGATGTTCATTATGCGTTACAGGAATTATCGAGTGGAAATCACCTTCATGTAAAATGCATTGCCAGATACAAACAGCGTAAAAAACTTTCTGCCTACTTTACTTTACCAAACAAATATAATAATAATAATCCCTTTCATACCGCAACAAATTTCCTTTTGCAACTTTTCCAACGCAAAACGGTGGATGAAAGATTTCCCGAATTACCTGAAATAAAACGAGCAGTTCCGCAAGCTTTATAACAATAACAACAACTTTCAACGAGTCCCGCGGGATGGAAATATTCAGACCCGTCCCGTTCTGGTGCACGTCACCCCGTCATAAATTTTCAGCGCCATACTCTTGAAAGTTGAGGGAAATGGTCGTTTACGTTGCCGGAACTTTATGATCTGGAATTTCGAGGACGAAATTCTGTCCGGATTTAATTCGGAGTATGGAACGTGACGTGACGTGATGTGACAGTAGAAGAGAGGGTTGATTGATAACGATATCCCCGGAGTTCCCGAAGAGTGGATCAGCCTCTCGAATGAAGAAGCGAAAATCGCATTTGCAGAATGGATACAATACAAGTTTTTGGTCTGAAAATGGCATTGCTTCTAAAGTAAGAAGAGGGTTATTTTTGATCAGGATTGAAGAGACGCAATCTGACTGACTGCTGACGTGTCGATTTATTTCAAAAATTTCATCAGGGCTCTCCAATAATCATTACACTATAGGAAAATAAAATTAACCGAAACATATGCAAATATATAGAATTCCAAGTTCTCTTCTTCAAGTAAAAAAAAAATGAAGAGAAATGGTGTTGTCTTCACAAGAATGGAAACATATATAGATAATATTTTTAATAATGAATAAATATAGTTGAAGAATAATCAACAACTATTGAAGCAAAAATAAAAAATTAATGAATAAATAAATGCATAAAATGTCTTTAATTTCACCGTTAAAATCCAGCCATTTTGAAGTATTGACGTACTGATCCATCTATGGTACGGTTTATCAAGTATCAATTATAAGTACTCCTAGTTTATATTCACACATCGTCAAAAACCTGCCCCCCTAGGTTTCTCAAGAAATAAACAATATGTGTTCTGGAAATGAGATGAATATTTTCCTCTATTTCAACTGCAATATATCTGATAGAAAATCTTTGTTTATTACTCTTTACTTTATGCGGGATGAGACAAAATAGGAGAAATGAGAAAAAATCTAAATTTATCGATTATAATCGATATTTTTCTCATTTCTCCTATTTTGTCTCATCCCGCATAAAGCAAAGAGTAATAAACAAAGATTTTCTATCAGATATATTATATAATATTATATAAATAATTATTTATTTTTAATTAATTATAGTTATTCCACAACTGAATCCAAATTCAATAGTCCGTATTACCACCTCTTCTTTCAATCAACATATTTAATTTCAAAAAATTATATTCAATGATTATAACTTCTGAAAATAAATTAAAATAATGTCATATAAGTACCACTTAAATCAATTGACATATAAAATAAACATTCATTATAAGACATCCGAATGGTATAACAAAATCCAATAAACAAAAATTATTAACCAAAATCCTATAAATTAAATATTTTGAATAGACAAAATTTTGTTTCTGCTGATCAATCTTATGAAAACCAATATCTTTCAAAAATATCTAACATAATCTTAAGAATTTTATCATAAAACTATCTTACTTAGAATATTCAATATTATTGGATAATAATATCCAATAATATTGGGAAGCTCTATGTCCAGGTGATAGCCGAGGTACTCATAAAGATCTTCTTGCCCTTAAATTTGAGAAATGCAACCGTATTCTTATGGTACTGATTGATACTACCCGTCTATAGGTCCTCAAAAATGACTTCGAAGAGCCGAAGATACCGTTCGATCCCTTCGAGTAAAATTTGCGATATAATGGTCTTCCTTTGTTACTCTGAGTCGACCAGGCACCGGTCTCCGAGCAACGCTGCCGGTTTCCAGGAAAAAGGCCACTATGCGCCTAAGTCCGTAGAATATTCATACGTTGCGCAATCTGGTGGTCTGATAAAGCTTCTTGATGTAGAGCTACTATTCTTGCCCGATCAAACTGGGAAATTGGACGTCCCGGCATTTCTACGGAATATTCTCGATATTAGAACTCCCGTTACTCGATGAAAACTAAATAACTTTAAATACACCTGTATTATACCGAACAAGAAACATTTTTTCTGGTTTATTGTTTTCATTTAAGTGAAAAAACAAAGTTACATTCAACAAGTTAAGAGTTGAGAGGGGGGGCAACAATGTTGACGATGTGTGTAAATCTGTACTTCAACGCCAGGAACGCTGACTTGCATCGTTACTATGTAATTGTAACGTCCATTTTGAACATCTTAGTTCAATCTGATTCATCGATTGTTAACTTGGTGGAATTGAACGAGTTAACAGTTGGATTGCCGGACTCTCTTTCGAAGAATATAGTATCAAATGATTTTGGATTATTCCGACAATTGTTTGTGCACTTATTGGTGCCTTAGATTTTGATTTTTGACGTAATAATGGGCCAATAAAGACGATATTATCTGAATTAACTAGGAGACCGTCTTCTATTACTTCCTTCTTTGAAGTCACAATTTCGAATCACCGAATCTACCATCTGATCCAGTTCGAAAATATAATTCGTAACATTTCCATTCAAGAGATTGAAAACTGGAACTCATTTGACGACGTTCGTTGAACAAAAGGAGTTATATAAATTCAAGATACATGTTTGAACTCCTATCAGTCAAAAGGAAGGATCCGAGAACAACGTTTTTAAGGAGATCTTCGCTTATGGGATTGGTATAATACAGGTACTAAAAGGTTGTATTTAAAAATTGATCATTAGGCAATTATATCAAGGTTGATGTATTTTCGACTGTAGAGCAGTACATTGAAGTCTGAGTATTATATAACAGCTACTGGATATTGATTGAGTTCTTAATTATTATACAAATTGATATCAACAGATATCTTTTTCTCTATTGTTTGCTCACTGCATATTTTTAATTGATTGCCCGATTTGAAATAGCAAAATATTTCAAAACTGTTAGTATTTCTAATATTAGGTGGAACTTTGGAGTAGATCCTTGGAGATTCATAATAAAACGATCTCTGACCCACTTTTTAGCTGACTTTTTTGTGACATACTCGGAATTTTTCCTGTGTCTTGTGTTGTGATTAGGCTCTGTAGACGACAGCTCCCCCCTGTCAAAGAACCCTATAATAATGATGTTTTCCCAAGTTGAACACTATTACCTGATTGAAAAGTTTTTGTGTGGGATGAGTTCGTTCTTCGTTATAAATAAATTTCTGGAAGGTTTTATGCATAATTTGAAGTTGTATTCTGACATTTGTACGCTCTGATCCAACTTGATATCCCGTATTGTAAGGGTGATTCAACAAGTGCGTTATATCGGGTGTTTTCTTAGATTGATAGAACTTTCGATAGGATAACTGTGATTTGACAAAAGAAAGAAGCCATGTTGTTTTGACATTTCTGTTCAGTAAGCATTGACAAATTATCATGGAAAGACTCACGCCGCAATAACGTTTACAAATTGTTGAAATTTATTATCAAAATCAGTGTACTATTCGCCAAACTTATGGAGCACGTCGTGAAATTTATGGTTTACATAATCGTCCTTCAGAGCATTTTATTCGTTGAAGTATCGATATATTTCGGACAACATTTTCTCTACTCTATGCAGCAATAACAACAAGACAAAGAACTGTACGTACAGAATAAAATATCACTTCTGTAAGTCATAGTGTTAATGATGATCCAGATTTGTCTATTCGTCGACGTTCACAGCAAATTGGACCCTGTGCATCCACCACATGGAAAATTTTGCGTAAAGATATTGGTTTAGATCTATACAAGATCCAACTGGTTCAAGAACTAAAGCATCGTTTGTTTGCTGATTGGTACCTAGAACAGTTTGAAGTTGATTCACTTTTTTATCGTAAAATTGTGTTCAGTGATGAAGCTCATTTCGGGTTAAACTGCTATGTAAACAAGCAAAGTTGCCGTATATGGAGTGAAAACAATCCTCAAGAAGTTCTGCCGGTTCCAATGCATCATGAAAAATGCACTGTATGGTGTGCTCTACACGCTGGAGGCATCATCGGTCCATTTTTCTTCAAAAACGATGCTGGAGCTAATGTTACAGTGAATGGTGCTCGATGATCGATGATCAATGATTATTTGTTTCAAAATTTGAATGTTATCGACCCAGAAGTGTTTTGGTTTCAACAAAATAGTGCTACACCTCATGCTGCTACCGTAACAATTGATTTATTGAAAGAAAGATTTGACGATAACATTATTTCGAGAAATGGTCCAATTAATTGGCCTCCAAGATTATGCGACATAACACCACTGGATTATTTTCTTTGGGGTTATGTCAAGTCATTGGTTTATGCAATAGACGCTTTGGAAGCCAACATAACGCGTGTTATTGATGAAATAATGCCTGAGTTACTCGAAAAAGTGGTCCAAAATTGGTTTGGTCGAATGCGGCTCCTCAGAGCTAGTCGTGGTGGACATATGCCGGAAACTATTTTCAAAACATAAATGTCATAATATTATCTTTCAAATAAAAAAAATTTGGCTTCAATCTTAATTTAAATGTGTTTTATTTCAAATTAAAGTTCTACCACTCTAAAGGAACACCTGATACAAAACTTTGAGAAAACCGTCATCTATAAGATTATTTAGGTGTTCGCAGGTAAACAACAGAGATATTAGTTTCTTGGTCATTTTGACGATATGAGGGTCCCATCTCAGGTAAGCATCGATTTCGACTGCAAGATAAGTTTTCGATGAGACAGATTCAATCAAATTACCAGAATTGTCGTTCTTCAGTACCAAATGCTTAATTTTGGGTAGGCTGGATATTAGAAAACCATGCATTTCGTCTTCTCCATATTCAGCAACAAGTCCATCCCACTCAGCCAATCTTTTATACTTTTCATGTTGTACTCCGCCCTATTCACAACTATTTCCCAAGTAGAGCAGGTAAAGAGAACTACTGTAACGTTCGCGAAAATTGATATATCGGCATCCACCTTCAAAGTTATTCATCGATATACATAAGAAATAGTATTGGCCCTAGTACATTTCCCTGAGGTACGCCGGTTAAGACTGTTTGTAATTCACTGAGTTCTATTCTCAAGATATGATCGAAACAAATCTTCTGCAATTCCTATTGTACTAAGGTTCTCTAGAACATCTAACAATTTTTGGTGATTGAAAGTGTCAAACGCCTTGGCTAAGACTAGGAAGACTCCCAATGTAAATTTGCCTTATTCAATTGCTAGATAAAGATCATTCGTCAGACAAACAATAGCATCCTCAGCTGATCTTTCCGGTCTGAAATCGAAGCGTCATCCGGAAAGCAGATTGTTTCCCTCTATAACTAATTGTGACTTCCACATTGTCGCCATGGTAAATATCTAATAGATTGTTGGATTAATTTATAAATATAGTTCACTATATGTATTTTCTCATTTTCCTGAGTTGCCGAACAAATAATAAATTAAGTATGTAAAGGTAAATAATCATATTATGCGTTAATGATTAATATCACAGGCGAGTGAACAAAAAATAAAATTTTTTTCACTGCATACTAGCCCAATGATCGCATCTGAATTCTTTCTCTACTTAACCAATATTTGAGGTAATGAGTGAGTGTTGGATGCAGCACAAACGAAGATTTGAGAAATAATGAGACGTAGATGTTCCTTTTCCAATATTCGAGTGTGATTGAATGTGAACTGTTTTAATTCCTTCAAAAGCAATCTACGCTCAAACGCACAAAACCCTAATATACATTCTCGTTCGCTCAGACTGAAATAAGCAATTAAAATATGCAATTAAACTTCCAATTTTAATCTATTCTCTCAGAATATATACATACCTCACATACAAGTACTATTTCCAGTGGGTAATAGGGTTTTTCGTCCACTCATTTCATATAGCCGTTTCCGCACCGGCGTTATTGAATAAATTCGACATACCGCGAATTCCTGGCGTCGGCTGAACGCCATTGCTCTGATTTATAAACACGAGTGTGCCCTCAACTCGAAATATATCTCGAAAAATGGGGTCTTTGAAGTGTGTGAGTTAGTATATAGCATGATGAACTATGTGCGATGAGGACGTCCTCGGCTTTTTTATTTCGGCCTTCTGCTTGCTGCACTGGGGCAGGCAAAACTTGCATACGGAAATGTTTGAAATTCTGAACATTTCCTCATGGGGGGTTGTTGCATCCCTTTTTCGCCAAGCTCAAACAAATCATTTAATTTCAGAACTAGTTTTGGTTTCAAACTGAAAGGTATTAAAACAAGTGGTAGAAATTACTATGTTTTACTACCAATAAATTGATATTTTACACATTTAATTGTGGCTCGAGTTTCGGTAATTAACTATCCCATCTTCAGACAACTGAAGACTCAACAAGCATTACAGGGTATTTATGAATATACAGAGGTAGAAGAGGTAATGAAAACAGGTTGAAAAAGGTTTAAAAGGAGTGGACGCTCAACAACAACGTCGGCACGTCAAAGAAGATTGGTAAAAAGATGTTACTTATTTAAATACCTCAAAAATTTTAGAATTTAGTAAGATACGTACAGTCATTCATTATTTTTACATTATTTTTATTGTGAACTAATTTGAAAATTTCAACAGATTCTAAATTATCAAATTTCTTTTCTTTTGATTCTACATGTAAAATTTTAAGTTTGTCTATGGTCGGAAAAGGATGGCCGTTTTCTGAACAATGAGTGGCAAAAGTAGAAGTTTGTTTATTTTTAATGAAATAATTTTTATTTTGGTTGGACCTCGTCTGGAAGAAACGTCCCGTATGTCCTATATATTTATTACTGCACGTTGAACAAGATAACTCATATACTCCTGATTTAGGTATGTTTGGAGTTAGGTTCTTTGCATTAAATAATACGGATGATAATTTATTTTGTGTTTTGAAAACAATATCTAATTTTGGAAATCTATTGGCCACTCTTCAATTCAAAATTACCCGTGAATATTAATTTCTGGTACAGATACGTAGACGAAATACTCACGTGTATTTCCGGAACATCTAGACAACTGAGTCAATTTTTGAATATCTTAAATAATATTCGCCCAAAAATTAAATTAAAATAAGAAAAAGAATCAAACAATAAAATTACATTTTTAGACCTCTTGATATCACCCCCAAATAGTAAATTAGAATTTAACGTATTCAGAAAACCCACATCCACTGATATATGTATTCTTATTGACTCCAATCACCCATATTCACAGAAAATGTCAGCATATCAATCGATGATCCATAGAGTTTTTTCATAAAAAAAACCGCGAAGCTGAAGTCCAAACTATTAAATTCATAGCCACGAACAACAGTTTCAATCCCAAAATAATAGATAATCTAATTCGACAGAAACAATCTAAAATAGCTATAAACGAAATTTATCCCATAATAAAAACTAAAGAAAACAAAAAATTCGTTCCTTTATAGTACTTCGGTAGCATAAGTCAAAAAGTGGCCAATTGTTTTTCGAAATAAGATGTTACTATTGCTTTCATTATCATGTGTATTATTTAATGCAAAGGACCCAACTCAACTCCAAACATATGTATAAATCGGGAGTTTATGAGTTATCTTGTTCGACGTGCAGTAATAAATATATAGGATAGACGGGATATTCCTCCCAGGCGATATTCAATGAACATAAAATGAATTTCATCAAAAATGAACAAACTTCTACTTTCGCCACTGATTGTTTAGAGAACGGCCATCCCTTTCCGAAAATAGATAAACTTAAAATTTTACATGTAACATCAAAAGGAAAGAAACTTGATTATTTAGAATTTGTTGAAATCTTCAAATTAGTTCACAATAAAAATAATGTAAGAATAATGAATGACTGAACGAATCTATGTAAATCTAAAATTTTTGAGATATTTAAGTGATTATTTATGATAAGTAACATCTGTTTGCCAATCTTCTTCGACTTGCCGACGTTCTAATAGTTGTCGAGCGTCCTCTCATTTTAAACCTTTAAAAACCTGTTTTTATTACCTCTTCTGCCACTGTATATTCATAAATACCCTGTTCTGCTTGTTGAGTCTTCATTTGTCTGAAGATGGAATAGTTAACTCCTGAAACTCGAGTCACAATTAAATGTGTAAAGTATCAATTTATTGATAGTAAATCATAGTAATTTTTACAACTTGTTTTTATTATGATCAACTACCAAATAGTAACGGCTGAAACAGTTCAGTACCTAAACGGTATTGCTCAACAATTATCCACCATAATGACAAGTGATTATAATAAAATAAATAAACATTCGAATCGATAAATTTGAATTCTAAATTATTAATTTAATGGAATCAGTCTTTACTCGTAATGATAAATTTACTTCACGAAGTTTTTTTTTGGCGTGTTTAACCCTATGTTGATAGAGAAAGGACAACTCTGAATAATGTTTGCATAAATGATTGAATACCATTAACGTTATATGTTCCATTTTGTTCAGAATGAAACCTATTTAAAGAAACTTAAAATATCAGTTATAAGATTACCAGAAAAATTCCTCATAATCATCGAGTGCTACTTCATATCAATTTAAAGTTAGATAAATTGAAGCTGTCGGTACAATGGCTGATTTTTCTTCAGAGAATTCAAATTTAAAATGCCTTAGCTGAAAGAGAAATCCAGGATAAAGTTTATCAAAAACATCTTGATGATAAGGAATATCGACATCAGGAAAATATTGGGCGAACAGATATACCTAACACTCAATGCGAAACTAATGTCGAATTCGAATTTAACATTCAGAATGAAATACCATAAATAGAGATTAATACTTGATAAAAGGTATATGAAATTATTTAAATAGTTTAATACTAGCCTTCTATATATCTAATTTAAAAAAATTATATTTAATAATTATAACTTCAGAAATTAAATTAAAATAATGTTATTTAAGTACCACTTATATCAAACGACATATAAGATAAACATTCATTATAAGACATCCAAATGATATAACAAAATCCAATAAATAAAAATTGTTAACCAAAATCCTATAAATTAAATATTTTGAGTAGACAAAATTTTGTTTCTGCTGAACAATCTTATGAAAACAAATATCTTTTAAAAATGCTTAACATATTCTTAAGAATTTCATCATAAAACTATCTCACTTGGAATATTCAATATTATTGGATATCTAACTGAGGTACTTTCTATAAAATCTCAAGATATGTAAAAACATTACTGAAAAACAAGTTTTAAGAGAGTACTGACGAAGCAAAGTCTCTCTTAAAACTTGGATTTTGGTTAACAATTTTTATTTATTGGATTTTGTTATATCATTTGGATGTCTTATAATGAATGTTTGTTTTATAAGTCGTTTGATATAAGTGGTAATTATATGACATTATTTTAATTTAAATCCTGAAGTTACAATTATTAAACATAATTTTTTTAAATCAAATATGTAGAAGGCTACTATTAAAGTATTCAAATAATTCAGAATGAAATAACCACACGAAGGCTCATGCATAATATTATGAAGATAAATTACGAGAATATTCTGAATTTTTTCCCATCAATTGAAGTGTAGTTCAATTAATTCTTTTTCCACCATTTCTTCTCATTATGAAACCATGCAGATAGAAGAAAGAAGGATGGAGCCTTTCAACCGCGTATTTTTTATTTTCAGCATATTTTCCATTTCTTCGGGAGAACAGTTTCAAAATTGCAATAAATCACGATTATTTGACGTTCCGGTGACGGAACCCATAACTCTGTGTTTTAAATTAGTACATGCAGATTCTTTGAGTAAAAAATGTCAAACGACATATGGGAAAAAATTGTTATTTTTCACATACCAATATGACCGTTTTGCTAGCTCTAATGCAGCAAGCAGAAGACGAAATAAAAAGAGTTAAGTCCTTATCGTCCACAGTTCATCATACACCAATGCGCACATTCGAGAGACATCATTTTTCGAGATATATCTCGAGTGCAGGATATATTCCAGTTTATAAATCAGAGGAATTGTTGTTCAGTCAACTTAAAAAGTTTGTGGGTTATCCTGTTTATACAGTGACATCTATGACAAATCGGACATTCCTATTGATTGGACTAAAAACGTCACCAACTCTTGCAGTGTTTGCTCTGGAGAATTATATGCTGAGCGTATTTATTTCTGCGTAGATGAAATGAAAAACAAAGAGAAGTTAAGTTTATATTCTCAGGTTGTTATGAATGACAACAACTTTGGTAGAAGGTGAGCAGAAAAAAATTCAGAACAACTGCTCTGTCGTCCGGAGCTTGGTTAAGCTTGTAGGTACATTTATGTTCAGTAGACCATAACTTCATTCACACAAGTACATAAAAATGACAAATAATAGGTCGAGAACAAAATCTATTATTCTTTCGTAGTGATCCATATATCGAAAAGTATCGATCGAACAATTTCATATTTACGCTCGTTGTCAAGATAACATTTCACACTGGAACATTTTTTTTTCTATTCTTTGTTTACTCCATCAATTGTGAGATACAGGGTCTAAAAAATAGTCAACAAAGAGAAGATTCGGTACATTTTCGAGTTTTTCTTTGATAAAAGCGAAAATACAACCCAGGCGGTTGAAATTGTGAATAGTGTTTATGGTCCCGATACTGAAACAGCAGAAAAAATTAACGGCATGATAGTAATAGCAACATCGCCCAGGAGCTGAACATCGAACACAAAACTGTTTTAAACAGTTTAAAAGTTGATTGTGAACATCTATTACTAGAGTTTTTCACCATTAGGGACCAAGACTTCTACGAGGGAGGCATTTTGAAGCTGCCTTTAAAATGACAACAAATTATAGAACAAAACTGTGTATATTTGACCCAAATCGGACAATCCAAAAAATGTTAAATAAAGTCTTGAAGTTCATTCAACAATAATGGATTTTTACCTAACCTACTCAAAATTTCGGGATCGAGAATAACTAATTTGTTAATTAATTTCTTATATTTTTACTTTATTTAAATGGTATCAACGTACGTTTTGCCCATAATTAAGGACTTCGTCAGTGTACAAAGTGAGATTTTAATTTTTGAAAAAATTTACAAATGTCATATAAAGTTTATGATAGAGAAAAATATTCCGTTCAGAGTCAAGTGTCAGTCTAATCTTGTAAAAAATTGCCAAGACTGTTGTGATAAAAGGCGGTCTGGTCGTTCGAAACGATGTTGATTTTGATGGTTCTTTATTTCGTATAAATTCCATGAACACAGTTTCAGAATGGAGTTTTCAACATCTCAAAATTAATTGAAAACAGAAGATGGAGGTGTTTCGCATAATGTCAGTTTTTCTTATCTATAGCAAAATATTTTGTGTTCATGAACATGGAAGTACAGAAATAATGAAATTCCTGAGATGAAGTTAAAGATACGAAGTTTTAAATCGGTGTGTTATCATTTGGCGTTTAGCTGTTGTACAGTTCAAGATACCAAAAGGTCACTTGGCACAAAAAATATGACGATTTTCAGACGAAGCAATGCATCGAGTTGATGTTGCCACTGTTTGAAGTCTACTCAAAGTGTTATTTCCCGACACTGGATTCCATACCCTGAAACTGGAAGCGTAAGGGGTAGACATCCTGCTCCATTAAAGACAACAATTTCTTGAATAAACCGATATGTTTAAATAGAAATATGAATAAATAACGTTGCGATTGCATCTCAACAAAATATTTCAATGCTGAGCCTTCACAATGAGCTTCTTTCGAAACATATTATTCAAAGGAACTTGAGAGTCTATTCAATAGACGGCATGGAGCTGTCAGTCCCTAAACCAAGGCAAAGAATCTCTATATTTTTCAGGGCTACAAAAGAGTCAGAAATAGTACAAGCCACCTACTCAGATAAAATAAAGCAACGAGCGCTGGGCACTTTTACCAAAACAATAGCAAACGAATTTTACGGGCTCTAGAAACAGATGTAGTTGCTGATCAGAAACCGGGCCAAGAAACAAGTTAACTTTCATTATGCCAATATCATAAAAGATGACATCATATTTATTTGAAAGGAAGATGTGCAAGAAGCCTTCAAAGAGTTGAAAAATAGAAAATTTCCTGGAATTATTGGAAATACGAGTACCAATGAGCTGCACAAATTAGGAGGTGCTGAAGTAACAGAATAATTGACGATTCTGATTAATAGGAACCTACAGTTCCTGATGACTGGAGGATCAGAAAGACAATACCCCCCTTCAAAAAGAGCGACGTCTAACTATAGAGGAATTAATCTTCTCTCTACCTCGCTCAAACTAACCACAAGAATTCCTTCCTACAAAATCAATGAACACAATGCCTTGAGAGACGTAGAGCAGGGGTTGCCGTATTTGTCATTAGATGAATTACCGAGAAATCGATGGAATATAACTGATCAGTTTTTATGTGCTTCTTAGATACAGAAATGAAATTGAATCGCGTACAATTAGATGTAATACATCTGCTTCACGATAGATATATTTCACATATCACTGTGAAAACGATCGAAAATATATAAAAGATTAACAAGATCCAAGTAGAAATGAACGGTGAATTGACCGAGGTGGTCATTTGACCACCTATTCCCTTTTACTTGTAAAAGGATCCAACAGCAAAAAATTTCCAGATAGAAGAATTAACATAAAAAACAAAATGCCTGATCGCTTCAAGAATACCACTCAGATGCAAGCTGAAAATTAACAGCCACATTGTTCAGTAAGATGTGAAGTTCAAATATCTTGGCGTTTAAATGTCTGGGTTTGGGGAAGTCGAGATGGAGAACAAGCCATACAGACAACAGCACAAATAGCCGTATGTCTCAATTATGTCATACAGAACAAGAGCTATATAGGAACTGAAATTAAATCTGGAATCTATAAATCAGATAATTAAACGCATTCTTACTTTCTGCGGAAACCAGGCAATAAATCTCGAGAATAAGTCAAATACTGGAAGGAATTGAAATGAAAGCGATGCGCAAGAAAGCCGGGAAAAACCCATGAATTGAGTAAAGACCCGAAGAGTGTATTGAGGTGATAACATTGATTATTGTGTGCTGCAGAAGAAACAAGAATGAAGGGAACATACCAATTGCTTGATGGAAAACATAGTGGTAAGAATAACGGAAAACAAATCACTGAGTGGACAAAAGAGGATTAGGAGACGTTGCAAACGTTGGAATGACAATATCAGAAGCAGGAGTGTCCTGGAGTGATGTGAAATTTTGCTCGATCGCAGAACTACACCTGTTTGGTTAGGTCAGTTACTGACGACCAGCGATTTTATGAGGGATGCCCTTGAAATTGTGGTGCGTCCGTACAGAGATTTTGTTGCGTCAGATATTTGTCATACGTAAAAGTCATTAGAAAAAATAATATATATTATTTTTGTACTCTTCTTTGCGAATATTTAATGGCTCATATCGGAAGGGCAAGAATGGAGCCTTTTAAATGTGGATAATTTTCATGAGATTCTCCATTTCTTTTAAAACAGCTATAAAATTGAAAGAATAATGTTTATTCGATTTTCGAATGACAAAATACTTGATTCGGAATTGATTAATAGGGTTGAAATCAAGATAACTTCTGGAATCCAGAAAAGTCCCCTATTTTCAATACTAAAAAATCACAAAGCAGAATAAAGGTTAAGATATGAAATTCCTTTTAACAGGATTTTGTGAGTATATCTCACCTATTTAAAGCTAAAGGGAGCTAGCTGGTTTCGTCTACGTTCGCTATCTACGTTCTGTCAATATTGCATTCTGGAATTTATATGACTTCGCTAAACTGCGAATAACTAACCGTAGGCGAATCTCCAGGGGTTTTTCCATTCAGTGTTCGTGCTCACATCTGAGAATTTCAATTCTTTCGACGTGAAGGAATTGGGGAAATTCAGTCTGATAAAACGCGGGTTCCAGAAGAAAGAAGAATAGGATTAAAACAAATTGTAGAAATTACTATGTTTTACTATCAATAAAAATATATATAACACATTTTCTTGTGAGTCGAGTTTCGAGAAATGAACTATCGCATCCTCAGACAACTGAAGACCTAACAGTGGTACAGAGGTATTTAAACAAAAGTGATAAATATTTTGAATATTTCGATATTCAGAGGTACAGAGGTATTTAAACAAAAGTGATAAGTATTTCGATATTCAAAATATTTATCACATTTGTTTAAATACCTCTGTACTACTGTTAGGTCTTCAGTTGTCTGATGATGGGATAGTTCATTTCCCGAAACTCGAGTCACAAGAAAATGTGTAATATATATTTTTATTGGTAGTAAAACATAGTAATTTCTACAATTTGTTTTAGTTATGATTAACTACCAAATAGTAACGGCTGAAACAATTCAGTATCTGAAGAATAGGATGTTAACATGTAATCAATTATTTTCTTACATTACTTCAAAATAATACATTCAAATCACAAAATCTGATTATTCGAATTTATTTCATACAGAGGATCCCAAGAAAATTACTAATATAAAAATTGACATTTTAAATCACTTTAATTCGTGTTTTATTAGTACCAACATAAGTACCAAAATGGAATTTATTATATTTGATAGGTTACTGAGTCGACTAGCATAAATAAAGATGGGTATCCCTCAGAGAATGGTTTTTGTTCCAATACATTTCCTTGTGTTCATTAAAAATCTCTTAGCTCGTTGGTTAGAGATTACTTCATATGTTGATGACTCGCTAATATTATATAGTATATAGGAGATACGTGGGAACATATGAGACGGAAGTTAACGGAATTATATGAGTATGAGTATCTTTCACCAAATTTAGATCGCTCTCACTAATAATCAAGAACTTTTCATCGATACCACTCCATTCCTTAAACTGTAATGTTGAAAAATTGTAAAGTGAAACAAATCAGCTCAAAATTAAACAACTTTGTAATTGCGAATACTTAGTAAGATGATTAAGAGGAGAAAATTCATTACTGAGTCATATTTATGATACAACATAAGTATACATTCAATCTCACAATTCCTAGGTCTTATGGCAGTATATATTGAATAAGAATTTTTGATCATGGTTGATGCGATGACTTTCTTTGGTGCATGTGTTGGACGTTCGTTCAGCTCTGCTTGATTCTTTGCAGTTGATAACAAAAATGTTGACATGATTTGTGATCTGACATTTTGTGATTGTGTGATTCAATGTTTGTTTATTCATCAAACATGAATGGTGTTAGCACACAAAGAAATATATAACTGATTACAATGAAGGACTATGGAATTGCAAAAGGAAATACTAAACTCTGCTACAAGAAAGGTCATGAATATTGGAATAAATCTTGAAACAGAAACAATTAATTGAATCTAATGTAATTAAAAAATATATAAGAGACAATATTTTAATTTCCACAAAATTGTTCCCAATACAATTGTTTCACCACGATATGGCTTTGTCCAGTATCTACAGTCTACTGGCTGACAGTGTAACCGAGTTTAAATATAGTGATAGGTACGTGACGAAATAATAGAAGAAGAAGTCATAAAAACTCAAGGTGTTTATTGCAGTTTGCCGCTAAAAAATGCCATTATGAAAAGATATTCAGAAATGGAGATTTGTCAACATCTGTTCTTTTATTCAAAAGGATTTTACGGGCATTGTTTCTGTTGATTTCAAGAAATTCTAAAAGAGTCAATCTAGAACTTTTGCTTTCGGCGTGGATAATTTCATAGTTATTGTTGTAATTATGCCTGAATTCCTCAAGATGATTGGCATATGTTCAATGCACGGAATCAGATATATAACTACTTTGGTGTTCTTGGATTCTTCTGTTGAATGATCTACCAGTCTGGCCAATGTATACTAAAGGGCAATCGTTGCAAGTCAACTTGTAGACTCCAGATTTATTTGTTCTATCCTTATTGTTTTTTATGTAGGTACTAAGGTTGCGTTGTAATTGAAACTATTTTTGAAATGTTTAGCAATATTTTCAGATAATCCATCAACATAAGATAACGAAAAATATTTCTGTGTATTGTCCTCTTTCATGATTTGGTACACGAAATTTAATGCCATGTTCTTTTGTTTATTGGATACCATTTTGTCTATGAGAAAGGGCGTTGTTTGACGCTATTTTTTTAATAATATTTCATTCTTTTAGTAAGTTATCTGAATTCAAAGTAAGAAAAAGTGAAGAAAAATGAATAAGATTATTGAAGTATATCCTGAAACAAAAAAAATTATTATGAATCGAAGCTGAAATATGAAAATAATTGAAAGAATTGTAAAGAACTGCTTGGTATGTAGATACCTTTTTGAATTCTTCGAAAGTAATTGATTAAACGGTAACCAATTAGTATGCAAATTCTTGGTTAATCATACTTCAAATGGGGGTGAAAGAGGGATATATATTAGACCTTAATGCTTTTTTCTCAGCCTAAAATACATATAATACAAGTTCAGAGAGTTGAATTATTTTACTCAAATTGAGGGAGTTGTTTCGTGACCAGATGTGGAATGTTATCCAGCTCGTAGGGACCATGTGGAGATTTGTCAGCAGAAGTACATATAATACGAGTGTATAATTTGGATTTGTTGACCCAAATTGAGGTGGATACACTATTTTGATCCTGGGACAGTTCTTCTTGAGTTTTTTCTATTGTTGTTCACAACACAGACTTCAATTTTATTGGTTCCACTTTTGAGTTCACTTTTCACAACTTAATATCTAATTACAAATGAATAATCTAGATAATACATTCACTTTCAGGCCTTTAGTGCGTTATGGGTAACTGAGAGAGAGTTCCTTGGAAGTTTAAAGTGAAATATGCGAATATAAAATAATTCAAGCGTAGAGATAAAAATGTTTCACAAGTTAAGAGAGCTTACAGGGCTTCAAGGGAATGTGCGTGGGATCAGAATTAGTCTTCAACTGAACCTTCTTAACTCACTTTTTATAGAGGGTGAGTATCGCGTGACCTGTCTGGCGCAGGGGATGTGTTCAACTCTAGCTCTCTGCTAACTGGCGAATGAGAGAATGGGTTTGGGACCGAAAAGGTAGCCCAGGTAATTCCGATACGACAATCGTCTTGAAACGGCTAAAACGGTTCTAATAGGTTTCTAAAAATAATCTAAGGGGCAATTATCTTCATTTCCTAACTGATGTTTAGGTTTCTAAGAAATAAATGAGACATATTTGAAATGCCTGAATTGTTGAACTCTGGGTACGTAAGTGTTACGTACCTGAAAAGTGAATTAAAAATTCTTTGTTCAAAGTAAATTTGAACAAGAATGATTGAGATGAGTTCTGTGACAAAGAATTCGAACCATATATTATGTTTCACGGTGTTTCTGTCTATAAGATATATCGGACTGAATTCAAGTGAATACTGTAGTCACTCACATGCCTTTATTTGGGCATTTCTCAAATTACTCGGGCATTATGAATATATCCTATTAATCACTTTATATATAACATTTCTACTCAAAGGTTTCAAAGGTGTCATACTGAATTAATAGATAAATACGTCAGTGGCAAAAGTAAACGTGGAGCTCAACACACAAGAATACATAACTTTACCAGTCACGCCGTAAAAGTGAAAACAATTTGATGGCCTCGTATCCGCGGAAACTTTCAAAGAGGCCATTCAGCTATTATATTCCACAAGTGGCGTAAAGTGGATAACAAGTCAACCCCTAATATACGCCCTTGGCCCCGTGAAACGGCCTCACCTATTATTCTGCACGAACTGCCGCTTTTTCAACTTTCAGTTTTCGGATAATTCGACGGCAAAATGGCTGTTATGAGACGGAATATTGTGAAATATGTACCAGAGATGGCACAGGATGAATAACAATCCATTAGGTGGGGCAGGGGGAAGCCAACACAACGGTCCCTATTTAGATGAACCCGGTTCGGGTAGTTTGGATCGTACATTCTACCGCGGTTATGAATGATGGAACCTGCGCCGCCATTTGTCACGATTTTTATTGATGTTATTGTTATTAGGATGCTGCGTTAGCGATGGGATTATTAATCAAGGTGAGGCGTTCGCATAAGAATGGTGATTATGCTGAATGCTAACTTGATTTAGGAACAAGCGTTTCCATAGATCAGAATCTGGTAGGAGTATTAACTGTCATGCTGTTAAAATTTTGATTGATGCTAAGTTAGTTTAATACAAATGTAATTAATATCTAATACTCGGAAATGGACAGATATATCATTGGCATTCTATACTAACAGGTTTCGAGTACTTTGATTGAAATAGTGGAAAAATGAAAGTTTCTTCAGCGAAGAGTGACCAGCAGGTATGACAAAAGGCCTCACGTTGGGCGCCAACATAGCATTTTTCTAGACTAAAAGGTTTTGCGTGCCTGGATTGTGATATTTAAACTAACTAAAATTACTTCTTCAGAAATAAGTGGCCAAAAGAGAATAACAAGAAGCCTCACGTTGGGCGCCAACATGGCATTTGTTTCTTATCTATGCAGAGAGGTTTTGGGTGTTTTGATTGAAATAAGTTGCATACTGTTTGAATTGTAAACTAAGATGAATACCATTCGTGGCCATGTTATAAAGAACAATTTCATTCGGCATCCATATTGCTTCGGCAATGATAAAAATAATACAGAAAGAATAAGTTCCCTGAAATGAAGAGAAACATAAGAAATTTTAAAATCAATGTATTATAATTTGGTGTTAAGATATTGTTCCGGAGCGTCTATTGTTTCTGGTTTATCAGCATAAACTAATGACTTGACATAACCCCAAAGAAAATAATCCAGTGGAGTTATGTCGCATGATCTTGGAGGCCAATTAATTGGACCATTTCTGAAAATAATGTTATCGCCAAATCTTTCTTTCAATAAATCAATTGTTACGGTATCAGCATGAGCTGTAGCACCATCTTGTTGGAACCAAAACACTTCTGGGTCGATACCATTCAAATTTTGAAACGAATTATCATTGGTCATCGATCTGAAACGAGCACCATTCACTGTTACCTTAGCTTCAGCATCGTTTTTAAAGAAATATGGATCGACGATGCCTCCAGCGTGGAAAGCACACCATACAGTGCATTTTTCAGGATGCAATGGAACCGGCAGATTTTCTTGAGGATTCTTTTCACTCCATATATGGCAATTTTGCTTGTTTCCATAGCCGTTCAACCAGAAATGAGCTTCATCACTAAACACAATTTTACGATAAAAAAGTGGATCAACTTCAAGCTGTTCTAGAACCTAATCAGCAAAGAAACGACGCTTATTATGGTCAAGTGGCTTTAGTTCTTGAACCAGTTGGAGCTTGTATCGGTGTAGACCAAGATCTTCACGAAAAATTTTTCCATGTAGTGGATGCACAGAGTCCAACTTGTTGTGAACGTCGATGAGTAGACAAATCTGGTTCATCATCAACACTGTCTTACAGAACCGATATTTTCTTCTGTACGAACAGTTCTTCGTCTTATTGTTGTTGTTGCATCGAATAGAGAAAATGTTGTTAGAAATCTATCGATAGTTCGACGAATAAGCTGCTCTGATTATATAATATAAACTCTAAATTTCAGGAAGTGCTCTATAAGTTTGGCGAATAGAACACTGATTTTGAGAATAAATTTCAACAATTTGAAAACGTTGTTCCGGCGTGAGTCTTCCCATAATAATTTGTCATTGCTTACTGAACACAAATGTCAAAACAACATTGCTTCTAACTTCTGTCAAATCACAGTTATCTCTATCGAAAGTTCTGTCACTCCCGATACTTTTGAGAATATCAGAAAGATAAAATTTCATGTAATAATTACTCAAGAATCATTAAGCTGATTCTGTGAAATTTTGAACCAGACTAATTAATATATTAATACTCCGAACCTACCCTGAAAATAGCATGTCTCTAGTGCTAGGTTTCATAAAGCACTGGTGATAACTGGATCAGCGTTCTAGTCAAATTTGACCAATGTTCCACAAAACAAGTTCAGGTAGTGCCTACGTCGCACATTCTTGAATTTGACCGCCACACCGTAGAAATAGAAAGAAGGAAAATAAGAACGTATATATAGTATTTCTGTTGGTGGGCTGTTAATTTAGGGTTAGAATTTAGAAACGGATTATTATACTACTACGAACTACGTATTAGTGTTACTTGTGTGTGTGTGCAAAATGGAGGGCGGTTTCAAAAAGGCAATTTCAACTGATACTCTTTCAATAAAGCTGCATACCGATGATTTGCAATGATGATGTGATCTCCTGTCGTCATTTAGAAACCACCAGTTGTATAAAATCTTATACAAACTAATAATTGCAATCTCGCATTCATCGATTTATTCCTTTTACTGCGTGGTTCAATTTCTGGTTTAATTTTATGTAATAATTCCATCAGGATATTTTTGTTGAAACAAAAATGCTTTTTTTTTTAATTAATATCATCATATTTTGCAAAAGGCTCACTTCTGTCTTTAAAGATCCGAGGTCTTCAAAATTCAATTAAATCTTCTTCTGATGATGACGATGAACTAATTTCGAAAATCATTTTACAATTATATCACTTTCAAAAAGTAAACAATATAGAAATTGATTGAATCGGCGGATATTTTAACACGAATTTGAGTATGGTGAATAGGAAGTTTCACTTCAACCATTTAAGGAAGAATACGGAGATCTTGTTTCATCAAAATCGACAAATAACTTGATCTGTGATTCAGCAGCGATTCTAGCTTTGATCAAAGAACCCAATTTTTTTTGTGGACCCCAATTTGTACTTGATCGTTGATCAACAAAGAATAGATAATCTATCATAATTTGAAACAGTGACTTCATCTATGATCAGCACTTTGAGAACATAGAACTAGATGAATTGTAGAAGGCTTGATTCGATGACTTAAATTTTGTGAAACCCAATGTAGGTGTTCTTGTTCGGAAATTAGCATTTTTATCTTGAATTATGCACCAAGATGGCTAATCCTCACGAAGTTTGGCATAAATGTTTGTTACGTTATTGTTCACCTTAACGCCAAATATGATCTTACTCGTATCTGTGGTTGCGGAATTATTATAAAAACAGAAAAATCTTCTAAATTCCTAGTTTTTTTATTAATGAGAAGGCTGCATCCAACACAATGAAGGGGGCTCGCTTGCAATCGAAAAAGTTAGGTGACAAAACGAAAACGTATAATGATAAATTTTATAATATGGTTCCTCTCTGTATTTCAGCTGGCCCTTGATTCTTTTTTGAAAACTAAAAATAGATAAAGTTGGTGCGAACGATACGACAAACGATCAACGAATGCAATGTGCGAGTTGATAGTTAGGTTAACACAAAGCGAAGTTCTGTGTTTGAATTTTATCACGTTAGTCGGTCGGTCAGGCAACAAATGTTGTATTACGGCAGCTAATTAGAACATGGCGTGTATTAGACAAGGGAATGGATTCCCAATTCTGTCCTGTGTGCTTTAGAGATTGAAACAATAATCATTGTCGAAAATTAACAACTAAAGCAGAAAATCTGGTTCGTTTCAATATACCTTGATGATGCTTTGATTATAAAGAAAAAATTTCATGTTGTTTATGAAAATATACACTTATCGTCTCAAGTTATCATAAAACCTTTTTCATTACTTAAAAAAAAAATATTTGTTGAAAAAATTCTCCTTAATGTAATAATCCAAAAAGTATTTAATGAAAATAAATGACACAGTTTGAAGAACAACCCAACTCATAATTATTTACGGTATATTTTTTTACTCCTCTATTCTGTTAACGATCAATTATCTACCATAATGAATGTTCAAATTTACTTTGAACAAAGAATTTTTAATTAACTTTGCAGGTAGAAAAAAGAATTACGTCGCTAGAGTTCAACAATTTAGGCCTTTCAGATATGTCTCATTTAATTCCTAGGAACCTAAACGGACCCAAACACCAGTTAGGAAACGAAAATATTTGTCCCTTAGATTTTTAGTAGAAACCTATTAGAACCGCTTGAGCCGTTTCAAGACGACAACAGTCGAAAGTCGTATCGAAATCTATCTGGACTATCTTTTCGAGACCAAATACACTCTCTCATTCGGCCAGTTAGCCAAAAGGTACAGTTGAAGACATTCCCTCGACCAGACGGTCACGCATTACTCACCCTATGTTAACCAGTTGGTCAAAAGTTCAGTTAGAGACATAACCTGACCGTTTGGTCGAGGTTATGTCTCTCGCATATTCTCTCTTCGATCATTAAGTTCTGATCACATACACATTCCATAGAAGTAAGTTTTCTTAACTTATAAAAGACATTTATCTCTACTCTTGCATTATTTTAAATTCGCATTTCACTCAAACCTTCCAAGGAACTCTCTCTCTTAGTTACGCATAAAGCATTAAATGCCTGGAAGTGAATGTATTTACTCATTTGTAATTAGATATTGATTTGTGAAAAGTGATGTTTTCCTTACTTTCTTAAACTGTCTTAGCTATCTATGTATTATCTACTCTGATACCATGTCGATGAAAGGAATATGTGTTGAGTCTAAACACTTTCTATGCTAATTGTTCATTCAATTGTTTGATGGTGTATATGATTTCTAGATCTCTTCTCGTTCTTTTAAGCACTTCTTTGTTTGTCACGCGAGCTGTCCATGATATTTTGAGCATTCTTCTATTCAGCCACATCTCGAATATTTCCAGTATTTACGTGATGGCTTCTGTGAGTGTCCAGGATTCTACGCTATACAATAATACTGGAAAGATATAGCATTTTAGCCATCTTATTTTCGTGGAAATATTGTGAGTTTTGAAGATGGCACTCGTTTTGTTGAATACCGCCTTCGCTTTCCCTATACGCCTTTTCATTATTGTGCGCTGTCCAATTATTCATTTATAACAATTCCAAAGCAGTTTACTGTTTCAATCGACGTTCTATTCGGAATCCGTTGACATACAGATAAGCTCCACTTATGTTTACTTCTAGTCTGATGGGCGAAGAACGTGGTCAACGGTATAATGAAAATTTTTGTGCAAATGCGCTCTTAGCCTGCAGTGACCTGTCATAATCCCGACAAATATTCTGAGTTTATTTCTGTCCAGACCTAGCGCTAGGTCTGCCATCTTTTGGTTCGAAGCTGTTCCAAGAAACGCCTTCGAATGTTGGATGGCTCAGTCAGAAAGACTCTAGTCTAGAGTTCATTCTGCCTGTTATTGTCCGCTTAGCCACGTCATGTCGTTCCGAGCCTAAAGGCAGCGAGGCTCCAGAAAATGCCAGTCGATCTGCCTTTTCATTACCCGAATAGTTTGAATGGCTTGGTTAAGCGTATGTAGACACCTAACTCAATACATCAGTACATATAGAGGATAGCTTTTTTATTTCCCTTCATAAATTTTTATTTATACGCATTTGCGTATATTATTATTATTTAATCCACTTTAATTTTTGACCACTGTATTATCTATATGGCATATGCTTAATGTTTCCTGAAAATTAGGAAAATAATGGGATCGATCATAGTAAAACGAGAATGCCTAAACAGATTTCCACTAATATAATATGACATAATCAACTATATACCTCATAGTTATTGGGCTATGATATAGTCTTCAGAAATTTTTATTCAAACAAGTTTTATGGGTATATAAATTATACAGAAATACTGAAATATTTTCCGGAATAATATCGTAGATAGATGGATGAAAGAACTATGATAATCCCCTTCAAATGAGATCCTATCAATTTGTTTTATTTGAACATTTCTTTAGCATTACCATACATCAAGTATATATTACACATACCATCAAGTATATATAGGCATCCAATACCCCAGGATCCGATTAATCACACATACAGACAAACCTATAGGATTCGACTCCTGACGGCGGGAAAGAATGATCCTGATGTAGGCAAATCCAACGCGAATGCCGGAAATCAAGGAATGAAATGCTGGGTGTTAAATGAGGCGGATGAAGAGATTGAGGCATCGTTATGGGGATTGGGGTGTTCATTGTGATTCAAATTCGTCGTGAGGATGTGTCCTGATTATGTAATTTTTCCTCCAGAATGCGCTATATTGAATGCGAATGGCTGGCGGGATTTGGCGGTGAAAAATTACGGGATCTGTGGCTCTGGAAGGAAGATTCTCTTGTGATACTTCCAATTACAGAAGAGCGATTTCGGGGAGTTCTGAGATATAAGGCATTTCCACATTTCTGATTGATGATTGCATTTAAATATCGATCCATCGTTCATTTTTGTGTGCTCGTGTCAGAGCTGTATTGGTCCAATTTCGAGCCAAAGGTGATACCATTGGAGTTACAAAAGAACATTTCGTGACCGTATCCAATCTTAGGAATAATTTAAGCAGGATTATAAACAAGTATATACTGATCAGAATTATATTAGCTACATCGATATGGACGTCTAGTAAAAGTTGAGTACTTAAAGTTATTACTGACTCATATGAGTGACATTTATATTTAATATTTAATAAATAATCAGAAGAAAACATGAGTGATCATCCAGAACTATTACGCGAGACAAGCTTATTTTTATTTTGCTCTTTGAAAAAAAGATAGCATACCCTTCAGAAAATTTGATGACTGAAAGATTATAGATATATTTCATTGATTGTGATGACCTCATTTGATAGATTAATGGGAAAAACTCTCCTTTATAAGCAACACTTTCCTCACCCATTCGTTCATTTAATAAAATTAATTGGTTGCAATATATGGATCGAGTACTTCAGTTACACACATTTCTTCCTATCCTTAAATGCAGATATCGGGTGTTTTTTTTAGAGTGATAGAACCTTCGATAGGGATAACTGTGATTTTACAGAAGGTGAAAGCCATGATGTTTCGACATTTCTGTTTAATAAGCATTGACAAATTATCGTGGAAAGACTCACGCCGCAACAACGTTTACAAATTGTTGAAATTTATTTTCATAATCAATGTTCTATTCGCAAAACTTATAGAGCACTTCGTAAAATTTATGGCTTACATAATCGTCCATCAGAGCAGCTTATTCGTCGAAATATCGATAGATTTCGGACAACCTTTCCTCTACTCTATGCAACAACAACAAGATAAAGAACTGTACGATCAGAAGAAAATATCGCTGCTGTAAGTCGTAGTGTAAATGATGATCCAGATTTGTCTATTCGTCAACGTTCACAACAAGTTGGACTCTGTGCATCCACCACATGAAAAATTTTGCGTGAAGATCTTGGTCTACACCCATACAAAATCCAACTGGTTCAAGAACTAAAGCCACTTGACTATACTAAGGGTCGTTTATTTGCTGATTGGGCCCTAGAACAGCTTGAAGTTGATCCACTTCTTGATCGTAAAATTGTGTTTAGTGATGAAGCTCATTTCTTGTTGAACGGCTATGCAAAAAAGCAAAATTGCCGTATATGGAGTGAAAACAATCATCATGAAGTTCTACAGGTTCCATTGCATCCTGAAAAATGCACTGTATGGTGTGCTTTACACGCTGGAGGTATCATCGGTCCATATTTCTTTAAAAACGATGCTGAAACTAATGTTACAGTGAATGGTGCTCGTAACAGATCGATGATCAATGCTTATTTGTTTCAAAATTTGAATGGTATCAACCCAGAAGTGTTTTGGTTCCAACAAGATGGTGCTGCACCTCATGCTGCTACCGTAACAATTAATTTATGGAAAGAAAGATTTGGCGATAACATTATTTCGAGAAATGGTCCAATTAATTGGCCTCCAAGATCATGCGACGAACTCCACTGGATTATTTTCTCTGAGGTAATGTCAAGTCATTGGTTTATGCTGATACACCAGAAACAGTAGACGCTTTGGAAGCCAACACAACTCGTGTTATTGATGAAATAATGCCTGAATTACTCGGAAAAGTGGTCCAAGATTGGTCTGGTCGAATGAGGGTCCTTAGAGCTAGTCATGGTGGACATATGCCGGAAATTATTTTCAAAACATAAATGTTATAAGTTTATCTTTCAAATAAAAGCATTTGGCTTCAATCTTTATTTAAATGTGTTTTATTTCGATTCAAAGGTCTATCACTCTAAAAAAATCCCTGATATCTGCATTTAAGGATAGGAAGAAATGTGTGTAACTGAAGTGCACTGTACTCGATCCATATATTGCAACCGATTAATTTTATTAAATGAACGAATGGGTGAGGAAAGTGTTGCTTATAGAGGAGAGTTTTTCCCATTAATCTATCAAATGAGGTCATCACAATGAATGAAATATATCTATTATCTTTCAGTCATCAAATTTTCTGAAGAGTATGCTATCTTTTTTTCAAAGAGCAAAATAAAAATAAGCTTGTCTCGCATAATAGTTCTGGATGATCACTCATGTTTTCTTCTGATTATTTATTAAATATTAATGTCACTCATATGAGTCGGTAATAACTTTAAGTACCCAACTTTTACTAGACGTCCATAACGAAAGAATGCATAGGAATGTTGCTATCAGGAGCATGTCATTTAGGGACATAATAATGATAATGTAGACCGGTGGTCAACAAATCCACTAATTATAATATTTCCCTTATGAAGTTCCCTCTTCCAGTTGTTACAAACCAACTGGCAGACCATTTCATAGGAATCATGTCGCCTGAGAACTGATTGGTTGATCTACAATAAATTATTCACATTGAGATGTTCAGCTAGTTGTTCATGAACTATGATCTCGATTATCTTTTCAACCACTGGGAGAAGGTTAATTGGTTTTAAGTTTTCTAGCCTCCAAGGATTAGCAACTTTTGAGACTGTAACAAAAGTACTACATTTCAGTTTACCCGGCATGACACCAGCATTTAAACAAGTTTTAATGAGGTTCAACAAGTAATACCGAGCGACAGAAAAAACATCCTTCAATAATCTCACAGTTATTAAATCATCTCCTGTGGCTTTATTTTTCAACCCAAATATTATTCCATGTATTTTATTCGAATATTCGTTATCGTTTATAGGAATTTCTGTAGATTTTGTAGGGGTTGGAATGCTATTCGCGATATTCATTCTCTAAAATTTACCGATGGAATAGAAGACTATAGAAAAATAAAATGTATCCAATTTTTTTATGATAATAAATATGTGTATTTTCTTTTACCTAAAGGTTTATACTTGATCCACCCTCGTATTTCAGACATTTACGGCATCCGAAGTATACGTACACGTGGAAATGGAGGAATGCGAATATCAGTTGAATTGGAAAGCGAGTGTGTGCAATGAAGGATATTATTTCATATCGTGGGTGGGATAAGAGGATTCTTTATAAGGCGGCTCAAATCCTAAGAAAAAAAAATTCAGATAAAAAATTCTAAACCCTCATTTTTCTGCTGTTCAAACAAATCAAACCTGAATTAAAATGATTCGTAATACTCCATAGGTGGTTGAAAAAATCAAAAATAATAGTTAGAAAAATTATAAAGGACGTAAACCGACAGCGTAGAGTTGATTATTCGATTCCAAATTAAAAGCTTATTAGTGATTATGGAAAGTAGTGGATTAAAATATATTACTGAGAAGCCCTTCAGAACATCTAGTCCTTCTGCAACATTAATAGATTTTCATGAATGGAGTATGCGGTTGGCTCTTGGTGAAACATTATAACAATTTTATTTAAAATAATTCACACAATTCATTCAGAATCCCGACCATCAAAGGAGTACAAAGAGGAACTCAACTTAGAAATGAAATAGGTTCTTTTATTACTCTAAGGACATCTGTGTATTTTTATGGCGCACCAATAAAGGAGTGTTTCCTAATAGTATTTGGGAATTTGTTAAATTTTCCTTTTTCCGAATGGCTTTTTTGATTGAAAGAATCTTCAAATAGTCCATCAGTTTACCCTTATCAACATTATGTAGTAAAGTGACATCTTTCTTATTTACAATGTAAACATCGGCCTGTCTATCCTATATATGTAGCATTACAATCATGACAATTAATTTGATGAATCCCTGATTCGGAAAAGTTGGGGTTCCTTTCTTTATTGTTCAACAAAATCTTAGCTAAATTATCTCTATTCACTGCCAAAGAATTAATTCCCAAATTTTGAATATCAAAACAGATTTAATCTGTCAGTCTTCTACAAATTTAGCTTATATTTAATAGACGTATAAAATCAAAACTCAATATACAATATCGAATGGAATAAACAAACCAACAAATATAAATTGTCAATTGAAATGAATAAATTTATATAGAAAATAGCATTCTTTGTTTAAGGGAATTTGGTTTCACAAAACGGAAAAACATGACTTGACCAAAAAATATCGAAAATGTTTGGGATATGAATTGTCAGTTCTTGAATTCGGTTTCTAATTGAGTTCCTGAGGAATATTTATTTTTGCTTCATTCTAAGTGAAAAATCGTATAAGTAATACTATTTTTACTTTCAAAATAGCAGAGGGAGTTGAGGTGTTTGAAATTATTAAATCCATGAAAAATAAGTCGACAGGTCATGATAGTATGAACATATATACTTTGAACTTATGTATTCCACACATTTAACTGCACATAAAAAATTGTTTTGTTTGATATACTCACTTTTTTTGAAACAATTAAAAGAGGCTCTTGTCATGTTCTGTACCATGAAGGTTTCTAAACGAAGGATTCGAGTAACTTGCTTCTCATCTATATCATACCAACCATGTCAAAAATATCAGAAGTAGTAATCAGTAGGTAGTTATGGTCCCATTTGATCAGAAAAAACAGTTCCATTAATTCAGATGGGAATAAAAAAAAATCACAGTTTCACTATAACTCTATTGCATATTCTGATAGACACTTTCAGGATGAATCTACTGTTTTGGCCCTATTTGATTATTCCCAAGTCTTTGGGCCTCAATCACCAGCTTTCAAGGATTTTGTGTTCCACATTGATACTCAGCTGAGGCAGTCTTGCTTAACAGCTCTTTCCTAACACGTTGTTTATAGGCTGTTTCCTACAACAATTAATATCTTCGTTCTCTGAAATTCTCCGAGGCGTTCCACAGGGCTCAATTTTGGGACCAACTTTATTTTCAATTTATATATCCCATTTCACAATTTGTTATTTCATGTACTTGTCAATATCACGCAGATAATAGTCAATCATACTTGTCGTTTCATTCGGAAACAGTTTGTGAGTCTATTACAGCCTGAACTTTGATGTGAATTCTTTATTGAACATCTCCAGAAAATATTTTCTGCAGCTGAATGCCTAGTGAACATAATTTTCTGGAGAAGAAATAACAGATCTAGATTCACCGCTAATAATGGACTCGTTAAGATTGAGTATGAAATCGTTGGGTTCTCTGAAAAGCTGTGTGGATGGATCGGGACCTTAAATTTGCTGACCAACTTTTTCTGCCTTCACGAAGCTGATGGGGTGTTATGACTAGCTCCTCGTAGGTGCAAATTTCAAGAAATTAAGATTAAAATGATGCTTCCTTTTCATTTGATCTATGGAGAAGCGCTCTACCATCCATCCTTGAACAAAAAGAATCAGCAAATAATCCAGAAACTTCAGAATTTCTGTCTCCATTCAATATTGAGTATATGTTGATGTGAAAGGATGAGCCACACATTTCTCACAGATAGATGGGTCAATATAAATAATGGTTAGACTCCTCCTTATTTCTGTAATAAAATAATTTATAGATCTGATGTCCCAAACTAGAATATCCGTATTGAAGTTAAATTAACTCCTTCTGCATATAAAACTCCGTACCATCACTTCATTTCCTAGCGATCAAATCGTACGAATTTTCATGAAATTGTTGTACATCTTTTTTCTTTATTGCTGGGGGGAAATAACAAGAATGAATAAGTTTAGTTCATACTTGACTTTCTACTGATTTTTTCAATATCAATTTTTAAGGGAAATTATGCTGCTGTCTACTATTATTATGATTTTTTTAATCTTATAGTATATCGCTTGAGTCATTTCGTCAAATTTACGATAAAACTCTTCCAAAAGCAATGATATCGAAAACTTTTTAATCATAAATATTTATCAACATCTCAATCACCAAAAAAGGTTAAAACTGACAACAAAATTGAGAAGGATCGAAAGATGACGCAGTTATAAAATCATCTGCCGAAAAATCCAATATAAAACGACGAAGCTCAATTCCTCCAGACTAAATAATGAAACTGTCAAGGTATGGGGGCATCAAATAAATAAGCGTGGTAAATCCTATTTAAATCAATGCATTATTTAACGAGGTACCGGTTGGGGGGAAAGTAATTTTCATTCTGAAGCTCTATACTCTACTTTGGTAACTTGAAATAACCGAACTTTCGGGACTTTGAAATATTTTAATGAAGGTGTTAAGGAAGACGAGGCCGTGGAACTTATCCGTGGGATTGGAAATGCGGTAGAGTCTTGTAGAGATTTGATGGAACTTCTCAACCAAATTAAGAAGGCAACGCCTGAAAAAAAGCGCCTGAAGACTTCATATCAAAGAGTATATGATTATATATTTAGCCAAGGAAGTAGATAGAATTGATGGTTCGCAAACCATCTTATCCATTGTTGAAATTACTTTTGTCGCTTAGTTAGCGCAATTGTGCTCAATACGGGAACTTTGAGCTTTATCTCCATTCAGTTTCTTTACGGTGCTCCATTTTATTAGTTCATGGGAAGTGTGCTTCGTGATTTTCACAATGGATAAAATATGAAACAGAGAACCTGTCTCGAATTTTACATTGCAAATGAAGACAAAAAAGTCGATACAATATTTCACAAGAGGATGCCAGACATTTGCGGTTAATGAATGCAAGAAATGTCATGATTTAAAGGGGAACATACTTAATCAAGAAACTGAAGTTTCTTCAAACAGATCATATTCCATACTATGAGTACAAATCACAAGCAGTCCTTGAAAATGACGAATACAAACTTTACCAGGACCGTATTGTGCTCACAGACCAACGAGCTAGTAATAACAGACAAGATGTAGTATTGCTCAATATGTTTTCTAGACAGACAATAGTGATAGATATGGCTAAGCCGAATATTAATATCTTGAGGGAGAAACACAGCGAAAATATAACCAAGTACAGAGACCTGGAAGTTGAAATTAGGAGACAGTGGAAGTTGGAAAGGGTTCAAAAGGAGTGAATAATCATGTTTGCTATAAGGTAGTGGTGCCAAAGACTACTAGAAAGGCTATGTAAAAGGCCATCCTACTGACGACGTCTCGCAGAGTTCGAAAGTTTTTGGGAGATAACCTAAACCCAGGTCACCTTAGGGCTCGATAACTTGAGGTGATCCACAACAGAGCTTAATCCTTTTGAAGCGTGATTAGGCTTTTCAGCAAGAAAGCAGTCAACGAGGCATGGGAACTCAAGATCATATTCAGGGCTCAACAGAGCACATTTATCCAAACATGCTCCATTATTCGGAAAACGCTCAACATCCAATAGTGGAACTATATTTGACAGTTAAAACTTTCCTAGAGGGGAGAATACATTTTGGACTTAATCGTTGATACTCCAGACATTACCATCCTTTAGGATACTCAAGAAGAAACTGGCCAAATGATAATACCGAACCAACTGGATATTATAACAGGGAAAAAATGTATACTTGTTAATCGATACCTTCTGATCACAATAATACCCAGATAGGGAGTAAAAAGTTGAGCACATGGATCGTTCCATTACTTCTTCACATGTTTTCAAACAACAAGTCAAAAGTTTGGTAACATAAATATTCGAACGGACTCAGTTTTGGGATAAGGAAACTTTAAAGTTTTTCTACTTATGCAAAACGAAGTCCTCACGAAAGTGAGTCCAATAGAAACGAACTAGCTAACTGTGTTTGCTCATTCAATAAATTTTCAGAATTTCTTAATCTGTTTACTTCTGAACTTTTTTAGAAGTTCAGCTTCAGAGACTCATTTTCATTTGACAAAAATAATAAAGAAGAATTACATAAAATATTAAAGAATATTACCACAACCATTTAATTAACATTTGTGTAACCAACACTGTTGCTTCTTCAAGTTTACATTTTAAACAACAGTGTTGGCTGAACGATTGTAGTAAATTAATGAGTTGTGAAAATATTTTTATCATCTTATTTAGTTTTCAATTTCCATGAAGTACGAACTGATTCAATAATCATTTTTTTTTAAATAGTTCTTGGCGAGCAATGAAATCGATTCCTGAAAATGCTTTAAAAATGTTTGATTGATTGGATTTTATTAATTCCTCATATGAATCTGAATTGATCTTCCATTAGGTATTGCTATTTCTTTCCATTCATCTCAGAACAATCCTCGTTAGTATTTTATTAGCATGGGTTCATAAAGTTTCGCTGATCGCTGGATCAACAGATACCCTGGTCTAATTTAACAAACGGATCAACGAATCTGGGTTTCAAAAAACAAGTTTTGGATCAGTTGATCCGAGAAAACAGTTTGATAACGTCGCACTTTTTAAAATTTGACGCCACACAATAGAAATAAAGAAGAAGGAAAATAAGAACATATATTGTCATGGAATTTACAGTTAAACTAAATAATTACAGAAATATATTAAGGAAAAAACTCACCGTTGTATATGAGTTGACTCGTTAGAGTGTACCCAGGCCAAAATTAATTAAATAATATCCATTCTGATAGAAATGTTAATAATTCAATTCATAAAAATACTCACAAGCTAAAATTATGAAGAAAAAGCATATTCATAGTACATAACCAGTCGAATGAAAATTCTTTGAACGGCAATTAAAAATCATTAATATTGTTGACAGTTTATGAATGATATTCACAGGGAGATTTCAATTTACAATTATTCAATGTAAAGACAGCCAAAATTGCAATGAATAGAAGTAATTTGAATTAAGATATCCAGTTTGAAATTGATGAAGAAATTGTTGAAAAGATTTGTTATTATCATGAATTACATATAAACTTCAGTGAAATTGTTGACAAAGATCAAGCTCAATTAAATAGAACCAGAATAAAATAGGATAAATTTAATCAAAATTAAAAAAATGTATATATGACAGTAATTTATTTCCACCAAAATGTTTGTACTAATACAACAATTGATTCACCACGATGTGGCTTCTTCAGGTATTACATTTTACTGTCTAATGTAATACCTGAAGAAGCCACATCGTGGTGAAACAATTGTTGTATTAGTACAAACATTTTTGTGGAAATAAATTACTGTCATATATACATTTTTTTAATTAAAATGAGTTTCCACCAAGTGAAGACCGAATCTATCAAATATTAATTAAAATTCGCTTAATTCAATGAAAGATAGCATTTACGTCAGATATTCTGAAATTATTGATGTAAGAGATATCCTTCAAGATGTTTAGGAATCAATAGAATTGTAATAGCATCTAAGCTAAAGAAATTTAATCAATTTCATTAGTAATATTGAGTAATTTATAAGTTATAAACATTAGAAGTTAAACTTTGTTAAATTTTGACGCTTGAAATACTGTACGGATGAAAAGCAAGACTTTTACTGTTCTGTTTAACATGAAACATACATCAAAATTTAGTTTGAAAAATGAGCTAATTTTCAACAGTAATTTCAAACCAAGAAATATTGTAAATTTTGTAAAATCATCGAAAGCATCATTTTTCAATAATTTTGACAGACACTAGAAAGTTTTGAAATTCAATTTTTCGTGAAAACTATAAATAGGACAGACACAGAAAAATTGAATCAGTCTCCATATATTCAGATTAGTGTCCATGTCGGTTCATAATTAAAAAGTTCCAAAAAAGGTATAATCATCTGAAAAAGAAGATTATTTGGTTATTGTGAATTGAAATTGAATCCAGAAAATACGTTACATGAGTGTTGTGAATGGAAACATCCCCAATAACAATCAAGAATACATCAATTTATATCCATAAGAAGCAATCAACTAAGTGAGCTGGGATATCCAAACATGCCGGAAATATTCTACAGGAAATAAAACAAAATCCTGAAATAGATCAAAGCCAACATCAAAGGAACATTGTTGATGGACAATTAAACTTAAAGTTTTCCAATTTAAAATTCAAAACAAATCATTGGTTGTTTACGTAAGAATTACGTTACGATATTTAGATAGGGTTAGGTTAGAACACAGAATTAGAATTTAGATTAATAATCACCGATTATAATATTTCAAATTACTTTCATATAATATATTTAAAAAAAATTCAACCTATTGAAAATTCAAATTGAACTATCCCTCAAAGATCAAATCAAATTTAATAATATTTTAATTTCAAGAATTCAAGAACAAAATTATAATATTAAGAGCTAGCTGGCAACATAGAATACAAGCAACTAGATACAAGGGTGATCTAACTAGTATTCATTCAGAAATTATATATTTTAAAACCATATCAAATTGGCACCACTAAACTGGCTAAAGTAAATTAAAAAATTTGATTTTATGATTCCATAACAATATATTTCTGTGGTTACGCTTCTAATGTAAGGTTATAAATCAGAAACGGATTGTTAGTGTTTATATGCTTGTCAGACCATACTACTACGAACTACGTTTTTAGTATTACTTGTATGTGAGCAAAATGGAAGGCGGTTTCAATCGGACAAATTCAACGCATACCCCTTTAATAATTCTGTAGACCGATGATTTTGCAATGTTGGTATGATCTCCTTACGTCATTTAGAAACCATCAGTTGCATAAAATCGTAGATAAACTAATAACAATTGTAATCTCATATCAATCGATTCACTGCTCGGTTCAATTTCTGGCCCAATTTTATGTAATAATTTCATCACGACATTCCTGTTGCAACGAAAACTCATTTTGTATCAAGATATTTCGCAAAAGGATCACTTCCGTCTGTTATGATTCGGGATAATTTCTTTTGAAGCATATAAGGCATATTCATATTCAAATGAATTAATTCGTGTGATCTGTACCAAATATCATTAATGGGGAGTATGAGCTATAGAAATAGAAAGTTCTATTTGGTACAGATGAGCTGAATTGATTCATTTGAATAGGAATATGCTTATTATGAGCATTCCTGCATAGTTTGGTCTTGAGCTAGTTTTATAACGTGAAGTTATCGAGAATACATTCCTTTACTTGAATTAGATCGTTAAGGTATGTCTTCTATGAATATTTGCATACTCTAGATGGCGCTAGTGTATGATGAATACCTTAGTGTTTCTGTGTATAGTGAATATAAGTACTTGACAGATTTGTACTCGCTGGGATGCTTTGCAATGATGAAAACCAACAAGTTTGAAATGTGCACATGTCTATAATTTGTCCCAGTGATCAACAAAACTCTAGCGGGTTTCTTTGAGTATAGAATTGTTAAACAGAGTTATGTTACACGATTTGTAGAACGTTCTATTACCTCAGCTCACTGTCCTTATTGAAGATATCTGGTATATCAGCAGAATTAGTTCATTCGAATAAAAATACCCTTCTCTTTAACTATTGAACAAAGATCTTGATTGTCCAAAATCGACAAATCAACTTGATCTGTGATTTAGCAGCGATTCTAGGTTTGATCAGAGCACAACAAGGTTGTTGTACTTTATCGATGATCAACAGAGGTTGAGTTGTCATAGTTTGACACACTGGCTAAATCTGTGACGAGAAATTTGGAACATAGAACTGGATGAGTTGTAGAACGATTTCGTGATCAACAGGCATGATTCGATGACTAAAATTTTGTGAAAATCACTGGTAGTGTTCCAAATTTATTACACGTCTGTGCTTTAGCTTTCTTTGATATGGGAATTATTTTGTAAAGACAGTTGGAAGACCTCTTATTTCATATATTCTACATATTAGGTTTAACCGTTCTTTTGTGGGTTTTTTGCCACTACTATTCAGCAACTTGTCAATACCAGGTAATTTATTTCCTTTCAGTTCTCTTACGTCTGTTTCGAATTAATCACTCGGTATATCTCGTCGTCTTCTATTTGTTCTCCATATTTTATGATATTTCTATCCACATCTCCAATGTATTCCATCAGGTCAAATTCACTATTCGACGTATATGATGAAAAATGAAAGAACCTCTCAATAGCATCACGAAATGCATTCTCCAAACTTGCAAAAATTATCCCGCAACAACTCTTATTTCATCTGCCAAAGTTCATGTCATCTTGTCAAAGTCACATTTCTCTCTACTCCAAATGTTATTTCGTTGAACACTGTTCATTTGAAATTCCATCTCCTTCAATTTGGATCACGTCGAAGTCAAGGAATATGAGCATTTCAAGTTCGGAAAGACAGAAACCCTCCATATCCCTGAGCCCAGGGCATGGGGAAACTTTGGGTTTGTGTATTGATCGAAGACAAGATGAGGTAATCTATCAAATTAAGTTGGGGTTCCATCCTCCAAGGTCTCATTGCCGCTTGATGATAAACAAAATCTAGGTCGGTATGTTGAAAGGCATAAATATTCAGGTGACGGAAGAAGCTCTATGGATAACGCACGACAGGCCTCTCAGCATCTAATTTAAAAAAAAATATATTTTTCCTAACTAAAATGGATTCTCCGAGTATTCTATATTCACTTAATGATCTTACGTGTGGCACATACAAAATGTTTTATTGATGCATAAAGTGTGGGAACGCCCCATTTTTAAATTGACATTACTCACGCATGGCAGTCACTGTTTATTTGTGACATTGACAGTTGTATTTGTCTACCAATGTCTTCCATTTAATCCTGGAAAGGTACACACTCCAACAATGTTTACAAATAATCCAAATTTATTATGAAAAATCGCGATCTGTTACTCTAACTTTATGTGCTTTAACTCCAATTTTGGCCGTTATAATGGTCCGAATAAAAGAACAGTTGAATGTTTAGTGAAGAAGTTTGAAACAAATTTTACACTTCATGATGTAACAGTGCCAGTGAGACAAATAAATGTAAGAAAAATGCAAGAGAATATTGCTGCTGTACGTGAAAGTGTTCCTGGGACCAAAATTTATCGATTTATCGACGTTCACAAGAACTAAGCATCTCCAAGACGCCTTTGCGGCGAATTTTACGAAAAGACCTTGGTTTAGATTAATGCAAAATTGTTTTAATCCAAGATCAAATCAAAACATCATTTTGTGAAAACAAAATGCAGTGATTCGATTATTTCAAGAAATGGGCCGATAAATTATTCCCCTCGTTCCTGCGATTTAACTCCATTGGACTTCTTTCTTTTTGTTTACATTGAGTCATTGGTTTACAGCAATCATCCAGCGAATTGAGACGATTTACAGTTAAATATTGAATAATAATAATATACGATCTGATTTGTGTGAGAGAGTCCTGGAAAATTCGACTTCATTCCTACCAGCGTTTCCATGGTGGACATTTGAATGATATTTGTTTCATCACTAATGGTATCCATTATATTTTATAATGAAATAAAGATGACAATAATTTTCAATAAATTATGTGTTTTATTTAAAAAAAACGGGGGCGCTATTAATTAAAGACCCTTTAGTTCTGAGAAAAAGAACAGTTCCTGCTACTAAATTTATCCAAGAATTTGATCCCCCTCTTATAATGAGGAAAATATTCATTTTTACCTGTAAATGATAATTTATTTAATTCATTTGAATAATGCTCCAAAAAATACAATAAATGCGAATGTTAAAGTATCTCGAAAAACTTGAATTTCATTTAAATATTTTAATATTTGCAGATATATTCTGTTAGCCTCCTACATATTTAATTTCAAAAAATTATATTCAATATTATAACTTCAGGAATTAAATTGATGTCATATAGGTACCACCTATATCAAACGACATATAAAATAAACATTCATTATAAGACATCCAAATGATATAACGAAATCCAATAAATATAAATTGTTAACAAAAATATTTAAAATTAAATATTTTGAGTAGACAAAATTTTGTTTCTGCTCATCCCTCTTATGAAAACAAATATATTTCAAAAATGTTTAACATAACCTTAAGAATTTCATCATAAAACTATCTTACTTAGAATATTCACTATTATTGAATATCTAACTAAGTTACTTTTTAGAAAATCTCAAGATATGTATAAAGATTACTAAAAAACAAGTTTTAAGACAGACTTTGCTTCGTCAGTACTCAATCGTATTCAATAAAATATAACATCAATCAACAAAAGTATTTACTTACCTTTCAATTCAGAAAGCTTAATGGCTGGAAATAAATAATTCTGTGGTTTATCATTGATCTTAAAGATATTAGACTGAACATTTAAATGTTTAGTATTCATTTACCAATAAGCTTTCTGAATTGAAGGGTAAGTAAATACTTTTGTTGATAGATGTTATATTTTATTGAATACGATTGAGTATGGACGAAGCAAAGTCTCTCTTAAAACTTGTTGTTTAGTAATGTTTTTACATATTTTGAGATTTTCTAAAAAGTAACCTAGATTTCCAATAATATTGAATATTCTGAGTAAGATAGTTTTAAAATGAAATTCTTAAGGTTATGTTAGAATTTATGAAAGATATTTGTTTTCGTAAGAGGGATGAGCAGAAATAAATTTTTGTCTACACAAAATATTTAATTTAAAGATTTTTATTAACAATTTATATTTATTGGATTTTGTTTTATCATTTGGATGTCTTATAATGAATGTTTATTTTATATGTCGTTTGATATAAGTGGTACTTATATGACATTAATTTAATTCCTGAAGATATAATATTGAATATAATTTTTTGAAATTAAATATGTAGAAGGCTAACAGAATATATCTGTAAATATTAAAATATTTCAATAATTTTATATACCTTCTATCAAGCATAAACCTCCATTTTTTTTACTTGAATTTTAGTAGGTTGCCAAGTAAAATGGCTTAAACTGTCGGATAAATCTATTTTTCCAGAAGGAAAAATAGTTTTTTTTTCGGAACTGCATGATTTTATGGCTCCATCTGTTATTCCTTTTTATAGTTTTAACTTGCAGAATCTACATTTTTTGTTCAAACAACATTCATTTCTTGAGTTATTGAAACTTTTAATTTCTTTAGTTGTACTCATGGTTTTTCATAAGAAATTGGCATCAAGAGATGGTCACAATCGATTACTAGAGTATTCGCCAATAAGGACCAAGCCTTCTATGAGAGAGGCACTATAAAGTAACTTTTGAAATGGCCACAATTTATAGAACAATACGTTTCATATTTGACCCAAATCGGTTAATTCAAAACGTGTTGTCCTGAACTTCACCTAAAAATAATGGATATAACTTCCTCAACCTACAAAGTTTCAATATTTTGAGAGCTGATCATAGACTCCAAAATAAATAAAAAAAATTTATAAACAAGGATTCGCAAATGAGTCATTTTAGAGATACTAGCGTAAGCAAACACGATATTGGATTTATTTTCATCTTTCAGATGTCTTGTTTACTGATCTTTGCATTCGATTCGAGTTGTTTACTTTCTTTCTCTTTGTTGTTAAGTCAAAAGATATTATTCCTGCATTTGAAATGCCTTATTCTAATATTGAAATGAGTGATTTTGATGGTTTTCATGTATAGCCGTGCCAACGGAAGTGGTCCTGATTCACGTCGCCTTTGTGCAAAAGCTTATCCCGATCGTTAAGTTCCTTCTCATGTGACGTTCAGTTTTTAGACGATTGAGGGAAACTGGTTCCTTAAAATAAAACGCTCCTGATACTGGACGCCCAAGATGAGTGAGTACTCCAGAAGGTGAAGAGCAAATTTTAAATATTTTTGACCGAAAATCCCGGTACAAGTGTAAGGAGAATTTCAGCGGATGTAGGAATTAGTGGCCCCCTTCTTTGGAGAACTATGCATCATCAACTTATCTATCCAATCCATATTCAACGCGTGCAAGCTCTTGATCCTCCTGATCATCAAGCCAGAAGGGCTTTTTGTCAATGGGTTTTAACAAAGATTGTTGAACATCTGCATTTTACTTCTAATATCCTTTTAACTGATGAAGCCGGCTTTACCAAAGTTGGAATTTTTAACTTTCATAATAGCCATATTTGGGCGGATGAAAATACACACGCTATTCATGAATCCAGGCATCAACAGCACAAATATCTGGCTAGATATTTTAGGAGATCGTTTGTTAGGACCAGTAGTTTTACCACAGAATTTAGCAGGAGCCGCATATCTTAACTTTCTTCAAAATACTTTGCTCGATTTTCTAGACGTGGTACCTTTAAATCAGTTGATGAATCTTTGGTTTATGCAAGATGGAGCACCCCCACATTATACACTTGCTGTTAGGGAACATTTAGATCAAACATTTCCCAGAAGATGGATAGGAAGAGGAGGCCCACTGCCATAGCCCGTTAGACCTTCCGATTTGAATCCTTTCGAATTTTGTACTTGGGATTATTTGAAAAGTTTAGTGTATGCAACGTCAGTGAATAACATATAAAAATTGCATCGTCGGATTGAACTATCTTGTCAAACGATCCGAATACAACCAGCTCTTTTCGATTGAGTACGTAATTCCCTCATGCGACAATGTACTTCCTGCATTGAAATGAACGGTGGTCATTCGGAACACTAGAAGTGAAAAGAAATCGAATATCTTCTTTATTTTATCGTATTTGGTTGCGCTAGTAGTTAATATTTTGAAAACCAAAAATCGCTCATATCTCCAAAAGGGCTCATTTGCGGATCCATGTTTATATGAAACTTTTCACATAGTTTGGGGTCTAGAATTAGCTCCCAAAATACTGTAACGTTGTTTTTTAACACCAGGTATATAGAGAAGTTGCCAAGAATTCTTATTTTAATTCCAATTTCAAATTAAACCTTTACCAAGTACTCTCAAAATTCAGAAATGAATAGTATTCATTTACCTTCACCTCCAAGACAGCAATCCATCCAAAGACTAAATATTTTTTGAAATAAATATCATCACAGTATATCCCGAAGAAAAAACGAATACTCATCTCATCCACTTTTCACGAAATCGCAATATTTTCAGGGGGCATTCATTAAATCTAACCGGTCGCTCCAGATGAGAGTCATTAAAAACGACTTACAAATAAAGAGTTCATCTACGTAAAAACTTCCATCTCCAAAACGACCCAATGACTCGACAAAACGACACCCCTTTCTATAAGACTAGCCAATATATCCGGTTCGGCAAACTCATGAACTCCGAACTCTCTCACTTTATAGAGCCAGATTATCACAAATGAAATCCTGCTTACGCCGTCAATAGCATGGAGCCTACGAGGGCTGATAGGGCCCTTTGTAACAGGAATATCATTGATATTCAAGAATGGAATGGTAGCAACGCCGAAGGATAAGACAATTCTGGAGGAGTGGTTATGGGAAACGCTTTCGTGTTGAGAATATGGTTAATATTGGCAAGGTATGCCTCTCGGTGTGGATACGAACATAATATCGAGGAAATATGGGTAGGAAGATTGTTTAGACTCAGCACACAATAGACCGTGAAAAGAGGATAGTTTTGTGCCCTTCTACAATCTCTTTTCGTTAAATGTTTGTGGTTACTTGAAGAGATCAAATAGAATGCTTATATATGAAATAGAATGAAATAATGAAAAGGGGGTTTTTGTTTGATTGATTCGGTCTTTACTTGGTGGGAACTCATTTTGATTAAAAAGTATATAAGAGGCACTATTCTAATTTCCACAAAAACTTTTAAAATACAACAATTGTTTCACTGCAATGTCAAGCGCAGTCATGGGGGCCATGACCCCACCTGGACTGGGTCTAGGTTGAATAGTGATATTTTTTTTTTCTTATTGATTAAAGACATATGTGTCAAACACACGGGCTGGGCACCCCAGTACCACAGAATAGATAAGTATTTCTTCTCTTCTTCTCTATACACTGCCTGCACACTGGCCTGGGATGACCCTTGTGTACTTCGTCAGTTTAGTTCTCTGTCCCTCACCGCCAGTGCACCAGCCGTACCGCTTCGCTTGCTTAGCGCATTAACCTAAAATTTTACCAGTCAGAAGCAGAGTTCTTGTGCCAAATTGCCTTGTAGGAGATGGTAAGTAATGAATTATCATAGGTAATATAGTTATTGAGTTAGGCTACTATGTATAAACCTATTCAAACTGATATGATTCAGAGTAAAACACTTTATATCCGCTAAAATTTTATGTTCACGCAACAATTGTTTCGTCAATTTACATTTTACTTCATCAGGTGATCATCAAAATATATCACTACGTGGCCATCGCGACAAAGAATCAGATAATGGAAGCATGGTAGCTGATGAAGGAAATTTCAGAGCCCTTTTGAAATTCTGCATAGAATCTGGTGACACAAAATTACAGCATCATTAAGAGACTTCTAAATCTAACGTAACATACATCAGCAAAACTGTACAAAATGAGTTGATTGATGTTTGCAAAGAAATCATTCAGGAAACAATATTACTGAAAGTGAAGGAAGCTGAATACTTTTCAATTTTATTCAATGAAACAACGGATATATCACATATCTCACAGATATCATTTAGATATCTTCACAATGGTATCCTAAAGGAAGATTTAGTGACAATAAAAACGTTATAGAGACTCAGTTGACAGGTGTAGCACTGGCGAAATTCGTTGAAAATCTCTGTCTCAAATTTAATATAGATTCAACATGGTATGTGGTTATTGGGACTGACAGCTGCTCGGTTATGGCCTCAGATACAAGGGGTACTGTACAGGAGTTGTCAAGATAGGTGTATATGCCAAATGTTACCCAGGAAGCAATCTAGTTCTTAATAATACATTAGCTACGTCATCCAAAGTTATTTCTTGCCGCAACACCTCGGGCACGATGAGAGAAGTTCTGAATTTTCCAATGCATCCGCTAAAAGACATCAAATTTTCAAAAAAGAACTTGGAGTTGCAATGCAAAGTATCTGTCGGACGCGCTGGGTCGATAGGCATGATAGACATCGACAATTTCAAGGAGGCAAGGACAAAGGGCAAGGAAAAAATTTGTTGCGCTTTGGAAAAGATTTCTACTTGGCAAGACCACAAAACTGCCTATGACTCGCATTGCCAGCTGCAAACGTTGCGCAGTTCGGATTTCAACATAACACCTATCTTATTGAGTGATAATAAATATGTTGTTTATTATTCCTAGATACTAATGTATGAACATAGGATCTAAATAATTTGTTTTATTAGTAACTTTTGAGCATTTCAGCAAAGGCAGTTCAAATTACCGTTTATATTACGTAAAAAGCCAAACTGCAGTTTAAATATCACTTAATATTTTTCAGGTACAACAGTATCCTTAAGCAGAGTATTGCCAATAAGGTAAATTTATTTAAAAAGGGATACGGACGCCATAAATGATACAATGACTGTCCTACGGAATAAGAGGAAAAAAGCTGACACAATTTTCCGACAGCTTTTTGAAGAGGCAAAAGAAGAAGCTGAGCAACTAGAAATTAAACGCCCCAGAATGGAATCACGACAAACAACCAATAACCATCTTCCTCAATCTACTGAAGAGTATTTCCGCAGGGCTGTATACGTCCCTTTTCTAGATTCTGTAATAAATACAGTTTTTATTCCAAAAGTCGAATATACTAACGACATCGAAGACACTGAAACTGTTAAACAGCTTGCGAACGACTATAAACTGCTAATAGACAATATCCCAGTTTCAATAATTATAAACGAATATCAGCTGTGGAAGGTAAAATGGTCAGAATATTCCGCAGTCTTATAAAAAATTGTGATAATGAAATGTATCCTAATAAAAGAAAATGTGTGCTTGTTACACTGCCCGTTAGTGTAGCCACAGCAGAAATGTCCTTTTCCACTCTTAGGAGGCTCAAAACTTGTCTTAGAGCTTCCATGGTAGAAGACCACCTAACTGGATTGGCACTTCTCCACGTTGACAAATGCATACCCATTGATTGATTTTGTTTTTTGATTAAAATTATTTGGACGTATAAGAATAAAATATTTCTTTGTGATTAGGTTTATTATTGTAATATACATGTATATATATATATATTTATTACATATATATATATATATAAATTTATTACATATATATATATATATATATATATATATCTATATAGTTATATATATATATCTATATATCTATATATATATATATATATATATAAATATATATATGTTTATGACTCCGCCTGAATTGAAAGCTGGATCCTGATAGTGTCCAGTGTAACCAATTACACCGTAGCTTTTAAAACCATTAATAACCTTAGTACCTACATAAAAAACAATAAGGATCGAACAAATAAAGAAAATGAATCTGGAGTCTACAACGATTGCCCTTTAGAGTACATTGGCTAGATAGGTGGTAGATCATTCATGAAATAATCCAAGAATACCAAAGGAGTTATATATCTTATTCCGTACATTCGACAGATTCTAATCATTTTAAGGAATTCAGGCATAATTTTAACTATGAAATTATCCACGTCGAAAGCAAAAGTGCCAGATTAACACTTTTAAAATTTCTTGAAATCAACAGGAACAATGCACTAAAATCCTTTCGAATTAATAAACAAATGTTCACAAGTCTCCCTTGCTGAGTATCTTTCCCTAATGGCATTTTTGAGCGGCAAACTCCAATAAACATCTTGAGTTTTAATGACTTGTTTTTCCATTATTTTGTCACGTACCTAACACTTTATTTAAATTTGGTTACACCGAACAACATCATCCAGTAGAATGTAAATACCTGAAGAAGCCACATCGTGGTGGTTATATTATAAACATTTTTGTGGAAATTAAAATACTGTCTCTTATATATTTTTCAATTGAAAAGGAGATTTTTACATAATAGAAAACTTTTTCAATTAATTGAATATCAAACAGAGTAATTCCGTTACACCTCGTTACAAATATCAATTACGTAAAATTTCTTAGAAACATTTTAAAATAAAAATAAATAAGTACCTCAGAAAACATTGTTTGTCTATGGTAGACAAAGAATTAAACTCATTACACAGTATCAAAAGGAGATAAAAGAATGCCAAAAAAATTATTTAATATCGGTGGAACTCACTCAACAAACATTAACAGGAAATAGCATTGTTTCATAACGATAATTATAAAAAGCAAATTCCAATCTAAAAATGCCAACATAAGCTCAAGAAATTATTCCAAACAAACTCCCTTCAAAAAAATTCCTTCAAAAAACTCTTCAAAACTATGAAGCACATCTTCCAGAAGGAGATTTGAGATTCTTACCGATAGTTTTCAGTCCTCTTTCACACCAGCATAATGAACACAATCAATAAAAAATATCTATGATACTTCGCACGACTTCGTGGAATTTCAAACAAGGCTATAACTATTGGTTTCTTAATGGTTATTCGCATTATTTCTTCTTTGTATCAGTGAAAAATCAAATTGTTATTATATAGGTAAAATAATCAATAGTAGGGTTTTCCACTTGAAAGAAAGTTTTTTCAATATCACTGGCTAGCAAAAAAATAGGTCACTAAGATTTTTCTAATAGACTCACGTGTCCAAAATGATTCAATAATATTTTGTTCATCATCTATCTTTCATTAGAAAATTAACTAAATATGCACAAAATGTAGCATATGGGCTGAAAAAGTTGATAAAAGAAACAAGCTTCGAATAATTGTTCACGATAAATTCATCGTTTAGCAGTTGCGTTCAATACGTATCTTCAGATGCTGGAGAAGTTTTTCTGAAACGGAAAAAGGCATAAGATTGATAGCAGGAGTGGGCCAGACCACTAGATATAGACCTCTTTTCAAGCAATATGGTATACTTACCTTTACATGCTGCTATATCCTTGAATGCCTTATGTATATACACAAGAATAAGAACACTTTCCAAAAACACTCAGTGGTTCACAATCATGAAAGAAGATCAAGGAATAATTTCATGGCTCTACGTCATAGAGTGAAGAGAACACAAAACACACATATATTCAATGGTATGAAAATGTATAATAAACTTCCTCAGCACCTGAAGTCGCTGCAGTGTAGAGCATTCAAAGGGAAAGTTAAGACGATTCTTGCTGATTGTAGTTTTTATTCAATGGATGAATTTATGACGTACCAATTCTAGTCATCAATTAATTTTTGTAATTGTTTATAATCGTGTTTATATTAATGTCAAATAATTTTTATATTTTGACTTCAAGAAATTTTAAATTTGACCTTACATCAGTTATTGTTATTAATTAACTATTATTCTATTCATATATAATGTTTTTATTTATACATATATGTATATTTTCAGTATATAATCATATATGTGTACATGACATTCCCTGTAAAATTTTGTGTGTAAAAAAAAAACAATTCTCATTGAAAAGTTTCTTTTCCACACCCTGCTTAGAATTAATTGATTTTTTTCATACACAAGCCTCACTACATCAGCTCTCAAAACATATAATGATTATTCGGCTAAAGTGTGAAGTTGGATTCGCAAACATACAGTTAAATTCTCTGTCGGGAAAAACGAAATGATTTTACGAATGACGTCATAATTAATTGTGGAAACTTTCTTAATATTTGTCTTCAATGTCGATCAAAACTGGGAGTGATGTTGGATTATTATGGCGCTGTTAATTTAAAATTTTTGTCAGAAGGTCAGACAGTAAATATGGAAAATCATCTGAGATTTTCATCATGGATTTTCCACAATGTTTTGCAGAATGTACCTTTACGCAATGCTTTGTGAATAAATATCTTATAAAAAAGTGTACATATCTCAAAGGACAACCAACCTATTTCTCTGATATATCTCCGGTCTCCTTTTTTTTCCAACTCTCTATTGACTACTTCGATAAAATGAATCCCAAGGGGTCAACTTCGAAGGTGATATAATCAAGTTTAGTGAGTAATACATATTTAGTGTTTCATCGACCAATTCACCCTGTGGAATGTTTACTCACATCATTCGAAAAACTGCATTAAATATTATCGAAACTCAAACATATCCTTATAGGCAAACGTCTATCATCATCGAATGTAAACGCCATTAACGGGCATCACGCTCAGATTATCGCTTGGTCCTATTGAATCTTCCAACCACCCCTCGTGACACATAAACCACATATTACCCCCATTCCAATCGATCCGTGACCCAGCTGAGCCCCCAGAATGAACGCCAAATGCCACGAGATCGTCAGGAGTAGATTGAGGTTTCCCTACGTGACTAAGAATACCGACCTCGTCAAGTTTACAGATTATGGGCATGATCTGGGGAAGTCGAATTCCCACGATTGAATCTTATGGCCAGTAGAGACGTTGAAGTATTCAATTTTTCTTGTCCCAGATGGGGGCAATGGTGCAACAAGGAAGTAAAACACGTACGAAATGCACTTAATTCTGAAATTGAAGGCTCAAATACACCGCGCGGGGGAAAGCGTAATTTGTGCAAAGTAGTTTATATAACTATCGTGCCAAAAAACGTAATGGGGTAATTATTTTAGGGTTTTTTTTCTGTGCAAAATATCATTGATTGGGTAACTAAAATGAACGATGTATGAATTCATTGATTTATGCAGAAAACATATGCTCCTATTTCTACTTTATTTTGATAGTATTAACGAACGTTTCGACCATCTTGAAAGACTTTGTCAGAGTACAAGCTATATGGTTTCTGTTTTGAATTTATAGTTTTTGAAAAAATTTAATGGATTTAATTTTTAGTGGTTCACAACAGGAAAGTATTCCACTAAAAATCACGTTTAGGAATAATCCCTCGAAAATATTGTAAAAAATGGATCAAAATCAGTCTCTTCGTCCTAAAGGATGTTGTTATTCTTATGCTTATTTATTTCGTATATTTCCCATAAGAGCAATTTCAGACCTCTGCTTAATATCCCAAAATTATTATATTTGAGAAGGAATTATTATTGTCTAGAAGACAGTTTCAAGGCCTTTTTCTGCCCATCGCCTCCTTTGAGAGTATGTTTTCTTCTATTGCCCTCCACCTCAATTTCATCTACTATATGGTAATATTAATGGACAATACTTACTTTTTTCCTTGAGCACCCCTTAAAAACATTTGAAAAAAATGACTAAATAAATTCAACGAAAAAATACTCTTTCATTTTGTTGCAATTGAAAGTTTTTTCATAACAATTTATAGAGGCTGTGATTCCAGTACTGCAGAAATAAATATTCCTACCTATATTATACACATTATTGTGCAACATTTGAGTTTAAAATGCAGAATGTAATAAAAATATTTCAAAGCAACCTATTAAAACGGAACTTAGTGTTAGGTTATATTTTCAGAGATATGCAGAAGACATTATTAATGAGACGGTTGAACTTGATACTCTTTAAGGAGTTTGTTGATATCAAGCTCCATTTTCCTCAAATGCAGCACTAAATCCACGGTCAGCTAAATATAATGAAGGGAACGCTATCAGAAATCGTTGAACGATCGATTATAATCCTGGATATAGTTGTGAAATAGGCTTCTGCAGCCAAAATTCTTGATAACCATTCTTGAATTTAGGTTTTAGTCCCTCATTTGTAGTGAGATATTCTAACTGACAAAGAAACTGCAACACCCAGAAAGAGCTGTTTAAATTAAATTTTTTTTTTTTTATGAAACATAGATAGTAGAGCAAGGAGTAGATGATTAAAATTTGGAGAAAAGACCTTCACGATTTTTTCTCCAAATTTTAACAATCTACTCCTTGCTATACTATCTATGTTTTACCAAAAAAAATTTAAAATTTAAACAGCTCCTTCTGGGTGTTGCAGTTTCTTTGTCAGTTAGTATATATCAGTTCTTCTTCTAACTGGGATGATTCTGCTGTGTCGACAGTTCTATGAAATTGAACAAGGTGTATTTTAACTTAACTAAGCAGGTACATTACAATGACGTTCCCAGGGCCCAGCTATCTAATCATTCGAAAAAACCGGAGATAGAGAATTTTCATTATGGTTTATTGAATAAGAAATACAAGATCTAGGTTTTCGACAAGCGAAGATCCTGTCACCTACTTTAAATCTCACCAAAAGTTGCTCCAAATCAATATGAGAATGATCAAATGTCAACGAAGATTTAGTATCTATGTAACAGTTCAAAACTCAAATAGAGCCGAATAGTTTTTGTTGATCGCATGTTCCAATACTTGTTGGTATATCTTCAGGACAATGCTGTAATTCCGACGAGTGCAACACAGCCTCGTGCCTATATTCGCCTTTTGGAGGGACACTTATTGTTTTACCAAATAGTAGCGCCATCTAATTTACTTGGTCACTCATGCTACTGCATACTCAACCAAGCTTATTCAACATATCAAGTGGATTCCAGATTATTATTACGTTTAAATTCACTTGATGGACTGTTCAACAGAGATACACCACTAAAATGCGCAAAAACATTTCAAATGAAAGAATATGATATTCAACAACATTGTGGTATCCATAAATAACACCGTGCAGCCCTATATAAAATCTTCAACCCTATTTACTCCACTATACATACTCTGAGCCACAAACTGGTTCATTGTCCGACTTATATCTCGTCTCCCCAGCAAATTAACCGGAAAAGCACTTTTTGTCGGGCGAAATTCAGAAGAGCTTACATAGAGCTGCGTCACATGCGAGGAAACCTAATAAATGTCCTTATTCGCCGTTGGTCTTTTTGTCGATTCAGCGAAATTTTAACATTTTAATGTCGTCCCGCAAATGTGATATAATGGGCGTTTGTCGAAGTGAAAACTGAACGAGCTTTTACTGCACAGCGGTGTTCGCTTTTTGTCCACATTTAATCTCGATCTGCTGGAGTCTTTTCCGATAGTTTCAGTATGGGGCAGTTTTTTGAGCACGATTCTTTCTTAACGATCGTTAATATATGGAAGAGTTGAGTAGTAGCGCTTTCTTTCGTGAATAATATTTGACAGCGATTAAAATAAAATTTAAGCTGAAGAAAATCTACCTGTACTTGAATAATATAAAGATATTATATCCATTTAGTACGTATAATTGAATAAATGAATGTTTTTTAGGTTCATTATTTTCTCAAATGATAAAACTTCAGAACCGAATAATGAAAAAACTTTTACACTCTGATGTGTCTGCTCAGAACTAACAAGAATTGTCAAATCTTTCCGCCTTGCTTCTCTGGAAATAATAGACAGTTGACTTGGTACAAATATCGAGAGATATCTGTTCGATTTCTGCGAAAATAAACAAGTTATTGTCGACTTTTACCTAGCAGGTAGTATAATCCATTACAACCACAGTTTCTTCGGCCTTTCACCGTTATAATGACAGAACATTTTGTGTTTCAAGGCATCAATTGTTTCTGGATGGTTTGCGTAGCACTTAACCACAAGGGATCCCCCCTAAAATCAGTCATCCAAAGTGAAAATGATCTTCATTCTTAAAGATTTTTTTTTGGGAAAATGCTGATATTCGGCCAAGCGATCATTAGCCCATTGAGCGAAGAGAAAGTAATCTCAAACGCAGTACCATACTCACCTGACGAAGTCATGTTGTCCTGACGAAACAATTGTTGTGAAATTAAATAAATTAGCGGAAGTTGAGTTATTTGACTTTAATCATCAAGATGTATTTCCGACAAGTAGAGACCGATACAATCAAACATTTCAAACGCAGTAAATTGAATCTTATACTTTCTCTTTGTCTTGGTGTTTTTTCAGATTGCTGAATTGCAAAAACTTACTCAGGTTTGAATAAATGTTGAATGAAGTTCTTGAATAATATTTATTTTTGAGTTATACAGCAATTCTCTCAGAATTACCTTTAGCGTAATTTAAGGAAATATATTTAAATATTTTTTTTTATTGGGATATACCAAATTTAAAGCTATTTTATTATTTTTATTCATCAACCATTTATCTAACAGTGTAGGATCGTGGTCATTAAACAAATATCTATAAATAATGATCACGATCATACACTGATAGATAAATTGTAGATGAATAGCAATGAAAATATGACATTAAATTCAGAATTATATCTTCTAATTTCTTCAATATATACAACAACTATCAAAATGATATCATTTTTACCATATTTTATAATATATACACACATATATATATATATATATATATATATATATATATATATATATATATATATATATATATATATATATATATATATATATATATATATATGTGGCGCGGCACGGAGTTTCGGTTAGCTTTCGCAGATGATAACCGGCTTAAAAAATAGTTTGGACATTCAAGAACAACATAACCTATTAATATCATTGATTTTATATTGGTAAAATATAATTTTTATAAGTTGAAAATGTCAACATTTGAGCCAAGTAAGCGTCATTTGCGGGAAATATTAGTTTACTTCTTTAATGTAAAGAAATATGCTGCTGAGGCGCATCAATTGTAGGAACATATGGTGAGGGTGTTTTGAGAGAGAGAACGTGTCGAGAGTGGTTTCAAAAGTTTAAAAACGGTGATTTCGACATAGAAGACAAAGATCGCAGTGGAAGGCCAAAAATTTACGAGGATGCAGAATTGGAGGAATTATTGGAGGAAGATTCATCTCAAACACAAAAAGAACTTGCTCTTACATTAGAAGTCACTCAGCAAGCAGTCTCACATCGTTTAAAATCATTTTTCTATAATAAATATTTAATTTGTGTTAAAAAACGGCTATATTTATATATAGATATATATATATATATATATATATGTATATATATATATATATATATATATATATATATATATATATATATTATATTAAAATCAACAAAATTATATACTAACATACCAAATCCAGAAAATCCACTGTTCTGAAATTATTTAAAATTCTCAAATAAAAATAATTGAACAAGAATTCCAACATTTTATAGCTATCGCGTTTTCTAGACCTCTTCTGAAATGTATTTAATTCAGATTAAAATATATCAACAAGATCGAAATTCAACTCAACAAATAAGATGAAACCTCTAACGAATAAACTCAAATTAAGCTTTAATGTATCCAAGTAAAACCGAAATTACCTCCTGGTTGTTATTCATCAATTGTTAACCATTTATACTCGGAACACAGAAAAAAAATATTCCCCCCAAATAATGTCCCATGATAAGAAAAATAACCTGAATTTCAAGAATAATAAATAATTAAGGAATATATTGTGGATATTTATACTTTATATGAATTTAATTCATAATTTAAAAACAAAGTAAAATGTGAGTGAATATTTGATAGAAATAATTTAAATGAACTTAAATTCAGAATTATATAATCTAACTTCTTCAATCTATATTGAAACTACATATAAAAACTATCAAAATGATATCCTTATATATAATCAATATAAAATATTTTTCAAATGTCTCCGAAAAAACCTTTTAACATCCTCACATGAAACGTATTGATACAAATGTATTAACAAAACTACATAAGTATGTATCGGGTGTTTTTCTTAGAGTGATAGAACTTTAAATTGAAATAAAACACATTAAAATTAAGATTGAAGCCAAATATTTTTTCATTTGAAGGATAATTTTATGACACTTATAATTTGAAAATAGTTTCCGGTTTACGTCCACCAAGACTAGCTCTGAGGAACCACATTCGAAAAGACCAATTTTGAACCACTTTTTCGAGTAATTCAGGCCTTAGTTCATAAATAACACGAGTTATGTTGGCTTCCAAAGCGTCTATTGTACCTGCATAAAGCAATGACTTGACATAACCCCAAAAGAAATAATCCAGTGGAGTAATGTCGTATGGTCTTGGAGGCCACTTAATTGGACCATTTCTCGAAATAATGTTATCGTCAAATCTTTCTTTCAATAAATCAATTCTTACGGTAGAAGCATGAGATGTAGCACCATCTTGTTGAAACCAAAACACTTCTGGGTCGATACCATTCAAATTTTGAAACAAATAATCATTGATCATCGATCTGTAACGAGCACCATTCACTGTAACATTAGCTCCAGCATCGTTTTTGAAGAAATATGGACCGTTGATGCCTCCAGCGTGTAAAGCACACCATACAGTGCGTTTTTCAGGATGCAATAGAATCTGCAGAACTTCTTGAGGATTGTTTTCACTCCATATACGGCAATTTTACTTGTTTACATAGCCGTTCAACCCTAAATGAGCTTCATCACTAAACACAATTTTACGATGAAAAAGTGGATCAACTTCAAGCTGTTCTAGGGCCAAATCAGCAAACAAACGACGCTTACTATGATAAAGTGGCTTTAGTTCTTGAACCAGTTGGATTTTGTATAGGTGTAGACCAAGATCTTCTCGTAAAATTTTCCATGTGGTGGATGCACAGAATCCAACTTGTTGTGAACGTCGACGAATAGAGAAATCTGGATCATCATTAATATATGACTTACGGCAGTGATAGTTTCTTCTGTACGTACAGTTCTTTGTCGTGTTGTTGTTGCATCGAGTAGAGAAAATGTTGTCCGAAATCTATCGATAGTTCGACGAATAAGCTCCTCTGATGGGCGATTATGCAAACAATAAATTTCACGAATTGCTCTATAAGTTTGGCGAACACTGATTTTGAAAATAAATTTCAACAATTTTTTAAAGTCGTTACGGCGTGAGCCTTTCCATGATAATTTGTGAATGCTTACTGAACAAAATGTCAAAACAATATGGCTTCTACCTTCTCTCAAATCACAGTTATCCTTGTCGTTCTATCACTCTAAAAAAAACAACCGATATATTGATATACAAATACGATAAAATCCACTATTCCAAAATGATCTGAAATTCTCAAAATGAATGATCAAATAAAAATAACTGAATAGGAACTCCTACATTTTATAGCTAATTCGGTCTCTAGCCCTCTTCAGAAATGTATTGAATTCAGATTCAAATATATAAATAAGATCAAAATTTAACTCACCAGATAAGATACAACGTGGAACGAATAAACTCAAATTAAACTTTAAAATATCCAAAGTAAAACAGAAATATATATTGTAGAAGTTAGAAGATATAATTCTGAATTCGAAGTCATTTGGATTACTTCTATCAAGTATTGACACACATTTTAATTTGTTTTTTAAATTATGGATTAAATTCATATAGAGTCTGAATATCCACAATATATTCCTAAATTATTTTTTATTTCTGAAATTCTGGTTATTTTTCTTACTTACCATGGGACGTTATGTGGGGTGCATAAATATTGTTGTGTTTTTCTGTGTTCCGAGTACAATTGGTTAACGGTTGATGATTAAAAACAAGTTGGTCATTTCTGTTTTACTTTGGATACTTTAAAGCTTAATTTGAGTTTATTCGTTCCAGGTTTCATCTTTATGATGAGTTTTAACTTACTTGGTGGGTAAACTTTTGATCTTGTTGATATATTTTAATCTGAATTCAATACATTTCGGAAGAGGTCAAGAGACCGAAAACCTATAAAATGTTGGAGTTCTTGCTCAATCATTTTTATTTGATCCTTCATTTTGAGAATTTCAGATAATTTTGGAATAGTGAATTTTCTGGTATTTGTATGTTAATACACATACTTATATAATTTTGTTAATACATTTGTATTAATACGTTTCATGTCGGGATGTAAAAATTTTTTTTACCACATATTGAAAAATATTTCATACTGATTATATATAAGGATATCATGTTGATAGTTTTTGTATATAGTTCCAATATATAGTGTAGATATTAGAAGATATAAAACAAAATAGAAAGGCCTTTTACTTGATAGAAGAAATATAACAAAATTTTAATACTAAAACAAATTGAAATATGTTTATCTTCTACAATTTTAATTTAAAAAAAAAAATTTTTATTCAAAAAACTTTTAGAATTAAATTTATGTCTACAACAAGCACCGCTCACATTTAATAGACGTATATAATCAAAACTCAATATATAATGTCAAATGGAATAAATAACCCAACATATATACGAAAGTAATTAAAATTAATAAATAAATATTTAAGGGAGACATAATTTTCTTTCTGGTCTTACCTTTAAGAACACCAATTGCCTTTTAAAAACATGAACACATTTAAAGGACTTCTCAAAGAATATAATTTATTTGAAATATTTAATATATTTAAATATTCGAATAGGTTTTTTCAAAAATCTCTAAAAAATGTGCACTATATCTTCAAAAAATAAATATAATTCTAAGCAATCCCGTCTTCAGCCCTCATTTAATATTCCAAATATCAAAATCAAAAAACTAACATATATCTCTCCACGTGTTAAAAGACTAAAGCTTCGAAACACAGAACAACTATATAATTTAAGATTGATCTATGTTCTAACAAAATCAAAGAACAGTGTGAGTTATTTTAAGGTTTATTTAAATTCATTGACATTCCATAATGAGATTTATTGAAGCCAAAATATAATTATATATTATATATAAAATAAAATAGAGAGGCCTTTTACTTGATTGAAGAAATATAACAAAATTTGAATATTAAAACAAATTGAAATATGTTTATCTTCTACAATTTTAATTTAAAAAAAATTTTTATTCAAAAACTTTTAGAATTAAATTTATGTCTACAACAAGCACCGCTTACATTTAATAGACGTATATAATCAAAACTCAATATATAATGTCAAATGGAATAAATAACCCAACAGATATACGAAAGTAATTAAAATTAATAAATAAATATTTAAAGGCAATTGGTGTTCTTAAAGGTAAGACCAGAAACAAAATTTTTTTTCCTTTAAATATTTATTTATTAATTTTAATTACTTTCGTATATCTGTTGAGTTATTTATTCCATTTGACATTATATATTGAGTTTTGATTATATACGTCTATTAAATGTAAGCGGTGCTTGTTGTAGACATAAATTTAATTCTAAAAGTTTTTTGAATAAAAATTTTTTTTTGAAATGAAAATTGTAGAAGATAAACATATTTCAATTTGTTTCAATATTCAAATTTTGTTATATTTCTTCTATCAAGTAAAAGGTCTTTCTATTTTATTTTATATATAATATATAATTATATTTTGGCTTCAATAAATCTCATTATGGAATGTCAATGAATTTAAATAAACCTTAAAATAACTCTCACTGTTCTTTGATTTTGTTAGAACATAGATCAATCTTGAATTATATAGTTGATCTGTGTTTCGAAGCTTTAGTCTTTTAACACGTGGAGAGATATAGGTTAGTTTTTTGATTTTGATATTTGGAATATTAAATGAGGGCTGAAGACGGGATTGCTTAGAATTATATTTGTTTTTTGAAGATATATTGCACATTTTTTAGAGATTTTTGAAATAAGTTATTCGAATATTTAAATATTTCAAATAAATTATATTCTTTGAGAAGTCCTTTAAGTGTGTTAATATTTTAAAAGGCAATTGGTGTTCTTAAAGGTAAGACCAGAAACAAAATTTTGTCTCCTTTAAGTATTTATTTATTAATTTTTATTACTTTCGTATATCTGTTCGGTTATTTATTCCATTTGACATTATATATTTAGTTTGGATTATATACGTCTATTAAATGTGAGCGGTGCTTGTTGTAGACATAAATTTAATTCTAAAAGTTTTTTGAATAAAAATTTTTTTTTTTGAAATTAAAATTGTAGAAGATAAACATATTTCAATTTGTTTTAATATTCAAATTTTGTTAGAATATATAATTTAGAATTTGAAGTCTTCAAATTAGTTCTATCAAGTATTGACTCACATTTTAATTTGTTTTTAAAATGAAAAATTTGCTTCAAATATGGTATAACCCAATATAAAAGAAAATTTCAAATACATTTCCTTAAAATATACTGAAGGTCTTTCTAGAAAAAAATTGCTACATATCTCAAAAATAAATATGATTCGAGAACTTCATTCAAAACTTATTCAAACCAGAGTAAATTCATCGAAACTAATAAAAACATTACAAATGAAGATGATACATCGTAGTTTATAAGTTAACCTGCGGTGATTGCCCAAAAGTATACATAAGACAGACTGGAAGAACCTTCCGATATAGAATTTATGAACATTCGAAGAGTTTCCTCAATAACAAAAGTAATTCCACATATTCAAACCATTTGTTAGAAAGAGGACATATTTTCAACCATAATTTTGAAATTTTACATATAGAAAGTAAAAGTTATGCCTTGAAACTGGTGGAGTCACTGGAGATTAAAAAAGACAACAAAATCGGTATAGTACCGAGCAACTAGACCTAAATAACTTATCCTTGTTAAATATATTCAGATAAATTGGAATTCACAGAGACCCCCTTTTTGTGTTCAAGTGCTGAACAAAAATTTTTGTACTTACTCTAATGTATATAGAATCAGTTCTCGAAAACAAATTTAGTTATTCAAAACTGTAAGATACCACCTACCGGAAGATGCTACTGGGATAGCGAAACAATTGTTGTATTTCAATAAAAATAAAAATTGGTAAAATCAGAATAAACCAATGTAATAACCTCGCAGAGATTTTCCAACCCTTTTCTTCAATAAATATGGAATCACAATAGGTTTATAATTTATGAAAATTCAATACACAATCGAAGCTCGTATAAAATATCTTGTGCTCATTGTATCATGTTTTCCACAACAAATTAGATCCCACTACAAACACCCTGATGTTATAAGAGTTCGCTATAAATTTCCAAGTTATGAAAAAAGCATAGACGTTCATTTATCGTGAATCTTCAATAATGAATACTGGTGCTAATATCGTTTTCCATTGTTAGTGGCATGCCTTCTTCTTTACAATGAAATGAATGTCCAATAATTTCTCAGAAAATATACTCGTATTTTTAATATCAAAATGAAACTTCCTAATGGAAAACCCTTTACTAAGTTCTGTACGCACATTCGCCATATTTTATATTATGAGATATGATTTTTCTGTTTTTCAGTGTATTTCTGCTGGTTCGAGCTCGAGCCCATCGCATTTCCATTCGTTCGAAACAGTTCATTGAAAATTACTAGAGCTCTATCCAGATTTCAATTCTTCGGGAATCATATACGCCTGGGAAATCTTGGAGGCACAATCTGGGCTGAAATATATCGGGCTTCATAAAACTTCCAGCCCATCGAGAAATATAATTCATTGATACTGTCTGGCAGTCTGGTATCTATAGAACGGGTCCGTTTCACTGGTTAACATGTTCCGTGCAAAGTGGGGAAAACAATATCGATATCGAGGAAATAGATTCGATGCTCCCCGGGTTGGAAACAGATGAGTATCTCGTCGCATATAACATTTTCGTCTCGATATGGGGAAAGAGATTCGTCTACGAAATGAGAGATGACGTATTGTTGCTCAGATACACCACCATCTTTTCATTATTTTCATGGTATAGAATTCTAGAGGTATTGTTTTTATACGTGTTCGACTCACTCCAAAAAAATACTGTTCTTACAAATTCGAGGATGCATGAGTAGTTGATGTTAAGCCTTTAGGGAATGTAATACAAATTCTTTGTGTCCATCTTCTTGTTGTTGTTTTTGCTGACTGATAACTGGTGCATGTTTTAACTTATAAGTAATTTGTATTTTTTTTGCACTCTTGGTCAGGGAAATATTCTGATGCCTACCTTGTATTTTGTTCCCAGTCTTCTATACAAGGTGTATATATGGTTGAAAGGGCCAAACTTCAAGGAAAGATCATACAAGTTATTTGCAACAAACAATGTCATATAACAAAGGGTTGAAATGTTGATGGTTATTCTTCAATTCAACATTAATTGATTTCACGAATTATTTCAAGTTTTTCCATAAAATCCATTATATTTCAGTTATCCTTGTAGCCTCATCAAATTTGACCACATATCTGAAAACGGAATTATATTTGCTACAATATAAGAAGTTCTGTGTGCCAAAAAATCTTTATTGCAGGCGTGGTAAGGAGATGAATACATCAGGATTCTGAAGTGAAAAAAATCAGTCATATTTTTTCAATGGTTTTATCGAGAAAAATTATTGATTATGGACATGTTTTCTCTTCAGCAAAATTATCTTATTTAGTGCGCTTTCGAACGACATATCAACTTTTGCGCTAGCTGCTTGTCCTCTGCCATAATATCATGGCTAAGAAGATAACAACAAGAAGTTGAAATATTTCAAACCTCAATTCGCTCTATCATGAAGCTCCTTTTGATTGAATATCAAAGTAAAAATTGAATTTGAAATCTGATAGTTTCTGTCGCTTAATAATTTTTGATATTAATACGTTTCCTTGAATCTAACGAATTAACTCAATTTATAATAGATATTCTAGAAAAAATCGAGAAATTATGCATGTTTTTTCAAACATCGAATATCGCGATATTTAGCTCATTTGTGGATTTGCGAAAGGAAATTCTCGCGCAGCAGTTCAAGAGTACGGTTCGCGTTTGCCCAAAAGACGACAACCAAATAGAAAGACATTTGTACTAGTATTCAGGCGATTAGGTAAAACAGGTTCATTTGGTGGTTTCCGAACCAAAAAAGATAATCGAAATAGCATGCGCCTGCTTTACTTCAAGCTATCCGGGAGAACCCCACAACAAGTACTCGTCGAATTGGTTGTACATTGAGGGTTCATCATTCTGCAGTACACCGAGAACTCAAAAAAACTATGTTACATCCATATCATTTGAAAAAGATTCAGGATTTGTTACCTGTAGATGCTGAGACGAGACTATAGATTGACAAGACTATATAGATGGGACACTCACTCAATCAAGTTGGTCGCTTTTGTTGTAGCGATTGTTTCATGAAACAAATTCAACTAGAGAAAACTGTATTACCAACTCTTAAGAGAACTGCATTACCTCTGCTTTTAGAATAGTACATTATCGGAGCTTGGCGCTAAGATTTGAATCTTCTTTCAGTTTTTCCTTGGGCTAAAATCAAACAAGTGTTCAGAAATTACTATGTTTTACTACTAAATCATTGAAATGCTCACATTCACACAACTTTACAACAAATACATTTCAATTTTTTGGTAGTAAACATAGTAATTTTTGAACACTTGTTTTAATTTTAGCCCTAGGAAAAATTTAAAGAAAATTCAAATATTCATTTCAATCTTCAAACTCACTATTTGAATAACAGATACATGTTCGAACTATAATTTTTTTTTCATTAAAAAAATATAAACTATCAAATAAAAAAGAGATGAATTTAATATATGTGTTTACAATATTTTCATTTAATTTTTTTGTAGTACGACAAAGTAATTTTCAAAAACTTGTTTTAATCTTCAAACTCACTATTTGAATAATAGAAATATGTTTGAACAATAATTATTTATTGGTTATAAAAAAATAAAAACTATTTAATGAAAAAAAGAGATAAAATTTACATATGTACAATATTCCTAAGTGTTAAGGCAAAAATTGAACCTTGAGAATATTAATTTATGAGATCTTCTTTAAGATTCAAAACGTTTTTCAGCTTGGACCTTGAACGGGTCAATAATTCCTTCTCTGGATTACCGAATAAAAATTTTGAATCAGTTCTGGTTGATATTTTATTCACTTGGTTACATCACCAGAATAAAGAACACCTAAACAGTCAAGTATAATATTTGATCAAAATTATGTGATCCACACTTTGTAATTTGAAAATTTAAATTCTTCAATATGATATTTTCAAGACATTTTGAAATTTTTCTTCTCTCGAAGTCTTGGAATGAAATGAAAGAGATAATTAAAACACTGATTAAATAAAAAGTAAGTATAGTGTCCCGGTTTCATCAAATTACCAAATTGATTTCCTACACTCAATAAAATCTAGATCTTTTAAAAACTCACTATGACCAAGTGAATTAATCCTATAGATTGCACAGTTTCTTATAGATAAATCATATCAAATAATCTTACAAATTGCACCACTCAACCTGAAGAAGTTCTTTTCCTATCAATATTTGGCACTGATCCAGATACTGGCCCATACCATTTCAATATCTGTTACCTCAGGAAAATCACCTAGAGAAAAAATAATATTATTAGATCATCCAGAGCATTTTGTTAGTGTGTTACGTAGCATTGATTTATATTCTACACTAACCAGTTAAACAAAATAATCGAGAGATAGCACTAACAGCGTTTCTGGACATTGAAGGTGCTTTTAACAATACGCTGCCGGCTTCTCTCGCTGAGGCTATCGCTGCGAGAGGAATCGACCCACTAATCTGTAGATGGATACAGGCAATGCTATGCGGCAGAACAATAACGACCTCATACCAGGATGAGGTCTTTGAGTTCAAGGCTGCGAAGGGCTGTCCGCAGGGAGGTATTCTCTCACCCTTACTGTGGACCCTTCTCGTTGATGACCTGCTAGCTATCATTTCGCTATGGGAAGTCGACGTTCAAGCATTTGCTGATGACCTGGCAATCATAGTGAAAGGTAAATCGGAGGTGCCGATATCGGCCGTCCTTCAAGAGATACTGAACACTATTGACAAATGGTGTATAAGAGAAGACATGTCTCTTAACCCGCAAAAGGTAGTTATAGTACCATTCACTAAAAAACGGAAGTTGAATAGTTTAGAACCGCCGACTATCCGAGGTGAAATAATACAATTCTCATTTGAGGTAAAATACCTGGGAATAGTCCTGGACAAGACCCTCACCTGGAATGCACACCTGGATAAAGTGTGTCATAAAGCCAGAATGGGTTTCTGGACTTGCAGGCGGATCTGTGGTAAAACCTGGGGCCTAAAGCCCAGGCAGATGTACTGGCTATACACTATGGTAATTAGACCACGGATAGTGTATGGCGCTGTAGCGTGGTGGAAGAAAGGTCAACAAACGGTTGGCGAACAAAAGCTCACCCGACTACAGATACAGGCTTGCCTTGCAATTACAGGTGCGTTTCGCACCACACCCACGGCAGCCATGGAGGTCCTACTAAATCTACCACCGCTGCACCTACTCGTGCAGAGGGAGGTGGAACGGACCACATACAAACTATATCAACTGGCGATTGACAGGCCAGACGCAATAGTGATGGTAGGCTCAAGACTGCTGGACGAACTTTTAACGAACAGTATCCCATCGATGCCCTCGGATCTAATGTCAAAAATCACGAGCCAGGAACAGAATTTCAATGTAATCGTCCCCAGCCGGGACGAATGGACCCAGCATGCTGAGGTTCTATTGAGAACCGACCTTGGCTTGTTCACAGACGGCTCGCGAACGACGAACGGAACAGGAGCGGGAGTCTGTGGGAGTAAACCGAGAATTAACATCTCATTGAGTCTCGGTCAAAACGCAACCATATTCCAGGCAGACATATTTGCCATTGAGACCGCGGCGAAACTGCTGATAAAACGGCAAATCCACCACGGTAGAATCAAAATATTTACTGACAGTCAGTCTGTACTAAAAACTCTGGAATCCAGCTGTTTTACATCCAAAACAGTCTGGAGTTGCCGCACGGCTTTAAACAGGCTCGGTATGTATAACGGAGTCACTCTGGTTTGGATACCGAGCCACTCAAACTATTTGGGTAACGAGGAGGCGGATCGGCTGGCATTTGCTGGAGCTGCGCTGCCTCTGGAGGACCGGAACCATTCCTGAGAATACCGCATGACGTGGCTAACGAGGCGATAACAGGCAGAATGAACTCAAGGCTAGAGTCTTTCTGGCGGAGCCATTCTGGCCTGAAACAATCGAAGTTGTTCCTTGGAACAGCTTCGAGCAAAAAGATGGCGAACCTAGCGCTAGGTCTAGAGAGGGCCAAACTAGGAACACTTGTCGGAATTATGACAGGTCACTGCAGACTGAAAGCGCATTTGCACAAAATCGGTCTGGCTGAAGACAATGAATGCAGGCTGTGTCTTGAGGACACTGAAACAGCCATGCACATCGTCTCAGAGTGCCCAGCGGTGAGTCGCATAAGATTCGAAGTCTTTGGCCAGGCCCACAGCGAACTGAAAAAATTACACCTGAGCAAGATTATCGGTTTTATCCAAAAACTGGATCTCGTCGGGGAGATATAAATTAGGGGTGAACCACAATAGTCCGTGCGGACGCAGTGGTAGGGTGGACAGACGCCCGCTCATCATAAATAATAATAATAATAACCAGCTAAACATAAAATTATTCTAGACTACATAGTAAATTAATATTAATCAACCTGAAGCAATTATATTCATCTCAATATTTGATCATCTGATAATTTGTGCCAATCAGTTGGCTGTATAAGTTCAATCATCCTCTTAAATAACTTGGGCTCGCTTTTGGGAAAACGATGTCTAGGGCTGGCAAGATCTTGACACCCATGTACACAACATTTCTCAGTATATCCCACTTTCAAGTACTGTATTGAACTCAATATTTGAAGATACACTAGTTTAGATGCACTTAACTGTTTTGAACTTAACTCTCACTAAATTTAATCAAAAAGGAATATGAGATGTACCCGAGGTTGGGCCATAACAAAACGTAAAAGAACCACCACTTCTTTTCGAAATACATGACCATTATTACTACAACTATGGCTAACGGCTAGCGGCGAAAGCAAAAAGTTGATGGTTAGCGCTAGCTATTGACTGACGCATCAACTAAAAACTTAGTTTTAGGTGGGGGTAGGCAAGTATACAATCTATACATTCTTATATCTATGGACGAGACTAACATTTTGTAGGTGGTACCTGAATAAGTAAGGAAAGTAAAGGATATTATGGGTCTTAATGAATGAATATTTTGGGGTGCAATGGATTGGAAGCAACAGTCCGGTGGGATTGCCACCAATAAGCCCCACCTTACGCCTTTGGATTTTTATGTCTGGAACACCTTCAAGAAAATTATATCAAATTTGTGTTCATACTCGAGAGGATCTGATGGAAGGAATAAAATTGTGTTGTGCAGAAATGCGTCAGAAACGTTGTAAACTTCGCAGTGTTGTAGATTCAGTGCAAAAACGATGTGTGAAATCTATTGAACAAGGTCGTGGACATTTCGAACAATTGTTATATGTAGTCTGTTTTCTTTACATTTCTTCATAAAATCTGTATTATTGAAATGTAGTTTATTCATTTGAATTATTTTGATTCGACAGATGAATTCATGGTGTCAGTGAAAATTACTTTAATATTCAGTCATAGAGAGCTTCAACATAGAGCAAATTTAGGTTTGGAATATTTCAACTTTTGGTTATCTTCTTAGCCATGATATTATGGCAGAGGATAAGCAGCTAGCACAAAGGTTAATATGTCATTCGAAAGCACACTAATTGAGGTATTCTTTGCTGAAAAGAAAACGTGTCCATAATCGATAATTGTTCATCGATAAAGCCATTGGAAGAATATGACTGATTTTATTCATTTCAGAATCGTAATATTCATCTCTTTACTACACCCGCAAAAAGAATTTTTTGGCACATGGAACTTCTGATCTTGTAGCAAATTTAATGCCGTTTCGAGGTATGTTGTCAAATTTGATGAGGCCACAAGAATAACTGGAGTATAACTAATTTTATGCAAAAACTTGAAATCTTTCGCGGAATCAAAAAATTTTTAATTGAAAAATAACCATCAACATGCCGACCATGTGTTATATGACATTTTTTGTTGCAAATAACTTGTATGATATCCCCTTAAAGTTGCCCGTTCAAGAGTAGACACCCTGTATAAAATGGCCTGATCAATTTACATTAAAGTGTATTCTGTCTATTAGAGAACAATTGTTTTATATCAGTGAAGAAACATTTATCTCCCTTCTTATCATCCTTTATTCTTTTTGTGCACTTGTTTCGTGGACCATTGTGTTGTCATTTCATTCAAATATCTGTAATTGTTGAATTTTGAGCTGCAAATGTTCTTGAACGACTAGGTTGGACTCCCCGATGGAGATTCAGAGGTCAAAAGCTATTTTGTTCGGCTGCTTCAGATAGCCACCGTAAACAATCTAACCTTCAACGGAAAGAGCTAGATCCTTGAACATTTCAGGGTAGGTTTGTGGTCTGAATATATCGACTTGATTCGTTGACGGGCAGTATCGAAACAATAATTTCGGAGTTATTGTCATTTGAAGTTTTATTTTTATATTATGATAATATTTTCTGTACTACAAGTCCGATCGATTAAAAATTTGGCATTGAGGAGAAGAATAGTAACGTGTATAATCAAGCGAAATGTCCTGGAGATCACATGACTAGAAGTTTAAAAAAATGTTGTGAGCGTATCAGCGTTGAGCCGCTACCTTGAACCCTATAACTTTCGAAAAGAAAAAGATAGAGGCTTAAAACTTTCCGGCTTGAATATATCGGTTGAGTTATTGGGTGAAATTAGTCTTACCGTTTCGAAGTTGATAATATTTGAAATTTTATATTATTTTTGTCAATATTCTCCAAATCTGTTTGTTCCGAAATGTGGACTTCAGAACAAAAAAGATTAACCCAATATATAAGAAACAAAATTTCCGATCGATCTGAAATATGCCATTTAAAAAGACCAAATTTTGTGAGGATCATACGATCGACTGTGGGCAAAGAAGCTAACTTCCGAAAGAAAAGACCTAAAAACTTGAAATGTTGAAGGAACGTTTGGTCTTAAATATACTACTAAGGTTCACATACAAGCGAGACCAGCTCAATTTCTCCCCAGTTATAACAATTTATAATTCGACTTTGGAAAAACGAGTATTTTATAAACCACAAATCCAGTATAGTTTAGAATTGTTATTTAGATGTTCTAATAACTATATATAGAGTCATGAAACATTTTGTAGGAAAAATTACAGGAGTTTTTCTAACTTTAAAATCAATAAAAGCTGAAGTTTGAAATGCTCAAATAATATACGTAGAAGAAAACTGACTAAGCTACCAACTGCCTTGGCGGCCACGCCAGTAAAAGCGTAGGACAGATTTTTACATGCTTCGAACCTAGTAGCTGAATAAAGATTGTATTTTTGAATTTTTTCTCAGAAGTTATTGGTCTGCATATCAAGTTGTAATAGATGATATGGAAAATTAAATTCACCGGCATAATCAGTCCAAGTGTTCCGCAGTTATACAAGTTTGAAATATTTTCCAATATTTTCGAGATTACAGAACCGACCGATATGATATTTGATATTTGAACGAAGACTAACGTGCATGTTTCTGTTAAATTTCGTGAGAATCGGACAATCGGAAGATCTCCAAGAAAAATTTGTTAGCAGAGCAGCGTGGAGCGCTATCGAAATCATAGCAACAGTTCTACGACCGAATTTAAATTCAGCATATAGATATAAAATAATAATAAGAACGTTGATGTAAACTTTATTCGGATATTGTGTTATATGAATAAGAGCGCAAAAGCTCCCGACTTCATGTCAGTGCTTTTCTAGAATTTTTTATATAAACGTGACAATATCATCTGTAAAAAAATAAATGTTCAACCATTCATCACCACATATCACCATGAATTACAAATTTATTTGCGGCACTTTGGAGTCAATACACAGTTAAAAGCATATCTATTATCGCTTCAGCAATGTGTGTTACATGTCGAGGCAGAATAAATGAATATTTCATATCCTTCATTTGCTTCCCATCAGCTCTAATATAAATATACTTTGGGATTGTGGAAGGCGGACAGTCAGTCGTTATATCCTGTTTAATGAGTTTCAGAATGGAATGACAAGTTTTATTGAAGGATAGTCTCCAAATGAAGGAGAAACTCATCATTTGTTCCATTCCGTTATAGTTAGCGAAACAAACGCATCATATAATTCCGTGTGTGTGAAATTGGAAAATTTTCCATATACTGAAACCGAGATGCATAGAATACGTGATGTTCATACTTTCTCACTGAATTTTGCACCAGTAAGAAGTTCTAAAAATGTTGAGAGAGTACTTTTCCAGTGTTCAATGGATATTTTTTCAGAAGATCATCATAAATATCAATATATCCTCAAGTGTATGATATACGAAATGTGTATTATTTGAAGGTTAGGGTTATTATCTAACGGAAACACTAATTCTACGAAATCGAACAAGGTATTTTTGATTTTTACTAGGCAGGTATATTAGAACTACGTTCCGAGGGTCTAGCAATCTCAGAAATGTCTAATTTTTTCCTAGAAATAAAATGATAAATAGGTCTCGAAAATAGCCAAATGTCGTTTCGGAATTGTACCTGCTCACGCTAACCATCGAAAAGTATCCCTTTAGCACTGGGTGAAGGAACACCGAAAAGTATCTCGTTGGCAATCGGCCTAGAAACATCTACAAACACTCTACCGTTGTTTTTCGGCCAAACGGTCACGCAACATTCTCTATTCTTCGAAAAATTAAGTTCTGATGCAAAACACATTTCCTCTCTATCTATAGAAGTAAGTTATAATTACATTTTCTATCTGTCTCAACTCTTAAGTTATAATACCACACTTTTTCTCTCTGCTATTGAGTAAGTTTATATTCGCATTCACTTTCGCTTTTCATGGAAAACCCTAGCTTGATAAAAGATAATGCAATAAAAGCCCCGGAAGTGAATGTATTATCTACATTATTTGTTTGCAATTAGATAACACTTGTGTAAAATGAACCCAATAAAAGTGAATCTAGTGAAAGTAAACAACGGTGGAAAAGCTCATCGATCTAATCCTCAACGAGCAATATAGTGTTCTCACCGCAATTAGAGTTCAATTCTACATCGAAACAATTCCATCAACTTCTGGGTAAAAAAACTCAAACTTGTACATTTATATTTAATTGAAGTCTTTACTTGATGAAAATCCATATTAAATAAGGTTATTCTGATTTTTACAATTTTTTATTGTTTCGCTATCACAGTAGCATCATCACGTAGGTTTACATTTAGAATAACTGTGATAGCGAAACAATTGTTGTATTAAACAATAAAAATTTGTGAAAATCAGAATATCCTTACTGAATGTTATTCGTACATTTATTATATATGTATTAAGACTGCAAATAAACCAATTAAATTCTAATATAAACATTACATCTCTCTCAACCCCATTTGAAGTACGCTTATCCTAGAATTTTCATACAAATTGGTTAACGTTCAATCAATCACTTAGGAAAAATTCAAAAAGTTATCTCTACATACCAAGCAATTTTTTCAACGATAGCTCTTTTTCCTAAGCCTCTCAGTTAAAAAATTATGAATTTTTATAGATTAAGTTCTGATACTTAACTCAAAATATTAGCTATTAATCGTATTTCATGGTTGTTGCTAATTTTTCGACAGTTCTATCATTCGAATGTCAAAACAAATTGAATCTGTTAGTCTCCTATAATTTAAATTAAAAAAAAAATTCTCAAAAATTTTCATAATTAAATTAGTGTCTTATAATGACAGCTTTATTTTTTATTTAATAGACGAATAAAAACACAAATCAATATACAATAACAAGTGGAATAAATAACCCAAAAAATATAAATTGTCAATTGAAATTAATAAATAAATATTTGAAGGAGACAAAATTTTGTTTCTGATCTTACAATGATGAAAATTAATTCCTTTTCAGAAATACAAAACATAATTTTAAGAACTTCTCAAGAAAATATAATTTATTTCAAATATTCAGTTTATTCAAATAAGTTACTTCAAAAAGCTCTGAAAACATGTATTATATCTTCAAAAAACAATAAGAATTCCGATAAGGTCTTTATCGGTCCTACTGCACATCAAAAAAAGAAAATTAATTAACAACAAGTATAGCTCACCTCAAACACCTCCTGATATCTTCATTTTGAGTACACAGACTTTAAAATCCAAGATATTTTATGTTCTTCACAAAAATCACAGGAAGATGTTAGTTAGGTATTATCGGCATTATAATTGTTTTTTGAAGATATAATACATATTTTGGGAAATTTTTTAAGTACTTCATTCAAATACTTTGAATATTTCAAATAAATTATATTTTCTGAGAAGTCCTTAAAATTGTGTTTTGTATTTTTGAAAAGGAATCAGTTTTCATAATTGTGAGATCAGAAGCAAAATTTTGTGTCCATCAAATATTTATTTATTAATTTCAATTAACAATTTATATTTGTTGTTTATCCCATTTGCTATTGTATATTGAGTTTTTTATTTTATACGTCTATTAAATATGAGCTGTGCTTATAAGACATTAATTTAATTCTGAAAAAAAAATAAAAAATTTTAAATTAAAATTATAGGAGACTAACAGATTGAATCTGTTTTGATATTCAAATTTTGTAATACTCCTTCTATAAAGTAAAAAACCTCTTTTGATTATTTTAGTTCTAACATTCATTATTGAACACCGTAACAGAATACGAAACTTATCCATTGAAGAAAAATTATGAACAAAAACCTTCATACTATAAGCTATGAACGTGTCTCTGCCTGATAAGTTTGAAATGAAAACACATAATATTATTTTAAGGTTATCAACAGATATAACACATGACAAAGAAGCATCCGACTTCTTCTTATTAACAAACACTACGTGACTGAAATCTTTTAATGATTATAGAAAAAGGGTTTCACTAATTTTTCGTCTAAATTTACCGGACTGTCAGGCAGAGACACGTGCATAGCGGACTGAGTGTAGATTATTGTACAGAATTCTTCTTGAATGGATAAATTTATAATATTCTTATTGTTTTCAAGTCTAAATATTGACGAATATTGTGACATGTTTATAACTTTCTGATTAGTTTAACTGTCGTTCAATTAACGCGCCCATAAAATATTTTCTTGTTCCATTTGAGGAATTATTCTGCCTTAAGCCGCATACGTTAATTAATAAAACCCATAATAATTAGTAGGATATACCAATTATTTAATTAATTAAGATAAGTCCTATATATACAACAATTCAATAATTCTTTAACAGGTTCTTGTTCCAGAATTATAGTTATATGAATATGACTTAAAACTGCGGAACAGAATATTGAGTATGTCTTATTATATATGATATGACGTACACATTACTTGTAAGTGAGAATTAAATCGTTCAAAGATAAAATTCAAACTCGATGAGTTTCATCCTCGAAATTCAATATAACTCCAGATTCAAGTGGCAGTTCATAATTCTCTTTAACATATTAGAGCAATCTCTATTAACACCAGCAATTTTTCCCGTTTCTTCAATTCATTCAAAGTTCCAAGAATCCACCATCTGAATCAATTAGTCGAGATGAGTTTCTTCAACAATTGGCTCTTTCTCCCTTGAATATATAAAATTTCAAGTTAAGACTGCATTTCTAGTCTTCAACTTCGCTCATTCTCCCGTTCCTCACTAATTAACCCAGTAAAAATGTTGATTCGCTCTGACACCACAATGGAGGTCTTCAAAATGTAAAGCAATCTTTGTAGCCGCAGAAATTACGAGAATTTTTGTAGCTGTAACTAAAATAGAATTGTTGGCTGCAGTCGAACCACGTCCTGTGTACAAGTTTTTGTTTTTCTCACCCACTGCAATAATTAAGGACTGAAAGAAAACCGTTTCACCAAAAAGTTTTCTGTTTTAATCAGTTTTTTTCGTTCTCTCTGGTTACATAAGTTGAGTCCTTTGAATTAGGAAAATCATGCAATCTCAAAAATAAATACTTCAGTTTTTCATAATGCACATATGCTATTTCATGAAAATATTTGTATTAATAGTTTCTAAGAGCGTGTAATATATTTATTTCTCCTACTGTAAAGTCCTTTCAGCGAGAACAGTTTTAGAACTTGAATCGAGTTTAATAAATAATTGGTATTTAATAATTCTTTAACAGATTCTAGGTCCAGGGTTATAATAATACCAACTTTTCAATAAAAAGGCCAACTAGTTTCGATTTTATTACAAAATCTTAATCAGGGCTCTGAAATGAAAACCATGAACTACAGTAATATATTAAAATACAATTTCAAAATCAATACAAAACAAATATAAAATTTTGTTAAAGTGAGGAAAGTTTTCTGTTTTTTTATTCATGTATCAAATAGACTCTTACAACTTACATTTCTATCTCGTTTTTGTCGTATAGAAAATGTAAAATTTTGGAAATGGGAACTACTGGCCGCAAAGGAGACTATCGAAAGACTGAGGTAAAATAATCTGCAGTTTTTCGAGCAAGCGTGTGTCAGGATGGCATGATGGGGCTGGAGAATAATGGGTTCAAATTTTGTTTAGAAAATTGTTTTTTTTAAATTTATTTTTATTTAGGATCTATATTTCCTATTAAATAACAGAAAATAGAAAAAGCCTTTTTCTATTTTATTTTATACATAATATATGATTATATTTAGACTTGAATAAATCTCAGTTTGGAATGTCTATGGTTTGAAGAAAACCTTATAATACCTTACAGTTTTCTGAGATTTTGTGATGAACGTGAACTATCTTGATTTTTTAAGTTAGTCTGTTTAAGCAATTATCCGGTTACCACTTTGAGTAAGATATAATACTGATTGTTAGTTGATTTTGATATTTTAATTATTATTCAGGGCCGATGAATAGATTATCGGAATTCTTATTGTTTTTTTAAGATATAGTGCATGTTTTGAGAGATTTTTGAATTAACTCAATTAAATATTTAAATATTTCAAATAAATTATATTTTTTGAGAAGTCCTCAAGTTGTGTTTTATGTTTTTGAAAAGGAATTGGTGTTCATAATGATAAGATCAGAAACAAAATGTTGTATCCTTCAAATATTTATTTATTAATTTTAAATGTTTATTCATATTTGTTGGTTTATTTATTCCATTTGACATTTTATATTGAGTTGTGATTATATACGTCTATTAAATATGAGCGGTGCTTATGTAGACATTAATTCAATTCTAAAAGCTTTTGAATAAAAATTCTTTTGAAATTAAAATTTTATAATAGAAGACTGACAGATTGAATCTGTTTTGATATTCAAATTTTATTAAATAACAATATGCCGTATTTAGACTTTGAATGTTGGTTCTCTTATTAATTGAGTTTGGGTCTTGTTCGATAGATATCATCTCATGCATTAAACGTCTTCTCAAATTTTTTTGGTCGTCTAAAATTCTGATAGTTCACGGATCGCAATTGAAGGAAAGAATGGTGTTTTTCTCATGTTCTACTGAAGCGGCGTTATTTTCTTTTTTGTTTTACAGTGGATTGGTACTCAAGAAGACCCTCTTGTGTTCAGAGATTATGTCCTTTAGACACCGACCAGTTTGAACAATGTATGTTGATTGACAGTCGTTTCTTCCTTGTTAAGAATTTTCTGCATTAACTTGGTGGGATAGTGGTTATTTTCTAGGATTGATTGTATTTTAATGATGTTATTTTTGTGGAATTCGCTATCCGAAAGTTTTATTGCTCTATGTTTCAAACTATTTATGATTTTTATTTTCTGTGTCAACAACCTGAGGAAAAGGAAGCCCAAAAATATTTCAAAATAATTCACATAGAAAGTTTGACAGAAAGAATTGAAGAAATATTCACCAAAATAAACATAAACGTAGCATTTAAATCTGACAACACAGTTAGACATCTTTTCATGGCAACTAAACGTGCAACTCCGAAGGAATTCATTAGTAATAGCATATATAAAATATTTTGAAACGACTGTGAATCAACCGAACCTCTGAACACAAAAGAGAATATCCTAAATCCACTAAACACAAAAACGAAAATAACACCTCTTAAGCAGAACATGTAAAAAACACCCTTAATTCCTTCAATTTCGATTCGAGAGCTATCAAAATTTTAGGCGAACAAAAAAATTTGAGAAAACGTTTAATGCATCTATCAAGCAAAACCCAAACTCAATCTACGAGAGAACCGACATTGAAAGTCTAAATACGGCATATTGTTATTTAATAGAAAATATACGACATAAGTAAAAATAAATATATAAAAGAAGACAATTTTCCAAACATAATTTAAACCCATTATTCTCTGGCTCCGTCGTGCCATCGTGATACACGCTTCCTCCGAAAGCCGCAGATTATTCCACCTCAGTCTTTCTACAGTCTCCCATGTGGCCTGTAGTTGTCATTTGCAAAATTTTACATTTTCCATATGAAAAAAACCAAACGAGGTAGAAATGTAAGTTGAAAAATTCTATTTGATCCATCAACAAAAAAACAGAAAATTTTCCTCACTTATAAAAATTTTATATTTTTATTGTATTGATGTTGAAATTGTATTCTAATATCGTAACTTCAGGCAACTCAAAAGGATTTTGTAACTGTAGTTTCGAAAAAATTTATAGTAGACTGACAGATTAAATCTGTTTTGATATTCAAATTTTGTAATATTCCTTTTATCAAGTAAAAAACCTATATTTATTTTAATTATTGAATTTTTGTATGTATAGGTCTTATCTTAATTAATTAAATAATTGGTGTGTCCTACTGATTATTATCGGTTTTATGAATTAACTTATGCGTCTGTATGCAGAATGATTCCTCAATTGGAATAAGAAAATATTTGATGGGAGCGTTGATTAAACGTCAGTTAAACTCATCAGAAAGGTATAGACATTTAATTATTCAAAGATTTTAATATTAGCCTTATACATAATTAATTTCAAATAATTAAATTTAATATTTATAACTTCAGGAATTGAATTAAATTAATGTCATATAACTACCACTTATATCAAACGCCAAATAAAATAAACATTTATTATAAGACGTCCAAACGATATAAAAAATACAATAAATAAAAATTGTTAACCAAAATCCTATAAATTAAATATTTTGAGTAGACAGAATTTTGTTTCTGCTCATCAATCTTATGAAAACAGATATCTATCAGACATGTTTAACATAATCTTAAGAATTTCACAATAAAACTATCTTACTTAGAATATTCAATATTATCGGATATCTAACTAAATTACTTTTTATAAAATCTCAAGATATGTGAAAACATTACTAAAAAACAAGTTTTAAGAGAGATTTTGCTCCGTCACTACTCAATTATATTCATATTCAATAAAATATAACCTCAATCAATAAAAATATTTTCTCACCTTTTAACAAATCAGAAAGCTTTTGGTAAATGAATACTGAAAATTTAAATGGAGTGTAATGTCATTGATGTCATATAAGTACCACTTATATCAAACGCCATATAAAATAAACATTCATTATAAGACATCCAAATGATATAACAAAATTCATTATAAGACATCCAAATGATATAACAAAATACAATAAATACAAATTGTTAACCAAAATCCTATAAATTAATTATTTTGAGTAGACGAAATTTTGTTTCTGCTCATCACTCTTATGAAAACAGATATCTTTCAAAAATGTTTAACATAATACTTTCATCATAAAACTATCTTAGTTAGAATATTCAATATTATTGTATATCTAACTAAGTTTACTTTTTTAAAAAACAGGTTTCAAGAAAGACTTTGACTCGTCAGTACTCAATTATATTTGTATTCAATAAAATATAACATCAGTCAACAATAATATTTTCTCATCTTTTAACAATTCAGAAAGCAGAATGGAGTGTAATGTTAACTCAAATAAATAATTCTGTGGTTTACCGTTGATCTAAAGGATTGAAAGGCAATTTAACGTCCTCTGTTATAGCACAGGGTCTATCGGTATAAAGAATGTTAAGGAAACCAAATAATTATGTATTATGAATAAAATAAAATAAATACAGGTATCTACTTGGTAGATATATATGAAGTTATAATTATTAAATATAATTTTTTGAAATTAAATATGTAGACTAATAGTAGAATATTTAAATAATTTTATATACCTACTATCAAGTATAAACCTCTATTTGTTTTATTTTTTAAACATTTAATTCTTCAGAGATTTTCATTTTATAATACATTCCATTTCCAATAACTTTCTGTTAGATTTAGGGTTCAATTTTAGAAATTATTATAGAAATTGGTTAGTTGAGTTTACAGATTTCCTATTTAAATTCACTCTAGTTTCAACATATTTTCCGAAAATAAATTAGAAAATTAAATTTGAATCGTCCCCATAATATCCAAATTAATTGAATTTCAATAATTCCCAGTATACAATTACAGAATTTGAAATGCTTTCGAAGTTAGCCGTCATTCCATAAAACATCTTGACTATATAAGAAGAAGAAAGTTACAAATTTTATGAGTGAATTCCAAAAAAAAATCAGCTTGCAAAGAGAAACGGAAAAAAATTCGTAATAAATGTAAAGAATCAATAAAACATTTCATGACATTATATTTTCATGCAATATACAAAACATTCTATCAGGGTGTTGAAATTTGCTTAGTTATTTTTAATCTACGTATTTTTCTAAGATGACGCTCATCAACTTCACGTTCGTACATCAAACCCGAAAATACTTCTGCACTTTTTCCCCCCTCTCAAAAGATCACTGCCTTCTTGAGAAAGTTCCCAACTCTCCACAATTGTCCCAAATCATCCCTATTGTCTAATAATTGCCAACTAATTTCCAGGAAATAAACTACGACTCTCCGAGGGGCGGCGTCAGCGTATACACCGAGAAGGGAGACATCACGATTAGCTGCCTCCTGGTGCAGAAGGCGAGAGACACAGATTCCGGGAAATACACATGTAGTCCTTCGAACGCTAATCCCAAAACGCTCATTGTGCACGTCCTGAATGGTGAGTGACATTTTGTTGTAATTAGATTCGAGCGACATGTCGCACAAGCTCGCGAGATTCACCTGCATCGCTAACGGGTTTTTAATGCGTCGAAATAAGGGCGGTTGGCAAACTTTAAATTGAACCATTATTTTCGGCTAATGGCTCCGGGCATATGAGGTAGTCTAAAAATCAGCAGGAGAGGAATTAAGCATGGTTTCGGCTTGTAATTATAGTTGTTATCAGGACTGAGTTGGAATTGAGATAAGAAGTAATGCAGTAGTGGAAACGTAACGATAATAAATTTACTTCCATCAACTAATTTCCACGAGTGCAGAATTCATAGTTTTACACAAGATGCACCAAATTACCACAGAGAATGTTCGTACCGCGATCTGTTTACCGTGGTATTGTTGTTTTTCCAGATTGTAAAACACCAACATATTAGTCGCAATAATTACTTACGTTATATCACCGAGATCGAATCCACAGTAACGTTCAGGTATTGAATTTTTAAAACATCCTGTATCTATTCAGATGATTAACTTACTTTGAATGTTTATCTAGGAATCATATAACAACCACGAATACGGTGAGGAACTGAAGAAAAACTCAAGCAGTTTTGACGAGAACAGAATATATTTATTCATATGACGCTACAAGTTTGATTACAATAACAATAATAACAACTTTATTCTCAGAATCATTGTGCACAAGGAAATGAGAAATCCTCAAAAGAAAATACATATCGGGTTTTTTTTGAGTGATAGAACTTTCGATAGAAATAACTGTGATTTGACAGAAGCCATGTTGTTTTGATATTTCTGTTCAGTAAGCATTGACAAATTATCATGGAAAGACTCACGCCGCAACAACGTTTACAAATTGTTGAAATTCATTTTCAAAATCAGTGTTCTATTCGCCAAACTTATAAAGCACTTCGTGAAATTTATGGTTTAAATAATCGTCCATCAGATCAGCTTATTCGTCGAACTATCGATAGATTTCGGACAACATTTTCTCCACTCGATGCAACAACAACAAAACAAAGAACTATACGTACAGAAGAAAATACCGCTGCTGTAAATCATAGTGTTAATGATGATCTAGATTTGTCTATTCCTCAACGTTCAAAACAAGTTGGACTCTGTGCATCCACCACATGGAAAATTTTGCGTAAAGATCTTGGTCTACACCCATACAAGATCCAACTGGTTCAAGAACTAAAGCCACTTGACCATAATAAGAGTCGTTTGTTTGCTGATTGGGCCCTAAAACAGCTTGAAGTTGATCCACTTTTTTATCGTTAAATTGTGTTTAGTGATGAAGTTCATTTCTGGTTAAACGGCTATGTAAACAAGCAAAATTGCCGTATATGGAGCGAAAAAAATCCTCAAGACGTTTTGCAGGTTCCATTGCATCCTGAAAAATGCACTGTATGGTGTCTTTTATACGCTGGAGGCATTATCGGTCCATATTTCTTTGAAAACAATGCTTGAGCTAATGTTACAGTGAATGGTGCTCGTTGTGGATCTATGATCAATGATTATTTTTTCAAAATTTGAATGGTATCGATCCAGAAGTGTTTTGGTTCCAACAAGATGGTGCTACACCTCCTGCTGCTACCGTAACGATTGATTTATTGAAATAAAGATTTGACGATAACATTATTTCGAGAAATGGTCGAATTAATTGGCCTCCAAGATCATGCGACGTAACTCCACTGGATTATTTTATTTGGAGTTATGTTAAGTCATCGGTTTATGCTGATACCCCAGAAACAATAGACGCTTTGGAAGCCAACATAACTCGTGTTATTGATGAAATAAGGCGTGAATTACTCGAAAAAGTGGTCCAAAATTGGTCTGGTCGAATGCGGTTCCTCAGAGCTAGTCATGCTGGTTATATGCCGCAAATTATTTTTAAAACATAAATGTCATAATAAATTATCTTTCGTATGAAAAAAAATTTGGCTTCAATCTTAATTTAAATGTGGTTTATTTCAATTTAAAATTCTATCAGTCAAAAAAAAAACCTGACATATGGAAAAAAAACTACATTCTGGAAATTCCATGACAATGATCAAGAAATTCTAAAATTAAATAGAATATGGTTCAGTATCTATATATATATATATATATATATATATATATATATATATTTGATTGATTCGGTTTTCACTTGGTGGAAACTCATTTTAATTAAAAAAATGTATATGAAACAGTTATTTATTTCCACAAAAATGTTTGTACTACTACAACAATTGTTTCACCATGATGTGGCTTCTTCAGGTATTACATTGTACTGTCTGATGGTATTCAGTGTAACCGAGTTTAAATACATTTTTAGGTACGTGACCAAATAATGGAAGCACAAGTCATAAAAACTCTAGGTGTTTATTGGAGTTTGCCGCTAAAAATGCTATTAAGAAAAAATATTCAGTAATGGAGACTTATCAACATCTGTTTGTTCGTTCAAAAGGATTTTACGGGCATTATACCTGTAGATTTCAAGAAATTCTAAAAGTGTTAATCTAGAAATTTTGCTTTCAACGTGGATAATTTCATAATTATTGTTGAAATTATCCCCTTTCTTATAGAAAAAATGGTATCCAATAAACAAAAGAAAATGGTCTTAAATCTCGTGTACCCAATCATTAAAGAGGACAATACACAGAAATATTTTTCTTTATCTTATGTCAATGGATTATCTGAAAATATTGCTAAATATTTCAAAAGTTGTTTCAATTATAACGCGGATTTTAAGACAATTAATAACCTTAGTACCTACATAAAAAACAATAAAGATCGAACAAATAAAGAAAATAAATCCGGAGTCTACAAGTTGACTTGCAAAGATTGTCCTTTAGTATACATTGGCCAGACTGGTAGACCATTCAAGAAACGTGTCCAAGAACACCAAAGGGGTTATTTATCCAATTCTGTACATTCGACATATGCTAATCATCTTAAGGAATTCAGGCATAATTTCAACAATAATTATGAAATTTTCCACGTTCAAAGCAAAAGTTCTAGATTAACACTTTTAGAATTTCTTGAAATCAACAGGTAAAATGTCCGTAAAATCCTTTTGAATGAACAAACAGATGTTGATAAGTCTCCATTACTGAATATTTTTCCTTAATGGCATTTTTATCGGCAAACTCCAATAAACACCTATCTTTCTTGAGATGGAAGAAAAGAAAGACTCATAAAATCGATCATATATATCACAAACAGTAGAGGTCCCAGAATACTATATGAGGTACACCCATAACTACCGTTTCATCATGGGAAGTAATTCTTTCCGCCTGTATTCTATTCTTGAGGTAACTACTCAACAATTCCTGTCTCGAATAACATATGTATTTTAACACTTATAATGATGCATGGTCCAATACGACAAGATAATAATAATATTTATTGATTCTAAAAATTCACAACAATTCGCAATATTGCGAAGATAGAACAAGTCGAAGAGAAACAGAAAAACAACAACTAACATCTCTTACAAAATTCTTCAGATTCGGTTATATTATATGGTTCACAATTCAGAACTAGTACATATAGGGCTTTCTTGAATTTTATATAACATAAAATGATTCTTACTTCTAAAGATAGCATATTGACTAGATTTACTGCCATGCATTCAACGAATATTCAACGAACAGTTTTGTGAATTGGCACTGAAAAAGGAGACATCCTTCTGGTTGAATTGAGATTTCTGTTAACTTCAGAATAGCTTTTTGAACAAAAGCAGTAGCTTGTATATATTAAGTTCCATATACTGTAAGTATATAATTTTCCCTGAACAAACCCCTATATCACAGGTGCAGCATAGTTCTAAATGATCTTTTCTGAACAACAAATAAAGTTTATGATAGATTGGGCCGTTGCTTGGTAGAAATCAGTTGTAATTGTCATTATAAAATAAAACACTTGTTTACATTTTCTACTTTATTTTTGGTATTGACGTACGTTTCGTCTTTGCTAGAAAGACTTCATCAGAATACTGAATTCTGATGAAGTCTTTCTAGCAAAGACGAAACGTACGTCAATACCAAAAATAAAGTAGAAAATGTAAACAAGTGTTTTATTTTATAATGACAACAAATAAAGTATTCATGTATGATGAACTGCCCCAAAAAATTATCCTATAGGAAAGGATAGAACAAAAATTAGTGCAGTAACCAATCTTTAACAACTGAAAATCTACTTGTTTTCGCGGCATAAAAAGCATATAACATATAGTATTAAGTCCACCTCTAAGATGTTCGGTGTGAGGAGTTGAGATTGAGATCTAGTATGATTCCCAAAAATACAATATTATCCTAGACAATGAGGTCACTATTTAAAATATTTAAGGTTTCTGGGTTGCATAATTTAGATCTTTCATCTTGAAAAATATACATTGAGTCTTCTCAAACCAGTCTTTAACTGAATTATTCGATTCATTAGTGGCAGTTGAAATACAAGGAAATCTTATTAAATGATCGGTATCATCATCGAAAATCTTTAATAAGTGCCTAATTGAATTATTGGAAATTAATGAAAAGAGTAGGTCAACGTACACCGACCTGGGACACACCCACAACAATCTTTTTTCATTAGACTTCAGCAGCTTAACCATCCAATTCCATGACAACTATCTGCTTTTTAGATGAAAAATAGTTCTCCATAAATTTAATGTTCGGCACAATCAAGAGCGTTAGTCATATCCAAGAATAAACCCATTAGAATCTCTCCTTGTTCGATGGCAACTGAAGCTTCATTGATGAGCTCATAGATATCAGTCTCAATATTCTTGTTCTTCACAAATCCATGTTGATAATTTGATATAATATTGGATTTGTGGAAAAAATTCAGTGGTCCTTTGGTTTAAAGCTTTTCAAAGACCTTAGAAAATGAAGACATAACGCTGATGGGTCTTTAGTTGTTAAGGTTACTAATGTCCCCTTTTGATAGTTTTACTATCGTAATTTTAAGCTGGTCGGGAAAGGTACCCTACTTGAAACAACGGTTTATTATGTAAGCGAGCGGTTCTACAATTATGTGCATTGAATGTTTTACAATTCTCATTGGTATTTTATCATATTCACAAGATTTAGTTTTAAAAAATTTGACAACTTTCAAAATTTCGTTTTGTGAAATTTCAAACATAAAAAAGGACCTTTTAGCTATATCTCGATCTACAATACATAAACTGTGTTTTGTAGATACTCAGTAAGAGGAGATGGAAAATCAACAAAAAAATAATGAGTTCATCAGCAGCAAATGAATATATTTCATGCCGTGAAATGGAACAAGTATTCTTGTTTCTAATTAGAGAGTGGATAAGATTCCAAGAGGCCTGAAATTTATTATCTGAATTTTTTATCTATTAGCTATTAGTAATTTTCTAGTTCTATGACGAGGGAGAATCCTATTTGACTTTGGTGGATTTTGAATTTAGGTCTAGAGATCTGGAGGTCTAGAGATTTTATGTTATACTACTCTGTCAAGAAAGTACCGGGAATTTTCAATTAAAACAACATTTTTACATTTAATCGTCAAAATTTATTGGGTCGCCTTCAAAATAGGCTCCATTTGCTCCAATACATCTATGCCAACGGCACTTCCAATTATCGAAACATTTTTTATAGGCGCTTTCCGGGATGGACTTTAGCTCTCGCGCCGAATTTTGTTTTATGGCTTCAATCGACTCAAAACGGCTGCCACGAAGGAGCAATTTTAGTTCTGGGAAGAGGAAAAAGTCGCAGAAGGCCAACTCCGGAGAATACGGTGGTTGCTGAAGCACGTTTGTTGAGTTTTTGGCGAGAAAGTCAGTCACAATCGTAGCTCGGTGAGAAGGCGCGTTATCGTCATGCAAAATCCATGAGTTGTTCGCCAGCATATTTGGCCGCTTCTTACGGATACGCTCACGCAAACGTTTCATAACGCCTAGGTAATACTCCTTGTTTACCGTCTGACCCTCTGGAACGAATTCGTAGTGCACCACGCCACGGATATCGAAGAAAACAATGAGCATCACCTTCATTTTCGAGCGGATTTGGCGTGGTTTTTTCGGTTTCGGCTCATTTTTTGCCACCCATTCCGATGATTGCTAGCTTGTTTGCATATCGTACTCACCCCAGGTCTCATCCCCCCCCCCCCAGGTCTCATCACCAGTTATAATGCGTTCCATGAATGTAGAATCGGAATTACAGCGATCCAGCATGTCTGAAGCAACCTGTTCGCGATGACGTTTTTGAAGAAAATTCAGGTCTTTCGGTACGAGTCGTGCGGCCACCTTTCTCATGCCCAAAATATCAATCAAAATCGTACGTGCGGACTCGTGGGATATCTTAAGATCATGTGCTATCTCTCTCAAGCTGGTACGACGGTTTTCCAGCACCCTTTCCTCAATTTTATCAACGTTATCTTCGATCGAAGCCGTCGATGGGCGTCCGGAACGAGGCAAGTCTTCGGCCACTTCACGACCGTCCTTGAAGGCTCTGTACCACTGATATGCACGAGTTTTCAATACAGCATTATCACCAAAGGCCTTTTGCAACATTTTCAATGCATCGGCACACGCAAATTCATTTGCAACACAAAACTTTAAACAAATTCTTTGCTCAACGTAATCGCCCATAGTAAAAATCGGCACGCACTCTGACATCGACTGACTTAATCAGCTGTTGCAAACACACTAGTTGACGGATCCCGCTCAAGCTTGGCATAGTAATTAAGGACAGTGGTACCAACCTAGGAAAAAAAATTTTACCCCGCCAGATTTAAATCGATAATTCCCGGTACTTTCTTGACAGAATGTATATCAAGGAGTTTCTCAGTTTCAATCAATATAGGTGTATTTTTTCATGTCATTGCCGTGCACCACAATAAAGTGCTGGAGGAGAAAACAAGACATTGCTGCAGAAAAATATTACTCTGTAAATTTTCACAGGCTATTCACATGCTATATGATGTAAACTTTAATTTCCAGTATCTTTCTAAATTTCAGTCGAATATCTTGAGAAATGCAGATGCTATAAGCAAAAAACGTTGAAAAAATTCAAACAAAAAGACTACCTTGAAAACGAAACGTTTTCCATGTTCTTGATAGTTTTATACTTGATATTTTCCAAGTAATGGACCCTTCTCGTTCGTACCTACAATTAGATTCTATATCTAGACAACAGTATGTGGGTGCTTCAACAGAAATCCCATTTTTATGCTTTATCTTACTTGGGTTAGGTCAGGGCGATATTATAAGTGATACCCCAAGAGAATTATTCATCAACTTAATTCCCAGAGGTGAAATCGGTCTTCATCCGTCACTTTGCTATCTTTTCTCTGACATATCCATTCACTCCGATCGAGCTTTTTCCGAATATAATATACGAGTACCTCATTCATTTTCATTCATCTAACAAAGTCATTTAGATTTCCGTGAACTAATAACTGGGAACTTACGGTTTTTTCATCCATTTTCATTCCTTATGAAAATATATTTGAGATTAATTTTAAAATATTAAATTTTTAATATGTCACATACATATGACCGTTATGTTAAACCTTCTTTCGCAACAATGAACAGAAGGACTTAGCGTCATTACACTCTTTCCCTATGGTGGATGGAGTATTCAGTTACTCTTTGATAGTTCATTTTATGCGATTCCATACCTATAGCAATATTCAGTTTTTAATTTACGTTTGCCAAAGAATCCTTCTATTATTAATTAACTATTGGAATATGATATGTGAAGTCACGAATGACAGATCAGTTTGATGTGTATGATCAACATAGAGTTGTCAAAGTCAAGAAATTTAATAAACATGTACCAGGTTTTTCACTATAATTCGACTCCCCCTTCAACTTTGTTACAAATGGAGATATAAAAAAAAGTTATTCAAAAAAGTTGTACGAAATCAACTGAATTTTTTCAAAATGATTTCACAAAATATAAAGGGGTGGACAAGGTATTGGGAGCAACTTAATTTTATCAAGAGGAGCACCCTGTATATTTTATTATTTTTGGCTAGTTCTTTCTCTCCTGATTACGAATATATATGCATGTATCGGTCTATCTCTCTTATTTTGAAAACTACGGAGTCTCAAATTCGAAGTGTTGAATTCCCCAAATGTTGAATTTCCGTTTTTACCACCAGATATGCTTTCTGGTATTCAACATATGCTGACCATCTTTTGGAGACAGGAAATGATGTTGACAATAACTACAAAATCTTACACCTAGAAAACAAGAACCTCAGGTTGAACTACCTAGAAGCCCTCGTAATTAACAGATACAATAAAAAACCGATTCTCCTAAACGACTAGACGGATCCCAATGAATCCCCCTTACTCAACCGTTTCTGAAACTTTGTATAATAATGAAACAACAAATTACTGTAAATTCCCACTACCTTCTTTTCTCTATATTTTAATATTTAACTTAATCTCAAATATGTAATTGGTACCATAGTCGCCTGACGAAGTCATGTTGTCATGACGAAACAATTGTTGTGGAATAAAATAAATTAGCGGAAATTAAGTTGTTTTACTTTTAATTATCAAGATGTATTTCCGACAAGTAAAGACCGATACAATCAAATTTTGAATCTTAAGCTGTTGCTTAAAAACTTATATTTCCTACAAATATCTTCAATGAAACGCTGTAGTTGAGAAATTTCAGTATCTTATAGTGTGTATAGAGAAATACCAAGAATAACATAAGACTGAAGGTTTCTATCAACCAATTAGCATTAAAATCGAAATGTTTAATTGATGGATTGCTGGAATTCAGCAGACACACCCAATCTGCATATATTCAACATGCACTAGTTGAATAATAATTGAGCAAAGGAATTAATGCAGTTATATGTGGTAAGGAAGATAATTTTTATGAAGCTTTGCCATCCTTTGTCAGTAAAAGAGTTCTAAAGTGGAAATTCTTCTAATGAGAAGCTATCAGCGCTCTATCTTTTAATTTCTGCACCTCTCATTAAAGGTGCACCGTGTAATTTTGCCACAATGCCTTCGAGTTCTAGCTGCTAATCAGCATGATGCTCTAGAAGCATCGATTATCAATTATTCTCGTTGTGCTATTCAAACAAGTTTGTAATTGTTTTTGGGCTAACTACGTTTAGCACATGGCCAGATTTCTTGATTAAATCAGCTTCCAGAGGGCAAGTTTCTGATAAAATTATTCTCATAAGCATCAGACTGAATCGATTTTTTCTGAAGGAATGAAATTGATTCAATTCATTGAGCATATATTGAATTATGTTGAATCTGCTTCGAGAAAATATCTCGCTTAATGGCTGAATTGACCTAACTTATTTGTTCGCAAGGGATGAAAATTTCGGTCGCCAATTTTAACGAAACAGACAAGCCCGTTTTTTACCATTGTTCTTGGCGTGAAGTACACAATAAACTTTTACATCGGCCAGCCCAATACGCTATCAGTGTCCTGTCAATTCCCTTTTTAATGGACTTATTTGTTTGCAAGGGATGAAAATTTCGGTCGCCAATTTTAACGAAACAGACAAGCCCGTTTTTTACCATTGTTCTTGGCGTGAAGTACACAATAAACTTTTACATAGGCCAGCCCAATACGCTATCAGTGTCCTGTCAATTCCCTTTTTAATGGACGTTAGAGGCCAAAGAAAGCAGTGCCCCACCATTTGTTACATTATTTTCAGAGATTGTCAAATATTTGCGTTATGAGATGAGATGAATTAATACAGTTTGATTTTTGTTGCATTGAGAATCGCGGTGGCCGCTGGTTTGTAGCATCAATATTGGAATAATTGACTTATTATATGAAGCGGCAATTGAAGTGGAGAAACTGAAGTAATATATGCGCGTATGTGCCCAAAGTATTTCATAACAGGTATCTACAGTATACATTTAATGAGAATGTTCATCAATCGTACACATCCGTCAGAAAAACTTGAAACTCTTGAAGATACAATTAATACAAATTAGACTTCATTGCTTCATGACTGTTATAATAAAATATATAGGGGGTTCCAGAGTAAGCCTGGCAAACTGACAGGTTGAAACTAAGAACAAATTTCCTGCAATCGTGTGTACAAATTCTTTTTACTTGAGAGGCAGAGGAAGTTGAAGTTGGAGAAAAATAACTTGAATAATATGTACCTTGAATATTGGAAATCTTTGCATATTGATATTATAATGGCTTCATAGATGAACACCTTATTCTCGAGAGATATGAGTAGTCTCAATTTTCTGCCGATTATACAATATATTTGCCTACTTTTGATATTTATTTGTGTTGTTGTTTTCAAGTGACGTAAAATCAGCATTATAAATCAGCTGGCAGAAAACCTGTTAAACGTAAGACTACAGAGGTCTTTGCCAACTAACTTCAATTGAAGTATTGTAAAGAAATATCAATAATGTTGGATAACTTCTACATGCCTTTCTACAGCACATCACATTCACCTGATACTTGTAAAAGGTTGTAAATTTCAATAAATTTTCGAAAATAGAATAATATATTATCCGCTTTGAAAGTATCCGGAATTTATTATTTTTCATAATTTTAATATACTACTATTTTGAAACATTCTAAGACGAAAGTAATGTATAAAATAGGTTGTGCAGATAGTCTGCTATGGCCAAAAATGCATGGCAATACTATATGTCAAGTATTGTTGATGGTCAACAGGTATACAATTCATGAAATAATTTCGCAACTAGAAAAAAGAAAACAGGTAGAATATTTGTATAGAAAAGGTTTTCGAAATGTTAAAAAATTAGTACAATTGACTGAACTAGGAAAAAGTGCTGTATATGAGACAATACAGAGGATAAAAATGGCATTGATATGAGGCATAGACCAGTCTCAGGAGACCGCGTAAGATTAAAGGTCTTAGGACAACACAATCCGTGCTTGGGATTTCACAAACTGGCTAATAGATTTGGAAACCAACAAAATATAAAAGTATGTACAGAAACCGTCCATATGTCACTGAAAAGACAAGGCTACATATCAAAGAAACCAAAATTAATCTTATTTCATTCCATTAAAATGAACTATCACAAAGTAATGGACTACTCCATCCAATATTTAAAAATAATCCCTATAATGACTCCTATACAAAAAGAACAAAGCATAGAATTTTGTCAACGTTTTCAAGAAGATAAATTTAGTAATCTGTATATCAGATGGAAGTTGTTCCCAACTTGGTGAAAATCACGTAAAAATCCTGTCAAAACAACCTGATACCGCTCAAATTTCCAAATTTCCCACCAAAATGATGGTTTGAGAGCAATATCTCAGCGTGGTGCTATGCCTCTTTGTATAGTTGATGGTATCATTAGAAATGAAAAGTATTGTGGTAGTCTAAACGATTTTCTCCTTGAAACGGCACATGCTTTATACCCAAAGGGGTGGTGTTTTCAGCAGGATGATGCAAGATGTCATACTTTGGCCTATACTCAAGCTTGGATGCAAGAATACCAAGTGACAATCATTTCATGATCAGCAGTTTCACCAGATCTTAGTCCCATTGAAAACATACGGGGACTTATGAAGAATGAAGTTGAACGAGCAGCGGCACGAAATAAAAATGATAATTCAGTCAGTTTTACAGTCCTGGACTACTATAACTGAAAATTATGGAGGTGATCTAGTTTCGGGTGTACCTTGACCTTTAGTCAAGTGTTTACAGTTAAATGGAGGTTGTATAAGTAAATAAGATGAATATTTTGTTATAATTTTCTAATTCAAAAATTGAAAATTGAGCTTTATTTTTTACGGATACTTTCTAGACGGACTATATAAGATTATTCAATTTTTCATAAATTTGAAAATAAATTTTTTTAGGTATCTCCCTACAAAAATTCAGCTCATTTTAGACCGCAATTTAATTTTCTTAAAAGTCTTCTTGAACTTTACAACTAAAAATCCATGGTCTGAATTTTTAAAAATATGCGTATTCTCGGAACAACCTTTCTTTGATTTCGTTTTTTCAATATATTTTTGAGTTTCTTATTTTGTTTTATATATTCATTGTCATTCAATTTGTCTATCTCCAGTATACAATTTGAGTTTTAATCATCAAATTCGATGAGATGAAATCTGTGGGCTACTTCTGAATGGATTACCTTTAGAAGAAGTTTTATTTGTCTTTCTTTTAGCACAGGAACTTCATGTCTTCTCTGAGTCGTCTTAGTTTATCAACAACATGTTTATCTCTGCCCAAAAATGAAGAATTCATTTCATGGAGTTTTACTCCATTATATCAATATGAAAAAAAGGCTGCACCGTATTTTAGTGGATGTTTATATTCTAGTTGAATGAACGTGTCGAAAGTAATTTGCCCCATTTAAAAGTGACGATTTTGATTTGGAAGACGAAGAATGACTCGAGGCGATACTAACGTTTAAATATGAAGAATCAAAGCAAGGCTCAAAGAAGGTCTATTACAAACGCAAGAGGAACTCGCAAACTCTTAACCAGCCATTTGCCATCGTTTAGAAGTATATGGTAACGATCTAAAATGTGGGAAATTTGGTGCCATATAAACTGAAGCCAAGTGATTTTTGCTTTATTTCATATATGATCATCATTTTCAGTTCATAAAAACAAAAAATTGCCATTGAAGTGGAGTAAAAATAACAATTTGTATTCAATCAATAAATCGAGTTGCATAAATTGATGATTTAAACTATTTTGCGGAATTTCCTAGGAAAAATGTGGAAAAGTTCATTTTAGTATTTTTGAAATAGTTCAAATAGTTCATTGCATTTGTTTGGATAAACAGAGGTACAAAAAATAGGGAAGATTTCTCGAATAATTTATTCACCGCAGCTTACTGATTGGATTTTTATTACAGTTTGGATTTTCCTGAGGATTTCCAGTGATTGGTTCAAAATTTTTTTCTCGAAATCGGTAGCAGATACGACAAAACTACAGTACGATAAAGTTTAGTATAACAACAAAGCTTTTTTTTCATAATTTTTCAAACAGTGGCTCAGCAGAAAAAAGTTGTGGAGTGAAATAGGGGACAGTGTTCCAGAAAAAATATCACCGTCTAGATTTGCAATCAAAATTGGCATTTCACATATTGTAAACTCTAAATTGTAATATCTATGCCAAATTTCAGTTGGATATCTTGTGAAATGCAGATACCATAAGAAAAAAAAATAGAAAAAATTCAAACTTAACACCTTGTATCTCGGAAACGAAACGTTTTCAGACTCATGTTTATGGGGATTTTTTTTCTTAAAATTTCGTGAGGAATATCTTCTGTTCGGTTGTGCTTTCTGTTTAGGAACATCCGGTATAAAAGAAAATATATTGTAAGATGTCGATAAAAAACTTGAAGGGTGCTTTTATATCTTTGTGGTTTTAGAGAGTGCACTAGTTTGAATCTACCTCAATTCCTTTATTATTGCCTAAGTTCTTTAATATTTTCTTTCGATAATGTGTATAATTCTTTAATTCAGTAATAGTTACGATTTTGAGTATTCTATATTCCTTCCAGGAAAAAGACTTTGGTTCTCTTTTCAGAATGCTTGAATAATGATTACCCCTGTAGACTAACTCCGTACAACTGTCTCATAATCAAGTTTGCGAATTCGTTAACAAAAAATTAACAAACCCGGCTTACACGGCCGAATACAATTCATGGGTTTAGTGGGAGCTCAAAAGAGACCTTATGAATTCAAATGAGAATATCTGCATATAGGCGAAAAGATAATATCCGAAATCTGGAATGTACCAACGAGTCAGTCGGAAACTCTACGAGTTTTTGCGGTCTGCCATGCGAAATTTGGAATTGGATTTTGCTAGACATACTTTGCTCGGGGCACAGTAGGATGAATTCAAATGGCTATTTTGCAATGACTGGAAATCGTTAATGCCGGTTCAAACCCTTGTAGTTCCAGAAATTCGAACTGGGTCGATCTTTACCGTTTTATATCTTGCAGATGATGACGAAGTCAGAGATCCACAATATTTCTACGAAGAAGAGTTGCTCTGATGGACGATTATGTAAACCATAACTTTCACGAAGTGCTTTATAAGTGTGGCGAATAGAATATTGATTTTGAAAATAAATTTCAACAATTTGTAAATGTTGCCGTGAGTCTTTCCATGATAATTTGTCAATGCTTACTGAACAGAAATGTGAAATCAACCTGGCTTCTATTTTCTGTCAAGTCACAATTATCCCTATCGAAAGTTCTATCACTCTGAAAAAACACCAGATGTAACCTAAACACTAGATGAAAATGGCCATATTTGAAAATAAGTTCAAGATCTGTGAACTTCTTTTAATTCTTGAAACAGTTCATACTTCAACACCAGCACTGGAAATGCAGCACTGATAACTGTTTCCAACGACGGCTAACCAAATAAATTAAAAAAGTTTTCCATTCCAACCTCACCTGATCTACTCAAATGTGAATCATGGAACATCTGCGCCTAATGGATTCAAGTTCACTGAAAAACTTTTTTTTTATTGATGTGAGTTTCCACTCATTAGAAATTGAAAATATTTTTTTACTTAATGTTATGCAGAATATAGTGCAACTTTCATGAAATGCAAGTATATTATTTGAATTTCTAGAAACTTACAGGTGGTGCAAAACTTTTATGTTATTCAGATATTCAATAAAGAGAAAAGAATGTTTGATTCTATCGGTCTCTGCTTGTCAGAAATACATCTTGATGATTGAAGTAAAACAACTTAATTTCCGCTAAATTATTTAATTTCACAAAAATTGTTTCGTCATGACAACATGACTTCGTCAGGTGAGTCATATTTGATATTGAGTTCTTTAAATATTCAAAATGTACAGAAAAGAAAGTAGTGGGAATTTACAGTAATTTGTTTTTTTATCATTACACAAAGTTTCAGAAAAGGTTAAGTAAAGGGGATTTATTGGGGTCCGTCTGGTTGTTTAGCAGAATCTGTTTTTTATTGTCTCTGTTAATTTCGAGGGCTTCTAGGTAGTTCATCCTGAGGTTTTTTTTTTCTAGGTGTAAGATTTTGAAGTTATTATCAAAATCATGTCCTGTCTCCAAAAGATGGTCAGCATATGTTGAATTTAAAGAAAGCATATCTTGGAAAAAACGGAAATTCAACATATGCTGACTATCTTTTGGAGACAGGACAGGATTTTGACAATAACTTCAAAATCTTACACCTAAAAAAAAAGAGCCTCAGGTTGAACTACCTAGAAGCCCTCGAAATTAACAGATACAATAAAAAACAGATTCTCCTAAACGACCATACGGACCTCAATAAATCCCCCTTACTTAACCTTTTCGGAAACTTTGTGTAATAATAAAAAACAAATTACTGTAAATTCCCCCTACTTTCTCTTCTGTACATTTTGAATATTTGAAGAACTCAATATCAAATATGTAGTTAGTACCATACTCAACTTGCGAAGTCATGTTGTCGTGACGAAACAATTGTTGTGAAATTAAACAAATTAGCGGAAAAGTAATGCATATGTACATTTAATTCTTTGAACTTTATGAAGTACAATATATAAGCGCGAAGTTATGAGAACTATATCAGACAGATGGTATGCATAATTTTCAATACGCTGCTATAATCTACTTCTGAAGTTTTATTAATTTCTTTCTGGAATATCGAATAATATCGGCTAAAGCTTGAAAAAAGTTGTTCTTAAATGATCCAGGAACCTAGGACAATCGCTGTAAAAAATTAATTTTATGGATCCTCATAGGAAATGATCGCCAATCGCAGAGAGCTAAATAAGGTGATGATGCTGGCCAGTGCAAGAGTACTCCCTTGAAATATCCTGATTTTTTGTGTCGACCCAGAGAATTAGATTTGAGAAGCTTAAGAATTTTTATTTGTTTCCTACAACATTTCGAATGTGATGGCTAACAGCTCCTAACGGTCTTTTTTATGGATTTTCTGCACAACCTTACTTGAATCAATTAGATGATTAATCGGTATTTATTCTGGTGTGACTTGGAATGTCACGGTTAGTTTTATTACATTCACATGCAAGATATACTGTTTGAGTTGACACATAGAAAAGGAACAGTAAAACGTTACAACTTCTTCACTGAAAAAAGTGTTATCAAACAAAGTAATCACCTTATTTAATTTTCATTAGAAAATTGCTGCCTTTGTTTTTGATATTTGAGATTCAGAATAACACTCATTTGCATTACTAGCCATTAGTGCTGACACAGAAGTTGTAACCAACAAGATTCGAATCATGTATGTTTACTGCTTATGTCCCAAGAATCAGCGATACCTATTCGTTTCGATTTGAGTTGTGAAGTGTACACAGATGTTGGTTACGCTATTCCTATTCAATCTGATATTATTCACAGCGTGAATTTCAAAAATTGTAGTATGCTTTATGGAAAATTTACGTATTACTAATGGAGCACATTAAAAAATTTCTCGTTACGCTTTCAGGAAGAATATATCCGACGGAATTATGTGTACAAAATATAACATTTGTATTCTGATACTCCTAATGCCGTCATCTCATTGTAACGTTCTCAAAACCGTCCTGTCACAAACAGACCTGATTTTCCTCTTTTCGTCGAAAATTTATTAAAACTGTATAACTGATCCCCGCTGGATGAAACGCCTGACATTCAGGCAAACATAATCTTTCAACTTTTGACCGAAAAATAGTTAGATATTCTCTAACATAAACGAGAAGATATGAAATGGGGAATATCGCGAAACATTGTGATGAGATGTTGCCCACATCTTTTCGCCAATCAGTATCAACTGCGATTCCCTGTCGTTTAAGATACTTTGAATCTAAAATAGAAAAAGGCTTTTTACTTGACAGAAGAAATATAACAAAATTTGAATATCAAAACAGATTTAATCTGTTAGTCTTCTACAATTTTAATTTCAAAAAAATTTTATTCAAAGAACTTTTAGAATTAAATTAATGTCTACAATAAGCACCGCTTATATTTAATAGACTTATATATTCAAAACTCAATATACAATGTCAAATGGAATAAATAAACCAACCAATATAAAAAAGGCAATTAAAATTAATAAATAAATATTTGAAGGAGACAAAATTTTGTTTCTGATCTTACCATAGTGAAACCAATTCCTTTTCAAAAACATAAAACACAACTTAAGGATTTCTCAAAAAATATAATTTATTTGAAATATTTAATATATTAAAATATTTAAATAAGTTAATTCAAAAATCTCTCAAAACATGTAATATATCTTCAAAAAACAATTAGAATACGGATAATCTCTTCATCGGCCTTAGATAACATTTAAATATCCAAATCAACTAACCATCACTTTATCATACCTTAGAATTTAACACGTGACTTGTTCGAAACAGACTAACTTTAAAAATCCAGATAGTCAGTTCGTCTCAAAATCACAGAAAACTGTAAGACATTCTATGGTCTTCTTCACACCATTGACATTCCATAGTGAGAATTATTCAAGACTAAATATAATTATATATTATGCATAAAATAAAATAGAAAAAGGCTTTTTAGTTGATAGAAAAAATATAACAAAATTTGAATATCAAAACAGATTTAATCTGTTAGTCTTCTACAATTTTAATTTCAAAAAATTTTTATTTAAAATAAAATAGAAAGGCCTTTTACTTGATAGAAGAAATATAACAAAATTTGAATATTGAAACAAATTGAAATATTATATAAATATTTTAAAAAATTTTTAAAAAATTTAAAAAAATTAGCCTTCTACTTATTTTTTAAAATATTTATATAATTTTATATACCTTCTATCAAGAATTAACCTCTATTTATGTTAAATTGAAATATGTTTATCTTCTACAATTTTAATTTCAAAAAAATGTTTTATTCAAAAAACTTTTAGAATTAAATTAATGTCTAAAACAATGTTTTTAGAGATTTCTGAATTAACTCATTCGAATATTTAAATATATTAAATATTTCAAAAAAATTATATTCTTTGAGAAGTCCTTTAAGTGTGTTCATGTTTTTAAAAGGCAATTGGTGTTCTTAAAGGTAAGACCAGAAACAAAATTTTGTCTTCTTTAAATATTTATTTATTAATTTTAATGACTTTCGTATATCTGTTGGGTTATTTACTCCATTTGACATTATATATTGAGTTTTGATTATATACGTCTGTTAAATGTAAGCGATGCTTGTTTTAGACATTAATTTAATTCTAAAAGTTTTTTAAATAAAAAATTTTTTTGAAATTAAAATTGTAGAAGATAAACATATTTCAATTTGTTTTAATATTCAAATTTTATTTTATTTAAATGTTATCTATATATATATATATATATATATATATTATATATTATATATATATATTGTCATGGTATTTACAGTTAAAATAAATAATTACATAAATATATTAAGGAAAAGACTCACCTTTGTATATAAGTTGACTCGTTAGAGTATAACTAGAGCAAAATTCATTAAATAATATCCATTCTGACAGAAATATCAATAATTCAATTCGTAAAAACACTCACAAGCTAAAATTATGAAGAAAAAGCATATTCAGGATACATAACGACTAGTCAAATTAAAATTCTTTGAACGGTAATCAAAAAACAGTACTCTTGTTGACAGTTAATAAATAAAATTCACAGGGAGATTTCAATTCACAATTATTCAATGTAAAAACAGCCAAAGTTGCAATAAATAGAAGTAATTTGAATTTAGATATCAAATTTGAAATTGATGAAGAATTTGTTGAAAAGATTTGTTATTATAATGAATCACATATAAACTTTAGTGAAATTGTTGACAAATAACAAGCTAAATTAAATATAACTCACCAGAATTATGTAAATGGGACAAATTTGATCAAAAATCAATTAATTCAATGAAAGATAGCATCTACGTCAGATATTTTCAAATGATTAATGTAAGAGAGATCCTTCAAGATGTTTAGGCTTCAATAGAATTGTAATAGCATCTAAGCTAAAGAAATTTAATCAATTTCATAAGTAATATTAAGTATTTTATAAGTTATGAGCATTAGAAGTTAAAATTTGTTAAATTTTGACACTTGAAATACTTTACGAAGGAAAAGCAAGACTTTCACTGTTCTGTATAACATGAAACATACATCAAAATGTAGTTAAAAAAATAAGCTAATTTTCAAAAGTAATTTCAAACCAGGAAATATTGTAAATTTTGTAAAATCATCAAAAGCATCATTTTTATATAATTTTGACCGAAGCTAGTAAGCTTTGATATTCAACTTTTCTTGAAAACTATAAATAGGGCAGACACAGAAAAAGTCGGCAGTCTCCAATTATATGCAGAGTAGAATCCTTGTCGGTCCGTAATTAAAAAAGTGCAAAAAAAGTATCATCATCTGAAAAAAGAAGATTATTTGGGTATTGTGAATGGAAATTGAATCCAGAAAATACATTACCTGAATGTGAATGGAAAAAGCCCACATAGAAATCAAGTTTCAAACGAATTGGATATATTGAAGAAAATCAACAAAGTAGCCTGTGAATTTCAGAACATTCTAGAAGTGTTGTTTCCAACGAAACGAGTGTCATTCCTGAAACAAAGAAGACAATTAAAAAGGAACAATCATAAATTGAAGAACAAACTTACCAAAGGTATTAAAATTCAATCCTGTTAATCTTTCCACAAAGAAGTTTAGAAATAGCACACACTGTTTACATTAGAATTACGTTAGGATATTAAGATAAGGTTAGGTTAACATAGAATTAGATTTAGGTTATTGTTCACTGATTATAATATTTCAAATTACTTTCATAAAATATAATTTAAAAAATTCAATCTTTTTAGAAAATTCAAATTGAACCCTCCCTCAAATATCAAATCAGATTTAATAATATTTTAATTTCAATTATTCAAAATTATAATCTTAAGAGCTAGCCGGAAGCATAGAATACATCACATACATACAAGGGTGATCTAATTAGTATTCATTCACAAAATTTCATTAATATAATACCATAACAATATATACATATATATATATATATATATATATATATAATATATATTATATATTCTAATTGTTTTTTAAAGATATATTACATGTTTTGAGAAATTTTTGAATTGACTTATTTGAATATTAAAATATAATGAATATTTCGAATAAAATATATTTTTTGAGGAATCCTTAAGTTGTGTTTTATGTTTTTGAAAAGGAATTGGTTTCACTATGATAATATCAGAAACAAAATTTTGCCTCCTTCAAATATTTATTTATTAATTTTAATTGCCTTTTTATATTGGTTGGTTTATTTATTCCATTTGACATTGTATATTGAGTTTTGAATATATATTAGGAGTACAAATAAGTTTCCGCCGTTTTATTGTAGATGGCGCGGCTCGGAGTTTCGGTTAGCTTTCGCAGATGATAACCGGCTTAAAGAATAGTTTGGACATTCAAGAACAACATAACCTATTATTATCATTGATTTTATATTGGTCAAATATAATTTTTATAAGTTGAAAATGTCAAAATTTGAGCCAAGTAAGCGTCATTGGCGGGAAATATTAGTTTACTTCTTTAATTTAAAGAAATCTGCTGCTGAGGCGCTTCAATTGCTCGTAGAAGCATATAGTGAGGGTGCTTTGAGTGAGAGAACGTGTCAAGAGTGGTTTCAAAAGTTTAAAAACGCTGATTTCGACGTAGAAGACAAAGATCGCAGTGGAAGGCCAAAAATTTACGAGGATGCAAAATTGAAGAAATTATTAGAGGAAGATTCATCTTAAAATCAAAAAGAACTTGCTCTGACATTAGAAGTCACTCAGCAAGCAGTCTCACATCGTTTAAAATCATTCTTCTATAATAAATATTTAATTTGTGTTAAAAAACGGCGGAAACTTATTTGTACTCCTAATAGGTCTATTAAATATAAGCGGTGCTTATTGTGGACATTAATTTAATTCTAAAAGTTTTTTGAATAAAATTTTTTTGAAATTAAAATTGTAGAAGACTAACAGATTAAATCTGTTTTGATATTAATACTTTGAATCTTATAGAAATATCTAAGTAACGACTCTTAGTAGAGATAAAATATGAATTGGCTTTCAGCAAGGAAGATTTCTTTGGTATGTTTTTTGAATTCTTCAAAAGTAATTGAGCGTTTATCAATTAGTAGGCATATTCTGCGATGAGAATATATCGAGGGCAATAAAGAGATGTAATAACAGACTGCAAATCGTTTATTTACAGTTTATATATTATATTACGCAGTACATTATACAATTTTGCATTGTTTCACACAAAATTAGGAGAAATACTGCAGTGAAGTTTTTATCCACACTTCTGATGAAAACACTGTATTGCTCGTTCACGAGGAGATTAATGGACTTCCTCACTGTTGTTCATTCCACAAATTCACTAACCTTGATTACCAATGTGAATATTATAGATAATATATTCACTTTCAGGCTTTTTGAATGCGGATTTGCACTATCATGAGAAATTGACCCAAAAAAGGGTCCTTCAGATTGAATTTGAGAGTTTTTTTGGTAAATGCCGTAGAGGTATGATTTTAAACTGACTGAGGGCTCTGATAGTAGGAAAGGAACATTCAACTCGGTTTTGTGTGAGAAACTGCATTTGGGGTAACTAATGTCGGACTAAAATTTTCACGAGTAATAACGGATTTTCAGAAAGTTGATTTGGCAACCGCTTCGGCTTTGTCCGAAAAGTCACGTCATTGTAACAGAGAAGGGGCTGGTGTAGAAGAAATCCTTTAATACTTAACAATAAAAGGCCGACAAGATCTTATTCACTTTCGAAAAATTCGAACAAGCAGGTTGCATTGATTTTATCCGTCCAAGAATTCTTTTCGCAAATTCTGACACATCCAGTGCCAATTTATCATCATGGAAAGGATATCGACAATTATGTCAATAATTTTTCTTTAGTTTGATATATCAAAAGACATAATCACGAAAAATATATTAAAAAGGAACCTTATTCATTTCGATGTTTCATAAACCAAAAAATCTCAATTCCCTATTCAATACAAAATTTAAGTAAATCATGTTTGAAATGAATTCTAATATAATTCAATTTAAAGGAGATTTTTAATTGGATTTCTCACTTCAAAGATTCAGATACTGTAAAAATAAATATCAGTACCTCTTGTCAAGATTGAATTCATACTAAATAACTTGTATCATGGCTTTCTTTGTTTTCAATTTACCTTCTGCTTATATATCTTGGGACTACTTCATAGTGGTATTTTAAATTTCTCTTCATCTTTAGATATTTTCATATCACCATACACTCCCTCATTAATTTATTATAGTGTGTTCTTATTCAAACGATTGTTATTTAATGTCATTCTTATTGGAATTTCAGATACTCCAATAAGGTTTCAGAAATTAATTAATTATTTGTTTATCTTAATAAGATAAAGACGTTTCACAAAAATTCAATTTATGTTCTTGACATATCGGTTGTTTTTTTGGAGTGCTAGAATTTAAAATTGAAATAAAACACATGTAAATAAAGACTGAAGCCAAATTTTTTTTTTATTTGAAAGATAATTTTATGACATTTATGTTTTGAAAATAATTTCCGGCATATACCCATCACGACTAGCTCTGAGGAAAAGCATTAGACTAGACCAATTTTGTACAACTTTTTCGAGTAATTCAGGCCTTATTTAACACGAGTTATGTCGACTTCCAAAGCGTCTATTGTTTCTGGTTTATCAGCACAAACCAATGACTTGACATAACCTCAAAGAAAATAATCCAGTGGAGTTATGTCGCATGATCTTGTAGGTCAATTAATTGGACCATTTCTCGAAACAAGTTATCGCCAAATCTTTCTTTCAACAAACCAATTGTAGCGGTAGCAGCATGAGGTGTAGCACCATCTTGTTGAAACCAAAGCACTTCTGGGTCGATACCATTCAAATTTTGAAACAAATAATCATTGATCATCGATCTGTAACGAGCACCACTCACTTTAACATTAGCTCCAGCATCGTTTTTAAAAAATATGGATCGATGATACCTTCAGCGTGTAAAGCATACCATACAGTGCATTTTTCAGGATGCAATGGAACCTGCAGAACTTCTTGAGAATTGTTTTCACTCCCTATACGGCAATTTTGATTGTTTACATAGCCATTCATCCAGAAATGAGCTTCATCACTAAACACAATTTTACGATAAAAAAGTGGATCAACTTCAAGCTGTTCTAGGGCCCAATCATAAAACAAAGGACGCTTATTATGGTCAAGTGGTTTTAGTTCTTGAACCAGTTGGATCTAGTATGGGTGTAGACCAAGAGCTTCACGCAAAATTTTCGATGTGGTAGATTCACAGAGTCTAACTTGAAGAGAAAATGTTGTCCGAAATCTATCAATAGTTCGAGGAATAAGCTGCTCTGATGGACGATTATGTAAACCATAAATTTCACGAAGTACTTTATAAGTTTGAATACAACGCCGATTTTGAAAATAAATTTCAACAATTGGTAAACGCTATTGTGGCGTAAGTATTTATTTGTCGATGCTTACTGAACAGAAATGTCGAAACAACATGGCTTCTTCCTTCTGTCAAATCACAATTATCCCTATCGAAAGTTCTATCACTCTAAAAAAAACACCCGATATTTGTTTCGGGTTTCAACTCATTTTCAATAAAGACTAGTTTTGAAAATAGGTTGAAACCTGGAACATATATGTTAATATATTTTATATGTTAATAGATCTTCACAGAAGATCTGGGAGTATCAGGATAATAATAATGTATATAATTAATTCGGAAGTATACTGTCATCAAACTAAATAATGCACTTCAACAGAAAAGGCCAGAAATAATCAACAGAAGAGGTGTGGTGTTTCACCAAGATTATGCGAGACCTCATATAAATTTGGTCAATCGCCAAAAGCTTTTACAGCTTGAAAGGGATACACTGCCACACCCTATTCTTCACATCTGATATATAGATATTTACTGAAGAAACATGTGAACCTTTTCGAAATTATTTTGAATGTTCGCCTGATAAATAAACATTATTCTATCTTGCAATATCAATATTTGAACTCAAGTCGAGGCAATTCTGCCCACAAAATATTTAAAATCTCATCAATTAAGGATATCTATCAAGAGTTGGACCAATCCCAAGAATTATTTCCACAATTAAGTTTGCAGCCTTAAATAATTTCCCGTTGACAGGACTGATTCACTAAGACTGTGATTAATATCTTTAACCTGAAAAATCATGCCTTCCGATACAGACATTCATCGGACAGGAAGACTTTAACGAGGATTCAGCTGTGATAAATCGTCCACCTTTTTCTTAGAACACGAAACAGAATTAACCTTTTTTCCAGATCTCGGTTGAAATGTGTCAACCTCATGCGATATCCTGGAGCTTTCAGGTCTGAAAATAAGATTACGGTACGTCTGGCTCTATGAGGAAAAGCATTGCAGGGAATTTCGAGATCAAACAGTTAGAAGGCTGGAAGAATATTGTGGCATACTTCCTCGACACCTGCGTCGCTCGATAATGTGAAAATGAAAATTTGCGACCAGGTTGAAAATATGTCAGTGGATTTTTGGATCTGAACGTTACAGGACATAGCATCCGCAGTTGAATATATCATTGTCACGAGGTGAATTGCCACCTGGAATATTTTCAATGGAAGTAGTTTTCCATAAAACGCACAAATACGTGATTCTTTTTCGCTACTAACCAGCGATGACAATAATAAGCATTTCTCTCCAAATGAATCAATTAAAAAGGTGGATACTTATTCCAAAAATGATGCAGGTTGCACCGTTTCGATTCTAAATAACCTGTGTCCTATAGTTCATACTCATAGTGACGGATTCAACTTGAATACATCGGACAGTTGTGCTTTTATTCTGAATAAAATACTTAATTAGTACTTTGGACCAATGGTTACGATATCCTTTCATAAGAAGGAATGTACAATTTTTATTATGTTTATTGGAACGCCATTCAACTTACGATTTTTCCTTGTTTATAAAATTATTCAGTAATCGACACAGTATATATTTTTGAATGATATTCAAAGAGTATATGCTTGGTAGAAAAATATAACGGGTGTTTTTTTAGAGTGATAGAACCTTCGATAGAAATAACTGTGATTTGACAGAAGGTAGAAGCCATGTTGTTTTGACATTTCTGTTCAGAAAGCATTGACAAATTATCATGGAAAGACTTACACCGCAACAACGTTTACAAATTGTTGAAATTAATTTTCAAAATCAGCGTTCCATTCGCCAAACTTATAGAGCACTTCGTGAAATTTATGGTTTACATAATCGTCCATCAGAGCAGCTTATTCGTCGAACTATCGATAGATTTCGGACAAAATTTCCTCTACTCGATGCAACAACAACAACAAGACAAAGAACTATAAGTACAGAAGAAAATATCGCTGCTGTAAGTCATAGTGTTAATGATTATCCAGATTTGTCTATTCTTCGACGTTCACAACAAGTTAGACTCTGTGCATCCACCACATGGAAAATTTTGCGTAAAAATCTTGATCTATACCCATACAAGATCCAACTGGTTCAAGAACTGAAGCCACTTGACCATAATAAGCGTCGTTTGTTTGCTGATAGGACCCTAGAACAACTTGAATTTGATCCACTTTTTTATCGTAAAATTTTGTTTAGAGATAAAGCTAATTTCTGATTGATCAACTATGTAAACAAGCAAAATTTCCGTATGTGGAGTGGAAAAAATCCTCCAGAAGTTCTGCAGGTTCCATTGCATCCTGAAAAATGCACTGTATGGTGTACTTTTTACGCTGGAGGCATCATCGGTCCATACTTCTTTAAAAACGATGCTGTAGCTAATGTTACAGTGAATGGTGCTCGTTACAGATCGATGAATATTTGTTTCAAAATTTGAATGGTATCGACCCAGAAGTGTTTTGGTTCCGACAAGATGATGCCACTCCTCATGCTGCTACCGTAAAAATTGTTTCATTGAAAGAAAGATTTGGCGATAACATTATTTCGAGAAATGGTCCAATTAATTGGCCTCCAAGATCGTGCGACATAACTCCACTGGATTTTTTTTGGGGGTTAAGTCAAGTCATTGGTTTATGCTGATAAATCAGAAACAATAATTGCTCTGGAAGCCACCATAAATTGTGTTGTTGATGAAATAAGGCCTGAATTACTCGAAGAAGTGGTCCAAAATTAGTCTGATCGCATGCGGTTCCTCAGAGCTAGTCGTGGTGGACACATGCCGGAAGTTATTTTCAAAACATAAATGTCATGAAATTGTCTTTCAAATAAAAAAAAATTGGCTTCAATCTTGATTTAAATGTGTTTTATTTCAATTTAAAGTTCTATCACTCTAAGAAAAAACACCCGATATTTAATTTTGAATATTAAAACTTTCTTGTAAAACCTCTACATAGGTGAAATGTTCAATAATCAAATTCAGAAACTCTGCCGAGTTTGTAAACGAAATTTTATCAATAAATTAATGCACATATGATGGTCTTAGATGTGAATATATGCCCTCTAAAACTCTCCGAGTGAATTGAGCAATTTCATGAATATTATTCCATTAAATTTTTGAACTATTTGTTACTATGGTACTTCGAAATGAAAACTATGAAAATTTTAGTGCTCCAGAAAAGTTTTCTTCGCTACTTGATAGGGATGGTTTATTATCTACTGATATAGTTTTATTATAATACCATTACTATGGTATTATAATAAAACTATATATCGTAACCAATTTGATAAGATCCAATCCTGAGACTTTGACATCTCCAAAGATATGAATCCTTTCGAAATTTATCTATCCATTCATTTACTACAAGATTAGGCCATAAAATGCAGGCGTATACTTTACTGTACGATTTGAGTAGCAATAATTTTTTCGGGATATGTATACGCAGGAGAAGAATCCCATAAATTCCCCTTATCTGATTTTAGAAACTGCTTCACGACCTGCAACCCTCTGAATTGCTTCTTGTTGTTGGAGACTTGGGACAGTTCAATTTCATCAGCAAATTAGGTTTCGGTCCGATCTTGAGAATGTCACATAATTTCTTCTTTTCCCGACCTGCCTGCTGAAGATGATTTGGTGTTTCAACGAGCCTCTGCATTTTTCTACTCGTTCGTTTCCGATTTATCCTTGTTGCCTGTTACGGTTATAAAACTTCAAGAGGTGCCCTAGTTCTTGAAGATAAGCTTGCGAGCTATATTTTATTGCACGCGAAGAAATAAACCCTGTTGAAAGTTACGTAGATTTTTTGGGGTGCTTCTATGATTCGGAGAATATCGATGCGATAGAAAATCTTCGAAGGATGAAAGTGCTACACCATAAGGAGAAAGATTCAATATGCTCTTATGAAAATCCTCCTGATTTGAACTTCATAAATTGAAAGTTTCATATCACCACTGATATACCTGAAGCTGAAATAATTGTGGAATATCCAGAAAGTTAAATTCTAAAATTTGAAACAAGGTCTTAAATATGACACATATTAGATCTGCAAACCCCACAATAAATTTTAATTTTATGAAAATTTTACTCAAAAGCTTTTTAGAAATAAATTAAATGAATGCCACAAAAATATTTTAATTTTATGAAAACTTTACTCAAAAACTTTTTAAGATTGAAATAAAAATTTTCAGTGAGGTTAGCAGAATAAATCTGTTTGATATTTGAGATATTGAAAAAGATTTCTATCAAGTAAACCCTCCCTTTTTTCATTTGATACAAGGGTTCATTATTTAATGATGAATATATACAAGTTTATCATTGTTCTTATAATCATGTAATTGTTCTTACATTTATAGAAATAGTTTTTCATGTATATGGATGTAAGAATTAATATAAAAAGATGGATCCTCTGTTATATGCTGCCATTTTCCTATTAACCCGATAAGAGTTACGCAAATAGAATATCAGATGATATTTCCAAGTATTTTAGAATAAAATTTAAATGTCTCGAATGTCTTTAAGAAAAGTCAATAATTTATAAATTCCTATAAAAAACAGAGATCAACCGAATGCAAACAATAAATCTGGAGTCTATGAATTGGCTTGCAGTGATTGCCTATAACCAATAAAATAGGTGAATCCTTTAAGAAAATAATTCACCAGAAAGGTTTAACGTCAGACATAACCCACTCAACATATGCCAGCTATTTCAAAGAATTTGTCCATAATTTCATCGATAAGTATGAAATTATCCATAATAGAATTAAAAATACTAGACTCAGACGTTTGGATGCAGTAAAACTTAGAAGATGCAAGAACCTTAACATTCTTCCCAACAATCAAACAAATGTGCTCAGATCTCCTCTGTCCTACTTAGTGAGATACTTTCGATAATTAGCTGCAGTATATTTTATAGTTATTTTTATGCCTTTTTGGCATATTTTTCTTTATCGTTATTTATGTAAGTTGATTTGAATTGATGGTTATTTATATCCTTTTTTGCATATGTTTTCTTTTCTTTATTTCCGAGAATTCTTTGTTATTTGTGCATCCCATTTCTTGAAGATTTTAGCTATACAAGAATTTAAGGTGTTTTTTTATAGTCCGTCTAGAAAGTATCCGGAAAAAACAAAGCTCAATTATAATTATTTCGTATATATCCTTGATTATTGACTTAAAAAATTATAACAAAATAATCTTATTCACTTACACAACCTCCATTCAACTGTAAACACTTGACTAAACGTCGAGGTACACTCGAAACTAGATCACCTCCATAATTTTCGGTGATGGTAGTCCAGAACTGTAAAACTGACATGAATGAAATCATCTTTATTTCGTGGCGCTGCTCATTTATCTTCAATCTTCATTAGTCCCCATATGTTTTTAATAGGACTAAGATCTACTGAAGCTGCTGGCCATGAAATGGTTGTGACTTGGTGTTTTTGCGTCCAAGCTTGAGTATGGCATCTTGCAATATCTTGCTGAAAACGCCGCTCCTCTGGAATAAAGCATGCGCCGTTTCAAGTAAAAAATCGTTTAGAATGCCATACAATGCTTTTCACTATTAATGGTACCATCAACTATACAGAGAGGTGTAGCACCACGCTGAGATAATGCTCCCAAACCATTGCTTTGGTGGAAAATTTGGAAAGTTGAACAGTAACAGGTTCTTTTAATAGAATTTTTAAGTGACTTCCACCAAGTTGGAAACAACTTTTATCAGATATAAATACATTATTAAAATTATCTTCTTGAAAACGTTGACAAAATTCTTCTCGTTCGTTTCGTAAAGGTATATCATTATAGGAATTTGTTTGGTTTCAAATAACTAATGTTCATTCTCAGAGAGCATCTGAATTCTTCGAAATATCTTGGAAGGAATAAAATTTCATTGATAAAACTTGTAACTTCTCTGCTAGCCATATAAATAGAATTTAGTAATGGTGTCTCCAAGAAGAAAACTGAAAATATTATCTTTGAGTATATCTATTCGATTTATATTCATCAGAAATCCATTAATATTTCTCATTGGAAGGTACTTGATTATTGTCAATTGTTAATTTATGAGCTCACTGAAGTATCCGACGTCACGTCAGAGCTTTTCTTTCAAATCCCTCATCTGTTTGCCAGGAAAACCTCAACTTAAAATCAATGAGGACGTGATTACATAAAAATTCAGATGAATATGCTCTTTTGCAGGAGCAAACAAAATTTATTTCCTTTTTTCACCAGTGGTATCGACAATCAGAAGATATACCGCAAAAAAACTCCTATCGCTGTTTTGTAGGCGTCTTCCAGAGTAGGAAATATTTTTTACCGGAAGCAAACAGATCCTCAAGATCACTCTGACCGCAAGGATAATAGCGGACGGATGGCAATACACAAGGATGATCCTGCCTTGGACAGGAAATTAAGGATTAGGTCCATTCGTCGAAAACATTTCGGTATGGGTCACGACGAGAACTTTACCCCAGGCAATGTTAGACAATAACAGGAAACAACACATATAAATCTTTCTTGTTGTTCGAAGGGGACTTAGGATGAAACAACCTGTTGAGATTATTTCGATTTGTTGCAGAGATGAAGAAGCGGCCTACAAGTCATTCAATAACTAGACTGAATGATAAACAGCCTGAATCTAATCAGGATCAGGGTATCATGACCTGTAAGATGATATTTTAAATGGTATTCTAACTTCCACATATTGGGTGTTTTTTTCAGAGTGATAGAACTTCAAATTGAAATAACAAACATTTAAATCAAGATTGAAGTCAAATTTTTTTATTTGAAAGATAATTTTATGACATTTATGTTTTAAAATTAATTTCTGGCATATACCCACCAAGACTAGCTCTGAGGAACCGCATTGGACTAGACCAATTTTGGACCACTTTTTCGAGTAATTCAGGCTTTATTTAATCAATAACACGAGTTATGTTGGCTTCCAAAGAGTCTATTGTTTCTGGTTTATCAGTATAAACCAATTACTTTACACAACCCCAAATAAAATAATCCAGTGGAGTTATGTCGCATGATCTTGTAGGTCAATTCATTGGACCATTTCTCGAAATAATGTTATCGCCAAATCTTCCTGTCAATAAATCCATTGTAGCGGTAGCAGCATGAGGTGTAGCATCTTGTTGAAACCAAAAGACTTCTGGGTCGATACTATTCAAATTTTGAAACAAAAAATCATTGATCATCGATCTGTAACGAGCGCCATTCACTGTAACATTAGCTCCAGCATCGTTTTTTAAGGAATATGGACCGATGATAATTCAGCGACTTCAGCGTGTAAAGCATAACATACAGTGCATTTTTCAGGATACAATGGAACCTGCAGAACTTCTTGAGGATTGTTTTCACTCCATATACGGCTATTTTGATTGTTTACATAGCCATTCATCCAGAAATGAGCTTCATCACTCAACTCAATTTTACGATAAAAAAGTGGATCAACTTCAAGCTGTTCTAGGGCATTCGTTACAACATTTGGAATCCATACAGAAACGAGCAGTACGAATAATTGACTGCCCAACTATAACAACCAGTTTGTAGTCGATGGAGCATTGAAAAGAGTTGCCGATTGTGCTTACTCCATAGATATTATCACGGTCGATTTTACACGCAACTGAAGAAAATAATACCAGCTGCCGTCAGATTCGCACACAGCACTAAAGCTGCGCACATGCACATCCTTAGCAGTTGAATCAACAATTTCTGTTTATCAAAAGTCCATCTTTCACCGAATTGGCCGGTTGTGGACCAAGTTTTCTTCAGTGTATAACCGTATAACAGTTCAAGACGAGAGTAAAGAGTACACAGTTTTCCATTCGAGACACTAACTATAATAGATGTCCTTTCCTAGGTTCATAGGTTTCCCTTTCCTAGAGCGGTCAACTATACGAAATGTTTAGTTCTGATACTTTAAGAGTGACACAAAAGAGTGAAACTCATAATTGAAATTACCGACAGATATCGATTGTAAATGTCAAATGAGAGCTGTTTCGATTTTGTTACTAGTGAATTTCAGTAATTCATTTTCACCGCGAAGGACACAAACCCCCTTCACCGCCAAATTCAATATGATTATTTGGATCTCAGGTCATGTATACTGAAAGTAACCTACATTTGAATATTCAGCTCGGAAACCTAATCAAAAGTACACGTATAATCACAGGTGGGAGCAATCGAAACAGAACTCAAAAGGAACCATAATAATCTCGAAAAGCAGACGCATCTTTGTGGATTTGGTCCAATCTAATTTCTGTCGGAGCGAAAGGAATACTGAAAACATATGATGCGAGTGAAAACGGATTAGAGAAAAACCATCCCGCCTTTATCTCGTTATATTGAAAAGTTCCTCTGACGTAGACCACGATAAATGTGCTTTGGACTAGATGGCGTGGTGCAGAAATTTAAGTTTGATAAATCATCGTAAAACTCTCATTCGATTTATTTTCGTCAGGAAGGGTAGAACGAGGCCTATTGTTGAGAAGCAGTTGTATTACTCTCAGTTGAGAGATGAGTTCTTGATTTTTTGACGTGAAAGGAAGAGCATTTGAGTGATAACTGCTAGTCTTTTTGGAGGAGGTAGCATACATGTTGTGAAAACTAACACTGATGTATCTGGTGTTTTTGTTAAAGTGATAGAACTTTAAATTGAAATAAAACACACTTAATTTAATACTGAAGTCAATTTTTTTTATTTGAAAGATAATTTTATGACATTTATGTTTAAAAAATTATTTCCGGCACGTGTCCACCACGCCTAGTTCTAAGGAACCGCCTAGACCAATTTTGGACCACTTTTTCGAGTAATTCAGGCCTTATTTATCAATAACATGAGTTATGTTGGCTTCCAATGCAGCTTTTGTTTCTAGTTTATCTTCATAAACCAATGACTTGACACAACCCCAAAGAAAATAATCCAGTGGAGTTATATCGCATGATCTTGGAGACCAATTAATTGGACCATTTCTCCAAATAATGTTATCGCCAAATCTTTCTTTCAATAAATCAATTGTTACGGTTGAAGCATGAGGTGTGACACCATGTTATTGAAACCAAAACACTTCTGGGTCGATACCATTCAAATTTTGAAACAAATAGTCATTAACTATCGATCTGTAATGAGCACCATTCACTGTAACATCAGCTCCAGCATTGTTTTTAATGAAATATGGACCGATGATGCCTCCAGCGTGTAAAGCACACAATACAATGCATTTTTCAGGATGCAATGGAACCTGAAGAACTTCTTGAGTATTGTTTTCACTCCATATACGGCAATTTTGCTTGTTTACATAGCCGTTCAACCAGAAATGAGCTTCATTACTGAACACAATTTTACGCTTCATTTTTACAACTTCAAGCTGTTCTAGGGCCCAATCAGCAAACAAACGACGCTTTTTATGGTCAAGTGGCTGTAGTTCTTGAACCAGTTGGATCTTGCATGGGTGTAGACCAAGATCTTAAAGCAAAATTTTCCATGTGGAGGATGCACAGAGTCCAACTTGTTGTGAACGTCGACGAATAGAAAAATCTCGATCATCATTAACGCGATGACTTGCAGCAGCGATTTTTCTTCTGTACGTACAGTTCTTTGTCTTGTTGTTGTTGCATCGAGAAAATGTTGCTGCTCTGATGAACAATTATGTAAACCATGAATTTCACGAAGTTCTCTATAAGTTTGGCGAATAGAACATTGATTTTGAAAATAAATTTCAACAATTTGTAAACGTTGTTGCGGCGTGAGTCTTTCCATAATAATTTGCCAATGCCCATCGAAAATTCTATCACTCTAAAAAGAACACCCGATACAAACTCATGAGAGAACGCGACTATAAAATTTTCAGCATTTAAATTATTAAATTTGATTTTATATTGGAGAATGAAACACTTTTCCATCAAATTTTCACAATTTATTTACCAGAAATGTTATATAAGACGTGCTTTGATCAAAACATCATTATAATTTTAATCATCAGTCAGTTTATAGGATCACAGAATGTACTGAGATATGTAGAGTATCATATTATGGAAGGAACTGGCCGTGTTTACACGTTCAGAATTGGGCAGAGTGTGATAGCGTGTTGAGGAGTGGTAAATAATTCATCTATAATTGGTTGCTGAGTGTATGAAGGTCGGGATCTTTGTGGACTTCTTTAGTTTCAAGCAGTTCAATAAATCTATTTGAATCCTTTTTAGGTTGTTACTGTCTATATGGTAATTGACAGTTATAATGTATTCTAAGATGGCCGATCTGTGTAAAGTGAAATAATTCTTCAGTCTTGTTTCAAAATTCCTACCTGCTTGAGCTAGGTAAGTTGGGTTACAGTTATTACATCGTGAATTCTACCAGTTAGTGTGTTGGCATGTGAGCATGGTTTTTTCACCAAGTGACTATTAGCAGTCTCCAAAATTTTCTCCAAGAAGCAGAAAGCGTGATAAGGGTTGCGACTTATCATCGCGCATGGCAAGGACCACTCCGAAGAGTTGAACCAGCTTCCAGTTTCGGCTTCAGTTCGAAAATTTACACCATATGACTGGTAGCAGCGAAGCACTATCCAACCTCTAGTGTATCTGCATGGTGAGTACCCGAGTTTTTGAAACGCAACTCACACGCCGAAGGAGCTTCTTATCCATCCATCCGAATCAAGATAGTGTCAAGATTGATGCCTCAATTGATCCTTGTACGAGCACCGTCAATTCGGCCTGTATGTCAAGACCCACGAACCCTTGTGAAGTCTTTCAATTGATCCTGGCTTCAAGTACCCACGCTCTAGCCGTATCGCCGAGATCCACAAACCCCAGAAACGTCTCGCATTCGATCCTAGTTCAGGACGAGCCGGTCGAACCGTCAAGTTCCACTAAACCCTGAAGAATTTCTCGAGATATCCTGAACATGGGTTGCTACGAACAGATATAAGGAATACCCTCCTAGTGACTGGCGCGAGTGACATTAGTTTAGGCATCAAGACTTAACCCTCCATTTCACTGGGATGAAACTAGGGTCCTTGTCAAGACAAGCTCCCCCAGCGTGACAAGCTATAAAACCATGGGGGACGCATTACAATTGACTCTGTACACTCCCAAACTTTTTAATTATTTTTTACGTTAAAGGAAATATTTCCTATTCTAGGACAACCTGATAACGCCGTTTTGGAGTGAAATTATTAAAATAATTCGAGATTTTGGCGAATAATTATTCGAAATAACTTGAGCTTATGAAAGCTGCGTTATTAAACAAAATTGCAACATTATTATGGTGTTGTGCACTTGGAATACTTGCTAGAAAGTTAGACAGTAAGCGAAGGAATTATCTGAGTGTTTGGGACAGCAAATTTAGCGAAAAACGCTAGTAGATTTTGCACCGCGATAACGTACCATCTCAACAACATTTTGGAACAATTTCTAGCCAAAAACTGATCAGATCTAAACAAAAAAATTTAAAAACCACATCGAAGCACTCGTTTTTAGTCTATAGAAGACATAAAATGATTTCGCCGCGAGTATATAACTCAATTCCTCATAATGCTCCGTATAATGTTTTGGTGATTCGATTAGTCGATGGCTTAAGTGCATAACTTTGAAAGGGGCGTATTGTGAAGGTTATGTTTTATAAAAAAATTTGGATATATGATACATATTTTGTGTTTGAGTTACCTATTATCCATACATTTTTGCCACCATCAGTTTTTGCGTTCAAATTTAATTAGTTTGGACATATATATAAAAAAAATATATGCTACAAATTTTGACAAGAAATTTTTTCTATATAACTTTATTCCAAAGCTATTCTTGAAATATTATTCAAATAAATTCCAAGACTGTTAGAAAAATAACTATTTTCAATATTTGTCCATTCAAGTGCATTTTAAAATATAATAAGTACTCTTGAATGTTTGTATTCTATTTCTACGATGAATTTATAATTACGTTATTTAAATATTTTAATATTCACAGATATATTCTGTTAGCTTTCTACATAATTAATTTCAAAAAATTATATTTAATATTATAACTTCAGGAATTAAATTAATGCGAATATCATCAAAAAACTATAAGAATATCATCAAAAAACTATCTTACTTAGAATATTCAATATTATTGACTACTAAGTTACTTTTCAGAAAATCTAAAGATATGTAGAAACATTACTAAAAAGTTTTAAGAGATTTTGCTAGTCAGTACCCAATCATATTTAATAAAAGTATAATATCAATCAACTAAAATTATTTACGCACCTTCTACAATCCAGAAAGCTTCTTGGCAAATGAATACTGAACATTTAGGATTATGTTGAACATTTTTGGAAGATATCTCTTTTCATAAGAGGGATGAGCAGAAACAAAATTTGTATTCATTTGCCAAGATGCTTTCTGGATTGTTAAAGATGAGTAATTCTTTTTTGTTGATTGATATTATATCTTTATTAAATGTGATTGGGTACTGACGAGCAAAGTATCTCTTGAAACTTATTTTTTAGTAATGTTTTTACATATCTTGAGATTTTCTAACGAGTAACTTAGTTAAATATTCAATAATGTTGAATATTCTAAGTTAGATAGTTTTATGATGGAATTCTTAGGATTATGTTAAACATTTTTGGAAGATATCTGTTTTCATAAGAGGGATGAGCACAAACAAAATTTTGTGTTCTCAAAATATTCAATTTATAGGATTTTTGTTAATAATTTATATTCATTGAATTTGTTATCTCATTTGGATGTCTTATAATTAATGTTTGTTTTATATGTCGTTTGATATAAGCAGTGCTTATATGATAAAAATTTAATTCTTGAAGTTTTAATATAGAATATAATTTTTTGAAATTAAATATGTAGAAGGCTAATAGAATATAACTGTAAATAGTAAAATATTTAAATAATTTTATATAAATTCTATCAAGTACATACCTCCATTTATTTTATTTTCATTATAATTATGTGAAGTGAAACCAGACTTTAGATTTGGTGAGGGTTTTGTTTTATGTTATTAATTTTTATTGGCACTAACAGATGTATGTCTAAGTGCCATTATAAACGATTGAATGTGAATTAATTCGAGAATTTGAAGTAAATTTGAATACATTTTTATTTGAATGACTGAATAAATAAATTTGAATTGGGGCCATCCATCCTTCTTTGGCTATTATAACTTTCGAAAAAGTAGAGGTGAATTTGGGAAATTTTCTGAATACATTCCATAACCAGTATCAAAATATGCTCATGAGTTTCGAAATTGTTTCAATTATAAATTTTGTGTATCCAAAATATCGAAATATGCACAACCTAACTAAATGAAATGAAGATAGACTTATTATCCAGAATTATTAGAAAATATACCCCATGCAAAAATACGAAAGTAGGGAGGAACATATAATATTACAAAAAAATTCCAGAAAGTATCCTTTACATTTAGCTGAAAATTTGCTCAAGTTCACTAATAAAATTGGTTTAAAAATCTATATATCAAGTTTTGAATGTTGTCAACTATTGCATTTTCCGAATGACTTTCGAAATGGCTGATATAAACTGGTGAAATCTGTTCAAGTGTATTCGGGCATGTGAATGATGGTGACGTCAGAATGATGCTATAAGGAACACTGAGCCATTGAATTGTGATCTTAGTAGTTTTCTTAACTACAGACATATATTTCATTCAGTTGGTATTTGTATGCTGCACGTACAACGAGAAAGCAAATAAGATTCGGAAATTATTATAAAAATTTATTGTTTAAAAAATTATAAAAGCCAAATAAGTGAATTGAGTATCTCTTATCTTCCTAAAACAGCAAATATAATTCCAGCCAAAACTGGGGCAAAGAGTGGATTTATGTGGAATCCAGAGTTTCCACACAGTTCAGTAGAACACGTTGTACAATTATTAGCTGTATTTTTGCAGATATCCTGATGGTCGCAGCCTCTAGTGAGTAAATCTGCAACAAAATTATTTTTCGAATAATTTAACTATCAAAGCTACTGACATAATTTAAATGTAGATTTTATTCAAACTGTGTTTTTTTTGGCCCACACTACTTTATTTCCTATAATTTCGTTCCTTTCAAATTTCTTATCAGCTCAATAATCTTAAATTCAGAATTGAATCTTGAAACTTCTACAATATGTATTGCATATTATTCACTAAAATATAAACATTATATCGCAATATATATAATTAATACAAAATATTCTTTAAAGTCTACAAAAAAAAAATCTGCTCTTCTGCATAAAACGTATAAATAAGAATGTAACTCATCAGCTCAATAACTTTAAATTCAATATTATATCTGGAACGCCTTTAATTTATAATGCATTAATATTTACCCTGTGATCTACAAAACTTTGTCGAGTTTGTTTGACTATGGAATTGTTATACAGATGTATGTTACACTGTCTCCATTTGTAGAAATTTCTATTACCATAGCCTCATACTCCTTATTATTAACGCTTGTTATTTACAATTTTCCATAACAGTTAAGAAGTATTAAGAATGGTTCGTTTTATCGTGGGCACTGTATATAAGAACATAGTTCTAGATATGGTTTTACAAATTTTGATTCCATGTAGGATTTTAAACGTATTATTCCAATATTTTCGTCTAATTCTATAAATTTTAAAAAGCATATTCTCTCCCTTCCGGAATTCTGTCATTAATACTTTGAGAATGGCGTATCTCTCAATTTCTTATACATCAGACTTTTTCAATAATGCTTAATAATTTTTGGGCTTTTTTTCATTTCATATCTTCTAATAGTATTTGTGCCATGATGGTTTCTGGGTTCTTGCTTTTTGTTTTTAATTTGATTTAAATAGAATAAAATAAGAAGGAATGGTTTTTTACTTGATAGAAGGATTATTACAAATATGAAAATCAAAACAGATTTATTTATTTATTTATTTATTTAAATTTACGTGTCTCGACTACTATGGCCATTGACACGAGGTTACAATGAGAGTAAACAATATAACGTTAAACAGATTTAATCTGTTGTCTTCTGTTGTATTCCTAAGATTCACCGAGTAAGTCTATACATTGTTTATTTGATTTTATTATATTTTTTATATGTAATGTTGAACTGATCTTATCGTAACTTTAATTATTTCTTGAGAATGTGCTACATGTTTTGAGATTTTTTGAAGTAATTTATTTAAATATATTGAATATTTCAAATAAATTAGTTTTTGAGAAGTTCTTGAAATTATGTTTTATATTTTTGAGAAAGGGTTATTTTTCATTCATATGGGATCGGAAAACAACATTTTGTAACAAACAGGGCTTCGTAAGTTTGTCTGAAGAGTTCATTACGCATGCCTGGAACGAAACAAAAAATGTTTGCTTATTTATATTTTAATTTTAATTGACAGTTTGTATTCGTTGGTTTTTCTTAATTCCGTTTGATATTGTATGATGAATTTTGACGTCTATTAAATATGAGCAGTGCTTATAAAGACATTAATTTAATTCTTAAAGTCTCTTCAAAGAATTTTTTGAAATTAAAATTGTAGAAGACAACAGATTAAATCTGTTTTGATTTTCATATTTGTAATAATCCTTCTATCAAGTAAAAAACCATTCCTTCTTATTTTATTTTATATATAATATATAATTATATTAGGTTTTTTAAATAAAGAAATTCATTATACAGTGTTGCACGGTTTTAACTGAGGCCAAGTGCCTTATAAGCTTTGTATGATTCTGGGAACGTGGAACATAAGCACCTTGGATCTATGAAAGTGTTTACTTTTATTTTCTATTGAGGGCCGTGTATTCCTAAGATTCACCGAGTAAGTCTATACATTGTTTATTTGATTTTATTATATTTTTTATATGTAATGTTGAACTGATCTTATCGTAACTTTAATTATTTCTTGAGAATGTGCTACATGTTTTGAGATTTTTTGAAGTAATTTATTTAAATATATTGAATATTTCAAATAAATTAGTTTTTGAGAAGTTCTTGAAATTATGTTTTATATTTTTGAGAAAGGGTTATTTTTCATTCATATGGGATCGGAAAACAACATTTTGTAACAAACAGGGCTTCGTAAGTTTGTCTGAAGAGTTCATTACGCATGCCTGGAACGAAACAAAAAATGTTTGCTTATTTATATTTTAATTTTAATTGACAGTTTGTATTCGTTGGTTTTTCTTAATTCCGTTTGATATTGTATGATGAATTTTGACGTCTATTAAATATGAGCAGTGCTTATAAAGACATTAATTTAATTCTTAAAGTCTCTTCAAAGAATTTTTTGAAATTAAAATTGTAGAAGACAACAGATTAAATCTGTTTTGATTTTCATATTTGTAATAATCCTTCTATCAAGTAAAAAACCATTCCTTCTTATTTTATTTTATATATAATATATAATTATATTAGGTTTTTTAAATAAAGAAATTCATTATACAGTGTTGCACGGTTTTAACTGAGGCCAAGTGCCTTATAAGCTTTGTATGATTCTGGGAACGTGGAACATAAGCACCTTGGATCTATGAAAGTGTTTACTTTTATTTTCTATTGAGGGCCGTGTATTCCTAAGATTCACCGAGTAAGTCTATACATTGTTTATTTGATTTTATTATATTTTTTATATGTAATGTTGAACTGATCTTATCGTAACTTTAATTATTTCTTGAGAATGTGCTACATGTTTTGAGATTTTTTGAAGTAATTTATTTAAATATATTGAATATTTCAAATAAATTAGTTTTTGAGAAGTTCTTGAAATTATGTTTTATATTTTTGAGAAAGGGTTATTTTTCATTCATATGGAATCGGAAAACAACATTTTGTAACAAACAGGGCTTCGTAAGTTTGTCTGAAGAGTTCATTACGCATGCCTGGAACGAAACAAAAAATGTTTGCTTATTTATATTTTAATTTTAATTGACAGTTTGTATTCGTTGGTTTTTCTTAATTCCGTTTGATATTGTATGATGAATTTTGACGTCTATTAAATATGAGCAGTGCTTATAAAGACATTAATTTAATTCTTAAAGTCTCTTCAAAGAATTTTTTGAAATTAAAATTGTAGAAGACAACAGATTAAATCTGTTTTGATTTTCATATTTGATTTAAATAAGTTTAAATGTAGATATTCGGTTTAAAACCAAATATTCTGTGTGTTGATCCTACTTCTTAAAAGAATTTTGAAATAACACTGGACCAACAAGCAGGTCTCAGCTTCTCAAAAGTATTTATTTGAATCGGTACTTGCTTAATGGAAATCAATTTTAATTGAATGAAATGATGAAAAATATTTCCACCATTTTTCAAGCGACTAATACAATTTTTGAAATGTCATAGTTTGCCATCGATTTTTTATATGAATTTTTGTGTTAAGAAAATGAAAAAAATCCCATATGCTTATGCACTAACAGCTGCATAAATCTTCAGTTCATCGGTAAGATTCAGAAAATATATTTTCAGTTGTTTCTGTACACACAATCTTAAAGGCAAAATTTCCTTAAATTAATTAATTCTTGATTATCATTCTTTGTCTAAGAGAAATGGGACTGAATATATTATAGATGAATGGTTCCCATTACTTACTTGTTTTTGGATTGTAAATAGTGGAGCAAACTTGGTCTTTTTCACATGGTATACCAGGTCCATCTGTTCTTGTACGACAGTTTGTCGCATTATTCATATTAGTCACATCAGTAGCATTGGGATCTATGTATTCAGTACATGCTATACAATTTAGAGCAGCCACTGAAAAATTACAATTCATTAGGTCCTAGCTTCTATATCGATGTAATTAAGTGAGAATAATATTTTCAATAACGAAATGGACTACATAAAATACTTCTACTAATAGGTGAGCATGCGTGAGCTGTGAACGTAAATCTCCGTGCTCCTCAAGAATTAATTCATTTTCGAGTGTTAATAAGGCCAAAATTTTCGAAAACCATATCAATTGACCTATAAAGGAATAATATCGGAATATATTATAAGTTGTGCAACATAATGGGTACGAGAAACAAAACAATTGCTGACCTTGAAAGGACTTTTCAAAGTCAAATGAAAGAGTTCGAAGAGAAGCTGAAAAGTGTTCAAGAACCTGGTGGATTTGTACAAGGTACCATTTCCATCGAAACTCTGAAGATGGAATTCGAGGCTTTCAGGCTGGAAATATCTACTAAGCTGGAAAAAATTGCGGAAGGGCTGGAGCAGAAAAATTTCTCCAAAAATATTCTGATCTACGGTATAAAGGAAGATAGAGAGGAAGACATCTTTCCCACAATAATAGATTTATTCAAAAATCAGTTAAATATAGACATCGATAAGAACCAAATAAGCAGTTGTTATCGAATTGGTAAAAAACCCAGCGGTCCGAGACAAAACATATCCAAACATAGACCGATTGTTGTTGAATTCGTGTGCCAGTGGATGCGGGATATCGTGTTTGCCAGAAAATCGAAACTAAAGGGCAGTGGTGTTGTTTTAGTGGAAATGCTTGTGAAAAGTAAGCTGCTTCTCTTCAAGAAGGTTAGAGAAAAATACAGGAATAACTGTTGGAATATTAGAGGTAACATTAAAGTTGTTGTAAACAATAAAATCGTACAGATTGAGAGTGAGGAACATTTCAGTCGACTCGAGACTAATTGAAAACTCTCACTATCTTTGGTTTGATTTCTCGGCTTTTCAAATTACATATATATTCTTGTTTTTTCTTGGGGAGTTGGGGTTATTGGGCGTTTGAAAACTTTCGTTTTTCTTAAATTTCTGTGAGTCTTTGTCTTGCCATTATTTCAGATATTATAGAGTCGTTAAATTGTCTTCAACGTTTATTTCTGTCAATATTCTTAGTGTTATTTCTTGTTTTCGAATTTAACACTTTTATTCTAGTTTTTGTTAGTTCATTCTGATTAATCATATAAACAAGTGAATGACTCATCTCAAATAGCCTCTATGAATATGAAACGGGATTAACTATTCAAATATAAAAATGGATGTACTCAAATTGGCTCACTTAAATGTAAGAACTTTAATTGGACATTTTACAGATTTTAAAAACATGTTATTATTTCACTCTTTCGATATAATAGTTCTCAATGAAACTAGGTTAGACGGCAGTATTACCAGTGATATGGTTGATATTCAGGGGTATGAGTTTATTCGTTGCGATCGCAGTAGACAGGGTGGTGGTGTAGGAATTTACATTAGATCTGATTTGGGGTATGGTGTTCTTAAAGTTGGGGGTTCCATAGAGCAAATTTGGCTCAAAATTGTTTCACCTGATTGCGATTTGGCATTAGGGGTAGTTTATAGACCTCCAGACATCAGTAATAGGATATTCTGGCAATTATTCGAGGATGAATATGAATATGTAAATACACAGGTTGGTAAAATAATTTGTATGGGTGATTTTAATACAAATTTGTTGGTGGCAAATGGTGAAGCGAGTTTTGTGAAAGAAAGAATTGATTCTCTTGGTCTCTGTCAGTTAGTAAGTCAACCAACAAGAATTACCAACCATTCGGCTACTCTCATTGATTACATATTGGTGTCTGATTCTCATAGTGTTTCAGATATTAAGATTATATCTACCGACGTTGACACTGATCATGAACTTGTTTCCTGTGATTTCCACATTGACGTGAGAAAGAAATGTCCCATATTTAAAACTATCAGGGACTTCAAAGGTTTCAATTATAATCAATTCAACTCAGAACTTCAATCTATACCCTGGAGAAATATATTCGATATGGACGACATAGACCGAAAGATTGACTTTATAAACTCTAATATAACAGCTTTATTAGATATTCACGCACCGTTTCGAACTGTTAGAATAACAAGAAGATATGCTCCTTGGCTCACCGATAGTTTAAGAGAAATGATGGACTTGAGAAATAAAACTCTGGCTCGTTATAAAAAGTTCAAATGTCCAAATGATTGGCTTCTCTACAAGAAAATTCGAAATGTAGTGTCATTGGCGGTGAGGAATGAAAAGAAAGCTTATTTTCGCACTATTCTTAACACCAAGGACACTAAGGAGTTTTGGTCAAATCTTAAAAACCTCAATATTTTCAATAGAAAATCAACTGAACTTCCCGGAAAACTGAAGGATGCTAATAAAATAAATCAACATTTTATAGATACTATTCCGAAAATCGCTAAGGACAAGGAGCTTCTCGATTTCTATACAAATAATCTCAGGGATTCGAATGTAGTTAATTTTGTATTTCGCGAGGTAGAAGAAACCGAAATCCTCGAAATAATAAAAAATATCAAGACCAAGGCTTTCGGACATGATGGAATTAATATATCGACAATTAGGTTGTGCAGTCCGTTCATTCTTCCTTTTTTGACGCATGTTGTCAATTTCTGTTTGAATAACTCGGTTTATCCAAGCTCTTGGAAAAGAGCCCTTATCATTCCCCTACCTAAACACTCTAACCCATCCACGTTGGATGATATTCGACCCATTAGTTTACTTCCAACTCTATCCAAAATAATCGAAAAAGTGATGTACAAGCAATTGCTAGAATACTTAGAAAGAAATAAGATCATACCCAATTCTCAATCCGGTTTCAGACCTGGTCATAGTTGTTGTACTGCTTTACTTAATATAACAGATGAAATTTTCACTTCTATTGATCAGGGGGAACTTACCATCTTAACTTCACTCGATTATACGAGAGCTTTTGATTCCATAGACCACAGACTTTTGATTGCTATATTGCATTATATCGGATTTTCTCAAGATGCTATAAATTTACTAGCAAGTTATGTTGAGTGTAGATCTCAAGCAGTAGTTGTTGGAGATGAAGCATCAGCTTTTTTGAACTTGAGTTGTGGAGTTCCGCAGGGATCTATTTTGGGGCCTTTGCTTTTTATAATATATATATCGTGTTTTGTTCACGTGTGTACTTCGGCAGCTTCTTTTTTTTATGCAGATGATAGCCGACTCAAATTGTCCTTTAAACCTCATGAATGTCAACAGGCTATAACGGCCCTCAATTTCGATTTAAGTCGCATATTTGAGCTTTCTAGAAAACACTGCCTCCGCTTGAATCCTAATAAATCTGTTTGTCAAATATTTGGGAAGAAAAGTCAAAGGATCATGTTTTTGGAAAGGTACAGTCAAAGCATTATAATGGATGGAGATGTCATTGGCTTTGTGGAGAGTGCTAAAAATTTAGGCTTGATAATTGATAGTGACTTACGTTTCACGAAGCATGTATCTGATTGTCTGAGTAAAGCTTATTTAAACTTGAGACTCCTATATCAGTGTAGGGACTATATCTGCAGGTCAAGCAGGGTTGTGCTTTGTGAGTCGTTGGTGCTTTCTCATATGAATTTTTGTGATGTTGTTTATGGCCCATGCTTGAGGGTTTCTGATGTGAATCGTGTCCAGATGCTTCAAAATCGTTGTCTGAGATTCATTCACGGTATAAGAAAGTACGAGCCAGTAACATATACCCTCAAGAGCACCGGTTGGCTAAACATGGAACATAGGCGGTATTTGCACTCATCGGTTCTGTTTTTTAAAATTGTCAATCGAAGAACTCCGGTAGCACTTTTTAATAAAATATTTTTTCGATGTAGCGTACACTCAAGGAATATTCGTTCTAAATTCAACATTTCCATCCCAAGACACTATACTGATCTGTTCACGAGATCTTATTCCTATCAAATAGCAAAAATTATGAACGAGTTGAAATTTGAGTACAGAAATATCTCATTGGACAAATTCAAATTACATATCATGAACAATTTTCACAATGATCCTTTATATAACTGAATCATTCGTATAAACTTATTAGAACATCTGACGTATTTGACTTAATATACGAGAATATTGTTTGAGGTGAGGCTTTTGACCATGCAGTTTTCAGTGTATGTACGGCATTGATAGACTCACATTTTTATAATTTGTTATGCTCATAATTTTTTTTCATTTATGTTCTGAATTTTGGGGGGTTAGATGGAAGAGTAGACGTATGATTTCTTTATGTTCTTATCGAATAACTAACTCTATTTTGTTCTGAGATCATACGAGCTAAATCTCGCCCTCAAATAAGTAATTTTTCTTTGTAAACTTCGTATTGTGATAATAAAGACCATTTATTATTATTATTATTATTATTAATATCGCTTTTCACATTTAGTATCGAGAAACCTACAATCGCGACTTCAGTTCGTAAGATTAAATTAAGATTCTAACATTTTATTTTTCCTTCTGACCCTTTAGAGGTGACACGAAAGCTTACGACTATCATAATTTCAGAAACAATAAGGAAATTTCTAACGCAATTTTTGAGTGTTAGTAGATCTTTTCAGAAATGATTCTCAAATGCAAGAAAACAGGTCTGAATGAACCTTCGCTGAATTAGAACACTCAAGCAATTCAATTGAAAAACATCTCAGGAGAGATCATCGAGTTCAATTGTTACGTCAAGCCAAGCTAATAATCGAATACTGTATTTCATGCAAATTCAAAAATTCATGATCAATACATAAGAATCTCTAATAACTAATTTTTACTCAACTAGACCGCAAAGATTGATTAATAATAAGACTGAATCATATTGTAAGGAGCAATATTTTGAAAATTTTCCAAACTAAGACAACAGCCTCCTTTCCTGAATGTAATCATTTCGATTTCGTTTTTTCTCGCTTCCTTAATTTGTTGTAACTATTCTTGTAATGATTTGAATGACAAGTATCAAATCTGTTATCACGCATCCACATCTGAACGTGGTAAGAATATTTGCGGAGGTATGATTTCCTCCGCAAAATGTCGAAACAGGTCAATTTTTATTTGAAGGGAGACATATTTTGATTCCAAATTCGTGGGTACGATCATCCTCCAAAGCAAGGTGGCAAAAACCTCAAGAATTTTAAATGACAATACGGATCAAGTGATTTTGAAATACTTTTATGAATATGCTGAAAAAATTACGTGTAGTTTTCGTTTTAGTATTAAAAACTCTTTGGAAGTAATGAGTGAAGTGTATTAAGTGCTCGAATTTCTGAAAGAATTTTAATTAATGAGAAATTCAAATTGTGTCATTTCCTAAACAGTAATAGTGTCCTACTTCAACTTTCTTTCATACATTCTGTAAAATTTGAGGTGTTTCCATTAAAGGCTATCACAGTTCTCTCGAAGATCTTCTAAAATAGCAGGCTACAGAATCTAAGAGAAAATGTTGATCAAGACACACACCATTTATGGGAGAACAATACTCAACAGTTGATCAAATTTTCAAAATTCAGTCAACAAGAATGTGGTACATGACCTGTTTTGGTGGTTATATCAATAGCAGCTTCAATATAGTGATTATAGAATGAGCTATGATAAGAGAAGGTTCTTTGAATGGGGACAGGGCAACATACATCTGTATAACAGTTCAAAAATCAAATAAGGTTACGTTGATCGCTGGGACAGAAGAAGCAGACATTCACATATTTCGAAGCTTATTGGATTCAACCATAAATGAGCTCTTATGTCCAACAAATATAAGTCAGCCACGCACCTATATTCATTAATATTTTATCAAACACTAGTGCAACCTAATGTATGCAAATATTTATACACAACATATTCTAGTGAGCTAATTCAAGCAAAGAAGCGTATTACCGATTCTTTCGAACGTTACAAACACCTTATTTATTCTGAAGTCATATCCAATTAAGTCATGATGACCACAGTTGGTATTTTTTTTTCAGATGATGATATATTTATGGGATAAAGATATAGTATAAATCTATAACTAAATACAGTCTATTGCCGTCTTCCCGTCAACCTTCTCCACACCTGTCAATCTAGAGCGTCATCAACTTCTCTATCAAGAGTCTCCATTGCTTCCTTTATTGTTTTCAGGATTTCCTTCGTCTGCCCCGTTTTCTTCTATAGGTGAAAACCTATAGGTGAAAAATATGTTTTGGCAACCTATCCTCCTGCATTCGAAGCACATGTACCATTTAAGGCTTCTGTTTTCTATCTGTTATAGTAGTGTCTCTTCTGCCTTCATAATGTGTCTTATTTCGCTATTAGTTCTTCTTTCCATTCTTGATACACCAGCACTTCTTCTGAGGAGGTTCATCTCCACTGTCTAAATTTTTCTCTTAGAGTTTGCAGTAAGTGTCTTTATCTCGTAGCCATAGCATATTACCGGTTCTACCAGTGTTTGGCCTAGTCTTTCTTTGATATTTTATGATATCTTTCGATCCCACCAAAGACCATTCAGACATCCAATTACCTCTTTGCTATTTTGAATATTTTCTCCTTGCCAATGCCATCCTTGTTAATTATAACACTCAGGTACCTGAATTTGTCAACTTCTTGGGTTGATGAGTACATCGGTATTGATAACCAAGTACTCCGTTTTCTCCAAACTAACTTGTAGTCTCCATTTCTTATATCCATCATAAAGCCTCTTTATTATAAACTCCCGATCGTAGGAGTCTTATGCAATCACAACCTGTTCATCAGCGAAGCTGAGTGAGAATAGTGTTCCATTCCCAATAGGTACTCCCATCCCCTTGCATCTCCTCTTTCAATATTTCAGTACTACTTCGACATAGGCATTGAAAAACAAGGGAAACAAGCTGCATCCCTATCTTGAACCCTTTGTGGTCTTTATAGGGTTCGAGAGTCTATGTCCGATTTTCACATAATAATGATTTTCTCTGTAGAGTTCTTTTATGAGTTTGGGAAGTGCTCCATCTACTTCTACGGTTTCGAGAGTTTCCCAATTTTTTTCGATGTATTAAATCGTAGGTTTTCTCAAGATCTATAAACGCCGAATGGATTCCTTGATTTACTGTTTTTTCCATTATCTGCTGCAGAATGAAGAGGCTGTTCATGCATGATTTGCCAGGTGTAAAGCCGCTCTGATCCTCTGATATTTTATGGCCAATGCCATCTCTCGGCTTTTTCTGGAGAATTTTCCCAAACAGCCAAGACACCGAGCTTTTTATACTCAGGCCTCTGTAACAGCGTGTGTCATTACTGTTTCTTCTTTTGAAGATGGACGCTATGTGAGCTACTTTCGATGGACCAGGCAATTTATTTTTCTCGCAGTATTGATTGAATAGACGGGTCAATCGACCTTTTAGGTTTTGGGTGCCATACTTCAACAATTCAGCTAAAATATTACCTGGACAACATCTGTTTTCATTTTCTTGAGCCCTCCTTCCATATCTATTTCATATATTGTTACAAAAATACCAGCACTTTCGTCATCCTCTTCTTCCGCCATGAATTATGGTCTGTTGCATGTCCATTTTATTGGACATGGACATTGGAGTTTTATTGTCAGTTTGATTGGGTTTTAATTGTTTGATAATTCTCCAGACTTTCTTACTCCGTGTATCTCCTATAAGACTCTACCCGTTGACATTTTCTTTACCACATTTTCGTTCTTTCCTTCTTAATCGCTGATCTGACTTCTCTCTTCTTTTGTTTATATTGATCCGAATTTACTTTAGTTTGATCTGTAAGCCATTTCTGGAAGTTTTTTTTTTGTTTTTTATTCATTAATTCTTTGATGTTTTCTGTCAGCCACATTGAGTTGTCTCCTCGATTTTGTTTTTGTTCTTCTACTAAAATCCTTTTTCAACATTGTTCAATATATTTAGCTCTGCTAGTGCTGAATAAACTTTTGAAATACGATTAATAAGGAGCATGAGCTCGCTGGGTATGTTTTGTATGTATTTGCGTGTACTAATTTTTGATGAAAACTTAAGTGTTCTTATGCAAAGCGAATACACATCCGTGGTCAAGTTAACAAACTGGTGGAAAACATTCCAGGCAGTTATTGATGGACGTGGTAGTTCAATGTGTTGTGGATGACTTCAAGTATAAATTTTTGAAACTTTTAGGATTTCGGATATTGTATTCTATGTTATTGTGAATCATCATTTCGTTAAAATCCTATTATTCTAACCCGAAATATTTTATATATACAGATTTCAAAATGAAATTCAGTTCTCTGAAAAACTTTTGACGAGCTGTTCAATTAAAAGTTGAAGTCTGCTTATTTGCGGTTATGTTTGGATCTTATCTAATTTTTTTAAAAGATGAGGATCATGAAATATTTCAATAACTATTTTACTCTCGCACAAATATTCATACCTAAAGTTCAAATAAATAACTTTTTTTCGTTTAGCTTAAAGTTTTTCGAAACTTCATTTGTGATTTAATGAACATTTCCTTCACTATCATCCTCTTTTCATACTTTCAAATATTCCATTTCATAGCAAAAAACAAAAAATTATTGAAAGTGTAAAATATATAGAGAAATTATTTCAATTAATTTTCTGTTAATTGCGTCTAACAGTTACTCTAGTGTTAATACAAAATCACGCAACATTATTGTCCTAGTTTGAGTGCTTTAAAGTTTACACCATAACGTACTATATTTTAGGAATACAGATATATGAGATTGTAGTTCAAATAACGTTAAAAATGCTTTCGAACATTTATTCAATAAGTGTAAAAAAACTGATCCTGTACACTTTATATTTGACCACTCCCAAATTTAGTGACTTTTTCAAAGAAATTATTTGAATTTAATCATTCCTTATGATTCTTGATAGTATCGGGTGGTTTTTTTATAGTGATAGAAATTTAAATTGAAATAAGATACATTCAAATTAAGATTAAAGAAAATTTTTTTTATTTGAACGAGACTCTCATGACATTTATGTTTTGAAAATAATTTCCGGCATATGTCCATCACGAGTAGCTCTGACGAACCGCATTCGACCAGACCAATTTCGGACCATTTTTTCGAGTAATTCAGGCCTTATTTCATCAATAACACCATAACAGTTATGTTGGCTTCCAAAGCGTCTATTGTTTCTGTTTTATCAGCATAAACCAATGACTTGACATAACCTCAAAGAAAATAATCCAGTGGAGTTATGTGGCATGATCTTGGAGGCCAATTAATCGGACCATTTCTCGAAATAATGTTATCACCACATCTTTGTTTCGATAAATCAATTGTTACGGTAGCAGCATGAGGTGTAGCACCATCTTGTTGGAACCAAAACACTTCTGAGTCGATACCATTCAAATTTTGAAACGAATAATCATTGATCATCGATCTATAACGAGCACCATTCACTGTATCATTAGCTCCAGCATCGTTTCTAAAGAAATATGGACACAGGATGCCTCCAGCGTGTAAACCACACCATACAATGGATTTTTCAGGATGCAATGGAACCTGCAGAGCTTCTTGAGGATTATTTTCACTCCATATACGGCAATTTTGCTTGTTTACATAGCTGTTCAACCAGAAATGAGCTTCAATACTAAACACCATTTTACGATAAAAAAGTGGATCAAATTCAAGCAGTTCTAGAACCCATTAGCAAATAAAAGACGCTTATTATAATCAACTGGCTTCAGTTCTTGAACCAGTTGGATCTTGTATGGGTGTAGACCAAGATCTTTATGCAAAATTCTCCTTGCAGTGGATGCACAGAGTCCAACTTGTTGTGAACGTCGACGAATAGACAAACCTGGATCATCATTAACACTATGACTTAAGCAGCGATATTTTTTTCTGTACGTACAGTTCTTTGTCTTGTTGTTGTTGCATCCAGTAGAGAAAATGTTGTCCGAAATCTATCGATATGTCGACAAATAAGCTGCTCTGATGGACGATTATGTAAACCATAAATTTCACGAAGTACTCTATGAGTTTGGCGAATAGAACACTGATTTTGAAAACAAATTTCAACAATTTGTAAACGTTGTTGCGGCGTGAGTCTTTCAATGATAATTTGTCAATGGCTACTGAAGAGAAATGTTAAAACAACATAGCTTCTACCTTATATCAAATCACAGTTATCCCTATCGAAATTTCTATCACTCTAAAAAAAAAAACACCGGATACAATTCAACCATATGTACATAGGACATATGTATTGAGGATCTATTCGATGCTGATGTTGAACATCTTATGTTGATAAGTTGAAGAGACAATATGTTCAAGAATATCTTGGGCGTGGCAAATAAAATATTTTTCGACTTCAGCGATTTCCGAACAACGTTTCTTCATTCTTAGGTACACTCACAAGGTGTCAAACCACGTGCCGTCACAGCATTCAATTACGTAAAATAATGATCAATATTTTTTGACTTACCTGTGGATACTGCAAATATGAAAAATCCCAAAAAACATAAACTATTTTTGAGACCCATCTTCTTGAATTGGTTGAGACACACTTTTCTGAACTTTCCTTCAGTTTTGTGGCAACCTTTAACTGTATTAAACACCTCTGGAAATAAACCGTCTGAGTGTATCAAATAATCAGTTCTTATCTTTGGTATGAATCATCATGATGGAGGGAAATAGCGTTTTGATTCGAGGTTTTTCCAATGTGTACCTATTTGCTCTATTTATTTTGAAGATATGTATGATTGGAATGTCTCGTCGGCAGTACGTTTCCGTAATCTAAAATAAACGAATATGTTTAATATAGCCAGTTGAAGAGTTTGCTCTTTCTCGTCATATGTCGATTTTCATACGATGCTATTTTCTGCTTTCGAGAATATGCAAAATTTTTGTGATATTAATTCCCTCGATAAAATAAATTGCTACACAAATGTTAAGGAAGTTCACAAATTTTTGGATTGTTTTCAGAGTGCCTTTGTTTAGTCATCCAGTTTACTTGCAGGATAAGTCAACATAAATTGAATAAATTTTCGAAGTTTTTTCTCAAATACTATGAATATTAACGGAAATAATTCTATGAGACCACTACAAATTTCAATAAAAATCGAAAATTTTCTAGAATTGAATTAAATTAAATGTCTCAGACACATATGTGTGGCAGTCAAACGATAAAAAATAAAAACAATATATTGGATGTTCATGAATAATTCCGAATCAAAATATTCACCTCATAAATTCTAAAAAGTCTTCTTTAATTGTTTTTTTAATTATAATAATTTCTTTGCACGCATGCGCGTGGCAGTTTTCAGATATTGAGTCTCAAATCGTGTGTTCTCTTTAAAATTGTCCTGTGGAGGAGCCTAGTTTGATAAATGCTGTAAACGTTTCTTTCAGTTTGCTTCAGGCCGAATATATATTGAATAGAGGGAATGTAGAAATATATTTCTTCATTCATTGTTTTCGATCAACATCCAAATAACTTCAGACTGGTGCCTAAATGGGTAAGAATTTCAAGTGCTCTTTATGCGGAATGTGCAATATAATTTTTAAAAGGAAATAAAAACCTTTTTAAAATCTAAATACAGATTTTTTTGCAATGGAATTTGTTAGTAATGAATATTTATCCGAAACAGAAGTCTCGTATAATGTTTCTTTTTTTTCGATCTCTTTAGAGCGTTTGATTCGTTTAATTTTACTTTATGTTGATTAAATATTATAATTTGGGATTAAGGGGTATTTTTTTCATTTGGCCGAAAAGTTATACTCCTACATCATATCGCACTATTAATAAAGTAAATTAAACAATTGGCTTAAGTTTCACTGTTTATTTGATGTCTGTTGGCATAAATGTTTCGGGTTTTCAGACCATTTTCACAACTGAAGAGAACAAAACTTAAAATCCTATTTATAATGGTAGGGTAGATCACAGGTACAATTTTGAATAGTGTAAAAATATGGTGTTAATTCGATCCTAATCTTTTACAGATAAGAGCAATGGAGATAAATTAAATTCAAGTTATTATTCATTTTTGATTGGTAGTTTCTTTCCATGTGCTAAACAAATTTCCACACTTTCTAAAAGGTACATTCTTCTGCTTTTCTTACCTACATGTAAAATCATGTTAGTTCGGTCCTAATCTTTTACAAATTTTTGATTTTATTGACAGCAGACTAGGAAGAATTCAATTATCCACAAACTTCATCTATATGTTATGTATGATTGAATGTTTGCTTCAAGTAACATGTGAACATAATGACCTAATCATCTAGTTAAAATAGCGACATTTTCGTTGTGCCCAATCATAGTATGAGCGGTCATCGGTCATCTTCTTATCAGTGCACTGTTCTGTTTAATTAGTTGTCAAGATCCATGAAATGTTTAAATCCAGTAAAATTTAAGAAATTTATAAGTAAATTGCTATAGAGCAAATTTAAAATTAAACTATTCAGTAATAGAATATCTTAATCATGATACCGTTATTAGAGAATGTTTTATAATTTGATATTATAATAAGATTGACGTTACCTTCACAAAATTGTTTAAGGAGATCAATAAATGTTATTATTATTATAAAGTCAAGGAGCAGAGTGCCAAATGTGGAATACCATATTATTCCATGGTGTCACTGATAACAATGGCACGATGAGGCAAAAAAAAACCTGGCTCAATAGATTCATGAAACAGACGATGATTTGGCAGACATTAATTTGGTCATTCATGTGGTCATGTCCAATAATTCTCTACCTTCATTAAAATACCAAACAGCAATTGTAACATTTCGAAACGTACACATCTACGATTTCTGGACGCCAGAGAAAAAGTCCATAAGCAAATACGTCGACTATCCTAAAACCGTCCATATTTTGATTTATTTATAAATAAGATCGACCTCCATGCAAGAAATTAACGAGCTTCTCTTGGTTTCAAAAAGCTTGGCTTGCTATATGGTGGCTCAATCACTTAACTTGAATAACTGAGATTGTTCATTCCGAGAAGTGCTACTCCTGACCCATAAAACATTGCTTCTTTCTCTATTGAACGATCGATCATGACGGCAGAAACTATAGTTCGTTCAAGTTACTAGTTGCATTTATTCGTGTTTGTTTCCCTAACTAAACAGATTGTAATGAGTTTTGAGAGCAAAGCTGAAGAAACTGATACGAAAATCAAATTCGTTGTTCGCGTGAATCGTTGATTGCGAAATGTAGCCACTGGACTACTGGAGATTACGTAATCGAACTGTGGGACAGAAATCAGAAGCTGAGTCAATTCAATGTGTGAATACTCCACATAGCCATTGATTTCCGGAAACGAAGCATCATTATATTCCAACAAATTTTACCCCTATGAGGACAGAGGACATAAAATATTTGGATATCAACCATATAAAATGATATTTACTGAAAATTCTGAAAGATACTTGTGCAATTTTAGCGGTCGTTCAATTTTAAAATTCGAATTTTTACTTGGTAGAAATTATTCATGACACACAAAATGAAACACCTACAGACCCTTTGAGGGGCATCTCCGCCTACTCTTTCAATTTATTTGAAAACAAGTTTTCAATGAAAACTCGGATTCTGCAAAACAAAAGTTTATTAATAAAATTTAAGGTATATAAAAAGAAAATATGAGAAATGAATGAGAATCAATAATAAAATGGAAAATATCTCAACAAGAGTAAATCAAGTTCAAAATACAAAAAAAAAATAAATCAATATTCATACCCAATAATCATGTATTATTTGACCAATCATTTACTCGGTTTTTTAACTTTGGTTCTACCGAGGAGAAGAATTTATAAGCAATGAAATATGCCATTCCACTACTTGGTGAGTAGCCTATTTATCTTTTGCCCATTTTTGAAGGTCTTAATAAAACAGAAATTATTGAATCATCTTTTTCGTTTCCCGACTACTGTTTCGGATTGATGGTGACTGTTGTTATGGTTAAAATTCTTAAAATATGAGAAATCTTTATGGAAACACATTCTCAATATATCATAGCAATAGATGACGAGTTGATGTTGATAAATGTCCCGCTACATTCTGGGCTACAGCAGCAATGGTTTCAGATGTGCTTACTAGATAAGAACGTGTACGGTTTGTTTTATCAAATAACAGTTTTCACGAACACGTTGAACCACGAATGGCCGTTTTCTTTCCTATTGAATTTTCTATTTTGGAAATAAGTTTTTAATAGTACACACTTTTGTTCAACCGTAAATCGACCCATTTCGTTAATGCCAAAAATGAAACTAACTTTCTGTCAAGAATGATAGAAGTGTTATTACACTCGAAATAACTACCACTTCAAATTCAAATGCTAGATGGCCCACCCTTTATTTGAAGCCCTTTGTTATATTATGCTATCGACTTCTTCAAACTATTAATAAAGTAAATAAAAACCACTTGGCTTGAGTTGCACTGTTTATTTCATGTCTATTGACATGTATGTTTCGGGTTTTTAGCCCATTTTCAAAACTGAAGAGAACAGAACTGAAAATCCCATTTATAATAGTAGGGTAGATAACCGGTACAATTTTGAAGAATGTAAAGATATGGTGTTCATTTGGTCCTAATCTTTTACAGATAAGAGCAATGTAGATAAATTGAATTCAAGTTATTCACTTGTAATTGGTAGCTTCTTTCCATGTGCTAAACAAATTTCCAAACTTTCTAAAAGGTACATTCTTCTGCTTTTCTTACCTACATGTAAAATCTCAGTTCTACTGATATCTATAAAATGATTTTTATTTAAACAATGTTCCGAAATACCAGTGCTATCTACTTATTTTATGTTTTTCTACCCCTTTGTTTATAGATCGTCCTGTCTGACCTATGTAAAATGCAGGGCATTCATTACATTATAATATACGGCTTTCTTCACACGTTTCAGGACAGTCTTTGCTATTGACTAAGGGTGAACTTAAGTTTTTCTTATTTGTACAAATAATATTAATATTATTTTGTTTTAGTCTACTGTAAATTTTTCACTAATTTGTGGTATGAAGTTTATGCTAAGAAATCTTTCTTTTTCCTTGTCCTGAAGAATAGGGTAGAGAGAAGCTTTTTATGCGATTTCTCAAAAATTAATTTATCTATTACGTTCCTATTGTAACCACTGTTCGACGCTAATGACTATAAAAATTTTATTTCTTTGCTAAACTTTTCTATTGAGAGAAGGGTTGATAGTAACCTGTATATAAGGAAGTGAAAATAAATAAATTCGAACGTAATAGGTGAATTAATTTTAAGTAGAAGCATATAAAAGCTCTAGCTTCTCGTAACCCTATTCTTCAGGACAAAGAAAAAGAAAAATTCATTAGCATAAACTTCATACCACAAATTAGTAGCAAAATTTGCAATAGACTAAAATAAAATAATATTAATACTTTTAGTACATATAAGAAAAACTTAGGTTCACTCTTAGTCAATAGCGAAGACTGTCGTGAAAAGTGTAAAAAAAGCGGTATATGCAAATTATATTGTAATGCATTGTACATAGATCAGACAGGACGATCTATAAACACAAAGGTAGAAGAACATAAAAAAAGTATATTGCATAAAAAATAAAATAACATCCGGATTTTCCGAACATTGTATAAATAACAACCATTTTATAGATTTCAATAGAACTGAGAGAACTGATTTTACACGTAGGTAAAAAAAGCAGAAGAATGGACCTTTTAGAAAGTTTGGAAATTTGTAAAGCATTTAGAAAGAAGCTTTAATCATAAATGACCAACTTGAATTTAATTTATCACCATTGCTCTTACTTGTAAAAGATTAGGACCGAACTAACACCATATTTTCACGTTCTTCAAAATTGTACCTGTTTTCTGTCTGACTTTAAATAAATAGGATTGTAAGTTCTGTTCTCTTCAGTTTTGAAAATGGGTTGAAAACCCGAAGCATATATGTCAACAGACATGAAATAAACAGTAAAACTTAAACCAAGTTGTTTCATTTACTTTATTAATTTAAAAATGTTTCACCAAGTGATATGCGAGTAACCAATATCATTCTACAAACTATAGCCAATTGTGTAGTTTCATTTTAACATTTTTTGTCAGAGTTCTCGTTGATGTTTTCGGGAATATTTATACAAGAGTAGTATTTTCCAGTCAATTTGAAAACGTGATTGATTCAAGAAGCAACAGATACAGGAATAATTTCCACAGCAGGAAAGAGTATGTACGGATGTATTTCCGTATGTATAAAGAAGGAGCAATATATTCGATGATGTTGAAATTCCAGTGATTGAAGAAATTCATTTACTTGGCTGAAATGAAATCGGGATGTATATTCAAATTTTGAGATAGATGAAAATTCCAATTTCCTTTAAAACGGCTGTTGCAATTGGAAATGTTGTATCATCGTATATTGGACATATCTTTTCGTGAATTCGGGACCCGCCACTGCCTAGCACAAGCTGGTGAGGGATCTTTCAACTTCTCGTTTCACGCATCATTCCACAGGGTCGACTTTAAAGAACCATCCAGGCCACATTCCAAGGAAGAACCGTTCCAATTGCTGGGGCCGCGAGTTGCGAAATAAAAAAACCATAAAAACAAATTCACTGGAGCTGACTAGATGAAATAACAACAGACTGCACGACAAAGAGCAAGAAATTTGAATTTCAAGAGCGTCATTAGGATTGAATATTGACTGATAAATTTACATATCGAAGCGAGGGGGATGTTCTTATGGCGAATTGAAAATACTGAGTCTATGGAGTATTCAAGGATTCACTTCTGCGGATCTCGGCAGGAACGGAACCAGGTGAAGATTCTACCGTCGACAATATGTCTCATACGTGTTTTGTCTATTTTGGAAAATAATTTCTTTGGTTTGGTCCATGGGTACCAGAAGATAGACAAATCTTTCTAGTTTCCTTGTAATGTGGCATTGGAACTGGCTTCTGGTGAACTTTTAGTTCGAAAAAACTCAATGCGTAACGCAAATTTATGAAAATGAATTGGCTTGCCACATTAAAAGGCCTAGTCTTTGACATTGTTCATATGATAGTAGATTTATTGTGAAACTATTATATTCGAAAAGTACAAAATAAGTGAGAATAAACATGCTTCGTTTTCTCCTTCTTGATAAGCATTTATCCCAAAGATTTAATTCTCGAAATGCTTTTCAGTTCCCACTCTAGCAGTTATTGCAGAACTGCTTCACCCATTTTTAGTCACCCCAAAAATCTAATCTCAAATCAATATCCATATTTTTCCTCTTTTTGTCAGAAGAGATCAATTTACCTATTCCTATATTTTTAAATAATAGAAATTGAAAAAAATTATTTTAAATTCAATCAACCTTGTCCTCCATTTATTATAGCTATTTGGTGATTATTATTCTTGAAAAATTCCTTACTTTGACATAAATAACTTGTCATCCCTTTCGATGTTTTCGACGAAATTCGAATTGTCGACTGATTTATTATTGTTGGGATTAATCAAAGTTGTAGCTTGATGTTACATACAGTGACTCACTAAATATATTTTGTTGGTAAAAAGAAGGTTTTTTACCTGATAGAAGGCTTTTACAATATCTCAAATATCAAACAGATTAATTCTGCTAATCTCACTACAAATTTTAATTTTCTAAATTTTTTTTCACAAAAACTTTCAAAATTAAATTGAATAAACATCATATAACACAGAGTGTCAAGTGCCTTTATAAGCATTGTATGACATTTTGTGAAAATGGAACATAGAGTACCTTGGATATAAATGTACCTATGTACATGTTTTTAAGATCATATTTTTTGAAGTTTGCACTCGGTAAGCCTATACATTGTTTAATTGATTTTATTATTTTTTATATGTAAAGTTGAACTGATCTTATCGTAATTTTAATTATTTCTTGAGGATGTGCTACACGTTTTGAGATTTTTTGAAGTAATTTATTTAAATATATCGAATATTTCAAATAAATAAGTTTTTTGAGAAGTTCTTGAAATTATGTTTTTTATTTTTGAGAAAGAGTTATTTTTCATTAATATAGGATCAGAAAACAATACATTTTGTAACAAACAGGGCTTCCTACGTTTGTTTGAAGAGTTCAGTACGCATGCCTGAAACGATACAAAAATGTTTCCTTATTTATATTTTAATTTCAATTGACAATTTATATTCATTGGTTTTTCTTACTTCCATCTGATATTGTATGATGAATTTTGATTTGATACGTCTATTAAATAGAAACAGTGCTAATAAAGACATTAATTTAATTCTTAAAGTTTCTTCAAAACAATTTTTTGAAATTAAAATTGTAGAAGGCTAACAGATTAAATCTGTTTTGATATTCAAATTTTGTGATAATCCTTCTATCAAGTAAAAAACCGTTCCTTCTTATTTTATTTTATATATAATATATAATTAAATTACGTTTTTAAATAAAGAAATTCATTATACAGTGTTGAATGGTTTTAACTAAGACCTAGTGCCTTTATAAGCTTTGTATGATTTTCTGTGAACATGGAACATAGAGTATCTTGGATATAAATGTATCTATGTACATGTTTTTAAGATCACATTTTTTGAAGTTTGCACTCGGTAAGTCTATACATTGTTTAATTGATTTTATTATTTTTTATATGTGAAGTTGAACTGATCTTATTGTAATTTTAATTATTTCTTGAGGATGTGCTACATGTTTTGAGAGTTTTTGAAGTAATTTATTTAAATATATTGAATATTTCAAATAAATTAGTTTTTTGAGAAGTTCTTGAAATTATGTTTTATATTTTAAGAAAGATTTATTTTTCATTAATACAGGATCAGAAAATAATACATTTTGTAACAAACAGGGCTTCCTACGTTTGTTTGAAGAGTTCAGTACGCATGCCTGGAACGAAACAAAAAATGTTTGCTTAATTATATTTTGATTTCAATTGACAATTTATATTCTTTCTTTTTTCTTAATTCCATCTGATATTGTATGATGAATTTTGATTTTATACGTCTATTAAATATGAGCAGTGCTCATAAAGACATTAATTTAATTCTTAAAGTTTCTTCAAAAAAAATTTTTGAAATTAAAATTGTAGAAGGCTAACAGATTAAATCTGTTTTGATATTCAGATTTTGTAAAAATCCTTCTATCAAGTAACAAACCGTTCCTTCTCATTTTATTTTAGATAGAATTGTAGTGATTTTCTAAATGGTAACCCTACGCATTCTATGTTCGTCCATAGAAATTACACAAAGTTTGTGAATTATTTTTAAGGACTCAGTCATATCCAAATAATACCGTGTGTATGAATGAAAAACCAGAACATGATTATTATATATGGAATAAAATTAAAAATCAGAGATTTCTATCTGATAGAGGGCTTTCACAATATCTTAAATATCAAACAGATTAAATCTGTTAACCTCAGTATGAGTCAGTATTTCGTATGAGCAAATAGCCATAAAATATGTAAAGATGTGGTTCCTTTAAAGAAACATCGGTGATATTAGTACCTCTAAACAAAATTATATTGCTATATTCATTCATGATGCAGTTTTATGAACTTATAAGTCAGCCAAAAAGCCAGTTAGTTCTATGTGCTAGTTTTTATATGAAAGGAGCGAAATCATACAGATACTGCTCAGCACCAGCTTAAGTACGATCTGAAATGTTATCTGGTGACAATGAAAATGAATCACAGAACCTAAATTATTCATAGGTAAATAATTAAAGTTCATTCAATTTTAGTAATTTCCTTGAATAAACGACATGAGTGAATCCTGTTATCTATTACTCAATTTAAAGTACACATGAATACAAGTTTACACTAACAATCTATGGTTATTTATGCAATGAAATATCGAATATTTGACTTATCGAATAACCCCAACCAAAGTATGATAGCGAGTAGCAGAATAATAAACAGGAAGTTTTTCGATTCGGGTCAGGACTTCAATATGTGTAAGAGATCAAAACTCAAATAGAGTCGAATACGTTTTGCTAATCGTCAAGCATAAGCAGCAGACATGTATGTTTCATAGCTTTTTGGCTATTCATCAGTGCGATGCTGTAATACAGACGAAGGCAATGCAACCACGCACACATATTCTCCCTGCAGAAGGATAGTAATGCTTTGCAAAACAACAGCGCCACACATGAATATACATACGCAGCATACACTACAAGTCAAGAATCCAACTGCATTCCCGAATACTTCAAGGGTCCCAGAGGAAGAAATCTTCCTTATGCTCAAGTAATATCCTAATGAGTCGCTATGCCAATTATTAGAATGTCCCTTCACATGAATTAATTGAATCGGCAGAGATTTATTCCGAAAACTGATTACGACTTTGAGCGTGGTAAACAGGAAGTTTTTCGAATCGGGACAACTTGCATCTGTGTTAGAGTTCGAAACTTAAATGCAACCACAAAAATGGACAGATAGACCACAGAAGCCATTCGTGATAGAAAAGCTTATGTCCGAAACAAATATTTGCGAATACGGAATACTTCTTATTATACTTATATCACAATCTGGAAAATATCCTTATTCTCAAATTGGACAGTTAGTTACTTAAATGACAAAATCTCTGTATTTCCTTCAGATTTTCAAGCTAAATACCTCATTTATATTTGCAACCTAGGAACTTTATCGATCTAATATTATGATATTAGAAATCAGAATTTCCTATTTTTAATTCAAGGCAAGAAGAAAAAATTCATGAAATAACTGAATATCCATCTCTGTAGATAATACAACACAAAATAATACAGAGTTTTCCACGAAATCGCTAAACTCGATGGTCCAAGATATAAGTTTTTTCCATGATCACAAAAATAGATTGAGAATTAAAATTTTCTGGAAGTCCCTAATAGTTAAGTTTACGACTATTAAAATTTTCTGAATGTTTGAAATGACTTGAAGCAGCTCTATGAAGTAGGACTGATAGTATAAATAATATTAGCTTCAGTTCAACAGAATTTCTCATATTATCTAATAAACCTACATATATCGGATGTTTTTTTTTAGAGTGATAGAACTTTCGATATGGATAACTGTAATTTGACAGAAGGTAGAAGCCATGTTGTTTTGACATTTCTGTTCAGTAAGCATTGACAAATTATCATGGAGAGACTCACGCCGCAACAACGTTCACAAATTGTTGAAATTCATTCTCAAAATCAGTGTTCTATTCGCCAAACTTATAGAGCACTTCGTGAAATTTATGGTTTACATAATCGTCCATCAGAGCGGCTTATTCGTCGAACTATCGATAGATTTCGGACAACATTTTCTCTACTGAATGCAACAAGACAAAGAGCTGTACGTACCGAAGAAAATGTCGCTGCTGTAAGCCATAGTGATAATGATGATATTTTATGTTATTTATGGCGAGCGGGCGTTTGTCCACCCTACCATTGCGTCCGCATGGACTATTGTGATTCACCCCTAATTTATATCTCCCCGACGGAATCCAGTTTTTGGATGAAACCGATAATCTTGTTCAGGAGTAATTTTTTCAGTTCGCAGTGGGCTATAAAAGCCAGTGTTAATGATGATCCAGATTTGTCTATTCGTCGACGTTCACAAAAAGTTGGACTCTACTTTTATCGTAGAATTGTGTTTAGTGATGAAGCTCATTTCTGGTTGAACGGTTATGTAAACAAGCAAAATTGCCGTATATGGTGTGAAAACAACCCTTAAGAAGTTCTGCAGGTTCCATTGCATCCTGAAAAATGCACTGTATGGTGTGCTTTACACGCTGGAGGCATCATCGGTCCATATTTCTTTGAAAAAGATGCTGGAGCTAATATTACAATGAATTACTGTACTGGAATTACTGGACTATTTTCTTTGTGGTTATGTCAAGTCATAGATAGGTTTATGCAGATAAACCAGAAACAATAGACGCTTTGGAAGCCAACATAACTCGTGTTTTTGATGAAATAAGGCCTGAATTACTCGAAAAGGTGGTCCAAAATTGGTCTGGTTGAATGCGGTCCCTCAGAGCTGGACAAATAACTGAAATTATTTTTGAAACATAAATTTCATAACATTATCTTTCGAATAAAAAAAAATTTGGCTTCAATCATAATTTGAATGTGTTTTATTTCAATTTTAAGTTCTATCACACTAAACAAACACCGATACCATTAAGAAATATCTCTTCAAACTTGCTATGAAACAGGTTACCAACCAGGACTTGCAATTTTGGCTAGCACATAATTTGTGCTGCCTTTTTTCGAAAAAATTTATCACATCCTCTGATAAATTTTCAGTATAACACACACATGCTACAATACATACAGAATTCATATTTTGTTCGAACGTTCTGAGATTCTAAAACGCTGTAAAAATTTCCTGACGTATGGTTCGAAAATTGTAGGTGGTTTGAGCGAAACAAATTCTGTGATTTTCAAAACAATGGCAAAAAATAATCTCGTGTATTAACAAAATATTGCTTCCTGATGGAAAGTCGGAATCGAAAACTTGGCTTGATAAGTGTTTTCCGGGCTCTGCATAATGAAATTCGATGATTATTTTTCCGACCCAAATATCGACCAATAGAATTGCACCATTCAACGTCACGTGGTAAAACCTACATGGTATTATACTGATAATTTTTTGATTATTTTCTCTGGTAGTTGCTATATATAAAAAACAAAACATGATCCAGTCAAATCAACCACACGTCAAACTGACAGGTTGAATTCAATTGTGAAAATTGGAGATTTTGCATGAAAATGAGTCGATTTGGAGTTTGTTCTCTGTCCACCATCGATAAAAAAGTCAAAGGAAATGTTCCCATTAATACGGAGAAGGCAAAAAAAACAGTTTGGAACCAATTTACTACTTTTTGTACTGAGAGGGAATACACATTGAGTGCTGAAACGAGTGAAGCGCAATTGGCAAACATTATGAAAGATTACGCTTACAATATGAAGAAAATGGATGGAGAAGACTATAAGGAAGGTACAATAAAAACAATGTGGAATCAGACTGCCAAATCACTTCAAGAAAAGTATATTTGGGACGGAAAAATAATCCCCCGAATACCACACGAGCTTCAAAATTATCTGGCATTTCCCTCAAGGTTCCCTGCAAACAAATAAAGTCGTCAAGTTTTTCAGGAAAAATCACTCGCGCTTCGCGCTCGTGATTTTTTAACCTGAAAAACTTGACTCCTTCATTTGTTTGCAACGAACCTATCGGGAAATACCCGATAATTTTGAAGCTCTTGTGGTATTATAAGTGATTATTGACTCAATTGCCGATTTTCAACGTTGTCGTACGAACACAAGTACTCTTAATATTCCATACTCTGATCACACAAAAGGGATGGTAACATTGGCAAACATGAAAAAGTCGACAAACTCATTTTGGCAAACCATAAAGTTTCAGGGGATAGATTACACTCTGAGGATATCAGAGGAAGAATCAGTATTGATTCTGCATGAATATTTGTCTATGACAAAGCTAGTATCGAAGTGGGTGGCGGGTTTGCTAACAGTGGACCAAAAATAATAACGAGCCGATGATCCCGAGTGCTAATCGGAGCTGTTTAAGCATGATGAAGAGTATTTTTGCATGGACATTTGAAATTTTATGATGTGGCATGCATACAATACTATAGATTTGATTCGAAAACATTGCCAGCTGAGTGGAATTTCGCCAAAAGCGTAGCACACCACTGGCAAGGTTTGCCGTCAGTTATTTTGAATGCGTAAGTTATTTTGTTCATCGGCTTTCTTTAAAAGGGTTAGAAAGCCAATAACGATCATTATATGACCCAACTGGGTCGATGGAAGGAAGAAATTCATAAGAAGAGATGCCATATGCAGAGAAAAGGAATAATTTTCCATCCCACAGTATGCTGGCTGTGATGGCAAAATTGCTTGAAGTGCCTCCGCAACCACTCTATTCTCCAGATTTGGTTCCCACAAACTTTTGTCTGTTCACAGACCTAATAAACGCATGCCAAAAGGAGGTTCAACCCAAATAGGATGATCGTCAAAATAAACGCCTCTTGAAGTTAGAAATGACTTGTTCTTCAGGAAGGGTATTGAAAGGATAGAAAAACGCTAGAATTAATGTACGCTCTAGAATGAGATTGTGTTTATGAATGAAGTCAAATTTGATGAGAAGAGTTGTGTTTTTTCATAAAAACGATGTGTTGGATCTATCACCATAATAAGTCTTAATTAAACCTTTATGAAGGGACAGAGACTTCCATATTTGTCTGGAAAAAGTCTCCTTTGAAGGCCTAGTGCAACTCTGGAATCATACTCAACATAAAGGACGTGCTCATGAACAAATCCAACGACAGCGGCTGAAGGTCTGCATTCTATTATTCTCGATGCGCTTTGACTCGAAAAATGGTGCATGTTTCCCTGCCAACTCAGATCACGCGACTCCGTACTGCCTTACCGACTGCATAATGTGCAAGAACGATTTCTAGAGGCACAAAGGCGTTTCGCAGCAACGGAAAAAGCGAACGAAGAGAGCAATTCGATAACTGAATATTTATACTTCAATTTTGGAGCCATGGTCTTCATTTCAAATATTCAGGTTCTGTAACTTACTAGATTTATGTTTGAGCTGGTGCAGGTTCATCATAAGTAATATTTTATGAATTTAAAATGATATCCGAATTAGTCTTATGACTTGAGTTTGGTGAAGCTCTTTTACTCTATTGTAGAGGTGAAAACTCCCTGTTAGTACATCAACGTTTACGTATTTTATTGAATTCGAATATACTCTTCTTCATAATATGGTCCGTCTTCCGTCTAGAAATTAAACGGAAAAAACCAAGCACGAAATTGTAATTATTTAGTATTTTTTTTCTCAAAATAGATAATTCTAACAATATATTAATCTTATTTACTTATACAAACTTCCATTTAACTGTAAACACTTGACTGAATGTCGAGGTACACCCGAAACTAATTCACCTCCATAATTTTCGGTGGTGGTAGTCCACGACTGTAAAACTGATTGCATTAAATATTCTTCGATTTGTGGCGTTGCTTCTTCAACTTCAATCTTCATAAGTCCCCATATGCTTTCAATGGAACTAAGATCTGGTGAAGCTGCTGGCCATGAAATGGTTGTCACATGGTGTTCTTGCATCCAAGCTTGAGTATGGCCTTGCATTATCCCACTCATTTGGATATGAAGCATCCGATGTTTCAAGGAAAAAATCGTTTAGAATGCCACAATTCACTATTGATCGTTTCATCAACTCTACAGAGAGTCGTAGCGCCACGCTAAGATATTGCTTCCCAAACCATTATTGACGTGACAACGTCTTATAAATTGGTTTGCCGGGTGACACTTCAAGAAACTGCGTTACGCTCCGCTCACGTTATGCGCTCACAATGAGAGCGAGTGAGAGGCACGCGTCCCTTCCACTCGGGCATGGTTAGCCCGCCTAAGAGCGAGAGAGACAGACATAAAAAGTGAAAGGCACGCGTCCCTTCCACTCGAGCACAGTTAGCCCGCCTAAGAGCAAGAGAGACAGAGCGAGAGAGAGAGAGTGAGAGAGATAGGCATACACACCGGTTCATGTCTTGCGCTTCTATTTCGCTTAGGCGCCTGCATACAAGTTTACACGTTGCCAGTTAATTGTAAAACGATTGTGTAGTGATAATGTGAAGGTAGTTTCGTCCATCGCAACAATTCAAACAGCAAAGGTAAATAATTTCAGACTGATAATATAACATGATGAAATAAATGACTAAGACATAAGTGAATAGGTTATGTTGTAGTAATCACAATGTTGTGGTAGTTTTCAATCAAAAAAGTAGTAGAAATCGTTTCTCAACCAATAATAATTTGTTTAACTTGAAAAAATGAGCGCGACTTGCTATGTAAAAAATTGAAATAACAATGTTTAACCTCCAACCTGTCAAATCGAAACTTTCAAACATTCAAACCGAGACGACTAATCACTGCGCAAGGTCGTAAGCGCGCGATTTACAAATTCAAAGATCAAATGTGAATTAGTTTTCTCCTTTTAGAAAATACACTTTGAATTAAAATCGATTGATATTAACAATTAATGTGATTTAAATAAATGTTCTAACTTTTAAATTTAGTTTTTATATTTATAACAATGTAAAACAAGTTAAATTTATTAATAACTTATAACAACTGATTGATAAATAAAATTTTGTTGATATGAAATTCAGTGCGAGATTCTTTGTATAAATTAATGTTTTAAATATAATTCTTTGTATAAATAAATGTTTTAAATTGTTACTATTATTTCATCCTTCTTCCTACTATACGAATGAATATTCACATTAAAATTATTTTACCACTCAAAGTCGTTGTCACGTAAAACTTTCGCCCGTATACCGACTTTACAGGCAACAAATTTTTTTTTTGGTGGAAAACTTGGGAATTTGAACGGTAACAGGTTGTTTTGATAAAATTTCTAAGTGATTTCCACCAAGTTGGAAACAACTTTCATCAGATATGACATTATTAAAATTATCTTCTTGAAAACGTTGACAAAATTCTATCCTCCGTTCCTTTTGTAAAGTTGTGATTATAGAGATTTTTTGGTTTTCTTGATATGCAGTCTTGTCTTTTCCGTGACATAAGGACGGTTTCTGGACATACTTTTATTTTTCATTGATTTCCAAATCTGTTAGCCCATTTGTGTCGTCCTAAGGCCAATAAGGCGTTTAAATTGTCTCCTCTAATCTTACGCAGTCTTCCTGAAACTGGTCTATGCTTCATATCCATGCCATTTTTTATCCTCTTTATTGTGTCATATACAGCACTTTTTCCCAGTTCAGTCAATTGCACTAATTTTTTAATGTTGTGAAAACTTTTTCTACACAAATATTCTACCTGTTTACTTTTTCTCGTTACGACATTAAGTCATAAATTGTATACCTGTCAACAATATTTGACGAATAGTGTTGCCTAGGGCGTTTCAAAAAAAAAAAATATATGTTTCCTCGGAACCACGCTCAAAAGTTTCGTTTTAATGCCAAAATAGGCCTCTGAAAATATGAGCCCTTAATATTAATATTTAGGTTGTCCGCATCGCACTTTTCGATTTCCCATAAGAATAACACAGGAAAAAAGTTTTTTTTTCTTTTGATTTTTACAACTAATGAACGATATATAGTATTGCAATACCCATTTATTATTTTTGTAGAGAATTTAACGCTATACAAAAAAGGTCTGAAGTCAATTTTGAATAAATCATTTCAGTCAAAAGTTATTCAAGATCAAAATTTAACTTACCCTCAATTCAGCTGTTTTATTGATTAATTTGGCAAAATATTATGTTTTTAGAAAAATTGAAACCAAAACATTTTACAAAATATAAATTAGACTTCTGAAAACTCTTAATCTTTATTTCCTGCTTTATAGTAAATGTGGACAGGGTACTTAAAACGAATTATCATTGACAGTTAACCCGACATTCGAAAATTTTGGTTGTTGAAAATTAACATCAATCGTTCAATTGAGATCATTTTTCTTAACATTAGTTAACATTAGTTTGAAGTTTTTTTTTAATACTGAGAGCATTATAAAAAAAACAGCTGAATTTAGGGTAAGTTAAACTTTGATCTTGAATAAATTTTGACTGAATTGATTTATCAAAAATTGACGTCAGAACTTTTTTGTAGAGCGTTAAATTCTCTACAAAAATAATAAATGGGTATTGCAATACTATATATCGTTCATTAGTTGTAAAAATCAAAAGAAAAAAAAAATTTTTCCTGTGTTATTCTTATGGGAAATCGAAAAGTGCGATGCGGAAAACCTAAATATTAATATTAAGGGCTCATATTTTCAGAGGCCTATTTTGGCATCAAAACGAAACTTTTGAGCGTAATTCCGAGGAAAAATAATATATTTTTTTTTTTGGAAACGCGCTAGTGTTGCCATACATTTTTGGCCATAGCCGACTATCTGCACAACCTATTTTATACATTACTTTTGTCTTCAAATGTTACAAAAAAAATATCCGGTGATTTTTTTTAGAGTGAACTTTCGATAGGGATAACTGTGATTTGACAGAAGGTAGAAGCCATGCTGTTTTGTCATTTCTGTTCAGTAAGCATTGACAAAGTATCATGCAACAATGCAACAACGTTTACAAATTGTTGAAATTTATTTTCAAAATCAGTGTTTTATTCTCCAACCTTACAGAGCACTTCGTGAAATGTATGGTTCACATAATCGTCCATCAGAGCAGCTTATTCGTCGAACTATCGATAGATTTCGGACAACATTTTCTTTACTCGATGCAACAATAACAACTAGACAAAGAACTGTACGTACAGAAGAAAGTATCGCTGCTGTAAGTCAAAGTGTTAATGATGATCCAGATTTGTCTATTCGTCGACGTTCAAAACAAAATGGACTCTGTGCATCCACCACACGGAAAATTTTGTGTAAAGATCTTGGTCTACAACCATACAAGATCCATAATAAGCATCGTTTGTTTGCTGACTGGGCCCTAGAACAGCTTGAAGTTGAGCCACTTATTTAACTTAAAATTGTGTTTAGTGATGAAGCTCATTTCTGATTGAACGCCTATGTAAACAAGCAAAATTGCCGTATATGGAGTGAAAACAATCCTCAAGAAGTTCTGCAGGTTCCATTGCATCCTGGAAATGCACTGTATTGTGTGCTTTATACGCTGGAGGCATCATCAGTTCATATTTCTTTAAAAACGATGCTGGAGCTAATGTTACAGTGAATGGTGCTCGTAGCAGACCGATGATCAATGACTATTTTTCTCAAAATTTGAATGGTATAGATCCAGAAGTGTTTTGGTTCCAACAAGATGGTGCTACACCTCATGCTGCCACCGTAACAATTGATTTATCGAAAGAAAGATTTGGCGCTAACATTATTTCGATAAATGGTCCAATTAATTTGCCTCCAAGATCATGCGATATAACTCCACTGTATTATTTTCTTTGGGGTTATGTCAACTCATTGGTTTATGCTGATAAACCAGATATATAATAGATACTTTGGAACATAACAGTACTCGTGTTATTGATGAAATAAGGCCTGAATTACTAGAAAAGTGGTCCAAATTTGGTCTGGTCGAATGCGGTTTCTCAGAACTAGTCGTGGTGGACATATGCCGGAAATTATTTTTAAAACATAGATAACATAAAATTATCTTTCAAATAAAAAAAATTTGGCTTCAACCTCAATTTAAATGTGTTTTATTTCAATTTAAAGTTCTATATCTCTGAAAAACATCCGATATGTTTAAATTATGAAAAATAATAAAAATGTTATTGAAAATCCCTATCACATTTCTGTGTTTTTTTATGTTAGACCGCACAAGAAAAGGAAAACGTAGATCACCTAGTTTGTACCCTGAACGACGAGTTATGTTCTGCTGTTTACTTTCATCTTGACCTATAGAAGATTATACACTGAAGGAAAGATATCAGCTCGAAATGTCTTTCACAACTGGCTAGTTCGCTAGAAGATAGATTTCTGATAAACAGAAAATCTTAGAGTAATTAATTCAACTGCATACGGATGTGCTCACTAGACATCTCTAAACTCGTGTGCGAATCCTGCGCCAGCTGGCATCAATTCCTTTAGTTGCGTGGACCAGCGACCGTGATATCTGTAGAATATGCACAAATCGACAATTCTGCTACTATGATGCAGGCCCCCCATGGCTTTATAGCTTGTCACGCTGAGGGCGCTTGTCTCGACTAGGACCCTAGCTTCGTCCTGGCGAAATGGAGGGTTAAGTCTTGGTGCCTAACGTAATGCCATTCGCGCCAGTCACTGGACCAGTGTGGTGGAAGATCCTCCGAATGGGGCCCTAGTTTTGCCGTTATGCTGGATTGGGGGGTTGACCCGTTTGATTAACTCAGTGACAGGGAGTCTGTCGCAGCACAGGGCTTTTCCCTTAAAACTAGCGTACTTTACCCTAAAGCAGTATATCTCCGGATTTTTCTGTCCAATGGCCGAGTGCATACTGCCTTACATCGGGAGAGTGGATACACTTTTATCACCTGGCCACCCGATTGGTGTTGGACTCGAGGGGGTGGTAGTTGAAAGTCCGCTTGCTGGACTAGGGAGGTATTTAGTTTATCTGTACTTACTCGGGTACTTACCATATAGTGCCAGTAGAGGTTAAATAGTGCTTCGCTGCTACAAGTCAGACGGTTATAGGCTTTCGAGCTGAAGCCCAAACTGGAAGCTGGTGGGTTCATCTCTTCGGAGGGGTTCTCGCTTCGCGCCATGATATGGCGTAATCCTTATCATTCTTTCTGCCTCTGGAGGCACACTGTGGATACTGCTTAGTAGTCACTTGGTGAAAGAGCCTCGCTCATATGCCAATTCGAAAAGTTGGTAGAATTCAGACACTATGATGCAACGAATGCAAACTAGCTGTTAGATTTGGGCAGTCAATCAGTCGTACTGAACATATCTGGATATAATCCAGAAGTTGAAACGAATGCTTGGCTGATGAGCTCCAAACATCAGATCAGTATTCGAGTCCTGGTCTGATCTGGGCTTCATACAGTAGGAGAACCTAACCTGCATGATATTTCCTAGCCTTAAAGAAATACCTTATTCGCAGCATATTTCGCAATGTCTGTCACATGTTTCCCTACAAACAGGGGTGTTGCCAGTGACGTCAAGAAGATGAATGGATTTTCTGGGCTGAAGCACCTAGTGTTCACCATCAAGGCAGAAGTCACGAACTGAGTCTTTAGAGGAAAAGTTTTCGTCAAGGTCTTCGTATGGTATAAAATTCCGCTGATCCCATTGTTAAATCTTTTTGAGACCACAACTTTGCTTTGCTGGCTTCCATTTTTGGCAGCAATAGTCGTTTCAACGATCGTGGCTAGATTTAGGATAACATTTTCACTATTGAATTTTCTTGAGCTAGTGAGACAACGCACCTGTTGAAACACCGAAAGTATTGCAGCTATAAGAGCTTCAGTTCAAAATAATCCAAATCAGTCGATTCCACGCATTTCGCAGGAACTGGAAAGGTCTTCAACCACATTGTAACAAATTATGCGTAAAATATTTGGCTCACATTTCTACAAAGTAAAAGTAACTCAAGAACTGGACGCGTTTTATCAGTTGAAGCACCGACATTTGTGAGTTTAATCAAAAAATTTGTTTCAGGGGAGAAAATTATTTCTGATTTGGCGGCTTTCTCAATAAGCAAAATGTACGTTACTAGACACCAATAAATCAAAATTCACCTCAAAAGATCTTCATTTCACTCACAAAAACTGTGTAGTGTGAATTCCGTGCTGCAGATATGAGGTGGGACTGAGTCATATTTTTCATCGAAAAAAAATGATCGCTTTGTGTCACATGCCATACAGCTGGTCAAATAATCGATATATTGAAGGGGAAAATCGGTAAGAGTGTGATCTCGATAAAGAATTAGACGCCCTTGGATTCCTCTTTAGAGGAGCTGCAGATATGAGGTGGGACTGAGTCATATTTTTCATCGAAAAAAAATGATCGCTTTGTGTCACATGCCATACAGCTGGTCAAATAATCGATATATTGAAGGGGAAAATCGGTAAGAGTGTGATCTCGATAAAGAATTAGACGCCCTTGGATTCCTCTTTAGAGGAGCTCGGGAACAATATCGTACGTAAAATTGCCAACTTTCAACCCGATATATGTGAAAGAATAGTAGAAAAGTGGCTTCCAGAAATCTATAGCTGCAAACGTTTTCTCGGTATATCAATGAGATTAAATATCATGAATCTAACATGTGTAACGCAACTGCAACAAGTTTCAGTCTAATATGTCCTTTTTAAAATTTTATTTAATAACAATATATGTATATATATATATATATATATATATATATATATATATATATATATATGTTCCTAGTATAAAACTCCGTTGTTCCAAAAAGAGAGATTTCACTAGATTGAATGAAAATTATAAAGTATATAAATTTAAAATTACTACGAAGAAGTATTTGTATATAAGTGAATAATATTATAGCTGGAATTAATTCACCAGAACCTCTACAGATTTTAATCTGAATAAATCTCACGAAAACATTTAGAAATAAATTTTAAAACATGTCCTTAATACACTGTATCACTTTAGAGACATCTATATTATCATCATTGTGGTGGAAATTAACTAATTAAGAATCAAAAGAAATATAAAATAATGATAAAATTATGGTGGAAATTAACTAATTAGGAATCAAAAGAAATATAAAATAATGATAAAATTATTTAGATATCACCTTATACATATATATATTTCGATTGGATATTGAAGAATTACAAGTTCCATCATCAAAAAATGTTAAACATATAATTCGAAAAAGGCCTTTTTCATTTTTCTTTTTCGAAGAATATATAGTGCATTCTCCAGAGAAAGACCCTGATACATTCGGTTTAAAAAAATTTTATTCAAAAAACTTTAAGAATTAAATTAATGTCTAAAACAAGCACCGCTTATATTTAATAGACGTATATAATCTAAACTCAATATACAATGTAAAATGGAATAAATAAACCAAAAGATATACGAAAGTCATTAAAATTAATAAATAAATATTTAAAGGAGACAAAATTTGTTCCTGGTCTTGCCTTCAAAACGCCATTTGCATTTTAAAAACATAAACACACTTAAAGGACCTCTCAAAGAATATAATTTATTTGAAATATTTAATATATTTGAATATTCGAATAAGTAAATTCAGAAATCTCTCAAAGCATGCACTATATGTTTTTAGACATTTAATTCTAAAAGATTTTGAATAAATTGAAGATATAGTGCATGCTTTGAGAGATTTCTGAATTTACTTATTCGAATATACATCATCATAACAGAGAACAATACACAGAAATATTTCTCATTATCTCTTATGTTAATGGATTATCTGAAAATATTTCTAAACATTTCGAAAACATTTTTAATTATAATGCAGCTTTTAAAACCATCAATAACCTTAGTACTTACATAAAAAACAATAAGGATCGAACAAATAAAGAAAATAAATCTGGAGTTCACAAGTTGACTTGCAACGATTGCCCTTTAGTATATATTGTCCAGACATGTAGATCTTTCACGAAAGGAATCCAAGAACACTAAAGAAGTTTCATATCGAATTCCGTACCTTTGACATATACTAAGGAATTCAGACATAATTTCAACAACTAGGGAATTCAGACATAATTTCAACAATAACTATGAAATTATCCACGTTGAAATCGAAAGTTCTAGATTAACACTTATAGAATCTCTTGAAATCAACAGGTACAATGCCCATAAAAGTTTTATGACTTGTTTCCGCCATTATTTTGTCACGTACTTAACAGTATTTAAACTCTAGACACCATTAGTCCGTAGAATGTAGTAGAATGAAGAAACCACATCGTGGTGAAACAATTGTTAAGATTTCTGTGAAAATAAAAATACTGTCTCTTATATATTTTTTAATCTGTATAACAAGTCTAATCTTAAATTTCGAACTTTTTGTTTCTCTTCAGGGCACTGCCTTGCCAACCATTTTAAATCTGTCAAGTACGTATAGTTGCTATACACAGGGACACCAAGGTATTAAATATACACTATCGCCATCTAGTGCACCCAAATATTTATATATATACATATATAACTCAGATAATGAAAATCAATAAAATTCAAGGAAAAGACTCACCGTTATAGATATGATGACTCGTTAGAGTGTAATCATATCAAAATCAATTAAATTAGATCAATTCAGGCAGAAATATCAATAATTCCACTCATAAACATACTCACAAGTCAAAATTTTTAAGAAAAAGCATATTTGGAATACATAACCTAGTCGAGTGAAAATTCTTTAAACGCTAGTCAAAAATACAAAATCCTTTAGATAATCTCAAAAAGAACTTACAGGGAGCATTCAATTGATAAATATAAAATGTTAAAGAAAGCCAAAGTTGCAATAAATAGAAGTAATTTGAATTTATATATCTAGTTTGAACTTCTGAAGAAAATTGTTGAAAAGATTTGTTATTATCATGAATTATATATAAACTTTAGTGAAACTATTCGCAAAGAACAAGCGTTATTGAATCTAACTTACCAGAATTATGTTAATAGGCCATATAGAAACAAAATTCAATTGATTAGTGAAAACATAGTGTCTATGTTCACAAATTCAATTTGTCAACAGAAATTCTGAAATTATTAATGTAAGAGATATCCTCCAAGATGTTTAAGCATCAATAGAATTGTAATAGCATCTGAGCTAAGTAAATTTAATCAATTTCATGAGCAGTATTCAGTAATTATTCAGTAAAAAGCATCAGAAGTTAAATTATGTATACTTTTTGACATTTGTGAAACTCTTCGAATTAAAATAAGTATTTAAACTCAACCAATTTGCATAAAACTAGTACCAAATTATTGCGTGATGCACATATTTGCCTGTGAAAGGCAAACACGTGCACCACGCCTGTCTGACGAGTTCAGGTGCGCATGCTTGGAACGAAACATTTAATATTTTTCTGCGTTTGTAACGAGAAAAAATCGGTAATACATTCCTTCACTCGAATGGGCTCGCCAAGGTATTTCTTGTATGTATATTTGGTGCTAGTGTATGATTAATACCTTAGTGTTCCTGTTTAAAGCGAATATAGGTAATTGGCAGATTTGTGGTCGTTGGTCTTGCAGTGTATTAAAGGGAACTAACAAGTTCAAAAGGTGCGCATATCTATATTTATGCCAGTGATCAATGATCAATCTTCTCGGGCTGATTTGAGTTTAGAATTGTTATATAGATTAATGCTACAGGGTCTTGATTTGTAGAACTGTATATCACCATAGCTCACACTCTTTACTGATGATATTTTGTATGGATCAGCCGAATCAATTTATTTGAACTTGAAACATTTATAAATGTTTTGCATTTAGGAATAATATTTCATTTGACATTACAAGGTACTACAGTCAGATCAATAATCAAAAAATTGTCATTTAGACTTTAGGTTTATTTCTCCAAATATCGAGGTTGACATATAAACTTTAGGAAATGCGCGTTTTTGAGAGTTCGATTGAAACACGCCGAGGCATGTTTTAAATAGGTTAAATGGGGCACCAATTAAAAAAATTAATTCAAACGCATCTGCAAAGAGTTCATTATGGCTTCGATTAATCTTCCTAAACGACGCATTTTGGTCATATTCATGTGCAGCATGCATCGATAGCCCATAATCAGTGTAATCATACGTATTATTCCGTACCGCGAAACCATATTTTCTACATGTCACCGAATAGGACGCAGTCCGCAGATAATGAAATTATCGAGAAATTTTCAGTGTATATTTGATTCAATGTGAGGTTTCAGAATGCGTTGTGCATATTTTTGCCATATTTAAATTCACGCTCAGTGCTCTAGCCACATTTGCGGCAACCGCAAAAGGTTTGATTACGATGCGGAAATTCAACTCGTATTTTGACAGTCTATATTTTCATAATGGTGATACATAATTGAATAGATGCATAACCACCGTTGTGGAACCATGTGAATGTGAAAATATATATATTTTATTTCTACCAAATATTTGAAATAACGGTCCCGCAATATCAATTCAGGATAATATATTTTTAATTCATTAACGTCTGGGGCTTTAACAAGCTCTTCCATTAATTGTAATGATGCATAATCGTGCACAAATATTTCATGTTTTCTGTGAGATAATAGTTACTTATTGTACAAGACCATACATTTTTACTTTATCCTTGAGAGGGTCTTTTAGCGTCGAGACGTCAGAAATATCACATGGTAGCTGAAGAACTACGATAAGAATGCCCCTTGTACAAGTTGTGGCGTTCCAAAAATAGATGTTTCTAATAACGTTAACTGTAAAATTACACCTGTTGTTAATCATTCGAATTAATGTGTTTGAATTTGTTAATTTAATTGAATGAAAAAACTTAAAAATTTTTATCTACCCTTATTATTAAAGTGTTACTTTATCTGCCCTTATGGTTAAAGTGATACTTTATCTACTCAGAAGAGGTGCTATAACAACATTTTAACATTAGCTAAAGAAAAAATAAAATAAACTCCTGAGCCATGGGATTGTAAAACGTATGACTTCAGGTGGTTTTCAACAAGTTACTGTATTATTTTCTGGCCTGGGCTCATGCGAACTAAATCTCGCCCTCAGATAAGTAATTTTCTTTCTTACCATATTTTGGATTGGTAAATAAAGGCCATTTATTATTATTATATAACTGATTTTTCGATCACCTTATTATTATATGTTTATATTATCGTTCACGAGATTAATAGAACAATATTCATAATTCCTGTGCAGTCTAAGACATTTCGAATAATAATAATAATTATTGATCCCATAAGATAACATATACTGGACATACAAAGTAAAAATGGAATCAGTCAGAAAATATGTGGTATGAAATATACAAATACTTTTTGTAAATACCGTAGGGCTCACAATTCAAAATCACAGGATATAACGCTTTCTTTAATTTCAGGGGCTCGGAAATATTTCTTACTTCTTAGTCTTAGTATGATGAATATACTAATTGTCATATATTCAACGCTTTTTCCTTCCATGGTTGTCTTGTGAGCTGGTAAATAAAAAGGGAATATTCTTCTGGTAGCATTTTAATTTTCATAAGGTTCAAAATAATGTTTTTTTTACTGAAAAAAGTCAATAATATATACTTACCATCTATGGTAATATACATATATATATATATATATATATATATATATATATATATATATATATATATATATATATATATATATATATATATATATATATTATATACATTATATATATACATATATATATATATATATATATTATATTATTATATTATATATATATATATATATATATATATATATATATATATATATATATATATATTACCATAGATGACAAGAATGAAGCAACCCCTGCAAGATTTCCTGTATCCTATATTCAACGTGGTTCTCAATGTTTATTTATGAATGACAAATAAATCACCCACATAGAAAGAATTACCCCAAAAGATTATTCCATATGACAGAATTTACTGAAAGCTGGCGAAATATACAACTTTAAGCAGTTCATAATCCACCAGCTTCTTCAACATAAGGAGCGTACAGAATGGAGTCTATCTCTAAGATGTTCAGTATGAGGTCTCCATTTCAGGTGTCTATCGACTACAATTCCCAAAAAAGTGACACTTTCTCTAACCATGACATCTTTACGTGGAAAGTTAATTGACAATTGAAAGTGAAGCTTGGATCCTTTACTACAGAAGAATGAACAATATTGAATGTTAATGAGAAATTAACTGAAGAAATAATATGGACCGAGTATTATGAATAATATACTTCACCTACTAGAAAGGACATTGAAATGTTGTTTTTTTGTTTCATTTAATCATTTTATCAGTATTCATAAAGAAAATATTGAGTAGAAATATGAGACATATTCAAAATAATTCAGAGAGTTTCCATAGGTGATTTTGGATCTTATGATCGCTTCATATAGTCTCACTTTCAGTCTTTTATCAAATGTGCTTTTTCATTTCGTCAGTGGGTACAGATAGTTTTTTTTTATTTGCCTTACTTTTCGTCCAACCTCTTCGATGTTTATCTTGAACGTCAGATTCTCATCCATGATAACACATAAGTATTTTGCGTTAATATCTTATTTCTCAATGTCGGTTAAATCCTCTTTTTTTTGTATTGGAATATAATTGCTTGGCTCTTGCTTTCGTTAACTTTGATTTACCATTTACGGTACCATTTTTTTAGTTGGTCCATGTGTTGTAGTCTTTTTATCACATTTTTTCCTGTTTTAATCGACGCAAGTGCTGCTACGTCGTTTGCGTCCAGTACTAACATTGTATCTTGATTTTTGGGTATGTTGCTTGTGTGTTTATTCTATATTATCAGTCCAAGTAAAGGACCCTGTGGCATTTCTGCTCATATGTTGTCGTCTTCAGATGTTTCCTCGTTCACTTAACCGTAAAATTTACTGTTCTCTAGATTGAAACCAAATCGCTTACCAACCACAACGAAGGCTATGATAAAAGGATGCAAGGAAATGAAACTAAAACGTAATATAAATATTTTAAAAAATTTTTAAACAATTTAAAAAAAAATTAGCCTTCTACATATTTAATTCCAAAAGATTATATTCAATGATTATAACTTCTGAAAATAAATTAAAATAATGTCGTATAAGTACCACTTATATCATGACATAAAATAAACATTCATTATAAGACATCCAAATGGTATAACAAAATCCAATAAATAAAAATTATTAACTAAAATCCTATAAATTAAACATTTTGAATAGACAAAATTTTGTTTCTGCTTATCAATCCTATGAAAACCAATATCTTTCAAGAATATCCAACATAATCTTAAGAATTTTATCACAAAACTATCTTACTTAGACTATTCAATATTATTGGATATCTAACCAAGGTACTTTATATAAAAACTCAAGATATGCAAAACATTACTGAAAAACAAGTTTTAAAAACGACTTTGCTCATCAGTATTCAAATATTCATATTCAATAAATATAACATCAATTAATAACATATATTCAAACTCACCCTTCACTCTCCAGAAAAAGTTCTACTTAAATGAGAACCTTAAATAGGTATTCACTACACACAGAAATATCTCTGTGGTTTAACCTGATCTAGAAGATTGAAAGACAAATTTAACGGCCTCTGCTATAGCACAAGGACTATCTGTATGAATGTTTGAGGAAACCAAATAATTATATATTATGAATAAAATAACGTAAATAGAGGTCATTCTTGATAGAAGGTATATAAAATGATATAAATATTTTAAAAAATTTTTAAACAATTTAAAAAAATTAGCCTTCTACATATTTAATTCCAAAAGATTATATTCAATGATTATAACTTCTGAAAATAAATTAAAATAATGTCGTATAAGTACCACTTATATCATGACATAAAATAAACATTCATTATAAGACATCCAAATGGTATAACAAAATCCAATAAATAAAAATTATTAACTAAAATCCTATAAATTAAACATTTTGAATAGACAAAATTTTGTTTCTGCTTATCAATCCTATGAAAACCAATATCTTTCAAGAATATCCAACATAATCTTAAGAATTTTATCACAAAACTATCTTACTTAGACTATTCAATATTATTGGATATCTAACCAAGGTACTTTATATAAAAACTCAAGATATGCAAAACATTACTGAAAAACAAGTTTTAAAATCGACTTTGCTCATCAGTATTCAAATAATCATATTCAATAAATATAACATCAATTAATAACATATATTCAAACTCACCCTTCACTCTCCAGAAAAAGTTCTACTTAAATGAGAACCTTAAATAGGTATTCACTACACACAGAAATATCTCTGTGGTTCAACCTGATCTAGAAGATTGAAAGACAAATTTAACGGCCTCTGCTATAGCACAAGGACTATCTGTATGAATGTTGTTAAGATTATGTTGGATATTCTTGAAAGATATTGGTTTTCATAGGATTGATAAGCAGAAACAAAATTTTGTCTATTCAAAATGTTTAATTTATAGGATTTTAGTTAATAATTTTTATTTATTGGATTTTGTTATACCATTTGGATGTCTTATAATGAATGTTTATTTTATGTCATGATATAAGTGGTACTTATACGACATTATTTTAATTTATTTTCAGAAGTTATAATCATTGAATATAATCTTTTGGAATTAAATATGTAGAAGGCTAATTTTTTAAAATTGTTTAAAAATATTTTTAAATATTTATATTATTTTATATACCTTCTATCAAGAATGACCTCTATTTACGTTATTTTATTCATGAAACTAAAACGCTCTATTATCTCTCTAGCTATTCGGTCCATTTGCACATGAAACATTCTATTTCGTAAAATGCCTCATAGTGCGCCTATGAAAAGATAAATAACACTTGTCTTTCCCGAATGGATCCCAAATTGTCAATCTGATAGTGAAAATGCTAACTCTTACCCCTTATCCATTTATTTCTAGTATAAAATTCGAAATATTGGATTGAGTAGTCCTCTACTTTGCGATAGTTCATTTTAATTGGAATGAAATTACTTTGTTTCCTATCACTTTATTTACGATTGTACAGTGACTCGAGTTTCGCAGTGATTCAGTTTGAAAATGTAGTATCATTACGAAACTCGAGTCACTGTACAATCGTAAATAAAGTAACAGGAAACAAAGTACTTTCTCATTTCATTCTAATTAAAATTTAACAAGTGACTCTTATTTACAATATAATACAGTTTTGCAGTTAGCTTGAGATCTGAGATTTACATAAGGAATTATCTTTGAGGTTCTCCTGAAATATTGTCTTTCAAGGTGTCTGAGTGATAGTGCTTTCTCCAACGATAGTTACTATTCTGCATATAATCAGAAGGTCTTCAGTTTCAACTTATTCCAAATGACCAGTAGAGCATCCGGAACTAAGATGGTGCAGTAATAAGATACTCTAAATCCGGCACAAGGAAGATTATCTGGTGTTAAGATAATCCAATCAAATAGACACAAAAAGAAGGTCCCGAACCAAGGTTGTCCAGTTCTAAGATCATCCGGTACTAATATGATCTGATACTTAGATCATCTAGTACTAAGATCATCTGGTACTAAGATCATTCGGTACTAAGATCATCGGGTACTAAGATCAACCGGTAATAAGATCATCCGGTACTAAGATCATACGCTACTGAGATCATCTGGTACTAAGACTGAAATATTTAATAATTATAACTTCAGGAATTGAATTGAAATTAAATATGTAGAAGGCTAATATTAAAATATTTAAATAATTTTATATACCTTCTATCAAGTATTAACCTCTATTTATGTTATGAAATCAATAAGATAGTACCTGCCACACGTGACCTCACTGCCAGTGATTCTAGACATTATTGAATTTATTTACAAGGTAATAAACATGAGAAGAAATATCCAGAACATAGGAATAAGGGCACGCTATTTGATCATGTGCATGAGAAGGGAAATTAAATGCATAATATCATATTAAGCAACATATTAACCTGTGTAATCTGCAGAAAATTAAATAAATTAAAAATAATAATTGACATTCACAAAAGCAAGAAATATTGATCAGGATCTACATAGTACTTAGCGCCTTCTGATTAGACGTCTTATAAGAAAAAATAAATATTCAATATTCCACGATTTTCATAGATTAGGTACGTTAGTTCGATAAAAAATGGTCTTAGTTTAATCACATTATTGGAGCGTTATTTAGCGATTGAAATTCAAATCAACAGTGGTGCGTTTTTAAACGTTACACGATACATATCCAGTGAGAGATTTTTACTTCATTTACATCATTTTGTACATAGATTAGCCCTCAATTCCCGAATTTCTCAAAGGCTTGTGATACGTACAGCAATAAAGCTGTGGTTTTTGCTGTTTGTTTTTTTTTTTTCAAGATAGTTTCAGTTATTTTGATCAGTTGTGTGACAGTTTCTGAATTCATTTTGTTCTTCGGGTAGGATTTCTTCTTCTATTACATTTTTTAATTTTTCTTTTACTTTTATTTCTGCCAGCTTGTTCAGTAGACTCATAAATCAGTAGTTGCTTGGATCTGATCTTGGTTTCCCTGCTTTCGGTGTCATAATGGTTTCTGCTATTTTCCATCTAGATGAAAAACTTTGTTTCTTGAGAATGCTGTTGCAAATATTCCTGATTTTCTCTATTGTTGCGATAGTGCTCTCAAGGTTTTCTTAGTGATATTTTCCAAATGAGGAGCTTTTTTGATGATTTAACGTGGTTAAATTTGTAGTTTTCTTCAATTTTCAATTATATCAATTATATCTTAATAAAGTATATAAAAACAACTCGGCTTAAGTTTCACTGTTCATTTGATGTCTGTTGACATATATGTTTCGGGTTTTTAGCCCATTTTCAAAACTACAAACCGAAAACATATATGTCAACAGACATCAAATCAACAGTGAAACTTAAGCCAAGTTGTTTTATTCACTTTATTAATTTAAAAATGTTTCACCAAATGATATGCGAAAATTCAATATCGATTATACCTTTTTGTGTTCTTTCAATTGTTGAGTTGAGTTTGAATTGTTTTTCTAAATTTTCGACAGAGATCTTCGCTTTTTCTTAATCTCTTATTATTGTTTGATTATTTTGCTCCACCTTTTTTAGTCGTCTGTCTTTTCCATTGCGTTCGGTTATTCTTTATTGATTTGGTCAATTTGTCGTTTTTTTTTGTTTTATTATTATTTAAGCTCTTTCATGATTATTTTGTTTAGTTGATTCTTCGCTCGGTTCATCATAAATAGATACAATCAAACTAATTTTGATCATCCAATATTTTACACAAAGTTTTGTTGATTGAAAAAAATCACGGTTATATATGAAATGATGTTGTGTTTTCTCAAAAGTGAAGATGAAAAAGGAATTATTTGGTTTCAAAAAATCTATACAACTATCCTAAAATAGTTTGAAGGAAATGCTTTCTGTAGAATGATATAAAATTATCGTAGACGTGTCCTCTAACGATTATCTCAATCTGAAGAGAAATGAAGATAAAGAAGTTCCATACTTGCTCAGATATAATTCAACGAGAAACGTTGTAACCTTACATCTTATTAGGTTCAGCACTGTTTATTTTTTATTTACAGTTAAGTAGTACTTTAATGTTCTGAATTCATCAGCGACGTCCATATCATGTACGATGATTTCCACTGAGTTTTGAGATTAAGACAAATTAAAACGAATATTAGTCAACGGAAATACCTTCATTGTTTTTCTAAACATTCTCCATTAAGATCAATACACGTTTGCTTGTATCCCAACCAATTTTCGAAGAAATTTTTCCATTCCGATTGAAGAATCTCAGAAACATGTGATTTGAAAGTATCAAACGCTTCTCCAGGTAATAAAAAACCTTGACTTCGTAATTTACTTTTAATCTACATGATTAAGAATAAATCAATGGAAACCAACAAAGAACTTTATGTGTTGATGACACATCAATTCGATATACGTGCAAAGAAACGTTTTTGTTTGAGCTGATATATTAGAGCTTGCATTGTCTTAGTGAAGAATGATTCGTCTTCTGCGATTAGTTTCCCTGATTTTTTTGAACAAATGCTGGTGTATCATTGAAAATTCATCGCTCTATCGCCTATCACGATCTTGAAGCATCGTTATTGTTTGTTTTCAACTTTTCTTTGCACCAACCGACTCAACTTTTTTTTAACTCTTGTCAAATTATGCGGTATTCAACGCGAACAAATCTTTTTGACAAACGTTCACGTAATATTGAATGTATGCGAGTGAAAGAAATGCCCAAGTATGCCTCAATCTCACGGTATATCACATGACGATCTTGCAATATCAGTTCACGGCATTGATGTTTTCTGGCACAACAGCTGGTTTTGGACGACTTTCGTGAAATCTGTAGCGAAGTGCCACCACTACAAAATTGGAAGAATCAGTGAAAAAAAGTATGCCAATAAATGGTGCTTGATAACCAAACGTAGAAGTGAATTTGTCGACACTGCTGTCAGCTTAATCTGCATTGAAAGTAAGATTCAATTCCATTTTTAACTGTATATTTCAAGTATTTGTAAACAACACAAATAGTTGTCGTATGAAAATACGTTCTGAGTACATTCGTAATTGAAAATGTCAACTTTTTCGTTGACAGGTTTGACACATTCATATCAGTGTTGCCAAAATTCAAAACCTAAGTAACAATCTTCGTAATTTCGGACATATTATTTGTACAATGACTGATTCAAACTTCTTATAACTTCAAACAAATAGTGAAAAATTGCAGAGTCAATTCGCATTTATAATGAATCGTTCTACACTCAGAAAGCGTATCACAAGGGATATTTCTACCTTCATAATGACTCAACCCCTAGAGCTTCCCCAGCTGCACGTTGGAGGAAACCGTCGCGAACTTTACGTATATAAGTGGAAAAGTTTCATTTGCAGCTTAATTAATTAACTCTTTTTTCTGTTTCCACGTTATCGAAATTATCGACATCACAGGAGTTAATTAGAGGAAAAGACGTTCACTAGGATAAAATATAATAAATATACATTTGAATATTAAAACAAATTGAAATATGTTTATCTTCTACAATTTTAATTTCAAAAAAATTTTTTATTCAAAAAACTTTTAGAATTAAAATTAAAATTGAGAGATATAGGTTAGTTTTTTGATTTTGATATTTGGAATATTATTGAGGGCTGAAGACGGAATTGCTTAGAATTATATTTGTTTTTTGAAGATATAGTGCATTTTTTTAGAGATTTCTGAATTAACGTATTTGAATATTTAAATATATTGAATATTTCAAATAAATTATATTCTTTGAGAAGTCCTTTAAGTGTGTTCAGGTTTTTAAAAGGCAATTGGTGTTCTTAAAGGTAAGACCAGAAACAAAATTTTGTCTCCTTTAAATATTTATTCATTAATTTTAATTACTTCCGTATATCTGTTGGTTTATTTATTCCATTTGATATTATATATTGAGTTTTGATTATATACGTCTATTAAATGTAAGCGGTGCTTGTTTTAGACATAAATTTAATTCTAAAAGTTTTTTGAATAAAAAATTTCTTTGAAATTAAAATTGAAGAAGATAAACATATTTCAATTTGTTTTAATATTCAAATTTTGTTATATTTCTTCTATCAAGTAAAAGGCCTTTCTATTTTTATTAAAATATACATTTTGCTGGTAATATGAAATCATGATATTATTTTCTGTAGTTTGTCACATAGAGTCACAAAGCAGTAATAGTCAGATTAATTGATAAAATTTGGTTTCTTATGCTTAGATCAGTTCACGGTCAAAACGGCTAGCAGAAGCCAATGATAATTTGTATGACATCCAAGATGGTTTTATTGATATTATCGATTTTCTGCTGAAGTAAAGAGTATCGTAGACTGCCTATACCTCATGACGAAGGTCTGTTACGCTATGGATAGATTGGGTTAGAACTCAGCTGTAATGTTTAAGTCGAAACTTGACGTAACCGTAGCCACAAAATTGACTCAGTTTTAAGAACAAGCTTTCGAATACATAAAAGCTTGGCTTACTAGAGTTTGTATTCTTGCGAGTTTGGCAACACCTCTGTGATTCGTATTCTGATAGAAAGCTAGTCTTTTATTTGACATTAACGGCTTGAACAAAACTGGGAAATATTAAAAACTTATTTCCAATGTAGTGAATCTTCTATAAAACTGTTAGAAATTTTCGTTCAAAATTCAATCGAAATAAAATGCCATCACGGGAATTTCTGGATCAACTTGCTCGTGAAAACTGGGTTATTATTTGATAAAACAACCCGTTCACGTTCTAGTCGAGTGAGAACATCTGAAAACATTTCTGCTATAGCCCATACTTCAACATTAACACGTCATCGTACTCAAAAACTGAACATTTTTTGCACTTCTCTGAAAAGAAATTTACATAAAATATAATATAAATAAGTATTTTATTTATAATCGATCAAGAATGCAAATGGAAATTCATTTAAAATAAAATTTCAAATGAGGTTATTGTAATTTATTCCTATTTGTTATATATATGAATATTGTTTCGTTATCACAGTATCTTCGTCAGATTTTTACATTTCGAATAATTATAGATATTTCGGAAATACATTCGTTTTTTACTTTCGCAGATATCCGGTGTTTTTTAGAGTGATATAATTTTCGATATGGATAACCGTGATTGAGATTTAATATTTTCTGGAAAGCCTCAATAGTTAAGTTTACGACTATTAAAATTTTCTGAATGTTTGAAATGACCTGAAGCAGCTCTATGAAGTAGGGCTGATAGTACAAATAATATTGACTTCAGTTCAACAGAATTTCTCATATTATCTCTTAAAGCTACATATATCGGGTGTTTTTTTTTAGAGTGATAGAAATTTCGATAGGGATAACTGTGATTTGGCAGAAGGTGGAAGCTATGTTGTTTTGACATTTCTGTTCAGTAAGCATTGACAAATTATCATGGAAAGACTCACGCCGCAACTACGTTTACAAATTGTTTGAATTTATTTTCATAATTAGTGTTCTATACGCCAAACTTTGAGAGCACTTCGTGAAATTGATGGTTTGCATAATCGTCTATCAGAGCATGTTCTTCGTCGAACTATCTATAGATTTCGGACAGCATTTTCTTTACTCGATGCAACAACAACAACAAGACAAGGAACTTGACGTACAGAAGAAAATATCGCTGCTGTGAGTCATAGTGTCAGTGATGATCCAGATTTGTCTATTCGTCGACGTTCAAAACAAGTTGGACTCTGTGCGCCCACCACATGAAAAATTTTGCGTAAAGATCTGTCTTCGCCCATACAAGATCCAACTGGTTCAAGAACTAAAGCTTTAGTGTCTCGTTTGTTTGCTGATTGGGCCCTAGAATAGCTTGAAGTTGATCCAATGTTTTATCGTAAAATCGTCTTTAGTGATGAAGCTCATTTCTGGTCGAACGGCTATGTAAACAAGCAAAATTGCCGTATATGGAATGAAATAAATCCTCAAAAAGTTCTGCAGGTTCCACTCCATCCTGAACAATGCACTGTATGATGTGCTTTACATGCTGGAGGCATTATCGGTCCATATTCCTTTAAAAACTATGCTGGAGCTAATGTTACAGTGAATGGTGCTCGTTACAAATCGATGATCAATGACTGTTTGTTTCAAAATTTGAACGGTATCGACTCAGAAGTGTTTTGGTTCCAAGAAGATGGTGCTACACCTCATGCTGCTAGCGTAACAATTGATATATTGAAAGAAAGATTTGGCGATAACATTATTTCGAGAAATGGTCCAATTAATTGGCCTTCAAGATCATGCGACATAACTCCACTGGATTATTTTCTTCGAGGTTATGTCAAGTCATTGGTTTATGCTGATAAACCAGAAACGCTTTGTTAGCCAACATAATTCGTGTTATTGAATGAAATAAGGCCTGAATTACTCGAAAAAGTTATCCAAAATTGGTCTTGTCGAATGCGCTCTCATAACTAGTCGTGGTGAATATATACTGGAAATTATTCTTAAAATATAAATTTAATAAAATTATCTTTCAAATAAAAAAAAATTTGGCTTCAATCATAATTCAAATGTGTTTCATTTCAATTAAAAGTTCTATCACTCTAAAAAATACACCCGATATAGTGGGATCAACGAAAAATATTTAAAAGTGGCGTAAAGTTTCAATTTAATCATATCTATTTATTTCCAGTTTTATCGTCAACATGCGACATTTCCATATTCTAGCTAAATTCCTATCCTGTTTCCGATGAATGGTTTAAATGGGTGGAAAATTATTTTTTCTATTGAGGAAAGTTTTGAAATGTTTTAAACCTTTTTGTTACCTGTTCGTCCTATATAAACTTTGTGGAAATAACTATCTACAAAGTAACTTATTACCTCCTGAAGCATCATCTTTAGATTTAAAATCTCTATTGTTTGTACTGAATTTACTGAGGGTTGAATTAGTTTTAAATGAGGTTAATGAAGATATGGAACAATCCTGTGTATATTAATGAAATGTAATGTAACTGTATCTGTATCTATGAGTTCGTGAAAAATTTATGTGGATTGAATTTGCTGATGGTGAACTCTAGGAAATCATATCATTGGCATATTTAGTTTCCAGAGTGATTAATACTGACAGATGTAAGTTATTGATAAACAGAAGAACAACTAAATAATTGCTCTTCACGATTTTTCCATAAAAAAATGAGAATTTAAATCTGCTCTGATTTCGGTGGTAAACTTCATGAATTTTATTTGGAAGGTAACGAAGTCTTATGTAACACCTGATGTGAATCTTAATAAAGCTTCAGAATAGGAAATAACACCTCAAATATTGGATATTTCTCACAGCACTGCATTGAACACATCTCAGGACTCTCATTCTTCCATTTGTTACTTGGCAATGACGAGGTATAAAGCCATAAGACTTTCCTTCATCAATGTTTATGATGAATTGAATTTTTATGCGATATTCTGTGAATAAAATTTATTTCTCACTCACCTACTTTTCAGCTACGAATTTTTGAATGAAAGGAAATGACTCCTTAGGTTCCGTTTTTTAGAACATATGATGAACGTGAAGTTCAAATTAAATTATCTTTATCTACAGGTTGTCCTAACGTAAATTTGACCCCCCAGAACTCGGAAACGAAGAATTTTCGAAGATTAATAAAAAAACAGATCAACTTCTGTTTTGAGGGGGAAGAATTTCCAACGTGAGTTTGTTCCGAAACAACCAGCCCCGTGAAGGTGGTATCAACCCCTAACTTGTTTTGAATAGGAAAGAGATGTCGAGTATTAGTTAGTTTGAAAGTTATTTATGTTCTGTGCACAACCCAAATGAAATTTTCAAAATCGGGTCACTATTCACGAAATTATGTAATTTGCACTTACCGTCAGAATGTGATTTTGAACAGAGAGTTGAACGCCCAAACTCAAGAACCTGAGAGTTTTGAAAAAAACAAAAATAATTTTCGAGTCCTCTATAAGGGAGAAAGAATTCCTATGACGACATTGTTCCGAAACAAACCACCTGAGGATGGCAACAACCCTCAATTTTTTTTAATAGGAAAGAAATGGCCGATGTGATTCAGTTAAAAAGCTTTTTTTGTTCTCTGAACGTCCTAGTTGAAATTTTCAAATTCGGTGATTTTTTTGAGCAATTTGATATTGAACATTGTCAGAAGAGTAACTCAAACAGAAACAATACATTCAAATACATCAGATTTGTAAGTGATGATAGACTGAAGACTGAAACACATTTGGGAAAGAACCTTCAAAAAAATATGCATTGTAATGATTTTATTGCATTTCACACATTTTCCCATCATGAACGATAAGAAAATCGAATGTTTTTAAAATAAAAACTTTCAAAAATTCGAATTGTTCCGCCATTAAATAATCAAATTTGAAAATTTCAACTGCGATGTTTAGAGAACAAAAAACTTCTCAACTAAACTACATCTAACATCTTCTCCCTATTACAAAAATGTTGGGGGTTGGTGGTATCCTCAGGTGATTTTTTCGGAATAATGTCGTAATAGAAATTCTTTCTCCTTAATACGGAACTTAAAAATTATTTTTGGATTCTCAAAACTCTTAGGTTCTTGAGTTTGGGCAGTTCAAATCTCTGTTCAACATCACCTTTTGATGGCAAGTTCAATATTACGTTATTTCGTTAATAGTGAACCAATTTTGAAAATTTTTACAGGGTTGTGTACTGAACATAAATACCTTTCAAACTAACTAACTCTCGATATCTCTTTCCGATTCACAAAATGTTGGGGTTGCTGCCACCTTCAGGGAGCTAGTTTTGTCGGAACAAACTTATGATGGGAATTCGGCCCCTTCAAAACAGAGGTTGGCCTGTTCTTTTAAAATCTTTCGAAAATTCTTCGTTTCTGAGATCAGAGGGGGTCAAATTTTTCGTTTGGACACTCTGTATAGTCAAATATAAGGATGATCGAAAATTTTGAACAAATTACTATCGAAAATTGCCACCAAGATCCCCATGATGTACTTAAATTATCATAAGCTTTTTGCGCGCTAGTTCCAAGAGACAACTTGTTATGGTTTCACCTAAATGTCTGTAATTTTCGAATTTGAGTCGAAAATGATCTGAAATTACTTAGTTAGACTCATTTGTGAAGAATTCGTGTCAAAAGTAATCGTTAACCAATTAATTAGAAACTTCAAATTACGAACTTACAAATAATATTTCCTTCTAAAGTCAATTAAAGGTTATGAGATTTCTTGAGGAAACCTTGTACTAATCTGCTTATCTTCTTCCTGAAACTGTCAGGGATGTTGAAGTAATGTCAGGTAAAACGAGTTCTTTTATTCCACTTCCAGTGAAATATTCAGAAAACTTTATAATTCGTGCCCAGGATAAAAAACATCGCAGTGGTGCCATATCACAAAAGGTTCTTTTATTCTTCTGCCATGAATTGAGCAGACTAAGGAAATTTAAAGTCACCATAAAAGTTATTAACCATCGATGAAAATCTCATACGAACGGCTGGATTCATTTTAGCATGGCAATATCGTAAAACTGAAATCTTCTTTCAACTCGGAGCGTATGAAAGTAGGTTAGCATTGAAGTGGAAACAAAGAGAACAACTGAGTCGTCCGAAATCATCCTGAGTTTGAAAGAATTATATTAGGAGTAGAAAAAGTTCGTGCCATTTTGATTACAGATGTCGCTACTAGTTTATTATTCCATTGTTTCATATGGCAACATCTTCATTTTGAAGTGTCTCCATCAGGCAGTATGAAGAACTGAACATAATTCACAAAATATGTATCTACATCTTTCAATTTAAAGTTACTAAATTTGAATCAATTAATGACTCATATCTAATTTTAAAATTTTTGGCTATAATAGAATTATTCATGAAATTACATTGGGAAATTTCGAATCAAGAAGCTGAGGTCAGAAATAATTCTGTCTGGCCGGTCAGTCCTTAAACACACTTGTTTTAGATTTAAAAGTGCTAGAGCATTGAAACGTTGAGGGAAGGTTTGGAGTTTATATATCCAAGAAGAGTCTGTTAGTTTCGGAGTTATTCATGTTTGGAAAAAATTTCTCCTAATATATTCGAAACTATAGATTTTGCCTATCTAAAATTTGGTATTCAGAATCAGAAAAATAACATTTAAAAAAATGTGAGCGGATTAGCGTTCTACTTTAAACACTATAACTTTCAAACGGAAATAGGTGAAGACTTGAAACTTTCGAGCTATCTTTGGGGCCTGAATATCTCAATTGTGTTTTCTACTATTATTTATGAAATCAATCCGATAGTTTCGTAGTTATTCATATTTACAAAACCTATGGATCTGAAATCTGTCATTTAGAAGCAGAATGATAACGAACAGGTTTTTTCAAATTTTGTGGATCGTATAATTAAAATATCCTAAAAAACTAATATTTTGAGAGCGGAGCAGCGTTGATTGCTACCCAAACTACAACAACCTACGATCGAGCTTAAATTCAGATGTAAATCAACGACACAAAAGCTCATGTAAAATTTCCTGAATATCGTATCTCAAATTCGGCATTTCGTTGTTTTTTCGACTTATCTTTCTTATTCTCTCCGTATTTATTGGAATTTCTGATGATTTTCTTTATGGATAAAATTTTTTGTGTATCGGTTGGAAATATTGTCTTATATTTATATCTATCTAATGATAGTGAACACTATATCAGTAACCTGCTCTAACAAAATCATTATTGCTAACCTTTGATTTTTCACCAACAAGAATTGATATCGAGTTATTTGACTACATCTTTAATGAAAAATTAAGATTACGTAAATATTATAATTCTATGATAGTCAATTCTTTTCAGAAGAGTCAATTTCATTTCATGATCAATTGAATTTGTTTACTGAACAAATGTATGATAAAATTGTCTAAGTGTATTCATATTCATCCTCTAAGCAATTTGATAGTACTATTATATATTATCAAAAATTTAATTGCATCGGTCCTTACTTTATGAAAATTCCTGTTATTGAGATAGAATAATCTAAATGACTTGAAATTTAGAATTATACATCTAACTTCTAAAATATATATTCAAACTATATCCAAAAACAATCAAAATGATATATAATCAATATAAAATATTTTTCAATGTATCGGAAAAAACTATTTATATCCCGACATAGAACGTATTAATAAATGTATTAAAAAAAATATATAAGTATGTATAATAACATAAAAATAGAAGAAAATCCACTATTCCAAAATTATCTAAAATTCTCAAAATAAAAGATCAAATAAAAATGATTGAACGATAATTCCAACATTTAATAACTATTTTCCCTAGACCTCTTCAGAAATGTATAGAATTCAGATTAAAATATATCGAAAGATCAAAATTTAACTCACCAAATAAGATAAAACCTGGAACGAATAAACACGAAGTAAGGTTTAAAGTATCTAAAATGAAATAGAAATGATCAACGTGTTGTTACGGTCAACCGGTAACCATTTGTGATCGGAACACAGAAAAAACATAACAAAACTTATTCACCCCAAATAATGTTCGATTTCTCGTTCAATTATTTTTATTTATTGAATTTTATCTGTTGACATATGAGTGTGAATGTGAGCTCTTAGTTAACCGTGAAAATAAGTGGTAGAAAGTAAATTTAAAAAAACGTTTTTGATATCAGAGGGAAGTATTAGGAGTACAAATAAGTTTCCGCCGTTTTTTAACTTTTTTTGTTTATGAATCATTCCTTATGATTTTAAACAATGTGAGACTGCTTGCTGAGTGACTTCTAATGTTAGAGCAAGTTCTTTTTGTGTTTGAGATGAATCTTCCTCCAATAATTCCTCCAATTCTGCATCCTCGTAAATTTTTGGTTTTCCACTGCGATCTTTGTCTTCTACGTCGAAATCATCGTTTTTAAACTTTTGAAACCACTCTCGACACGTTCTCTCACTCAAAGCACCCTCACCATATGCTTCTGCGAGCAATTGATGCGCCTCAGCAGCAGATTTCTTCAAATTACAGAAGTAAACTAATATTTCCCGCAAATGACGCTTACTTGGCTCCAATTTTGACATTTTCAACTTATAAAAATTATATTTTACCAATATAAAATCAATGATATTAATAGGTTATGTTGTTCTTGAATGTCCAAACTATTGTTTAAGCCGGTTATTATCTGCGAAAGCTAACCGAAACTCCATACCGCGCCATCTACAATAAAACGGCGGAAACTTATTTGTACTCCTAATATAACTACCTAAATATAAAATCAAAATTGTGAGGTTCGCATGTTGATACATTTATCTCGTCTTCAAATAAAGGACAAAACATTTTACATAAAAAAGTGAGGGAAGTGCTAAATGATTGAACAGGTGCCTGAAGAAGCGAGATATTCCTTATCAGGAAACTCCACATTCTAAAGGGAAACACACTACCATAAATGTATACCAGAGAACAGAAGTAAAGATGTCCATTAATAATGAAAACATCTTAGAGGAGATAATGAAAAGCAAACAAGAACTTAAAACCCTAGTGGAAGCTATAGAGGTGAGATTAACTTTGAAAATCGAAGATTTAAATAGGAGAACTTATAAACTAGAAATACAAAATGAGCAAATAATATAAAAATCGAGAATCTAGAGAAAAATCTAAGGAAAATAACATTATCATTTTCGGACTCACCGAACAGAACACAGAACCAGAAGAAATTACAGTAGACTACATCAGAAAGGAAATAAAGAAATTGGGTGATGTGAACATCGCTGAAAGTGACCTCAACAACTTTTATCCACTTGGAAAAACAAACAATCCGCCTATTAAAATCGAATTCACATCATTTCTAAAAAAAGCCGCAATACTTAAAAACGCAAGAAACTTGAGAGGCACCAGGATCTCCATTGCTAGTGATCTAACAATCAAACAAAGACACGAGAACAGCATTTCGAGGAAACATCTAAACCTAGCAAAGAGAAACAGAGATTGCTATATAAGAGGAAACCGATTACACGTGGATGGTAAAACATACACAGCGGAGGCGTTGAAGAGTCAAGAGGAAGCTGGAAACAATACCACAGAAAAACCACAGAGTGCTCCAGGTACGCCAATAGCAACAACGAATAGAGAACTTCCAAAACAGATACCAAAACCTCAGCAAACAATCAAAATACACAGCAAAAAACCAACACTCCAACAGAGAGGTAGGTGAAAAAATGAAAATGAAAACACGCAGTTTAGCCAGGAAATAGTATTCTTGTTGTGGTTGTTTTGTTGTTGTTCCTGCTTGGTTTAAATTAATTAAACTGTTTTTGTGTCGCATTCAAAAATGGATTAATATCTCAGAGATGTAAATTATATACCAGTAAATACCAGGAAAATATTCTCTGGCGAGCTAGATTTCATTAGCACACATGAATTTAAATTTATGAATGTAATCCGTATGGACATTAGAAGCATGGGTAAACATTTTGATGAGTTGAAGGTATTTTTTCAACAATTCAGCACGAAATTTGACCGTCTCATACTGTCGGAAACATGGAACATTGGGAACATTGCGTTGTATAATTTAGATGGTTTTGATGTATTTTATAATTATGGCTCCGTAAATTAAAATGATGGTTTAGTTATTTACTTTCGAGATTCACTGAACCATGGGTGTAAGGTTCTAAACGTAGATGAATGCAAGATAATCCAAACAGAAATATATATGAACAAAAAATCATTCTCAATTACATCTTTGTACAGGCCACCCTCAACATCAGAAATAAACATATATGGAACAGGAAATTTTGACTATATTCTTTTTGTTGGAGACATTAACATAAACATAAAACTCGACAATGAAATAACCAACGAATACCTTGGCCTACTGAGTGAGTTTGATTTCATACCTATGATTAACTCATATACAAGAATATGCACCAATTCAAAATCCTGTTCCTGAAAACGAAACACAGCATTGAAGAATGCCTTCCTATAGTTCTTAAAACTTGCATAACTGATAATTTTCCAATAATGCTGAAAATACCCTTCAAAAAAAATCCTCAGAAGTAACCGATCCTCTTGATTCACTTAAAAAATACACAGATAATGCAAAACTAAGTGAAAAACTTAAAAACATTTGCTGGGCACCTATACATGAAGCCCGAAACGTGAGTGTAGGAGTTGATTTGTTTGTGAATCAACTGAATGAAGCAATAGAGGAGAGTACTGTAACAAAAAAGTTCATCATAAAGAAAAAAAAGACAGATGTGGATTTCTAGTGCATTAATAAAGAGTATAAGAGAAAAGGAAAGGCTCTATGCACTTTCACAAAGAGATCAGCGAAATGAAGTTTTGAAGTCCAGATTTATCAGCTACAGAAACAAACTAAGGGTCCTACTCAGGATCGCGAAAAAAACAGTATTACAGTAACAGGGTTGTACAAAGTGAAGGTAATTCAAAACAACTATGGAACGTAATAAAAGAACTAAGTAATAACGAAAGGAAAAAGTCTATAATTGACGAGGTAAAACTAGAAGATAATACGATAGTAACAAATCCCGCCATTATGAGCAATGAACTCAGCAAATATTATGGAAATGTAGGAGGGAGTCTCGCTAACAAGATAATAAAACCCTCGACGCATCCACTACGGCATATTAATCAAAATACAATGTTCATGGAACCAACTAATAAACATGAAGTAGAGGCAATTATAAAAACATTAAAAAATAATAAAACACCTGGATTGGACGGGCCGAGGGCAGAAACCTTAAAATGTATCTCTGGCCACATCTGTGAACCACTTGCCTACCTCATTAATCTAAGCATCTCAATGGGAGAATGGCCCAAAAATCTCAAAGAAGCAATAATAAAGCCCCTATTCAAAAGCGGAGATGAGACTAAAATGGTGAACTATAGACCCGTATCAGTAATTTCAAACGTGGCAAAGATTTTCGAAAAAATTATCAAACAGAGATTGGAGAAATATGTGTTAGATGAAAATATTATCTCAAATAGACAGTTTGGATTTCAGCCAAACAAGTCCACTGAGGATGCGATTTCTCTGCTTCTATCAAACATTTATGAGGCTTTAGATAGGAGTAAGCCAACTCTGTGCGTTTTTTTGGACTTAGCAAAAGCCTTCGACACTGTAAGCCACCCACATTATTGGAGGCCTTGGAAGACATTGGCTTAAGGAGCAATGTGCTTAATCTGATAAAGAGCTATATATCTAGCAGACAACAATATGTCAAAATAAGAAACTGTATAAGTGACGACTTCGAGGTTAAGTTTGGAGTCCCACAAGGAACCGTACTGGGACCTATATTATTCCCTATTTATATGAATGGTCTACTTGAATTGAATAGCCATGGGAAGATAATTAGTTTCGCAGACGATGCAGCCATTTTATATCAAGCTGATAGCTGGGAAGAACTCAGAAACCAAGCTGAAAACGACATGAAATCTATCAAAGATTGGATGGATTATAATTTATTGACAATTAACTTTGAAAAGACCAAATATATCACATTCACTTGCTTAGATAGAAACTTACCAGACTGTGAGACACTGAAAATTGATGAGAATTGTGTGATCAAAAGAACCGACTATATCAAATATTTGGGTGTTATTGTGGATAAACATTTGAGATGGGATAAACATATAGAAAACCTCAGCAGGAATCTCAGGTGTTTAATCTATATATTTAAGCTTCTGAACCATTCTAGATACAACCAAACTAAAAATGGTTTATCATGCTTTGGTGGGTTCACGATTGAACTATGGTATCATAGGGTGGGGTGGAGCAATGAACACACACCTTGAAAAAAAATTAGTATAATACAGAAAAAAATCTTGAAAATAATCCTAAGGAGACCTCATACCTATCCGACAGATACACAGAAACAAAGATCTTTGACATAAAGCAATCGTTTTATCGTTCCATTGTGGTATATCAATTCAAAAATAAATCAATTCTACGATCTCTAACACATCAATATAATACCAGGAAACATAGAACTTGCCACAGAACTCCATTTTCAACGTATACAGTTTGTTAGTGCAGCATTCAAGTTTCCCTAATTTATTTCTGAAATTGCGCATATATGCACCACTCATCTTTCAGATGACACTGTGCGCATGCGAGAGACTTTTTCTTCGACCAGATTCTGAATGATCACGGATCGACATTACGTTCGATATTTTTCCGGCTTATGAGTTTTTTAATTCTTTCAAAGCAAAAAGTGTTCAGAATTTCTTATTACAAGAACGATAGTTCAACAAGGTGTTGGTGTCAGAGTTCCAGACAAGGGGATCCCCAACTAACCAGGAATTCAGTGGATGAGGGTGAGTGTCCATCTGAGATTTGTGGTGTATTTATAATCATTATCAAATTTACACATACAGTCTGCTAATTTTCTACCGAAGTGCTAACATTTTGGTCCATTCGAACCGGTTGACTAGTGATTTCTTATTTTCTTTCTTTTCATTTCGAGATTTCCACGTGGGTCACCATCAAATTATTATTAATTTTCATTCATATCGATTGTAGGAAATCGATAAATCCGTACAAACAGTATACGCTTATCGCTTCATACAAAAAAACCATATGTTCAACTTAGGTTCACTTCAATCGATATAAACATATTCTTTCATTCCGCATATTTCTTCTTTCAATTCATATTGGAAAATAATTAAAACTCAAATACGATTACAACTTCCAAAGTTTTCGTTGACACCCTTTCTGTTCTAATAAACTTTCTTTATATTATCTTTTCTTCGCATAATTTGGTTCTTTACATATATCACTTTATATTTACATTCATTCAATAAAATATTTCACAAAAAATGAGTAACATCAAAAGATTTGAAAGCAAACGTAAAATATACGTTAGTCGAATTTCGGAATTTTACATTATTGCAAAGCAAAGCTTAACTGATACGTCGAAAAGAGGGCAATTAAAGGCTAGGTATGATGATATTAAAAAATTATTTGAGCGGTTTTCAGAATGTCATAATGAGATTATAATGCTGATTGAGGATGAGGCGGAATTTGATACACATGAGAAAATAAGAAGGGAGACTGAAAACTTTTATTATGAAGGTTTGTCTATTTATCATAACATGAGTAAAAATGATACTTCTAATTCGTCGTCGGTTAGTGTTGAAGCTTCTGCAAAACTCCCACCTCTTAATATACCCACTTTTGACGGTGATCCAAAAATTTGGTCAACTTTTCATGATCTGTTCGAGAAATTAATTCATGATAATTCCAATCTTTCAAATGTTGAAAAGTTCAGATATTTATTTTCCTTCCTAAAAGACGAGCCTTTGAAATTACTAAATGGTATCGCCATAAATAACGACAATTATAACACCGCTTTCAAAAAACTTATTGACAGATATCAAAATAAAAGACTTATAGCTTCGAATGCATTAGATTCAATTTTTTTCATTTCACTAAAAGGCAATACTGCAAAAGATTTTCGTATTCTACTCAATACCTTTTCCGAATCATTGGCAGTTCTTAATGCTTTAAATTTCAATACAGATCAGTGGGATTTTTTACTTTTCTATATACTTCTAGGGAAACTAGATATTGAGACTCGAACTAATTTTGAAATTCAAACTGATTCTAGCAAAATTCCAGAATATAAGGAACTTTATAATTTTGTTGAAATTAAATGCAAGGCCCTAGAATCCGTTCAACATTTGACTACTTCTAAAAATAAAGTATTTGCAGTAAGCAAAGAGAAGTGTAATAATAAATATAATTCCAAGACCAGCAATAGTTTTTCATTACAAACAAAAAATACTCATTATAATTCCAATGTTAAGTGTTACCTTTGCAAAGGTTCACATGGATTATCGAAATGCTCTGATTTCTTGTCAAAATCTCCGAATGATCGTTTTTCTTTCGTCAAACAAAATAAACTGTGTTTGAATTGCTTACATCATTCGCATAATCTAAATAATTGTCTTTCGTCGTACAAATGTCGCACTTGTAATAACCGTCATCACTCTCTGATCCATATTAATAGTTCAACTATCATAGAAAATATTCCACATTCTTCAACTGTATCAGGTAACACCTTTTCCGAACAAAATACAGTATTATTGGCTACTGCGGCGGTAGATATCCGTGATAGATATGGCACATTTCAACGTGTTCGCATTCTTATTGATTCAGGAAGTCAATCAAATTTCATAAGCGAAAAATGTTTTCGTAATCTTGGGTTACAGAGACATCAATTTTCTACAACTATTTTTGGTTTGAACGAAATGACTTCATTTTCTTCAAAAGGTATTACTGCATGCGATATCAAACCTACAAATTCCGACAGCCCTGTACTTTCTTTCGATGCTATTGTTGTTCCAAAATTATGTTCTAATATACCTGCTTTTTCTATTAAAAAGGGACAATGGGACCATTTACAGGGTTTACCTCTCGCAGATGAAAATTATTTTCTCTCAAGTCCAATAGACATTCTGATTGGTGCTGAGCTTTTCACTCATATTTTACTCAATGGACGTATCGTTGGAAAATTAGGCCAGCCTACCGCCCTTGAAACTATTTTCGGTTGGGTTCTTTTGGGTAAAGTTAACAATCCGTCTACAAGTTCAGAAACAAAAACTTTTCTTCTTCAATCCGATGTTCGTGTCGACATCTGTATTCCTAAGTTCTGGGAATTAGAGCAAATTCCTGATAAGCATTTTTACTCCGTCGAAGATGAAAAGTGTGAGACCTTTTTCAAAGAAACGACCACTCGTGATTCCACCGGTCGATTCATAGTTTCGCTTCCTTTCAGAAATTCGAAACCATTTCTAGGAGATACTTATACTCAAGCTTATCGTAGATTTTTCTTACTTGAAAAACGTTTATTAAAAAATCCATCTTTGTATTCTTCTTATTCCGATTTCATGAAAGAATATCTTGACAGTGGACATATGTCTTTAGCCACATCGGAAGCTATACCCAATGATAATTTTTGTTACTTACCCCATCATTGTGTTCTGAAGCCTGAGAGCGTAAGCACAAAACTTCGTGTAGTTTGGGATGGATCGGCAAAAGGCTCGAGAGGTGTGAGCTTAAATGACACTTTACTTCCTGGTCCAAAATTACAAAAGGATATAGTTTCTTTACTTTTACTTTTCCGTTTAGACGCAGTGGTATTCATAGCTGATATAAAGCAAATGTTCAGACAAATTTTAATATCTCCTTCTGATAGAAATTTCCAAAGAATTCTATGGCGTTTTAATCCAAACGATTCACTTTCAGAGTATACCTTAAATACAGTTACTTTCGGACTCAATTGTAGCCCGTATTTGGCAATGCGTACCGTTCGTGAGCTAGCTCTCCTAGAGAGAGAAAACTTTCCAATGGCTAGTAAGATACTAGAGGATCAAACTTATATTGATGATGTGCTGGGTAGTGCATCATCTGATTCTGAAGCTTTGTCTCTTCAAAAGGATTTAATCGATCTGCTTAGTCGCGGAGGTTTTATGTTGAGGAAGTGGGCTAGTAATTCTCCAGCATTGCTTTCTTCCTTAGACCATTCTGACTGTCAGATTCCTTTGTCCTTTGATAAGGATGAACCACCATTTCTGAAGGTTCTAGGTCTTCAGTGGTACCCTTCTCTCGATATATTTTCTTACAAGTGCCAAAATATATCAAAAGACCTCACAAAACGAGGCATCTTGTCCGATATAGGTCGGATTTTCGATCCATTGGGTTTTCTGTGTCCCATTCTTTTAAAGGCAAAATACATTATGCAATGTATTTGGTCCTTGAAAAAGGATTGGGACGAAGAACTTCCCGAGTCCATTAAAAATTCATGGACACAATTGAAGTGTGAACTTTCAGAACTCTCTGGATTACGTCTCCCTAGGCGAATCACCTTTGATCAATATGAGAGATGTGAGTTACATGGATTTTGTGACGCTTCAAGCATAGGTTACGCAGCGGTAATTTACCTCAGATTACAGAGAGGCGATTCTATTCACGTATTTCTAATCTGTTCTAAAGGGAGAGTTGCCCCCTTAAAAACAATTACTCTTCCTAAACTTGAGCTGACTGCTGCAAAGCTTTTGGCTGATTTGGTCAAATTTGTGACTGACACATTTTCTAGTCGACTCTTATTCGATCAAATCACTTGCTGGACTGATTCACAGGTAGTTCTTTCTTGGCTCAATGCTTCACCGAGCCGTTGGAAAACTTTTGTTGCCAATCGAGTACACCATATTCAGGAACTGGTATCTCCCGATTCATGGATGTATATTCCTTCATCTCTAAATGCTGCCGATTGTGCATCTAGAGGAATGAACCCATTGCAATTGATTCGTTTCGAGATGTGGTGGAATGGACCGGAATTCCTATCCAGCCCAAAAACCGAGTGGCCAAATTTTTCTGCTCAAACTTCAGAACTTAATAATGATGTAGTCTCTGCCGAAGAAAAAAGTATATCTTTATATGTAGATATTCCAATGGACGATTTAGATAACCTTTTAAATAAATTTTCCTCTCTTGAAAAAATAAAAAGAATTTTAAGTTACTGTTTACGATTTTCGAAAATTTCAAAACCCGGTTCCCTTAAACAAACAGGCATTTTAACAATTCATGAGTTGAATGAATCGTTGATGTGTTTAATAAAACATACGCAATATTCGGTATTTTCTGATATCATAGAAATTATTAACAAAAACAAAATTTTACCTAAACCCTTTCGGAAACTTTCACTCTTTCTAGACTCTCTAGGTTTTCTCAGGGTGGGCGGCCGCTTAAAGAAATCCAGTTATATTGAATATGCCGCAAAACACCCTCTTTTGATGCCTAGCTCACATAAATTAACGATTTTGATTGTAGAGTCGGTTCACAAGCAATATTTACATCCCGGTTCAAAAACGTTACATAATTTACTTCTTCAAAAATATTGGATACTATCAGCTCGTCGAACAATAAGAAAAGTTATTTCTAATTGTTTTCAATGTTTTCGTGCCCGTCCAAATACTTACAAACCACCTGAAATGGCTGATCTTCCAAGTTTCAGAATTTCTAAATTAAAGCCATTTTCTCACGTTGCTATTGATTTCTGCGGACCTTTCTTCGTAACTATGCATCGCATAAAGGGTGCAAAATATTTAAAATCTTATATATGCGTTTTTGTGTGCACTACAACCAAAGCTATTCACTTAGAATTAACGCAGGAGCTTTCTACGTGTAGTTTTATCGCGGCATTCCGTCGATTCATTTCTCGACGTGGCATGATTCATGCGTGCTACTCCGATAACGGTCGGAATTTCATTGGAGCTCAAAATGAATTTTTGAAGTTAGCTCAAGAAACTTCTGGAACTCTAAGTTTCCAGTGGCATTTCAATCCCCCTACGGGTGCACATTTTAATGGCCTTGCCGAAGCGGGTGTAAAAATGGTTAAATCTCATTTACTACGAGTGGTAGGAGATCAGCGACTATCCTATGAAGAATTTACAACTTTGATTTGTCAAATCGAAGCTGTTCTGAATTCGAGGCCATTATGTTCTCAGAGCTCAGATCCTAATGATTTAATTCCGCTCACACCAGGGCATTTTCTCACTTTAGAACCCTTGAATTCAACAATTCCTGATGTTGATGTTTCTCATTTGAAATTAAACAGACTGTCTAGATGGCAGCTTATACAGAAAATGCAGCGAGATTTTTGGAAAAGGTACTTCGCGGAATATGTTAATACACTTCAGCAGCGTTTCAAGTGGGCTGAGCCGGCCAAAGAAATTGAGCTCGACGACCTTGTTTTGATCAAAAGCGATGTCGTTTCGCCTTTTAAATGGCCGGTTGGTCGCATTGTGGAATTATTTCCGGGAGAGGATGGACACAATAGGGTAGCTGCGGTGAAAACAGCTAATGGTATTTTCCGTAGACCCGTTGTGAAGCTTTGTCCACTTCCGAGAAATTGATTTTCAAATTATTTTCCTTTATAAAAATAATGTATTTCTATATTTGTTATTATTTTTTTTTCTATTATTTAAATTTAATTTTCTGGTGACTTACATGGTGTTCTTTTTAAAAGGAGGAAACTTTTTTTTTCTGTTTTCTTTAGAAAAACCCATAGGGGTTTTTGTGGGCGGCTATGTTAGTGCAGCATTCAAGTTTCCCTAATTTATTTCTGAAATTGCGCATATATGCACCACTCATCTTTCAGATGACACTGTGCGCATGCGAGAGACTTTTTCTTCGACCAGATTCTGAATGATCACGGATCGACATTACGTTCGATATTTTTCCGGCTTATGAGTTTTTTAATTCTTTCAAAGCAAAAAGTGTTCAGAATTTCTTATTACAAGAACGATAGTTCAACAAGGTGTTGGTGTCAGAGTTCCAGACAAGGGGATCCCCAACTAACCAGGAATTCAGTGGATGAGGGTGAGTGTCCATCTGAGATTTGTGGTGTATTTCTAATCATTATCAAATTTACACATACAGTCTGCTAATTTTCTACCGAAGTGCTAACACAGTTGACCAGCGCAGTTTTACTTATTTCGCACTGAGAATCTATCAGATTCTACCCAAAGAGCTAACAGAAAGAACTTCATAATCTACGCCATTTCAAGAAAAGATTGAATGAATTTATTACAAAGTACCCAGGAGATGAACTTGTCAAAATAATAGACATGCGAAAATAAATATTTGTGACACTGAGTTATATTACTCCCTTCTTATATTTTATATTATATACTACATACCTTCATTAATACACCATTTTAGCTATACACACTCTATCAATATATGATGTTTTATCTATACATTTTATTTGTTTATGTAACTAGTATTTGTACATTTTTTATCTATATTTGTCTACACCTTCTCTTCATTTTATCTATACACTGTTTTAAAATAAAATTAGTATTAGTATAACAAACCAATATCCTAAATCTGAATAACTCACGCACAGGCAATATGCCTTCGTGAGTTTTTGCGGTTTATTGAAATTATATTTCTGAAAATGTATTGGTTGATTTTTATAAAAACTGTACTTTTTCAATAAACTATATATTATTATTATTATAAATTATAGTATTATTATTTTTGTGAGAATTGTACATAATTTTGGAATAGTAGATTTTCTTGTATTTGTATAAAATAAAATAGAAAGGCCTTTTACTTGATAGAAGAAATATAACAAAATTTGAATATTAAAACAAATTGAAATTGAAATTTTAATTTCAAAAAAATTTTTATTCAAAAAACTTTTAGAAATAAATTTATGTCTAACAAGCACTGCTTACATTTAATAGACGTATATAATCAAAACTCAATATATAATGTCAAATGAAATAAATAACCCAACAGATGTACGAAAGTAATTAAAATTAATAAATAAATATTCAAAGGAGACAAAATTTCGTTTCTGGTTTTACCTTTGAGAAATACTACTTGCCTTATAAAAACATGAACACACTTAAAGGACTTCTCAAAGAATATAATTTATTTGAAATATTTAATATATTTAAATATTCGAACAAATTATTTCAAAAATCTCTAAAAAATGTGAACTATATCTTCAAAAAACAAATATAATTCTAGATAATCCCGTCTTCAGCCCTTATATTGAGTTTTGATTATATACGCCTATTAAATGTAAGCAGTGCTTGTTAGACATAAATTTATTTCTAAAAGTTTTTTGAATAAAAATTTTTTTGAAATTAAAATTGTAGAAGATAAACATATTTCAATTTGTTTTAATATTCAAATTTTGTTATATTTCTTCTATCAAGTAAAAGGCCTTTCTATTTTATTTTATATATAATATATAATTATATTTTGGCTTCAATAAATCTCATTATAGAATGTCAATGAATTTAAATAAACCTTAAAATAACTCATACTGTTCTTTGATTTTGTTAGAACATAGATCAATCTTGAATTATATAGTTGATCTGTAGTTCAAAGCTTAAGTCTTTTAACACGTGAGTGATGTATGTTATGTTTTTGATTTTGATATTTGGAATGTTGAAAAAGGGCTGAAGACGGGATTATCTAGAATTATATTCGTTTTTTGAAGATATAGTGTACATTTTTTAGAGATTTTTGAAATAGTTTGTTCGAATATTTAAATATATTAAATATTTCAAATAAATTATATTCTTTGAGAAGTCCTTTAAGTGTGTTCATGTTTTTATAAGGCAAGTAGTATTTCTCAAAGGTAAAACCAGAAACAAAATTTTGTCTCCTTTGAATATTTATTTATTGATTTTAAATACTTTCGTACATCTGTTGGGTTATTTATTTCATTTGACATTATATATTGAGTTTTGATTATATACGTCTATTAAATGTAAGCAGTGCTTGTTAGACATAAATTTATTTCTAAAAGTTTTTTGAATAAAAATTTTTTTGAAATTAAAATTGTAGAAGATGAACATATTTCAATTTGTTTTAATATTCAAATTTTGTATTTGTATGTTAATATGCTATATATAGTTTTTGTTTTAATACGTTTCATGTAGAGACATTGAAAAATATTTTATATTGATTATATTATAAGGATATCATTTTTATAGTTTTTGTATATAGTTTCAATATATATTGTAGAAGTAATAATATATCATTCTGAATTTAAAGTCACTTAAATTTTACGTCTATCAAGTAATGACTTACATTCAAATTGTTTTTTAAATTAATATAGATTATTTCCACAATATATTGAGTTAAAGACAATTGTTCCGCCAACACTGTAGCTTTGTCAAGTTTACATTTTGAACACTTGAAAACCCGACAGAGCCAATTGTGGAAATAAACCATTTTATTTCATTTAATAACTATTATTCTGTTCCTACAAAGAAAGTGAAAAAATTATTTTCTGCAATCGACACCATATTATCATGAAAATTTCAACAATTCCTCTTTTTTCCAGGTGAGCATCCAGCTGCCATGCAGCATGGCGGTCAGCTCCGGTTAGAATATCCATTCTCGGCCTGTTTGCTGAGCGTTTTTGTAGCCGTCCTCGGCCCATGAGATTCCATCCGACTCTTTTCCCGCTAAGCATGTTCAAGTCTGTATGGTGTGTAAATGTAATGTAAATAGTTGGGAATGCGAAAAATATTTGAAGTTCGAAGTGACTCTGTACATACAATACCCTCATGCCATTTTCGAAGTATAGATGTAAGAACACTGTAAAATTTTGTAAAATATAAGGTTATAGTATGTCATGTTGAGTATGTCATTTTTCCTCGTCACGAAGTGTTGAAAACCAGACTTGAGTTCGAACATTCACAGTCATAACGTATTTTCATAGTAACCTAGATATAAACATTCGGAAAATGAAATAGAACTCCAAAACGTATTTGGTAAAATCGAGAATTTACAAGATATTGAAAAGACTTAATCAGATATGGAAAACTTGGAAAATAATTCGAAACAGAAAATATTTTGCAACCTGAAATGCAGAGGTTTTTAGCTGAAGAGCTCAATGGTTCATCTACAGTTAATCTCTGCAATTTCATTTCATGAGTTTAACCCAAAAAATCCAAATTTCCACGACTAATATCAGGTGTTTTTTCTAGAGTGAACTTTAAATTGAAATAAAACACATTCAAATTGAGATTGAAGCCAATTTTTTTTTATTTGAAAGATAATTTTATGACATTTATCTTTTGAAAAGAATTTCCAGCATATGTGCACCACGACTAGCTCTGAGGAACCGTATTCGACCAGACCAACTTTGGACCACTTTTTCGAGTAATTCAGGCCTTATTTAATCAATACCACGAGTTATGTTGGCTTCCAGAGCGTCTATTGTTTCTGGTTTATCAGCATAAATCAATGACTTGACATAACCCCAAAGAAAATAATCCAGTGGAGTTATGTCGCATGATCTTGGACGCCAATTAATTGGACCATTTCTCGAAATAATGTTATAGCCAAATCTTTCTTTCAATAAATCAATTGTTACGGTAGCACCATGAGGTGTAGCACCATCTTGTTGGAACCAAAACACTTCTGGGTCGATACCATTCAAATTTTGAAACAAATAATCATTGATCATCGATCTGTAGCGAGCACCATTCACTGTAACATTAGCTCCAGCATTGTTTTTCAAGAAATAAGGACCGATGATGACTTCAGCGTGTAAAGCACACCCTACAGGATGGAATGGAACCTGCAGAATTTCTTGAGGATTGTTTTCACTCCATATACGGCAATTTTGCTAGTTTAAATAGCCGTTCAATCACTAAACACAATTTTTCGACAAAAGTGGATCAACTTCAAGCTGTTCTAGGGCCCAATCAGCAAACAAACGACGCTTATTATGGTCAAGTGGCTTTAGTTCTTGAACCAGTTGGATTTTATATGGGTGTAGACCAAGATCATTACGCAAAATTTTCCATGTGGTGGATGCACAGAGTGCAACTTGTTGTAAACGTCGACGAATAGACAAATCTGGATCATCATTAACACTATGACTTACATCAACAATATTTTCGTACGGACGGTTTTTTGTTTTGTTGCTGTTGCATCGAGTAGAGAAAATGTTGTCCGAAATCTATCGATAGTTCGACGAATAAGCTGCTCTGATGGACGATTATTTGAACCATAAATTTCACGAAGTGCTCTATCAGTTTGGCGAATAGAACACTGATTTTGAAAATAAATGTCAACAGTTTGTAAACGTTGTTGTGGCGTGAGTTTTTCTATGATAATTTGTCAATGCTTACTGAGCAGAAATGTCAAAACAACATGGCTTCTACCTTGTGTTAAATCACAGTTGTCCCTATCGAAACCAGGGAGTCTGTCGCAGCACAGGGCTTCTCCCCTAAAACTGGCGTACTCTACCCTATCGCAGTATTAATCTCCGGATTTTTCTGTGTAATGGCCGAGTGCGTTATGTAGCATACTGCGTTACCTCGGGCGGGTGGTTTGCCGACAGGTGTTACTTGTACCACCTGGCCACCCCTTTGGTGTTGGACTCGAGGGGGCAGTGCTGGACTAGGTGGGTATTTCGTTTATATGTTCGCAGACCCCCATGTTTGGGATATTCTCATGAAATGACTCGGGGTTTAGCGGTACTTGACGGTTCGACCGGTCTGTCCTGGCCCTGGATCAATGCGTAACAATTTAGGGTTTGTGGATCTCGACGAAATGGCTCTGCCATGATCAATTGTAGTCGTCAATCTTGGGTTTATATATTTTCATTGTACTGCGTTCGGATGGATGGATAAGAATTTCCTCCGGCGGGTGAGTTGCATCTCAAACCAACTCGGGTACTGACCTGCAGTGCAAGTAGAGATTGGATAGTACTTCGCTTCTACCAGTCAGACTGGAAGCTGGTGGGTTCACCTCTTCGGAGGATTCTCGCTTCGCGCGATGATATGGCGTAATCCTTATCACACTTTCTACCTCTTGGGGTGGACTGTGGATACTGCTGAGTTAGTCACTTGGATAAGAGCTGTGCTTAATTAGCAATAACTTTACCTGGTAGAATTCACGTGTCTCTATCGAAAGTTCTTTCACTCCAAAAAAAGCACCCGATAGATTTATTTTCTATTTCTCCTATCTTATTGTCTCGAAAATGTTAATGTTTTGTAAGCAAAATTTAAACAGTAGAGGAGTCTCGATCAAACCAATGACAAATGGGAGATATCAGTATTCTTGCTTCACATAGAAATAAAATAATCATCTATTTTGATGTGTACTACTTAAGAGTCATCTAGTAACATTTAATAATTGGTTGGAAAACTTTTTGTATATTAGGTGTGTTGAAGCAGACAGGCAATTTTCTTACGCAAAATAATAAAGATTTTCAGTTTTAATTTTTCACAAAAATAGTAAATGAAACATCCACTGTAGAATTCCTAGAGTATTTATTACTGAATAATCAAATTTCGATTTTATTTCTATTTAATGTAGGAATCTTGTTTTCATTCTCTAACAATTTTCATATGGAAAGTAATGCACGAAAATTCCTGGAGTGTGCTATATGAAGTAACCTTTTACTGTACCTTCTCTCCACTTTTAGTATGGTCGTAGAACATTTAAGTGAAAAGTGTTGCTCTGAATTCTTGCAATAAGAAGTAGAGAAGTGAAACTGCAGACAAAAGGCTATAAAAATCACATCCACCAGTACACAGACCAATTCTGTGCTAATGAAGATTTCTATCAATTCCGTATTTCAACTTCCAAGGGAAAAACTCAATTCTAGTGTAGTTTTATCTGCAGTTTCTTAACATGGTTGTTTTTTAAGAGAATATACAAATCTCAAAATAATACGAAAACACTCACTGAGAGTAAACTGCAAAAAATTTTAGCCTTTTGAGTAGGTTCAGTTAATAATACTATTGATTAATAATACATTAATATAATACAATCAATAACAACAATATATTCGAAAATAAAAAAAACGATTATTCCAACAAATTGAACAACAAACAAAATAAAGAGTGTAATTCTGTAGGTAAAACCATGTTTTTCAGCTATTTCTAACATCTATGAATTTCATCTTTACCAAAGTAAGTATTTTAAGTTAATTAATTATTAGTTGATGCAGGTTGTTAGTATGTTCATGTAAGTTCTCATCGAGAAAGTTATAAATAACACAAGTTGTTGAGTATTCCTGGAAAGATGAAACGTAAGTACAATTATATTTTGATTGTTACTATTTTATTATATTTACTCTTGAAATTTTTGAAATTCTTTTATATGGTGCTTTAAAATATAAAAAGATGAAATAAATAAACTTCGAATACTGAATTATTTCATTCACTCTGTTAATTAATAAATTTTTTGCGAGAGACAAAGTTTTGGTTAATCTATTTAAAATTGTATATTGAGTTTTTGATTGTCTCGGTCTTTACTTGACAGAAATTCATCTTCAATATAAGAAAAACAAATTTTTACTTCCGCTATTTTATTGATTTATACGACAACTGTTTCGTCGTACCATGATTTCACCAGGTGAGTATTTAAACTGAGGTATACAATGCAACACGCGACTTTAAATACACAGCTCTGGTACAAAAAAATAGAGGGGTGGAAAGAAATGGTTTACAATTAATGGAAAATATTAAGTAGGGGGAATCTGTTTGAATCTATTTGATTTCATTCAATGAAATTTGTCTTTTATTATATCTATTGATCTCTAAAGTAACAGATTTAGTTTTTGACTTTTGTTTTCGATATGTAGTATGTCATAGTTCATATTAAAATTATGGCCAAACTCCAACAAATGGTTGGCATAAGTTGAATTCGGTTTAATATTAATATAACATTTTTCATGTTATCGTATCCTTGTTTGGAATGAACGGCCTGTCTGTCCTACATATACACATGGACAATCACCACATGTTAACTTGTAAACTCCTGATTTTTGTTTTTAGGAATGACGTCTTCATTATTTTTTTTCAAGCAATTTTTTCAGATATTTAAAGAAAAAAGAAAAATATAACATCTCTTTTAAAACCATTAATTCTTTAGGCAGCTTAATAAAAAATAATAAAGACGTCATTCCTAAAAACAAAAAATCAGGAGTTTACAAGTTAAGATGTAGTGATGGCCCATGTGTATATGTGGGACAGACACATTCCAAACAAAGAAACGAGAATATGAAAAATGTTATATTAATAATAAACCGAATTCAACTTGTGCCAACCATTTGTTAGAGACTGGCCATAATTTTAATATGAACTATGACATACTACATATCGAAAACAAAAGTCAGAAACTAAATCTGTTAGAAACTTTAGAGATCTATAGATATAATAAAAGACAAATTTTATTGAATGATCAAATAGATTCAAACAGATCCCCACTACTTAATATTTTTTATTAATTGTAAACCATCTCTTTCCACCCTTCTATTTTTTTGTACCAGAGCTGTGTATTTAAAGTCATGTTTTGCATTGTATACCTCAGTTTAAATACTCACCTGATGAAATCATGGTATGACGAAACAATTGTCGTGTAAATCAATAAAATAGCGGAAGTTGACATTTGTTTTTCTTATATTAATTGTATATTGACCTAATCAAATTAACAATGTTTATTTGTGCATATAGTACTGACGTTATTTTGGTGTTTTTCCTTTTTGCGTTTTTACGCAGTTTTTCAATATTTGGGAATTCTGAAAGTTACTTCGACACACACCGTGATTTAGCTACTATGTTTGTAACAAAGGTCACAAAACTTCTGTTTTTATATTCTACTGGAAGTTTTCCTCATAAAATAAAATAAAAAATGAATTGATTTTTATGATTATAAATGAATTAATCTAATAATTTTGAATGAGGCAATTATAGAGCAGTGAATTTAAACAATTGTGAAACAGTTTCTAGAATATTTTGAGTTCCAAATTCAGGAAAAGTCTTATATGAATGGACTTTAGTCTGTCTTAATTATGTTTGGCATGTAACGGATGATTGTACAATTAACATACATATCTAACAGTTGCGACGTTATGACGAATAACATTGTTTTTTTTAACAAATAAGTTCAATGTTTTTCTCAATGAATGTCTTCATTTCTTATTCCATCAGATATTGCAGAAAAATTATTTTGAAAAAACCTAATCAATCTCCTGAATATGAATTTGTTTGTAATTTTCAGGATCCCAAGCTTTAGGAATGTACAAGACACAAAAACATTCACTCCGACATTTCACATAATTATATAAATTATGAATTTCTAGTCTACTTAGTGGGCGTTCTAATTTTAAATTGGAAATTGAAATCAGAATTCTGAAGAAATTTCATAACATGTACTGAAAAATATATATGAGATTATTATGAAATAAATACTTGCCTAAAGAAATAGGTAAATCACACATAGCTTGTAAGGTATTTTATGGCCTTAGTTAAAACCACATGATATTTATGTAATGGAATTTTAAACCTTAATATAATTATATATTATATATAAAATAAAATAATAATATAAGAATATTCACGTCATATAATTTTATCAAGTAAATACATCTTCTTAATATATTGTTTTATATATAATATATAATTATATTTAGGTCTTAAATTTCATTATATAAATTTCATGTGGTTTTAACTAGGGCCATAAAGTACCTTGCACGCTTTGTGTGATTTTTGTGGTGAACATAGAACAAAGAATACCTATTTTTAAGGTTTCTAATTTTAGTGTTTGTTCAAACAAGGATACCACGAGGTCTTGGAGGTTAATTATTTATTGTTAATTGATTTTATTTTTTTAATATGAAGTTTGACTGACGAAGACCTTTGCTTTCCAATTGTTTTTTGAGGATGTGCTGCATATTTTGAGAGATTTTTGAAGTAACTTATTCAAAATATTAAATATTTCAAATGAATAAGTTTTGGAGAAGTTATTGAAATTATGTTTTGTATGTTTGAAAAAGATTTAGCTTTCATAAATATAAGATCACAAACAAAATTTTGTTTCGAATATTTATTATATTTATTAATTTTAATGGACAATTTATATTTGTTGGATTTTTTTATTCCATTTGATATTGTATAATGAGTTTGATTTTATATGTCTGTTAAATATGAGCAGTGCTTATAAGACATCAGTTTAATTCTAAAAGTTTTCGAAAAAAAATTTTGTAATTAAAATTTATAGGAGGCCTACAGATTAAATCTGTTTTGATATTCAAATTTTGTAATAATCCTTCTATTAAGTAAAAAGCCTCTTCTTATTATTCCATTCTGTGTATATTATTAATGTGAATGATGTGACAAAAGAAGCTTTTTATACTGTGAATTTCAACTATATTACTCTAATATTTACCTAACCGTATGGAAGCTTTAAAGTAGCAGATGCTTATTTGCTGAAAGGTTTTCATGAGTTTCCAAGTGATATTCAAAAATTTATACCAGTGAATGATGGAAGATGATGTATCAGGAATGGATCTCAAGTATGTGAATTTGTGCCAGATATTTTTGAGACTACCAGAGTCTTGGCTGATGTGAACAACTTATGCAAAATTTGGACCTATCGTTACACTTAAAACTTGACATTGTCCATTATTGTTATTTCCATGATGGTCAAGTCAGCATCTGACTTCCATAACTTGAGAGTCTTCTAATCTATCATATGAGTACTACATGTAGCACAATAGAGGTAAACTTCTTCTGTGATTATATACAATAAGAGTGGAAGAGGTGCTCCATTTTAAATTGAAAGAGAATTCTAATAAGATATAGAAATTTAAATTTGTAGACTTTTAAAAACATGAATATTACAGTGGTGCTTTCACTTTACTGAGTACTAGCATTTTTCTTTATATGTACTCTGTATGGTCCATCTTCGTTTTCATACCTTAATCCTCTTTGATCAATATATTACCTTAGAACTGAATAATATGTTCAATTTCTCCTTTCACATTCCCATAAACCAAATCTGACATCGCCGACCTACGGGAATAATCACAACACATTAAGTCCACTCCGAAAGTATATTCGCTTCGATTACCCTTATACACAAACCCCGGTCTATTGACTCTGAAAACCGTATAATTACTTCTTACAGTCACATTTTTATCCTCGTAAACAAAAACCTCATAGAAATACTTCCCGTCACAAAAAGGCACGTAAGGCTCCCTCCAATAGAGGAGAAACGCTTCATTACTATCGTTTACTGCCAGTCTAACATCGAAAGGCTGCATCAGATGAGGAATCTTCATCTTGATGGGCTCACTGAACAATGCCTGTGGTAGATCATTGACCACGCTGATCTCTGCAATCCCGCCTTGGTGGACTGGAATAGTGCATGCCTGCTCGAACTTGACGGACAAAGGGGTCTTCAATATATTCGTTGATTGGGGTGCCAAAGGAAAGTTTTCGATTAGTCGTATCTGGAAAGGAAATGAGTTTCGTCCGGTTAACAAGGACATGTAGATTAGAGTTTATAGTGGGGAATGGGCGTCCTGGAGGTATTAATTTCGATCGGACGTGATGAGAGCTCTAATTTGAGAGAAATTGGATGGGTTTTTAGAAGGCACAGACGTGTTTTCGTGGATAATTGTTGATTCCTCGGGTAATTCGGATGTTTGGGTGGAAAATTAGAAAGCGATTGGATAAAATATCCAATCGCTGTAGCAATTAGTTCGTGATCAAACTGAACGTAAATTTATATTGTGCATGCTTCAGTTTTTCCAATTATTTACAACTGAGGATTTCATTAATTTTTATTAGCAATCATATAGTGATATGAAAGTTTCTGAACATAAGCGTAATTGATACTTATGTTTTATTTTCCATTGGAATATCGGATAATTTTTTCAATAATAACATAACCGCAAATGACAAGCAGACAAGCAAATATGTACATTCCACAATCTTCAATTTTCTATTATCTGACAGAGCAACTACCAAAACAAATACTGGGTCATCATTCTTGCTTCAAGTAGATATTATGTAGAATCTTAAAGCAAAATTCACTGGGAAATATACGTCATGTAGGAACATAACTTCGAAAGCATATTTTATCTCCTAGATAATGGTTACTTTTATTTGTCATGAGAACTATGTCTCAAAAATGCTTTGTTGTAGAAATATACGCTCTCGAAATTGCAGCACAATGATTGAGAATATCGAGCATCGCACCGTTATAAAATTCTTCACCAAACAGGGAAAAAGTCAAAAAATCATTCACGAAGAGATGATTGCTGTTCACCAAGACTGTGCTGCGTCGTTATCCACCGTTCAAAAGTGGTCAAGTGAATTCAAAAGAAGCAGATAAAGCATTGAAGGCGACTCTCGCTCGGGCGGGCCAGTAAGTAGCCCTACTGAAGGAAATATGAAAAAAGTGGAAAAGCTGATATTTGAAGATGCCAGAATAAAAATCAAGATGTTAGCAGACAAACCTATCCTTGGGTACCATAAATGCTATCCTTCATGACCATCTGAACCTCTCAAAGGTCAGTGAAAGATTGGTATCGAGAATGCTCACCTTACCTCAGAAGCAAGTGCGGGTTGAGCGCTGTAAGGAGATTTTAGAGCTTTGTGGAGAAGACCCATCGACTATTTTCAACCGGCTGGTTACTAGGGATGGACGTGGGTTCATCACTATGACTCTGAGAGTAAATGAGAGTCTGGCAGTGGATTGAAAAGGGTGCACAGCCTCCAAAAGAGTTTGAAGTCACCCCATCCGCAGGAAAAATAATGGCTACGGTCTTTAGGAATTCTGAGGTATTGTATTGATAGGATATACTAAAAAAGGTGAACGCATCATAATTGCATCATACGCAACCACTTAGCGTAATTTAAGAGAAGCAACTAAGGGAAAAGGGCGAGAAAAACTCACAGCGGGTGTGTTGCTGGTTCACGACAACGCGCCGGTTTGCAAGGCCCTCGTGATGAAGGCTGCTATGCGGGAATGTGGCTTCGAAGAAATGACTCATCCTTCCTATAGTCCAGACTTGGCCCACAGTGACTATTAACTATTCTCAAATGTGAAAAAGTATCTTCTTGAAAAGAGGTTTTCCGACGATGGAGTATTGAAGTTAGCAATTAATACCTATTTTCAGTAGAAGCCGGTATAATTTTCTTCACAAGTTTTAGAGAAGTTCATTTCTCGATCTAACAAACATGCCTATACCAAGAATAAATTGAAGGCCCCTCGTAGGTTGGGATTCATTCAGAAGTTAACAATTTTAAATCACATCATACTGTATTCAATTTCTTTCTATTCCAACTGTAGACTACAGTAATGCTGATTTGAATTTGAAACACAAGAAGGAAAACGCGCTCGAAGGATGCACAAAATAGCACACACATCCTGTAGAATACGAAATGAGGTAAATGCATATATGTATATTTTATTTTCTTTTGACCCCAGAGTCAAATCTGGTACGCTCTTACTGTATATCTAAGAGGATCGGGAATATTCCGGCAGGAGGCAGTCCATTTGATCAGCAAGCAGGGTGTCATTCCAGGAAGAAAGTCTGCGTGCAAGTTCAGGGGCGGTGCCGTCGGGTCCATGTAAGTTGAGATTGATCGGATATTTGTCGAGTTAGGATTGATACCGAGGCTATCGTTTAAGGGAGCTACAGCAAAAAAGTATCTTCTGCAGTATTCGAGATTCAATATTTCAATGCATGGGTCCTCAGTTCTTGTTTTTGGTTCTGCAAACAAAAGAAAATTTTAGTTAGAATATTTTTCTCATCTACAGATTGTTATCATCACGTGTTTTTAGTTCTGCGAAGAGTAAACCTTTCTCTTATGAAAATTATTATCGTCAGGAATTCAATCATTAACTTTATCTAGTGGTAGAGGTGATTTTCTAAAATTGTATGATCAACAACCAATAACTGGGCTATTTCTTAATTGGAGGTACAAACAAAGGGGAAGATTCCTTGAATAATTTTTAAAAAAAGTTTCTAAAACATGGGACCGCAAATTTTTGTTTTAGAGATGCAGGGTGTTGAATTTAGAATTTTTTCATTTTTTTTTTCTCCAAATATCTGCATTTCATAAGATATTCAACTGAAATTTGACATAAGAATTACAATTCAAAGTTTACATCATGTGACATGTCAATTTTTATTGCAAATCTACAGGGTGGTATTGTTTCTGGAACACTGTCTCCTGTTTTACTCCAGTACTTTTTTCTTGTGTCGTTTCTTGTGTTTGAGTCGCTGTTAGTTTAAAAAATTAGAAAAAAAAGATTCTTTGTTAAACTAAATTTTATGATCTTGTATAATTTTGTTGCATCTGCTACCGATTTCGAGAAAAAATTGTGAGCCATTCTCTCGAAATCCAAAGAAAAATCCAAATTGTCATAAAAATCCAGTTAGTAAAGTGCGGTGAATAAATACATTATTGGTGTTTATGATTATTTTCCCAATCTGTAGCCATGGTTCATAAAGATTCGATAAACTCGTATAAGTATCACAAAAAATGTATTATTAAAAGAAACGTAAAAGTCAGAAATTAATCAGAACAAAAAAAACTAACTAATAATGAAGAATCTGAACTACAGCAATTGTTGAAAATATCCTCCCCAAAACATAAAAAAGCTTAAAAAACATTCGATGACCAGGCATCACTCTTTTGGATAGCGTTCCATGCAAAGACGCTTAGCTTCTCTTGAATTTCCATTTGCAAGACCATACATGTCAGCCATTTCGGAATTCCTGAAATTCGGCATATTTTGATATTAAATTGCAACCACCTTTACTTTTCAAACCACAGGCGTTCAATTTAATGTCCCAAAACGTAGAATGAATTTATTCACCACAGCTTACTGACTGAATTTTTATGTCAATTTGGATTTTTCTGAGAATTTCGAGAAAATGGTTCAAAAGTTTTTTCTCGGTATTGGTAGCAGATACGACAAAACTACAAGAGACTTTCAAGTTTAGTATAACAACAAAGCTCATTTTTGCAATTTTTCAAACTAATAGTGGCCCACCAAAAAAGCTCTGGATTTAAACAGGGGGCAGTGTTCCAGAAAAAATATCACCCTGTAGATTTGCAATCGTAATTGGCATGTCACATTGTGTAAACTCTAAATTGTAATATCTATGTCAAATTTCAGTTGAATATCTTGGGAAACGCAGATACTATAAGAAAAATACTTGAAAAATTTCAAATTTTAATACCCTGTATCTCAAAAACGAAACGTGTGAGGTCCCATATTTATGAGAATTTGTTTTCTTAAAATTATGCAAGGAATATCCCCTCTTAGTTTGCACCTTCAATTTAGGAACTTTTTGAATTCTTCGGTAGTAATTTATTTAAGATTAATTAATTACCATGCAAATTCTAGGATAACCAACCTTCTAGGAAAATATAGAGATTGGCGAATAAAGTATTTTTCCTTTATTTGCGATCTAAATCAAATTACTATATAGCACAGTGTACAATTCTGAGTTGTTTCACCTAAAATTAAGGGAATTATTGAGGTGGGGCTTTTCTCTGCTGTTGTGGTGAAAACTCCATCTTGTGAAAGTGAACAGCGGTGAAAAAACCTAGCGATCTACTCCTATACGAATAGGAGTAGATCGCTGGGATTTTTCACCGCTGTTCACTTTCACTGAATTCACTTGGATTCATTTCACAAATGGACATAATTATAATTATAATTATTATAGATGATACTTTCACTTTCGTGCCTTTTACTCGTACTGCGATATAAAGCGAGGGTGAACTTAGGATTAAAATTTTGGAATTAGAAATTAATGCGGGTAGAGTTCTTTCTTTAAGTGCATAACGAAACTGTTTTGTGTCTTTGAGTAGGAATACTTCGTCGACTCACCGAACCGGAGTGCAGAAATCGAGTGATTATGGATGTAACGTGGGCCGCAGAAAGCAGGTTATTCTTGGTGTGTGACTTGAGTGAATGTTGACTTACTTGTTCGAAGAGCAGAGAGTTAATGCCGTAGCCGGTTGATCGAAGCGCAATGAGTTAATGCGTCAGAGATGTGACTTGGGTGGACGTAAGCGAGGTTCTGCGGTGACTGCCGTTTTTAAGATTAACTCGGAGTTATATAGTGAGACTCTACTACGACTAATGTCGAAGCGACTTTTGTCTGACTGCTTTTTGAGTGACTACTGTCCAGTTAAGGTTTCTATGACAAATGACAGATTTTTGAGAGGTTTAGTTTATTTAGCCGATCTATAGTGACATCATTAGAGCCGGAGAAAGCTTAGCTTCAACTATTTTTCAGGTTCTTCAAAATTGAACAAGATTCGAAGAAATTGAACAATAACGAATGCCAAAAGAAGGTGAACTCTCGTATATGCTTGCGTATCTGATTTTAACGATTTTTGAGACACATGTTCATGTATTTCTTCTTATTCAATGAATTAATATGTTGGGCTTCATTAAAAAAACTGGTTCAATTTCTTATGCATTCATTAATTTACGCAGGCGATTATTTGATCGAATCTTCTTGGCGTATTTTATTTCAGGCCATCCTTATTTCAGGAGAAAGTGCTGTTGAAATCTGTGAAGTACTACTCTGTACTACATTTAATCGTCAAAATTTATTGGGTCACCTTCAAAATAGGCTCCATTTGCTCCAATCCATCTATGCCAACGGCGCTTTCCGGGATGGACTTTAGCTCTCGCGCCGAATTTTGTTTTATGGCTTCAATCGACTCAAAACGGGTGCCACGAAGGGGCAATTTTAGTTTTGGGAAGAGGAAAAAGTCGCAGGGAGCCAAATCCGGCGAATACGGTGGTTGCTGAAGCACGTTTGTTGAGTTTTTGGCGATAAAGTCAGTCACAATCGTAGCTCGGTGAGAAGGCGCGTTATCGTCATGCAAAATCCATGAGTTGTTCGCCCACAAATTTGGCCGCTTCTTACCGATACGCTCACGCAAACGTTTCATTACGCCTAAGTAATACTCCTTGTTTACCGTCTGACCCTCTGGAACGAATTCGTAGTGCACCACGCCACGGATATCGAAGAAAACAATGAGAATCACCTTCATTTTCGAGCGGCTTTGGCGTGGTTTTTTCGGTTTCGGCTCATTTTTTGCCACCCATTCCGATGATTGCTGGCTTGTTTGTATATCGTACATGTAGATCCAGGTCTCATCACCAGTTATAATTCGTTCCATGAATGTAGAATCGGAATTACAGCGATCCAGCATGTCTGAAGCAACCTGTTCGCGATGACGTTTTTGAAGAAAATTCAGGTCTTTCGGTACGAGTCGTGCGGCCACCTTTCTCATGCCCAAAATATCAATCAAAATCGTACGTGCGGACTCGTGGGATATCTTAAGATCATGTGCTATCTCTCTCAAGCTGGTAAGACGGTTTTCCAGCACCCTTTCCTTAATTTTATCGACGTTATCTTCGATCGAAGCCGTCGATGGGCGACCACTTCACGACCGTCCTTGAAGGCTCTGTACCACTGATATGCACGAGTTTTCGATAGAGCATTATCACCAAAGGCCTTTTGCAACATTTTCAATGCATCGGCACACGAAAATTCATTTGCAACACAAAACTTTAAACAAATTCTTTGCTCAACGTAATCACCCATAGTAAAAATCGGCACGCACTCTGACATCGACTGACTTAATCAGCTGTTGCAAACACACTAGTTGACAGATCCCGCTCAAGCTTAGCATAGTAATTAAGGACAGTGGTACCAACCTGGAAAAAAATTTTTTACCTGCCTCATTGCCCCGCCAGATTTAAATCGATAATTCCCGGTACTTTCTTGACAGAATGTATATCTGCGACCAATCATGTCTCAAACATGTTCGATCTTAGAAATATTTTGTGGACCAATGTTAACGGTTCATATAATAATGTCCAAAAAGGGTTTCGTTTCACTGGCAATATCCGGTCTTGTATCATTTTGTTGAAACCTAGCGCTTTCGATAGTGTGGAATTATGGATTCATAAATGGTGCGACTATTTCCTGAATATAGTATCAGGCTGTCATCTTGCATCTAATAAAAACTAGTAGTGATCTGCTAACCTTTGTAAAAGAACCCCATAGCATACAGGGTGGTGAACACGGACTTTTTTTATCAAATTATAATTCTCGGCTTTAATCACATCGCTTTCTTACTTTTGCTCGACCGTCATGCATACTCAGACAGAATCGAGATTTATCACTTTAGATCACCTGATTCCATTCCTAGCCCCACTCAATTCCACCTTAATACCAGAGAAGGCAGTATCGTAGATGTTCAGTCGTGAGATATGAAAGAGTCCAGAACATAATATTCGGTGATATACTCAATCAGGTATTTAGGTGTTCTATGCCTTCTCTGGAACGTTCAGAACGCTACTCTCTGAATTCTTGGATTTCTTGTCTCCACTCTTGAACGGCTCCACGAAAATATTTGACCCCTTTCAGAGTCATTCAGCTGGAAACCTGATGAACTGTACGTACACTAAACATTTCGAAAAATTATAAAAGAAAAGCTATACACATTTTGCACTATTTCAATTGATGTAATGTGAAAAAGACCTTTTCGGGTTGTTCTAACCTTGAAAATAATTTATTCAACGCGAAAACTTTGAGAATATTCGAAATAATAATATCATGATGAAATTCCTTTCACTTCTAAATGAACCGAACTCATTTTTCAAAAATTGTAGTTGTAATGTTAAAATATTATCATTTACAAACTGGGCTGATTCATGCTCTAACAAAACTGGAAAATACTAAAAACCTATTTCCAACGTAGAATCTTCCATCAAAACTATTGGGAATTTACGTAGAAAATTCAAAAGAAATGAAATGCACCCACGGCAATTTGTGAATCGATTTGTTCGTGAAAACGAACCTTATTCAATGAAAAAATCCGTTCACGTTCTCGTCCAGTGAGCAGACCTGCAAACATTGCTGTTGTAGCACCAGATGTGGCTGAAAATCCACCAATATCAACTCGTCATCGTTCTCAAGGACTGATGATTTCTTGTACTCCTCTGAGGACAATTTTGCTTATAAACCTAGGTATGAAGGTTCACCAAGTTCAATCCTATGCCTCTCCACTTCTTTCAATGGGCTAATGATCTCATAGCCGCAGATGAGCATTTTCCCAGAAAAATCAGCTTTAGCGAACCATCCAGAAACAAAACGCGAAATCCAAGTAGCTAGCCATTCATGAGATTGAGCTTCAAACAATCGACAATATACTGAACATTTGAGTTGATCGCATCGGGTACAGTAGCCAGTCGTGGCGATGATTTGAATGATATTGTTCTTTTACTCGTGAATATCAAAATTTGGTCCTTCTAATAAGCTAATAATTTTGGAAAAATATTCAATGATTTCTTATTTACAACCGATCAAAAATGCAAATTTCAAATGTTTCAACTCTTTTAGCGAAAAGACAAAATGAAATTAGGAACCGAATGAAAACTTGACAATTCATATCCTCAACATTATCACTAGTGATGTTTTTGCGTTTTTTCAAAAGCAAGCTCCCAAGTTATCCCAAATCAAATTATTATGTTTTGCTACCAAAAATCGAGGTCTTCTTTTCATGTGAATTGAAGTTATTATTCATTTCTTCAGTTCGTAAATAATACTTCATCTTCAGGCAACTTGTTGTCAGAGTCCATGAAGGGAAAGCAAAGCATGACATGCGTCAATTTTGATCGGATATCTACTAGTTCTACGTTCTCTGAGTATTCATATTGATTACTGTTGGCTTAAGGTCGGCGTTTGTAATGTCTGATGACATGAGCAGCCGCAACATAGTTTATGTTGATTAATTCTCAATGCCTCATTAAATCTCTGTATTCGGTAATATGAAGCTACGACTATCTGAACTGCAATCCTCAATTGTTGTATTTTCTTTGGCTTATATCTAAAATAGTATCAATTGAGGAAATTTTCGCGTGAAAATAAAAAATCATTCTGAACATGTTCCTACATGTTCTTGGATTATATATTGTGGAAATTCAACAGAATATTATCAGAATCATTACAAAAAATCGCTAAATGATACGGGCTTTAGGAAATTTCAAACTTCATCAAACCTTCATTCTTATTTCTGCAATATTCCCATCAAAATATGATAGGAAGTTTCAATATTTCCACCCAATTATTTTTCAAAAAAATAAGTGGTGCGTATGTAATAAAAAAATTGATAATTCTGCAATGAATATAATTAAGTAGGATGCCCATTTATATATTTTTTTTATATTACGTCTAACGTGCTGATTTCGATCTTTTTATTATACTGGATTTGTGCTAGTCCAGTGCTGTTTTCTGTGTTTGCTTTAGTGGAAGTTGTCTTTTGATGATTGAAGTAAAACAACTTTATCTTCTTCATCTTTCCTCTCGAAGATTTCTTTTATATTTGTTCATGATGGAAATTTTTTCAGCGATTTTTTGTTTTACTTTTGTGTCCTAAACCTTCAAAAACATAAGTTTATAGAAGTCATCAAATGAAAAAGTTCAAAAAGAAATTGCCAAATTCTCAAGAAAAATAAATATTGAGAGAAATCAGTTTGAATGTGAGTCAATAACTGACAGAAGTAAAATTAAAATGACTTTAAATTCAGAATTAAATATTTGTCTCGGAAAAAACCTTTTAACATCCTGACATGAAACGTATTAATACAAATATATTACCAAAAACTAGATGAGTATGTATATTAACATACAAATACAAGAAAATCCACTATTCCAACATTATCTTAAATTCTCAAAATGAAGGATCAAATAAAAATAATTGATCGAGAATTCCAACATTTGATAGCTATTTCGGTCTCTAGACCTCTTCAGAAATGTATTGTTATAGGTTATACGTAACAACACGTTCATTATTTCTGTTTTATTTTGGATACTTAGAAGTTTACTTCGACTTTATTCGTTCCAGGTTTTATCTTATTTAGTGAGTTGAATTTTGATCTTGTTATATATTTGAATCTGAATTCAATACATTTCTGAAGAGGTCTAGAGACCAAAATAGCTATCAAATGTCGGAATTATCGTTCGATTATTTTTGATTCTTAATCCATTATTTTGAGGATTTCAGATTGGATTGTGGATTTTCTTGTATTTGAATGTTAATACACATACTCATCTAGTTTTTGGTAATACATTTGTATTAATACGTTTCATGTCAGGATGTAGAAAGGTTTTTTCCGACACATTGCAAAATATTTTATATTGATTATATATCGGGTGTTTTTTTAGAGTGATAAAACAAATTGAAATAAAACACATTTAAATTAAGATTGAAGTAGTAAAAAAATAATTTCTGGCATATGTCCACCACAACTAGCTCTGAGGAACCGCATTCGACCAGACCAATGACTTGACATAACCCCAAAGAAAATAATCCAGTGGTGTTATGTCTCATGATATTGGAGGCCAATTAATTCGACCATTTCTCGAATTAATGTTATCACCAAATTTTTCTTTCAATAAATCAAATATTACGGTAGCAGCATGAGATGTATCACCATCTTGTTGGGACCAAAACACTTCTGGGTCGATACCATTCAAATTTTGAAACAAATAATCATTGATTATCGATCTGTAGCTGGCACCATTCACTGTAACATTAGCTCCAGAATCGTTTTTAAAGAAATATGGATCGATGATGCCTCCAGCGTGTAAAACACACCATACAGTGCATTTTTCAGGATGCAATGGATCCTGCAGAACTTCTTGAGGATCCTTTTCGCTCCATATACGGCAAATTGGCTCATTTACATAGCCGTTCAACCAGAAATGACCTTCATTACTAAACACAATTTTCCGATAAAAAAGTGGATCAACTTAAAGGTATTCTAGGGTCCAATCAACAAACAAACTACGCTTATTATGGTCAAGTGGATTTAATTCTTGAGCCAGTTGGATCTTCTATGGGTGTAGACCAAGATTTTTACGCAAAATTTTCCATGTGGTGGATGCACAGAGTCCAACTCGTTGTGAACGTCGACGAATAGACAAGTCTGGATCGTGATTAACATTATGACTTACAGCAGCGATATTTTTGCCTGTACGTACAGTTCTTTGTCTTGTTGTTGTTGTTGCATCAAATAGAGAATATCTTGTCTGAAATCTATCGTTAGTTCGTTGAATAAGCTGCTCTGATGGACGATTATGTAAAACATTAATTTCACGAAGTTCTCTATAAGTTTGGCGAATAGAACACTGATTTTGAAAATAAGTTTCAACAATTTGTAAATGTTGTTGAGGCGTGATTCTTTCTTTGATAATTTGTCAATGCTTACTGAACAGAAATGTTAAAACAACATGGCTTCTATCTCCTGTCAAATCAGAGTTATCCCTATCGAAAATTCTATCACTCTAAAAAACACCCGATATAAGGATATCAACTTTATCATTTTGTATATAGTTTCAATATATATTGTAGAAGTTAGAAAATACAATTCTGAATTGAAAGTCATTTAAAAGATATCGTTGAGAAATAAGAGAAAAAATAGCTAACTAAGAGAGCAGATAAAGGAAACAGATTGGTTTGTCTATCAGAAATATAATATAATCATAAAATGCAAGATGTAATCAGCACCTACCTATTCTAAACAGATCGAACAAAATATTGATTCCATTTCACTAGTCTGCATGCCTCAAAGTCAAAAACCTTATCTCTATGAAATGTACGGACTAATCAAATTACCCAAAGAAGCGAATGCGATCAGGAAAAAACTAAAATAACAAAAAAGAAAAAGAACCAAGTACTATATCAAATTCCTTGTGAAGAATCAACTTGTAATAAAGTATGCATTGAACAAACAATACTAGAAAATAAAATCAGAGGATATCATTACACAAAAAAAATGCTCTACGGCACTGAGCAAAATAATAAAAAAAAGATATTTCAACTGAGGATACTAGACTTTGACCCTCTAAAAAAATGTTAAGCAAAGAGAATTCCTTGAAATGATGCTTTAAAACAAAACAAAGAGGATATAAAGTACTCAAGCTAGAAAACAGGGTTATCTGAAAATGATACTTCGAAGTCTTTTATTTGTAAATGTCGAAATAATCCTTCAGTTTTTTTCATTAACAGAAACCTAAGTAATAAACGTCATCGTGCAAGATTGGCCAACATTCTTCATATCCCTGCATTTTCACATAAAGACTATTAAAGCTGCCTGATAAATGACAACCATATGCCACCTTATAGACTTCAGAAAAAGAAGCTGTGAAGTTAACTAACAGATTTTATGCTATAAAAATCATTAAATATCCATGAAGTAAATTTAAGAGTGTGTTGTAATCTCCGTATTGAGTATAGGTTTCTATTCTTTTTTATAGAACCTGAAGAAGCTTGGAGAATTTTGAAGAAAAACGTTGTCTTTCTTTTTCCAGAAATATTAGATTTAAGACTATTTCGTTATTGAACTTAAATTCAATGAAAAATTACAGCAACTCTATTTGATTTTATGGATGCTCAATTTTGATTCATCCGCTTTTTTAATGCTGTTCATCAAATTTTTCCTCCGTATTTTTCAATTTTAAATTTACTTAAAAAAAAATCACTTCCTTATGAGTTAGGGCGTGCAACGTAAATATTTTTAGCTTATTTCTTTACTCAGCCTAATGTGCGGTTTTGAAAAATTGTTTATATTTGGGTTCTTCAGTACCTCTCCAGCCACTGTTCGTTAATGTTAGGAATTATGAATATATGAATTTCGAATTCATCCAAGCTGATACGAATTCAGCTGAAAGTATTCAATTTTCAGAACGAGTTGCATAACTCTCAAATGTTCTGGAGAGGAACAAGGATTAGCTTGATCGTAAAAATACACTATAGTAAACTTTTCTTCAAAACGAATAAACCAGGGTATCAAATGTATCATTAATAATTCAGTAACTGCGTATTTTCAGCCTATCAGATTGTATGCAGTCAGCGAATAAAAGGTTAGATATCTTATCATCATCATCAATCTATCAAACCAACTGTAAAACATAATTTCTGTAACCTAGACACTAAAAATAATTTGATTCAAAGGACAAAATCGCTGCAATACAGTTATTATTTTGTTCTGGTATCTGCAATCTCTACTGAATTCCTGTGATCACTGCGATTGATTCAATATGAAACCTTGACAAAAATAAATATTTAATTTAATTTCTCGCAAACCATTTTTATCGATATTTTGTGCACAGCTTTTCATAACATTTCCCCCTTCAAATTTGACTTATTGAGCTATAAAAGTGAAATTAAATACACAGAAATGAAACAGAAGTTATTGTCTTTCAATAAAAGACAGATATTATTGTTGATTTTGATGGCAAGTGTGTCTCAGTTTAATTGATTAATTCAAGAAAGGAGACCTAGTGATTTTAATGACTGAATTTGAAAGTATCCTTTTGTAGTTGTGAAGAAAATTTGGTTCACAATGTATGAGTCTTATTTAAAGAAGTTTACTTATAAATTGAATATAAGAGTATTATGAGACACTGAACAAGAAGAACTTCAACGTCCTTTTGTTGACAAGAAAAATAGCGGGTGGGCACTTTGAAATTTGCTATTTTGTTCGACATAAATAAAATAATAATAAATATCTTTTGAAGTTATGAAAGTATTAGAAAAATTATTGGAATTGACGAGTAAAAAACAAAAGCCACGATTGGCCATACAGTACCTTAGCTGATCAACTCAATTTTTCAGTTCAATTGTCGATTGTTTGGGTCTCAATCTCATGATTGGCCGCTTTGATTTCCTGACGGATCCCAACAAAAATAATGAATTGAAACACAAATGGCCGTGAAAGTTTTTCGTTTCTGTTGAACTTTGCGCGTAATGATACATGAGATTCACTAGTTTGAAAACAAGTTTTTGATATCTCTCAGTTTTATTCAAGCGTAAATCTACCAATTTTTTCAATATCAAAAATAACTTACTTTCTGTCAAAATATAAATGGTCAAAGTGTTCAGACTTGAATATCTATTACCCTCTATGTCTATTATAGTGTCATAAAAGTAATAGATACGAGGGGTGTTCAATGTATTCTCGGTATCGGGGTGATATACTAATAATGCGAGTGATCTAATTATTTACTAATTGGCACAATCTGAGGGTATAAATGTTAAATTTCAATAATTTACGATCATTAGTTTTCCAGATATCCTCAGTAAAAGACGACCAGATTGACTGACGTCACAATGAAATCGAACAGTCTGGACTTGGCCGCCAGTGACTACTAACTATTCTCAAATGTGAGAAAATATCTCCACGGAAAGCGATTTTCCGGCGATGAAGAACTGAAGGTAGCAATTAAAACCTGTTTTGAAGAGGAACCGGAAGAATATTTTTAACAAGGTTTAGAGAAGCTTATTTCCTGATCTAACAAATGTATTGAAGTTTTAGTAGACCACATTGAAAAATAGATTTTTTCCAATATTTTCAGAGTTTTCTTTCATGCCAAAACCGAGAATACATTGAACACCCCTTGTAGTTGTTTTATTAACAACATTAAATGTACGAGCGCAATAAAATTCGAGACGCCACGTTAATGGTTCTATAATGTTTATCTTAGGTTTCGGCGAGACGTTTAGATCAGAGACCGATTTTCCATTCGACTATAAAATCTGAATAGTTGGGAACCGCTTTATTATTAAATCCTGGATCTATCATTTAGTTTGTCATTTGAGAATCAATCTGCATACTACGAGGTTGAATCAAATATAAGCCGGACTTAGATAAAATAAATACATATGTATTTTCATAATAACATTTGATACATTTTATTTTTCTACATAGTTTTCCCTTTTACTAGTACCAAAAAACAGGAAGTTTTTTGATGCCTTTGTCAATGAGTGTAGTCAGTCGTGTCAATCAATGGCTTACGAATAATTCCACTGCTTGGTCATCATGAAACTGGAGTCCCTCAAATTCTTCTTTAAGTGGATCAAACATATCATGGTCGCAAGGGGACAAATTTGGGCTGTAGAGCGCATTATTTACCAACTTGTTTCGGACCAAGGCCACTGTGTGCGGTGGAGCATTGTCATGAAGAAAAATCACACTGCGGATGGATGTGCCTCGTCTTTTCTTCGATACGCCAACTTCACCACATCAAGAGGCTTGCAGTAGTATTCAGCATCGATTGTACGTTGTTTATTAATGAAATCATTACGCAGTTTGCCTTTGCTATCCCAAAACGCAGTTATTAGAGCTTTTCCCTTAGACAGGCAACTGCTGCGCGGCTACTTAAAATTTTGGTGCCATTTATAGAGTTTAGTTCTTGAAATCGCCTTTTTAGCAAACTGTTTAGTCAATAGATGCAAAATTTTGGTCGTACGTAACTCTCGCTCAAATATGACGCTGTTAACGTCCTATCGACTGTCATGAACCGAAGCGTTGTCCTTCCTTCCCTAGAAAATCACTTCCAACACATCTCTCGTCACTTTACGCAGTGACCGGTAAAAGTCCGGTTCATATTTGATCCATTCTCGTTTATTAAACGTCAAAAGAAACTGAATTCTAAAATTAATTTTCGAAAAATTGAAAAAAATACAAACTCCCTCTCTTCTGTACTACAGGGAAGCTATACGGAATTGGAATAACGAATTATTTTGACACGATTTTATCTGTGTCCATGACGTCTCTTAAAATATCAACGTGAACTGGAAGGTAGTTATTTCAGCAGAAAATCATGGAGAACCTGTCAACGCTTCCTTGCTGTCGATATCGTAGAAGACTCCATATGTTCTGTTGAGCTCAATGTCTTTAGGAGTGATGCCCCAGAAAATCTTCAGGCTGTTTCGTGATGTCATGTAGATTTTTATGATCTCAACATCTGAAAGAAATATTGCACCGGGCGAGTCTTGGGTCTCGTTATTCTCTATTGTGTTTTCCTCAACCGGAACTTCTTGTGCTTCGTTGAAATTTATCTGAAATAAAAACATGTTTTGTATCAACCTTATTGTCCCATTTCCTCTGAATCGGAGCTGTATAGGTTTATTACGGAATAATAGTACTTGTAAAGTTTCCTTTTCATATTAGTTCTTCTCAAGTCATGTGTTATTAGTTGTTGATCGACTGCATTTTTAGTATTAAATTCATTTTATACAGAGCTATGGTTTTGCATAATTATATCAGATATTCATGATGTTCGTATGGGCTTTTTCACGAATCGTTGCTTTGTGTTCTGCTTTACTGTCACACTTATTAACTTCGTCAAATTTTATTCACGAAATTTGGACGGTTCATTTATTGGATTGTTCTGGATGTTACTATTTGATAGTTATAATTACTATTTGATAGTTATAATTGGAACAAGTTTTCGGGAAAAAGTGTTTAATTACCATAAAATCGACAAATATTCTCAGATATTTGAACACTCAACAAGAGATGCGAATGTTTATGCAGGTTCAGGTACAAAGAAATGATAACAATGGTGCAAGTATTACAAAATGTGGTGCGTTAGAGAAGTGGTGCAATTTTATTGTATCATATATTTCAGATTTGTAGTGGTAGGTTTTCTAAAAATATCGAATTCGAACTCATTATTACCATGACTTATATTAATATCCAAGAAGTTGATTGAAGAATTTTTTTTCATCGTAAGAATAAGTTCGAATTCGACATATTTAGAAAACTTACCCCTTCTGATACAATAATCCATTCAAAATCCAATCAGTCATGGCAAATTAAAATTTCAACATTCCATAGTTTCATTCATAGACTTTTGAGCATCCCGTTGAACGAAGTCAGTTTCCGAAAAGAAGTAAATATAATTAAACTATAGCGGTGAACAATGCCTATAGAACTAAAACCATTGAGAGCATGATTAAAATGAAACCTCACCACAATATTTTTTTAAAAATTATATCAATATAAAAGATCCTTATGAAGAAAAGTAAATATGGTTTTCAATGGCTTATATAAAAGACTTCAGCAGTAATACCTCTAATGGTCTCCATAAAATGGAAATTAATTATTTAGCAGTAAATAGAAATAATTTAGTTAAGGTGAATAATAAAGAAAGGAACCCCAACTTTTCCGAATCGGGGATTTATTAGATTAAATGTGATGATTATAATGCTAGATGTAAGGGACAGACAGGCCGATGTTTACAACATAGAATCAAAGTTTTGCAGAATATATAAAAAATAATAATTTTTTTGATGAGAAAGATGTCACTTTACTATATAATGTTGAAAAGGGTAAATTAATGGACTATTCGGAGATTCTTCAAATAAAAAAGCCATTGAGAAAAAGGAGAATTCAACAAATTCCCAAAAACTCTTTGGGAATACTTCTATATTGGATGCTGTTATTTCCATGCGCCATAAAAATACACAGATGTCCTACGTGTAATAAAAAAACCTTTTAAATTTTGAGTTTAGTGCACCTTTGAAGATAGTCGAAAAAACGAAATACGTGTCAGAATTCTGAGTAAACTGTGAAAAATAAAAACTGTGTGAATTTTTTTTCAATAAAATTGTTATGATATTTCACCTAGAGCCAACCGCATACTCCATTCATTTAATTATCAGAAATCGGTCGAAAAGGATACAATTTCATGAAAAACATGCAGATCTATTTGTGTACAGACTTCAGAAGAACGAAAAAATAGATTATTTTCTAGGGTAGACTAAAACCTCCCATATAAAATAGAACACATCTTTGGTAGGCGAATAATAGAAATCTTCGAAAGAACTTCGGAATTTAAATTTGAAACGATAACTTGAGCAGATGATGCCGAACGGTATACAAATTCTTGGAGGATGTACCAACATAGAGCGAACTCAAATTTCTTTATCTAGCTGAGCGAATCATCAGCGCATAGTTTGTTGTGTTGAATGAGAACAAACTTAGAACTCTATTTAAGCCACACTACCCAACTAATTGGGATTCAAATATTAATTCAGACTTCTGTTTCCTCCACAATCCTCCAACCACATATATTCGTAAGGAGGTAGATACCCTCTCACTTTCCCCATTAATTAAGCATAATCTCGTATGGAGCTATGCAAATCCTGTGTGTAGAACGAAGCTCCGGACGTGTGTTAACGAATTCATAAATAACGGATAATGATTACAACGAACATGGTGAATTACACATGATGATTTACTGTACATACACAAAATACTTTTGCGAAACAGGGAATTTCGATTACCTTGTATATATAGTTTCGAGTCATACTTTTTTCGTGATAGCATAGTTTAATATTCAGTTTATACCCCGTTTCATTCATTGCATACTTCTTCCTACCATGATATATATTCTTAAACACAGAAATTCTAACTTAGAATTGTGTTGGCGTTTTCGTTATAGAAATACATTGTACACTTCGATTAAATAATATACATATTTGTCCGGCCAAATAAGACATTGAAGGTTACAAAATTTCTCATAGAGCTGATAATTGGTATGAATATTCAGAATAATATTATAAATTAATCCTTTTGCGCAAAAAATTTTATTCGTGGTGAAAGTTTGCAGAAATGGATTTCTTGTATTTTACAGTTAAACGGTGAGTTTTACAGCAAGAATGGTTCAACATTGTGAATATCATACAGATTTATTCTGTTAACCTCCTACAAATTTAATTTGAAGAAAATTCTTATTCAAAAACTTTTTAGGATTAAATTGAATAAATGTCTTAGAAAAACACTGTTTCAATTCAGTAGACATTCTGAATTAACACTCATTATACAATAACAAAAGGAAGTAAAAGAATTCGAAGAAATATAAATTATTAATTAAAATTACTGACTGAATACTTAAGGGATACAACATTTTGTTGTTTTATGAAAACCAAATCACTTTCCAAAAATCCAAAACATAACCTCAAGAACTTCTCAAAAACAACTTACTTCAAATTAATTCCTTCACAAAAATTCCTGAAAGATGCAGAACATGTTCAAAAAACAATCTAGAATTTCCACAATGGAAAACTCGTCAGCCCTACTTCATATTTGAAAAATACAAATAATTAACAAAATATATCTTACCAGACTAGCTGAGTATTCCGCTACACTCAGCTAGCCTGGTAAAAAATTTTTTGTTAATTATTTCTATTTCTTAAATATGAAGTGGTGCTGAGTAGTTTTCGTTGTGAGAATTCTTAATTGCTTTTTGAAGATGTGCATATTGCGATGGAAATGATTGTTTCAATCCTTTGAATCGCCATGAATGAAAATTGATAAAATGGCGATACTTAGGAAGTCTGGAGACATTTTTTGTAGGGAATTAGATGATCTACAGTTCTCGTTTGAACTACTTTTGGTACAAAACTCACCAGTTAGCTGAAAAACGCAAAAAACCATTTTTGCAAACTTTCACCATCAATGAAATTATTTGCACATGGGGGATTGTTGGGGACTTTTCATATTTCATTTATAATAGTATTCAGAAAAGTCATACCACTTGTTAGCTCTATGGAAATTTTTTTAACCCTATTTTTAAGACTAACTTGACTATATACTATATAGTATGTTGATTTGTATTTATTATCGTAAGTTGCTCACCTTACGAGTTTCTTTCCCATATTAACTTTTCCAAATAATTTTAATCTAGTCTGAAATTTAGTAACATACTGTATTTAAATGATTTCAGAAACAAAAAAAAACTTATTTCAAGAAACGGGAAATCATGGGTTTAAAAGTTCAATTTGTCGTAATTGCCTGTATGTAAACATATACTGGACCAACGAGACGCCCATTTCAAAAACTATAACGGGAATATGAAAGATATTATGTTAAAAGAAAACATTATTCAACATATGCAAATTACTTATGGCAACATGGGCATAACTTTAGCAACAGTTATAAAATATTAAATAAATGAAAACGAAATGTCCTAAACTTGATCCTTCTGATTTTCACAAAGTTTTATTATTATTTAATTCAACAATTATTTCGCTATCATAGTAAACAACTGTTATATTAAATAAAAATTTGTGAAAATCAGAATAACCTTATTTAATATTATCTGATATGGATTTTCATCAAGAAAAGACTAATTCAATTAAATATACTCTTGATGATAAACAAATATCTCCATTCCATAGCATTTTTGATTAACATTGTCAAAAAAAATTTGAATATTAAAACAAATTAATATATGTTTATCTTCTACAATTTTAATTTAAAAATTTTATTCAAAAAACTTTTAAAATTAAATTAATGTCTAAAACAAGCACCGCTTATATTTAATAGACGTATATAATCTAAACTCAATATACAATGTCAAATGGAATGAATAGACCAAAAGATAGGGACTTTCGTGTATCTTTTGGTCTATTTATTCCATTTGACATTGTATATTGAGTTTAGATTATATACGTCTATTAAATATAAGCGGTGCTTGTTTTAGACATTAATTTAATTTTAAAAGTTTTTTGAATAAAATTTTTAAATTAAAATTGTAGAAGATAAACATATATTAATTTGTTTTAATATTCAAATTTTGTTATATTTCTTCTATCAAGTAAAAGGCTTTTCTATTTTATTTTAACATTGTCAAACACCTCAATGCTTGTTAACTCTTTTTTTATGCTCCTATATTTACTACTCGACCCTGTACAAATTTTGTGTATATAGTTTAGTACTTTATAATATTTTTTGCATTTTGTACTCAGTTCAATTACTCAGCTTATATAGTATGACGAAACAATTTTTATGAAAACAATAATATTTGGTGAAAATTGAGTTTACTTTCATTCTATCAATTTCCTTTGTGGTAAAACCGAACTATTTGCATTCGTTATTATATTCTCTGAATTTGGGTACATTCAAAGTTTTTTGCGGTGTTTCTTTACTGTTGAAAATGAGAACACTTCATCAGAATTATTCCATTTACTACATGGCAATACGAATGTAGAAGAACACTCTCCCGTATCGGTTCGGAGTAATTGGTTTACGAGTAACGGTAGCTTTTACCGATCGTTGATCTTGTTACAGGTTATACTACCTTTTAACGTTTCTTGTAATCTATACTTTCAATTGGTTAACGTTTAAATAGCATTGTATGCAGTTTATATCTATACTTCTTATTCAACATGCATTTCAGTTACTCATTCAACATTTATTACAACTAATTGTTCTTCATTTTCTTTAGAATGGCTAGTTTACACATTTATTTCAACTACTTGTTTATATGTTATAATAAGCAATTGCGGATCAAATGAAACAGATGTGTCGGCTAAGTGTATTATGTAATTTCAGTCAAAATTCTATATTTTCAATAAATTCCCTTTTATAACTGAGTTTATATGATTTTCGATAATTCTATAATATATGTAAGCTTAAATGAAAACAATGTACCTAATACATTGTGATTATTTTCTTTAAATAAAAAATAAATACTTCAAATTTATGATTATTATTAAACACCCCTTCAATATAATTGTATCTGTACAATACTTTGGTTTTATATATTCTATGTAAGTGCCAAGCTCAGTGAGTAGAGCTCTGGACTCGGAGCGGTCGTGGGGCTTAAGTTGAGCTAACCCCAAAAATTATGTCCTATATTCAGCTTCTAACCTCAACATCTTGAAAAGAAATGGAGCAAGTGGTATATTTAAAATAATTGTTATTCTTTATCATTCAAAACAGTCTACTGAAAAATCAACTAGGTTGAACTGATTATTCTATTTGTTTATTCAATACAAAGTGTCTTTGTCAAACGGTTTAATTCGATCAGGTTTACCTTCTATTAAAAAACAATCTGTAATAATAATTAAAAATAATTTTCAATATCTCGCTCACAAAATCATTATTTTCAAAACATTTTATAATGTTGAAAATTGATTTGATTGAAAATTTTTTTTATTTGAACATAAAAAATCTCATTCTCAATTCATGAGAGTATCAACGAGCGTCGTTTAAACAACCATCTGGCAATCGAAGAATCAATTTTCTTCGGTTGTGTCTTTGCATGCCAACGGAACAAGAAATTTTCTATCTACCAAGGCAGGGTATCATTTGTTAAATCAAAAAGCAACTGCTGTATTGTGCATAGGTTGTTGTTAGGATATGGTAATAAAGTCTAATCAGAGATTAATTGACCTTCTTATCCACACAACATACTAAACTTCTGAAGAATCTTTATATACGACCCAGGAATATGAGGAAAATATATCAAATATCATTCGTTTCCAATCAAATTTGTGTCGTTCTGTTATATTTTCAATGGGTATCTGGAAGTATGTCACATCAAATCTGAGTAGGTTAAGCCAATACTAATATACTAATATTAATTCAATAAGTCGATGTACAAAGGATTGAGATTCGTTTGCACATACATTATGAATAACCCAATGTACTTATTTATCAATATCATCTTTGACGGAGTTAGTTATGTCGTTAGCAAATATTAACTTTCATGATTCATCTTGTTGGCTTTCATTATTTATGGATATTTTCGGACGAATAAATGAAAAAAATGTTTATCTTTTATATTATATATCATTAGAGACATGAAAATAGGAGATTTTCACCATTTTTCACCGGATGCAAACTTAACGTATATAAAATATCTGAGTAAGGTATGTAGTAATCAAGTCTAGATCGAAATATTAATGAAGCTATAATAATGTATGGACCAACAAACCCAACTTTAATAGGCGCTTAATACGAGTAAGTCATAAGATATTGCTTCGGAAGTTTACTGAGAAAGTACAGGATCATCCATTTGTCAGCATGTCAGCAACTTCCAAGAGGTGCATTGCTGAGCGTGGTCAGCAAATGTTACATGTTGTTTTCCACGATTTAGTGTCGTGAAGGCTACGAACTGACATGCGAATATCTGAATAATTTTTTTCACCTGAAAATTCACAATTTTATGAATACTTGAGAAATGGCCATCTTCAATAACGCACCCTGTATGAGTAGAAGATATTAAGTCATTACAATATCTCAGGAGTGCCTCAGAGTTGACAACTAGGACTACTATTTTTGTGATACGTGCCTTAGCTTACCTTAGCATATTGCAACTGTAATGTATTCCTTCGGTAAGCTGGTCACGACTATGAATTGGGCTACTCTGCACCATACCTTTTCAAACACTTCAAAAGAAGAAGTCTAGAGGTGTAAGGTCGTGACTTCCTGCAGGCAATCAGATCGGTTTGAATCTTCCTAAACATTTTCCTCCAAATTAAACTTCCATCCAATCTTCTATTGTGTACTGGAAAACCGTCGATTTGAACCAACTTTGATGAAAGAAATTTTTGGTTTATTGGAAGACATTCCTCTGAATCAACAGCTCTAAATTTGGTTTTAATTAGATGGCTATCCAGCATATAGCAGTAGAAAAGTAACAGAATGGATGGACGTTTATTTTGAAGGATAATAGATAGGAAGGCTCGGAGAGATCAGATGGCCTGTGCTCGAAGTCCCGACGTTACACCTCTAGACTTCTTTCTCGTTGTCATCTTATCGAAAGAATACATAAATGCTGCAATATGCTAAGACAACGGCGGCGGATTTTTCAATGTTGGTATATCTTTCATTTTTGAATAATTTTAACAGTTATTCAAAAATGTAAGATATATCTGAAGATGTAAGATATACGAGGGGCGTTCAATGCATGATTTTCTAATAATGTGAGTAATCTGATTACCTTATTTACTAATGACACTATCTGAGGATATAAATGTAAAATTTTACTAAATCACGATCATTAGTTTGCTAGGTATCCTTAGTAACAGTCGACCAGAATGACTGACGCCACAATGATGGAAAAGTCAAATAATCATTCATGAAGAGATGGTTGCTGCTCACCAGTACTGTGCCCGGTCGTTATCCACAGTTCAAAAGTGGTCAAGTGGATTCAAAAGAGACAGTGAAAGCGCTGAATCACTGAAGAAAATGTGAAAAAATGGAAAAGCTGATACTTGAAGATGCCAGAATAAAAATCAAGATGTTAGCAGAGATGACAAACCCATCCTTGGGTAACATAAATGCTATCCTTCATGGCCATCTTAACCTCTCAAAGGTCAGTGCAACATGGGTACCGAGAACGCTCATGGCACCTCAGAAGCAAGTTCGAGTCGAGTGCTGTGATGAGTTTTGAGAGCTCTGTGGGGGAAACTCATCGACTATTTTCAATCGAGTGGTTACTGGGGATGAGACATGTGGTCATCACTATGACCTTGAGAGTGAACAAGAGTCCATGCAGAGGATTGAAAAGGGTGCACAGCCTCCAAAGAAGATTAAAGTCACCCCACCTGCTGGAAAAATGAAAGCTATTGGAATTCTAAAGGTATTTTATCGATAGAATACACTCAAAAGGGTGAAAGCATCACAGCAGTATCATAAGCAACCACTTTGCATTATTTAAGAGAAGCAGTTGAACGAAAAAGGCGAGAAAATCTCACAGCGGGGGTGTTGCTGCTTCACGAAAATGCTCTGGCTCACAAAGCCCGCTTGGTGAAGGCTGCTGTGTGGTAATGTGGCTTGGAAGAAATTACTGATCCTCCGTACAGTTCAGATCCCAAATGATTCCTAAATGTGAAAAACTATTTTCGTGGAAAGCGAATTTCCGACGATGAAGAACTCAAGATAGCGACTAATACCAATTTCGAGGGGAAGCCGAAAGAATATTTTCACAAGAGAAGCTCTCGATCTAACAAATGTATTGAAGTTCTTGGAGAGAAATAAGTATTCGTCCAAAATTTACTTACTTCTCTTTCATGCCTATACCGAGAATACATTGTTCGCCCCTGGTACCTGAAGAGGCTAATTTTTTAACGAAACCATTGTTGTATTCAAATAACAAAAAATTTGGTGGAAATCACAATAACCTTATTTAATAATATTAATCTTTAATATTTCAAGAATCAGGAATTTTACAAATAAAGCGTCTGCTATACCTATTTCCTCCTTTAATCGAAATGTGAACACGAAAACATTTTCAGGAACGACTTCGTGATATTGGAAAATGGATAATTTTTCATTCAAAATAGTGCGATCACGTGCGAGCAGTACATTGGAACCCTTTCAGTTCTGGACTCAATGAGGACACCCATATTTATGATTTACGACCGTGGTCCGTTATTGATATGGGTACACTGTACACTGACAGAAATTTGTTTTCTACTCCGATAGTTTTCTATGCTTTCAGTCTACAGAAAATATTTCATAGATGTATGGAGATGCGAACACGCAGGTTATAAATCCTGCAAGTCTTGGCGTTTGCTGCTGTAGGGGTGTGATTGAAATAGAACGATGAGGAAGATGCAGGGTTGTTATTGGAAATTAGACACATTTCGATAACTTCACAAGGATTTTTGTATAGGCTCGTACTATCTCGAGAATAATTCACTAGTTTGAGATAGAAATATACACTGCCCAAAAAATGAAGTGAATAATTATGGTACATATCGGGTGTTTTTTTTTGAAGTGATAGAAGTTTCGATAGGGATAACTGTGATTTGACAGAAGATAGAAGCCATGTTGTTTTCACATTTCTGTTCAGTAAGCAATTTATCATGGAAAGACTCACGCCGCAAGAACGTTTACAAATTGTTGAAATTCATTTTCAAAATCAGAGTTCTAGTCGCCAAACTTATAGAGCACTTCGTGAAAATTATGGTTTACATAATCATCCATCAGAGAGGCTTATTCGTCGAACTATCGATTGATTTCGGACATTTTCTCTACTCGATGCAACAACGACAACCAGACAAAGAATTGTACGTACAAAAGAAAATATCGCTGCAGTAAGTCATAGTGTGTGTTAATGATGATCCAGATTTGTCTATTCGTTGACGTGCACAACAAGTTGGATCCTGTGCATCCACCATATGGAAAATTTTTGGTGAAGATCTAGGTCTACATCCATACAAGATCCAACTGGTTCAAGAGCTAAAGCCACTTGACCATAATAAGCGTCGTTTGTTTGCTGATTGGGCCCTAGAACAGCTTGAAGTCGATCCACTTTTTCATCGTAAAATTGTGTTTAGTGATAAAGCTCATTTCTAGTTTAACGGCTATGTAAACAAGCAAAATTGCCGTATATGGAGTGAAAACAATCCTCAAGATGTTCTGCAGGTTTCACTGCATCCTGAAAAATGCAGTGTATGGTGTGCTTTACAAGCTGAAAGCATCATCGGTCCATATTTCTTTAAAAACGATGCTGTAGCTGATGTAACAGTGAATGGTGCTCGTTACAGATCGATGATCAATGATTATTTGTTTCAAAATTTGAATGGTATCGATCCAGAAGTGTTTTGGTTCTACCGTAACAATTGATTTATTGAAAGAAAGATTTGGCGATAACATTATTTCTAGAAATGGTCGAATTAATTGGCCTCCAAGATCATGTGACACTTGACTAGATTTTTTTCTTTGGAGTTATATCAAGTCATTGGCTTATGCTGATAAACCAGAAACAATAGATGCTTTGCAAACCACCATAACTCGTGTTATTGATGAAATTAGGCCTGAATTGCTCGAAAGAGTGGTCCAAAATTGGTCTGGTCGAATGCTGTTCCTCAGAGCTAGTCGTGGTCGACATATGCCGGAAATTATTTTTAAGTCATAAATGTAATAAAATTGTCTTTAAAATAGAAAAAATTGGCTTCAATTTTGATTTAAATGTGTTTTATTTCAATTTAAAGTTCTAACACTCCAAAAAAAAACACCCGATATAGTGATATATAAATGGAAATAAAATTTTATATGTACAAAATGACAATAGTAAGCACGACTGCTGTAGAGCGACAACATACTAGAGAGATAAAAAAAATGAAGATTTTGACCTAGGGGAATCTACAGGCTTCCTACAGACATTACCTTCTATTAGAAATACTTTGAAATTACGACTCAATATGGGGTGTGGCGTTTTATAGCTCCTTGTAGTGTTTTTACTCTATTCAACATTGTTTCAATGTGACTATCGATGAAAATTTGAGCGATGTTTTGTCAAATGTCCGTCAAAGCATAGGAGAGCTATTGTAAAGGCTGGAGTGAACCAGAAATGCGGTGTAATTGCTGTAATATTGCAGACCAGACAAGTTCAATACAATTTTGGTCTGGGGAGACAGTTGGTTAATCCATTCGGTTAATGCCATGCATTTCTATGCGGTCGTTGGTAATTTTTGCCCGGTGCATTATCGTCGATTGTCGTCAATGACTGCAGCCAAAATTGGTTTTACAATCACATCACGATACCATGACCGCTGTCATGGTTGTATTAATGGGGATAAGATATCTGCGCCCATTAAAACAAGTGCCTCCCCAAACGCACACTGAGCCACCACAGAAAAGAGTTGTGGGCCTCATGAAATGTTCATTATACCATTGACCTCGTTCTCACAACACCAATATTCGTCCATCAGACTGATATAGATAAAATTCGGACTCATCGATGAACAGGCAGTATTTCTATCTGTTCGCGTTCCAGTTTTCATGTTCAAGAGCCCAACGATATCTCACTGCCGGGTGGCTAGATCCAGGCAAAGTTTCTATTACATACCTTCGCTTTCGAATGCAGCACTAATATGCATATAGTTTTAATGATGTCCTTTCACAGTAACCCTCAATTAACATTCTCAATGCTTCAATGAACAAAATTCCATTTGGCATGAACAAAATTAAAGGATAATTATTCATTTAATATTTTTATTCATTGCGTAAATCTTAGAACACGCTTGAAAAGAACTGACAAAATGTAGGACCGTAAAAAAACTAAATGACAAATGATGCTCAAATTCGGCAATTATGCCAATTTAGACATAGAAAAAATTTCGACAATCTCTTTGAGCTTGCCCTGTAAACGATCAGTTCCTGGCTCTTTCTTGACAGTATGTGTTCGGAAAGACAATTCAAATGAAGAAAAATTTTCATAGTGGAATAGCAAGTTTGGCAAAATCAATGAGCTCTATAAATGTGCCCATTACAATTTTTCTTCGATTTCTTGAAGAAACATGAATACAGGAAATATTTCAGGAAGATACGCATTAAGTTGTATATACGTTTTCCTCCATATGTTTGCTTTATTCACTAGAAAAAAAACAGAAAAAACATATTTCAGCGTTCTCACACCTACTAAATTATTTATAATAACAGCAGTATATCCTACAGAGTGAACTGCGGCATATGTTATCACAACCGAATATAATTTTTCTCCTGATACATTGACATATAAAATAACACAACTATAACAACAACTACATTGTGATGAAATAAATATTGATGAATAATACATACTTTGTTCCGGTACTTTTTTGACATTGTAGTCTACAAACTAGCTAGACGGACAGCATTGAATTCAATCCCAAATTGATTAAAAAATATATAAGAGACAGCATTTTAATTCCTACAAAAATGTTTATGATACAACAATTGTTTCACCACGATATGGCTTCTTCAGGTATCTAAATTCTACTTGCTGGCCAATATATACTACAGGTCAATCGTTGCAAGTCAACTTGTAGACTCCAGATTTATTTTCTTTATCTTTTCGATTCTTACTGTTTTTATGTGAATACTAAGGTTATTAATGGTTTTAAAAGCTGCGTTGTAATTGAAACTATTTCGGAAATATTTAGCAATATTTTCAGATAATCCGTTAACGTAAGATAACGAAAGGTATTTCTGCGTATTGTCCTCTTTTATGATTGGGTACACGAGATTTAATGCCAGGTTCTTTTGTTTAATGGATACCATTTTGTCTATAAGAAAAGGGTTGCAACCGTTATTTGAAGCTATATGTTTGATTCTTTGGAAAATTTATCTGAATTCAGAGGGACATTCAATAGTCTATGAATAAAACTATTATATGCTGACATCTTTTGGTTGGTGGGTTGATTTGAAGTTTTATATATTGTAATATCGGTATGTGTGGATTTGTGTAAAATACTAAAATTATGTAGTCTTGTTATTTTGTTGTTATTGGTATAGATAGGTAGATGATATTTTCTGTTGTTTCAAAGGCACCGACCGATAACTACATATCTTCACGAAGTTTATTAATAAACAACGCCCAAAAATCAAATTCACAATCGAAGAAGAAAAGAACCACAGTATCAATTTTTTTGACCTCAAAGTAACAAGACTAGATAATTTGCATGAGTTCAGTATTTTTCACAAACCCAAACATACAGATATTAGAATACATAAAACTTCAAGTCATCCCACCATCCAAAAGATATAATTGTTTTATTTATAGACTATTGAATGTCTCTTAGAGTTCAAATAACATTTTGAAAGAATTAAATATTATTCAAAGCGTCAAACAACAGTTACAATTACTTTTTTATAGACAAAATGGTGTGCAGTCATAAAACAGGACAATACGCAAAAATAATTTTCGTTACCTTATGTTAATGGCTTATAAGAAAATATTGCTTAACATTTCAAAAATAGTTTGAATTACAAAGCAGCTTTCAAAACCATTAATAACTTTAGTACTTACATAAGAAACAATAAGGATCGAACAAATGAAGAAAAAATATCTGGAGTCTACAAGTTGGCTTGCTAATCATCTTACGGAATTCAGGCATAATTTCAACAATAACTATGAAATTATCCACGTAAGCAAAAGTTCTAGATTAACACTTTTAGAATTTCTTGAAATCAACAGGTACAATACACGTAAAATCCTTTTGAATGAATAAACAGATGTTAGTAAGTCCCCATTACTGAATATTTTTCCCTAATTCCATTTTTTAGCGGCAAACTCCAATAAACATCTTGAGTTTTATGAAATAAAATAGGAACAGGTTTTTTACTTGATAGAAGGAACATAACAAAATTTGAACATCAAAACAGATTTAATTTGTCAGTCTTCTACAATTTCAATTTCAAAAATATGTTTATTCAAAACATTTTAGAATTAAAGTAATGTCTTGTAAGCACGGCTTATATTAAATAGACGTATAAAATCAAAACTCAATATACAATATCAAATGGAATAAATAAACCAACAAATATAAATTGTCAATTAAAATTAATAAATAAATAGTTGAAGGAGACAAAGATTTGGTTCTGATCTTACCATTATGAAAACCAATTTCTTTTCAAAAACAGAAAACATAATTTAAGGACTTCTCAGAAAATATAATTAATTTGAAATATTCAATATATTTAAATAGGTTAATTCAAAAATCTCTCAAAATATGCATTATATCTTCAAAAAACCAATTAAAATTCCAATAATCTCTTTATCGGTCCAATATCATATTTAGAAAACCAAAATCAATCAACAATAAATATAACTTACCTAAAACTCGTTCTGGGATCATCATTTGAACAACTAACTTAAAAATCAAGATATTCTATGTTCGTCACAAAAATCACAGAAAGCTGTAAGGTATCATAAGGTTTCCTTTAATCCATTGATATTTCATTATGATATTATACATTATATATAATTATGTGGAGGCTTGAAAAAAAATCTCATTATAGTGTGAAGAAAATCTTTAATACCTTACAGCTTCCTGTGATTTATGTGACGAACATAGAATATCTTGATTTTTAAGTTAGTTATTCAAATGATGATCCCAGGACGACTTTTAGGTAAGTTATTTGATTTTTTAAATATAAATTAGGACCGATGAAGAGATTATCGGAATTCTAATTGTTTTTTTTTAAGTTGTAATCCATGTTTTGAAAGATTTTTGAATTGACCTATTTAAATACTCGAATATATTGAATATATTCAATAAATTATATTTTTTGAGAAGTCCCTAAATTATGTTTGGTATTTTTGAAAAGGAATTGGTTTTCACAATGGTAAGATCAGAAACAAAATTTTGTCTCCTTGAAATATTTATTTATCAATTTTAATTGACAATTTATATTTGTTGCTTTATTTATTCCATTTGATATTATATATTGAGATTTGATTTCATACGTCTATTGAAAGCCGTGCTTATAGACATTAATTTAATTCTGAAAATTTTTTGAATAAAACATTTTATTTTGAAATTGAAATTGTAGAAGACTGACAAATTAAATCTGTTTTGACATTCAAATTAAAAAAAACCTTGAGTTTTTATGACTTGTTCTTCCATTATTTTGTCACGTACTAAACACTGTACTTACACTTCGTTACACTGGACACAATCAGCCAGTAGAATCTAGATACATGAAGAAACCACATCGTCGTGAAACAGTTGTTGTATTATAAACATTTTTGTGAAAATTTAAATATTGTCTCTTATATATTCTATAATTAAAATGAGTTTCCACCAAGTGAAGACCGAATCAATCAAAATTCCCAAATTATTCATCTGCAGGTCCAATATGATCGTTCATGGCCATTTTCACCTCAAAATTCCAAAATGAGAGTCATTGCGACGAAATAGCGCTCAAAAATTCGTGAATGACCTAAGAGATTAATCGCGCGCAACAAATTGTGAAACTCTGAAATAACCATCAACAGCAGATGCCCGTTATTGAAACCTATTTCTCCATTTCATCAATCTCACCCACACCTCTCGTCATTCCATATTACGAATTGGGATGAAGCTGAAATGTTTAATGGACAAATCGATCGGAAACTCACCAGGGAGAATTTGATCATTAAACATAAAACACGAAAGGCAATATTCATCACGGAATTAACTGAGCGAATGTGCTGGTCAGTATGAAATCGGAAGTAGAAGCACTATGACTGCCCGTCAATGTCGAGTGAATTTCATATGAACACAGGTAATTATTGAGAATGGTCAAGTTGAAAATAATGAGGATTCGAATCATGTGATTATGTCAGTCCGTGCATTTTTTCTAAAAGATATACTCAGTGACATTATATGTATTACATTTCAAATTGATGTTTTGGTAATATGGTATCCTAACATCAAAAATAAATTTCATTAACATGTGATCCAAAAAACAGATAGTACAGAGTGACAAGAAAAACCTCAGACTACCTTTTTTTCATTTAACTTTATTAAAAAAAAACATAACCAACAACGAAAAATAATAACATAAAAATTTCATAGTTGTAGCCAAACAAGCCAGTTTATATAGAAGAATTAGCACAAACTACAGGGTATGCTGTCAGAACATCTGGTTCAACCAAGAGTGTCTAAGAAGAAAAGTGATTCTCAATTACGTACAAGTGGAAACGAGCTCCCGTTCCTATTCAGCGAAGACGGCAAGATGCGCAGAAAGAATCTTGATTAAGGAAGAAACTAAATCATTCTACCAGAAGCGAGATACTGTACAACATTATGTCAAGGTACTGAATTGTTTCAGCCGTTACAATTTGGTAGTTGATCATAATTAAAACAAATTGTAGAAATTACTATGTTTTACTACCAAAAAAGATATATTACACATTTTCTTGTCACTCGAGTTTCGGGAAATGAACTATCCCATCATCAGACAACTGAAGACCTAACAGTGGTACAGAGGTATTCAAACAAAAGTGATAAATATTTTGAATATTTCAATAGATTCTAGATAACACCTAATAGTGGTACAGAGGTTTACAAGCGGAACGTGATAAAAAACCGGGTTAAAAAAGAGGGGCCTTCTAACAGATATCGGAATGTCGCCAATCGACAGAGAAGGTTGTTTAAGATATTTAAATGGGTACCATCTATTTAACAACCTTCGACAAAGAAGGTTGTTTGAGATATTTAAATGGGTACCATCTGTTTAACAACCTTCTTTGTCGACTGGCGAGATTCCGATATCTGTTAGAAGGCCTCTCTTTTTTAACCCGGTTTTTTATCACGTTCCACTTGTGAACCTCTGTACCACTATTAGGTGTTATCTAAATGAAAATGTGTAATATATCTTTTTATTGGTAGTAAAACATAGTAATTTCTACAATTTGTTTCAATTATTTCATAATTAAATATTTAAGTGGTTTCGAAGTGGCTTCCTTTGACGACGATACATAACTTCAGATGCTCTGCGGACTAGACTCTGTCGCTTTGGGGATTGTGGGATTCATAGATAAAAGAAAATATGAATTGGACACTTGCCTACCCCCACCTAAAACTAGTGATGCACCAGTCAATAGATAGCGCTAACCATCAACTTATACTTTTTGCTTTCGCCGCTAGGTACCTGTACCATCAGCCGTTAGCAATAATTGTAGTAATAATGGTCATTTATTTCGAAAAGAAGTTGTGGTTTTATTTACGTTTTCTAATGCCCCAACCTCGGGTACATCTCATATTTATTTTTGATTGAATTTCGTGAGAGTCATGTTCAAAACAGTTTAGTGCATCTAAACTAGTGTATTTTCAAATATAGACTTCAATACAGTACTTGAAAATGGGATATACTAAAAAATGTTGTGTACATGGGTGTCAAGATCTAATCAGCCCTAGACATCGTTTTCCCTAGAGAGATCCCAAGTTATTTAAGAAGTGGATTGAACTTATACAGCCAACTGACACAAATTATCAGATGATCAAATATTGACAGGAATATAATTGCTTCAGGTTGGTTAATTTTAATTTACTATGTAGTATAGAATATTTTTATGTTTAGCTGGTTAGTTTAGCATATAAATCAATGCTATGTAACACACCAACATACTGCTCTGGATGATCTAATAATATTATTTTTTCTCTAGGTGATTTTCCTGAGGTAACAGATATTGAAATGGTATGGGCCAGTTTCTGGATCAGTGCCAAATGTTGGTAGGAAAAGAACTTCTTCAGGTTGAGTGGTGCAATTTGTAAGACTATATCAAATGATTTATCTATTAGAAACTGTGCAATCTGTAAGATTAATTTACTTGGTCAGAGTGAGTTGTTAAAAGATTTAGATTTCATTGAGTGTAGGAAATATCAATTTGGTAATTTAATGAAACCGGGACACTATACTTACTTTTTATTTAATCAGTGTTTTAATTATCTCTTTCATTTCATTCCAAGACTTTGTGAGAGAAGAAAAATCTCAAAATGTCTTTCTTGAAAATATCATATTGAAGAATTTAAATTTTCAAATTATGAAGTGTCCATCATATAATCTTGATCAAATATTGTGCTTGACTAGTCAGGTGTTCTTTATTCTGGTGGTGTAAGTAAGTGAATATAATAGCAACCAGAAACGATTCAAAATTTTTATTCAGTAACCCAGAGAAGGAATTTATTAACCCGATTAAGGTCCAAGCTGAAAGACATTTTTAATCTTGAAGATCTTATAAATAAATGTTCTCAATGTTCAATTTTTGTCTTAACGCCTAGGAATATTGTAAATATATTAATTTTATCTCTTTTTTTATTTGATAGTTTTTATTTTTATTTAACCAATTAATAATTATTGTTCAAACATATTTCTGTTATTCAAATAGTGAGTTTGAACATTGAAACAAGGTTTTTGGAAATTACTATGTTGTACTATTAGGAGTACAAATAAGTTTCCGCCGTTTTTCAACACAAATTAAATATTCATTATAGAAGACTACTTGCTGAGTGACTTCTAATGTTAGAGCAAGTTCTTTTTGTGTTTGAGATGAATCTTCCTCCAATAATTCCTCCAATTCTGCATCCTCGTAAATTTTTGGCCTCCCACTGCGATCATTGTCTTCTACGTCGAAATCACCGTTTTCAAACTTTTGAGACCACTCTCCACACGTTCTCTCACTCAAAGCACTCACCATATGCTTCTACGAGCAATTAATGCACCTCAGCAGCAGATTTCTTTAAATTAAAGAGGTAAACTAATATTTCCCGCAAATGACGCTTACTTGGCTCAAATTTTGACATTTTCAACTTATAAAAATTATATTTCACCAATATAAAATCAATGATATTAATAGGTTATGTTGTTCTTGAATGTCCAAACTATTTTTTAAGCCGGTTATCATCTGCGAAAGCTAACCGAAACTCCGTGCCGCGCCATCTACAATAAAACGGCGGAAACTTATTTGTACCCCTAAAACAAAAAAAATAAATGTAAATATTGTAAATTCATATGTTAATTTCACCTGTTTCTTCAATTAATAGTTTCTATTTTTTATAATCAATAAATAATTATAGTTCAAACATGTTTCTGTTATTCAAATAGTGAGTTTGAAGACTGAAACAAATATTTGAATCTTCTTTCATTTTTTCCTAGGGCTAAAATTAAAACAAGTGTTCAGAAATTACTGTTTTACTACCAAAAAATTTAAATGTATTTGGTGTAAAGTTGTGTGAATGTAAGCATTTCAATGTTTTAGTAGTAAAACATTTATGGCTGGAAAAGAAGGAAGCGTACATTCCATTTCGAGGAAAAAGTACAATAAATCTTTATTTTTTTACTGCTCAAGCCATAAACTAAATCTTTTGGTCAATGATGCTAGCAAACTACCGGAAATAAGAAACTTGATTGCAACTGTTAAGGATACAATATCCTTCTTTCATGAGTCACCACAGAACTTCGGCTCCTTATTTATCAAAGCTCTGTCAGACCAGATGGTCTGAGAATTACAGGAGCATCAGAAAGTTTTCACATAGCTTTCATGAAATCTTCAATGCGCTAGAACATCTCTCGATCGAAGGAAACTATGCTACAAGAAAAATTGTCTATCAATTACACTGTGCAGTAAACAAACCAATTTTCATTATGGGTTTAGTCATGATTACAAAGTACTCTGCGAGTTTAAAACCAGCTGTGAACGATCTACAAGGTAAAAATATGGATTTGATTATGGTGAGGAAACATATTGGTGAAATCCTTGATGTCATCAAGAAGGATCGACAAGAAATGGAACATGTTTTTAAGGAAGTACTCAAAAAATCACACGAAATCGCGGAGAAAATCGGCGTTGAGTTGACAGTTCCACGTATTGCTAAAAAGCAAATACACAGAAGGCATGCGCAATCTGAGACTGCAATTGATTACTGGAGACGATCGTTGATTATCCCTTATCTTGACTGTTTAACCTTACCATTGAATGTTATATTCCCACACGAGAATACACCTGCTTTTGCCTTCTCTCATCTTCATCCTTCATACATGCTAAAAAGTACTTGAAAAGATTTCTAAAAAAGCAAAACCTTTCATGGAATTTTTTGAATTGGGTGATATCTCTGCAGAATTAGATTGGTGGTATATTCTGTGGAAAAAAAAAGATTCAGCAGGGGACAAATTAAAGGATATTAAAGTGACTGCTGCACTTTAGGAGAAGGCTTATATTTTTTTCCTGCAACAAGGCATGCACTCCTTATTGTAAGTGCTTTCCCATTCACTAAGGCTACGGTTGACCGATTTTTCAGTACCCTTCGAAGGGTAAAGACCTGGCGGAGAGGAACAATGGGTGAGTACACATGAACTGGGTTGAGTTCGATGAGCGTCCATCATATAAATCAGGAATGGATTGAAACGAGAAGTTTGAACAAGTATTCTACAAATATTTATATTAAAAATAACACTCGGTTTATATTTCACAGTTTATTCAGAAATCTGACACGTGTTTCGGTATTTCAACCATCTTCAGAGGAGTACAAAAAGTAACTAAACTTAAAATCACAGAGGTTCATTTTTATTACAATTACAACATCTGTTGCTTTTTATGGCACATTTTTACAACAGAATCCAATACAGGCGTACTAGGAAAGAGTATTTGGGAATTGGTCAAATTTTCTTTATTCTCTAAAGATTTTTTGATTGAAAGACCAATTCCCAAATACTCTTTCCTAGTACGCCTGTATTGGATTCTGTTGTAAAAATGTGCCATAAAAAGCAACAGATGTTGTAATTGTAATAAAAATGAACCTCTGTGATTTTAAGTTTAGTTACTTTTTGTACTCCTCTGAAGATGGTTGAAATACCGAAACACGTGTCAGATTTCTGAATAAACTGTGAAATATAAACCGAGTGTTATTTTTAATATAAATATTATAATGTTTCACCTAGAACCAACCGCAAACTCAATTCTTCATATTCTACAAATCCAAAAAAAATGATAATAGTATAAGACATGTAACTAGAATACATTTTTTTTCAAGCAAATAATTGTAATAACTTAGTTGATGAAGCAATGTTATAATTATACATATTTTTCTGAAAATTTGGTTTCATTCTCCTACGAAAAAAAAAATTCACTATTAAAATGTTTCCGACCATGGTTTCAATTCTTCGTTTAAAGTCCCATACGAAGTTCGAAAATCTTCTAATGAAAGGATTTCCCATTTAACACATGAACGTTAGCTTTTCCCTTCTAAAACCCAAATTTCATTTCTTCATTCTCATTTGTAGTTCGATTTCCTACAAAAACAATTTCTCCAGAAATATTCAGGGCCTCCACACATCCTAAACGTTTCAAGTCTCTATCCCATACCATTCGAAACATAAAGCGTTTAAGGTAGCACTCAATGCCTTTTTTTAAAACTTTTAAGGATATAATTCTCACGAAATTGCACACGAAAATGGATGTTTTCATTCCAGTTTTAACTGCTGCTTTCAACTGCAGTTTTTAAAATATGAAAAATTTTCAAACGACCAGACTGAAGTACCTTGGAGCTTGAATTCTTCATCAGTTCAACCTTATCATTCAAGATTTTCTGCTCAAGATTCGAGAATTACAGACATTTAAGCGAAACGATAGCATGCTGTTCCTTACAACTAGCGTTCAATAGCATCAATCCAAAATAAGATGTGGACAGACCCGAGCACATTATTCTTTACTCGTATTCTAAATTTTATAGTGCCTGTGTTGTACTTGCACTGTATAAGATATAAACAAGTTGCCTGAGTTCAACTCATCATGAAATCGTGTATAATCCTAAATAATTTGAGAGAAATTAGTATTTAGTTTAGTTTATCCCTAAAAGTTGACCAGTAAGATTGAAATCGCCTGTGATGATGCCGTGTTTTTTTTTGTTTGCAGAAAGATATTCTATGCAAACGTTGTTTTGTTTGAACTTATTTCAGTACGCGATCAATTGTGAAACCAAAGAATTTCAAGTATAATGCCACAGTCATAATTGAAGTCTTGCAGAATTTTATATGAACACATTTCATGAGATATAAACATGAGCCGCCATTAGCAAATGGTAATATAATGGACATGCGCTACTCTCACTTGATTCTCGCCATAAAGGGATTATGAAAAAAATCATGTATGTGGAAGTGAGGTTCCTTAAACTAATTGTCTAGATGTTCAAGTGTCAGCCGCTAAAGCACGCCAAATAAAAGTGCGGTAAAAGCCCCATTTTGATCATAAAGGACCAGACGAGAAGTAAATTTTAATAAACAATGCCGGAGAGTTATATTTGAAGTTAACGACTTCTTGTAGCAAGTGTTGTTGTGTAATGTACGGCAAAATTCGAGCCATAAGCACCATAAAACTGCACATAAATTCAGCGGCGCCTACTCAATATTTCAGGATTTCCCTTAATGATATGACTTGGGGAGGACCTTTGTTGTTTTTATGAAGGAAGATAATGCGCAGACAGTCGCAAGGATATTACAATGAGGATTTATTCATAAAGTAACAAAAAATTATCAAGGGAGGAGTAACTGAACTGCTGGATCACCAGTCGCCGTTTTCATAGGAATAAGACTACTTACATTTCCATTCGAAGAGCCGCAGAGTTTTTGGGGTCCAAATTTTGCAAATAATATTTTCCTGAATTTGCCTGATGATTTTAATGAGATTCAGATACTACAAATTCGAAGCTTAGCACACTTGCGTATTGATACTTAAATGAAAATCTGACGTACAAAGTCATTTACGGTCCATGGTACTTTACGATTTGAAGGAAAAGGAGACGTAGGATTATATAAAATTAAAAATTCGGTTCACGGGGTAATAACTGCTCTATAGATTACTAATATTTTCAGTTCTACGGTATGACCGATTATAGCGAAAAGTAGCAACAACTTTGTTATTTTAAACGAGGGACCCTGTGGATTATTTCATTTTTTGATTCACCATTGCTTTTTGATTGGAATTCTATAATTCTTTTCTATACTTATTTCCAGAGCTTTTCAAGGAATTAAATAATCTCGTTATATTTTATGCAAAACATAGCTGCAATTCAATGTTTATTATTGCAGTTTAAGATACGAATAAGTTTTATTTTTAAATGAGAGAATTCGTTTCGTATCGTATTGACGCTCAAAATTCCTGGTTTTACCAATAAACTACAAATATGATGAAAGGTGTGTTTTATTAACAGAGTACTCTGTATATAATCAACTATCCCAAGACAAATTTGGAATTCATTCCAAATGATATATAATGTTGTTTTTCCTAAATACTTAGATTTCCGAAATAAAAGCAATTTTCGTTAACAATCGAATTAATTTTCCAATTTTGTATAAGTTATCTATCAAATAACATTTCTAATATTTGATGTGGGTTTTCGTTCAGAATATTTTTCTTGAAGGGTCGACTTTTTCGGATCGTGTCATTTTCACAAATGTTAAATGGTCGAATGGTCACCCAGATCACCAGATTTATAACCTAATGATTTTCTTTTGGGAATATCTGAAAAATTTGGTTTATGGGCATTAAATTCGTCGAGCGACGAATATTAATGAATTAAGGTTTAAAATAATCCAAACTTATATCAAATTAGCAAGTATGCCGAATCTGTTCAGATATGAGATTAACTCTTTTCATAGATTTGGCTACTGTTTGGCTTAACAAGGATTATTTGAACATTTTATTTAAATCTGTCTACCTTCGATTCCGCATTTTTTAGAGTTTATTTTTGTTTTAGAATTCTTATTTTCGTAGAATTTATTTTATTTTCAATCCAGTTTTGGCGAAAAAGAACCTAATTACTCATTTTCACAGAGGAAATTATTTGTGTCAATAATCGTAACAGATAAATTCCCCGCATACAATGGAATAAGATTGTCATATTTATTTTGAACCGATATGAGCTAACGCATCCCACGTTTGAAGTGTTAATGATTCTGATTTATGAAAGCAGAGTACAGAGCCTCGTTTCGATCGCCATTCAGGGAGAACAGTCGTTTATTCGTCATCGGATTGTGCTAGGTTTAGATCATACCACTGCTCCAATGGACCCTGGTCGTCCTCCAGATTAACATTGAATTTCCTACGTTTCCGACTGTGTTTTCCATATCTGTATATTGTCAAAATTTTTCAGATTTCTGATATTTTCAATTCCAAATTAGAAATTTAATCGAGTAGACTCAAATTCATAATTCGTACAAAGAATAGTTCTTCACTTCATGGAAATCCATTTGAAATGATGATCTAAATGAAGTTTAACGGGAAGACCAGTTAAAATATGTCTCGCGTATTCGACGGTGTTTGCAAAACTATTTTTGGACAGTCAAATTCTCATACGATTCCACTCTAATCAATATCCGGATTGCTAGCTGTGATAACATATTACAAGGTTGCTCTGACGAAACAGAATCTCCGTATTCATTGCATTATTTATTATTGTCGGCAGATCGTGTCATATTCTGGTGTATTTCGTATTTTTCATTGCAGGTCAGTACATCGTCTACTTTGAACTATCTATGACAATTTTATTACCATTCCTTTCGCTTTAAAAATCTCAAATCCATTTTCAGTTGTTGATGGAATTCACTTGAATGTTTAAGTTTCAAAGTGAAACTCCATCAAAATTCTACTATTCTGCCCTAACGCATTCAGTCTTCTTCAAATTATATTATCGAAACGGTTTTCCTTATATATTTATATATTTCATTCTTGACGCATATACTCGGGATAATATAATTTCGTTGAAATCTCCATATTAATCGGAATTCGAGTTGAATATGTTAGATCGACAAAAAATTCGTGTTCCAGTTTCATTCAATTTGTTTGTAAAGCAGGATAACTAAAAACTTGTTTATGCAGGGTTGGTTTCAAACAGTAATCAATGCAGAATATGGGATGTATTTTCTCTTAATTTCACTATAATATATGGAAAAGGATCTCAGTGTTGATGTAAAATTTGAATTAGATCACAGCACTATTGAGATATGAAAATAATTTGAGAATTCCGCATTATTTTGATACAAATTCGAATTTTTTTTAAATTTAAATATCAAAACAGATTAATTCTGTTAGCCTTCTACAAATTTCAATTTCGAAAAATTTTATTCAAAAACTTTTAGAACTAAATTAATGCATAAGCACTTTTTAAATTTAGTAGACATATAAAATCAAAACTCATTATATATAATAATTTTAAATGGAATAAAAAACCTGATAAATATAAATTACCAATTGAAATTACTAAATAAATAGTTGAAGGAGACAAAATTTTGTTTCTGATCTTATATTTATGGAAACCTTTTTGCAAAAATGCAAAACATAATTCTAAGAACTTCTCCAAAACCAATATATTTGAAATATGAAAATTAAAATTTGGAATAAATCAGTCTTGATATTTAAATTTTGTAATAATCCTCCTATCAAGTGAAAAACCTCTTCTTATTATTTTACTGTAAATTCGAATTTGTTCAGGCTGAAAAGTGAGTCACATTCTTATTACTTTCAGTTAAAGATATCACAGCAACGCTTTTTCGATAACAAAGTGACGTGTAATGGATGATTAATCTAACGAAATACTTAATCTTCTGGCGTGTTCTTCCCATGCAATCACCGTATCTTCCATTCATTGACGTATTGAAATTTTATATTAGTTTGGTTTGAATCTTGACATTGTGTTGAACTAAGCTCCAAATAAAGGTTTCAAAAATGGCCGTAAAAAATATGAAAGTTCAATACTCTTGGAGTTAGAAATTATAGGAATCCGATATTTTTTAGATCTCGAATGACGAATATTCGAAATATATGATTTGTACAGATTTGAACGACACATAGGGGTATTAACCTCACATTGTCGTGTAAGTTGGTGGCAATTGTATACCTCTAGACCTTCAATCGTTAATAATATAATCAGATGATGACATGAATAATAATTTGTTAAATTAACCTTCGTAAGATATCGGATCCTATTGGATAAAATAAAAATTTTCTTCAAACAAGTTTAGTGTCTTGAAGGAAAACAATATTATAAGTAATCATATCAATGATTGTGTAACTTCTTGTGCTATTTATTTCATGTATTTCGAAGTTTAATATTTCTGTTCTGTTTAAAAACTTTTCTCAGGGCTTAAAACATTTCAATAATATTATTTCGTGATAATTCTTTCAGCAGAGAATTAATATGAAAAATTTTATCAGACCAAAAATATCCCAATTTCATTATGCCAAATTCCAATCGCTTCCGATTGATTATCCTTCGTAATCACTCACGTTTCGGGGATGGAATAATGAACGGAACCTTCATTACAAAAATCCCGATCAGCCAAAAAACTCGAGCAATAAATACCTGGGATACTTTCCCAAGAGTTCATTAAAATCCGAAGTAATGAAGTCCGTAGGATCTTGGACAACAATCGAAGTAGCGGAGGGTTAGAACAAAGGTATTCAGGTAGAAGTTCTACCCTATCGGAGGTATTTCCGAATGGGATTTTCGGGATGCTGTCCCTGATTATAAATCGGGTTTCCCTATCGTTGTATCGTCTGGGGTCCCAATCCGAGGAAATGATCCTGAAATAGTTGTTCTACGGCAACAATAGCTAAAATGCTTTTCACCGTGTACCAGCGGCGTTTGCTGACGTACAGAGAGGAATTGCGAAACGACTGAAATCTATGTAGGAATTCATGAATATTTTATGCTCATGTCATCTTTAAAGTTTGCCTTTTTCTTGTCTTCCCGCTAAATGTAGCTATTTGTATACAGATTTCTTGAAATTACGTGTAATCATTTCATCGTACATACATCAAAACATACGACCTTGAATTCGAAGAAAAGTTGTTATAAATATTGAATTGTATCAGTCCTTACTTGGTGAAAATCCATATTAAATAATTTGAAATAAGGTTATTCCGATTTTCACAAATTTTTATTGTTAAACTCACAACAATTGTTTCGCTATCACAGTAGCATCATCTGGCAAGATCACATTTTGGATAATAAGTTATTCAAAATGTGATCTTGCCAGATGATGCTACTGTGATAGCGAAACAATTGTTGTGAGTTTAACAATAAAAATTTGTGAAAATCATAATAACCTTATTTCAAATTATTTAAAAGTTGTTATTACTACTGTTTAATGAAAAAATTGCACCCATAAAATGTTTGTGCATCTGATCATTAGGTTAGAACTAGTTACATAGCCGAAAAAGCCAGATCTGAAAAAAGAGTATCCTTACAAGTTTAGTTCAGAATGTAAAGGCTTGAATTCAAAGAAATATGACCGGTTTTTTTATAGGAGTAATACAAAAATAATGATTGCATTGCACAGAGATGGAAAACTGCAAAATTTGTTTTTTTATGAGGACGGAAATATTATCTAAACTAAGTGGACCATAACGGCTTCAGCTATTATCACTTTACAAATGTAGAGTGCGTCTAGAAAGTATACGGAATATATAATTTTTTATAATTTTAATATACTTCTTTTTGGTAACATTCTAAGACAAAAGTAATGTATAAAACAGATTGTGCAGATAGTCGGCTATATATCAAATATTGTTGATTGTCCACAGATATACAATCTGTGAAATAATGTAGAAAGAAAAGAGCAGGTAGAATATTTGTATGAAAAGGTTTTCGAAACCTTAAAAAATTAGTGCAATTGACTGAACTGGGAAAAAGTGCTGTATATGAATTAAAAAAATATATATGAGACAGTAATTTATTTCCACAGAAATTTTTATACTACTACAACAATTGTTTCATCACGATGTGGCTTCTTCAGGTTTTATATTGTACCGTCTAGCCACATCGTGGTGAAACAATTGTTGTAGCAGTACAGACATTTTTGTGGAAATAAATTACTGTCTCATATATATTTTTTTAATTAAAGTTTCCACCAAGTAAATCGAATATGCTGTATATGAGTCAATAAAGAGGGTTGAAAATGGCATGGATTTGAGGCATAGACCAGTTTCAGGAAGACCGCGTAAGATTAAAGGATACAATTTAAAAGCTTTATTGGCCTTAGGACGACACAATCCGCGCCTGGGTTTCGCAAATTGGCTAACAGATTTGGGAATCAACGATATATAAGAGTTTGTCCAGAAACCGTCCGTATGTCCCGGAAAAGACAAGGTTACATATCAAGGAAACTAAAAAAATCCCTCTCTAATGCCTTTTCTACAAAGGGAACGAAGGATAGAATTTTATCAACGTTTTCAAGAAGATAATTTTAAAAATGTCTCTATATCTGATGAAAGTTGTTTCTAACTTGGACGGAATCACTTAAAAATCCTACAAAAACAACCTGTTACCGTTCAAATTTCCACATTTCCTAGCAAAATAACGGTTTGGGAAGCAATACCTTAGCGTGGTGCTACGCCTTTCTGTATAATTGATGGTACCATTAATAATGAAAAGTATTGTGGTTTTCTGAACCATTTTCTCCTTGAAACGGCGCATGCTTTATATTCAAAGGGGTGGAGTTCTCAGCAGGATAATGCAAGATGCCATACTTCAGCTTATACTCAAGATTGGATGCAAGATCACAAAGTGACAACCATTTCAAGGCCAGCAGCTTCACTAGATCTTACTCCCATTGAAAACATATGGGGACTTATGAAGATTGAAATTGAAGTAGCAGCGCCAAGAAATAAAGATGCTTTAACTCAGTCAGTTTTACACTCCTGGACTATCATCACCGAAAATTATGGGGTTAATCTATTTTCGGGTGTATCTCGACATTTAGTCAAGTGTTTACAGTTGAATGGAGATGGGATCAGTAAATGAGATGAATATTTTGTTATAATTTTCCAATTCAAGAATTAAGAATATATACTAAGTAATTACGTAATTATGTTTTTTCCGGATACTTTCTAGACGGACTAAACTATGTTCCCTATTTTTTGTATATTGAAGAACCCAGCAAAAGGATATCCCTATCTATTCCGAGATCACATAATAATGAAGGAAGAAATTTTACAGCCGGAATAGCTAGCATTATTTCAAATATCTTACAAAAATTAATAGTACTCTGCTAATGGTGGCGTCAAGATGCAGAAAAATTGTCTAATCAGAAGGTAATTGATATTTTAACTGGAAAAGCTATTAACTTGAGAGGAGATCCAGGAATTTTAAAGATATGTCAACAAATCTGAAAGTAGAATTCAGCGATGATGAAAAGTCTGTCGTATCGGATGCGTTTTGATTACGGTTTCTATGCTTGGACGTTCAAGTCTCGCTCTTGTCATGAATGTCATATGTATTTCCTTCTAATAATTAAAAATGTCTGAATGAGACACTCAAGAATGTTTCAACTGATTGCTATTTATGAGATGAAGTTTGTACTGATTACCAACTCAGCTGTAATTAAAAATGACCGGGGTCACCCAGGTCGATAATGATTTTGTTCTAAACTTCAATTACAGAGCAATTTTAATGTATTCCTAATTAACTCGCTGGCGATCTCTAGCTTTGAACTGTACCACGAGCATGTTCTAAGGAATCCAAATACGTGTCACTCATATTATACAGAATTAACAAACCGATAATAGTATGCTATACTACTAGTGTGGAAAATGACTCTTTCCACACGAATGTGAATTTACACTATCAACACAAGTATTGGGAGTTCAAATCAATTCCTTCCATTCTTATCTCCAAAACTTCATTAATTTTCAAAGATAATGAATCAACAAATTGATCAAAAATTTTTCATCTTTGCTTTCTACTTTTCCCTACCTCTCAGGCAATTCAGAATCCCACCTCGCAAAAACTTCTCGTCTTTTGAGGCGATCCAATTATCGGTTTCTTCAGTTCTTCAGAAGAAGTGAAGCGGTGACCTTCCAAATCGTGTTGCATCCGTGGAAACGGATGCCAATGTCCGGAGAATACGGTGGAAGCGGTACGATATTCCATTTGATCGTTCTCAATATTTGTTGATTTATGCGACGTGAGGCCAGGTATTGTCATGCAAAAGAATCACTTCATCATTTCTGTTCTTGTATTCCAGCCCTTTTCCTCGTAATGCACAGCTTAAACGAGGTCTGTACCAATCGCCTGTAATGGACTCACCAGGTTTTATTTGCTTGTGGTACATAACACCTTTTGGTCCCATCAAATACATAACTTTTGAACCATAGAATAGTTGTGGAATGAGCTTAACCATTTGATTCGAACATTTCTGTCTTGTATTAATATTCATTTAATCACGTAACTTGAAGCATGCAAGTGGCTTAATTTTGCATGCAAGTGGCTTAATTTTGCATAGAAAAGGTGAACCAAAATTGGATATTCAAAAGTAGTAACCAAATTATAAGCATGATTTGCATCGTGTTAGCTCATAATTTTTTTCGAATAAATAGCTAGAAAAGGAGTTCCACATAAGAAATGGGATATAGAGAATATGAAAAACGCCATCAAAACGCCGTGAAAAGTGAAGAAATGGGATACTTAAGGGAGTCTAAAGTGTTTAATGTTCCGAAATCAACCCTGGAACTATATGTTAAACGTAACAAGACCTGCGAAAAACAACGTACACTGAAAATTGGTAGGAAACCAGATGTCCGCTGAAATGGATGAAGATTTGGTGCTACACTGTCTGGAGATGGACAAAAGATATTATGATCTAGGACTTACAGACTGGCATATCAAATTGCTCTTAGGATTAACCTTTCGCGCTCCTTTTCAAAAACACATAGTAATGCAGATAAAAAATGGCTGCGAAACTGCATGAAACGCCATCCAAATTTATCTGTAGAAAGGCCTCAGGGAATCTCTAAAAATAGAATTAAAGGTTTTACTCCAGAAAATGTCAGCCGGTTTTATGATATTCTGGAACCAGCTATGAAGAAAATAAATTTCAACCCCATCTGAGTATATAACGTCAACGAAGCCGGTACTACCACTGGCCAATCCAAAATTGCTAGAGGTATTACCCACAAAGTGAAAAAACAAGTAGGAGCTGTGACTGCAGTAGAAAGAGGAGCATTAGTAAAGCTGTTGTATGCATGAATTCTGCAGGAAGTTTTGTTCCGCCGTTTTTTGTGTTTCCTCGCAAAAATATAAAGGCAAAGCTATTAGAAGGGGCTCCAACTGGGTCAATTACTCAGTGTCACCCTTCACGGTGGATTTAGCGTCACATCTTCACCTAATGAATGCAACATTTTATCGCAAAGCAGGAATTGTTCTTTTCAATAGGAATATATTTTCAGAAATAGATTTTCTCACTGTGAAGCAAAGAGAAAGCACTACCCCACTACAACAAACTCACGATGACACTCCGCAATTCGAACCAGAACGCACAGTTATATCGATTCAACTGTCTTCAGAAATAACATCTCCAGGTGCTGAAGTTGAAATTAAACAGCTACCAAAGATTGTGAAAATTCAAGACTCAATTTTTCAAGCTTATCTAGAAAGAAGAAGTAGGGTGGAAATAGAAAGACAAAGAAAATAAGAGAAGCAAGCGAATCATTAGACTCGGAACAAGATGTTCACTATATCGATATGTCGGAAATGGTTGATGATGGAGATGACGATGCAGAGTGCATTTTTTGCAGTGGACATTTTTCAGAGAACCAACATAGAGAAGGCTAGATCCACTGTTCAGTTTGCTTCAGATGTGCACAATAAGTTTACATGTATTTTGCAGCGAAAAATAGGTTCCCATTTTGGATAGGGTATACAATATTAGGAACCTATTTTTGCAATTATGAGAATTGCACATTATTCAGTTAATCTTATTTTTGTATAATTGTGGAAAGAAATAAATATTTTAATCTCTATGATGTGTTTTCATTAGAGCAAATCTACCTGTTAAGTAAATGATCGAGAATAAATTTTTTTGCCGAAAATTTTGAAATTAAAAAAAGTATCCAAAAATTAAGATAACTTCCTCTAGTTATTTTTGCTTCGGTACAATAAATTCCAAGCGCAATTTAAAATTTAAGACAGATTCTCTGTAAGCTATTTTCATATATTGTAAAAATTACAAGACTCAGATAAACTGACCTAATTGAGCAATGCGTACAAACTAAACGATACTTTAAGTCCGTCTGACTATAAAGAGGGCTAGTGCCAATTCAAGGATGAAATGAATCCACAATTCTTTTCACGGGCTATTTAACGATCACTTCCTTGCTATTTCTCGACTGAATATACGTAAATCTACAGTTGAAATGTCGACATGTTTATTGAGTGCATATCCTATCTCATCAGAAAATGTTTTCTGTTATAATATGAGGAAAATGATTCAATTCCCACACACAGAAGCATCCTAACAAACAGAAACAAGAGGGGAATAACCCCACCAGAATTTGATTATTTCTATCCGATGACTCTTATTGTTAATACCGACGAAACAATTTGCCATCCTCAAGGTGTATACCCAGAGCATACAGAATTTGCGGCATACGCGAGGGCTTTGCTCAAAAGGTATATAACAATTTGCGAAAGCGTCTGCGGAATTCAAATATTTACTCGTCTTCCCGTTTTGGGGTTACATGCTCCCCCAGGATTCACCTGGCGGCGATAAAATCTGAAAGTGTTCCACGCTCGGCAAATAAATATCAGTTCTTCCTGCTTATAGTGCATGTTCAACAACGGAGACGACACACAATTAGTGTGCATACCTGAATGCTGCAATTTACGGTGTTTGTTCAAGGATGGGTGATCCTTATCTTTATGGGAAACGTTGGATCGTTAGGATAGTATCTTACAAGACTAGGCGAAAACTTTCGATTCGATTCGGGTACAATGATTTTCAGAAAGACATGAATCCATGATAACTCATTGGTTTCGTTACTTATCACAAAATTTTTCACCAGGCTGACAACCAAAAACATATGTTTATCCGATGTTAATTTATGGACATATTCATTGTCCCTTACTTAATAATCAATGAGAATTGGAGCTTCATCAAACAATTTGTTAGACAAACTAGTTCAATAATGTTTTGAGCATCCGCGATTTTTATTGTACTCATTGATATTATTATTATTATAATCTTAATATTCCTAGATCTTCTGCGAAGATATCTCAGAAGATGTATATAAATTATGCGAGTTCACTTGTGTTCTGATTTAGCTTTGTAACTTTGTCCTTACGCCGCTTTAGGCACAATTCTGTTAATTGTGAACAGTATAATGGTAGCCGAAATCTTCTGACTCGAAAAGTTCTTTTGTATCAAATTAAGAATTGAACTCGGACCTTTCGGTCCCTACTACGCCGCTCTAATATAAAATTATCGTCATCTGTACGCCTCATACATCTGAACTTGCTTCTGATGAGGTGGTCGAAGTCTTCTTGGGCTCTTTCATTTCTAGCTACCCTAACTTCATGAGAAAGGGCTGCATAAGGCAGTGAAGGGTGTTGCAAAATCCACAGCCTTCGACCAGTTGTGCCCCAGACATCTGAGACAGATTAGGTGATCGTGAGGCCAGACGTCATGTAGGACCACAAAAGTCAGTGTTTCTTTGGCAGAATAACGTGGAAATATGGAGTTATATATTTTTATATATTTGACCGCATGAGGAAAAGAAAACCGTGTTGGTGCCCCAAACGAAAAGTTGTGTCCCGTTTCCTCTCAACTTGAAAAGTTCAAGATGTAAAATTGAAGGAAACACATCAACTGTAAGCATATTACACAACTGACCAGTTCGTTGAATAAAGAACAAACAGAAGTTTTTGGAGTTGTTAATTCAACTGATTAGGAATATGTACATAAAGCAGTCCTAGTGTCTCTTACGAATCTGGCAGCAGCTAGCATCATTTCCTCAAATTTGCGGGGAGTATTGACCGTGATAATAACTATAGAACAATCCCCAGTCGGTAACTCTCCTTCTATGTTCCAACGAGTGCGAACTAGCTGTTATAGTTGGACAGTCAATCAGTCATACTGCTCTTTTCTGGATTGGATCCAAAAGTTGTGACGAATTCTTAGGTGCATGAGAGTAGTATTCGAGTCCTGGTCTGACCTGGGCTTCATACAGTAGAAGAACCTACTTTCCAGAGAAATATTTCCTAGCCTTAAACAAATATCTCATCTTATTTGCAGCAGAAGTCGCTTTGTCACTCACAAGTTCTCCTAACACACCGAAAAATTGTTAGTCGCGCCAAGAAGATTTATGCAATCTATTGACAGAAGCAGCTGGTTTTCCATCATTAAATCAGAAGTCACAAACTGAGTTTTTCGGAAAAAGTTATTGTTTGGGTTTTCTAGGCAATTAATTGAACCGGAATCCGTTGACCTTATTGGTTTATATTTTTGACATCTTCGTTCAGGATATCGATTTGCTCGTATCTATGGAGATAAGGCTCAACGGTGCTCAAAGGATTGTCACTGATGAAACAGGACATCAGCGTGCTATCATCCGCGAAACTGAGAATGTGGTTCTCGGTCTTACTTAGAAGTCGTTCATGTGGATCAGGAGGAGGGAGGGAATAAAACTGAACCTTGGAGCACCCCAGGGTTTACGTTGGAGTCAAGGAAGCCGCACTATCGATGACCATATAAATACTTCTCTGGTGAGGAAACTCTCGATCCCATCGCACAAATTGCTTAATACCCTAGTACTCACAGTGTAGTGAACATGACATTTTCTATAAAATTGTGGATCATGTCTTTCACAGGTCACATTCAACCCTTGATCGATCATCATATATACTTATCTGACCTGATTCTAATCATACTGAATTCTCTTGCTACACCAGCGCAGATGGTTATGTTGATGTTCAGTAGTGAAAGGTAGCACGTAGTGTGGAAGCTAACAAGAAAGACCAAAACTTCGTATTCACCGACATATCAACGCATATACTATATGCATAGGTACCAACCATCCTACAAAGCTTTTCAAATCAATGATTTGCAATTCAATGAGTGCTGCTATATCAGTTTTTAAGAGACATAAGTCTCTAAGACGTCCAGAGACCGCTTCACACAAATTTCTATTCTTATTTGATCGTACCAGGTGTAGAATCATGAAAGCAGATGATGCTAGACATCAGTTCATGGACCATAAGACCGCTTCTGCAGCGCATCTTCCTGTAACAGCTGAAGAAGATTTTCACCTCACATCAACTCAAGTTCCATACACTGGCTTTTTCTATAACCTTAAACATGTCGAGTTTTGTGCGTCCGAACAACGATTTATGGACAGCATTGGTTTTCTGTTACCCCTTGAAGAAATTGCTGTAGAATCGCATCGAATGCTTGTCAAAACTCACAATGATCATGGATCTTGGTAAAACACAGTGTCTCGAGTGGTCCAAGAAAATTTAAAAGAGCAAAAGTCCTCCAATATAGCTTCAGTGGACACAGATGATAGTAAAAATCAACAGGAACTCGGAAATCAATTCGATGTGATGCATAAAGACGTCTTCATTCGTTTGAAAGCTATGAGAAAAATCAATAAAGTAGTAGAATGGGTTGGACTAAATAAAAAGCAGCAACAAAATCGGAAAACCACTTTCGACCGACACAAAATAAATTCATTTCTCCATCGAATCGTGACAGATGACAAGAATTTACTCTGAGAATCCTTAGCGTCGTAAATCATGAACGAATCAAGGAAAATCATCGACATCCACTACAAGACAAAATCTCTCTGAAAAGTAGGGCAATATTGTGTTTGGTAGGATAAGAAGGGTGTTATCTATTATCAGCTGCTAAAACCTGATGAAAGGTTAATAGTCATCGAACTCGGAGCCTCTTGGATTCATACTTATTGAAGTTAAAATTCTCACCATAAATAGTATCGAATTTCGATGTATTTTCAAATGAACTGTTGATTCATTTATTACTTTATCCAAATGGAAACTTCCACTAAATTCAGATTTATTAGCGTATTATTGCATGAGCAGCAAAATTTTTCATGAATGTCTCTGAAATTTTTTTCTAGTGTATTCAATCGTTCATCATGGTCCTTTCAATGGAAAGATGGCACGGAAATGTAGCTGTAGTGGCTGGAGCTAGTACGGGAATCGGAGCACAAATAGCAAATTACCTAGTCAAAAATGGAATGAAGGTAGAGTCGAGAGATCTTCAGATTGTTTGATTTTGAACTTCATCAGTATTTTCATTTTTTTCTATTTTTCTGCGAAAGGTTATAGGACTGGCAAGGAGAGTAGAGCTAATAGAAGAAAATTCTGAAAAATTGAAGGGAGAAGCAGGCGAATTGCACGGTCTCAAAGTTGACATGAGGAACCCTGATGAAATTACAAACGCCTTTCAAATAATAGAAGAGAAGTTTGGACCAGTTAATGTATTGGTAAATAGCGCTGGAAGTGTTGAGTTCACGTCCTTGAGTGACGGGGAAGTTGAGGACTGGAAGAAAACTTTTGATCTCAATGTTATAGGTAGGAATAATGAATGCATGCGCGAAATTAAATGCAATAATCAAGAATATTTTTACAATTTATTAATTCACAACAGTTGTTTTTCTAACACTGTAGCTTCTTTTGGTTTACATTTTGAACTAACTTCGAAAATTACAACTTTATATCTGATATATCTATAGTGAAGGTAAAAATTTGACAAAAAGGTTTATAAATAACAGTCAATTTTCTGAATTACAAATAAGTAAAAACCTGCAAGAAAAGGTTAAAATCTTTCAAGATTTTTATGTGGAAGCTAGTTTAATAAATGCAATTTAGTTTGCTGTGTACATTTCTTTCAGTCGGTTCAGTTGCTTCAATCCGGATATATATTTTTTGATTGTTTTTATTTAACATTCAAATAACTCTAGACTTATAAAAAAGAGAATAAGAGTTTTCAATGAGTTTTCTGGAAATGTGCTATATATTTTTTGGCAAAAAATAGAAAGGTTTTCAAGTCTGTTTGAAGCATGTTTTTGGAATGGAATTTATTAGTCCTGAATATCCAATCGAAACAGCTGTCTTGGATGATGTTTGTGTGATAATCTTGGTCAATATTTTATAATTTCTTTTAATTCTGCTCCGGTTGACTGTTGCACAAAATGATAATTTGATATGTCTACAAAAAATAAAATGTTATTTGATTTAGTTTCAAAAGAATTCTTAGAGATTTTCAATATTAAAATTTTTAGGGGTTTTAACGAAAAAATTCTAATCAATATTTGAAATATTAATTACCACAATCCATATCCTCGCACTCCTGGTTGAGTGGTAAGCTCAAATCTTATGCGAACATTGAGTAAAAAATGTCCCATGCCTAGAATAACTGTTAGTTAATGTTAATATTTACTGATAACTAAATACTTACTGACAAAAGAAAATAAAATAGAAAAAGGCTTTTTACTTGATAGAAGAAATATAACAAAATTTGAATATCAAAACAGTTTAAATCTGTTAGTCTTCTACAATTTTAATTTAAAAAAATTTTTATTCAAAAACCTTTTAGAATTGAATTAATGTCTAAAATAAGCACTGCTTAAGTCTATTAAACGTAAGCGGTGCTTATTTTAGACATTAGTTTAATTCGAAAAGTTTTTTGAATAACATTTTCTTGAAATCAAAATTGTAGAAGACTAACAGATTTAATCTGTTTTGACAAAAGAAAGGATAAGCTATAAGTTCAATCGTTCCATCACCAAGTTGAGTTCAATGGATAACATTAATAAGAATTGTGACCTATGATAATAATTACCATAGCTCACAATCCTTATTAATATATTTTGTCCAGATCAGCCGAATTAATTTATTTGAATTTATTTATTTCAATGGATAACTCCTCAAATCCTCAGCTTCGTATTTCAACTTTTCTCATCGCATTTCAGGTCTCTGTGTAGCAACTAGAGATGCTGTGCGAAGCATGAAGAAGCACAATATTGATGGACACATCATTCACATAAACAGCATTTGTGGCCACTATCCAGTACAGTGTTCTGGCGTTAATGTGTATCCGGCTACAAAGTATGCAGTAACTGCAATGACTAACGATCTAAGGGTTGAATTAGTTGAAGCTGGTACTAGAATCAAAGTTACAGTAAGTTATTATACATGTGTATAAACATCTGGTGTTTTCATAAAGAATGATGAATTTTTTCGAGAGGCTTTAATATAAGTCATATTGTGCATAGTGAAAGTTGGATATGATGATAGAACTTTTATATTGATCTTCCTATAAACGTCTGTATTGATGGAGAATACAAACTTTCGATTCAGATGGTTGTATGTAGATATTCGTGAATGTTCACATGGGTTTTGATAAAATAAACCGATCATCCAGTTTTTCCTACTTTAGTTGTAACTCTAAAGCCATATAGCATATACTATATAAAATAAATGGAGGTTTGTACTTGATAGAAGATATATAAAATTTATGAAATATTTCAATATTAATAGAAATATGCTGTTAGACTTCTACATATTTAATTTTAAAAAATTATATTCATTATTATAACTTCAGAAATTAAATTATTGTCATATAAGTACCACTTCTCTCAAACGACACATGAAATAAACATTCATTATAAGACATCCAAATGAGATAACAAAATCCGATAAATATAAATTGTTAACAAAAATCCTATAAATTAGTTAACAATTTATATTTATTGGATTTTGTTATCTCATTTGAATGTCTTATAATGAATGAAGCGGTGCTTATATGACATTAATTTAATTCCTGAAGTTATAATATTGAATATAATTTTTTGAAATTGACTATGTAGAAGGCTAATAGAATATATCTGTTAATATTAAAATATTTCATAAATTTTATATACCTTCTATCAAGTGTAAACTCCATTCATTTTATTTTATTCATAATATATAATTATTTTGTTTCCTTAACATGTCCTTGTGCTATAACAGAGGCCGTTAAATTGCCGGTCAATCTTTAAGATCTATTGTAAACCACATAACTATTTGATGGAGGTCCCATAGGACACTATTTAAATATTCAGTGTTCATTTGCCAAGATGTTTTTGATTGATAAGGTGAGTAAATATGTTTTTATTGATTGATTTTATATATTTTTTAAATTAAATATGTAGAAGGCTAACATAATACGCTGTTAATATTAAAATAGTTAATGAAAAAGCATATTCCGTATTCAGTATAAAGAAGGATGATTTTTCCTATTACCAGATCATTTCAATTCATTATCATCAGCTTTAACTGATGAATTTTCATGGAAATATTAAAGCAAATAACATGTATATACCCGAAGTTTTGCTTCGCTAATTTTCATTACTTTGGTTTGATTCAGTTTCTATTTTCAGAAATATTGAAGAAAAATTACATCTTTTCTTAAAACACCCTGCCAATTCTAAATTTAAATTCGTTTTTACAGACATTTATCATGTCTAAATACAAATGGAAAAATTACCGGAAAGGTCAGGTGAAAGCATATAATATGATTATCATTGATATCAGTTGTAAATTGTTACGTGAAATCGAATAAGATTGATTTCTCAGTTTGAACTATTGTGTGACGGACAACGTTTTTCAAAATTTTGATATATTTTATGACAAAACTGGATCATGATTTGAAAGTGTTCGCTGCCCGAAAATATTTCTGGGCGATCGTTATTAGGAATTGTGAATGCTTTATTTATTTTTTATGATGTTCTTAATATAATTCTGTTTTGTTTCTGAAAATCATAGGAAAGCACAGCTGCCGCCCAGTTCTCACAATCACTTTCTAAATTTCGCATACAGAATTCTTGAAAAAAATGTAAACTTCACATCGGTAAGCCTCAATGAAATAGTTCGCTGAATATATTGAGATCAAGTAATAAGAAATAAAGTATTAATAATTATTTGAATATCAAAAATATGAATATTAAAACAAATTCAATCTGTTAGCCTCCTTTAATTTAATTTTCGAAAAATTTTTTTCAAAAACTTTCAGAAATAAAATAATATTTAACAGACATATTGAATCAAATCTCATTATATAATATCAAATTGAATAAAAAACCCAACAAATATAAATTGTCAATTAAAATCAATACTTAAATATATTAAATATAAGCAGTATTTATAAGACATTAATTTAATTCTAAAAGTTCTTGAATAAAATTTTTTGAAATTAAAATTTATAGGAGGCTAACAGATTAAATCTGTTTTGATTTGTAATAATCCTTCTATCAAGTCAAAACCTCTTCCCATTATTTTATTAATAATAATTTTCTGTAACTGAAAAATTTTAACCATATATATTGAAAATTTATTCATGAAGTTTTTATGAAAATAACAAATAATACCTAGATTAATCCTCCGAAACCTCTACAGATCTAATCTTAAGAATCTCTTGCAAACTTTTTAGAACTTAATTTAATAAAATGCCTTAGAAAACATTGTCTCACTTCATGGACATATAGAATTATCAACATATGTGAGCGGCAGCATTGTCACACGACAAATTTGTTTCGATTAGATATTCAGGAATAACAAATTCCTTTTCTTAGGAATGTGTTATCTATTTTTGAAATAGCGAAAATGAAAAAGAACTTTTTGAATTCTATTTGCTCAAGGAATTTGTTATTTCTGAATATCCAATCGAAACAAATTTGTCCTGGGTGGTGGATTTAGATAATTTTGGTCAATACTTTAAGTTTTTCGTTGATTCTGTATTGGTTAACTGCCGCTCACCAATGTTGATAATTCTGTGTTTTTTGTATTTTACTAAATTTAATTCTAAAAAGTTTTCAGGAAATTTTTTTTATCAATTCTGTAAAAGTTTCGGAGAATTAATCCAACTTTTATTTGTTATATAAAAAAATTCAATTTACGCAGTTACGGAAAATTTTTCAATCACCATTCAATGAACACATTATTTATTTTTAAGTTAGCGACTCTATAAAAAATAAATTAATTTTCACATGCCTTAAATGAATCATCTTGTAGTTGTGAAGTCACCACGTTAGATTCAGCAGAATTCAATTTGTTACAAATAATATTTTTGTAAGTTGATTAGGTTTGTCTAATATTGTTCCATACAATATACCTACTCTGCCCCGTCAAAACTTGACGTAAATTATTTTACTGGGTACACTCCATTATCCCTGGATAATATCTAGTAAATTGCTGTTTTGGTTAAGGTAGAGTCTCCAGTTTCATATATTTTCGACAAATATTTGGTGAATTGAGGAAGAAAATAATTTCTCAGATAAGTCTGAAAATGATTGAATGAAATACTAATTTTTATTTATCATTGTTTGTAACTCATAAAAAGAGTTCAACTAAACCTTTGTAATTCTTGAATCAAACGTTGTTCGCCACAAAGTTTTTACATTTACTTTTCGAACACTCTGGTTCTGTGACAAACACAATAATTTATCAGTTGCCGTAAAAAAATGGTAAGCATTGAATGTAAAGTGCTATTTTATCTCCGTTTTATTGAAAAATATCTAACCTTATGTAACCTCTGTACAAAATTAGGATTTACAATAAACTAATATGGAACCAATGTTTCATTAACACTATATTATTTCTTTTCCATCGTTTTGAAAATCATAAAAACTTTTTCATTAAAACCACCCTTACTTTCGAGCCAAACGTCAGGAAATATTTACTGCTATAATCTGAAATTCTAATAAAATATTAATTTTTTATCTGTGACGCCATCTGTACATTAAATCGAAAACTCATCATACGATAAAACTAGTGTAGTGAGTATTGAATGCAAAATTCTGGTGCATCTCCATTTTACAAGAAAAGTATTATCTTTCTGTACAAACCTGTGATAAAATTTATATATATATATATATATATATATATATATATATATATATATAAATAAATATAATATATATATATATATATATATATATATATATATATAAATATAAATAAATAAATCTGGCAAGCAGAAATAACCCACCACAGACGCCATCATCTGAACAACTACTGGAGGAATGGCACGGCAAACCCTTACATGGCAGGTATCCGGAGGCACTGAAAGAAAATAGAGTTAATAGAGAGCAGTCACTAACTTACCTTAAATCCGGTTATTTATTCCCAGAAACCGAGGGACGTCTCATCGCAATCCAAGATCAGGTAGTGCCAACAAGAGCGTACCTGAAACATATAGCCAAAAAGAACATACCGACTGACAGATGCCGGAAATGCTGCCAAGCCTTGGAGTCTATACAACATGTGACATCCTCATGCCCCATTCTTGCACCCAGGGAGTACACCCAGCGGCATAATGCTATGGCAAAAATCTTTCACCAAGCCATTGTCATGAAAGTAGGACTTATACTTACCTCTCGAAGGGTACACGAATACTTACCCAAGCCGATACTTGAAAACAGTCAGTTCAAACTCTACTGGGACAACCCGATAATAACGGATAGATCGGTGCCGCACAACAGGCCCGACATCGTGATCTTTGATAAAGGAAACCGCAAAGCAACAATCATTGATATAACCGTCCCGGCAGATGATAACATAAGTAGAGCGTACACGGAGAAACTAACAAAGTACCACGACCTGGCTTTTGAAATAAAAGAGATACACCAGCTAAGAACGGTAAAGATTCTGCCCCTGATAATCTCCACGAATGGATTGGTTGAGAGCCACCTGGCAGAAAATACGGAACTCCTTGAACTGGATCAGGAGTTGATAAGTAAAGCTCAGAAGGAGGTGATCCTCTGGACAACAAGAATTGTTAGAATGTTCCTTACAGCTGCCTAGAAGGTCCTTGGTCGTTAAGACCCGGACCTTCTAGAGGAAACTCCCATAATGGTGATTATTAAAAAAAAAAAAAAAAAAAAAAAAAAAAAAATATATATACATATATATATATATATATATATATATATATATATACCCTGTTATGGTGATACTCCTAAATCTTCTGTGAATATCTCTCAGAAGCTTCAGCTTGTGCGAGTTAGGAGTATATATAATGAAATGATGTAGGATAAGATAAAAATGAAGCTTATTGTGACAAACTTGTGATATAATTATTGAAATTCAATATTAAGAATAATGTGTTAATTGAACGTTGATATAAAAGACAAAACATAATGTTAACATTCCCATTCCTTCAGATTAGCTCAAAAAACTGGCCGTTTCTTAAAAATGACATATTCAAATACACTATTTTTTATGTATTTATCTTCAACTTTTCCAATTATTGTGAAATGAGAACCTTCACTGTAGTAGCGGGACCACCGAACTACTTCGTAACTAACTCCATTATACCACAGAGATAAGGTAACCCTGAAAAATGAGAGAATAAACATATATTCCGAACGTCTTCTTCCAAATTGAAATAATAATGAGTTTCTCGAAGAAAATAGGCCGTAATTGAGTGTCACTACCAAGCCATAAATTTCTCTTGTTACTTTGCGAAGTGTGAAATATTGCATTCTTTCCAACGCTTCCCTGAATTATTTGACAACAAGAATGGGATAAGATGCAATGCTCAAACTCCAGAGTGCATAATATATAGTAGACAAAATTTGCATCCTGGGCCGTTTATTCGAAACGTAATATAAGGGATGTTATGGAAGTTTTACTTAGAAAACTCACGGGAATTTGAGCTTAGTGAATAAAGAAGCTATAAAATACACTATGTTTGACCGCTCGAGGAAAGGGAAAACTATGTCACCTAGTTGGTGCCTCGAGTATGAGGATGTCTCCTGTTTAGAATTGAAGATTATACACTTAACGAAACAACATTTCGAAGCGTTTTTCTCAATTGGCAAGTTTGGTGGAAGAAGGAATTCTGATAAACAGAAGTTCCCGGAGTTGTTGATTCAACTTCATAGGAGTGTGTTTGTTGCGCACCTATAGTGCCACGTACCTTGAATCATGTTCTTCAGTTGCGTGGAGCATCGACTGTGATAATATCTATAGAATAAGCACAAGTTCCAACAACTACAAACTGGCTGTTATAGTTAGGTAGTCAATCAGTCGTACTGCTCTTTTCTGCATGGAATCCAAAAATTATACCAAATGCTTGAGCGCTGAGCTCTAAACATGAGAGCAGTATTCGAGTCCTGTTCGTGTCTGTGCTTTATATAGAGAGAGAACCTGATCTGCAAAGAAATACATCCTTGCCTTGAACAAATGCCCCAGCTTATTTGCAGCAGACTTCGTAATGCCAGTCACTTGTTGCACCAACAGACCGAAGAGAGAAAATTCATGGAATCACTTGACGGAAACACCTGGTTTTCCATCATCAAGTCGAAAGTCTAATTTTTGGGTCTTCGAAGGATTGAATTGCATCAAATTCCGTTGATCTCATCGTTAATCTTTTTGAGATCTTCGTTCAGTAAATTAATTTGCTGGCAACTATGGAGATGAAACTCAACGGTGCTCAAAGATATGTCACTGATGAAAATGGACATTAGTGTGCTATCATCCGCGAAGCTCACAATGTGATGCTCGGTATTACCAAGAAGAAAGTTTTTGTGGTTCAGAAAGAGGGTTTGGATATTCAGCTGAAACTATGGTAACCGACACCATCCACGATAATGCTCTTGTTGGTGAGAAAACTCTCCATCCAATCGCATAGACTCCCCAGAACACCACACAAAGATAGCTCATTCAAAATAGCCTACCAGACACAATCGAAAGCCTTAGATATGTCCAAAAAACTGACCTAGATTCTCCATAGCGCTTAATAGCCTTTGTGCACACTTACCTTTGCTTTCCAGGTATAACTCATTTTGAGATTGATATGTTTCCATGACTTTCGACAAATGGTATTATCGCTATTGGACAGAAGTTTGATGAAAAACACTTCTTTCCCTTCTTTGGTAGAGGCTGCACTCGTGAAGGAAAATTCCTTCTCTATATTCACTAGTGAATATTTTACAGTAAGCTCTTGTGAATACAATGGCAGGAATCTCGTCCTGTCCAGTTGCTTTCTAGGAATTGAATCCACTAAGCATCCGGCGAATGATTCGTGGTCTGAAGTATATCCATCATATATGAACCAGATGGAATTGTTGGAGGTTCCCGATAGTTCAGTTAGCAGCGAATATCCGCGCGAAGAGATCGGCTTTAGCTTCATGCTAAGTTGCAAGTGAACGATCTATCGTAAGGGAAAAACTTCAATGAGAGATGTTGTTGGCAATTTTCTTTGTCTTCGATCAAAATTGATGCGTTCCACTGGGTCAGTCTATATGAATATATCGGGTGTTTGTTTTTTAGAGTGATAGAACTTCAAATTGAAATAAAACACACTTTAATTTAGATTGACGTCAATTTTTTTTTTATTTGAAAGATAATTTTGTGACATTTCTGTTTTGAAAATACTTTCCGGCATATGTCCAGCATGACTTGCTTTGAGGAACCGCATTCGACCAGACCAGACTGATCCTATTTTAATAATTTGTGAAACACATATTCAGTACCTTTTACCCAGTAATTGATTAATATGTGGACAGATTAAACAACTTATTAGTGAAGCCAATTCAAAATAATATATAAAACATACATTTTCTTATGTATTCCTTGATACGCCTAGGCTACATCCATAACAATGAAAATATCAAAGATATTCCTTATTCTGTATTTTTTGTCTATTTTAGGATCATGATTCAATTTATTATAACATTATATTACATCCTAGTACAGAATTTGAACTAGATTGGATATGTTGTTTCGGAACTATTTGAAAAATAGAATTTCTAATGATAGTAACACAGCCTCTTTCACCTATATCTAAACCTTATTTTAAGTCTTTAGGTCTTTTTGTCCAGAAGTTAGCATGTTGACCTCCATTAGGACGGCTGATCCCATTAAGCTTCCTACCGTTATATTACATTTGAATGATAATTTTGAACTAGATAGCAAGCTTCTGGCTATGGTTTCGCAAGCTCTGCACAGGGTTTTTCATTTTTTGATATTCTAATTATACGATTACAAAATAACTTGTCATTATTCTACTTCTAAATACCAATTTTCAGATTGATTGAATTAGTTTCGAAAATATTATAAAAGAACATTTCAAACGTTAATTATTAACCGATTTGGCCCATCAATGAACTCAGCTCTTTTCGATCGAAATATAGCGTATATACGCGGACTGGTCGAAAAGAATCATTCATCTGTGAGTGCCATTTAGTCATAAAACATTTTCGACTCATAAGTCGAAAATTACAGAGATTTAGGCTAGAATATAGAACGGTGTTCCCTGGAATACAAACTCTATTCAGAACCAAAACTTTAAGTATCCGAAATCAATAAATTTTCATGATATGCCTTAAGCATGAAAGCCATTCGATTTTCCTTTTTGCCAAAAATCAGTTGAAATGATCAGTTGAAAATATCATTCTATCGAAACCATAAAGATTTATGTTTATTGGTTTCAAAAACATGAAACAAAGGACTTATTCTCTAATGTCCTAAAAGAGCAGAGAATACCGGAAATTTCTCAAGGGTAATATTTTCACCTGAAATCTAACAAGGTTAAATTTGTAATGTTATAACGTATTCATTTTATGCCTGAATTGATGCAAATTTTAAATCGAGAAAACACCTGTATTTGTCACAACATTCCAGAAAAATTTTTTGTGAAAAGGTCCGGTTTCGTGAATATTATTCGAAACCCCTTCAGCTCGTGAATATCGATTCCGAATATTGAAGTGTAATATTAAGTTTTATCAAATTTTCCTAGGTTCATCAAAAAAATACTTCCACGGAAGTTACATATTTTAATCGACCTATCAAAACTGATTTTGTAAGTATTCATTTTAAATAAATATTTACAACAAATTATTCGTAGAATATCGATATAAGTAATCTTTTGTTATCAAGGAAATCTGGTTTCGAAATTTTTAATGCAGATTTAAAGAGAAAACAACACAGTGTAACAATGCAAATTTAGTCACACAATCCACTTTGGTAAACGCATGTAAAGCCATTTGAGAGGGTGCACCATAAAACCTCATGAATAATTTGATAATTACCGTTCCAAATAGAATAATGACATAACACTGACCCCAAGATAATAAAGTTATTAAATTCAATGTACAGCTGGGAAAGGTACTGTTGAAAGCAAACTATACATAGTATTAATATTAACAAGTAAGCCATTCCTCTAGAGGCTGTTTACGAATATATATTTTCGTTGACAGGAATTAAATGAAAGCGTTCTACTGAAGACGGCTTTTATTTAATGGCCGATAAATTAGGCTTAGTCGGTTGATTTTCCAAAAAAAATTGTCAATCGATTTTTCAAGTTATTCTTGCAATTATCTATGGCATGATTTCATCAAATTTTTATATTGTATTTATTATAATATATAAATGTTCGTTTCTACTTAGTCTTCTTACGCACTTGAAGTTTTCAGCGAGCTGAAACTTGTGATTAAAAGAACTACAACATATCTCATCCACTACAACGACTGAAAAAAATTGTTCTGTCGTTTTCGTCTGTCCTCTATACTATACACAAAGCACATAGAGACTGTTTCGATACAGATATGATAGAAGGGATGAATTATTCCTGCCATTATTGCTATCGTTCAAATACTCTGTTGTCCTCTTACGCTGGATTTTATCCACTGTTAATTGTCCTTTTATTATAACTTCTGTTATTCCTTTCATTGAAAAATTTTGATGAATATTACAACGTGATTCACTTATATGTTTCAGAGTATCAGCCCTGACGTAGTAGTAACAGATTTGTCGAAAAAGTTCCATACTGATAATATGGATAAGTTTGCAGCTCTCCAAACTGAAGATATTGCGGAGGCAACAATTTATGTGTTGTCAACTCCTCCTCACGTCCAAGTAAGACAACATCTGTTTCTTTAATCTCAACACGTTTATTGTTTTCGAATGAAGATATATAGAATTATAGGTTGCTCGCAGTTTTGTCAATCGTCATAAGTAAAACCAAATATTTGAATTTTACAGAAATTCGTCCTAAAACCCTTACTGAAATTATTATTAATATTAATAATAATAAATAATATCACAGAAGCACGGTATCTATCCAATGACCATATGCAAAATTCAACCACAATAAAAAATTTGGCATCAGAGAAAATTACACTGAAGTTATGGGAAAATTGTTTATTATAATTAATTATTATTGGAAATAATAAGAGTAGGGACTTCGGAATAAATTTCTACAATATTTAAAGTTTGAATTATAAATCTTTATCAAGTATATATTCACTGAATATATTTCATGTAAACCCAAATAGTTAATTCATCATTTAGTAAAATAGCCATAATATATTGGAACACTATGTTATTAAATATAACTCATATATTTTGAATCGGTTCATAGTGAACCAACAGCATGTAACAAATTAGAATTTTTTTACAGTATTTGTTCTTAAATACGCAAGATACTGCTCATACAGTTCCAAAAAAAATATTGATAAACTTTTTTAAAATTTTTTCAATTAAATTTTTTCTTTTGCAGGTGCATGAAATGATCATTCGACCAGTTGGATCTCGTTTCTGATTAATTCAGTTTTTCTAGTAATTCATCAATTCCTAAACATAAAAGTGCAATTCAATGAATCGAATATAATAAAAATTTTTATATAATAAAACTGGGCTATTAAATTTTTTCAATTAAATTTTTTCTTTTGCAGGTGCATGAAATGATCATTCGACCAGTTGGATCTCTTTTTTGATTATTTCAGTTTTTCTAGTAATTCATCAATTCCTAAACATAAAAGTGCAATTCAATGAATCGAATATAATAAAAATTTCATATTATTAACTTTTTTTCCGCTATAATGATGATTGTGTGTTTTTGCACGCTTGTTTTGAGTATTAGCATGCTATCGTTTCGCACAACTGACTGTAATTTTGGAGTTTTGAACCGAAAATGCTCTCAAACAACTAGGTTGAGCTCCCTGATGCTAATTTGAGGTCAAAAATAATTCTATCGTGCCGATCCTACAGTCAATAAACACTCTAACTTTCCAAGGGAAAAAGTTCTCGAGATTTGAAGCTTACAGGGTAAGTTTGTGGCCTGAATATCTCGGATGAATTCGTTAATGAGCAAAATTGATCCAATGGTTTCCGCAGTTTCCTTTTTTATTATTTTTCCAATAGTTCTGAAACTGCGGATCCGATCAAAACCAAATTTGGAACGTGACTGTATAATAACAACACGAATATTTGTGTCAAATTTCGTAATCATCGGACGTCCAGGCGAAAACGCCCAGAGACATGAAGTTTTCAAGATAGTTTTGGAGTCTAAATAATGGGACCATTTCGAATTTGCATTTTGAATTGAGGGTTATTTCGAGTCTTGCAACATTTCTGTCATTCGTTTTTCGACAGAAGTTATTCGAATTACCCTTGAACAGAACTGGGAAATAATGAGAACTTCTTGAGTAGTGAATCTTTTATTCGAACTATTAGAAGTTTACGTGGAATATTCAATCGAAATGAAATGCCCCCACGGCAATTTATGGATAAATTTGATCGTGAAAACTGGTTCGATATTCGATAAAATAACCCGTCCACGTTCTCGTCCAATAAGCACACCTAAAACAATGCTGCTGTAGTCCAGAATGTAGGCGAACATTCATCAACATCAACCAGTCATCTGGCTCAAGAAATGGACATTTCTCGCAGTACTCTGAGGAGAATTTTGCATAAAGAGACCTCGGTATGAAGGCTTACAGAAGTAAACTCTCGAGACCATGCGATGCGATTCCAGTTCGCCCAATAGGCTAATGATCGCATGGCTGAAGATGAGCATTTTCCCAAAAATATCATCTTTAGCGATGCAGCTGTGATTTGACTCTGTTAAACTATTTTTTGTGGGAATCCGTTAAAGACAAGTGTTACGCGAACCATACAGAAATTATCAAAGTTACCATTCATGATATTGAAGTCAACAATCGACAATTTTCCGAAAAATTGGGTTGATAGGATGGAGTACTGTATGGTCAGTCGAGGCAGTCATTTAAATGATATTGTTTTTCATTCGTAAATGTCAAGGTTGATCTTTTCTAACAAACTAATAACATCGGAAGAATATGGCTTGGTTTTTCATTTATAGCAGATCAAAAATTCAAATTTTAAATGGCCCACTTTTCAGTTGTGCTTTCACCAAATTTCATTTGATATGGTTGTAGGTTGACTGAAACATTTCTACACGGCACGCCTAGTGATTTTGATAGCTTTTATATGGCTTAACACAAATATTCATTAATTTGGGAAGTGAATTACTTCCCATCCTCTCAATGCGATATACAAATATATCCTATTCCTTCATTATGTCGGGTAACAACGAAGACGTTGCTCCTTAATTGATTTGATACAAATTTATCTTGTTTTGTCCAAGCGAAAATTAATTCTCTTCAGCTTGCGAGTTAACGAACGCCCGGCAGCCAGAACGAATTAGTATTTGAACGAGTGAAATTAATTGTAATCGAGTTACCCGAAGAAAACGCCGAACGTTAGAAACCAGCTCGATCATCTCGTTTCCTTGCTAGTTCGCAGGGATATGTAGTCACGCAAAAGACTCGTTTGTTACCCCAATCTTTATTTCGAGATTATCTCGACAGAATGTAATTGGAAACCTCAATTTATATACCCCACTTATGGGCGAAAAATCGGACTGAACGTGGTTTTCAGAAGTGATAACTTTTTCGAAAAAATATGGGGCTTTGGAAGATTCGAGGTGATATCATCGATCCCATCTAGGGACCTTTTATTTTCCAGATAATATTGGACCTTTCAGTTGTTGCTTGCGACCAAGAAACGTATAAATTTTTTACCTTCCTATTGAAGAAATATTGTCACAAGGACAATCAGATATTATGCATTAAAAGATAATATTTCATACTTTCTTACTTCAAGAAATTTATATGCCTCCAAACACTGCTACTCGAAGACAATTCTCTCTCTCTCTCTCTTTCTCAGCTGGATTTCAGAGTTTTAAGTACTGAATGACTATCGATATATATTTTGATTTTACCGTGGTGGATTTGCCGTTTTATAAGCTGATCTGCCGCGGTCTCAATGGCAAATAGTTCTGTCTGAAATATGTTTGCGTATTGACCGAGATTCAATGAGATGTTGATGTTCGCGAGCTGCCAAGGTCGGTCCTCAGTAGAACCTCAGCATGCTTGGTATATTCGTCCCGGTTGAGGACGATTACATTGAAATACCGTTCTTGGCTCATGACTTTTGACAAGAACTGAAGGCATCAATAGTGTTATTTTTATTAAAATCTCGTCCAGCACTCTCTCCCATCATTATTGCTTCTGGCCTCTCGATCGCCAGTTGATGTAGTTTTTGTGCGGTCTGTTCCACCTCCCTCTGCTCAAGCAAGTGCAGGGGTGGTAGATTTAGTAGGACTTCTACGACTGCCGTGGGTGTGGCCCGAAATGCACCGGTAATTGTAAGGCAAGCATGTCCCTGTAGTCTGGTAAGCCAACAAACGATTGACCAACATAGGTCAATCGTTTGTTGGCCATTTTTGACCACGCTACAGCGCCATACGTTATCTGTAGTCCAATTACCATAGAGTATAGCCAATATATCTGCCTGAACTTTCCACCCCAGGTTTTACCGCAGATTCATCGTCAGGTCCAGAATCCCATTCTGGCTTTAGGACACAATTTGTCTAGGTGTGAATTCCAACTGAGAATTTGGTCCAGGACTATTCCCAGGTATTTTGCCTCATTAGAGAATTGTATTGTTTCACCACGGATTGTCGACGGTTCTAAACCATGCAGTTTCCGTTTCTGAATAAATGGTACTATAAATACCTTTTGTGGGTTAGGAGGCATATGGTTCCTTATACATCATTTTTTCGATAGTGTCCAGTATCTCTTGAAACACGGCCGATATCATCACCTCCGATTTACCTTTCACTATGATTGCCAAGTCATGAGCAAATGCTTGAACGTCGCCTCTGCACAGCGAAATGATCGCTAGCAGGTCATCGAGAAGAAGGATCCACAGTAAGGATAAGAGAATAGCCTCTTGCGGGTATCCCTTCGCAGCCTTGAACTCGAAGACCTCACGCTGGTATGAGTTCGTTATAATTTTGCTGCATAGCATTGCCTGTATTGCATCTACAAATAAGCAGGTCGAGAAGCGAGAGAAGCCGGTAAAGTATTGTTAAAAGCACCTTGAATGTCTAGAAACGCTGTTGGTGCTATCTCTCGATTATCGAGAGGTTGGTTTAATTGTCCGAAAAATTAGGCACATAAAAAATGAGAATTCCCCTATTGCTTTTTCTTTGGAAAGTATCTTATTTTGTACGTCATTTTCAAAATTATATTGAAACTACATTTTTTTTTTCATTTTCCCTCTTTTCCAAATAAAAAGCAATGTCGAAATGTTGACTCATTTTAAAATAACCTCATTTTTCTGCTGTAACCTTTTTTTACTCTGCTCAATATTGATTCTCGTGAATTATATTTATTGACCAGTGAATTCATTTATTTTTTATTCCTTTATCTGAGGCTTCAGGGGTAAATCTACCTCATTTCCATTTTGATTTGCATCAACAGTATCTTCAGCTCCTCAAATAATTAAAGCCCAATCTCTATTGTCTTTGTTTTCCACTCTATTTTTTCCTTCAGCTATGTTCATTTTCTTCTTCGTAACCGTTCAGGCTTTCTCTCAATGATCACGTAATGGAATTCGCACTATACGATCAATGGGGAGTATGAGTTATCGTAACAGAAAGTTTTTCGAATCGGGACAGAACAACATACATCTGTATTATAAAATATTTTAAAATTCAAATAGGCCCGAATAGGTTTTTTTGATCCCTAGCACATGAGCAGCAGATATTCACATGTTTTGGAGCTTATTGGCTTCAATCCTCAATGCGCTTTAGTGCCCCTTGAATAAAAGTCAGCCACGTACATACATATATTGGTCCTGCATAGTAACACAAAAGTTTTTATCAAACAATTACTTCACATAGAGCACGCAAATCTAAAACACGATATAATCCATTGAACTAATTAAAGAAAGAACTGCATTTCCGAATTTTTCTAACGTTACAAATGCAGAGAACCTTCTTCATGCTCAAGTCATATCCATATAATCTTTTTCAAATATGATTAATAAGGAATATGAGCTATGGTAACAGAAAGTTCTTCGAATCGGGACAGAGCAACATACATTTGTATAACAATTAACATAGCAACAGTCCCAAAATCATGTTAAAATTATCATTCAGACTGAAATAATGTCACCTGTTCATTTCCGAGAAGATGAATTAAGAGAATTTTCTGAATATTATCCTTATGTGACTTTTGAAGTATGAAAAAATATGAAATTCACTTGAATATATTATTTTTCCACTTTTCTTGCCATTATGTATGGATGCATATTGAAGAGAGAAAAAAGAAGATTTTCAACCATATATTTTACATTTCTATAAGATTTTTTGTTAATTCAAGGGAACAGTTCTTAATTTCAGGAAATCAGGTTTATTTGATTTTTGGATGATTGAACACAGAGTTCTTCATTTTTATTCATAATCCACTATTTTCAGGAGTATTTCACAAAATTCAAACGTTCATAATAAATGGACCTTTCAACAAGGGCGCAAAAGCTCCTGATTTCACGAATTTTCATGATGAAATTTAAAATATACGGCAGTATTCACCCCAATACAAGAAATTTTTTGTGTAATAGTTATATTATAAAGTTTTCGAAACAGATATCCGAAAACTTTGGAAAATGACATAATTCGAGAAGAAAATAATGAATATCATTATAAAAGTTGCAGTGATTTATATTTTTATGAGCGGCGAAGCGCTGCATATCAACAAATAAGTAATTACAACTCTAAAAAGTTGCTGCATAACGCGTATTTTCAATACTGCACGACAGGAATGTTTGAAGATGCGACAAAATCCAAGAGAAGAAACTCCAATATCGAAACTATGTTTCCCAGTGAAACAAAAAGAAATTGGATAACCAAAATCGATACTGTGCATTGTACAAAGGCAAAAATACATTCCAGATCGTCGAGCATATCTCGAAGGCTTCGGTCGGTTTCTTTTCACTGGAACTTTTCCCTCGCTTAATATTGCTCACAATGGTGGAATTATTAGATTTCCAATTCGACTTCATCGAAAGTTTGTACACCGAAGAGGACGTGTTCCAGATTAGATCAATTCATCAGTGCGGTATTCTCGATTCGATTTGATTGAATTTTAGGAAAACTGCTTTGTTGGATGTGAAAAACGGTTATATTTAACCTATATATTAATCTTTAGTGTGTTGATATGTCTATAACATCTCATTAGCGACTGGTTGTGTTAGAAAATTATTACTTCGTCTCCTCTATCTGGAATCGATAGAGATATCGGTTGTTTTTTTAGAGTTATAGAACTTCAAATTGAAATAAAACACATTTGAATTGAGATGATTTTATGACATTTATGTTTTAAAAAGAATTTGCGGCATATGTCCACCACGACTAGTTCTGAGGAACAACATTCGACCAGACCAATTTTGGACCACTTTTTCGAGTAATTCAAGTTTTATTCCATCAATAACACGAGTTATGTTGACTTCCAAAGCGTCTATTATTTCTGGTTTATCAGCATAAACAAATGACTTGACATAACCCCAAAGAAAATAATCCAGTTAAGTTATGTCGCATGATCTTGGAGGTCAATTAATTGGACAATTTCTCGAAATAATGTTATCGCCAAATCTTTCTTTCAATAAATCAATTATTACGGTTGCCGCATGAATTGTAGCACCATCTTATTGGAACTAAAATACTTCTGGGCCGATACCATTCAAATTTTGAAACAAAAAATCATTGATTATCGATCTGTAATGAGAACCATTCACTGTAACATTAGCTCCAGTATCGTTTTTAAAGAAATATGGACCGATGATGCCTCCAGCGTGTAAACCACACCATACAGTGGATTTTTCAGGATGCAATGGAACCTGCAGAACTTCTTGAGGATTGTTTCCACTTCATAGACGGCAATTTTGCTTGTTCACAGAGCCGTTCAACCAGAAATGAGCTTCATCACTAAACACAATTTTATGAAAATAAAGTGGATCGACTTCAAGCTGTTCTAGGGTCCAATTAGCTTTAGTTCTTGAACCAGTTGGATCTTGTATGGGTGTAAACTAAGATCTTTGCGCAAAATTTTCCATGTGGTGGATGCACACAGTCCAACTTGTTGTTAACGTCGACGAATAGACAAATCTGGATCTTCATTGACACTATGACTTACAGCAGCGATATTTTCTTCTGTACGTACAGTTCTTTGTCTTGTTGTTGTTGTTGTATCGAGTAGAGAAAATATTGTCCAAAATCTATCGACAGTTCGACGAATAAGCTGCTCTGATGGACAATTATGTAAACCATAAATTTCACGAAGTGCTGTATTACTTTAGCGAATAGAACATTGATTTTGAAAATGAATTTCAACAATTTGTAAACGTTGTTGTGGTGTGAGTCTCTCCATGATAATTTGTCAATGCTTACTGAACAGAAATGTCAAAGCAACATGGCTTCTACCTTCTCTCAATTCACAGTTATCCCTATCGAAAGTTCTTTCGCTCTAAAAAAAATACCCGATACTTAAATCTTTATATTTACAAAGAATTATGACATTTTCAACTTGATTCTGTTGAACCTTTTGTTCTAATTATTAAAATGTATTGGTTTTGGAATAGCTTGTTGGTCCATTACTAACCAAATGCGCATAGAGCTCTTCAGGAGATATGTGAACATAATTCAGTGTGTGACTGCTGTGCTCGAAGTACAGAAATGGTTTGTGGCGATGTGCATGTTCCTTACCTAGAATTCCGCTCTGCTCTGGTGCAGCTTCCTGGTGCATTCCACTTTCCGATTGCTAGTCCACCGTCCTCGCCGGCTTCAAGTAGAGCAGAGCGCGAGCGTTCTGGCATCAAAGTTTCAACGTGAAACAAGTTCATAGTCAGGTTCTTACCACATTCCCAATCTGAAGAGTTCAGGGGTTTGTAAATTGGAATTAATCGCCTTACCTCCCAAAACTAAGATCCCTCATAACATCACATTCCAGCAGAATTTAAGTTTAATATCAAAACGTTAGTTTCCTCCCGTCTAGTAAGGAGTCGATTTAATAATTCCTACTAATAGAAAACTGTAAGCAGTAAGAATTTTATTTTACTTATTATATCAGCGCAGTTAAAAGTATTTCCGCACACACCACAGAATACAGAATTCTGTGATTCTCATATTACTTGTACTTTTTCAAGGTCTTTGAAATTGGCTATATCTATAACAATAGAAATATCAAAGAGAAAATACAATTGATCTTGAATCCTTCATGAGGGTGTTTCATTCAAGATAAAAAAGACGCACTGTGCTGGACTTGCGCAAATTACCCTGTATATTTAAATTAACTACTAAATAGTAAAGTTAGAAAATAATCAAAAGGTATCTTTTGACAATATAACATTTCAAACTTTTTGCAGCTTACAAAGAGAAAGGCTGAATTTGCGAAACATGACAATTGAATTATAGAGTTATAAAATCTAGCCACCTTGTCAGCCAGATTTTTCAATATCTCGCATTATGCAGATACAGTCAGTTTAAAACGTAGCAGCATTTGGGTCTTAGATAACAACTCGAATATTAGTACGAAATTGGGTGAATTGATGTAATTAGAAACAAATATAAATGAATTATAATATTCTGATATTTATTCACAAGGATCAGCTGGAAATTTTATAAAGATAAATGTTATCAATCAAATGGTTTATCTTGAAATCAGCTATTCAGTTATATCACCAAAAGATAATAAGATTTCTCCGAAAACCACATGACTGGGTGTTTGAGAGTATACTCAAGAAAGAGCCTGTCATTTCGTAGGATTGATATCAACTGTCATGTCTATGCTTATAGAAGAAACCTTCTCAAAATATTGTGTCAGGAAATTTGATTGAAAATCTATACATTTATTTTCAATATTTTGATTGATTTTGAACTTGATCCGATTAGTCTGAGAAGTCGAAAGGATCAATTAGTTAAGTTACATGAAAATATGACTGAACCTTCCCGAGAATTTTTTTTAAATTGCCATCCTCAGTTTTTGGACCTTAAAGTGAATCATTTAGGTAGAAAAGCTTGATGGCAGATAGCGCTCGGCTTTTGAACAAAGTTTCATGTGATAAAATTCATAAATTTTCGGAGGAATGTATTTTTTTAAATTTCAGTACCAAAATTTCAACTCTTGAAATCATTATTCTAGACTAAAATTTTCGGAAAATTCATGTCAGGTAGTATCAGATTCAAGTACTGATTCTTATAAAGATTAGGTAATAAATATTTTGGAAATATTATTTGTTTAGAGCCCCCATTTGAAATTTCAGCCTGTTGGGTTGAAAGGTTTATACCATTCGGAAATAACTCTTAAACAAAGTTTCATATGAATAAATTCATAAATTTTTGCAGGAATGTATTTTTTTTTATTTCAGTACTAAAATTTCAACTCTTGAAATCATTATTCTAGACTGAAAATTTTAGAATAATAATCTCAGGTGGTATCAGATTCAAGTACTGATACTTAGAAAGATCAGGTAATGAATATTTTGGAAATATTTTTTGCTTGGACCCCATTTGAACTTTCAGCCTGTTAACTTGAAAATTAATGTCATTGGTAAATAATGAATTTTTAGCAAGTTTCATGATAAGTGAATGAAATTTTGAGTATTAATTTTTTACTAAATGCATCACTTGGAATCTGTGCTGTAAGATCACTGCAGGGGCAGTGATTCATCTACTTTGAGAAAAAAACGCAGTTATAATTCTGGAATTCAAAACACATAACATAGTTCATTTTCTAATATATTGTCATATATATATTCGAATTTGTTGACAGTTTCGAGAGTATTTGACATAGAAAAAATCTTTCGACTCACTGTAATGTCAACAGTGATTTGCTCTCGAGTACATAGTTAATCATTTCTTAAGGAAGTCAAAATTGAATTGTTTCAAATAACTGTTGCAGGAATATGAATGAACTTTTTTCAAAAACTAAAAGGAATTAGAAAATTTGAAATGAATTATGGTTACTTTGATCCAACAGACATAACAAGACATAACAATAAGAAAAAATCATAGTCACAACAGACTCATTAACAAAAAATTATTGAAGTAACAAAGATCGAGCGATGAAAATAATCTCCAGGAATATTGATTTCAGATGGAAATGTTCAACAAAGGAGATCTGGCGACATATATTTGGTAGTTCAGAAGAATTAAACCTTAAAATTCCTCTTAACGACCAAATAAATGTGGTCAGATCTCATTGTTGCATATTTTTACTTACTGGGGTATTTTCAATATTTGGCCCTCATATTTTATGGTTAGTTGTTTTTTGTATCCCTTTTTCGTATATTTTTCCTTATCGGTAATATAGAAAGTAAAAGATTATTTCTATCCATTTTTTGCATATGTGTTCTCATATATGTATTTCTTTTTATTTTAATTGTCTAAGGTTATGATTGATTTTTGCTTATAATTTCGTTTTTATGCTCACTTTTAACAGTTGAAAAAAGCTGATGTAATTTATATAGTTATTATTTACAGATATATTCTAACATTTTCTGATAATTTCTTCGAGTGGAACGTTCTCAACAAATAAATAGGGTGAGATTTTTCGAGGTACTCGGAAGATTTGGGATGACCTGATATGCTAACACAATTTAATTCAGTATGCTATTAACAATATAGACAAGGGGAAGAATATCGATTTCCTACATCTATATTTCCGAAAATTGTTGACGCAACAATTGTTGTGAATCAATAAATGGTGAAAATATTCCTTATTATTTTTTTCATTGAAATGAATTTCCATAAAGGACCGATTCAATTGAATTGTTATGTAGTTTGGTCAACTTATGGGTCTCACTTCATGAATTTTTTCACTTGAATTTCTTTGTGATATACTATAAACATTATATCTGAATTAGGCTTCGCCTCGTTTGGCCTATTTTACTCTAAAAAAACCATACTTCCGCCTGTTGAAAAATATGTTATTATTTTCGGTGTTTTATTATAGTCTGTACTAGAAATAACATAGTTGCGAAGTGTATTTACATTGGCTACAATGTTTAATATCATAAACTTATCTCGCATTCCCTTTTCACAAGATGAGTCCTTTCCAATAATATCTCTAAGAGATTTATTCGATATCCTATTTTCAATATTATTACGGGGGAACTCTACGTATCGAAATAGGGTTTGTGGGTCAGGATACAGATAAGTTTGAGGATTTATGACATATCTCGGATTATGGGATTTCCTTGGCTATTTACATCCTGGGATTACGAAGCTATTATGTAGCTTGTTTTCGATATTTCGGATATGGCATTGGTGGGATGAGAGTCTTTTATTTTCGTGTATTATTTGATAATTGCCGTTAGTCCATCAAAATATTATTGATTCGTTTTCCTAATTCAAATTTTAAGGGGCTCACCGAAGAATCGATTGAAAATTTGAAGAAAAAAGTTATTTTATTTATAGCCCATCAAAAATGTAAATCTTAAACGGCTCAGCCCTTATATCACGAAAGCGTTTGCAGGTTATTTTGTAGAAAATCTAATTAAGAAAAAAAGTTAATTAGATATTCTACAAAATAACGTGCAAACGCCATCATGATATAAGGACTGGGCCATTTATGATTTGCATTTTTGATCAGCTATAAATAAAAAAAAAGAAATTTTCCCCAAGTTGTGAGTCCTTTGGGAAGGCTGAACTCCAATATTTATGAATGAAAAACAATATCACTCAAATGAGGTCTGGTCTGGAGGTTTCAGGGTCTCGACCACGCATTAGGGTGGGCTTGAACCCGGGTCGACTAGGGTGTCTTCTACGAGTCTGGACCTCAGCTATCGAGTGGACGTTGGAGGCAAGAAACCTCTTTGGCGTGTGAATTGCGTCCCAAACATCTCGGGTGCTGACAGTGCTATCCAGTGGAGGTAAGATAGTGCTTCGAAACTACCAGTCTATACTGGAAGCAAAGGGAGACTTCTGTTTCGTTTTGCGTACTGGTTGGGCGTATCCCAATCCCGCGCCCATGGGGGCAGTGACCATATATCCAAAGGGCAGAAAAGCCAATTTAATCACAACTATGGTATCATTCAAATGATCGCCACGATTTTTCGTTACATTGTCGAATGTAGGGGCTCAATCTCATTAACGGCAACTTCGATTTCATGTTTCGGGAATCAATTGTTTCTGTATGGTTAGAGTAACACATATCCTTAATAAATCCAGAAAATTTCTTCGAGGTGAAAATGGGGTTAATCCGTAAAAATAATTTTTCTGGGAAATGCTCATATTCGCATTCGTATTCATCTTTCCATTAGAAAGATAGAATACTAACAGGCAGATCAATTGGACAGAATTCTTTTTGAATATTATCAATATTTGGGCCAAACAGTCGCGCAAAAACGAGATAGTCACCATATGAATCCGTAAAAGCAAAGTTGATGTCCAGATCAAAGCTCTAAAATGAGTCACACTAGTTAGTGGTTGTTTTTGACACCTGTAAAAAAATAATATTTTCTGCGTCTTTCCCACTTTTTAATATACTATTTCGATTTTTAGCGTTCTTTCCTAAGTTTTGAAAAAGTCGTTTTCACGAGAATGATGTCCTGTATCATCAAATTACCTAATTATGTCCAAAATGGTTTCAGAGATCATTGTTTTATGCAGTCAACTGCACTTAGTTTTGTGGAACTAATTTCGAGACCTTAGATAGAGATTCATATGTGCTTTGTCGATCTTTCTTGTGACTTTGACACTCTTTGCTTTTTGTTTAGCATAGAACAATATAATAGTTTGGGTTTAGAGGTATTTTTTTCTGATTGGTTGCCTTGCTTTCTCTAAGATAGAATGAAGTGAGTTAGAATTGACGATTGCTATTCCAAAGAATACAATATGAAACTAGGAGTACCTCAGGAATCAGAACCTCTACCATTATTGCTGTTTATAAATGACGTTGAACTTGCTTGTTGCTGATATTGTTCGTTGACGATACTTCTGTGGTTGTTTCTGAGTAGAGTTGTGGGAAGCTCCAGCAAGCATTATTGGTGAGTTTATTACACGGTGTTGTTCAAATACATTGAGAATCAATATTAATTAGACAATTTGCCTGCATTTCGATTTGAGAAACTATGAAAAGGTTCCTTTAAATTAAATTGTCCAGATAGAACATTGGTTCCAGTTGAGTAAACTACATTTCTTGGCTTTTACATGGATCGAAATCAAAGCGGGTCAACTCATCTTATGCAAAAAAATGAATACTCCTTTTTTTTGCTATAAATAGACTCAAAAACTCGTAAGCACGTGGTAACCTCATCGATATTTGTTATGGCCTTTTTTATAGCCATTTATTTTTCATTATTTTGCTCTGGAGTGACTGTACCTCTTTCTCTGCAGTTTTGTAGCTCAGAAAAGAGTTATTCGTTTTATTTTCGGTCCTAGCCCTCACTTGTCGTATCAGGCAGTTTTTTTCCCATAAAATGTGTCACTTTCTTGCATTTTTATTCTTAAATGTCTTTTATATAATACAAAGGGTATAAGTAGAAAACACATGATCATCAAACAATGTTTTCCATTATATCAAAGTATGGAGGTATTCAACCATCTGCTGCTCCTTATATGAAATGTTCCAGCAAACACAATTTTTTTTTAAATAGAGGAATTGTTACTGCTTAAATGTTTCTGTTCAGTCAAACGTTTTCTTTGTGCTTCTTTGGATGCTAAGAAAAATAATTAATTTGTACCTACACTTACACCCGACTTGGACTATGCACATTGTAGAGTCCTAAAGGTCTTCTCCTTCTTCTTGAAGTGCATATTAATGACGAATGTTGGCTACCAACATGGCTATTTTCACTTTATCTTCGATGGCCCAAAAGAATCCTGTTGTTGTTAAAGACAACCATTGTCTAAGGGCCGCACTTTCCGTATATCTTGCCCTGTAAAATTAGCTGCAACGGGCAGTATCTATCTTCGTTTCTTGTTATATTCCCCAGGTATTACAGCTTTGGCTCTTTGATTTTAGACGACCGTTCCCGTTCTTTGCCAATCTTCTTCAGAACACCCTCATTCGACATGTGATCTACCCAGGATATCCGCAGTATTATCCTATAGCACCACACTTCAAAAGCTTCCAGTCATTTCATCGATGATTCAGTCAGTGTCCATGATTCAACACCGTACAGAAGGATTGAAAATATATAGCATCGCAACAAGCGTATTTTAATTGATGTTTTTATATTATGGCTTTTGAAGATCTTTGACACATATGTGAATGATGCTCTGACCTTCTCAATGCGCCTCTTCTCTTCCACTGAGTGATGCCAGCTCATTTAAATTGGTACCTAGGTAGAAGCAGTAGTTGACTCTGTTTGGTGGTTGTTGATTGACATATAGATGTACACCAGGAGCACGGTTATATGCCCCACTGTTATATGCTCCAGGTATTACAGCTTTGGCTCTTTGATTTTACACGACCGTTCCCGTTCTTTGCCAATCTTCTTCAGAACATCCTCATTCGACATATGATCTACCCAGGATATCCGCAGTATTATCCTATAGCACCACACTTCAAAAGCTTCCAGTCATTTCATCGATGATTCAGTCAGTGTCCATGATTCAACACCGTACAGAAGGACTAAAAATATATAGCATCGCAACAAGCGTATTTTAATTGATGTTTTTATATTATGGCTTTTGAAGATCTTTGACACATATGTGAATGATGCTCTGGCCTTCTCAATGCGCCTCTTTTCTTCCACTGAGTGATGCCAGCTCATTTAAATTGGTACCTAGGTAGAAGCAGTAGTTGACTCTGTTCGGTGGTTGTTGATTCACATATAGATGCCCACCAGGAGCACGGTTTTGCTGACTATCACTTACTTTATTTGTTTGCTGTTGAAGTAGAGGCCGTATATTCGACTCATATCTGCTATTCTTGGAATCAACCTCTGTAGGCCTTCTAAGCTGTCCTCAATGATCATTGTATCGTCTGCGTCTCTTAAGTTGTTCAAATGCTTTCCATTTATCAGGATTTCTTCGTTCGCGCCCTTTAGTGCCTGCTTCATTATCTCCTCCGAATAGATGTTAAATAGTAAGGGAGAAAAAACACAGCCTTGTCTCACCCCTCGTTGAATCTTAACGTCCTCTGTGAAATTGTTGCTGAGGTTGATGTTAGCTGTTTTATTGTAGCAGAGGTTATTGATTATTGGCAGATCTCCATCGTTCAGATTCATAGTCTCCAATATTGACATTAGCTTATCATGGTCAACCCTGTCAAAGGCACTGCTGCAATCGATGAAGCAAACATATACAGGGCTGTCGACGTCTCTGCAACGCTGGATCAAAACCTGTCCCGCAAATAGTGCCCTCGTGTTCCTATCGCGTCTCTAAAACGAAACTGAGTTTCGAACATAAGCGTTTCACACTTCTCGTAGATTTTTTTGTGTGTTACCTTAAGAAATGTTTTTAAAACGTGGCTCATTAGGCTTATAATTCTGTATTCCACGCACCTTCTTGGCCTAAGATTATGTTTGGTATTGTCACAAACGTTGATTTCAACCAACTTTTTGGAATATTTCCGCTGTTATAAACTTCATTAAAAATTGGGGTTATCCATTTTATGCTTTCGTCATTCATAATCTTCTTTCTAAAGTACTGATATAGTATTATTATCATTAAAATAGATCAGACGTCTCCCCAACAGTTTTAATTTATTTGAACACATTCCTTAATATTCCCATCTTACAAGCATGAAACACTGAAGCTAGGATTCAAAATAATAACTGTAATTGCTGCGGCCTAATGAGAATGCATTGTTTCCTCGAAATACATTCACAATGGAGCTCCACTGTCACTAACGCTCTCAGAATCATAAGTTTTCCATATTTTATTCATAAACTCACCACTCTACCGAAGCTCGGAATTGGCTACATGGAAGAAAAAATAGCGGAATTTATTTATGAAACTTCGAAAAGATGGAACTTGCTGGAATGAAATCGCAGATGGCTGTGTAATGAATTTGCACTTCTGGAATTGGGCGCGTTCTGTATGCATGATGAAAAACACCCTCTCCGTGAATTTTTGATGTTCGGAATCTACGAAATAGGTTTTTCGACGGTTCGATACTTACAGCGAACATTTTAAGATCTTTTTTGTGGAAGTTGCGAGAGAAGTTTGTTGTGTGATTCGGTGTTTAAAAAATAATGAGATCAGTATTGAAAGCTTAACTGGAAGTAGATTATTAATCTACAAATATTGAAAAGACTTTCTGTGAATACTTCAGGTCATATTCATATTCATCGAATATACAGAATATGTCAATATATCAATCGTAAACTCCATACATTTACATGTATACATTTTTATACAGTGTGGAAACTGGTTATAGAATAATATTCTTTGTGTTCTTATGGGACTCCTCACCTTTCAAATTCAGTGGTGCGCTTTTTGAGCATAAATTTAAATATACAAGGTGATTCGCGAAAGTCTAGTACAGTCTGTCCACTTTATTCTAAATGAAATACACTGTCTGCTCTTATATTTTTTGAAGCTTCTTAACAACCCGATTTCAGTTAATGCATGGTCTATAATGTGTGATACACAGTGAAATAATGAAATTAATAATTTATCACTGGTCAAAAAATGGTGTGGATATGAGTCATAGACCAGTTTCCGGAAGACCGCGTAAGATTAAAGGAAACAATTCAAACGCTTTATTGGATTTAGGTTGACACAATCCGCTCCTGGGGTTTCGCTTATTGGCTAAAAGATTTGTAAATCAACGAAATATAAACATTTGTAAAGAAACCGTCCGTATATCACTGAAAAGACAAGGCTACATACCAAGGAAACAAAAGAAATCCCTATAATGACACCCTTACTAAAGTAACGAAAGATGAAAGTTGTTTCCAACTTGGTGAAAATCACTTAAAAATCCTATCAAAACAACCTGTTACCGTTCAAATTTCCTACTTTCCCATGAAAATAATGGTCAACATCTCAGCGTGGTGCTACGTATCTCTGTATAGTTGATGGTACCATTCATAATGAAAAGTGTTGATGCATTCTAAACTATTTTCTCCTTGAAACGGCGCATGCTTTATATCCAGAGGGGTGGCATTTTCAGTAGGATAATGCAAGATGCCATACTTCGGTCTTTACTCAAGCTTGGATGCAAGAACACCAAGTGACAACCATTTCATGGCCAGCAGCTCCAACAGACCTCAGTCCTATTAAAAACATATGGAGACTTATGAAGATTGAAGTTGAACGAGCAGTGTCACGAAATGAAGATGATTTAATTCGGTCAGTTTTACAGTCCAGGACTACCATCATCGAAAATTATGGAGGTGATCTAGTTTCGGGTGAACCTAGACGTTTAATTAAGTGTTTACAGTTAAATGGAGATTGTATAAGTAGATAAGATGAATATTTTGTTATAATTTCCTGATTGAAGAATTAAAAATATATACTTAATAATTACGATTGAGCTTTGCCTTTTTCCGGATACTTTCTAGACGGACTATAATTCAAAAGAAATTACTTTTCCTTCAAAATTTACTCTGAACAACAATAATCTGATATTTGCCGTATCTTGAATCCTCAAATGTACAGCAAACATAATATCCCCCAATCTGTCTTATTGCTCTCAGCCCTGTATTGCACAAAAGAATTCTGAAAATGGGGCAGGAAATTCTTTCTTGCGTAATATTGCCGAGGACAATATGAATGACGGTAATCATTTAGACAGCGTATTATTATTACCGCTTCACATTTCTTAATTTAGAAATGAAGGATCAGCCTGTTTCAAGCTGTGAGACAATGATGTAAACGTTGGGAGATGGATTGTTTCGGGGTTTGAGGATGAAGGAACAACTGGATGTCATTATTAGCCGTCAGACTTGGAGGGTCTGGTTTTACACGAAAGTTCTTGGAGGGTGGTAAAATTTTTTGAACTAGCGCTTGTAAGAGCAACCTGATCTAAAATTAAAATAAAACATTCAGCAAATATTTTTTAAATGTTTCAATAGATGTGAATATTTATGCTATTCATGATTGACGCATATAGTTTTTATGACCAGATTCAATCATTTTCAGCTCAAAATTCGAAAATAACAGACACTCGGGCGAAACGATAGAACAAACTAATACCCCTGGAACAAGCGCGCAACATATGTAGCGGCTGCACACAAAAGACTGCAATGGATCCACAAAACAAATGGTCTCAAATCACAAAACATTTGTAACTAAATTAATAAGGGAAATAAAAACAACTTGGCTTAAGCTTCACTGTTTATTAGATGTATTTTGACATATATGTTTTGAATTTTTAGCCTATTTTCAAAACTGAAGAGAACAAAACTCAAAATCCTATTTATATAATGGTAGGGTAAATAACAGATTCAATTTTGAACACCGTAAAAATATGGTGTTAGTTCGGTCCTATTCCTTTACAGATGGTGATAAATTAAATTGAAGTTTTTCATTTGTGATTAGTAGCTTCTTTTCATGTGCTAAACAAATTTCCAAACTTTCTGAAAGGTCCATTCTTCTGCTTTTATTATCTACGTGTAAAATCTCAGTTCTACTAAAATCTATAAAATGGTTTTATTTATACAATGTTTCGAAGAACCAGATGTTATTTTATGTATACTTTTTTTATGTTATTCTACCCTTATGTTTATAGATCGTCCTGCCTGACCTATGTAATATATAATTTGTATAAACTGCTTTTTTCACACCTTTGCTATAAACTAAAAGTGAACCTAAGTTTTTGTTATTTGTACAAACAATACCAATATTATTCTGTTTTAGTCTATCGCAAATTTTGTTACTAATTTGTGGTATGGGGTTTATGCTATGGATTTTTTTTCTTTGTCCTGAAGAATAGGATGAAGAGAAGCTAAAGCTTCTTTATGCTGTTTCTTAAAAATTAATTTATCTCTTACGTTCGTATTTCAACCATTGTTTGACGCTAATGACTTCAAAACTTTAATTTCTCTGTTAAAGTTTTCTATTGAGAGAGTGGTTGATAGTATCCTATGTATAAAGGCGTGAAAAGGAGAAATTATTATTTTATGACGATGGGAATTGTTATTATATATTAATGAATCTGTGAACGCGGATTGTCGAAATATGTCAAATTGAAGGGAATTAACATTTCGTGTGATCTGATTATCTAAAATATTTATTAATTTTTGGGAATTTTCGATTTCGATAGTGAATTTGACAGAATTGAAAAATGAATTTAACAAATTCAGAAACATTTCTAATTGTCTAATAGAACCTAACCAAATGCAAAATACATCATCCACATATCTTTTCCAGTAAAGAACTTCCTTGGTCAAATTATCTTGTGATGGAAAGATTTTATTTTCAAGATGGGTCATGAAAATTTTGCACAAAAGTGGTATTAAGGGAGAACCCATAGGGTATAAAACAGTGCTGATACCTCTATTGGTAGAGCCCTTGACTGAGAGCCAAATGGTCCCGGGTTCAGGCCTGACTTTGGATAGAAGGGAAATTCTTTAGTTCGACGATTTTGGACAAAATTGCTGGGTCGCAAATTTACAGTGCTGTTCCTAAGGTGGCGTAGGGACGCTGTTACAAAACCTAACCAGAACTCAACTCAACTTCTAACTCGAACAAGCTATGTAAAAGCTATAAGAAAGTATTTTGTTTTTTTTTTTTTTTTTAACTGAATATACAGTGACTCGAGTTTCGTAGTGTTTACTTCATTTTCAAACTGAATAAAACAAATTATATCTCAAATATTAAATATATTCTTTGAAGGTTTCGGCAAAATTTCGAAAAGTGTGTCGTGCCACAGGTCCGTCTGCTCATTTAATAGTTTCATTGCCCGTACGTGCTTTTTGTGTTTAAAAATTTCGATGGATTCCAGGGTATTTCAAGATTGTCCATTTCTGGGATATGATTGGTTTCGAAAAAATGTTTATTGAAACTATAGTTATCTTTCCAGCTTCTAAATGAGGATTGATGTTCTTTGTACCTTTTATAGAAAGATCTCCCAGTTTGTCCTATATATACGTTACTGCACGCCCATGGTATTATAGCTTGTCGTTGGGGGACTGGTCTTGACGTCAAGTCTTGGTGCCTAATAATACCATTTGCGCCAGTCACTGGACCCGTTTGGTGGAAGATCAACAGAATTGGCCCCTAGTTTCACCATAAAGGTGGAATGGAGAGCTGAGCCGCCTTGATCAACTCAGTGACAAAGGAGTCCGTCGCAACATAGGGCTTCTCCATTAAAACTAATGTACTCTAACCCTATTGTAGTGAATCTCCGGATTTATCTGTCCAATGGCCGAGTGCGTTATGTAGCATACTGCGTTACCTCGAGAGGGTTGAGGCCCCGCATGCTGGACTAGGAGGGTATTCCTTTCATCTTTTCCCAGACACTCATATTTAGTATATCTCGAGAAAGCTTCAGGATTTAGCGGGTTGATAATTTGATTTATAGACTCCAGAATTATTAAGCCGTTTGTTTTTGTCTTTTGCATTAAAAAATAGGTTGGAAATAAACTACCATAGGGTATAGAAATTTGAATGATGTAAAGTATATCGGCTTACATAGATTTTGAAAACTGTATTCCATAAGTTTCAAAAGCAAGCCTTAAAAGACTTCATTCAGCTTCATTCAGTTAGACTTAAGTCTAGACGAGAAAATTCTCAATGCAGTTTTCGATTACAAAGGCTCATCATCTGGAACAATAATAAATAAAAAACTCCTTCATCATTTTCCAAGCTGGCAGAGCAAGTAAATATAAAACTCTTATCGAATTCACAGTGAAATTAAAGACTTCAAATTTCAACAAATAAACGTGACGAATTTCACTTCGAATGAATATCGTTCTCATATCGAAATCTTTTCGTATTAACCGCATGATTGGCTACAAAGAAATCTAGAAGTCTTAAACAGCGTATCCCATAGAAACATGTCACGCCATCAAACTGAAGTTGGGTCAATTTATCGCTTCGCACACTTATTCGGAACTACTCCCTGCCTCCTTCCTACCTAAAAAAAAGTTGCGAACAGCCTTCGACATGAGTGCCCGATGCTGTTTTCTATATCGGGAAAAATACATTTGCGACAGTCTTCCATCCGATGAAATAAATTGTGAGTTATCTGCTCCATAACACATTGATTTACGGGACATGAACTTCTTTCGCCGAGATTCCTGCTGCCTTCATATTCGTCCTCCTTGAAGTTGGGCCTGTGGGAGTAGCCCCTCCTTCGGATTAAAACGCTAAGCAGTAAGGCGAAAAAGCAGGTTTATCGGATGGAAACTCCGCTCGTTCTCCTGGGACAATCGCTGCCAAGTTTTGCAGGAGAACATAAGGAAGTTCTTATTTAAAATACATTCAATTATAGTATACAGTCTGCACTTGTGTTTCATTTCTATAAGGGAGTTGATGAGTGTGTTATTTCTGTTTGATTTTATGACGAGTTGATTGCATTCTGCAAGTTTTGAACTAAATATTTGAGTATGATGATGAAAATCACTTGAGTATACATGTTCATATGAGTGAACTCCTATAGCTCAGTGGTAAAGCGCTGAACAAGAAACCTAAAAGGACCGAGTTCGGATCCCGCCTGGACAGAAGAAAAATTTTCCAGTTGGATGGTTTCGGCCACTATTTCACTGTTGGGTCAAAAATAAACTATAAGGTAGCGTAAGGACATAATTACAAAGCCTAATCAGAACATAACTGAACTCGTAATTCGCACAAACTATAAAGGATTTTTTAATAAGTGGTTACATTTTGAATAGCTCCCTATATGGCAGCTAGTACATTTGAAGCTGTCATCTTTTGACATTTGAAGTAGAAACTACGTCGTTAGGAAAAATTAAACGATATGATGTTAAAATTCCCAACAAAAATGCTGTAAGTTTTGCAGTCACAATTAGTAAAACAAAAGCACTTTTAGGTCATTGTGAAGCGCACTCTCAGCGGGCAATAGTGAATCAGGTGGAAAAATTTGAGCTGTTGAGACAAGTTAGTGATGTGAAAATTCGAAACCGTGTGCGTCGCTCAAAAACAACTGAGAATATTGCTGCTGTAGCACGTAGTGCTGAATAAAATCCAGGTTTGTCGATTCCTCGTCGATATTTGGAATTAGGCATTCCACAAATGCATGTATTTTGCATAAAGACATAGATCTTAAGGCTTATTAAGTTCAGTTAAAACTGAGTCTCTGAAATGCATCAGAATGTTCCGGATTTGCATCAAAAAATCATCTTCAGTGATGAGGCCCATTTTTGCTTTTCAGGCTACGTTAATAAGCAGAATTGTCATATTTTTAGCTCAAAAATCCAAGATTGATTGTTGAAAATCCTTTCCATCCTCAAGGTGTCACTGTTTAGTGAGTTTTTTGGGCTGAAGGTGTGATTAGACGTAAGCTATTCGAAAATATGGCTAGTGCAACTGCCATGGTATATGAATTGTGCTACCGAGCTATAATTAATGACTTTTATGATCAGAACTGCAAGATACTGATGTAAACAACGTTTATTTTCACCAATATAGCGCTACGTGCTACACAAGCAACGAAATAAACACAATGTTGCAAGAAAAGTTTTCTGTGTTATTTTCGAAGAATTGGCCAACGAGATCTTGTCATTTAACACCTTTAGACTTGTTTCTTTAGCGCCACAAGAGAGATAAGGTCTATGTTAATGCTCCACAATCAATTTAAGAACTGTAAGATGGAATTCGTGAAGTTATCGAGGACCTACAACCGCAAATGTGCGAATTGTTCCTGGAAATTTTCGAGAAGAGGATATAGTACTACAACACAGTGTGGATATCTCAGCGGGAGAGCATCGGACTCGTGACCCGGGTTCGAATCCTGTCCAGGTGGAAAAGAAATTTTGCAGTTGGACGGGTGTCTGCCACCATTTCACTGTTGGGTTAAAAATTGACAGTGACCCAACATGGCGCAAGATCGCATTAACAAAGCCTACACAGAACAGAACTGAACTCCTAACTCGCACAAGCTGAAAAAGTTTCTGAGGGATCTTCACAGATGATCTAGGAGTATGAGAATAATAATAATAAAATAACCGTAGCAGTTACAGTTAGTTGGCTGATCTCGTTTCTTATTCTTAATGGCATACCTTCCTCTTTACAATGAAATAAACATCCATTGATTTCTCTCCAAATGTACTTTTTCATTCCAATATCAAAATAAAGCCTCTTATTGGAAAATCCTTCCCATAGCTTATGAAAGATCTAGACAGAAGATATAGGAGTAGTAGAATATATCAGATAATAATACAGTATTATTTTACGAACACTCAAGGATATTGTCGGATTTTGTCGATAAGTTATCACAACTATTATCTACACTCATTCACAATTGTAGACCACCTGTCAGTTAAACTTAAACTTTTATTTATTATTATATTATTATTATTATATTGATTGTATCTTTATGAATAGTTGCGGAAAAATTTAGGGGGTGATTCCTTGTCAAAAAATAGGGTGGGACTTTTATATAAACTCTATTTTTTTGAGCTCCCCCTGCTTATTTACAGCCTCCTAAATATGGGACCCGAAAAACTGTTTTTAATTTTTTTCTTACAAGCCAAAAAACTGACAAGAATAAAATTAAGCAAACATTTTATACGGGCGAGAAGGCACTCAAAAAATATTTTGGTGGTGTTCTCCTGTGATTGGAAGGGGGTAGAAAAGCCACCCCACATCCTTCTTTCGCAAGAAACTTTTTTCCATATTTCTATTTTACAATAGAAAAATTGGTTTTGGATCGCTTGATCCATTCTCAACAAAAAAAAGTCTCCTGTAATTTCTGGCTAGAATTCAAGGTTTTTGAGGAAAAAATGAATTCATCAACATGATAGTGTGAGTCGTAGACGCTGGAATTATTTCCGATCTAGAATTTATCTAGTAAGCGGATGTCATTTTGTTATGAAAACTGATTCAATTAATTTTTGATCTGGCTTATCATTTTGAATTTTTTATCACATACTCATAAAGATGGCGGTGTACACCAACACAGAAATGACCGATGTGCATTTAGTTTACGGTCTTTCTGATGGTAATTCTCTGAAGAAGAAGTGGAGAAATGTTCCCTGAAAGTGTGGCTTCACATCACACACTATTTACACGAGTTCACCAACAACTTCGAGAAAGTGGTACATTTAAAATAATTCCAGCAATAGAAGAAGCAGTATTAAATCTTGTCGACGAGCAACCTGACATGAGTACTAAGAAAATTGCTTAGCAATTACAAATTCATCATATGACTGTGTTTGCGATATTAAAGGAACATTTTTTATATCCATATCACATTCGACGTGTTCAGGCTCTCTTATCACATGATTTTCCGAATCGTCTCCAATTCTCCACTTGGATATTGGGAATGATTGAACAATATCCTCACTTAAGGAACCGTATTGTTCTTTCATGTAGAGATATTCAAAAAACTCCCGGATTTTTTGACCGGATAACTCAATCTATGCGCCGATGTCTAGACTCTTGTGTAACCGGTGAAGGTTGTCACTTTGAACATTCAATATGATCATTAATAACAAGAAACAAATATTTATCGGTAGAACTCAACAAATTTGTTGGTTACAATCGATGAATATTTCTTTCTTGCTAGTTGTGATATCATGCATTTGGCCTTTCGGGTGTACCTTCTAGCTATTTAATATGATATTTAATTTGTGAAAATTTTAAAATTGTTTGTTTTGTTACATTTATTCAATATTTATAACAGTTCTCACTAAAAATGTCAAGTTGAAATCTGCCTAACGGATAAATTTAAGGTTGAAAATAATTCCAGCCTCTATGACTCAAGTGTATTATCTGTTGATAAATTTACGTTTTTTCCAAAGAACTTTGAATTTTAGCAAGAAATTACAAGAGACCTTATTTGCTAACAATGGATCAAGCCATCCAAAATTAAATATTCTATTGTAAAATAGAAATATGGAAAAAAGTCTCTTGCGGAAGAACGTTTAGGGATGGCTTTTTCTACCCCTTGCAATCATAGAGAAACACCACCAAACATTTTCGCCCTCATTAAATGACCGGTTAACGTAATTCTTGTCAGTTTTTGGTTCATAAGTAAAAAATTAAAAACTGTTTTTCTATGGGGCCATCTTTAGGGGGCTGTAACTGAGCAACCGCTCAAAAAGTAGAGTTTATATGAAAGATTCATTATTTTTTGACAAGGAATCACACTCTAATTTTTTTCGTTACTATTCTTATACACCCTGTATAAGTTCTTTTTACTTCACCCTAAATACATTAAAATTTGAGATAAAGATAATAAATTTATTTAGTTAATACTTGATAAAGATAATATTCAATTCGAATATACAAACAGAAATTTCTATAATTCTCGCAAATTCAGTTTGAACAATTAACTCGACAATATATCAATTAACTCGACAATATATATGAAACTAAGTTTTTATTTTTATAGACAATGGAATTTTCCAAAGAATGCACAAAATTCTAAGAAACCTGAAGAAAATCTAACGATCAAAGATAGATAGAAATATGATTTAATATTCTTGCCAGATCAGCAGAAAATATTGGAAAAAATGAGGAAAAATTTCAGATGTGGATAACTGAAATCATCCGACAGACTTTGACCATTAACAAACTTAACCAAGATGAAAAAGTGTTTGCATTTTGAAGTAACGGTTATTTCGATTCTGGTAACACTTATATCATTCGTGTTTTGACAGAAGGTTAGTTTAATGTATGACATTAACGAATTAATTTCCAAATTGGTGAATTTTCGATCCAAATTGTTGAAAATTAACGTGAAAAGTTCATTAAAAAAGAATGCCCTCACGGCAGTTTGTGCATCAGTTTGTAGCTGAAAACTGGATCGATATCGGACAAAACAACCCGTTCACGTTCTCGTCCAGTGGGCAGGCCTGAAAAGATTGCTGCTTTAGCTCAAAATGTGGCTGAACATCCATCAACTTCAACGTAGTCCTCAAGAACATTTCTCACACTTCTCTAAGGACAATTTTACATAAAACCTCGGTATGATCTCCTACAAATCTCAACTAGTGCTTTCTAATAAAATCTGAAAATATAGGTATTCAATTTCAAATTTTCCACACCTTATAGTTTGTTCACAAATTTCTAAAATTTAATACTTATCTTCTCGAAGAAGTGTGTCATAAACTAAGAATACATATCTAAATGATTCAACTTGTTCAACCCTCCTAATTTTTCCAACCTCACCTTCATCTTACCTAACCTACTGATAACCTTAATGCACAAATTATCCATCATATCTCAACGCACCTCTACGTGGTCTACTCTTCTTCGGCTCACTCATGAGAGGTGGAGCGACTACTTATAAATCAACTTTATGGCTTTTGCCCCCCTCGTGGAGGTCACAATCCGCGATGAATACAGAACCGAACGCCCTGTTCCGAATTTGTACCACCCCAATCGTTTATTACACATGATTGATTGTTCTGTGTTTAAACACCCAATAATCTGCCCGTCCCTAATAGTCTGTAGAAAGCGTTTATATGGATCGTAGCTCAGATTAGCGCCGATAGCGGTTTTCCCATTAAACTTAAGGGAGGATTACATGCAATTGCAAATCTCACCTCGAATTGGAATCGGATCTGTGATTTTCTAACATGCTATTCTGGCGATTTGGCAGTGAATAGAAACTATTGACTTCCTTGTTGAAAATTTGATACGGTGGTCAGTAGATCAACATTTGAAGTAAATGTACGTACAAAGTTGTGATTTAATTAGTCGATATGTAAATATAACTTTCTGAATTCTTCGTTATGATCCACAAAACGTTGATCAATTAGTATGCGAATTCTAGGATAAGCATACTTCAAGGGTTTTGAGGAATATATAACATCGGGTGTTTTTTTAGAGTGATAGAACTTTAAATTAAAATAAAACACATTTAAATTAAGACTGAAGCCAATTTTTTTTTTATTTGAAAAATAATTTTATGACATTTATGTTTTGAAAAGAATTTTCAGCATATGACTGCGACAACTAGCTCTGAGGAAACGTATTCGACCAGACCAATTTTGGACCACTTTTTCGAGTAATTCAGGTCTTATTTCATCAATAACATGAGTTATGTTGGCTTTCAAAGCGTCTATTGTTTCTGGTTTATCAGCATCAACCAATAACTTGACATAACCCCAATGAAAATAATCCAGTGGAGTTATGTCGCATGATCTTGGAGGCCAATTAATTGGACCATTTCTCGAAATAATGTTATCTCCAAATCTTTCTTTCTAAGTGTTACGGTAGCAGCATGAGGTGTAGCACTATCTTGTTGGAACCAAAACACTTCTGGGTCGATACCATTCAAATTTTGAAACAAATAATCATTAATCATCGATCTATACCATTCACTGTAACATTAGCTCCAGCATCGTTCTTAAAGAAATATGGACCGATGATGCCTCCAGCGTGTAAAGCACACCATACAGTGCATCTTTCAGAATGCAATAGAACCTGCAGAACTTCTTGAAGATTGTTTTCACTCCATATATGGCAATTTTGCTTGTTTACATAGCCGTTCAACTAGAAATGAGCTTCATCACCAAACACAATTTTAGGATAAAAAAATTGATCAACTTCAAGCTGTTCTAGGGCCCAATCAGCAAACAAATGACGCTTATTATGGTCAAATGGCTTTAGTTCTTGAACCAGTTGGATCTTGTATGGGTGTAGACTAAAATCTTTACGCAAAATTTTCCATGCGGTGGATGCACAGAGTCCAACTTGTTGTAAACGTCGATGAATAGACAAATCTGCATCGTCATTAACACTATGACTTACAGCAGCGATATTTCCTTTTGTACGTACAGTTCTGTGTGTTGTTGTTATAACAATTGAGATAGAGAGATAGAGAAAATAAGTCGACAGTCACTGACTGAGAGGATTCATAGAAAAAATAACGGAAGCTCCTGATGACGGTAACAGATTAGAACTGAGCTTATGCAATCTGCCGAAGGTTTTCGATTATGTTTTTTAAGAAATTCTAAGAAAATTAAAACATTATGGATCTCTCAAATTGATAGTTTCATTTCTGAATAATTTGAAGTAACGTAATTGCGCAAATAAGTTAATATTTTGGATGAAAGTCAGCAATAGTATATCCCAAATTATATTTTTGGACCTCTCCTTTTCATTATACAATAAACGATTTCTCCAGCTATGCAGATGACATATCATTTTTGAGCCACAGTTAAAATTCATTGAGAGCAAGTACTCTTCAAGAAGATAAATTTTGGTTCAATTCCAACTACCTCCTTCCGGGTCTGGAGAAAACTGAAATATAGGAAATAGATATAGAACCAAGAACTACACAGAGAAGCGCGATATTTCTTGTAACATAAATTCAAGAAAATTTTGACTGTCACATGGAAGAAGTTGTGAATTAGTTATCCTTTATTATCATCCTCCTTTATAAGCTGAAAATATTATGCAAGAGAACATCTCAATTAGTAATTACCTTGTTCTTTTTCATAGCTGTATGCTTTGTGCCATTTTAATCTGGCATGATGCATCAAGGGCAGATCTCCGTTTCTTGAAACAGAAGAGATCCATTAGGACAATTGCGGGAAACTGTTGCTATGGATTCTTTGACGCTCAACGCTGCTCCTCTTACAACATTTTTGTCTTCCTTTTTAATCTATTGATCACATGGTCCTCATGAATCTTTGCATGTTTGTGTTATCACAAACCCCAAATTTCAGACCAATCGGATTTGTTATTTAGAAATTAGTAATAAGAGTAAGAGACAATACGACTGATTTTGCCTAATTATCAAATCAACTGAGATATTCAAGTCCCAAATGTGCCCATCAAGTTTCATGTCTTTATCTATTTCCATTTGAAAGTTTAAGATGAACACTGATCCGTTCACACAATATTTTTTTAACTTCTGATCATACGATCCTCACTTCCAAATGCTTGATTTGAGATTGATCGAATCTGTTTTTTCTAAAATAGTGGAAAGATATGAAAAATATTCAAACGTAAAGAAATGCGAAACTTTTTTAGTGGAAGAAAATTCACTTGAATGTTAAAATTCAATTAATCAAGGAAATATGGTCTTTTATGATTGGAAATTTCTATATTTTGAATAATTTTCAATAAAAATTAGGAAATCGGAGTTCCGAGATCTATTGGCTAATTATAGCCTATTTTCAATCGTTTCAAATTGAAAAAGAATAAAAGGATATTATCTGAACCCTCAAATAGCCACCTCTTTGCCAAGAATCTCATAATATAAATGGAATTGGATAATAGAGTTGAACGAGGTTGGAAATATTTTATGCATTTCTTGCGATCCAATATTTCCATTTTATGTCTTGAATCTTCTCCATCCTCTTTCCACTGACGGTGTTACATGGGGGTTTAAATATCATTCTTTTTGAATATCAAAACAAATTAAAATATGTCTTCTACAATTTTAATTTCAAAAAATTTTCATTCAAAAAAAAAACTTTTAGAATTAAATTAATGTCTAAAACAAGCACCGCTCACATTTAATAGACGTATATAATAAAAACTCAATATACAATGTCAAATGGAATAAATAAACCAAAAGATATACGAAAGTCATTAAAATTAATAAATAAATATTTAAAGGAGACAAAATTTGTTTCTGGTCTTACCTTCAGAACGCCATTTGCCTTTTAAAAACATGAACACACTTAAAGGACTTCTCAAAGAATATAATTTATTTGAAATATTCAATATATTTAAATATTCGAATAAGTAAATTCAGAAATCTCTCAAAGCATGCACTATATCTTCAAAAAACAAATATAGTTCTAAGCAATTCCGTCTTCAGTCCTGAAATATATTCAAAATATCAAAATCAAAACACTAACCTATATCAAACAACGTACCACGTGTAAATGAATAATGTTTCGAGACATAGATCATCTTTATAATTCAAGATTGATCTATGTTCTAACAGAATCAAAGAACAGTGTGAGTTATTTTTAAGGCTTACTTAAATTCATTGACATTCCATAATGAGATTTATTGAAGCCAAAATATAATTATATATTATATATAAAATAAAATAGAAAGGCCTTTTACTTGATAGAAGAAATATAACAAAATTTGAATATCAAAACAAATTAAAATATGTTTATCTTCTACAATTTTAATTTCAAAAAATTTTCATTCAAAAAAACTTTTAGAATTAAATTAATGTCTAAAACAAGCACCGCTTACATTTAATAGACGTATATAATAAAAACTCAATATACAATGTCAAATGGAATAAATAAACCAAAAGTATACGAAAATACGAAAGTCATTAAAATTAATAAATAAATATTTAAAGGAGACAAAATTTGTTTCTGGTCTTACCTTTAGAACGCCATTTGCCTTTTAAAAACATGAACACACTTAAAGGACTTCTCAAAGAATATAATTTATTTGAAATATTCAATATAGTCTATTACGTCTATTAAATGCAAGCGGTGCTTGTTTTAGACATTAATTTAATTCTTAAAGTTTTTTTGAATGAAAATTTTTTGAAATTAAAATTGTAGAAGATAAACATATTTTAATTTGTTTTGATATTCAAATTTTGTTATATTTCTTCTATCAAGTAAAAGGCCTTTCTATTTTATTAAATATCATTCTGTGTTTGTCGCATTATTATAATATCATATTTTTCGTATTCACAACTGAAGTGTCTCGTTTATCGCTATTATAGCAGATATTTCCGTTTCTATGATTAGGAAGAGCTTAAGATTATAATAAGGATTAAATACCATTCATTCACTAAATTCTTTTTTATTCATTCATGTTTAATATCATTCGCGTAATGAACACTCAGGTAGATCGTTTCAGAGGTTAATTATCTTCAATCTGAAGACCGGCATATGTCCACCACGACGAGCTCTGAGGAACCGCATTCGACCAGAACAATTTTGGACCACTTTTTCGAGTAACACTTCTGGGTCGATCTGTAACGACCACCATTCACGGTAACATTAGCTCTAGCATCGTTTTTAAAGAAATATGGACCGCTGATGCCACCAGCGTGTGAAGCACACTATAGAGTGCATTTTTCAGGATGCAATGGAACCTGCAGAACGTCTTGGGGATTGTTTTCACTCCATATACGGCAATTTTGCTTGTTTACATAGCCTTTCAACCAGTAATGAGCTTCATCACTAAACACAATTTTACGATAAAAGAGTGGATCAACTTTAAGCAAACAAACTGAAAAACCAATCAGTTTGAAATGTGCGCATGTCTGCAATTTGCTCCTGTGATCTAGAAAACCTTGTCGAGTCTGTTGGAGAATAGAATTGTTATACGGATGTATGTTACACTGTCTCGATTTCTAGAACTCTCTATTACTGTAGCTCATACTCCTTATTAATGATTGATAGATTTTAAGTTCAATGTTTAGTTCGATATTCAATCACAAGGAGCTTCAAGATAGAGCAAATATTAGGTTTGGAATATTTAAAATTTTCGTTGTTATCTTCTTAGCCAAGATATTATGGCAGAGGACAAGCAGCTAGCACAAAAGTTGATGTGTCCTTCGAAAGCACTCTAAATGAGAATTTTTTCTCTGAAAAAAAAACATGTCCACAATTAATAATTCTTCATCGATAAAACCATTGGAAAATATAACTGATTGTGTTCACTTCAGAATCGTAGTATTTATCCCCTCACCACGGCTGCAATAAGAATTTTTGGCAGACAGAACTTCTTATCTGGTAGCAAATTCAATTCCGTTTCTAGATACGTGGTCAAATTTGATGAGGCTACAAGAGTAACTGAAGCATAATTGAGTTTATGGAAAAACTTGAAATATTTCGTGAAATCAAGAAATATTAAATTGAAGAATAACCATCAACATCTCGATCATGTGTTATATGATATTTTTTGTTGCAAATAACTTGTATGATATCTCCTTGAAAAAGTAGACATCCTGTATAGCAGTTTTCATTATCTTGAATCTATTTATATTGCATCAGATTGATTTTATAAGCCTTTGATCCAAAAAAATGATGAAAAATACAGCGTAAACTAGATTGCGATTAATCCAATTCCTGGAAACGTCTTGAAATGGACAAACTCGGATATTTATCCACACTCTCAGCTACAACAGGTACATCATCAGCAAACCTGACCGAATCATCACTATTTGCATTATTCACATCCGAGACTTTCGAATTTATTGATTTATATCGCAAGGGCGGAGAATGAAGACACCTGATGATGACAAAAAGGTACGATCATTGGTGAGTGAATTTTTCCGTTCACTTTTTCAGTGTATTTTACCCTAGAGAACCAATCCATTTTTCGTAACCCTATAATTTCTACTTTTCAATTACAATGTTAATTTTATATTTAAATAGCTTTAAAATAGCGCGAAACTCAGATTCAATTCTCAGATAGGTATTATAATAATTCTTGACTTCTGAAAAACTTGAACGTGCTGAGTGGTGCATAGTCTCTTGGAAAATATTTCAACAAAAATCACATACGACTACTATCATCAATTATGCTGTAATACCATTTTGAGGAGAACTGTTGAATTATTCTCTTGGCAAACTGTCTCAAACATCTTTATTATCTGGGAAATGTCGGAAATTTTGCTGTTATATCCGCTATATCGGGTATGGAAACCATAAATTCGTTTTATGTTTCTCCAAGCGATTTATCAAAATGGAAGCCAAAGGTTATTGATCCTAGTTTCGATCCTCAGGTTGAATGAATAGTTCTGAGTTTTTTTGCCGTTATTTGACAAAATATTATAGCCTCTTAATAGAAAAAACTCATTATATGAGCAGAATATTTGTGTCTCGCCAAATAATATTGTTATTCCGTTAAAACCCAAAATATCAAAATATATTAGGAGTACCACATACAACGTTAGTAGGAACGAATTTATTAACAATTTAGTGGAGAAAGAGCAGACATGAAAATAATGCAGAAATTAAGCTCTTATATACGCCATATCGTCTATGGATGTCATAAATTCGTTTTATGTTTCTCCAGGCGATTTGTCATACTGGTAGCTGAAGGTTATTGATCTCACCTCTGTTTTTTAGGTTAAACGAACGTTTCCGAGTTTTTGCGGTGTTATTTAACCAAATAGAAGGCTAACATTTCGTACAAAATAATATAAAAGTTTTTTGACTCATTGTTCAACCGGAAGAATTGATCCTGGCCAAAAAATATTGGCCAGGTTCAGTTGAGAACCAAAATTTAAACTATTTAGCATTAATATATAGGCTGAGTCAAAAAGAAAGGGTGAACTTAATCCAATCAAAAATGTAAAATATGAAAAAATACCAAATCCGTCTACACAATTCTTTCTCTGAGTTTGCGATCTGGGTGTAACAACGACGCTCAGTTGAATTTCATTCGTTCATATTGATAAAGTACTCCCGTCACCCAACAAAGTGCTTAGTTTTATCCTTCGACATAATAAATTATTGAGACGAATATAGCTGGCGACGTAGCAGATGTAGAATTCTTTTTTTTCCAAAATCACATATTTGAAATGATTAAAATTATTCTTTTCAAAATAGTTGCTATTTATATATTTTTCCCACCTCTCAGGCTGTTTATGACTGCCACGCTAAAAGAACAGATTTTCTCTAGAAACGAACCAGTTTTTGAGCCTTTTTCGTACATTTTCATATGAATAAATGCGTTGTTCAGCGGGAAGGTGCTTCAGTGATGTGAATGGAAGATAATCGAAAGTACCAAGTCTGGAGAATAAGTCTCATGCACCTCCATCGTTTCTCTGACCCGTTTTAATCTATGTGTTAGGCCACTTTGATGGAGAAAAATGACTTTGTGTTGCCTTTTTCTATATTGCAGTCGTTTCTGCGTAAATCTCGATTTGAATTGGTAACGATCAATGTTAACAATTTCACCAGGTTTTACCAGATGATAATAGATTACGCCCTTCTGAACCAACCAAACACAGCGCATTCCCTTCTTTCCAAAGCAATGTAATCTTTTAGTGGATGTATGGTTTACCTGGTTTCACCTATGAATTTTTATGCTTAGGATTCTCAAAAGATATCCATTTTTCATCAACTGTAACGATTCGATAGAGAAATGACTGTTTTTTTATTTGTCGAGCTGTAATCTCCGAGTGCATTTTCGATTTTTTTGCTTCTTGCCTTTGAAGAAGAGGATTACCTAGTAAACCATTTTTGATATTTCATGAACAATTAAATTCTTTCAACTTTTGTATTATTAATTTTTAAAGATACTCAAGGGACGGAAAATTGGTATTCACCTAATATCATAAAGGATTTTTAATAGGCCCCTCTTGGCCAAGCTGCAATATTCAATGAGCTGAAGCCGGTGCAGCAGCTGGCGGCACCCCATGTACGTAATAAAGTTGGAGTTCAGTTTTAGTATTATTCAGGAATAAAGCTTACCACACTTGTTATCGCTGAATACCTTCACAACTACCTCCTATTTTATCCGGAACTTACTGCATTTGTCCCAACGCAAATGGTTTGATGTTGCTACGTCACACGTTGGCGTTGAGTCAGAGTCTCTCGAGGACAGACAAATTTAATTTGCAGATTGCAATTAATGTAATCTCTGGGGAATATATGCAGAATGTGATTCACTTTATTAGACGTGATTTGATGAAGAATTTCATCAGCGCACTACAGAGAATTTCTACGTTTAGGTCGACTCAAGTTGTCAATCCTATTTTGGCTACGCTTTTGTTAAAAGCAAACTTAAAATTATCTTCAGCTCATAGAAAGACGGCCGCAGAAGGACGTTTTCAAAATATCATTTGTGCCGAGTACAAAGATTGGTCCACTTTGTCAAAGAATTATTCTAACAGTCGATAGAATATTCATTTCTAAGACAAAATATCCTATTGTAGCGATCAACTTCTTCGCTCTTTGTCCAGAAACCTATCTCGCTCCGCGCAGCTCAACCGGCGTATCAATAGATGACCCGAACAGTCTGAGATTCATGGCTAACCGTCCCCGTCGAGTTCAAATAGGGTAAGTCATACAGCGTTTGACGACAGCAGAACACATGGTCACTGGCGTCACAGACAGAGCTGCGCATCACGCCTGTCTGAAGCGATTCAGATGCGCAGACTCCGAACGAAATGCCGTTTCCGAATTAAGAAGTAGAAGCTTCCTCACAACACCGCATTGCATTCGAGAGCTTCACTATAAACATAGGTTCGTAAATGATTCAGAACCCATCTACAGAGTGTTCAAGTTTCCAAATTTTGCTCGTTTTTCCTCATAATTGGCATATTCATATTCAAATAAATTAATCCAGCTAATCTGTACCAAATATCATTAATAATTGTAATCTGTGGTGATAGAAAGTTCTGCAAATCGAGACACTGTAACAATTCCATACTCAAATAAACTCGATAAGATTTTGTTGATCACAGGGGCAAATTGCAGTCATGCGCACGTTTCAAACTTGATTGGTTTTCATCAGTACAATGTATGCCAAGGACTACAAATCTGTCAAGTATCTTTATTCGCTATACACAGAGACACTAAGATATTAATTATAAACTATCGCCATCTAGAGTATGCAAATATAAATACAAGACATGCCTGTGCGAGATAATGCTAGTAACGTGAAAATATCGGAAACACATTTTTTTACTTGAATTAGCTCGCAAAGGTATATCTTGTATGTATATTTACATACTCTAGATGGCGCTAGTTTATGATTAATAACTCAGTGTTCCTGTATATAGCGAATATAAATATTTAACAGATTTGTAGTTATTGGCATACAATGAAAACCAATCAAGTTTAAAACGTGCGCATGTTTGAAATTTGTCCCTGTGATCAACGAAACCTTATCAAGTTTGTTTGAGCATGGAATTGTTATACAGATGTATGCTACACTATCTCGATTTGTATAATTTTCTATTACCATAGCTCACAATCCTTATCAATAAAACATATTCAGTTTCATTTGACTTTTGAACCCTTACACAGATATAAGTAATAACTTTCCCGATTTAAAGAACTTTCACATATTAAAAATAGAATATGATTTTTGCACCAAGTTTTATGTATTTATCGGGCATATTTCAGGAAGATTTAAACGTACAGCATACGACCTGAAGTTTTTTACCTTTACAGTATGTAGGTAAATTTCAAATATCGATAAATATTTGGTACAAGAATTCGGAAACTATCTGATATTAAATCTTTTCAAATGCATCGATTCGTTTCAGGGGTTGAAACCGAAATATATTTCTCAGAAACTTGTTCGCGGGTTTTCATTAAACTCGATACAAGAATCCGTAATTGCGCAATATTAACTTTTAAGATGAGAAGTTGAAATGGAGAGTTGACGAAGTGTGAATGAGTAGTGAAATTATAAATGACTTCCCAGTACATAATATCGTAAGATTTCGAATTTATGGAGAAGTTAATATCATTTTGAATGCCTCTTCAGAATGTTTCCGTGGAAAAAATGCATTCTGATAAATACATTTTTTAATTTGAATGTAATTGAAGTATTTATAACACGATCTGTCATGTACGCTATGTATGGTAGCGTCCTAAAGGATGAAATAAATTATTAATATTGTTAATGCCGATAATACGCATTTCTCTTTTAGCTGGTTAATGGCAGAACATTTTGTTGAGCCCATCATCTAGAAATGGTTCATATCTCTCTAGAATGCTATAAATTTGAATTATTTTTCTATCTATCGACACCAGGAAGCTTGATCAGTGGGGCTAGCCTCCTCTGCCTTATCGTCTTCAAATCTGTCCACCTACGTCTTTCCATCTAATCGATGTTCGAAGACGTCCTGCTGAAATGTCACATGTTTTATAATGTTAGTTTCGTTCATATTATGTTAGCCTCACCTAAATTTCTCTTGTTGAACTAATTTCGTCTATTCAGTATTTTCATATTGAAACATTCAGATACCGACAGGTTAATATGCTAATATTTGTACTACGTAGAAGTAAATAATTGTTGACATATTTTTTAATTAAGAAACTTGGAGTAGAGGATTCAGGTTCAGCATTTAGGAGGAAATAACTATAAGCGACTAGATCCCAATTACCACGTTTTTTGTTGCAATCAGATCGATCACGTTATTCTAACTATTACTATATTCAAGTTCTTCTCTGCGGCCCAGCAATATATATTTTGAACAAATATATGAGAAAATGCTCTGGGGATCATCAAAAGAAAAATTATCATTTTTCAATAGGCAGTTAATTTTTTGATATTATATCGTCTTCTTTTCAACGCAACACGTGAAGTGATTTAGATTAAGTGTGTGAAATGAAGAAAAGAAATCAACTCAATTTCACTATTAATTATTTCAGGCAGAGTCATGTATCTCTCCAAAAAGTAAAATTAACCAAAAATTCCTAACTATAATTCAATGGCTCACGAATAGATTGCTGAAGTTCAATAAAGACAAATTTTTTTCTCATTTCACTTCAGATTCAAGAAATTTGCCTAGATTTTCGGTGATTATTGTATATTATTATTTCGGACATATTTTATGTTGATTGATATTTTTTAATACATTCGATTTTGATGGTTGAGATTAAATTTATTATTTCTATTATTATTATTATTTGGTTAACTTATTTGAACTATATCTGAAAACAGAAAAATTAATACGTAATTGAGGTAACTTTGGTGAAAGAAATTCTCAAAAAGAGATTATATTCATAGTCTTATGGCCTGTAGGTCAATAAGATATCTCTGATCGTTTTTTAGTGAATGAGAATGATAATTTGTCGGTGCACGTTTTATATGTCCATAGGTGAGGAGGATGAAGAGAAGAAAACAACAGGTAGTGGTGGGGTCTAGCAGACTTCTAATGCTAGGGTGGTTGTAGACGTGTGGATTTTGTTCAATGAAAACTGCTTCTTTGAACTTGCACATTTCCCAATGTTATTCTCTCTGAATAATATTCGCTTGGTTCCACTAGATGTTATGATGCTCAACCCAGATATGTTCTGCTATTATTTATTTGGTTGTTCTTCTTTTGATCTTGTTCATAAATAGTGATGAATTCACTCACTGGAAAAATTTTTAATCGACATAGGACGGAGTTGTAATTCTTGATCAAGACGTAAAGAATAATGACTGCATTAATGAATTGAAATATTAGAATACAGAAACAATTATTATTACTAATCATATTTTGGACATTTAAAAATCATAAATATTGTTCCGTACCGTTAGGTCTGTTGGTGTTTATTTAAGACATTCTAGAGAAAAATACATCATTAAGATATGAAAATAACTACACGGCACCTTTATAAGTTCTTTCAACTTCCTTTGGACATTTCTTAATTCTTCCTTCATCTCAATGATATTTCTCCACTGGCACCCATATAAATTCGCACAACATACGAGCATATTCATAAATTATGATGAAGTTGATGAATATATAGAATTTATTGAACCGATTCATCAGCTTAGAGTCAAAAAATATAGATTTTGCTCCATATATGATTCCCTGTAAGTTCACCACTCCATTTGAATGTGTATGTTTTCGATGGAAATTTTTGTCCGAACAAGTTTTGATTTATTTCTGATAGCGGAAAAGTCCCAATTCATTGAAATGAGTAGGCATATATTTACTGATTCATTAATGCTATTTTTTACTTTATCTTTCAATTCGAAATATTCTCAGAATTAATCAATTCCAAATTGGCTAAAAAAATTAGATTACTTATCTAAGTCCGATAATTGCGCACAATGAATCAAAATGACGGAGTTACCATATAAAGTATCAAACTTCGATAAAAGTATTTTTATAACCTGATTACAAACAATAGCCTGATTTACGCAATGATTAAAAAATTTGGAGGTGCAGAATTCCATCCAAGATTAAAATCTATATATGTACATATATTCTACTTCCAAGTGGTGGATTTATTAGATTTTCATTCAATTTACTTGATTTTATGTATGAAGTATTCTTTTATACTTTTTAATGAAATCTAACCCAGATAATACTTATGAGCTGATCTCATACATTTGACACTTGAATCACTAATTTCAAAAATTTCATGAGAGCGACAAGTTTTTAGATTCAGTTGAACACTCCGCACTCCGCACATGAAAAAAGGCTGAAATTTCCAACTATTTATATCAAAATTTACCGAATATATTTCACAGATAGTGCATTTTTGGTTGTTTATTTAGCCAGGGTTAATTTCCGTACCATATAATTTCAGAAATCAAATCATATAGATATAGAATGTATTCATTATTATACGTGATAGTCAGTATCCTAGTGGTTTAAACGTTCAACTCGTAAGCGGAGATTCCTCTTCGATACGGATTCGCATCTCGGCGAGGGAAAAAATTTTCGCTAGAATAACCGGCCGTCATTTCGCTGTTGCGTCAAAAATCAACAGCGCCGTGCCTAAGTTGGCGTAAAATCGAACCCTTCTTGGCGATCAAAAGTGGATTATCTATGAACACATCATAAGGGAAAGGGTATATTGTGAACCAGTAAAACCTGTCCCCTACCTACTTCTAAATCGAAGTTGAGATTGAACAAGAGAATGTTGGGTATGTGGTGGGACATTCAAGGTAACACATTTTGATCTGTCGAAACCAAACGAAAGGATGAATTCGGAGAGGTACTGTCAGCAATTGGATAAATTAAAATCACCACTCCAAGAAAAGAGACCGGCGATGATCAATAGGAAGGACATCATACTGCTTCATGACAATTCCAAGCCACATACTGCTTTTGGGACGTGTCACAAAGTGGCAGAGCTAGGCTGGGAAATTATGTCGCATCCACCATATACCCCGGACCCAGCACCTTTCGATTATCACTTGTTTCTGTCCTTATAAAATTGCAGGGCATACACTTCAAGAAGGAAGAAGATATCAGACAAGCACTGCTTCAATTTTTAGCCTCTAGAGGTAAGACATTTAAACAAAAAGGAACACAAAGTCATAAATAATGATGGCAGTTATATTATTCATTTACCATATCGATATCGAATATTTAGCGAACCAAATACCAGTTATTATGGGGTGAAACCATAAATATCTAGAGCAAAACAGGTTGTATATGAATAGTTGCGAAAAAATGTAGGGGGTTGATTCTTTGTAAAAATAGGGTGGGTCTTTCATAAAAACTCTATTTTTGAGCCCCCATGCTTAGTTACAGCTGCTTAAAGATGGCGCCCGGACAACAGTTTTTAATTTTTTTCTTAAAAGCCAAAAAACTGACAATAATTCCAGCTGAATCAAAGTTTATCAAAACTATTCAGTTTCCATAAGAAAATGACATCCGCTAACTAGATGAATTCTTGTTCGGAAATAATTCCAGTCTCTACGACTCAAGCTATCATGTTGATAAATTATATTTTTTCTCAAAAACCTCGAAATTCAGCAAGAAATTACATGAGACCTCATTTGTTAAGAATGGATCAGGATATCCAAAATTGATTTTTTTATTGTAAAATGGAAACATGGAAGAAAGTTTCTTGCAAATGGGGGTTTCTTCTTTTTCTACCTACCACCAAAAATTATTTTGAATGCCTTCTCGCCCGCATAAAATGTCTGCTTAATTTTATCTTTGTCAATTTTTTGGTTTTTAATGAAAATATTAAAAACTGTTTCTCTGGCGCTATCTTTAGGTGGCTGTAACTAAGCAAGGGGGGCTCAAAAGAATAAAGTTTATATGAAACACTGAAAATTGAGTAATCGTACTGAATTCTCTAAATTTTTTCTATTATATCTTCAGGTTCTGTCGCTGGAAGATAACTATTATAAACTTCTCCTTACTTCGTTATGCACTTGAGGAAAAAAATATTGGGAAAATTATTAACCCAATAAACACAGATGCAGTACAGGTTTTCACAATGTACTGCCGCTTCAGTGGTTGTCGACCCTTTGTTTCACCGACCTATTGACAACTATTTTGAAGTAAATATTACGGTGGGTCAGGCCAAAGCCAGTTCTGAAAGTCATATCAAATTGAAATAAATATAACCTTATTCTGCAATTTTTTGTATTATTATAATTACCATCCTGATACTCCTAGATCTTCTGTGACCCCTCAGAAGTTTTTTCAGCTTGTGCGAGTTAGGAGTTCAGTTGTGTTCTGGGTAGGCTTTGTTCGAACCTGGACCTTCCGGTCAAGAGCCCAGTGCTCTACCACTGAGCTTACCACACTTATTTTTTATATAACAGACTACTTGGAAAATGTTTCATTTCATTACTTCAATCGTGCTGAAGGATTGATTATTAAAAAAAAAAACTTTTTATACATTGAATTATATGAAGAATAACTTGGCATAGTCTACACCGTCTCACTTGGCAAACTCTGAAATATATCAAATATTTTCATTGGTTAAAATGCGTTAACATCTTGCACCAATGTGAGTGGCTATAATCCAGTATATAGAAAATGCAGTCCGAACACAGGATAATAACATGTTTTTACTTGAATAGGTTAAGTTGGTTGTGTCAATAATTTGTCTGCTGGATTTGAACATGGCTTTGTGGAGACCATTTTCAGAACTTGTGGGACGTACACCAAGTACGCAGGATTTAGTAGATCCTTGGGCAAAAGCATACAGCACACATGGGCAGTATCTACGTATAGTGATTTATGATATTTTAAAAAACGAGAATTATGTTAAATCTCAAAATCATATGAAAAACAGGATCTGTAAATGAAAAAAATGGTTTGACGACAATATGATTTATTTGAATATTAAAACAATTTGAAATATGTTTATCTTCAAAAAACCAATATAATTCTAGACAATCCCGTCTTCAGTCCTCATTTAATATTCCAAATATCAAAATCAAAACACTAACCTATATCTCTCACGTGTTAAAAGACTTAAGCTTCGAAATACAGATCAACTATAGAATTCAAGATTGATCTATGTTCTAACAAAATCAAAGAACAGTGTGAGTTATTTTAAGGTTTATTTAAATTCATTGACATTCTATAATGAGATTTATTGAAGCCAATATAATTATATATAAAATAAAATAGAAAGGCATTTTACTTGATAGAAGAAATATAACAAAATTTGAATATCAAAAAAATTGAAATATGTTTATCTTCTACAATTTTAATTTGAAAAAAAATTTTATTCAAAAAACTTTTAGAATTAAATTTATGTCTACACAAGCACCGCTTACATTTAAGAGACGTATATAATCAAAACTCAATATATAATGTCAAATAGAATAAATAGAAATGGAATAAATGGAAAAAATAATATGCTTGTGTAGACATAAATTTAATTCTGTATTTCGAAGCTTAAGTCTTTTAACACGTGAGAGATATAGGTTAGTTTTTTGATTCTGATATTTAGAATATTAAATGAGGACCGAAGACGGGATTGTCTAGAATTATATTGGTTTTTTGAAGATATAGTGCACATTTTTTTAGAGATTTTTGAAATAATTTATTCGAATATTTAAATATATTAAATATTTCAAATAAATTATATTCTTTGAAAAGTCCTTTAAGTGTGTTCATGTTTTCAAAAGGCAATTGGTGTTCTTAAAGTTAAGACCAGAAATAAAATTTTGTCTCCTTTAAATATTTATTTATTAATTTAATTACTTTCGTATATCTGTTGAGTTATTTATTCCATTTGACATTATATATTGAGTTTTGATTATATACGTCTATTAAATGTAAGCGGTGCTTGTGTAGACATAAATTTAATTCTAAAAGTTTTTTGAATAAAAATTTTTTTTTTAATTAAAATTGTAGAAGATAAACATATTTCAATTTGTTTTAATATCCAAATTTTATTATATTTCTTCTATCAAGTAAAAGGCCTTTCTATACGATTTATTGTTAGTAATACAGAATGCTTAATCATTGTCACAAACGAAAACTTATCGTTCAAAAACATAAAAAACCAGACGATATATTGCAAGATATATCAACAGACGTGTAGATCTGATTTATATAGACATAAATAAGTGCCCATTCTTTAAATTATGAGCGATAAATCGAAAGAAAAGGATTAATCCGATTATGGTTTTAAATATTCTGATGAAAAATGGTTTTAGACATAAGAAAATTGACAGCAGAATAAAGATCATGCAACCCCTTCGTATTGTTCAGCTTTGGCAACAATATTTGCCCCAAATGAAAGAACACCAGATAGCAAAAATAAATATAATATATATGGATGAAACATGGTTCCATACTCATGAAAGAAATACGGCTGGTTATATGACTCGAAAAAATGTCATCTCAACGTTCCGTGTTCCAGAGGTGAAAGAATAATTATTTCACATGCTGGTGTGAACAGGGATTTGTTTCAGAAGCGTTTTTATCTTTTGAAAATATGAAAGATTCCAGTGCGAAGCTTTTCGAAAAGTAGCTTGAGCTATTCCGTACTATATGGAGTATTTTTAAATATCCGGGATTATACGGAGTACTCTAAGTTATCTGGGATTATACGGAGTACTCTAAAGAACGCTAACCTTTTTATCGTGATCATCTAGTGGCGGGAGAATAGGACGTTACGTTGTGTAGACAACCCAAATCACAAATAACGAGAGCAAGAAAACAGTGACGGGAGGTTAAAATATTCAAAACACAGTAAAGTCAGAATAATATATTTATATTAGTAATATTGAAAGGCAGGAACTCTCAATGGATGGAAACAAACATTTATCATCCTACTGTTAAATCTACTCCACTCAGTGGTTTGTAAAGCTGCACAGTGAACCCAATAGCGCCTCTGGTCTGACTTATTTCTACATATCGTTAGGTAGGTAACTTTCCCTAATCGGATATCATTCATTATACAGCGGAAGGGGTTAGAGAGGACAGGATATCACCTTCAACTGCACTTCCGGTAACCAGTGCAGAACCTAATGGTTACAAGGTTTAAGAGTTTGAATGGACAGTAAGGTGAGTAACGTGGTATGCCTAGAAAATCATCTTGGAGAGGGGATCTAAAATAATTCGAGTCGACCGGAAAAGTTATTATCAAATGGACAGTATCTGGCCTCCTCGAGGTGGCCCAGACCCAGGAAGGCTCAGATATTACTAAAGAACGAACCGAATACTACCTGAAGGGTCACGCAAACTAATCCTGGGGATACAACAATACCTCGGAACATTGATCTAGCAATCTAGCAATCAGTCACACATTCTCACAGTAGCGTTGGAAATCCGATGCTATTTACTGTCTCTATACGATATGTCATCCTCTACCAGGACTACTCATCGATTTACCCTAAAGAACGCCACCGGTTCACAGGGAATAAAATCTCTCAAAGTAACCAGGCCTATACATATGGCAAATATGTAACACAAAGTGACTAAAACATTATAAAATAGATACAGTACCCCATCACCTAGACGTGTTTATGAACGTTTCAATAAAAGAAACAGAGAAATAGGTAACCGGAAAATCACACAAAAGTAGATGCAAATGCGTTTCATATCATGCACTGCGAATACCATGAATGGTACAAATAAAGAACCATTATTAACAAATACAACAGACAAGAAGCAGGCACCGATAGAATGTATCCCTACTAATATTATAAATGCGAATGTAAGTTTGTTTGTTACGCTTTCACGCAAAAACTACTGAACCGATCATCATGAAACTTTGTACATATACTCTTGAAGGTATTAGAAGTAACATAGGGTACTTTATATTTAAAAAAAAAAAAAATTTTTACGAAAGATAAAACAATTGTTTGTCAAAAAATCGTCAAATTTAGCTACTTCAGTAATGAAGTTTTACTATTATTATACCCTTACCCTTTATCTTTCATACTTATTTAATGACTCCACTGCGGGCGAAGCCGCGGGTAAAAAGCTATATCCCTACTATCCCTATCCCTACTATCCCTACTTCCCTATCCCTATCCCTACTATCCCTACTTCCCTACTATATATATATATATATATATATAATATTATAAATGCGAATGTAAGTTTGTTTGTTACGCTTTCACGCAAAAACTACTGAACCGATCATCATGAAACTTTGTACATATACTCTTGAAGGTATTAGAAGTAACATAGGGTACTTTATATTTAAAAAAAAAAATTTTTTACGAAAGATAAAACAATTGTTTGTCAAAAAATCGTCAAATTTAGCTACTTCAGTAATGAAGTTTTACTATTATTATACCCTTACCCTTTATCTTTCATACTTATTTAATGACTCCACTGCGGGCGAAGCCGCGGGTAAAAAGCTATATCCCTACTATCCCTATCCCTACTATCCCTACTTAATCCCTACTTAATATTTTTTTCCCTACTTTAATATTATAAATGCGAATGTAAGTTTGTTTGTTACGCTTTCACGCAAAAACTACTGAACCGATCATCATGAAACTTTGTACATATACTCTTGAAGGTATTAGAAGTAACATAGGGTACTTTATATTTAAAAAAAAAAATTTTTTTTACGAAAGATAAAACAATTGTTTGTCAAAAAATCGTCAAATTTAGCTACTTCAGTAATGAAGTTTTACTATTATTATACCCTTACCCTTTATCTTTCATACTTATTTGATGACTCCACTGCGGGCGAAGCCGCGGGTAAAAAGCTATAATATTATAAATGCGAATGTAAGTTTGTTTGTTACGCTTTCACGCAAAAACTACTGAACCGATCATCATGAAACTTTGTACATATACTCTTGAAGGTATTAGAAGTAACATAGGGTACTTTATATTTAAAAAAAAAAATTTTTTACGAAAGATAAAACAATTGTTTGTCAAAAAATCGTCAAATTTAGCTACTTCAGTAATGAAGTTTTACTATTATTATACCCTTACCCTTTATCTTTCATACTTATTTAATGACTCCACTGCGGGCGAAGCCGCGGGTAAAAAGCTAGTACAATATAAATACATAACTTGTGAGGATCGCACCACTTTAATTATATACAAACGCAATGCATTTTAGTAGAACATTCCGGTCGGATTAAGTAGCACTCAAGCAAAAATACAAGCATGATAAGCGATTGGTGAAAATACTATGAACGACCGTGCAATATCTTATTTGGCATTAAAACTAAAGTTTCCGAACGTAAGGCATGCAATTAATCAGAAGCCTTCAAAAGAAGTTTACTTACTAAGAGTTACCAAGAGGGACTGTTGTAAGTATTATCTCGAATATCGGTTCAAGTCGCTCAGGAGGTTTATCTCCAAGTGGCTTTCTCTTTGCCGCTTTAAAATTCAATGGGAACGCCATAAGGACATTGTTCTTTTTGTTATTGTCACCGATCACATACGTGTCAAGTAACAGTGCCACAGAAATATTTGACAAATAAATAACGTGGGAAAATACCGTGATGTAATGATGTAATTTAGATAATATATGAGGGTTCTGTCACTCGTATGATTCTTAGTGAATACGGATTTCTTCAAGCTATTTCAAAAATTTCTACCTAATATTTTTACGAATTCGATCATTGTTATAGATAGTATATCATACAATTTCCGCTTCCTACATATAATACAGAATACTTAAACTAAAACGATATATTAGAATTCCCGGACTTTAAGGACCTGGAAATTTCTGATACTTTTTCAAGCAAAAAGTACTTTCACACCGGATTAAAATTTGAAAAAGAATATTTATCTTCTATGCAAAACATGATTGTTGGCTGTTAAGATTACCACCCTTTTATTGTATTTTCAATCCAACTGGTCTGTAGAGTACAGAATAGATCGCGGACAAATGATGGTAGATTAATCGATAGCAAAATTATATATCTCATATTGTAAAACCTATGAATAGTTACAATGAAATCTATTCCTCCAGTTACTATTGAAATCAGCCTGCCTCGAGGTCGGAAGATGATGATTTCGTATCCTACAAACTAAGTAGGTACACGCCACTGAAAAAAAGGATAAAGTGGAAGCTTCTATTGTAATATTAAAATCATTAAGTGAGATTTATCAAAATTATTTTCAATACATTTTCTGATCAATTTTATCAATGTTAATAATTTCTTGCCTAAACTTTTCCGCAAAATACTTATATCTAAAACACTTACCTGCACTTATAATTGTACATTTTACAACAATGGTCAGTGAATGTTGTTAATGTTTTATGCGAGTATATTAGAAGTCGCGAAAATTTTTTTCACCCTGTAGCAATGTAAAAAAGCGAAATTGTCAAATCTGGGGCAGTGAAAATCCTTATGATGTCCTTATGAGAAGTCACTGCATGGTGTGCAATTTGGTTTGGTGGAGTGATTGACCCGTACCTCTTTGAAAATGAAGAAGGAGTCACTCAAACTGTAAATTCTCATCAATATAGCCAAATTATTACCGTTTTTCTTTGGCCTGAAATTAATTATATGGAATTGGAAGTGATGTGATTCCAGATGCTGCAACAAGCCACACAACACGTGTGGCCGTTCCGGCTTTATTACAAGAAAAATTCTAAGGAAGCGTTATTTTCTCGTTTCGGCGATGTGAATTGGCCACTAAAATGTTGTGATATATCGCCTTTGGATCTTTTTTGTGGAGTTATACGAAGGCTGGTGTTTGTGCCAAGAATCTTCAGACTACTGGTGATCTAAAAACCAATATCCGTCAAGTTATTGGTGAGATATTGCCCGAAATGTGCCGGTGAGTTATCAAAAATTACCTCACAAGAATCGAGTCCTGTGAGAGATCGATCGAAATTTAAATGATGTAATCCACACATAATGGCAAAGTCCAAGAATAATATTGAGATAAAAATTTTATCGATATTCTAAATGAAAAATTGTTTCATTTACCTTCACTTTCGGATGCACAAAATGGATAACCGAAATGTATATATGTTGATTCTTGTTTATTATTGTTAGTTGATCACATGCCGCGTTTCGTTTACAATTTTGTAGCTAAATTTGTGACTTTCGTTTACATATTAACTTCTTCAAATACTAATAAACAAGTATCACGAAATGCGGTTACCAAATTTTAGAATTATTACTATGTAAACGAAAATCGTCTTGAGAGAAACACACAATAATAAGTAGAAATGAATCTAAATATCTGAATTATTTAATTAATGTGTTATTGTACACCTTAATTAATTATTTTATTTGTATGAATTTGTATGAACTGATTCGAAGTTTAAACCGAAAATCTCATAAAAATGATTTAATGGCCTGTTATTCTACCTTCGATCTGCATCCCTACATATCGGCAAAAAAGAATGGATAAAATACAAGAGACTTCGTGTCGTTATCCAGCATGTGAGTATTAAATTTGAAAACGATTGGATTTGTACACTCAAAAATTAATAGTTGAAATGGGAACCCTTGAACCGACTTCGTCAAAACATATCTCATATATTTAGTAGCAAACACACCGTACAAATTTCAGTTCTCTAGGTCTTTTCTTTCGGAAATCAGTACATTCACCTCCAGTCTCCGCCTGAACAGATCAGTAGTTTTAAAACTATTGGAAAAATATGAAAAAGTTCCACGTGAATAACTGCGAAAACGTAACTAGATATCTGGGCATAAAACCGATACTGAAAATTTCAAAACTCTAGCTCTTTTCGTTCAAAAGTTGGAGTGTTTATGAACGGCGGGGTCCGACCAATCGGACAGAATTATTTCTAATCTTGAATTTTTCTACGGTGAGTTCAATCTTGTCGCGTTGGACGATTTCTGGCTAAAAATTCTGAAATAACAGACATTTGACACGATAGCACGCTGTTCCCTAAAACAAGCGCGCAATTATAGTTTGCATGCGTAACTGGAATATTTTTACTACAAAAGTATGATTCTGTTATCGGAAGAAATATGTCGCTACGAAAGAATGAGTGCGGGCAATTCCATAAAATATTATTATTATTCGATTTCAAATCTTCCAAATCTGTGGTAATCCATAGGTAAAAATATGCATTGTTGTGAGAGATCAGCCTATTATTCGATAAGATTATTGGACAAAGATAAATAGTCTCAGATTATATTGAATCGGATGTAATGTTTGTAACATAAGTCAGTACAGGTAGCACATAAGTGGTCACTATCTAGCTTTATTTTATTTTCTCTCATTAGAGGTAAGTGATTATTGTTCCTTTAAGCATTTTTCTGATATTGTTAGTCAAGGAAAATATTCCATTGCCTCTAATTGGATAATTGAAAATATTCAACTGATTTTAAAATCAGTAAAATTGATATATTGTGGAATCATAACTATTAGGACATAGGCTAAGGATTAAGGATTATTTGGACCAAAATATAACGATTAAAGCAAAAATGCTCAAATAAAATATTGCTGTGGAAAAAGATAGGGGGGCTTAAATTTGAGGTGTTTTTGCTAATAATTAAACTGTTCATTTCTCAATTGTTATCAAAATCGGCGCAGAGACATAACTTTGGACCGGGAATATTTTTTAAAGACAGGATTATTCATTTTGTGCTCCCGAAAGTATACGTAAATAAAACACTCTTTCATTCATAATATGGATCACATTTTTATTTCAATATATTGCTTGGACCTTGCCATTATGAGTGGAATGCAACATCATTCAAATGCCACGTGATTTCTTACAGGACTCGATCCTTGTGAGGTAAGTTTCGATTACTCGCCTGTACACTTCGGGCAATAACTCACCAATAACTTAATCTATGTTAGTTTCCAGATCGTCAATCGGCTTAAACACGATCCTTCGCAAAAAAATTCAAACGCGATAAATCACAAGATCTTGGTGGCCAATTCACATCCCGGAAGGAGAAATTACGCGTCCTGGGAATTTTTCTTGCAATTAAGCCAAAACGGGTCGTGTTCTGTTGCTTGTTGCACCAAATTGTTGGAACCACATCTCTTCCAATTCCATATCATTAATTTCAGGCCAAAAAAAATCGGTAATCATTTTGCGATGAGAATTGTCGGTTTGAGTGACACCTTCTTTATTTTCAAATAAGAATGGGCCAATCACTCCAACAGACCAAATTGTACACTATACAGTGACTTTTTGTGGATTTAAAGGTTTCTTAGCAGTTCCATGAGGATGCCCCAGATGAGACAGTTTCGCTTGTTTACATAGCAACCGAGTGGAAAATGTCCTTTGTCACTGATAAAAATTCGATTCGAAAAATTGTCATTCAAACGCTTTTGTTCAAGCACCCAATCGGCATATGTTCTACGCATTCTATGGTCAGCTGGCTTCAGTTCTTGTGTCAACTGAACCTCATAAGGATCGAAATGCAAATCTATACGCAAAAAATACGTGGTAGCGTGCCGTAAGAGGGGTCCAAATGATATGCGCGTCGATGAGTTGATAAATTTGGATCTTCTTCAACACTTCCACTTACAGTAGAAATATTTTCGATCGAGCGTGCATTTCGATGACGTATGGGCCTTAAGACATCAGTAACAGATCCAACCTCTTCGAATTATTACACCATGTATTCAACTGTACGCTCAAATGGACGATTATGTCGACCATAATCTGACCGTTATGCACGAAACGTACTTACTCCAGAATTATTGTTTTTGTAGAAAGTTTTCATAATATTCACACGTTCAGCAGAAGACACACGATCCATATTGTTAAAATGCTAACCTTTAACTAGACATGTGAGGCTTCGGATCACAGTTCTGTTCGACATATGTCATTGAAAGGGCTGTGAAATCCGGACCACGAACTGAATAACCTGTAGAATCATGTAGAATCTGATACTCTAGCACAATTGGGAACAAAGCGAAAATACACTTCTTTGAATTAAATTAGTCCTTTCTTTCAAAAATAGCTATTTTGACATGAATGGAGTATCCGGTTGGCTCTAGGTGAAACATTTTAACAACTTTATTTAAAATAATTCACACAGTTTTTATGTTTTACAATTTATTCATAATCCTGACAGCTGCTTCGGTCTTTCGACCATATTCAAAGGAGTCCAAAAAGGAACTAAATTTAAAATTTGAAAATTTTATTGCACTTTAGTTTATAATATTTAAGTTCTATAGCTATAGAACTGAAATCATTGACGAAATGATTAATAAGAGAACTTACCACAATATTTTAAAAAAATATTATATCAATATAAATTTGAATATTAAAACAAATTGAAATATGTTTATCTTTTACAATTTTAATTTCAAAAAAATTTTATTCAAAAAACTTTTAGAAATAAATTTATATCTAACAAGCACCGCTTACATTTAATAGACGTATATAATCAAAACTCAATATACAATGTCAAATGGAATAAATAACCCAACAGATATACGAAAGTAATTGAAATTAATAAATAAATATTTAAAGGAGACAAAATTTTGTTTCTGGTCTTACCTTTAAGAAACACCACTTGCCTTTTAAAAACATGAACACACTTAAAGGACTTCTCAAAGAATATAATTTATTTGAAATATTTAATATATTTAAATATTCGAACAAATTATTTCAAAAATCTCTAAAAAATGTGCACTATATCTTCAAAAAACAAATATAATTCTAGACAATCCCGTCTTCAGTCCTCTTTCAACATTCCAAATATCAAAATCAAAAACATAACCTATATCACTCACGTGTTAAAAGACTTAAGCTTCTAAATACAGATCAACTATATAATTCAAGATTGATCTATGTTCTAACAACATCAAAGAACAGTGTGAGTTATTTTGAGGTTTATTTAAATTCATTGACATTCTATAATGAGATTTATTGAAGCCAAAATATAATTATATATTATATATAAAATAAAATAGAAAGGCCTTTTACTTGATAGAAGAAATATAACAAAATTTGAATATTAAAACAAATTGAAATATGTTTATCTTCTACAATTTTAATTTGAAAAAAATTTTATTCAAAAAACTTTTAGAAATAAATGTATGTCTAACAAGCACCGCTTACATTTAATAGACGTATATAATCAAAATTCAATATACAATGTCAAATGGAATAAATAACCCAACAGATATACGAAAGTAATTAAAATTAATAAATAAATATTCAAAGGAGACAAAATTTTGTTTCTGGTTTTATCTTTAAGAAATACTACTTGCCTTATAAAAACATGAACACACTTAAAGGACTTCCCAAAGAATATAATTTATTTGAAATATTTAATATATTTAAATATTCGAACAAATTATTTCAAAAATCTCTAAAAAATGTGCACTATATCTTCAAAAAACAAATATAATTCTAGACAATCCCGTCTTCAGTCCTCTTTCAACATTCCAAATATCAAAATCAGAAACATAACCTATATCACTCACGTGTTAAAAGACTTAAGCTTCGAAATACAGATCAACTATATAATTCAAGATTGATCTATGTTCTAACAAAATCAAAGAACAGTGTGAGTTATTTTATGGTTTATTTAAATTCATTGACATTCTATAATGAGATTTATTGAAGCCAAAATATAATTATATATTATATATAAAATAAAATAGAAAGGCCTTTTACTTGATAGAAGAAATATAACAAAATTTGAATATTAAAACAAATTGAAATATGTTTATCTTCTACAATTTTAATTTCAAAAACGTCTATTAAATGTAAGCGGTGCTTGTTAGACATAAATTTATTTCTAAAAGTTTTTTGAATGAAATTTTTTTGAAATTAAAATTGTAGAAGACACACAGATTGAATCTGTTTTGATATTCAAATTTTTTTATATTTTTTCTATCAAGTAAAAAGCGTTTTCCTATTTTATCATAAAATATCTATTTTGTCAGAACCATGTCCATTTCAGAATTGAAAAATGATGTAATTCAGAAACTCTTGGGTGTTTGTTCATATACTCACGAAATTTTGCATTAGCCTTCCCTTCATTTCCAATATAAATGCAAAATTTAAATTCGACCGTAGTAGCAGTGTTGTTCCTTCCGGTAGCGCTCAACGCTGCTCTGCTCACCAAATATATTTTCTTTGATCATCTAATGATACTCGAATAAATTGATTCGACTGATCATACGATCTTCACGAAGTTTTTCAGGGATATGCGCGTCATCATTCTATTTTCAGGTGCCAAATTTCAGATCGATCGTTTTTGTAGTTTCGAAAATATTCGGGAAAATCTGAAATAATTTCAAATGTGAAGAACTTCGAAACTATTGGACCAATTTCATCCACTAACGAACTTAGCATATATTTAGACCCTAAGCCAATTCTAAAGTATCAAATATTCAGCTCTTTTCTTTCTAAAGTTACCATTTCAACGGACAGACCAGGTGAAAAACACTACTTTCGATCTTTGATTATTCATCAGTTCAAACTAGTCGTTTGAGATTATTTTTGAGAATTCGAAAATGCCAATTATTTTGGCCGAATGATTACATGCTATTTCCTAGAACAAGCTTCCAAAAAGGGTCGTAAATCTTTTTCTGACTCAACTGTTACTTGTGTAGTAATTAATAAAGGAAGTTTAATGCGTATCTGTTACACTACGTGCACGCCATTATCTGCAGTTGAATCATTGTTCTATCCAGTCTGGGTCTTTTTGTATAGATATCTTTGGAGAATGTCCCATCTGCCACCAAATAGCAATCAGAAAGAAAAATTTTATTTTTAGCTTGAATATTGCTAATATCACAATTAATGTAAAGCTGACAATCCCGATCAATCGAACGACCAGGTTCAAAAGATCCTTTTCTTATAGTGGAGCTAAAATTTTCAATGGGTTCAACTGAAGTCTGCATTTGACTCCATTTGCTCAGTATAGAGCACGTCTAAGATCTCTTTTATTCCAGGGGCAAATACAATAGTAGTTTATATTATTTATTTCAGTTCACGGTGTAGAATTAGTTTCTTTTTCTTGTATTTTGCTTTTCAACTTTCTGTTGAATTGCAGCAGAGTACATGTATCTTTTTGGGGCCTTTCTGGAGTTAAGTGAAAGAGTAGGCCTTGACCAAACTTCGCTTCAGTTGGGCCCTTAAGAACAATAAAATATGATTCTATCATTTTCCATAAAGGCCATCATTGAATTGTATCAGTCCTTATTTGGTGAAAATCCATATTAAATAATATTTAAATAAGGTTATTCTGATTTTCACAAATTTTTATTGATATGTTCACAACAATTGTTTCACTATCACAGTAGCATCATCAGGCAAGATCACATTTATTCAAAATGTGATCTTGCCAGAAGGGTAATCCTTTTATCCATTTTCGTGATTCTTGGACCTGGTCGTCGGGACATCTATCGGAGATTTGAGGGTCTTGATCATACAGCTAGTCCGTTGGGCTCGAACCTGGATTGGCTAATGTATCTATGGCTACTGTGAGGCCTCAAGCCGCAACTGGCTGCTGAATAAGCATGATTTGATTTCCAGACAACTCGGGCTCTCATACTGTAGAGCCCACATGGCATTGTAGCCTAACGCGCTGGGGGCGCTTGTCTTGACTAGGATCCTAGTTTCATCCCGGTGAAATGAAGGATTAAGTCCTGATGCCTAAGGCAATGCCACTACTGTCAGTCACTGGACACGTGTGGTGTAAGATCGACCGAATGGAACCCTAGTTTTACCGTACAGGTGGAATGGAGGGCTGGTCCATGTTGATCAACTCAGTGACAAGGATCCGTCGCAGCACAGGGCTTCACCCTTAAAACTAATGTACTCTACCCTATTGCAATAAATATCCAGACTTTTCTATCCATTGGCCGAGTGCGTTTTGTAGAACACTGCGTTACTTCTGGAGGGTGAAGGCCCTCGGGAAGTATTCGTACGACCTGGCCACCCAATTGGTGTTGAACTCGAGGGGGCAGTGGTTGACAGTCCGCATGCTGGACTAGGAGGGTATTCCATCTATTGTTCCCACCAACTCATGTTCAGAATATCTCTAGAAATGCTTCAGGGTTTAGCGAAACTTGATGGTTCGACCGGCCTCGTCCTGAACCAGGATCGATTTCGAGACGTTTCTGGGGTTGGTGGATCTCGACGATACTGGTGCTTGAAGCCAGGATCAATTGAAAGACTTCACAAGGCTTGGTGAGTCTTAACATACGTGCCGGATTGACGGTGCTCGTACCAGGATCAATTGAGGCATCAATCTTGAGACTATCTTGATTCATCGGACCGCGTTCGGGTGGATGGATAAAATTCGTCTTCGGCGTGTGAGTTGCGTTCCAAACAACTCGAGTACTGTCCATGCAGATCCAGTAGAGGTTGTAAAGTGCTCCGTTGCCAAAAACTAAACTGGAAGCTGGTGCGTTCAGCTCTTCGGATTGTTTTTCACTATGCGCGATGATATGGCGTAACCTTTATTACACTTTCTGCTTCTTGGTGCATATTGTGGAGACTGCTAACTAGTCACTTGGTGAAAGAGCTATTCTCGCATGCCAATACTCTAACTAGTAGAATTCACTGTAGAGCTAATAGCATAGTGCTTCAAAGCTCCCAGTTTAGCCTAGGTTCGAAGGAACCGAAGCGTACTCAAAGCATGGAGACGAGGAAACTTCTTTTGCGCGCTAATTGAGCGTATCCGAATTACGCACCCATCTAGGAAGTGCCAGTGAACCCTTAGGTAGGACAGTCACTTTAAACTCAGAACTGTTACGATCTTGTTTGATAAAAACAAACGAAGGATTATTAGAATAGACTTAAAACCTACTATATGAGTTTAAAGAGGTTATCATAAGTCAGATCTTTTTTATATGGTTATTTTGGGATAGAAGCTTCATTATAGATGCTAATCGAGAATAAGGGAATGTAGCTGCGTTATGTCTTTGAACTTCAGGTACATATATTCGCCATTTGAAAATGTCACATTTTAGAAACAAGAAATATGTATTTAGACACTCTCTCTTAGGAATAAAACAAAGAATGCATTTTCTCGTGCAAACAAATAATTCCAAAGGGTACCGGATACAACTTTTTTCCCATGATCGATTTCCTAAGTATGCTGCTGTTGTCTTCATCCTATCAATAATGTTAACAACTACAATTTTGTACTATAATTATCATCAATAACATCAATATCATCAATCTCATCAATAACACTGAATATCAGGTAAAACATCATCCTATTCTCGTTTCTCTTCAGCCTGAGTTTGTGGATCCATCTGTAATTAATTTTCCCATATTATTTACTCAAAAATAGCTGAATATGCCTCGAGTAAACTATTCCGTGTAGCCGAGATGCTTTCGCGATTTCCCAAATTCACAAAGGTTGCGGCAGTGGCGCTGCGAAAGTAACTAGACGACACTTGAAGTGTAGGCAATAGACGTCGCGACACTGTCGTTCAGCTCGAAAATCCACTTTCAATGCTATGATTCTGCAGCGTCTACAGGATACACGAATTTTTGAGTAAGGATGCGTTTATGTTGGAACAGCGATAAACAACAAAAATGGCGATACTAGCAAAGCGGAGAAAATTAATTCATTATTGTGGCATGTATCTACTCATATTGAAGCGGCACGTTGAGACATGCTTAAGCAGCCGAGTAGGATAAATACTGCTCTCATCGCCGGTCTTACCTGTTATCACTGCTTCAACATGAACGCATTCTAAAGAACCCATTGGTCGTATATTCCAGACAAGCCAAGGTTAGAAATTATGCACTTTAAGTTTTTCTAAGGTATGGACAACACTTCAGAAAAGCTTCTGAACAAACATCCAATCGCGAGGAGTATCCTTCTCTATGGAACTACAGGGTGAAAAGAAAAACCTCGGACAAACTTTTTTTCATTTAATTTTATTAAACAAAAGAAATTTAACAAACCAAAAACGAATAATAATAACATAAACATTTGGTAATAGCATATTTAAGCGGTTTCGAAGTGGCTTCTTCGGGCGGCGATACATAGCTTCAGACGCTCCTTTTCGGCAATGAGCCGCAGCTCTTCGGGCATTAATCGGTCCCATTCCCGGCGCAGTAATTGCTTCAACGACTCCAAATTTTGTTGTGTTTCGCACACGCCCTGAGCTCCAAAATCGACCACACGTTGTAGTCTTTTGGGTTGAGATCCGGCGAGTAGGGCGGCCATTCTGCAGATGTGATGAAACCCGGAAAATGGGTCTTACACCATCCTTGCGTAATTTTTGCTTTGTGAGCCGGAGCGAAGCCCTGCTGAAAGGTCCAAGGAGTATCGGCCTCGATAATGTCGCAGCGGTAGACTTCTTGATCCACGAAAACCAAGAGTGTTCTGCCGCTGGCGCAAATGCCGCCCCAGATCATGCCGGATTGCGGATTTTGACGACGTTTGGCGATGAGCCTCTGCGGACCAGACTCTGTCATTTTGGTGGTTTTGGGATTGTTCTACGGTGAAAAGCTTCTCGTCTGTGGAGAGAATGCGCTTCCATTGCTGACTGACGGCGAGACCAAGGAGTTGGCGCCACCTTTGGAGTCGTACGCGCAGGTTCTCATCCGTGAGGAGTTGAACTTTTTCAAGCTTGTGTAACTTGAGGTTGAGCTCCTTTTAAGACATTTGACGAACGGATTGACGGTTGATACTGGTCTCACCTGCTATTTTCCTCATGCAGACCCCCGTATTTCGATTTACTAGCTTCTTGACGATGTTGCGATCGCTAGGCGTATTGACAGTGCGTTTTTTTCCCCTTCCTGGATGAGAATCATCATTGCCAAGCTCCCTAAAACGGCAAATTGCATCGGACACGGTTTGTTGATGCACATTGAGCAAACGAACAATTTCGCATTGACTCTTACCTTGACGAAACAGCTCCAAAATTGCACTACGTTTGTTTGACCTTCTAACACTCTGCAAAATAAAGTAATATCAAACTGAAAATTCACATATTAGTACAAGAAAGTGTAGAGAATCTAATAGAATAAAAATTATTTGGCCGCGCTAAAATACTTTACTTCCAAAACACAGTAAAATTTTGTTTTTCTTGTCACCCTATAAAATTTTCTTTGATTAAAATAGTAAATTGACAACTTAATTCTTCTGGATGTTACATAAACAGTGTCTTTGGAATCTGGAGCAAAAGTTATCAAATTCACACCTGTTCCTACTTTATGCATTTAAATTATCGTATTGATTTTGTACATTCTGTCAAGAAAGTATCGGGAATTATCGATTTAAATCTGGCGGGGCAATGAGGCAGGTAAAATTTTTTTTCCTAGGTTGGTACCACTGTCCTTAATTACTATGCCAAGCTTGAGCGGGATCTGTCAACTAGTGTGTTTGCAACAGCTGATTAAGTCAGTCGATGTCAGAGTGCGTGCCGATTTTTACTATGGGTGATTACGTTGAGCAAAGAATTTGTTCAAAGTTTTGTGTTGCAAATGAATTTTCGTGTGCCGATGCATTGAAAATGTTGCAAAAGGCCTTTGGTGATAATGCTCTATCGAAAACTCGTGCATATCAGTGGTACAGAGCCTTCAAGGACGGTCGTGAAGTGGTCGAAGACTTGCCTCGTTCCGGACGCCCATCGACGGCTTCGATCGAAGATAACGTCGATAAAATTAAGGAAAGGGTGCTGGAAAACCGTCGTACCAGCTTGAAAGAGATAGCACATGATCTTAAGATATCCCACGAGTCCGCACGTACGATTTTGATTGATATTTTGGGCATGAGAAAAGTGGCCGCACGACTCGTACCGAAAGACCTGAATTTTCTTCAAAAACGTCATCGCGAACAGGTTGCTTCAGACATGCTGGATCGCTGTAATTCCGATTCTACATTCATGGAACGCAATATAACTGGTGATGAGACCTAGGTCTACGAGTACGATATGCAAACAAGCCAGCAATCATCGGAATGGGTGGCAAAAAATGAGCCGAAACCGAAAAAACCACGCCAAAGCCGCTCGAAAATGAAGGTGATGCTCATTGTTTTCTTCGATATCCGTGGCGTGGTGCACTACCAATTCGTTCCAGAGGGTCAGACGGTAAACAAGGAGTATTACCTAGGCGTTATGAAACGTTTGCGTGAGCGTATCCGTAAGAAGCGGCCAAATTTGTGGGCGAACAACTCATGGATTTTGCATGACGATAACGCGCCTTCTCACCGAGCTACGATTGTGACTCACTTTCTCGCCAAAAACTCAACAAACGTGCTTCAGCAACCACCGTATTCGCCGGATTTGGCTCCCTGCAACTTTTTCCTCTTCCCAAAACTAAAATTGCCCCTTCGTGGCACCCGTTTTGAGTCGATTGAAGCCATAAAACAAAATTCGGCGCGAGAGCTAAAGTCCATCCCGGAAAGCGCCTATAAAAAATGTTTCGATAATTGGAAGTGCCGTTGGCATAGATGTATTGGAGCAAATGGAGCCTATTTTGAAGGCGACGCAATAAATTTTGACGATTAAATGTAAAAATGTTGTTTTAATTGAAAATTCCCGGTACTTTCTTGACAGAGTAGTATGTCAGATCTGAAATAGATGACCCCAATATTCAAGTATCCAAAAATGTAGGTATAAAGTACAAAAATGAAGTTAAACTGATCATGATAATGCAAATATATATGATTTGAAGTAAAACACTTTATTTCCGCTCATTTTTATTTTTCAACGACAATTGTTTCGTCAATTACATATTGACTTAGTCAGGTGAGTATGGTAACTGTATAGTATAGTTACCATACTCACCTGACGAAGTCAATATGTAATTGACGAAACAATTGTCGTTGAAAAATAAAAATAAGCGGAAATAAAGTGTTTTACTTCAAATCATTTACGATGAATTTCCGTAAAGTAGAGACCGAAACAATCAAGAAAATAATGCAAATATGTTATATACTTCTAGCGCATAGTATAAGGAGTACCACTGCAAATAAAACAAAATTTCACAGATCAAACACTCATAATTATCCTCTTAAATAAGTTTTAATTTTTATTAATACTCGAAGATCTTGTTCATCTTCAATTTATTTTTTTTTCAGGTCGAAAATGGGGATTGTAGAAATACTCATTATTTTAGTATTACTTCTTTTGCCTCTTTTATATTTACGAGATAGAGAAAAACGTAAAAGGATTGCAGAAGCTGTTGATTATTTCGGTGGAGCACCACGATATCCTATAATAGGAACAACACTCACACAACTCAGCACTTCAAGAGAAGGTGAGTAACAATTCTGAAAAAGCGACTATATCTTCATCTATCGAATAGACATTTTCAGACATATCACTCATAAAAGTCTTCGTTTTCAATATTACATCTCAATAAAATTTACTTATCTAATTTACGTCGTATACATGAATTTATGGTGCAACTATTGGAAATCGACGGTAACTGATGAATCTTATGCTTTGGTATATCATAAAAAAGCACAATTGTCATTTCCTGAAGAAAATTTTCAGTTTCACAAAACTGATTACTTTATTCACAAATATAAAGAGGAATATGAGTTGTGGCAACAGAAAGTTCTTCGAATTAGGACAAGAAACGTGCATATGTCATTCAGTTTAAAACTCAAATACGCCTGAATAGGTTCTTCTGAGCAGCGGGACATAAGCAGTAGATCTTTGCACGTTTTCAAGCTCATGAGTTTCAATCATCAGTGCCAGCATCGTGAATTCTACCGGTTAGGTTACTGGCATGTAAGCATGTCACCAGGTGACTACTCAGCAGTCTCCACAAACTGCCCAGGAAGCAGATAGTGTGATACGCCTTATCATCGCACATTAGCGGGAACCACTCCGAAGAGTTGAACCCACCAAGCTTTCAGTTTCGGTCTCAGTCCTAAAACCTACACTGTGACTGGTAGCAGCGAAGCACTATCCAACCTATACTGGCTCTGCAGTGTCACTACTCGAGTTATTTTGGGATGCACCTCACTCGCCGAAGGGGCTTCTTATCCATCCACCCGAACGCAGTCCCATGGACCCAGGTAATCTCAAGGACTGATGCTTCAATTGCCGTCTTCCGGCCCTACCATGAAACCCACAAACCGTTGTGATGTTATTCAATCGATCCTGTCCCGAGCACCAACAGGCTAACCCTACCGTCAAGGTCTACAAACCCCAGAAATGTCTCGCAATCGATCATGGTTCAGGACAAGGCTGGTCGAACCCTCAAGTCCCAAGTCCCGCCAAACCCTGAAGCATTCCTCAAGATACCCTGAACAGGATCAAAGAACATAAGATGTCTATTTTGAAAAACCAGAAATCAGCCGGTTAGGCAGAACATTGTTTGGAAAATATTAATTTTTTTAATGAACAAGATGTCACTTTGCTGAATAATGTTAATAAGGTTAAATTAATGGACCATTTCTCGATTCTGTCAATCAAAAAAGGCCATTGGGAAAAAGAAGAATTCAACAAATACTCAAATACTCTTTGGGAACACCCCTTTATTGGATGTTATTATTTCCATGCGCCATAAAAATACACAGATGTCCTAAGTGTATGTTATTTAATTTCTGTCTATTTACCTTATTTCCTATATATTTCTTGATATTTTGGAGTGTTGAACGATTTTGTAGAATTCTATATGTCTACTTGAATGGAAATATAATTTTTCTGTTTTTCTAAGACTGATTCAGTTTTTTCATAGTTGAACGGAATTGATGTACGGAAAACATAACCACTGATCATTTGTTTTCTTGATTAAAATTTTTCCCAAATTTAAAGTTCTAACATTTCAAGGGGAGTTCCCAAAGTTCGTTTATTCAGTTATTATTTCTGAAATAAATCGATTTCAAGATGGAATTCCTGAGTGAATGGAAATTTTTATTGAAATCATTTAATGCTCTCACTTGACAAACTTCTGAAATTGTCTCATTCTGTTTCACTTTATTTTCATTTTTCACAGATCTATATCAATGCCTTTACGATCGAACTGAGAAATTCGGCCCTATCTTTAGATCTTGGGTTGGTTCTACCGCACAGATTCATATCACCAGGGCCCGACATGCTGAGGTTTGTAGATATAATAGTACTAATCATATTTGATAGTGTATTTGTTTGGGAAGTTTTTGTTTACAACTCAAAATGTGTTCTGCACGACTAACGAAAACAAAAAGTTTAAATCTTTGGATTCTGTATATTTTGTATCAGCATCAATCAGATTATCTGGAGAATAGTGTCCATGTGTACTCATTTATCTTGAAGAGAATAGATGTTCCAGAGCTTAGATTCACAAATTTTCGATGTTCACATTAATTACCAGTATACTTACATCCGCAGATGATACTGTGAGTATCGAATTCCTGAATTGATATTAGTTCTGACACTGATACGTGTAATACAATACTTGATATTGACTGTCATCTTGATAATCTGGTAATACAGAGGCACTGTATATTGAGCAAAATCGACAAAATTCGATTGAATCTATTCTACTTGGTTCTACTTGATAAACATTGATATTAATCAAGTAAATAAGTATTATATATCCATAATTTATCAATTAAATTATTGTGAATTAATAAATTGCGGAAATATTCTTCATTACGAAATAAATAATTTAAATAAAAACAGCTTGGCTCCAGTTTCACTGTTTATTTTATAAATGTTGACATATATGTCTCGGGTTTTTAGCCCATTTTCAGAATTGAAGAGAAACAAGGGTGTTGGTTCGGTCTGAACATTGTTCAAAATATGGACGTAATAGCTAAATTAATTTTTAAGAAACAGTATAGAAAAGCTCTAGCTTCTAAAGAGAAGGGTAAAGACCCTATTCTTCAGGAAAAAGAAAAAGAAAAATTCCATAGCATAAACTTCATACCACAAATAAGTACCAAAATTTGCAATCGACTAAAACAAAATAATACTAATATTATACTATTTGTACAAATAAAAAAAACTTAGGTTCACTTTTAGTCAATAGCAAAGATTGTCGTGAAACGTGTGAAAAAAGCGGTACATACAAATTATATTGTAATGAATGCCTTGCCTTTTACATAGGTCAGACAGGACGATTTATAAACTAAGGGTAGAGGAACATAAAAAAGTAGAGATTTTGCACGTAGGTAATAAAAGTGGAAGAATGGACTTTTTAGAAAGTTTGGAAATTTGTACAGCACATGGAAAGAAGCTACCAATCAGAAATGAACAACTTGAATTTAATTTATCACCTTTGCTCATAAGAGCAAAGGTGATAAATTAAAAAAATTAAAAAAAAATTTCACAGATAACTGTGAAATATTAAGACTGAATCTTATTTTAACACTCTTCAAAATTATACCTGTTATCTACCCTACTCTTATAAATAGGATTTTAAGTTCTGTTCTCTTCAGTTTTGAAAATGGGGTAAAAACCTGAAACATTTATGTCAACAGACATGAAATAAACAATGAAACTTAAGCCAAGTTGTTTTTATTTACTTCATTAATTTTAAAATGTTCACCAAGTGATATGCTAGAAATCAAATTTAGTACTTTCGTACTAAAACAGAAACAAGTTCAGACTGTTTAAAGATGTTGGCATTAATGAAAAAATACAATATACCACTCTGTCAAGAAAGTACCGGGAATTTTCAATTAAAACAACATTTTTACATTTAATCGTCAAAATTTATTGGGTTGCCTTCAAAATAGGCTCCATTTGCTCCAATACATCTATGCCAACGGCACTTCCAATTATCGAAACATTTTTTATAGGCGCTTTCCGGGATGGACTTTAGCTCTCGCGCCGAATTTTGTTTTATGGCTTCAATCGACTCAAAACGGGTGCCACGAAGGGGCAATTTTAGTTTTGGGAAGAGGAAAAAGTCGCAGGGAGCCAAATCCGGCGAATACGGTAGTTGCTGAAGCACGTTTGTTGAGTTTTTGGCGAGAAAGTCAGTCACAATCGTAGCTCGGTGAGAAGGCGCGTTAACGTCATGCAAAATCCATGAGTTGTTCGCCCACAAATTTGGCCGCTTCTTACGGATACGCTCACGCAAACGTTTCATAACGCATAGGTAATACTCCTTGTTTACCGTCTGACCCTCTGGAACGAATTCTCAGTGCACCACGCCACGGATATCGAAGAAAACAATGAGCATCACCTTCATTTTCGAGCGGCTTTGGCGTGGTTTTTTCGGTTTCGGCTCATTTTTTGCCACCCATTCCGATGATTGCTGGCTTGTTTGCATATCGTACTCGTAGACTCAGGTCTCATTACCAGTTATAATGCGTTCCATGAATGTAGAATCGGAATTACAGCGATCCAGCATGTCTGAAGCAACCTGTTCGCGATGACGTTTTTGAAGAAAATTCAGGTCTTTCGGTACGAGTCGTGCGGCCACCTTTCTCATGCCCAAAATATCAATCAAAATCGTACGTGCGGACTCGTGGGATATCTTAAGATGATGTGCTATCTATCTCAAGCTGGTACGACGGTTTTCCAGCACCCTTTCCTTAATTTTATCGACGTTATCTTCGATCGAAGCCGTCGATGGGCGTCCGTCCTTGAAGGCTCTGTACCACTGATATGCACGAGTTTTCGATAGAGCATTATCACCAAAGGCCTTTTCCAACATTTTCAATGCATCGCCACACGAAAATTCATTTGCAACACAAAACTTTAAACAAATTCTTTGCTCAATGTAATCACCCATAGTAAAAATCGGCACGCACTCTGACATCGACTGACTTAATCAGCTGTTGCAAACACACTAGTTGACAGATCCCGCTCAAGCTTGGCATAGTAATTAAGGACAGTAGTACCAACCTAGGAAAAAAAATTTTACCTGCCTCATTGCCCCGCCAGATTTAAATCGATAATTCCCGGTACTTTCTTGACAGAATGTATAGAGCTTAACCTAGAGATGCTGGCTTATGATTACTAAAGGAAGGACTAAAAGAACCAGTAAGATAAAACCAATCTCGCAATACCTTTTCCTGAAATCGTGGTTTCGTCTGATCAAATAAATGCTTAGAGATATATTCTTCACCAGAGCTGTTATAGAACACATTGTTTACTTCAGGGATAGAACTGTCGAGTAATTTTATATTACAGCATACTTGTTTTATGTTTAACTCTCGATATGTTTCCTCTAGTATTGATGTTTTGTATATTTAACAGGTAATACTGAAAAGTAACACAAACCTTGCAAAAGGAATAAACTACAATTTCATGAAACATTGGTTAGGAAATGGATTGATCACTGGAAAAGGTAATATTCATACATTTGAAAATATAAGAACAATATATGAACGCTTTTCAGGAGCTCATTGGCAGAGACATAGGAAATTGATAACACCCACTTTCCATTTCAAAATTTTGGATAGTTTCCAAGAAGTTTTCTCAGAAAAGGCTATAATATTGGTTGATGAACTCAAATCATTAGCTAACGGAGAATTTTTCGATATAAGTCCATTGTTGACACATTGTGCTTTGGACATTATTTGTGGTGAGTGATGTTTATTGTACTGATTTTCACCAGCTTTTATTTAACTCTACTCTGATTGTTGAGTTTATTAGTATAGATTATTAGCTGAACTTTGAACTACCACCAAATCCCTACACACTGTTTGGAAAAGAACGGTAGGCAATTAGAACATCTCACCAATAACAACTTTACGAATTTCTCAAACCATATGATAGTTTCTTAATAGGCAAAGTTGATTTAGTACTTTCGCACCTATTGATATTAGAAACATATTCATATTTTTCCCACTATTTTCGAAACTACAGATTCTATCGATCTGAAATACAGCATCTGGAAGTAGAATAATAACGTGCATGTCCCTGCGAAATTTCAGAAGGATCATTTCATTATCAGTTTTAAAATAATAAGATTTTGTGAGTGAATCAGCATTGTGCCCTACATTGAATACTATAAATTTCGAAAGGAAAGAGATAGACTCTTGAAACAATCGAGGTAGGTTTGGGGGTGAATATCTCGGTCAAGTTCGTTTTTGGACTAAATTACTTCTGTGGTTTTGCAGTTATTCACATTTGAAATTTTCATGCATTTTAAAAAATATTTTTCAAACTACAGATCCGATATTCTTGTAGAATTCCAAGTAATTGTAAGATTGAAATCTTCAGGACAAAGACAAATTTTTGTGACTGGAGCAGCGTTGAGCGCTAAAGAAACCATATCAATAGTTCCACGAGATCTAGATCAAATTAAGCATTCAGATGGAAAATAATGACACGAAGGTTTATACAAAGTTTCGTGAAGATCGTATAACCACAAATATTTATACTGTGAGTGTCGTGGATGATATGAACTAGCGCGCAAGAGCTTTCCACCTTTTTCTTCGTTCCAATTTTCCCCATGACCAAGAGGCTGACTAAAAATATATCACCCATATAAGTTTATTCGATTTCAATAATTTCTGGATATTCTAGAATTCAAGCTTGAAAGCTCATTGGAGGAACCGGATCAATTGTATCGGATGTTTTCCTTAGAGTGATAGAACTTTAAATTGAAGTAAAACACATTTAAATCAAGATAAAAGCCATTTTTTTTTATTTGAAAAATAATTTTATGACATTCATATATTAAAAATAATTTTCGGCATATGTCCAGAACGACTAGCTCTGAGGAACCGCATACGACCAGACCAATTTTGGACCACTTTTTCGTGTAATATTATTATTTCATTAATAACACGAGTTATGTTGGCTTCCAAAGCGTCTATTGTTTTTGGTTTATCAACATAGACCAATAACTGGACATAACCCCAATGACAATAATCCAGTGGAGTTATGTCGCATGATCTTGGAGGCCTGTTAATTGAACCATTTCTCGAAATAATGTTATTGCCAAATCTTTCTGTCAATTCATCTAATGTTACCATGCAAATTTTGAAACAAAAAATCATTGATCATCGATCTGTAACGAGCACCATTCACTGTAACATTAGCTCCAGCATCGTTTTTAAAGGAATATGGACCGATGATGCCTCCAGCGTGTTAAGCATGCCATACAGTTCATATTTCAGGATGCAATGGAATCTTCAGAACTTCTTGAGGGTTATTTTCACTCCATATACGGCAATTCTGCTTGTTTACATAGCCGTTCAACCACAAATGAGCTTCATCACTAAACACAATTTTACGATAAAAAAGTCAATCAACTTCAAGCTGTTCTAGGGCTGAATCAGCAAACAAACGACGCTTATTATGGTCAAGTGGCTTTAGTTGTTGAACCAGTTGGATATTGTATGGGTGTAGACCAAGATCTTAACGCAAAATTTTCCATGTGATGGATGCACAGAGTCCAACTTTTTGTGAACGTTGACAAATTAATAAATCTGGATCATCATTAACACTATGACTTTAAGCAGCGATATTTTCTTCTGTACGTACAGTTCTTTGTCTTGTTGTTGTAGTTGCATCAAGTAGAGAAAATGTTATATGAAATCTACCGATAGTTCGACGAATAAGCTACTCTGATGGACGATTATGTAAACCATAAATTTCTCGAAGTACTCTTCAAGTTTGGCGAATAGAACACTTATTTTGAAAATAAATTTCAACAATTTGTAAATGTTGTCGCGGCGTGAGTCTTTCCATGATAATTTAATTAATTAATGATGATAATTAATACTGAACAGAAATGTCAAAACCTCATGGCTTCTACCTTCCGTCAAATTACAGTTATCCCTATCGAAAGTTCTATGACTTTAAAAAAAAACACCTGATATAATCCGTCTACAAATTATCCGGAAAAATCAAAGCTCAATTAATGGATCAACACATACTCTTGTCAAATTTGACAAACGGATCAACAAATTTGGGTTTCACAAAACAGGTTGTTGATATCGTAGATCAGTTGAATCGAGAAAACAATCTGACAACGTCGTACTTTCGAAAATTTGACCTCTACACTATAGAAATAGAAAAGTTAAACTGTATATATTTCTGTGATAGCACTGTTAATGTGTGGTTGGAATTAAGAAACAGATTGTCACTATATGCTTTTCATACCATACGAACGTCGTTATTAGTATTACTTGTGTCTGTGCAAAATGGAGAGCAGTTTCAAAAGTGCAATTTCAGCTGATACGCTCTTAACAATTCTGCATACGGATGATTTTGCAATGTTGATATGATCTCCTACCGTTATTTTTAAACCACCACTTACATAAAATCGAATACAAACTAATAATTGTAATCCCGCGTCGATCAATGTATTCCTTTTACTGCGTGGTTCAATTTTTTGTGATAATTCCATCAAAGCATTTTTGTTGAAATGAAATCAATGGTTCTGAATATTTCCTCTAACAATGCTTTAAATAGATTTGGGGAAATAACGTACATCCTTTCCGATTTTAAAGGGCTTTCCTTTTATAAGCATTTATAAGATGGGTATGATGCACCATATCAAAGACCTTGTAATCTATAAATGCTAGCTACAATTTTTTATTGTATTCTTCAAATTTTTCAATGACCTGTGTTACAGTTAGTAGGTGGTCCATAGTTCAGTAGCCAGCTCTGAATTCTACTTGCTCAGGTGGTTAATTTTCATCCAAAAAATCGATTATTCTTACACTTTGTCGACGTTGACATTAAGCTTGGGAACATAGAACTAGATAAATTATAGAAGTCCGTGATCAGCAGGCTTGATCCGATGACTAAAGTTTTGCAAAACCCATTGTAAGTCCCTGAAATCAATAAGATTGGAAACTGGCAAATTCTTCGAACTCTAGCATTTCAATTAATTCAAAAGCGCCTTTTCGGCAAGATATACATACTCGACAACTAAATTCTATTTTATTCGCATCTTTTAAAGAGCTTGCATCTACTTCAAAAAATTAACAGATAAACCTGAATCACTCATGATAGTATATCCCAACCTGAAAATCATTGAAATCGGGTAAGTGTCAATCAGTATATTGAAAGTGATTCCCTCAACATAAAAGCACAGAATAAACGTGTTCTCATAACCTGATTACAAACATTGCAATTTGTAAAACGAGTTCTCTGTGATTGAATGATTACGTTTCAACACACCCATTGAGAATCAAGATAACACGACTTCTGTTTGTTCTTGCGCCCCATCGGTCCCTTGCACGAGCGGTAAGCGGGCAACAATTCGATAAAATTGACGTAGCATGCTGAACCGAATTTCCATAATTCTTTTCGCTCCAATTTCACGACCGGAATGTCTGCAATAATGCAAGAGCGGAATCCGCTCTTCTGCGTGATGCGGTTAGAACCCCCTTAAACAGATCGTAAATCGTGAATTGTTCCATGTAAATGCTATCGGTCGAGATCTTGGCCCAGTCTGGAAGTTACATTCAAGGTTTGAAGTGATACAGGTAATAGATATCCACGTAGAGGGCATTTCCAGTCCAGAAAAAGTATATTAATGAATAATGGATTCTACTGATTCTCTATTACATTTCGATTTTTATACAGCGAATTTCTGCAGTTAAAATTGTGGAAAAAACAAAATCAAAATTGGTGGACATGTCGTAGTTCATAGAGCTCAAGAATTTATTTTAGATTATGTGGAAAGTAACAAAAATAAGGTAAGGGGTGGGCCATTAAGAATGTGCATTCTTTATCGGCTATAAATCAAAAACTTATGAACATTTTCTCGAAGTTATGAATCGGTTCGAAAGGTTCAACCTTGACATTTACTCATGAGAAATCATCATTCAAATGACCGTCACGACAAACTAAAGTGTCCCATCCGATGAACCGAATTTTGCAGTACATTGTCGATTGTTAACGGCTCGATGTCATGAATGACAACTTCGATTACGTATTTCAGTCGGATAATTACGACGTTTCACGTCTTGCACTAGCTGAACTTTGTGAACCATCATACCGAAGTCTTTATGCAAAATTGTCCTCAGAGAAGTTCGTGAAATATTCAATTCTTGAGCACGATAACGAGATGATATTGTTGTATGTTCAGCTACATTCTGGGTTAGAAAAGCAATGTTTTCATATATTCTCACTGGACAAGAACGTGAACGGGTTGTTTTATCGAATTACGTTTCAGTTTTCTCGAACTAAATGATCCACAAATTTTCGCGAGGGTGTTTAACTTCTATGGAATTTTCTACGAAAATTTCTAACAGATTTGATAAAAGATCCTCCACTTTGGGAATAAGTTTTCGATATTTTTCAGGTATGTTCAAGCGTAAATCGACCCATTTCATTAATGTCAAATATTATACGAACTTTCTGTCAAAAAACAAATGACAGAAGTGTTTCCAGACTCGAAATTACCATTACTTCAAAATGCAAACTCTAGATGACCCACCCTTCAGATGTCTTGGTTGCACAATTACACAATTATAGTGGTCGTCAGGCCGTAACAGATCTTTTTATTCTCGTAAAAAATAGAGAAATTTTCCGCAATAGTTGAAAAGTCATTAACTTATTTGTCACTCAAAGAGAAAGAAGGAAGATTTTGTGTTCGATAATTTTATCAATTTTTCATTGAATAACTGAAATTTTAACGTTATTTACTTTATTCATGTATAAATATTTAGTTACAAAGGAAAAATGTTTAGTAAAACGGAAAAGGAAATATTTGATAATGATTTCAATTGCTCAAAGAAGGGTAACCTTGTACTTGGCTTTATAAAATTAAATATGCATTTCAGTGCCAAAATATTACAGTAACAAAATTATACACAAAACAGCAAAACAAAATGATTTTATCTAAGAGAAAAGGAGCAGATTGAGTTTATTTAGGCAGCTGAATTATTTTTCAAATGTTTTATACCAGCTATAAATGAACGTGATTTCGAGGAAATCCACTTTTCTACCTGAGACAGAAAAACTCCTAACACGTGAACAGACTCAGTTTCCAGGGAAATACGGTTGAGCTTTCGGACTGCCAAAAATATAAAACTCCTCTGGTCCGCCATTCACCTGGTTTTAGCAAGCATCGCAAATGGCAATCAATTTCAATTCCCAAATACTTAATATGTAATGATATTTTTATGATAACAGATGATAACAGCAACTTTGACAGTAAAAAATAAATTATTTGTTCAAAATCATGTTCTACTTTTTCTTTTAGTGAGTGCCACGATGAGTCCTTATAAGATCTAGATAGATGTGTCGTCAGCGAAAGACACAAGTTGACAAGATGAAAAGATCATTGATATATAGATTGAATAATACAGGACCAAGAACAGTACCCTGTGGCACTGTGGAACTTTACTTTCTGGCCCCCCGAACATCGTCCACCACGACAATCTGTTTTTTGTTTCTCAAGTAATTTTTCAATAATTCATAAGATCTTCCTATGAAGCCTTTATTTTCAAGAGCTCCCAACAAAAGTGAATGGAAAACGGTGTCGAACGCCTTAGACAAATCAATGAATATGCAAACTGCCGGGACCCCGCCATCCAACGCTTCAAAGTTCCTTTCTATAAGGTTAGGCATTGCATCTTCTGTGGATTTACCGTTTCTAAATCCGTATTGCTTACATAACAAATATTTTTAATTTTCTAAAAATTTCATAATGCGTTCTTTCAAAATTTTTTGAAGGATTTTTGTGAACACCGATAAGGCAGATATTGGTCTATAAATGGATGGCTGGGTCCTGTTACCAGGCTTAAAGACAGGCATAACAAGAGCTATCTTAAAATGGGATGGAAATTGGTCGTTTTCAATACAAATATTGAGAATATCATTTAAAATAATTCACACAGTTTTTATGTTTCACAATTTATTCAGTATTCTGACACGTGTTTCGGTGTTTCGACCACATTCAACGGAGTACAGAAAGGATGTAAACTGAAAAATGAAAAAGGTATTTTTATTACACTAAGCACTGTATTTTTATGGCGCATGGAAATAACAGCATCCAATATAGGAGTGTTGCCGAATAGTATTTGGGAATTTGTTGAATTCTACCTTTTCTCAATCGATTTTTTGATTGAAAGAATCTCCAAATAGTCTATTAATTTACCCTTATTAACATCATATAGTAGAGTGACATCTATCTAATTGAAAAAATCATTATTTTCAATACAATATTCTGCAAAACCGGATCATTTCTAGTTATTAAAAATAGACATCCTTTGTTCTTTGATTCTATGTTGTGAACATCGGACTATATATGTAACATTACAATCATCACAATTAATTTAATGAATTTTCGATTCGGAAAAGTTGGAGTTCCTTTCTTTATCTACCAATATCTTAGTTAAATTATTTCTATTTACTGCTAAAGAATTAATTCCCATTTTATGAAGACCTTTAGAGATCCTACTGCTGAAATCTTTTATACAAGCCATTGCAAACCATATTTTCTTTTCTTCATAAGGATAATTTATATTGATATATATTTCTTTAAATATTGTGTTAAATTTTCTTATTAATCATTTTGTCAATGGTTTCAGTTCCATAGCCATTGTTCAGCGCTATAGTTTCAATTATATTGACTTATTTTCGGAAATTTAATTCGTCTATGAATGAAACTATGGAATGATGACATTTTAATTTGCCATGATTGATTGGATTTCGAATGGATTATAGTATCAGTAGTGGTAGGTTTTCTAGAAATGTCGAATTCGAACTTATTATTACTATCACTTATATTAAGATCTAAGAAGTTGATTCAAGAATTTTTTTCCATTCCTAAAGTGAATTTGATATTTTCATTTATGCTATTCAGATAATTCAAAAATTGCGATAGCAGCCTATCGATTCCAGTCCAAATGCAAAATACGTCATCTTCATATCTAGCCCAAAGAAACGAGTTTCAGCAACTTATCATTTGTAGTGTTAGCGAATAATAATTTTTCAAAGTAAGACATAAATAATTCAGCTAAAAGTGGACTGATGGGACTTGGTTAGCCATTGATTTGTTAAAGAATTTATTGTTGAATTTAAAATAATTCTGATCTGAACACATTTCTAAAGTTTTGAAAAGATTTTCTTTATTATTTTGTGTTATCGATCGTAGTTTTTAAAATGGTTTTGACTTCATCAGTTGGAATAGAAGTGAATAGGTTTATCACGTCGAATAAGATGAAGTTACATTTATTTGGTAAGCTAGTATGTTCTAATTTCTTAATTTATTCTGAAGAATTTATAAGAGTTTACGGAGAAGTACAATGTATTATGGATGGAAGATTTGTAACTAAATCTTTACATGAATTATAAGTTGGTGCATTTATATATGAAACAACAGGTCTCATATTCATGTAATGTTTGCATTCCATAAAGAACACATTTCTATGGGACCTGTTGTTTCATATATAAATGCACCAGCTTATAATTTATGTATTTTATGATTTCTACTCCAACTGATGAAGTAAAAACAATGTTAAAAACTTCGATCAATAACAGTCATCTATCACAAAATAATGAAGAAAAACTTGTCTATTTTGGAAAACCACAAGTCAACTGGTTTTTCAGAACATTATAAAAAAATATTTTTTTTTAATGAGAAAGATGTCACTCTACTATATAATGTTAATAAGGGTAAATTAATGGACTATTTCGAGGTTCTTTCAATCAGAAAACCCATTGAGAAAAAGGAGAATTTAACAAATTCCCAAATACTATTTGGCAACACCCCTATGTTGGATGTTGTTATTTCCATGCCATAAAAATACACAGATGTCCTTAGTGTAATAATAATAATAAGTCCTTTATTTTCAACAGGTCAACACCCAATTACAGAAAATAATTAAACCTAGATTAATACGAAAAAACCACAGTGCCAGAAGCAAAAAGGAATAAAATAGAATACAGAAATAAATTGATAATATCGAGTTCCAAAAATTTAAATTAGCTTCAATACCTGACATACATTAATCAATGCTGCAAATCTATGTAATATTTCAACAGCCAGGAAATAACCGTATACAAAAAACAAAAAATTTAATCATATATACTCAACATAAATCAACAAGACATAAGCTAACCCTAATACATCTTTATTGATAATATACGCCAATGAATCTCGCAACTGAGTTAAAAGTAGAGAGCCTTGTCAAAGGCCTTCTGAAAGTCCGTGTATATTGTATCAATCTGACCACCGGTATCTAGCACCTCCCGATTATACTGGGAAAATACCGTCAAATTGCTTGCGCAAGATATCTCAGCCATGAACCCATGCTGCTCAATCTTAATATGGTTCCTTACAGCTGGATTAACATTATTGTAGACAATAATTTCAACTAATTTGGGGAAGTTTGACAAAATAGAAATTGGTCTGCATTTATCAACAACGGAAGAGATCCCCCTCCTCAAGACTTGGCCAATTTCCATGTTTCAGGAAAAGTGGCCTCGCTCAAGATGAGATTGAATATATGGTTTAATGGATGCGACAGTGCATGGCAGCAACAATTATTTGATCTTGTGTTATTAAGCTAATGCGTATCGCATTCTGATCACCAGTATCGTATATATCATATGCGTCACGGTCCACAACAGGATCATATACCGAACGAAAATATTCAGCAAAAGGATTAGCCATAGACGTGGGTCCACAATAAGTTTCTCCGCCATGTCTCATCTCACAAAAAAAAGGTGCCCAATGGCACGTTTATTTCAAAATTGACTATGAAATACAGGTGTGGCAGCATATTGGGTGCCTGATTTCTGAGTTAAGTGTAATTGCAAAAAACATTAATATAAAATTGAATTAAAGATAAAAGAAGAAAAATAAAAAGAATTATAAAATATGGATAGTGGTGCATAGCGCAGTATGCCATAGTTTATAAAATGGTATGAAGTTAGGCAAATTACAGGTTTGTGTGACTTCCTCTAGGGAAGTGTGATTGTTCTGATTCCTGCTAGTGTATCTGAGATCACTTTGCGCCACTTTAACCGATACGACACTTCACTATCGCGATGCTTGTCACAACACCTCACAAATTACACTATGGTAAGTCCTTATGTTTGCCGCTGCAGATTCCGTCTCGAGTAGGGTTGAGCTTCGTTTTCTTGTTTTCCTGGAGGATGTTAGTTCCCCGGGGTTCTCTGGAGTTATGGCCAGGTGGTTCACGAGTGAAAGGTGGTTTTTCCTGGTCTCTGTCTCTGTGTTGGTTAACCACGATGGCAGACAAGAAATGATTTCCTACGGAGTTTGGATTGAGGGCAGTGGGGGTTCCAGTTCTGGTTACCAATTAGCATGGGCTGGGATTGGCTAATTATTCGAAAATGCTCCTGTTTTCCAGATGAGGGATTTGCTGTAGGTCTGGTGGCCACATTCTGGTTTCCTCGTTGATTAACTCCTGGGCGTCCAAGTATTTAGGGCAGTTCAATATCCTGTGAATTGGGTCGTCTGTTTCGTTGGGGCAGGCGTCGCAACTGTCAGATTCGGATTTCCCGATTCTTTTCAGGTTACAGCCGAACTGGACCAAATCGGGCTACTTTTTGTTCGAAGTGTTTATATGGATGTTTTTGCCGTGTTCTGACAATACTTGAGCTTTGAGGAAGTTGATTTTGAGGGGTCTTTTCTGTGCGACTTCAGGTATGAATTGGAATGTTATTCTACCTTTAGTCGAATTTTGCCATCTTTCCTGCCATATGTCTTCTGCTGGTCTCATCTGGAGGTCTTTCATGTCGAATCGAATCAAACTGGAGGGGCATGATTGTTTCGTTCTAGAAAATTCCGGACCTGCCTCTGCGGAGATTGCTGATGCAAGTCCTCATCTCGATTTCCAGGTCGACGGGGGTTAAGCCCGCCATGACTCCTGCTGCTTAGGTTGATACGGAGTTGTAGCACTGTGTCATGGTTCGGGAGATTGTTCCATAAATAGAGTGGTATTTCCTTTTGACTTTGGAAAAAGGTAGCCTGTCCAGCCAGACATTGGACGCGTAGCTCAGGATGGGAAGGAGGGCCCCACGGTATATGGTGAGGGCCGAAGTTTTGGTGTCCTGATCCCACTTGGTCTTGATTTTCTTCCTGAAAGACATGGCTATCCTTCTCGTTTTGTTCGTTGCGTATGCAGCGTTCTTTTCAAAGTTCAGTTTTGGGTCAATAATGAAACCCAAATATTTGTGCTGGTCCACTCTATTTATTTTCTTTCCGTAAATCTGGATTTTCACATCCCTTTGGTGTATTCTCGTTGGGGATATGTTTGCCATAAAGACGGTTTTCTCTTACGAAATCTGGAGCTTGTTCGAGTGCGCCCAGATAAGGATTTTGTCCATCGTGGTCTGCATCTTCTGAAGAAGCTCCTGGCGTTTCTCGGCTTCTATGTTGATGGCCAGGTCATCTGCCTAGGCAATGGGTGTGACTCCATCTGGCCAGGTAGTTTCTAGGAGTTTATCAAAGATGAAGTTCCATAGGTCAGGCCCTAGAACCGAGCCGTGGGGATATCCTTTGGTGATGTGCTTCTTAAAAACAAAACCGTTTTGTTCCTACTCGACGGTTCTGTTCGTGAGATAGTTTTTCATCATCTTCAGGGTGTTACAGGGAGCTTTTCTTCTCTTCAGGATCCGCATGGGGGAGGGCCACCATACATTATCGAAGGCACCCTTTATATCGACGAACAACGTGTTCAAGTACTTAGCGTTGCTGCTCTTTACCTTGTCTTGTATTTCAGCAATGCATCCGTAGTGGATCGGCCTGGAATGAAGCCGAATTGGGACTCGTGATGTCGATATAAGGGGTCTCTTCTCATTTTGTTTCTGATGGCTTTCTCCAGGATTTTTCCGTATTCTGGCAAGAGGAATATCGGAGGGTAGTTTTTCATACTGCCCGTGTCTTCCGTTAGGTCCTTGAGGAGCACCACCAGATTACCGTTTCTCCATGTCTTCGGGAAGTAGCTTTCTATCTAGCAGGCATTGTAGATTTTAAGCAATGCATTTCTGATAATGGGATGAACAAGTTTTACAACTTTTCCTTTTATTTGGTATCTTCCTGGAGCTTTGTTGGGTTCGAGGCATCTCACCAAGAATTCTGGAGTCACCCTTCTTCTCATTAATAAAAGATCAGAAAGAGGAGGGATCTTGTATAATTTTATCCTTCGAGCTCTGAATGAAGTGCTTATTAGCCAAGTCAATGTTATGCTTGATGGTTCTTCTCAATTCTTTATATTTCGTTAGATAAAACTCATCACCATGCCTCCTGAAAGTACTTAGAGATTTTTCCTCCTTTAAGATGTTGTCAATTATAGTCGAACTAAAGTAAGAAGGAAAACGTCTTTTTCTTTTAACCTTAAAAGGCACAGTTTGCAGAAATATATTATTCAATATTGCATAAAACCTATAACAAGCCACATCGATATCCCGGGTCGACTCAAAAACATCATCCCAAGTGGTATCCAATATCATCTAATACATACGAGGAAAATGAGCCTTACGAAAATTGAACTCTTTGGTATTCACAGAGTTCACACTCATGAACGGAATATGATCCGACCTACAGGAAACCCAGAAATGAATCGGAGGGTGCTGCGGATTAACGCTCACTAGAGAAAACGTGTCCAGAGAGACGTGACATGGAACATTTGAAAACACTAGATCCAGCAGTGTACCATCATTGTCAACCAAATTATTAAATTGATCAAGGTGTAATGAAAGAACCTTTTTCATTTTTAAGTTTAGTTCCTTTCTGTAATCCTTCGAAGATGGACGAAAGACCAAAACACGTGTCAGGATTCTGAATAAATTGTGAAACAAAAACTGTGTGAATAATTTTAAATAAAATTGTTATCATGTTTCACCTAGAGCCAACCGCATACTCTATTCATGTAAATATATTAAAAATGTTTGACAATGGTTCAGAAACAATGTCCCTCACACTTTTAAGAATCTCAGCCATTACACCATCCACACCCTGCGACACTCCTTAATGCGAATGTACCTACAAGTTCAGATGAATATTGATTACGATAAATACACCCTAGTTTCTAGTACCACGTTTAAATGGAATTGTTGAAATATCTCCCAATACGAATTATGTCCAAAGACCTCCACCCTCTCGTCGATAAATCTACATTTTCAACTCTCCACAACTGCTGGAAAAACAAGCGGGAGCCACGGAAAACCTTCCCTTGACAGAAAACGGAATGAGCCTGGAATAACCCCGTCCTTGGCTCCACGCTTTGCACATCAATGACATGAATTTTCTCCGGGCTAATCCCACTCTTGCTTATGTTCTGTTTTTTTTTGTCGAACTGCATTACCCGCAGCACCAATTTTTCCTTTTTGTATCGGCTCAAACTGTCGGTCTGTAGGCTAACACACAGGCACTTCGACCGTATTGTGCTCGTACGGCCCCCCATCCATCTCCAAATCCACTCCTGAGCCGGTTCGGAATAAACGGCTCCTTTAATCTTACTAGTGAGGGGGCTTCACGCGTTGGGAATTTTCACGTATAAATTCGTTCCTGGAAAATTTTTGACAAGCCAGGAAAGCTCAGATAAAAAGGATATTTTGTCGAGAAAGCTGACAAGAGAATATGTGTTGAAAAGGGTGCCTCGACGCTAAATTTATCGGTACCTGTATCGTAGAGTCTCGTTCATCGTTTGGGTTTCAGAAATATTCTGAGCAACGAAGTTGATCATTACTTTCGAGGGCCAGGCTTTGAATAAAATCGATTTTCCTGACACAGTGAAAGATGAGTGAAATATAATATTGGAAAATAGACCATTTAATTGAATCGTTCGTTACTTGATGGAAAATCATTTCAATTAAATAAAATAATACAGGGTGTCGCAATATAAATTTGACCCCCTCATATCTCAGAAACGAAGAATTTTCGAAGATTAAAAAAAACAGGACTAACATTTTGAGGGGGACAAATTTCTATAATGAGTTTGTTTAAAAAAAAACACCCTCATGAAGGTGGCATCAACCCCCAATATTTTTTGAATAGTTGTTTTGTGCACAACCCAGTTAAAATTTTCAGACTGAAACTAATTTAATTTTTTGCCCAGCCGATAGAGATAACACTATTATTGCTTTACCGGAAAGTTATTATATTAGCAAATCAGTTACTTACGTAGAATTAAATAATTTCCAATTGATCAAACATGATCCGAGGGAAATTTTCCTAAATCAAATTAAATCCCTAATAACTCCTGAATCCAGCCTCTTTCGTAGCACCCCAAAAAATAAATTAATTTTGATGGATCCACATCCTCCAAAAATGTATTCTTTGATTAAATTACACAAGTAAGATTTTCCTATTAGACCGGGTGTTTCGTTCGTTAGTGCACCTTCATTTAAACTTTTTGAAGAAATTATTCAGATTATTTTAAAAGAAACTAATTTCCAAGCTAAATACTCAAAATACTACAGCTAATAAATAAAATAAACAATATCCCACTTACCGCATAATGCTAAATTTCATTCGACGTCCAAAATTTATTTCCAAGTATCCCACCAAACGAAACAATTTAACTAATAGACAATCTATTAATTAACAACAGATGTGTTACAATTATCAAAGAAGATATTTAAGAATGTCTAGATATTTGCACTAAACAAAATTATTTTCAATTTCAACGGTTTGATTATGGTTAAGTCCTTTATTAGCCGAAATATTCATGAACAATATTGAAACTAAAATTCACCAAAATCCACTTAAAAACTATTTTTTATATTGGTATAGATATGTAGACGATATTTTCTGTTTCTTTACAGGTACAGACAGACTTTTAAAACAATACTTTTTATTTATCAATGAAATAGATCCTTCAATATCACTATGGAAACCGAACACAATAATTCTATTAATTTTCTTGATTTAACTTTTACTCGAATAAATAATTCAGATGATTTTTCAATATTTCATAAACCAACCTATACGGATTCTATTATACACAAAAAATCAAACCATTCTTTAAATAAAAAATTATCAGTATTTAATTGTATGACCCATAGATTAGTTAATATTCCCATGAATCGAGAAAATTATATTTCAGAACTTAACATAATTAAACAAATAGCTATTAATAATGATTATAATCCTAAGTTGATGGACAAATTGTTGATGAATAAAAATAATAAAATAGCTTTAAATATGGTATATCCTAAAATTAAAAAAAAATTTTAATACATTTCCTTAAAATACACAGAAGGTATTTCTGAGAAAAATGCTACATACTATTCTGTCAAGAAAGTACCGGGAATTTTCAATTAAAACAACATTTTTACATTTAATCGTCAAAATTTATTGGGTCGCCTTCAAAATAGGCTCCATTTGCTCCAATACATCTATGCCAACGGCACTTCCAATTATCGAAACATTTTTTATAGGCGCTTTCCGGGATGGACTTTAGCTCTCGCGCCGAATTTTGTTTTATGGCTTCAATCGACTCAAAACGGGTGCCACGAAGGGGCAATTTTAGTTTTGGGAAGAGGAAAAAGTCGCAGGGGGCCAAATCCGGCAAATACGGTGGTTGCTGAAGCACGTTTGTTGAGTTTTTGGCGAGAAAGTCAGTCACAATCGTAGCTCGGTGAGAAGGCGCGTTATCGTCATGCAAAATCCATGAGTTGTTCGCCCACAAATTTGGCCACTTGTTACGGATACGCTCACGCAAACGTTTCATAACGCCTAGGTAATACTCCTTGTTTACCGTCTGACCCTCTGGAACGAATTCGTAGTGCACCACGCCACGGATATCGAAGAAAACAATGAGCATCACCTTCATTTTCGAGCGGCTTTGGCGTGGTTTTTTCGGTTTCGGTTCATTTTTTGCCACCCATTCCGATGATTGCTGGCTTGTTTGCATATCGTACTCGTAGACCCAGGTCTCATCACCAGTTATAATGCGTTCCATGAATGTAGAATCGGAATTACAGCGATCCAGCATGTCTGAAGCAACCTGTTCGCGATGACGTTTTTGAAGAAAATTCAGGTCTTTCGGTACGAGTCGTGCGGCCACCTTTCTCATGCCCAAAATATCAATCAAAATCGTACGTGCGGACTCGTGGGATATCTTAAGATCATGTACTATCTCTCTCAAGCTGATACGACGGTTTTCCAGCACCCTTTCCTTAATTTTATCGACGTTATCTTCGATCGAAGCCGTCGATGGGCGTCCGGAACGAGACAAGTCTTCGACCACTTCACGACCGTCCTTAAAGGCTCTGTACCACTGATATGCACGAGTTTTCGATAGAGCATTATCACCAAAGGCCTTTTGCAACATTTTCAATGCATCGGCACACGAAAATTCATTTGCAACACAAAACTTTAAACAAATTCTTTGCTCAACGTAATCACCCATAGTAAAAATCGGCACGCACTCTGACATCGACTGACTTAATCAGCTGTTGCAAACACACTAGTTGACAGATCCCGCTCAAGCTTGGCATAGTAATTAAGGGCAGTGGTACCAACCTAGGAAAAAAAAATTTACCTGCCTCATTGCCCCGCCAGATTTAAATCGATAATTCCCGGTACTTTCTTCACAGAATGTACCTCAAAAATAAATACGAATTAAGAACTCTAATTAAAACCTATTCAAACTTGAGTAAATTCATTGAAAATAATAAAGATTATACACATAAAGGTGATAAATCGGGGGTTTATAAGTTAACCTGCGGTGATTGCCCTAAAGTTTACATAGGGCAGACTGGAAGAACATTCCAGCAGAGAATTGGTGAACATGTGAAGAACTTTTCGACATACAATTTGTGAACATTTGAAGAGTTTCCTCAATAATAAAAGTAATTCCACATATTCTAACCATTTGCTAGAAACAGGACATACTTTCAACCATAATTTGGAAATTCTACATATAGAAAGTAAAAGTTATTCCTTAAACCTGTTAGAATCCCTTGAGATAAATAAGCACAATAAAATTGGGATATTACTTAACGAACAATTAGATTTAAATAACTCACCTCTGTTAAATATATTCAGATAAGCTGGAATTTGCAGAGACCCTTTTTTGGGTTTTAGTGCTCAATAAAAATAATTGTACTTACTGTAATATAAATAGCAACGGATTTCGGAAACAAGCTGAGTTATTTAAAATGTAATCTTGCCTGATGATGCTACTGTGATAGCGAAACGATTGTTGTAAACATAACAATAAAAATTTGTGAAAATCAGAATAATCTTATTTAATTATTATTTAATATGGATTTTCACCAAGTAAGGACTGATTCAATTCAATATCGAAAAATATTTATGTGTAATGTCCTGTTTTTTGATTCGAAATTTAATGCCATTTTCTTTTGTTCACTGGATACCATTATAAAATAGAAAAAGGCTTTTTACTTGGTAGAAGAAATATAACAAAATTTGAATATCAAAACAAATTAAATATGTTTGTATTCTACAATTTTAATTTCAAAAAAAATTTTATTCAAAAAACTTTTAGCATTAAATCAATGTCTAAAATAAGCACCGTTTACGTTTAATAGACGTATATAATCAAAACTCAATATATAATGTCAAATGGAATAAATAAACCAACAGATATACGAAAGTCATTAAAATTAATAAATAAATATTTAAAGGAGACAAAATTTTGTTTCTGATTTTACCTTTAAGAACACCAGTTGCCTTTAAAATAATGAACACATCTTAAGGACTTCTCAGGGAATATAATTTATTTGAAATATTTAATATATTTAAATATTCGAATAAGTTAATTCAGAAATCTCTCAAAACATGCACTATATCTTCAAAAAACAAATATAATTCTAAGTAATCCCTTCATCGTTCCTAGATAATATTCCAAATATCAAAATCAAAAAACTACACCTATATCACAACGCACACGTGTTAAGAATGAATGCTTATAAAACAAACCAACTTTAGAATTCAAGATTGATCTATGTTATAACAAAATCACAGAACAGTGTAAGTTATTTTTACTTAAGTAAGTTATTCATTGACATTCCATAATGAGATTTATTGAAGCCAAAATATAATTATATATTATATATAAAATAAAATAGAAAAAGGCTTTATACTTAAAATTTGAATATCAAAACAAATTAAATATGTTGAAGTTGAAGAAGATATAGGTGTAGTTTTTTGATTTTGATATTTGGAATATTATCTAGGACCGATGAAGGGATTACTTAGAATTATATTCGTTTTTTGAGAAATTTCTGAATTAACTTATTGGAATATTTAAATATATTAAATATTTCAAATACATTATTTTCTTTGAGAAGTCCTTAAGGTGTGTTCATGTTTTTTAAAAGGCAATTGGTGTTCCTAAAGGTAAGATCAGAAACAAAATTTTGTCTCCTCTAAATATTTATTTATTAATTTTATTGACTTTCGTATATATGTTGGTTTATTTATTCCATTTGACATTATATATTGAGTTTTGATTATATATGTCTATTAAACGTGAGCGGTGCTTATTTTAGACATTATTATAATTCTAAAAGTTTTTTGAATAAAATTTTTTTTGAAATTAAAATTGTAGAAGACAACATATTTAATTTGTTTTGATATTCAAATTTTGGATACCATTATGTTTACAAGAAAGGGGTTGTAATCGCGGTTTAACGCTATCTGTTTAATAATATTTCATTCTTTCAAAATGTTATCTGAATTCAAAGGGACATTCAATAGTCTATGAATAAAACTATTATATGCTGACATCATTTGGTTCGTGGGGTAATTTGAATTTTTATGTATTGTAATGTCTGTATGTTGTATATAAGCATTTTTGTGCAAATTAAAATACACTCTCCGATATATTTTTTATTTAAAATGAGTTTCCACCAAGTAAAGACCGAATCAATCAATCATCTCTTTCAATAGTTCTTATGCTTCGAACATGGTTAACAAAATTCAAGTTTGAAATATTGTTCTTCCTGAGTGTCACATTTCTTATGTTACGCAGTATCTTTTCCGTGATTTATTATAAATTAATTGTCGTTTTTATCCAACTGATAATGTCCATTTCCAAGTTGAATCAAACCATTTATAATTGATTTCTTCTTTATTCAATAGAGACTGCCATGGGGGTGGAAATTAACGCAATGAAATGTACGGATTCTGAATATGTTCAAGCTATCTACAGGTGAGTTTTCCTTTGATTTACCTTTCGAAAGACTGAGCGAAAGTAAAATCAATATTCAATATTTAAAAACCGCACACATTGAATATTCAGGCCTTTCAATTCCGATATTCATAAAACACGGTGTATGAAAGAACGTTAAAATGTATCTACTTTTTTAGGATACTTGAATTAATCATATATAGATGGTTCCGACCTTGGCTTCATTCAGATTTCATCTTCAACCTTACTTCCAAAGGAAAGGAACAGAAAAAAGTTCTCAAAATCTTGCATGATTTCTCTAATAAGGTATGTACAAAAGTTTGCATTTTAGGGCATTATAACATTTTTATGGTAAACATCTCATTGTTATCGAACTAAAGTCATTAATTTATAATAGCACCTACTAGATAAAAGGAGATTGAGCGTGCTGGTTTATTGATATCTATTGTTGATTGTCACTTCTCTGATATAGCCGATTTATGTGTCGGGGATTCTTTTTGTGCAAGAAAATCGAGAATAAAAATAAATTAATGACGAAGTTTGACGCAAGAATCTTAGATTCGCCAAAAAATAGACTGATCGGTGAATATATTTTTAATATAGAGACTACACAAACCAAATCACAAAGGAGAAAACATAAATCTTCATACATATATTCGATATATCCAGCAATTTCAATGACTATTAAAATAAAAAAAAGTTATGAAATATATAAGAGACACTTTCTTAATTTCCACAAAAATATTCCATACAACAATTATTTCACAAAGATGTGGCTTCATCAGATATCTACATTCTACTGACTGATGGTGTCTAGTATAACAAAGTTTAAATACAGTTAAGAACGTGACAAAATATTGATAAAAACAATTCATAAAAACTTAGTGTGTTTATTGGAGTTTTTCGCCAAAAAATGCCGTTTGGGAAAGATATTCAGTAATGGGGATCTGTCAACATCTGTTCGTTCATTGAAAAGGATTTTACGAGCATTGTACTTGTTGATTTCCAAAGATTCTAAAAGTGTTAATCTAGAACTTTTGCTTTCAACGTAGATAATTTCATAGTTATTATCGAAATAATGCCTGAATTCCTTAAGATGATTAGCATATTTCGAATGTATGGAATCAGATATATACCTTCTTTGGTGTTCTTGGATTCTTTTCTTGAATGATCTACCTGTCTGGCCAGTATATACTAGAGGTCAATCGTTGCAAGTCAACTTGTAGACTCCAGATTTATTCACTTATTTTGTTCGATCCTTATTGTGTTTTATGAAAGTACTAAAGTTATTAATGGTTTTAAAAGCTGCGTTGTAATTGAAACTATTTTTGAAATATTTAGCAATATTTTCAGATAAGAAGAGTACAACCTCAGTAGTTAGTTTTTATGACTTGTTTTTACCAATATTGTGTCACTTACTTAACTGTATTTAAAGTTTGTTATACTAGACAACAATTCATTGGAATGTAGAAAAGTCACATAATAATAATAATAAATAAAATTAATTTCATAAATAAACATACCTTTATATTTCGTTGATTTCCAAATCTGTTAGTCAATTTGCGAAAACCAAGATATTGAAAAAACCGTCTATCAAGTTAAAAGTTCCCCCTTTTTATTATTTCTGTTTTTTCACTGAAACACATTTTTTGGATATAACTGGATCTTGAAAAAAAGTTTATACAACGTCTGTGTATTTTCTGTGGACGAATATAGAATGCGAATGGTAACCATTAAGAAACCATTTTGTTCTCTCTTAGTTTTAAATAACACGAGGTCATGAAAGAAGGATAGATATTTTTTATTAATTGTGTTTACTTTGCTGGCATAACAGAGGACTGAAGATTGCTGAGAATCTCAAATCGCGTTTATTAAGATTTACTGCATGTCTTTGAAGACTTTTTAGAAAGAGCTCTCTAAAAAGAGGTTGTTTCGAAGAATTTCAGTGCTGTCTGCTTTGAATGTTTGTTGGATAAGTTCGATAAATAAAATGTTCAATATATAGTTCTGTATTTTCTTTGGATTCTTTCATCTCCTTGTGCTGCTGTGTAATGAGTATTATTAATTCTATATGTCTACTGAAAAAGCAAGTGTTTCTAAGCATTAATTTAATTTAAAATAGAAATGCCTTTTACTTGATAGAGGAAACATAATAAAATTTGAATATTGAAACAAATTGAAATATGTTTATCTTCTACAATTTTAATTTCAAAAAAATTGTTTATTCAAAAAACTTTTAGAATTAAATTAATGTCTAAAACAAGCACAGCTTACATTTAATAGACGTATATAATCAAAACGCAATATATAATGTCAAATGGAATAAATAAACCAACAGATATACGAAAGTCATTAAAATTGATAGATAAATATTTAAAGGAGACAAAATTTTGTTTCTGGTCTTACCTTTAAGAACACCAATTGCCTTTTAAAAACATTAACACACTTAAAGGACTTTTCGAAGAATATAATTTATTTGAAATATTTAATATATTTAAATAGTCGAATAAGTTAATTCAGAAATCTCTAAAAACATGCACTATATCTTCAAAAAACAAATATAATTCTAAGCAATTCCTTCTTCAATCCTCAATAATATTCCAAATATCAAAATCAAAAAACTAACCTATATCCAAACCCTCACACATGTAAAAGGACTAATGCTTCGAAACACAGATCAACTTTATAATTCAAGATTGATCTATGTTCTAACAAAATCAAAGAACAGTGTGAGTTATTTTTAAGGCTTATTTAAATTCATTGACATTCCATAATGAGATTTATTGAAGCCAAAAAATAATTATATATAAAATAAAATAGAAAGGCCTTTTACTGGATAGGAGAAATATAACAAAATTTGAATATTAAAACAAATTGAAATATGTTTATCTTCTACAATTTTAATTTCAAAAAAATTTTTTATTCAAAAAACTTTTAGAATTAAATTAATGTCTAAAACAAGCACCGCTTACATTCAATAAACGTATATAAACAAAACTCAATATATAATGTCGAATTGAATAAATAAACCAACAGATATACGAAAGTCATTAAAATCAATAAATTAATATTAGAAGGAGACAAAATTTTGTTTCTAGTCTTACCTTTAAGAACACCAATTGCCTTTTAGAAACATGAACACACTTAAAAACATGCACTATATCTTCAAAAAACAAATATAATTCTAAGCAATTCCTTCTTCAATCCTCAATAATATTCCAAATATCAAAATCAAAAAACTAACCTATATCCAAACCCTCACACATGTAAAAATATTATTGAGGTATTAGAATTACTCTGTTTGATATTTTCAAGACTGTTATCCAGATGTATTGGGTGTTTTTTTAGAGTGATAGAAGTTTCGAAAGGGATAACTGTGATTTGACAGAAGGCAGAAGCCATGTTGTTTTGACATTTCTGTTCAGTAAGCATTGACAAATTATTATGGAAAGACTCACGCCGCAACAACGTCTACAAATTGTTGAAATTTATTTTCAAAATCAGTGGTCTATTCGCCAAGCTTATAGAGCAAATCGTGAAATTTATGGTTTACATAATCGTCCATCAGAGCAGCTTATTCGTCGAACTATAGATAGACTTCCGACAAAATTTTCTCTACTCGATGCAACAACAACAACAAGACAAAAAACTGTACTTACAGAAGAAAATATCACTGCTGTAATTCATAGTGTTAATGATGATCCAATTTTGTCTATTCGTCGACGTTCACAATGAGTTGGACTCTGTGAATCCACCATATGGAAAATTTTGCGTGAACATTTTGGTCTACACCCATACAAGATCCAACTGGTTCAAGAACTTAAGTCACTTGACCATAATAAGCTTCCTTTGTTTGCTTATCGGACCCTATAACAGCTTGAAGTTGATCCTATTTTTTATCTTAAAATTGTGTTTAGTGATGAATCTCTCTTCTGGTTGAACGGCTATGTAAACAAGCAAAATTCCCAAATATGGAGTGAAAATAATCCTCAAGAAGTTCTGCAAGTTCCATTGCATCCTGAAAAATGCACTGTATGGTGTGCTTTACACGCTGGAGGCATCATCGGTCCATATTTCTTTAAACACCACGCTGGAGCTAATGTTAGAGTGAATGGTGCTCATTACAGATCGATGATCAATGATTATGTGTTTCAAAATTTGAATGATATCGACCCAGAAGTGTTTTGGTTCCAACAAGATGGTGCTACACCTCATACTGCTACCGTAACAATTGATTTATTGAGAAAAAGATTTGGCGATGACTTTATTTCCAGAAATGGTCTAATTAATTGGCCTCCAAGATCATGCGACATAACTGCTTTGGAGTGTTTTCTTTTGGGTTATGTCAAGTCATTGGTTTATGCTGATAAACCAGAAACAAAAGACGTTTTGGAAGGCAACACAACTCGTGTTATTGATGAAATAATATCTGAATTACTCGAAAAAGTGGTCCAAAATTGGTCTGGTCGAATGCGGTTCCTCAGAGCTAGTCGTGGTGGATATATGCCGGAAATTATTTTTGAAACATAAATGTCATAAAATTATGTTTCAAATAAAAAAATTGGCTTCAATCTTAATTTAAATATGTTTTATTTCAATTTAAAGTTCTATCACTCTAAAAAAAACACCCGATATAAGAGTTTTGCTCAAGAAAAGTTTCAAAAATCTTTTGGTGATATCATTAGTAGAAGATATTCTCAAGCAATTATATTGTTTTTATTCTGAATATCTTGATCTTCACTTCTAATATTACAACTGTATTCGAAGAAATCATAATATGAATAAATATTATTTGAACATATTGATTTCAGATTTTATACTGTCCCGGCAAAAATTTCTTCACTTCGTCGCGTATATGACAGGTCACCAACATCTAACAAAATGATTATTAGTTAATCGAATACCGGCCTCATGTCAATGGTTCCCTGCGGAGTGAACGGCAAATATTTGGACAATCCGGATGAAAATTGTTTACTGTTCGGAATCCAAATCAATCGATCTGTTAAATGAGACGAAAATTGTTCCAAGGGGTCAATTTGTTTATGCAAACAGAATGAACGGGATATAAATTTCCATGCTGGAAACAGGACGATGAAAGCTGCTGTGATGCAACGATGAAAATCTGTTGCAACTGATGAATTGGCGCATTAAATGGCTTCGATAGGTGTAGTTGATTGAAGTGAAATTTGGAGCAATTTGCTGTATTGCCGATTGATTGAAAATGAATAACGAATTATAAGGCAGTTTTCCGATTGTGTTGTTGATCAGTAACTAATCGTTAGATCTTGGGATAGGCATTTCGTCCTAATTTATAATCTTAAAACCCTTTAGATTATATTTGGTAATTATGCCTCTCCCTCGGCGAATAAACATCAAGATAAACATAACCACAATGTGTACGCTACATCAATGTGTCGTTAACACATGTGTCGTTCAGTTCTCCACGGGTGCACATTTTTTATAATCAGACATACACTGTCCAACTTAAAGAGTTTTTTAAAAACCAGGAGATCAGTTTCCTAATTGCTAAAGTTGAAAGTATTTCCATATATTCAAAGCTTATTTTATGGTTTTATCAATTTGGGTGACAAGAAAAACATCGGACAAACTTTTTTCGTTCAACTTTATTAAGGAAAAGAAATTAGACAAAACAACAACGAACAGCAATAACGCAAACATTTGGTAATAATAGAATATATTTGAGCAGTTTAGAAGTAGTTTCCTGTGGCGGTGATACAAAGCTTCCGACGCTCTTGAAATTTTCGGCGATTGGCCGCAGCTCTTTGGACTTTAATGGTTCCCATTCCCGGCGCAGGGATTGCTTCAGCGACTCCAAACTTTTGTGGTGCTCAGCAGAAGCCCTGAGCTTCAAAATCGATCACACGCTGTAGTCCATTGGGTTGAAATCCGGCGAGTAGGGCGGCCATTCTGCTGATGTGATGAAATCCGGAAAATTGGTCTTTCACCATTCTTGCGTCATTTTCTCTTTGTGAGCCGGAGCGGATCTTGTTGAAAGGTCTATGCGTGTCGTCGAAGTGCTGCTGGGCCCACTCAAGCACTAAAGCCTCGAGAATGTCGCAGCGGTACACTTCTTGATTGTGACCCCTTGATCCACAAAAACCCAGGGTATTATGCCGCTAGTGAAAATTCCGGTTCAAACCATGACGGATCGCAGATTTTGACGATGTTCGACGATGGCTGAGGTACCGGGAGCCTCTGCGGACCAGACTCTGTTGTTTTGTTGGTTGTGGATTCTTCGGTGTAAAAACTTCTCGTCTGTAAAGAGAATGCGCTTCCATTGCTGTCCGGCGGCGAGATGAAGGAGTTGGCGGCATCTTTGGAGTCGTACGCGCTTGTTTTCATCCGTGAGGAGTTGAACTTTTGGGAGCCTGTATGGCTTGAGGTTGAGCTGTTTGTTGGACATTTGAAGAACGGATTCACCATTGATATCGGTCTCACGGGCTATTATTCTCATGGAGACCCTCGGACTTCGGTTGACTCGCTTTTTTACGATGTTGTGATTGCTAGACGTATTGACAGTGGGTTTTCTTCCACTTCCTGGACGATGACCATCATGGCCAAGCTCCTTGAAATGACAAATTCTATCGGACACAGGTTGTTGAGGCACATTGAGCTAAAGAACAATTGCGCATTGCGCTTACTTTGACGAAACAGCTCCAAAGATGCGATACGCTTTTTTGAGAAGCTAACACTCTGCAAAAAAAGTGATATCGAACTGAAAATTCACATATTAGTACAAGAAAGTGTAGAGACTCTGATAGAATGAAAATTTTCTGCCTGCGCTAAAATACTTTTGTTCCAGAACACAGTAAAATTTGTCCCAAGTTTTTCTTGTCACCTTGTATACTGTATAAGAAAAACAAATGTTAACTTCCGCTATTTTATTGATTTACACGACAATTGTTTCGTCATACCATGACTTCATCAGGTGAGTATTTAAACTATTGTCGTGTAAATCAATAAAATAGCGGAAGTTAACATTTGTTTTTCTTATATTGAAGATGAATTTCCGTCAAGTAAAGACCGAGACAATCAAAAACCTTGTATACTGGTTATCCATTTCATGCTTTCTAAAGTAAATATAAATAAAACACTCTTTCATTCAGAACATCGATCAAATTTTTATTTCAATATAATGCTTGCAACATGCTTGGACATTTAAATGTCCTCCGCGTGATTTCTCAGAGGACTCAATCCTGATAACTCACCAATAATTTGACGGATGTTGGTTTTTAAATCGGCAATAGTTTGAGGATTACCGGCTTGAACACGATCCTTCGCATAACCCCACAAAAAATCCAAAGCCGATAAATTAGATCTTGGTGGCCAATTCACAACGCCGAAATGAGAAATTACGCGTCCTTGAAATTTTTCCTTCAATAGAGCCAAAACGGGTCGTATTCTGTAGCTTGTTGCAACTTGCTGAAATCACATCTCTTCCATTTTCATATCATTAATTTCGGGTCAATAAAAATTTGTAATCATTTGTCTATAACAATGAGAATTGACAGTTTGAGTTACTCCTTCTCCATTTTCAAAGAAGTACGGGCCAATCACTCCAGCAGACCAAATTGCAAACACTGACGCTTTGTATACACTGGCGTTTTGTGAATGTAATAGCCCCTCGGCAGTTACATGATAATTTTTACTGCACACAATTTTGCTTGTCTACATACCTACCAAGTGAAAAATGTATTTCGTTGCTGAGGAAAATTCCATATGAAAAATTCTCATCCAAACGGTGTTGTTCAAGCACCCAATCGGCATATGTTCTACGCATTCTATGGCCACTTGGCTTTAGTTCTTGTGTCAACTGAACCCTATAAGGATGAAGATGCACATTCAGTTGCAAAATACGTCATAGCGTGCCATAAAGAGGTCCAAATGTTGTGCTCATCGATGAATTGATAAATTTGTATCTTCTGCAACACTTTCACTTACGTACCGTAAGTTTAAAATTGTTTAAAATTTTTTAAAATATTTATATTATTTTATATACCTTCTATCAAGAATGACCTCTATTTACGTTATTTTATTTATAATATATAATTATATGGTTTCCCCAAACATTCATACAGATAGTCCTTGTGTTATAGCAAAGGCCGTTAAATTTGTCTTTCAATCTTCTAGATCAGGTTAAACCACAGAGATATTTCTGTGTGTAGTGGATACCTATTTAAGGTTCTCATTTTTAAATAGAACTTTTTCTGGAAGACGAAGGGTGAGTTTGAATATGTGTTATTAATTGATTTTATATTTATTGAATATGAATATTTGAATACTGATGAGCAAAGTCGATTTTAAAACTTGTTTTTCAGTAATGTTTTGCATATCTTGAGTTTTTGTATAAAGTACCTTGGTTAGATATCCAATAATATTGAATAGTCTAAGTAAGATAGTTTTGTGATAAAATTCTTAAGATTATGTTGGATATTCTTGAAAGATATTGGTTTTCATAGGATTGATAAGCAGAAACAAAATTTTGTCTATTCAAAATGTTTAATTTATAGGATTTTAGTTAATAATTTTTATTTATTGGATTTTGTTATACCATTTGGATGTCTTATAATGAATGTTTATTTTATGTCATGATATAAGTGGTACTTATACGACATTATTTTAATTTATTTTCAGAAGTTATAATCATTGAATATAATCTTTTGGAATTAAATATGTAGAAGGCTAATTTTTTTAAAATTGTTTAAACTTTTTTAAAATATTTATATTATATTACTTTCACTTACAGTAGACATATTTTCGGTCCAGCGTGCATTTTGATAATTTATGGGCCTTAAGACATCAGGAACAGATTCAGGCTCCTCGAATTTTTTCACTGTGTTACCAATTGTACGCTCAGATGAACAATTATGTCGCCCATAATCTACCAGTAATGCACGAAACGTACTTACTGTAGAATTATTGTTTTTGAAGTATATTTTCAAGATTTTCACACGTTTAGCATTAGCTAAAAGTATCATAGTGTTAAATGGCTAACCTTCAACTAAACATATGAGGCTTCGGATCACAGTTCTGTTTAGCATATGTCATTGAAGCAGGGCTGTGAAATCCGGAACATGAAATGGATAACCTGTTATATGTGCTAACAGACTGAATATTTATTCAGTAATATAACTTATGCGAGTTATATTTCGGTTAGTTTTCTGTTTTTATTTTTTTTTGCATTGTTATTTTCCGGTTTTTGTGAGGTGTAATTGGGTAATTCGTTATATACTGAACTGTTCCAGCCGTTACTATTTGGTAACTATATATATATAACTCTATAGTCCACATCCAGGCATACTAGATGTAGACAATATCTTTCCGAATATACCGAGAAATTATAGCATTCATTTAGCTTCGGAAATTCATGAAAAATCACATGTAAATCCCGTGATACACAGATACCTCCTTTAAGAACAATACATCCTTAAACATTATTTTCAATTTAGCAATAAAATATACGAACAATTAAACGGCCTTGCTATGGGTTCGCCACTGAGTAGTGGACTCAGTTGAATTGAAGATTTTATTTTCTATTTCAGACATAAATATATCTGCAAAGAGTGCTTTCTGTCTGAAATAGGAAATAAAATCTTCAATTCAAAATTATCCGTGAATATTCATTTCTGGTACAGATACGTTGACGATATACTCACGTGTATTTCCGGAACGTCCAGACAATTGAGCCAATTTTTGAATATCCTGAATAATATGCACCCAAAAATTATGTTCAAATTGGAAAAAGAATCAAACAATAAAATTACATTTTTGGACCTCTCGATATTGCACTCGAATAGTAAATTGGAATTAAACGTGTTCAGAAAACCCACATCCACTGATATATGTATTCCTATTGACTCCAATCACCCATATTCACAGAAAATGTCAGCATATCAATCGATGATCCAAAGAGCTTTCGCATTACCCTTATCAAAAAATAACCGCGAAGCTGAAGTCTAAACTATTAAATCCATAGCCGCGAACAGCGGTTTCAACCCCAATATAATAGATAATCTAATTCGACAGAAGCAATTTAAAATAGCTATAAACGAAATTTATCCCATAATAAAAACTAAAGAAAACAAAAAATTCAGTTTTTTTCGTACTTCGGTAGCATAAGTCAAAAAGTGGCCAATAGTTTTTCAAAATTAGATGTTAATATTGCATCAAAAACACAAAAAAAAAACATTATCATCCATATTATTTAATGCAAAGGACCCAACTCCAAACATACATAAATCGGGAGTTTATGAGTTATCTTGTTCGACGTGCAGTAATAAATATATAGGACAGACGGGACGTTCCTTCCAGACAAGGTTCAACGAACATAAGTTGACTTTCATTAAAAATAAACAAACTTCTACTTTTGCCACTCATTGTTTCGAAAGCGGCCATCCTTTTCCGACAATGAATAAACTTAATATTTTATATGTAGAATCAAATGGAAACTTGATTATTTAGAATCTGTTGAAATTTTCAAATTAGTTCACACTAAAAATTAGGTAAAAATAATGAATGACTGTACGGATCTATTTAAACCCAAATTGTTTGAGATATTTAAATAAGTAACATCTGTTTACCAATCTTCTTTGACGTGCCGACGTTCTAATAGTTGCTAAGCGTCCTCTCATTTTAAACCTTTTTTAACCTGTTTTGATTACATCTGCTACCTCTCTATATTCATAAATACCCTATTCTGCTTGTCGAGTCTTCAGTTGTCTAAAGATGGGATAGTTAACTTCCGAAACTCGAGTTCACAATTAAATGTGCAAAATATCAATTTATTGGCAATAAAACAAAGTGATTTCTACAACTTGTTTTAACTAGGATATTTATGAAAGGTAAATGAATTCAGTTATTATCATTATTATCAAGACATGTACCGTTGTTAGGTTGACTTTCTTCTAGTGAGGGATTTTTTCTCAAAACATAGATGAAAAACAAGAGTAAATAAAGCAACCAAGTTACAGACCATAGATACGTAGGTGTGCGTCTCATAATAACAAGTATTTGAGCGCTCATTATCTATTTAGAAACCAACCGATACGACTGAAATTGGAAATTATCACTCTTGAAAGCATATCGAGTATCAAATCACAACATGTTCAACCACGCAATTATCTGAACTTAGGAATGGATAATTCAAATCAATAAGCCGTATCACGTAGCCCTCCCTTTCAGCCTATAATCTAAAATGAATTACTCGATATATTCCAGTCATTTGGGGTAACAATAGGCAACGGAGATCATTTCTGAGCTTATGACGAATTGATATCCAGTTGCTGATAAATGGTGACAGAGGCATCTATCAATATCTCGATGAATGTCACAGGAACGTTGATGTAGGGAGATACTTTTGCTTCGAGAGTCTGAATGCCATGCGATCGCGTTATGCGTTCGCCATATTGTGGTGAACAATGACATTTGTCAAATCCAGCTCCGTTTGAAGAGTTCGAATTTCCTGGCTTTTTAGTGAATGGTCTAGATATGGAATTTGAATCATCTAGATATCGAAGAAGAATGAACTGGTAATTAAAAGGGGGTTTTTCATTTTGCTTTGGTAGAGGGATTATTCAATATCTCAAATATCATGCACGGTTATTCTGTTGCACTTTAGTCATTTTAATTTGAGAAAATTTCTTGAAAATTTTCGAATAATCAAATTGAATGAATGTCTAGTACACATATGGAATCAACACACTACGTACCACATTAAAAAGAGATAGGAAGAATCTAAAGTAAACATAGAATACTTACTGAACTTCCTCAGCAAACGTTAGTGGATACAGCGCTGTTTCATGCCGGCAATGTGAAAAATAAATTTCACTCCAAACAGGTTCAATATAAACCCAGAATATCCTTCGACAAAAACCCTTTTCAATAAAATATGCAGCGGCGTTTGCATCAGAAAGGCGTTTGAGACTCTCACCGATTACACCGGTAACATAAAGCAGATTTTAATTTTTTTGATGGAAATATCCTTCTAATAATAGAAAAAATATTCCTTATGTCCTAACGCGTACCACTTTTCAACAACTCAATAGGACCATTTTACATTAGCAAGTAGTCAATTTTATGAGGGGGCGTTTAAAACGGATGCATTTTATAGCAGGAAAAGTAACAGAACTATGTTGTTTACAATATTAGACAAAAAATTAAGCTTAAAATCAGTCTTCTGTGCTTTAAGGACGAAAATATCGAGACAGATCCGCCACAATTGCAAAATCTCTTGTTATATTTATGGAGAATTTATGGTGTTCTAATTGGAGATTACGACAAGCAGTGGGATTCCCATGTGTGCTTTGTTAGTTGTAGCGTATCATTGGTGCAGTGGATTAATGAAGAGAAAAGGCATGCTTTTTGCAGTCCCTATGGTATGACGAGAATCCACTAATCATTTGGGCGATTGCTATTTTTGCCTAACAAAGACTGAAGGTTATTACCGGAAAGGGAAAGCACAAGATTGAGTATCCAAATTTCCAGTCTGCAATACGATGCGCAAAAAGGTGTTTTGGAAGATATTAGAGAGAACGCATCATCAGGGAGCTCTGAAGAACAGTGCACCGACCCTACCTCTACTCCAGGTCCCAGTTCCGGCCACATTTAATTGTTCAAAGTGAGTTGAATGATTTAGTACGTGATATGGGGTTATCAAAGCAACAGTCGGAACTTCTTGGTTCCCGTCTTAAGGGATGAAACTTATTAGGCAGCGAAATGAAAATTACGAATTTCCGAAAACGAAAGGTAGACTTCGTTGTGTGCGCGTACTGATATTGACGGTTTAATGCAGGCACTTGATATTCAGCATTCCCTCTCTGAGTGGAGTTTATTTATATAATAGATTAATCTAAATACAGTTTAAAAGCATAATGGAAATTTAAAACCCTCTATATCATTTGCCTATTCAGTGACGATAAAAGAAAATTATCAAAATATGCGAACACTTTTCAATAAAATAAACTACAACACCTATAAATGGCAGATATGTGGGGACTTAAAAATTATAGGAATTTTAGTGGGACTTCAGTGGGGGATTTAAAGAATATTGCCGTTTTCTTTGTCTATGGGTCTGTCGTGCATTAAATCAGCATTCTTTAATAAAAATTTGGCCAGAAAAAAGTCTATTTCAAACGAAATCTCAAAATGTTTAGTTTAGATCCTTTGTAGACCCCAAAAATGTCCTTCTGCCTCCTCTCCATTAAACTTGAGCTGATTAAAAACTTTGTGAAGGCTATGAATAAAGGGTGATGGATTTAAAGACTTTAAACAAGTCTTTACCAAGTCCAGTGATGACAAATTAAAGGAAGGCATATTGATTAAAACAAATTGTAGAAATTACTATGTTTTACTACCAATAAAAATATATTTTACACATTTTCTTGACTCGAGTTTCGGGAAATAAACTATCCTATCATCAGACAACTAAAGACCTAACAGTGGTACAGAGGTATTTAAACAAAAGTGATAAATTTTTGAATATTTTGACTGTTAGGTCTTAAGTTGTCTGATGATGGGGTAGTTCATTTCCCGAAACTCGAGTAACAAGAAAAAGTGTAAAATATATTTTTATTGGTAGTAAAACATAGTAATTTCTACAATTTGTTTTAATTATGATCAACTACCAAATAGTAACAACTGAAACAATTCAGTATCTGAAGGCATTTTGATTGGACCACAAATCAGAAAATGGCTGGACGGCGTCAGTTTTACAGGGAAGCTTACCTGGCAGGAACTCAGAGCATGGAACTCATTTGTTAGTGTGGTAATAGGATTTTTGGGCAACAATATGGGTACAAACTACCAGCAGTTAGTTAATGAACTATTAGATACCTACAAATCGCTTGGTGCCCGAACGTCATTAAAAATTAATTTCCTCCATTCACATCTATTATTTTTTTCTGAAAATTTGGGAGCTGTCATTGACGAGCAGGGTGAAAGATTCCACCAAGATATTAGGACAATGGAAATTCGCTATCAAGGAGGATAGGAACCAGCCATGATGGGTGATTACTGCTGGTTTTTGAAGAGAGAAGATTTGACCCTCCAGTTAACATAGATTAACACTGTTAGAATTTCTTGAAATTAACAGGTAAAATGCCCGTAAAATCCTCTTTAATGAACAAGCAGGTGTTGACAAGTCTCCATTACTGAATACCTTTCCCTAATGCCATTTTTTAGCGGCAAACTTCAATAAACACCTTGAGTTGTTATGACTTGCCCTTCCATTATTTTGTCACATACTAAACACTGTATTTGAACTCCGTTACACTGGACACCATCAGCCAGTAGAATGTAGATAACTGAAGAATCCACATCGTGGTGAAACAATTGTTGTATTATGAACAGTTTTGTGGAAATTAAAATACTGTCTCTTATATATTTTTTGATTAAAATGAGTTTCCACCAAGTAAAGACCGAATCAATCAATTGGATCATATGATGCGCGTTGAAATTACAACAACAGGAATTTCTCTTATTTTAATTTTTCTACTGCGTAAGTTACTAGAATGAGTGAAATGCGTTTTCAACAATCCGCTTAGTTATTTTTTTCTCATTTCAACTAAGAGAATATTATAAATTTCCCAGTGATGATTCTCCAACACTGCAGGTCATAAACATCAGTCATAATCTCAGATTAAAATCAAAATTTCTCCGCACTGGAACCAAAGCCCTTCATATCGCTAATAAAATTCCCATAAAACAACCAACACCCTCCCTCCAATTTGAGGGTATATAAATTCGATACAGTAAACGCTGTGCGGCGGCAGAATGCAAATATGGCGCCCTCTGGTGGGTTCGACAGAATTGTCTTCGAATGGTTTTTGATGTTCCATATCCTGCCTAAATATGAATTTGATGTTTTTCTGTGGTGGATGGTTCTATATGCTAATTTATCGAAACGATCCCCATTGGTATATTACTGAATATTCGATAGAGAACAAACGACTGACCTGAATGTTGAAACGACGTCACGGGAATGAAAAAGCTGGGTTTGAATAACGCACAATATCCGTATCGTGGGACGGATCGCAATTGAAATATTCTGAATATTTTACCATATATAAACTGCAGTTTTGATCAGGAGCTGCTAAAATCGAAATTTTCTGTTGTAAATTGTGTTTTTGGAGGTAACTTCTTTCGAAGCTTTGGAAAAAGTGTTGATTATCTGAATTTTTCTGTTAGATGTCCTTCTCAGCAATTGGGGAGTTTGCTGCAGAATTAATGAAGCGCCAAGTCTGGTAAATGTCGGCCAAATAAGAAAGATGAGTCACAAAAGAATATGTTCATTTTAAACTCAAAAACAAGATACCAATTGATATTTTAACGGTGTAGGTATTTCAGAGAAAAAAATAAAACAATTGGAGCTGCATCTTTATTGCACTAACGACTTAGAAAAATCGATACTTGTCCACTTTCTGAAGCTTCAAAATAATGATAATTGTCATGTAAACACAATTTTACTGGTAATGAACATTTCAAAGTAATACGAATATTGAACTGAACTGTTCGTCAAATGTTGAGAAAATTGTATTAATTTATGTATATGTAGAGTCTTTCAGGTTAGAAAAATAAGATTTCAAAGAAATAATGTATTCCTAATAACAAAATGGAATATCTGAAAAAGTTCAAAATTGACATTTATACTTTTATTCACCCTCAACACTAAGTATGACCATCACGTGCATCAATATTTGCTAGGCATCTTCTCTGCATGCTTTCCACAAAGTTATTGAATATGAAAAATTTTCAAGTTCCAATCACTGCGAAACTATTGAACCGATGTAACCCATTAACAAGCTTCCTCACCCTGAAAGTTTCAAATCTTTAGATCTTTTGTTCGAATGTTATCGTGTTTTGGGACGACCGGCCAGGCAGAATTACTGTGAACCTTGGGTTCTTCATCAGTGAGCCCAACCTAGTCGTTTGCAACAGTAGTTTTGAGCCGAATTTTGAGCCGACAGCAGTCGGCTCAAAATTCGAAGATCACAAATTAGGCGAAAGCTTAGCACGCTGATCCCCAGCACGTAAAAATAACAAATTTCTTATTCGTGAGGTACCGTTCCAAATATGTGGAAACTTCATTATATAGATTAGACTGATAGGATTCACTATTGTCAAAGTCGTGGTGAATATTTTAGAGATCTTATTTGTGATGCTAAATTGTCCTTGTTCCTCTCGAATGAAAAAAAACACATTTTGAATGTGCAGCATACTGATCTCGTTAGGATTCTGCTATTTCTTATTTTGCATCATATTTAATTATATAATAGAATACATGTATGATCGCTTGAGAGTTAATTTTGAAACGCATATACTCCTGGAAACCTTCATCCTATTAAGGACAAACCTTTACCTAGGTTAACAATATGCTAGCCAATTTATCCTCTTGATGTCATCAAACACTATAAATATACAGGGTGTTTCACGAATGATTGTACAGGCTTTCAGGGCAGATGCAGGACATTTTGGTGAGTCTGAATCAGTGCTCGAAATACATCCTGTCAAGAAAGTACCGGGAATTATCGATTTAAATCTGGCGGGGCAATGAGGCAGGTAAATTTTTTTTTTCCTAGGTTTGAACCACTGTCCTTTATTACTATGCCAAGCTTGAGCGGGATCTGTCAACTAGTGTGTTTGCAACAGCTGATTAAGTCAGTCGATGTCAGAGTGCGTGCCGATTTTTACTATGGGTGATTACGTTGAGCAAAGAATTTGTTCAAAATTTTGTGTTGCAAATGAATTTTCGTGTGCCGATGCATTGAAAATGTTGCAAAAGGCCTTTGGTGATAATGCTCTATCGAAAACTCGTGCATATCAGTGGTACAGAGCCTTCAAGGACGGTCGTGAAGTGGTCGAAGACTTGCCTCGTTCCGGACGCCCATCGACGGCTTCGATCGAAGATAACGTCGATAAAATTAAGGAAAGGGTGCTGGAAAACCGTCGTACCAGCTTGAGAGAGATAGCACATGATCTTAAGATATCCCACGAGTCCGCACGTACGATTTTGATTGATATTTTGGGCATGAGAAAGGTGGCCGCATGATTCGTACCGAAAGACCTGAATTTTCTTCAAAAACATCATCGCGAACAGGTTGCTTCAGACATGCTGGATCGCTGTAATTCCGATTCTACATTCATGGAACGCATTATAACTGGTGATGAGACCTGGGTCTACGAGTACGATATGCAAACAAGCCAGCAATCATCGGAATGGGTGGCAAAAAATGAGCCGAAACCGAAAAAACCACGCCAAAGCCGCTCGAAAATGAAGGTGATGCTCATTGTTTTCTTCGATATCCGTGGCGTGGTACACTACGAATTCGTTCCAGAGGGTCAGACGGTAAACAAGGAGTATTACCTAGGCGTTATGAAACGTTTGCGTGAGCGTATCCGTAAGAAGCGGCCAAATTTGTGGGCGAACAACTCATGGATTTTGCATGACGATAACGCGCCTTCTCACCGAGCTACGATTGTGACTGACTTTCTAGCCAAAAACTCAATAAACGTGCTTCAGCAACCACCGTATTCGCCGGATTTGGCTCCCTGCGACTTTTTCCTCTTTCCAAAACTAAAATTGCCCCTTCGTGGCACCCGTTTTGAGTCGATTGAAGCCATAAAACAAAATTCGGCGCGAGAGCTAAAGTCCATCCCGGAAAGCGCCTATAAAAAATGTTTCGATAATTGGAAGTGCCGTTGGCATAGATGTATTGGAGCAAATGGAGCCTATTTTGAAGGCGACCCAATAAATTTTGACGATTAAATGTAAAAATGTTGTTTTAATTGAAAATTCCCGGTACTTTCTTGACAGAGTAGTATAATAGAATACATGTATGATCGCTAGGGAGTTAATTTTGAAACGCATATACTCGTGCAAACCTTCATCCTATTAAGAACAAACCTTTACCTAGGTTAAGAATATGCTAGCCAATTTATCCTATTGATGTCATCAAACACTATAAATATACAGGGAGTTTCACGAATGATTGTACAGGCTTCCAGGGCAGATGCAGGACATTTTGGTGAGTCTGAATCAGTGCTCGAAATATGTCCTAACTATATTAGTTTAAGAGATACAGGATGTTTTGTGTATTTCATCAAAAATTTTCAATCGGCATAACTCTTGAAACGCTTGAACGCCTGCAAATTTGAGGCAATGAATATAGGCCAATATCTAATATTTGCACCTAATCACTTGTCGATAGCGCAGGTCCGAACTGAGAAAATTATATTCTTTATCCCACATCTTGTAAAACTAGTAGTACATCGAATTTTCGAAAAGTGAAATTCTCCTCAGAATCTACAATGAATAATCTTTCAAACAAGCTGATTTGAAATAATGGCACACTTCACATCAATATTTTATGAGCTATTGAATATCTGGAATTTTCGATTCATAGCAAACGCGGACCAGTGTTTCTCCGAATAATGCGAATATTGAATGAATTAAATTTCTCAGTATCATGAGTCAAGGCAGCATTTCTAACCTGTGGAAATGCCTCCTAAAGGGGTGCGAGCATACCAAAGGGAAAAATTTTAGATATTTAAAAAAATTAATAACTGACTGAAATCAGACACACGCATACAAAATGAAACACTTTTCGACATCTTATTTACACTTTCGCAAATCAATTCTTTTAGCCCCTTCCCCCATCAATTTTTGTATGTGATTTGTTCTCGAAAATTGTCCTATTTCTTTCTGATACCTGCTTGCTCTTGTATTGAATGTTCTGCAGCTTTCATTAGCCTTTCTTTCTGGTCCACTATTCATCTTCTCACATGCTGCTCGAATCGATCTTAAGCTTAAGATAACATATATTTTCAATGCTGTGTGAAAGACCACAGAAGAAATTCGTTTCCTCTGAATTCACCCATTTCAAAATCTAAGCTCATGCTAAGAATTCTGATATTTCAAACCATCTTCGGGTGATTATTGAAATAGAAAAATACGCTAGTATATTGTTGTGTTTTCATAAAATTTTCATTAGAAGAATTATCGAAATGCCGTCATTTACGAATACTGAGTATACTGATATATATGGATTTTGTAAGTGCAATGGTCTTGAAGCTGCTAGGAAATATCGAAGGCTGTATACGGATCGTCGAATTCCTAACCACCAAACATTCGAACATGTTAATTGCTCACTTCGTGAAACTGGACATTTTCCGTCAGTAAGTAAACGAGAAAGAGCAATTTCGATGGTAAACGATGAAGAGATAATAGAAGCTGTCCAAGAAAATCCCTCGACCAGCACTCGGCATCTTGGTTCAGTTTCAGGTTTCTCACATTGTCAGGTCTGGCGAGTTCTGCAACGTGAAAATTGGCATCCATTTCATTTACAATCTCTCCAAACCTTGGAGCCAGTCGATGAACTACCGAGGATGCGATTTTGCAGATGGGTTTTGCTGAACCAGGGAGCTATCTTCAGAACGCTTTTTACTGATGAAGCCTCCTCCAAAGGATGGCATTTTGATTGTTCGCAATGCACATATTTGGTCCAGAGTAAATCCGAAAGTGACTAGGAAACAACATTTCATCGTTTTTCAGTCAGTATTTGGTGTGGAATTCACAATAATCGCCTAATTGGACCATGTATTCTTCCACACAGGCTGAATGGAGTGACATATCTACAATTTTTAATCAAGCATTTACCAGGGCTGTTGAATAATGGAGGCAATATTCCAAGAGGAATGTACTTCCAACATGATGGAGCTCCGGCACATTTAACCCGTGAAATTGTAGCGCATTCGAATGAAGTTTATCCAAATCATCAGTTTGGTAGAGGGGGACCTCTTAACTGGCCTGCAAGATCCCCAGATCTTACATGCTTTGATTATTTTCTCTGGGGGCACTTAAAAAATGAAGTTTACTCTGAAGAAATAATAGACAGGAAGCATCTGATTAATCGTATTAAAGCTGCAGGTGAAGCAATACGCAATCGACCGGAAATTTTGAAGAAAGCTGTAGCTCATTTGATCACAAGAGCTAGAAAATATTTACAAGAGAGAGGGGCTATTTTCGAAAACAAGTTATAATTTTTTCGCTTATTTGTTGTCAATTTTTTGAGATACATTTTATATTTTTATTATTAAGTCTATTTTATAATAGTCCAAGTAAATATTCAATGTTAATTCGAGTTTTCGGTAAAATTAAGTTTTGCAAAAAATATTTGATGTAGCCCCTACATTTATGTATTGGATGGAATAAGATGCAGCACAATACCTAAGTCATATTACTGAAAATTTCAATCGATTCAATATGAAACGCATTATTCGGAGATTCACGGTTCTGTGTTTACTATAAATTGAAAATTCCTAATATTCAATGGTTCATAAAATGATGGAGCGAAACCCGCCATTGATCCCAATAGGCTTATTTGAAAGAGTTTTATTGTAGATTCTGAAGAGAATTTCGCTTTTTAAAAATTGGACGTACAGGGTGTTTTACAAGATGTGGGATAAATAATGTAATTTGCTCAGTCCAGACCTGTGCTATCGATAAGTCATTATGGGCAAATATTTGGCATCAGCCTATACTAATTCAGTCAAGTTTTCGTGAAGATCTATACAGGCATTCAAGAGATATGCCGATTGAAAGTTTATGATAAAATACATAAAACATCCTGTATCGAATGTAGTTAAGACATATTTCGAGCAGTGATTCAGACTCACCAAAATGTCCTGTATCTGCCCTGAAAGCATATACAATCATTCTTGAAACACCCTGTATATGTAATGAACCGTTTTTTCCTAGAAATTCCAGAGCATTAAAAACTGGAAAAAACTTAAATCGGAAATCTTATCACTACAAACATCAACTTTATGCACTCTGACAGGAAACACAGGAAAATATGGACTAATATTCAGTTAATCAAGATATCTTCAAATTTAAATTCTTTATTTCAGGTGATTGCAGATAGAAAAAAAATTATTGAAAATACAGAAGGAATGCCCGAGCTCAGTGAAGAGGACAAACTTATTGGTAAGAAGCGCAGACTAGCATTCCTAGACTTACTCCTACAACAGAATATGGGAGAGAATAAATGGACGGATGAAGAATTGAGAGAGGAAGTGGATACATTCATGTTTGCAGTAAGTCAGTACTTAATTCAAAAAAAAAAAATTAAATAGTTATCGAATATAATGAGAAAATATAGATCATATATATCTTGTATGTGCCAACACGACGTGTATATTGTGCAGCAATAGTGGATTTCAAAGGTGAGTTTTTCAGTCGGTTTCATTTTCAATATTCGAAAAAATGTTCAAAATTCATATTATCGTATTTGTTATTTATTTCAACCTAATTGATCATTTGTTTGGGAGGTTCGAAAAATTAATATGTGAATAAAAGTGCGCTCAATAGAATCAAAAAAGTTAGTAAAGGGTATTTCAATAAGAGCGCAAGATTTGAATCGTGCGGCATGTTTAAGAGTCATAATGTTACATGATTATGACGTGATAGATCGAAAGTTGACAGATGGGAGTTAGTAAACATGGAGCATTACACGGAAGAACAACGCGTCCTGATTGTCAAAAATTACTAGAAAAATGATTAAAGTTTAATTGCCACTATTCGTAAAGAAATTGTGCCAAATTAATCTATTGTGAAAAGAATAATCGCAAAATTCGAAAGTACTGGTTCGGTTAGTGATGTGAAACATACGATACAAGCTCGTAGAGGTCGTTCAGAACAAAACATCACGGCAGTTCGCGAGAGTGTGACAGAAAGGCCAGAGACGTCTATTAGCCATCGAACACAAGAATTGGATATTTTAACAGGCAGTCTTCAGCGAATTCTCACTAAAGATTTACAAATACATGCCTACACGAGTTTGCTCCTTGGTCGTATCATTTCCCGATTTGGTGACCAGAATTGGCCTCCACGCTCTTGCGATTTAACGCCTTCAGTTTATGCCAATAACCCTGCAACCATCGAAGCACTGAAAGCCGAAATTAGACGCTGTATCAATGAAATACCACCACATGTATTCAATAACGTTATTGAAAATTTCTTAAAGAGAGTACGCATATGCCAGCAAAGCCGTGGAAGCCATTTACAAAATATTTTGTTTCATACATAATTCTCAAATGTATATTTTCTAAATCAATAAATATTTCAATACTTTGCTACAGAAAACCATGTTTTATGGAACACCGAAATCTTGCGCTCTTATTGAAACACCCTTTATAAATAATAATTTCGAAACAAAAATTTTAAATTCTCTCATCAATAAAAAAACGAATTCTAAAACAAATACACCGAAATTGAAAATAATAAATAATAATGAAAATTTTGTTGAAGTGATATTTTGTGGACCAATTTCAAAGAAGATTGCTCAAATAGCTTCAACAAGCAATATTAATATAGATTTCACAACTTCCTATAAACTTTCAGAACTTTTTTAAATGCTAAAGATAACAATAACCGGCTTAGTAATTCAGAAGTTAATCAAGCTGTCATGATTGCTGTTACTTAAATGTGAGGCAAACTAAAAATTTTCAGAAAACATCTAGCATCATTTAAGCATGGCAAGACAGAGATAGAATTAGCTATTAATTTAAAAATTCCACACCTGGAAATAAGCTCTAGAAACTAGACCTATTGAAATCAAGAGAAGTTTACACAAAATAACATTAATGCAGCATTAAAACTATTAAGCGTGCAGATTCCACGCTATTCGAGGTATGTCTACAGCAAATAGTAGATGAGACAGTGGGAGATCGACCTTCACCGATCTGATAACCAGATGAGACGTATTTTTTATCAAATATATTTTATGAACAAATATGCCTATAATTACTTGCCTATCCAGAAGTGGTCAAGGCTATTTTTAATTGAATTAACTTTAATCGATTTTTTCAATCACTTTCATTCTATTGATAACCAAATGAATTTTATTTTACTGATAGTTTTTAACACACAGAATATGTCTAGGTAGGCTTGCCTACTCATTTCTGTGTATGTCTACCTGGCAAGCAGATGTGAACAGGTAAATCAATATAGGTGACTCCATGGATATGGTAACTAATCGAAAGTTATATCAAATTTTAGATTATTTTATTACAAAATCAGTCACATATATTTGCCTGCAAAAAATCGTATTTAAAGTACTATTGCCAAGCTAAAAACTTCCAGAGTTTTAGCCACTTGATAGGTGCGAGAGAAAACGTAGAGCGTCCGAGGTCCGTGTGGTAGAACAGGACATAACATAACAGCTGCACGCTACCTGACCGTTGAATGTATCCGAGTGCGCATGCTCGTGTATAGTCGAAAATCATTTATTAGTGACAACACGTGCTAAATAATATTAATTTTGATTTTAAAAATGAGTAAAAAGTGTTTTTTTGTGTGGTCAGAAAAAAGAAATTATTGACTTTAATGAACATTCATTTAAAACATGCCATTTAAAATTGGTTTTCCGTAAAAAACAAAGCTTTAACTATGGAGATATTCAATTAAGCAAAGAGTCGTCGGATTTAGTTGGTTATCATTAACTTTGTTACAACAAAGTTACAGTAATAAAAAAAAATATACAGAAGAGTTCGAAAATTTTGTAAAAAATTTTTTTAGAATCTGATAATCAGTATTCAACTCCCGATGATTCTGATAATGAATAATTAAAATAACAATAAATATTTTAATTTATTTTTTTTATGTATTTTTTATGCTTTGTAATAAACGGTTTTGACAACATAAATGTATTAATTTTTTTATATATTGATTAATTTTTTTAATTTTTTATAATAATATTTTAAAAGTACAACTATTTATTTCCCGCTTTACTGCATTTATTCAATTTTTTTAATTTATTTAATTTAAAATAATAAATGAATTATTCTGTATTTTATTTTGAAAAAAAATTCTGTATTTTATTTTTTTCAAATTTTACAATTTAGCTTTAAAATGATAAAAATTCTTGTTGAATTAGTCTTTATTTTTATTTATTGATATAATAATATATTAACTTATTTATTTTTCATTATTGCATAGCTGTAAGTATGTTTAGTGTGAAATAATAAAAAAATTGGGATCGAAATTAGTTATAATAAATTGTAGTTCAAACTCACTGACAAGTGTAAGTAAATGCTGACTCTGTCACTCACATATACACGAGCATGCGCACTCGGATACATTCAGCGGTCAGTAGCGTGCAGCTGTTATGTTGTGTCCTGTTCTACCACACGGACCTCGGACGCTCTACTTTCTCTCTCGCCCCTATCAAGTGGCTGAAACTCTGAAAGTTTTCAGCTTGGCAATAGTACTTTAAATACGATTTTTTGCAGGCAAGTATATGTGACTGATTTTGTAATAAAATAATCTAAAATTTGATATAACTTTCGATTAGTTAGCCGATCGATGGAGTCACCTATATTGACTTACCTGTTCACATCTGCTTGCCAGGTAGCCATACATAAAAATGAATAGGCAAGCCTACCTAGGCGTATTCTGTGTGTTAAAATCTATCAGTAAAATAAAAATCATTTGGTTATCAATAGAATGAAAGTGATGAAAAAAATCGATTAGAGTTAATTTAATTAAAAATAGCCTTGAGCACTTTTGGATAGGCAAGTAATTATAGGCATATTTGTTCATAAAATATATTTGACAAAAAATACGTCTCATCTGGTTATCAGATCGGTGAAGGTCGATCTCCCACCGGCTCTTAGACTAAAATAAAGCCTTCAAAATGCAATTTATGTTACACTAGTTATATATTATATAGTTATAGTCCATCTAGAAAGTATCTGGAATTGATTATTTTTCATAATTTTACTATAATTCTTTTCTGTAACATTCTGAGACAAGAGTAATGTATGAAATGGGTTGTGCAGATAGTCGATTATGGCCAAAGGTGTATGGCAACACTATTTGTCAAATATTGTTGATTGTCAACAGGTATACAATTTATGAAATAATGTCGCAACTAGAAAGAAAAATAGGTAGAATATTTGTATGGAAAAGGTTTTCGAAACCTTAAAAATGACTGAATTGGTAAAAAGTGCTGTATATGAGACAATAAAGGGGATGCAAAATGGCATGGATATGAAGCATAGACCAGTTTCAGGAAGACCACTTAAGATTAAAGGAAATAATTTAAACGCTTTACTGGCCTCAGGACGACACAATCCGCGACTGGTATTTCGCAAATTGGCTAACAGATTTGGAAATCAACGAAATATAAAAGCATGTCCAGACACCGTCCGTATGTCACTGAAAAGAGAAGACTACATATGTACAGGGAAACCAAAAAAATCTCTATAATCATACTTCTACAAAAGTAACGAAGGATAGAATTTTGTCAACGTTTTCAAGAAGATAGTTTCAATAATGTCTTTATATCTGATGAAAGTTATTTCCAACTTGGTGGAAATCACTTAAAAATCCTATAAAAACAACTTGTTATCGTTCAAATTTCCAAATTTCCAAATTTCTTACCAATATAATGCTTTGGGCAGCAATATCTCAGCGTGGTGCTATGCTTCCCTGTATAGTTGATGGTACCATTAATAGTGAAATGTATTGTGGTATTCTAAACGATTTTTTCTTTGAAACGGCGCATGATTTATATCCAGAGGGGTCAGCAGGATAATCCAAGATGCCATCCATCGGCCTCTACTTAAGCTTGAAAGCAAGAACAACATTTAATGGCCAGCAGCTTCACTAGATCTTAGTCCCATTGAAAAGATATGGGGACTAATGAAGATTGAAGTTGAACGAGCAGCGCCACGAAATGAAGATGATTTAATTCAGACAGTTTTACAGTCCTGGACTACCATCCGAATATTATGGAGGTGATCTAGTTTCGGGTGTACCTCGACGTTTAGTCAAGTGTTTACAGTTAAATGGAGTTTGTGTAGGTAAATAAGATGAAATTTGAATATCAAAACAAATTGATATTTCTTCTATCAAGTAAAAAGCCTTTCTATTTTATTTTAAATAAGATGAATATTTTGTTATAATTTTCTAATTCAAGAAATGAGAATATATACATTTAAGCTTTGTCTTTTCTGGATACTTTCTAGACGGACTATAGTAAAACTACGAAACTTGAATCAACTGTATTCTTTAAAATGGAATAGTGATAAGGAACAAAGTGATATCGTTTTCGTTCCATTTTTCAAATAAAGTTTCGTAACGAAACTTCTCCATCCAAGATTTACATTACATCAAGTGTTTCTCTTGATGTGATTCCTATTGAACATGTTTGGGATAGGATTGATTGGAGGCTGTTGATTTTGGAACAACATTCTGCAAATGATAGCAGTCCTTTCACATCAAAGTTCGGGTAGCCTGAAATGAGCTACTCCAAGAAGGTATAAACTACCTTATCAGAAGTCTAGGCTTATCAATAGCTTCATAAGAAATCGCAGATGGTCAACGTTTTATCGAAATAGTTTTTCAGTAAGTTATCTAATGAACCCCAATTCTAATAATTTAGTGAGTCCGGGAAGCTGCAAACGTGTACCAAAATGATTTAAATCTGATGAAGCGATATGAGTGTTCACCTTGCTTTGTGAATCGGTAAATAAAGAAACGCTGACCACTTCGGTTTCGGCTTCCTACCTTGATCCACGACCGCAGGAATCTCGTGGCTGCTTTACAGCATGAGAATATACAGCCAACAATGGATAATAAAAGACCGTTCAGTATCAGCGAGGAGAAGTCGGTCCCGTAGCTAACCTCCTGGATTCCCGTTGAACTTCGCACAATACACGTGGTTTAAACAATGTCTGGAAATAGGTCTTGCACCGCCCGTAAATTATAGTCGTTAGATCCTCCGTAACTTCGTTCATTAATTATAGTTTCACATTCAGAACAGGGTCAAATCCGATTTTCATTATAACGATCACGGGAGAGGCTCTTTTTCTCCCCTCCACTTCTGGGGAAATATTACTTCATCATCACTATTTCAAGATAATTGCTTTCGAGATCCTAACAACAAGGAACGGTGGTAATCCTATTAATTTCGTTCGTTCAGAAATTATACGATACCCGGCAATTTGTCATTCTGATCACAATGGACCTCGTCAGAGGGTTCATCTGGGAGTTTTCTTAGCCGTGGCTTGAACGGGCTGAAGTTGATGAATCGAGTTCGATATCGCGAGAGCGGCATGGTCATTTCGATCTGATAGTACGATCGAGGACTATTTTGATAGTTAATTGGAGTTGTCGGAAACAGGTTGGTTATTGCTACAGAGTCATGCTTTGACTTCAGATCGTTCATTAGATGATGACGGAGCAAAATTTAACGCTAGAAATTCATGAAATCAGCGGAAAGCAACGCCATTTCACAATAAGAGCACTCGAAATAAAAAAAGGGTTTACCAATAACCATTTTGATATTGAAGAAAACGATTATATTGCAAGAGAAATCAATGAATGTTTACTTCATTGTAAAGAGGAAGATATGGCATTAACAATGGGAAACGATATCAAATGTCCGCCACAGCTATGGTTGCAGCACCATATCCTTTTCCTGAAATGAAAAGGATCAATTCGCACATTTGCGGCTGCATGTCTTCGATAACTTTACGAATTCCATTTTTGAGGTGTTGAATCGATTCAGTTGCATTGGCATAGACGTCGTCTTTCACGTGGCCCAACAAAAAAGGGTGTTAAATCACAAGATCACGGTGGACTTTTGTGATTATACCTTCGATAAATAACAGGGCAATAATTTTTCTTCAGTCTTGTTGAAAATGAACCTCGTCCACATCAATATCTTCCAGTTTCGGCCATAACAAATCATTAATCATAGCTCGGTAGCGCCATCAAATCCACCGTATCCATTGCACCAGCCTCTTTTTCGAATAAGTAAGGTCCAACTACACCGCCAGCCCAAAAACCGCACCAAGCAGAGACACGTTGAGAATGAAGAGACTTTTCAACAACCATTCTTGGATTTTCCAAGTCCCAAATGCGACAATTCTGCTTATTGACGTAGCCAATGAGGTGAAAATGGGCCTCATCACTGAAGATGATGTTTCAATGAAAATCCGGATCATTTGGATGCATTTCAGGGATCCAATTAGCGAAGATACGACATTGCTAGTGATCGACCGGATTGAGTTCTTGTATTAACTGAACATTGAAACCCTTAAAACATGAGTCTTTATGCAAAATACGGTATCAAAATACATGTCGTTTGCGAAATGCCTGATTCTAAAGATCGACGAGGAATCGTACAAACCGACAAACCTGGTTTTTCGTCAACACTACGTGCTACAGCAGCAATATTCTCAGTTTCTCTTATGCCACGCACACTATTCCGATTCTTCACATTACCAACAGCTCAAATTTTTCACTAGTTTCAATATTGTCGGCCGAGAAGATGTTTTAGTTTTGTGAACTGTGACTACAAAATTTTTATCATTTATCTTTTAGTGAGTTTTGAAAATTTCAATACATTGTTGAAGCGTGTATCTTTCATTTTTAGTAATGACGTAGTTTTAACTTGTCAAATGTCAGAAGATGACAGCAGATGACATCTGACGAGATAGCGGGCTATTCAAAGTGAAACCTCTTATTCAAAAACCTTTAGAATAAAATTCAATAAATTTCATCAAAATTAATAAATGACGACATTGTCAGATTCAAGATACATCCTGTCGAGGAAGATTTCATCGTGAAATCCCGCTTTGAGGATATAACCAAATTTGAACGTCATCGGTCAATTAGTTTACTTATGATAATCTAATTTGTCAGTATAATCCAATCGCGTTTAGGTTTTTTACAGTAGATTAAAATATCAAACAAAGAATTCATCTCTAATTTCGCGATAAGGCCTGGAAAATTTGGCCCAATAGCCGACTTAAATCCACGTACAATATTGCTTTCGACTTGGTCGACGTGAATGGTCGACTTGGTCGACATTCATGTTCTCATCAAGCATCAACAATTCTTTACGTCTATTGAAACAAGTGCTATTCCAAACAGCAATAGTACCACCTGTGAATGAATGAACTTTTTGTACCGATCTACGATTTCTTGATACCAGAGAAAAAATACAAAAAATGAAATGAAATATAAGGAAGCATTAATTAACAAGGAGTTTGACCAACACACAGCAATCTAATTTGAAAAGAATGACTGGAAGTCGAGAAAAAAAACCTAATTCAATAACAGGCTCTTGGAATACCCACCGACAATGTTCAATGTTTCATCCTTTCTTGTATGGATTATTAGTGTTGAAGCATTTAAATGGAGAAACAGCGTTAAGGAACAGCATACATACAATTGACATATGCTTTCCTTCCTCTGATTTCAAAGGAATGTTTGACTATGTAAGATACTGACTCATATATACCAGAATATTCCTACAGTACAGTTGATGTAGATCCAGTGTCTCTTGTTTAGCAAAGAAGAGATATGAAAAGTACATAGGTTTGTTGGCAGTTACTTTGGAACTTTGGATAATTTCAAGATACTTCCGTTTCGTCCCTCTCATCCCATTCTTGAGCTTATGATACCATACCGCAGTATGGACTCGACCAAGACACAATATTAAATCTTCAGATATTTTTTGTGAAGAAAGCTTCTTAATACCTTAATCTAGAGGAATGACATTGAATTTTACTTATAAGCGACTGGACATGTATAGTAAATCACATTTTAAGAATGAATCAAGAACCACTCCCAGGTAAGACGCCGAAAGGGCAAAAGGATTCGCATCCATCATTATGGATCAATTTTTCGGTATTAAATAAACAGTATATGAAGCTATTTAAGTTTCTCTCCTACGAAGAAAGATCGTATCGTCCCCAAATGATAAAATTGAAGCAACGGTATTGAGGGTTAGAAAATCATTTAGAAGAGTACTGAAAAGCATAGGCCCCCGAACCGTTCCTTGCGGAACAACGTGGGAAACTGTTCAGATACCGTTTATCTCAAGGTTCATAAGAACTTGTTTCCTATAAGTCAAATAGATTCGAAATCATTTCGAAACATTTTCTGTTATAATTTTTGTTCTCAATTTTTCTAGAATAATTTAATGGTCTACTGGGTAAGGTGCGCTGTTTAGGGTTTGCATCTTGAAGTAGTGAGGAAACACTTTTTTCATTCGTGTTTGGACACGAATGACAAAACACGTTGGGTCGATTTGCGCTTGAACAAGGCTGAAAAATATCAGAAACTCATTTCCAAAATGGTGGAATCTTCTGTCCAAACTGTTACAAATGTGGAAAATTCAATAGAAATGAAATGCCCTCAGCAATTTGTGAATCCATTTGTTCATGAAAACTGGATTGCTGTTTGATAAAAAAACACGTTCATATTCTTGTCTCATGAACAGACCTGAGAACATTGCTCTTGTAGCCCAGAATGTGACTGAACATTTCTTGCACTTCTCTGTGGAAAATTTTGCATAAAAGCCTCGGTATGAAGGCTTACAATGTTCAAGTACTGCAAAAAGTGAAGCTTCTTAACCATCCTATGCGTTTCCACTTCGCTCAATGGGCTAAGGATCGCATGGCCGAAGATGAGCATTTTCCAAGAAAAACCATATTTAGCGGTGAAGCGCATTTTCTCTTCGGGGTACTATTTTTTGTGGAAATCCATCAAGGATAAGTGGCACGGTAAACATCTAGAAACAATTAATGCGTTGAAATACGTAATCGAAGTTGCCATTCATGAGATTAAGACCTAAAGAGTCGACAATTTACAGGAACATTGAGCTTATTGGATAGGGGTACTGTCAACAGTCGTTTGAACCATATTGTTTTCCATTCGTAAATGTGAAGGTGTATCCTAATAAACTCAAAACTTTCAGAAAAAATGTATTAGTTTCTTATTTATAGCCGATAAATGACATACACCTCATATACAATCACAATCGCGTTTAAAGCAAAGAGATAACATCTCTATGATCCGAAGTCCTAAGTAAGAGGACCAAACTCGAAATTTTCTGAGACTTGTGTAGATATCGAATTCAATTGGACACTTTTTTCAACTTTGTCCCCTCAAATATTTTATATCAGCGATTTTTGGGAAACGGTTTATTTCGTTGAGTTGGAAAAATCTCAGTTTTCATAATACCCTGCATATGTAGCACTCGCGGAAATATTATAAATATTGATTCTTTCGTCAAAATCACTATCCTTCTTCTTCTTCTAAGAGGCTCATTGACTGTTTTTGATATGTGTATCAAATACCAAAACCTTCGAAATAATTACAGAGAATCAGTGCAGAAAACATGGAAATTATTCAAGTTGTTATTGTGAAAAACATCAAGAGTTCAATTCCACAGGTTCATATCGCAAAAACTAAACCGGAGTCAGAGAAGGGCTATTTATTCTTTATATGAAACCATTGCTACGTCCGTGCTCATGAAAATAAATGAACCACATCTCTATTTCCTCTGATTTATTGTGGTCGTTTTCGCGGTCCCATATATCACTTCGTATTTGTTACAGTTGGTCGTGAAATCTTCGTCAGATGTCGTTATACACACTGTTTCTTATCACGTAGGTTGCGCTTGAGCCGAACTTCTCCAAGTTCAATATGTTCAATATGGATTCAAAATAAATTCTGCGCATCTCTTTCATTTTTTCGAATATGTGTCAAGTGCAAGAAAAGTCTTTTATTCCCAAAATATTATGACTTTAAACACGAATCACCATATTCCTACATTTAATTTTAATTTATTACCTGAATCCCACGTATCTGAAGGAGATATAAAATAAATATGAAATATTTTCTCCAAATTCCAATCAGAAATCTGAATATTATTAAACTACCGATTCCATTTAAAAGCAAAAAAACACACTCGATCTTAAGTTCATTACGTACGCGAAACAATACAGGGTTTTTCGAAGGTGATTCTTTTCTTTAACGGAAGGTATAACTCTTGCAAATAAACTTGAGAAAGATCAGCCAGGACGCGGCAAAAAAGAAAAGACAAAAGTTTTATGTATAGTTTTCAATGACAAAGTTAGCATTCCTCTCAAAATACGAATGACAAACTCGAAATAACCACTACTTCAAAATGCAAACGCTAGATGGCCCATCTTTCACAGGACTTGCGCGGAAGAATCATAATGAGGTACCAGATGAAGATGCTCTGTGAGTAGCAACAAATATTCATGAATTTTGATAACAAGTTTGGATTATCTCCAAGCACTAGGAAATATGAGACAGAACACACTGCATATATCAAATATTTCAAATCAAATATGGCAACCATGAAGTGTTGCCCTCTGACCTTCACTATTTGGAAGAAGCTTATGGTATTTCCATTTGTTAGTGGGAAAATGACCAGGAGGAATTCTACATTTTTTTATATGCCAGGTGTCTTTTTGTTTAACCCTTTTTCAATAAAGGTGCTTCTAGGAGAAGTTGAACATTAATAGTTAAACTGAGTCTGTTTTAAATATTTGATAGATTCGGTCTTTACTTGGTGGAAACTCATTTTAATTAAAAAAATGTATATGAGACAGTAATGTATTTCCACAAAAATATTTGTACTACTACAAAAATTATTTCACCACGATGTGGCTTCTTCAGGTATTACATTGTACTGTCTCATATACATTTTTTTAATGAGTCTGTTTTGTTCGTAATAGAAACCCAGCATAATTTCTGCTTATAATTACTGCTAATGGATAAACATTCTAATGAAATATACAACCTGTGAAAGAATAAATTTGGTAGAAATGAATTGTTTAGTATATTCTCATTGAGACTCCTGATTTGACTTAATATCCCAATTTAAATTCTGGCACAATAACTCTCAGAATAATATATTTTCTCATGTTATTCAACCCGATAAAATCATATACAAACATAATAAATAACGGGATCCTAAAAAACTCATTCTAATCGCCATATCTTTCCGAAGGAACAGGGAAAAACAACGCTGGAAAGAATATCCACAATAGTGTAAAAAATTTTATTTGAGTAACTCCCGTTTTATTCGGTCGAATCACCGTATCCCGTTCTTCCACGTCCACAAGAAGCTCGTCCATAAATCTTCGACAAGGGGAAAGTTCAAATTCATAGATTCAATCCCGCGCAACAGAAAAAGCCACGAGCTACAACCTGATTCAATTCCCTCACTCTATCCTAAATTTGTATCTGTCTCTTGAAGTTGTGAAGTCAATTCCTGTCAGGCTTTGTTTCGAGTAAATTGATTCAAGTTTGAAACCGCGTCTGTGAAAAAATGTATGATTCAATCTATACAGCGAGAGGCGGGCGCTTTTCGTATACTTTTTTACGGTCAATAAAATGTGTTGCTTCATCGGTCCAATTAAAATCTGCAATTAAGTGGGTTTGTGGATTCGAAATGAGAATTTCGTGGAATCGGAAAAATTGGAATAGTTGGTCGGAAGATTGTTTGTTAGAAAACGACATAGATGATCGAAAATGAAGCGCGATCTTCTGTCCTTTAACTTCACTCAATCCAGTATGACACGTTGTGTCAAAACGTACTGAAAATTGGTTGGTGGAACATAAAATATGGGGAACCAACGAAAAAGTCAATCATGAAAACATTTTTGAAGCGCATTATCAGATATCGACTTCGCTACTCGCCGCTAATTATTTTATAAGGGGTAGATCATTTAAACTTCACATATTTGATCGGCTATAAGTAAAAACTAATGAAAATTTTTCCGACGTGTTTGGTTTATTAGAAAAGTTAAACTTTGACATTTACGAATAAACAACAATACCATTCAAATGATTGCCACAATAAGCTACGGTATCCCATACGATCAACCGAATTTTCCAGTACATCGTCTATTGTTTTGAGCTCAACCTCTTGAATGGCATATTAGATTTCGTGTTTGAAGGCATTAATCGTTTCTCGATGGTTAGCGTAACACTTATCCTTAACGGATCCCAACAAAAAATAGTCCTCCGAGGTGAAAATCGGCTTCATCGCTTAGAATGCTGTTTCTGGGAAAAATTTAACTTTGTGAACCTTCATGTCCAGGTCTTTATGCAAAATTCTCCTCACACAAGTGCGAGAAATGTTTGTTCTTGAGCACGATGATCAGTTGATGTTGATGGATTCTGGGCTACAACAGCCATGTTTTCAGGTATGAAAGAACGTGGACGGGTTGTTTTATCAAATAAAGATCAACTTTTTATGAACAAATTGATCCATAAATTGCCGTGAGAGCATTTCATTTCTATTGAATTTTCCACGTAAATTTCTAACAGTTTGTATAGAAGATTCACCACTTTGGCAATGAGGTCTTAATATTTCCCAGTTCTTCAAATAACTTTCGATAGGGATAACTGTGATTTGACTGAAGGTAAAAGCCATGTTGTTTTGACATTTCTGTTCAGTAATCATGGACAAATTATCATGGAAAGACTCACGCCACAACAACGTTTACAAATTGTTGGAATTTATTTTCGAAATCAGTGTTCTATTCGCCAAACTTATAGAGCACTTCGTGAAATTTATGGTTTACATAATCGTCCATCAGACCAGCTTATTCGTAGAACTGTCGAGATATTTCAGACAACATTTTCTCTACTCGATGCAACAACAGCAACAAGACAAAGAACTGTACGTACAGAAGAAAATATCGCTGCTGTAAGACATAGTGTTAATGATGATCCAGATTTGTCCATTCGTCGACGTTCACAACAAGTTGGACTCTGTGCCTCCACCACATGGAAATATTTTGAGTAAAGATCTCTACACCCATACAAGATCCAACTGGTTCAAGAACTAAAGCCACTTGACCATAATAAGCGTCGTTTGTTTGCTGATTGGGTCCTAGAACAGCTTGAAGTTGATCCACTTTTTTATCGTAAAATTGTGTTTAGTCATGAAGCTCATTTCTGGTTGAACGGCTATGTAAATAAGCAAAATTGCCGTATATGGATTGAAAACAATCCTCAAGAAGTTCTGCAGGTTCCATTGCATCCTGAAAAATGCACTGTTACAATTGTACGGTCTACTTTACACGCTGGAGGCATCAACGATCCATATTTTTTTGAAAACGAAGCTGGAGCTAATATTACAGTGAATTGTGCTCGTTACAGATCGATAATCAATGATTATTTGTTTCAAAATTTGAATGGTATCGAACACATAAGTGTTTTGGTTCCATCAAGATGATGCTACACCTCATGCTGCTACCATAACAATTGATTTATTGAAAAAAAGATTTGGCGATAATATTATTTCGAGCAATGGTCCAATTAATTGGTCTCCAATATCATGCGACTCCACTGGATTATTTTCTTTGGGGTTATGTCAAGTCATTGGTTTATGCTGATAAACCAGAAAAAATACACGCTTTGGAAGCCAACATAACTCGAATTATTGATGGAATAATGCCTGAATTACTCGAACAATTGGTCCAAAATTGGTGTGGTCGAATGCGGTACCTCAGAGCTAGTCGTGGTGGACATATGCCGGAAATTATTTTTAAAACATAAATATCATGAAATTATCTTTCAAATAAAAAACAATTTGGCCTCAATCTTAATTTAAATGTGTTTTATTTCAATTTAGGGTTCTATCACACTAAAAAAACACCCGATAGATAATCTACACGCTACTATTTCGGTATTTTTAGTGTTCATACAAAATTTTTGAAAACATCCTTCAATTTCGTTTCAAATACTTACGTTATTCAAATGTTCCACAATTAGCATTCAGCTTTATCAAGAAAATTTCATGATGAAATCATAACGTGAAGCAGAAAACAAAACATCTGATCGCGGAAAAATATTTGCAGTAAAATAATGAATCAAGTTTTTAGAAATTTTCATATTTAAGTGCTATAAACTTGAAATATTTATACAGATGATTGTGACTGCAGTTTTGAAGTTTTATTTTTTCTTCAAGTTGAAATGAAGTAGTACTTGGAAACTGTAGTAATAGATATGTGCAGACGTTTCAGGATGTTAGTATTAAAACAAATGTACTCCTAAAATATTGTTTTAATTATAATTAATCACCAAATTATTCTGGCTGAAAGAGTTAAATGAATTTCTTTCGTACATGTTTAAATGTCGGGAAAAATTACAATATTCCAGCAACATAATATTTCATTATTATTCATTACTTATGTTTTCAATTCATTCCATTTATCTTCTCGAATTTTTCGCTTTTTTTTCATGTATTTGAATTTTTTATTTAAGTAAATTTGCAATCCCATATAATGTTTTCTTGACAGGTTGCTAGTTTTCATTGGAAACTCCATACTCTGTACGATATGGGATTTTATTCAGTAAATGATTATTAATGTATTTTTGTCTTTACAGGGTCACGATACGACAACTACAACCATATTGTTCAATCTATTCGCCCTAGGAAACTATCCAGAAATCCAGGTAAGCAGAAATTTTCCGAATGCAATAATAACCTTCCAATTTAAGTCAGATCTATTTCTGGTTATGAGTTCCAATGCATAAATTATCTCGTTCATTATAAATTGAGCCCGAGCAATTATATTCCCCACTGCCGTCCGCAATTTCCGATCCCAGTTCTTGCTATCGTCCATTTCGTAAGCGCCTTAAAGTTCTCGCATTTCCACTCTGTATCAAATCCAGCAATAATTCTCTCATAAGCTTGTTACTTCCAAACTCCCGACTCCGTAGAGCCTGCCTAATGAAAAAAATACCTACTCGCATTTTTCCCTTATGGGAAATACCTCTGGTTAAATTTGAGCTGCGTAAGCTGAAAAACTTGTTTCTTAAGTTGTTAACTTGGTAAGTTCTAAAATTTCATCTCAAAGAGGTCTCGGATGAATGCATTTGGAATTTTGTCTTGGATTATAATACGGAAAGGAATGTTCGTTAAAATGTAGTTCTTGGTTCATATTAATTTGAATGGTTCTCAGTTAATGAAGGTTTTCCACAAAATTGAGGGAAAAACAATATCCAGACTGTAATTAAATAATACACATATATATGATGATTCCTGTTCATTACAGCGAGCTTCTCACACGACGCGTTTCGTTTACATTGGTAACATACTGTATTTAAATGGTTTCTGTTTTAAGGAAGCAGTAATGGCGAATATCCGTCCTTAGTGGTTTTATGTTGGAAATTATTGATTCTAGGTATAACGTTTCTAATTTCACTGTCATTCTGCACTGTAGTGCATAATGACAAGGATAAGTTGAAACGAGACTATCTATGTCTGTCTGCAGGTCCGATTTATTCCCATGAAATTTCCGATCCAAGCCACTAAATACTCAACCGTCATTTCAGAGTAATCCCAGTACAAAAAATTTAAATATTCTCTTTCAGGACAAAGTACAAGAAGAATTAGACTCCATATTCCATGGGGAAGATAGGCCAATTTTACCTGAAGATATTGCCCAATTGTCGTACCTAGAGAGAGTGATAAAAGAAACTCTGAGAATGTACAGTGTTGTCCCATACATAATGAGGCTCCTCGAAGAAGATATAGAGCTCGGTAGGTAATATTCACGTATTTGCGACAGCCTTCAGCAAGAACTAGAAACATGCTGCTATACACTATGAAGAATGGTACATATTCCATTCGAATATATAATACTTCAAGGCCATTCAACATTCCCTTCACAATGTACAAAACTCCAAAATTTCTGATATAAAGAGTGCAGAAACGTTAGTACACATCTTCAAATTGAATTTTCTTATAATTATGACTCAGTTCCTAATTTCAAATCGATATGAAGTTCGTTAAATTCATCAACATCATCAGGATTTAATATAATGTCCAACGAATGCAATATAGCTGCCTACCTTTATTCATCTCACATAGAAACGTAATTGTTTTCATCAAACACTTGCGTCATCTATACACGCGAATACGCATTACTCTACACTACTTGAATGAGGGCACTTCCAGAGAGCACTCTCTTTCGTTTTAACGCGACAGATTAGATCGGCTAAAACCGCCTTCTCAACCTACATGATTTCATCAGATGCTGGTCATAGGGCAATGCTCAACGGAACATCTCACTGCACAATGAGTAGAACGAATAATTATAAATTTTTTCATTCACCATCTTTCACATCCAACAATAAGTATTTTTCATTAAATCATACCCAGCTGCACATATATGTGAAAAAAAGGGGGTCTGATTTATACCCTGTGAATGGAACATAAAGGGACTAGGAGGGTACATATGACAAATCAATAAGGGTTGAACTTCTGTCGTTCCCGTTGAGTATGATCTTGATACCAACTATGAAGTGATCATAGGTGACCATCAGGTAGGACTGGAAAGGTTAACTCAATTTCAGAAGAATCATCTCATCTAGCATACTAATGGGTTACTAAGGGAACAAAGATCAGAAATAGGCATGTATGGTCCCATATATTCATAAATAAGAAATTTCCATTGCCTCAGATGGTCAGACGGCACTGAAGCAACTGGAACAAGATTTTGAGTCAATGTTGAGGACCATCTCAGAACCACTGGCGGAATGCAACAAACTAGTCCTTTGAATATCCATATAGATTTAATCTGTAAGTCTTCTACAATTTTAATTTCAAAAAATTTATGCGAAAATCTTCTAGAATTAAATCAATTTTTTATAAGCACTGCTTATATTCAATAGATGTATAAAATCGAAACTCATTATGCAATATCAAATGGAATTAAAAAACCCAACAAATATAAAATGTCAATTAAGATTAATAAATAAATAAATGTGTGTTTGTTTCGTTCAAAGCATACATACTGAACTCTTCAGACAAGCGTACACATCCCTTCTTGTGACAAAATGTTTTGTTTTCTGATCTTATATTCATGAAAACTAAATCTTTCTCAAAAATATACAACATAATTTTAAAAACTTCTCAGAAACTAATTTATTTGATTAGTTTTCATGAATATAAGATCAGAAAACAAAACATTTTGTCACAAGCAGGGCTGTGTACGCTTGTCTGAAGAGTTCAGTACGCATGCTTAGAACTATCAATTAAATTAGTTTATGAGAAGTTCTTGAAATTATGTTGTTTATTTTTGAGAAAGATTTAGTTTTCATAAATATAAGATCAGAAAACAAAACATTTTGTCACAAGCAGAGCATTGCGTACACTTGTCTGAAGAGTTCAGTACGCATGCTTGGAACGAAACAAACAAACATTTATTTATGTATTGTATGATGACTTTCAATTATATACATCTATTGAATATAAGACATTAATTTAATTCTAAAAGTTTTTTTGAATGAAATTTTTTGAAATCAAACTTGTAGAAGACTAACAGATTAAATCTGTTTTAATATTCAAATTTTGTAATAATAGTTCTCATTATTTTACAACTCAATTATTCTCATTGAAATGCCTTGTTTACTATGTTACGATTTATGAGTACCATCAACCGTTTATCACATTTTACGTTATTCAAAAAAACTTCTATAATTAAAATTTCCTCATCTACCTACGCCCACCCTATCAATACTTATTTGAAGAACACTAATATCAAAGACCACACTTCTACATCCTATTCATCAAATGGGTGAGCCGGCAAACAAGTAAAGAAAAAATAATTGATTCTAGTGAAAACGGATAAAAGCCGATTGAGTCTGTTGTAGTGAGTACATTCGTTCCGGATCGCTTGCTTCGATAAAGCCAGAAGCGATGCACTATGGAAATGAGGTAATATATATTAGCATGCATAGATGGCAGTAATGTTTGCTAAAAACTCTGGCGTTTCTATGATCTATTCGTTGGGCATAAGAGCACTGCTCAGATTATAAAGCCACCAAGCTGAAAAACATCTACAATGTGGAGCTGTTTTTGAAGACCATTTGTGAATTAATAAAATTTTCTTTATTTAAAATTGATTTTAAATTGCTAATATCTCCAAATAACTGATCTATTTACCCTTTTGGACATTATAAAAGGACATATCTTTCATTAGGCAAATGTTCATTTTCTATACTATGTTACAAAATAAGTCTCTGATTCGGTTATACAGGAACACGAGAAAAGCCAAAAATCTAGGCAGTTTTATAGTGAAGTCCAGTTTAGATAACGCATAATTCGGTTACAGAGGGCAGAGTAATACCAGCAGGCGTATCAGTGGCCATTCACATTACCAATCTGCACAAAGATCCGGAGCAGTTCCCGGATCCATATCGCTTTGACCCGGATCGTTTCTTGCCGGAAAACATTGCAAAGAGAAACCCTTTCGCCCATATTCCATTTAGTGCAGGACCTAGAAATTGCCTCGGTGAGTATTCAACTGTATAATAATCGTTAGTACCATCTCTATGTTCCATACAGCCTAGTTATAAGACAACTATTTAGGGTTAGTTTTGAGTTTCGAATGTGAACATTTATTTCTTTGGGCTATATGGAACTCTTTCGGCTATTTGAAATAAGTGGAAAATCTGATATCAATTATATATAACATTTTCACGAAGAAACCTTAATATACTGAAAATTAGTTGAGAAACTTTGCACTACTCATGATATAATCCTAATGAAATTTTGTACAGATATTAAAGTCACATAATCTCTTCACCTGAATTTAGAGGTTCTTTATACATTTTAAGATATTTTGCTAAAGACTTCGGAACGATGCAAAACTTCATATAGTTAATAATAGCTGGAATTAATTCACCAGAACCTCTACAGATTTTAATCTGAATAAATCTCATGAAAATACTTAGAATTAAATTTTAAAACATGTCCTAAATACACTGTATCGCTTTATAGGCATATATATTATCATTACATGTGGTGGAAATCAACTAATAAAGAATCAAAAGAAATATAAAATAATGAACAAATTGTTTAGACATCACCTTATACAAATATATTTTTCGATTTGATGTTAAAGAATCACAATTCCCATCAGCAAAAAATGTTCAACATATAATTCAAAAAGGCCCTTTTTATTTTCTTTTTCTGAAGAATATAAGCACATTCGAACCCAAAATCTCTTCAATAAGGAGTTATTTGAATAAACAAAATAATCATTTAAAAATATATAAAAATACCTTTTTTAACACAACACATTTCTGCAACAACTAACCAATTTTGGGATGAGGATGGCTTATACGAAAATTAGGTTATATCACAGAAGTGTACAATCAAAGAAGATACGACTTAGACTCTGCATTAGATAACCACCACGTGTATGTGATGTAATTAAGAATTTCTCAATTATTAGAGTATATAAATTCAAAATTACTAAGAAGTATTTTCATATTACAGAATAAAAGCATCTGTAGAGATTCTGGTGAATTATTTCCAGCTATTATTCTGTAATATGCAAATAATTCTTCGTAGTAACTTTCAATTCATATACTTCATATACAGTTGAAGGCTTAAGTCCATTAAAGAATATATTTTCTCCTTTCGGTTCTGAAGTTAAAGTCGTATATATAAATTCTAGGAGCAAGTTTCGAAAATTATTATTTTTATGTAGTTGATTTTTTGCTCTGAATACTCAAAGACACCTGGACGAATTGATAGCGTCCTTTCACTAGAACTCGAAAAATCTGTGTTCGATCTTCTATTCTCAGTATGCATAAACTCACACACATATGGAATGAAATAAGGAATTACTTTGTTTTCTATCACTTTTTATTATAACTGATATACAGTGACTCGAGTTTCGTAGTGTTTACTACATTTTCAAACTGAACGAACAAATTAGATCTCAACTATTATATATGGGGATAGTTGAGATCTAATTTGTTCGTTCAGTTTGAAAATGTAGTAAACACTTCGAAACTCGAGTCACTGTATATCAGTTATAATAAAAAGTGATAGAAAACAAAGTAATTCCTTATTTCATTCCATTAAAATGAACTATCACAAAGTAACGGACTACTCCATCCAATATCACACACATATCTACACTGCTCAAAAACTGAAGTGGACGTTTGAGAGAAAACTGACCTGAATCCAATTTTCAGGATTGCTGTACATACCATGTGGAGAGGCGTTTGTTTCCGTATTAAAAACACAAAATTTAGTCCTCATGACATTGAATGGATTAATTACAAAAAACTATAAAAAACTCAGTTCTTGTAGGTGTAAGATCTTCTTTTTCTGGCTCGTATGAGCGATAATGTGCTATTGCAATCGATCTGGTGTTGTATAGAATCAGTTGTGGATTAATGTTCACGAGTTTAGAAGGCATTCAACTTGAACAATTAGTTTGTTGATTAAACAAAAGTTTAACTCAACAAGAAGTTGCTAACAGTCTATGGGTTTCGCAAAGTGTAGTTCGTAGAGCATGGAATCGCTATCGTTATAGTGCAAGTTCTGCATATACTCATGAAGGTGAAAGAGCAAGAGCTGCAACCGTTGCAAAAGATCGGCCAATACGGTTAACGGCATTAACAGCTCATTACGCAAGCCACCGAAAGGGTAGTTTCTGGTCAAACAATCTGTAATAGGTTACACAGTTCCAATTAGTTGGCATGAAGATCCACCAGGCACCTGCGATTGAGTAGGGAGCACCGTAAGTTATCGTTGGGTTCTTGCATATGAGAACTGGAACTCTCACATATGGAGATAACGAGATCAACGCTATAATAAACATTTCATGATGCCAACAAATCTTTTCGGTGGCGGTTCAGTGTGCATTTGGGGAGGCATTTGTCTTAAAGGAATCACAGATCTTATCAACCTCATTAATACAACCATGAAAGCAGTAAACTATCGTGATTTGATTGCAAAACCAATTATTGTTACCTTTGCGGGAGCCACTGGCGAAAATTTCACATGAATCGACGAAAATACTCATCCACATCGAGCAAAAATTATCAACGATCGCATATAAATGCATGGCATTAACCGAATGGATTGGCCCACTGTCCCTTCAGACTGAAATTGTATTGAAAATGTTTGGTCTGCAATGCTACAATAATGGCACTGCTTATCTGACCCACCGCATTCATTACAGTCGCCAATGCTTTGACGGACATTCGGATATTCAGAAAAATATTCCTCAAGCTTTTATTGACACAATGTCGAATAGAGTAAGGGCACTTCGATGAGCTGGAGAAGGCCGCACTCGATATTAAACCATGACTTCAAGGTGTTTCAACAGAAGGAACTTTTCTTTGGGCCTGGAGACTCCACTAGGTCAGAGTCATCATTTTATTTATGTCTCCATTATATCGTCACTCTAAAACAATCCTGCTTACAGACAGTTTAACCATATGTAGACACCTTCTTTCAAATGTCAGTATATAAACGAATCGCTATTTCATTTTCCTTCATATATTATTATATGTACCCAAATTATCCACTTCAATTTTTGAGCAATTTATTTTATTATTTTTCTTGTGCCATAAGAACAAACATTTGAACAATATTTTATTTTTTGCTTTCACAATTCATTATATCCGTTCATTTTCTTTCAGGTCAAAAATTCGCCATAAGGAATTCGAAGACATTGTTGGCCGCCATTTTGAGGAAATATAAAGTGAAATCCAAGCTGAAACCAGACGAAATTAAGTTCTATGGTGATCTCATACTCAAACCACAAGAAGGAATGTTCGTTTCTTTAGAACCAAGAAATTAGCCTTGAATTATTATTTAAATATAAGTTCCTTCGTAGTGATAAAACCGTTAAATAAAGATCTAGTCAAATAAATTTTCATTAATAAAAGCTTTTCATTCAATTTATGTACATCCCTCCTATGTGCGATTAATATAATATATATTGGATAGATTCTGCCTCCACTTAATAAAAATTTATTTACACTAAATAGTATATAAAAATCAATTTTCACAAACTTTTCATTGACGAGCAACAATTGTTTCACTGTAACTTGATCAACTTTTACATCTGAACTGGTTAAGTGTGAGATCTTATATTATATATGAGTAGGTAATGTAATGAATGTATTTTATTGAATAATTTTGAAAATGTAAATTGTCGTTTGAAATTCGCGGTTAAATTTTGTACCCCTGAGACTCTTTTGGATTAGGGAGAATTCTAAATATAATTTTAATAATTTGATGGAAGAAATTCAAATTTGCATTGATTATTCTCTAGTTTGTATTGATTATTCTCTATTATTAGTTTCTTATTCTCTTATTCTTTAGAATTTGATTTTGTTGTCATTAAAAATTATATCATATTATATAATTTTGAATGACACTTTATTGAAAAAAGTAAGAGAAATTACAAACTATAAATTAATCCATTGCTACTACGGTAAACCTGAATTGTGATACATGTTTACGAAAATTCAAATTTATTATTTAAGTTCTCCTATCGTCTAAGTATTGGTTTAGTGATCGTAATTATTTAACTCGCTTCAATTATTCCTGGTTATTCTGTTTTTGATTGATTGGATTCACCAGATGACTTAAATTTGATAAAATTAACTTTTTTTTATTTGCTGTTATCTAGTGATAATACTTTCTGATTGTTCTTTCGGTAACTTGATATTTGCTCGTTTCTGATGATTCTCTCTAATGCCATTGTATTCAGAAAGTGTTCACCAGAGCTTACATCTGTTCTCTATAAGATGTTCACTATGTCATACAGAGAATGAATTTTCCCTGATTCATGCAAGAGTGCAGGAGTGGAGCCTGCGTCAAAAAAGGGAGGGAAATGTTTTCCGTCAAATTACTGCCCAATGCTCAAGAGCGGTAATATCTATTTTGTCGAAAATCATTGAAGCAGTATCTAAAAGGTTAGATACCTAGAGAGCAAAGATCTCATCAGTGATAGACAATATGGTTTCGGCAAACACCGATCAACAGTTAAACTCTTTAGCTATGTGAAAATCTTTGAATCTCACCTACATAGATGCCAGCAAGTCGATTCCCTGAACGAAGATCTCAAAACGATAACCGAACGAGGCCAACAGAATATGTGCAATTCAATGGCTCGAAGACCCAAATAACAACTTTTCTCGAAGAACTCAGTTCGTGACTTCTGATTTGATGATCGAAAACCAGGTGCTTCAGCTAAGTGATCACATGCATTCTCTTGACGTTACTGTCAACTTTTTGGTCTGTTGGGAGGAACATGTGACTGACATTGCAAATAAGCTGGAATATTTTTCAGGACTAGGAAATATTTCACTGCAGATTAGGTTCTTCTACTGTCTAAAGCCCAGCTCAGACCATGGGTCGAATACTGCTCACATGTTTGGAACTCAGCACCCAAGCATCAGTTATAACTTTTGGATTCCATCCAGAAAAGATCGCAACGACTGATTGACTCTGCATCTATAACAGCCAGTTTGCAGTCATTGGAACATAAAAAGAGAGAGCTTGTTTTATAGATATCACAGTCGGTGCTCCACGCAACTGAAGTAAATGATGCAAACTACCGCTAGATTCGCACGCGGCATCCCTATGTAGTTGAATTAACAATTCCAGGAACCTCGCTTCCAACTGATATTTTCCTTCAGTGTATAATCTTCAACAGTTCAAGACGAGAGTAAACAGGACATAACTTTCCGCTCGGGCCAATAACTAAGTGACATACGTTTGCCTTTCCTAGGGCGGTTACACATAAAAAAATTACTGTTTGCGACATAAACCTTTTCTTTCAGTTTTGACCATCTACTTACCTTAATTTGATTGCACAAAATCATTTTAAACGTTGTTCAAGTAGATCCACAGTTACCATACATTTGACAACACTAGTAAAAACATTTCATTGGCTAAATATAACTATAACATTTCTTCAAATATGAACAAACACCGGATTAAATATCATTCAAAATTTTCATGATTATATCTGGAGTTGAAGAAGGTTATGCAGCTGGCATATTTCGCTAAAAATTGTCAATCAACGCTGCAACAGTTGGAGTAAGTACAGATAACTTCGTGACGACATCGTAAGATGATGATGAATCCGATTTAAGCTGCTTGACGTTCATTTAAGGTTTTCATCCCTACAACAGATCGAAAGTTCAAGAGGTGAAAAAATTCAGCTCATTCACTCCAATAATATGCATGCTGCGTGTTTGAGATGGGCAATTGTTTCTTGGTATTATTAGGTTTTCCAATAAGAAGTTTCACTTTGATATTGGGAAAAACATCGTCCTTATCAATACCTTTCTATTTCAGCCATAAAAATCATTAATCATAGCTCAGTAACGCAATCCATTCACCATAACAGTTTCACCAGCCTCATTTTCGAATGAGTAAGATCACACCGCTAAAGTCGCACCAAACAGTGACACGTTGAGGATGAAGAGGCTTTTCAAAAATCATTATTGGATTCTCAAAGCCCCAAATGCGTTAATTCTGCTTATTAACGGATCCTCCGGGCTGAAAACAGGCCTCATCACTGAAGATGATTTTTCGATGAAATTCCCGATCATTTTGATGCATTTACAGGACCCAATAAGCAAAGATACGACGTTGCTGGTCTTCGACTGACTTCTTGTGTTAACTGAACTTTAAGACCTAAGTCTTTATGCGAAAACAGGTGTCACGTCGTTTGCGGAATGCTTAATTCCAAATATATATTGATATAATTCCAAATATCAACAAGGAATCGACAAACCTGGGTTTTTGTCAACACTTCGGCCTAGAGCATCTATATTCTCAGTTGTTCTTGAACGACGCATAATATTTCGATTCTTCACACCGCTAACTTGTACCAACAGCTCAAATTTTTCCACCAGTTTCACTATAGCGGACCGATGAGGTGCTACACGACTACCCAAAAGTGCTTTAGTTTTGCGAACTGTGATTGCAGAATTTTCACCATTTTTGTTTCATTTTCAGTAATGGAGGAGTTTTTACTTGTCAAATGTCAAAAGATCACTGCTTCGAAAGTAACAGTAGCCCAAATAGCAGGCTATTCAAAATTACACCTCTTATTAGAAAACCCTATAAAACTTCGAACCGGAAAAAAAGTTCTTGAGATTCTCTCGGAAACATTAGTTTTCACATACACTTTTCTATCTTCAACGTATTTCCTGCATATTCACCAATCCCCTGAGATCTCCTTTTTTTTCGGAAGCTCCTACGATGATAAATCCATACATTATACCCAACTAATGGCCTAGAAATAGATTAGGACTGGCGTTTGTGGTGAGAGCCCCGCAAAAAAGAATTATTCTGAATTTCTATACTCGGCGGTAAACCGTCTGTGAAGTCGTAATCATTCCCATAAACCATAACGGCGAATAATGCCTTATTCTCTTCACCGGGATACGAAAGAACGCATTATAAGGCAATTCGCGGATAGGTATACGGAATTCGATCTGCTATACGTCTCCCCTATTGGTACGTGCCGATTCAGGCGACTTTCTCGCAATGTGCGTTCATTGCTTCAGAATAGGATGTCTTTGAACGCATGAAATGATGCTCTGACAGGGATATTTCTCCTGTAGATTTTTTTGTGAAGTTCGTCCGCTTCGAAGGATATTTTTTGCAAGTTGGTAACGTCTGTATCGATTCTTTCGTAATTGGTCCTCCGAGCAGGATAAATTATTTTATGATAGGTGATTCCAATTATTTACTTCCTTCTACTCATGATGTTGATAAATAGGATGGATTCATGACAGTTCAAATTGTTTAGAAAACATATTATCTTGTGAGTGATTTAACTGCTCATAGTTTATAAGGTTTCCATAAACTGTACTGTGAGAAAGTAAAATCCCTTAATATTACTTCTACAAGGACAAGGAAATGGAAATTTTGAGTCGATGACAATAAACTACAAATATTCCGAAAACGCATAATATTTCGACTCGAAAAGGAGACTTCAATCAATGACAATGTCATGTCGATTTATCAACTTTATACGCACAATCTGGAACAATCTATCTATCAGGTGCAGTTTTAGTAGCAGTTTATGGTCATTTGAAATAATGAAGCTGAGTTTATAATAAGTAATGAAATTTTATATTTTCAATAAATACTTATTCCAAATCACAGAATTATCCATTTATCATGAAATATTTCCATTCTTTTTAAGGATTTTTGAAAATATCGGGAGTTTTTTTAGAATTATAGAACTTCCGATAGGGATAACTGTGATTTGACAGAAGGTAGAAACCATGTTTTTTGACATTTCTATTCAGTAAGCATTGACAAATTATTACGGAAAGACTCACGCTGCAATAGCGTTTACAAATTGTTAAAATTCATTTTCAAAATCAGTGTTCTATTCGCCAAATTTTCTTTTCGTGAAATTTATGGTTTACATAATCGTCCATCAAAGCAGCTTATTCGTCGAACTATCGATTGATTTCGGACAACATTTTCTCTACTCGAGGCAACAACAACAACAAGACAAGGAACTGTACGTTCAGAAGAAAATATCGCGGCTGTAAGTCATAGTGTTAATGATGATCCACATTTGTCTATTCGTCGACGGCAAGTTTGACTCCACATGGAAAATTTTGCGTAAAGATCTTGGTGTTCACCCATACAAAATCCAACTGGTTCAAGAACTAAAGCCACTTGACCATAATAAGCGTCGTTTGTTTGCTCATTGGCCCCTAGAACAGCTTGAAGTTGATCCACTTTTTTATCATAAAATTGTCTTTAGTGATGAAGCTCATTTCTGGTTGAACGGCTATGTAAACAAGCAAACTTGCCGTAAATGGAGTGAAAACAATCCTCAAGAAGTTCTGCAGGTTCCATTGCATCCTGGAAAATGCACTGTATGGTGTGCCTTACACGCTGGATTCATCAACGGTCCATATTTCTTCAAAAATGATGCTGGAGCTAATGTTACAGTGAATGGTGCTTCTTACAGAACGATGATCAATGATTATTTATTTCAAAATTTGAATGGTATCGACCCAGATGTGTTTTGGTTCCAACAATATGGTGCTACACCTCATGCTGCTACTGTAACAAGTGATTTATTCAAAGAAAGATTTGGCGATATGTCCAATTAATTGGCCTCCAAGATCATGCGACCTAACTCCACTGGATTATTTTCTTTGGGATTATGTCAAGTCTTTGGTTTATGCTGATAAACCAGAAAGAATGACGCTTTGGAAGCCAACATAACTCGTGTTATTGATAAAATAAGGCCTGATTTATTCGAAAAAGTGGTCCAAAATTAGTCTGGTCGAATGCGGTTCCTCAGAGCTAGTCGTGGTGCACATATGCCGGAAATTATTTTTGAAACATAAATGTCATAAAATTATCTTTCAAATAAAAAAATAATTTGGCTCAAATCATAATTTAAATGTGTTTCATTTCAACTTAAAGTTCTATCAATCTACAAAAAACATCCGATATATATTACTCACGCATATAACACAAGAACTATTAGTAACCTCTCTATCACAATTCCTCTATTTACAAAAAGTCAAACACAGCAGCTCATATCCTACTTTGGGCCGCAATTAGCGAATAAAGTCCCTTTATATCTCGAGACCATGCAGAGCAGAAAAGGTATGAAAAAAGGTTCTTTTTCGATAGTCAATTCAATTGAAGCATTTGATATTTATTTGTACTATGTACTTGTGTATTTAAGGAAGCGTTGGTTATGCCCTGAAACGGGTGAAGAGTTATTACATATAATCATTTTATACTTTTTGCAGCTTAAAATTTGTAAATACAGGCATCTCTTCGAAATTATAGTACGCAGCAAAAACAACAAGAAATTATAAAAAGTTGCAACATGTGCTCATTGGGGACTCTTGAAACTATTCTGCACAAAAGCTTTCTTAATTTCTGAATCTTCATCAACCAAGCAATATACAGGCTACTCAAGTTTTCTGTGGCCAAATTACACAAGGTCAAATTCTACGGGCAATTTGTAACACAAAAGTACTTACAGAGTATATGGTCCAATTATCTTTTGTTGTAAAGTTATTCAAGATTTCACTATTTTGTAACGGTCCACAATTTTTTGCCTTTTGAATAAAAGAAAATAGTGTCAATATCGTTTATCCTACTGCTGGCGACCTCTGTTGATGAACTTGCTAAGCTAAATATTGATCAATACTGTTGGAGGAGAAAATCGTTTCTCTTTCTTTCACAGAATCTAAGATTGTTGTAGTGCGTCACCTTTATCACAGATGTCTCCAAGTATAATAGTTCTTTATTTCTTTACAAAATATTTCATTGAAGGTGATATCTCAAACTTTACAGAAACGTTTTATACGCTCCACAAATATATTAATATAGTGTTCTGCTTCTATATGAGAAAATCGTTATTTGTGTTTTGTGAGTTGATATGTCCAAATATAACTCCACTGACAAAAAACAAAAACTTGTAAACAAACAATTTTTGAGTTAATGGTATAAATTGAAAGCAACTCACAGAGTTACTGAGTATGCAGGGATGAACTGTTTTCATCAATAATGATTCATTCATATCAAAATTGTGCAGAGAAATATTCTCCTCAGAACACCTCAGAAATTCAAACTATTTATGTTTCAGGGTAGGTAAGATTTGAAAATTCAACTAGAAATATCAATCTTTTTCGAACGTTCAAGTTCGACACAAGTTCAATGGTTCCTGAGTTTTCTGATTCCAAATTGTAGAGAGAGAGAGAAGAAAACTTTATTGATTTCTCGAATCAATTGGCTATTGACCAAAGTCTTTCAGTCAGTACTATACATTCTAATGTGTAATATATGAAATGTAGTAGTTGCTGCACAGATGTTATTTTAGGGACATCAAATGTTCAAATATTGGGAGTGCTGGTAGTTTTGTCTTTTCTATTTCTCTATTGTAATAATGTATTAGCGGTTCCATGATGGTCCTGTTGTTCTGGTTCCCAATGAATTCCATGCTTAGCCTTGTGCTGGCACGGGGGTAAAAAAATGGTCACAGACAATATTCTCCAATTTACTGAATCTAAAAACGTTCACATTTATTCATTGATCTCATAAAACAAAACATAAACTCTCACCGTTGACCAAGCTAAGCTGATTTTTCTCACTATAAAATAGCAATTGAAATGAAAAAGGATTTCTGAAGGCTCAAAGCATGTTCCAATAAATCGAAAATTTGTCTTCTGATATTAATTCCAGGAGAAAACCAAAGTGGAAGAGTACGCCGAAGATGCGCCTAAAAAAATATCATGGATGCAGATAACATTCAAAATATAAAATGTTATATTCAAATCAGGCGCCTGGTTCGCAGGCAACCCAACAAACACGAATATTAAGAATATACAGAAGGTCTCTGCTCAGCCTATGCAATCTGGCTCCACTTCTTTTGTGTCGTATAGTATGATCTTAGATGGATTGTGTAGAGGATTTTTCGCATGTCTCAACTTCGTTATTTCTCTAAAGGAAGTTTTTCCGCTCTTTCTAGGTTGTTGTGCAGTTTTTGTTGCATTTGATAATATTATAAGGCCATATTCCAGCAGTGGTGTTCAGATCATTTTGTAAATAGCAGTGGATGTTTTGGTGTTGATACCTAGGTTTCTGAATGTGAGTGATCTGAGTGTCCGGCTCGTGTGATGGCTGCTTTTTTCTGGGTTTTTATGTGGTACTTGAAAGTCAGATTGTTTTCCATCAGTATTCCCAGATATCTGGTGTTTATTTTAGAGTGATAGAACTTTCGATAGGGATAACTGTGATCTGACAGAAGGTAGAAGCCATGTTGATTTGACATTTCTGTTCAGTAAGCATTGACAAATCATCATGGAAAGACTCACGCCGCAACAACAACATCCAACTGGTTCAAGAATTAAAGCAACTTGACCATAATGAGCGTGATTTGTTTGCTGATTGGGCCCTAGAGCAGCTTGAAGTTGATCCACTTCTTTATCGTAAAATTGTGTTTAGTGATGAAGCTCATTTCTGGTCCATACATTTCTTTAGAGTCCTACCATGGGTGATCAGTGGTGTATCCTCCGCAAATTTCAGGGAGTATGCTTCCTTCCCTTTGTGATGTTCTATTGGATAGTTGTAGCTATATATGTCCCAGCAGTATATGTTGTATAGTATTAGAGAGTTTGCTGAGCCCTGTGGAAGGCCTTGCAGGGATGAATGGATTTGAGAGTTGGTTCTTTACCCGTACTTGGCTGGCTATATTAGACAGAAATTGATCAATTATCTTGAGCAAATAAATGGGGCATTTCAGTTGGAATAATTTATAAATCGTACCAGCATGCCAGACACTGTCGAACGCTTTTTGAATAACCATGAAAAAGGCTACAGTTTTATCTCCTATTTTCTTATTGCTCTGTATATTTGTGGTAAGTATAGATAGGGGGTTAATGGTAGAGGTTTTACTTTTGAATTTTAATTGATATATATGAATAGATTTTCCTAGTTTGGCGTTAATCCTTTCTGCCAAAATTTAAACTACTACAGGAAGCACAGTGATAGGTCTGTATTTTCCAACTCACTAAGGTCTGTTTTTGCTTTCGGAATAGTGATGATTATTTCCTTCTTCCATTGGGAAAATAAGATTTTGTCAAACAGAAATTGTATATTTTCATTTTATGCTGGTGAATTAACGGGTCTAATTTTTTCAATAATTTCCTGGGGATGTTATCACAGCCAAGGAAGGTGTTCTTCTTCCATGGTGTAGTGCTTGAAATTTTATTTTTCAAATATTTTCGAAACTATAAATCAAATTCATCAAATGTTCCTGCAATTCATAAGTTAACGACAATTGTTTCGCACTGTGGTTTCTACAGATTCACATTATCCACTAACATTGAAAATTACACCTTCACTTCTCATTAAGCTTTTAAAACTTGAAAGAAGAGGAGGTACAAATTCTGATGATTTTCGGAAATAAAGATAAGAAATAATAAATATAATATAATATATAATAAATAATAAATATCTAAACTAATAAAGAAAATATTTTCAAGGGATTCAAGTGAATTTTTTTTCTAAATTATCTATAAAAATTTCTGCTAAAATCGACCTAATTGGATTCTCCATAATTAAACCTTCATCTGAACTGTAAATAGTATCATTAAATTGAAAACAGTTTTGCTCTTGACAAATTTACAGACTATTCAAATGTTATTCCGTCTTATTGGATCACTGTAATTTTAAATACAAATATTAAAATATAACATATAATACATTTTGTTTCTCTAGGTGGAATACGGGTGAATAAATTGTATACATCAAATGAAATGAATTTAAAATGTTTTGATAGTTTCATATTTTTAATTTGGTCTATAAGTTCATAACGATTTTTAATTGAATATTCAGTAAGAAATTTTGTTTCCGTTTGGATAACTGAAATTGAAGCCTTGTATAACTTAACGCGAAACGAAGTAATAGAAGAAACTACTGGTTTTACTGGATTATTGTTTATGTGGAGTTTTACCAGAGAATTAAGTTTTGGAGTCTGTAGGTTCATTAGGGTGAACTTATATGTTGGAATATTCTGTAAATTGCTAACGTATTGATTTATTACTTTTTGGCTTTGTTTTTGATAGTATTGAGTAGGATTTTTGGTAATTAGTTTGAATATATCATACATTCTGTCAAGAAAGTACCGGGAATTATCGATTTAAATCTGGCGGGGCAATGAGGCAGGTAAAAATTTTTTTTCCTAGGTTGGTACCACTGTCCTTAATTACTATGCCAAGCTCGAGCGGGATCTGTCAACTAGTGTGTTTGCAACAGCTGATTAAGTCAGTCGATGTCAGAGTGCGTGCCGATTTTTACTATGGGTGATTACGCTGAGCAAAGAATTTGTTTGAAGTTTTGTGTTGCAAATGAATTTTCGTGTGCCGATGCATTGAAAATGTTGCAAAAGGCCTTTGGTGATAATGCTCTATCGAAAACTCGTGCATATCAGTGGTACAGAGCCTTCAAGGACGGTCGTGGAGTGGTCGCCCATCGACGGCTTCGATCGAAGATAACGGCGATAAAATTAAGGAAAGGGTGCTGGAAAACCGTCGTACCAGCTTGAGAGAGATAGCACATGATCTTAAGATATCCCACGAGTCCGCACGTACGATTTTGATTGATAGTTTGGGCATGAGAAAGGTGGCCGCACGACTCGTAACGAAAGACCTGAATTTTCTTCAAAAACGTCATCGCGAACAGGTTGCTTCAGACATGCTGGATCGCTGTAATTCCGATTCTACATTCATGGAACGCATTATAACTGGTGATGAGACCTGGGTCTACGAGTACGATATGCAAACAAGCCAGCAATCATCGGAATGGGTGGCAAAAAATGAGCCGAAACCGAAAAAACCACGCCAAAGCCGCTCGAAAATGAAGGTGATGCTCATTTTTTCCTTCGATATCCGTGGCGTGGTGCACTACGAATTCGTTCCAGAGGGTCAGACGGTAAACAAGGAGTATTACCTATGCGTTATGAAACGTTTGCGTGAGCGTATCCGATAATTGGAAGTGCCGTTGGCATAGATGTATTGGAGCAAATGGAGCCTATTTTGAAGGCGACCCAATAAATTTTGACGATTAAATGTAAAAATGTTGTTTTAATTGAAAATTCCCGGTACTTTATTGACAGAGTAGTATGTATCACCTTTGAGGAGTAATTCACATATTTGAAATTTTTAGTGGAAATGGACTGTTGAAAAATTGCGAAAAAACGTTAGTCCGTTTCAATTATTTTCGCTCTATTAATGCTAATTTCCAGTCTTCAGCTATAAATATTATTTGATTATTCATAAAGTACGTCAGTATCAATAAATAATAGTAGAAACATGTCATTCATTCAAAATGTCAATTATAAAAGCAATTCAATTCAGGCATCAGCCATATCATTACAAAATTATCTATTCGATAATTTTAATATTCCATGCAGTATTACACTATTTAGTGAGCCATTTCAATAATACCTTCCAGTACCTCACGTCTACTTCTCATTATCACCCATAAAGTCCTTCTGAATATATTTACCCTCCTCATTACAAAGAATGGAAACAAATCAGTCGTTCTAAAAATAGCAATTTTCATTCACCTCGCCTAAATATAACGGCTGTTTAATTTATTCACACTAATTCATTCGGACAACTCCGTTATGGCATCTTCTCAAAATAATGACATCAATATGACACTCGAAATATTTCCTGTCGATAGAAATGAATGAAGGAGAGAATAATAGTATAACAAGTTGTTAATACTCAGTTTATGGCTCTAGATATTTCTTTACGGAAGAAAAGGGAATTGCTAATTTAAAAATTTCAAAATGTCAATTATAAAAGCAATTCAATTCAGGCATCAGCCATATCATTACAAAATTATCTATTCGATAATTTTAATATGCCATGCAGTATTACACTATTTAGTGAGCCATTTCAATAATACCTTCCAGTACCTCACGTCTACTTCTCATTATCACCTATAAAGTCCTTCTGAATATATTTACCCTCCTCATTACAAAGAATGGAAACAAATCAGTCGTTCTAAAAATAGCAATTTTCATTCACCTCGCCTAAATATAACGGCTGTTTAATTTATTCACACTAATTCATTCGGACAACTCCGTTATGGCATCTTCTCAAAATAATGACATCAATATGACACTCGAAATATTTCCTGTCGATAGAAATGAATGAAGGAGAGAATAATAGTATAACAAGTTGTTAATACTCAGTTTATGGCTCCAGATATTTCTTTACGGAAGAAAAGGGAATTGCTAATTTAAAACGCAGAATGTGAGTAATTGTCTAAAACTACCAATTTTTCAAATGTGTGTATGAAAATAATAATAATGATAATTATAGTTTATTCTGAAATTACAGAATAAATATTTGAAATAAAATAATAAGAAACGGTTTTTTGCTTGATGTAAGGATTATTGCAAAATTCGAATATAAAAACAGATTCAATCTGTTAGTCTTCTACAATTTTAATTACAAAAAATTTATTCAAGAAACTTTAAGAATTAAATTAATGTCTTTATGAGCACTGCTCATATTTAGTAGACGTATAAAATCGAAACTCATTATACAATATCAAATGCAATTAAGAAAACCCAACGAATATAAATTGTCAATTAAAATCAATAAATAAATAAATATTTTTTGTTTCGTTCCAGTCATGCGTACTGAACTCTTCAGACAAACGTACGAAGGCCTGTTTGTTACAAAATGTATTGTTTTCTGATCTTATATTCATGAAGACTAAATCTGTCTCAAAAATATACAAAATAATTTTAAAAACTTCTCAAAAACCAATTTATTTGAAATATTTAATATATTTGAATAAATTGCTTCAAAAACTCTCAAAACATTTAGCACATCCTCAAAAAGAATTAGAATTCAGATAAGACCAGTTCAACTTCACATATAAAAAATAATAATAAAATTAATTAACACTTAATAGACTTACCAAATGCCGTCTGGAAATATGTGATTTGAAGAACATTCAACTAGGTATACTAACATCCAAGGTACTCTATGTTCTATGCTCACAATAAAATCACACAAAGTTTATAATGCACTTTAATGGTCTTAGTTAAAAACATTCGACACTGTATAATAAATTCAATTATTTAAAAACCTAATATAATTATTTATTATATATCAAATAAAATAATAAGAAACGGTTTTTTAATTGACAGAAGGATTATGAAAAAATCTGAATATCAAAACAGATTTAATCTGTTAGTCTTCTACAATTTTAATTTCAAAAAATTTATCCAAGAATCGGGTCTTCTTAATTCCATTTGATATTGTATAACGAGTTTCGATTTTATACGTCTATTAAATATGAGCAGTGCTTATAAAGTCAGTAATTTTATTCTTAAAGTTTCTTGAATAAATGTTTTGAAATTAAAATTGTAGAAGACTAACAAATTAAATCTGTTTTGATATTCAAATTTTGAATAAATATTTCTTATAGAGTATATTTTATATCAAGGATCATCCCGAACCTTATTCGAAAAAAATTGAAATTACAATCAGAATGCTTAAAATCTTTCAACATATATATACAAAAATTTATATGAGATTAATATATAATTAATACTCGCCTAGAAAAAAAATATTTTTCTTTATACTATACCGTTTGCACAACGTATACAAAAATTCATCCTTTGGTGTACAATTGCCCCTCAATCAGTCCCTTATGGCAGTATGGAAACGAGCAATTGCTCGTTCTGAAAAAACACAAAACAAAATCTTATCTTTATGTTTCTCTGTAACACACTCACAAATAAATCGAACCCATCAGTTTCATCATGGTTAAATATTCTTCATTAAAATAGCAAAGGATATGCAAAAAACCATATTAATAACTCATGTCATTTACTTGGGAAAAAATCCAACTTAATTGTTCATGGTGAAAAAAATATGAGAATTCCTAAGTGGCCAACTTGAACAAAAATTCGCTTTCCATGCAGATTTAAATATCTTTATAACTAATGTGAATGCGAAACTATTGCTATAAGTATATAAATGTACCAAATTCGACTGCATAATAAAATATTGAAGATTCAGTAATTTCGGCTGTGAATGTGTACCTGACAATAAGAGCTTCCTAAAACCGACAGAAAACACTGTTCATTTTATTATCCATGCATTAATGTGATAATGTGTAAAAGATTCTTTGATCGAGAATTATGTTAAAACAACACGCAGTTATTCGTTTGACTACAATCATTTCGCTCAGTAATTTATTCTTTGAATGTTTGGTGATTTCGTTACGGTTTTGTTTTTACCTCGATTAGTGCTCAACTTTGAACGTCCCGCGAAATAATTAAACATCACAGGAATACGAAAATATGCATTTCATAAAATAAAAAGAAGCGGTTTTTTACTTGATAGAAGGATTACCACAAAATTCGAATATCAAAACAGATTTAATCTGTTAATCTTCTACAATTTTAATTTCAAAAAATTTATTCAAAAAACTTTTAGAATTAAATTAATGTCTTACAAGCACTGTTTATATTTAATAGACGTATAAAATCGAAACTCATTATACAATATCATATGGAATTAAAAAACCCAACACGTATAAATTATCAATTAAAATTAATAAATAAATGAAGGTTTGCTTCGTTCCAAGCATGCGCACTAAACTCTTCAGACAAGCGTACGCAGCTCTGCTTGTGACAAAATAATTTGTTTTCTGATCTTATATTTATGAAAACTAAATCTTTCTCAAAAATATACAACATAATTTCAAGAACTTTTCAAAAACTAATTTATTTGAAATATTCAATATATTGAAATAAGTTACTTCAAAAACTCTTAAAACATGTAGCACATCCTCAAAAAATTATTAGAATTCAGATAAGACCAGTTCAACTTTAAATTTAAAAGATAAAATCAATTAACAAATAAATAAACTTACCCGTATGACCTCTGAGAATATCTGTTTGTTGAACATTCAAACTAGATTATTATTATTATTATTATTATTTATGGCGAGCGGGCGTCTGTCCACCCTACCACTGCGTCCGCACGGACTATTGTGGTTCACCCCTAATTTATATCTCCCCAACGAGATCCAGTTTTTGGATAAAACCGATAATCTTGTTCAGGGGTAATTTTTTCAGTTCGTTGTGAGCTACAAAAGCCTGGCCAAAGACCTCGAATCTGATGCGACTCACCGCTGGGCACTCTGAGACGATGTGCATGGCTGTTTCAGTGTCCTCAAGACACAGCCGGCATTCATTGTCTTCAGCCAGACCGATTTTGTGCAAATGCGCTTTCAGTCTGCAGTGACCTGTCATAATTCCGACAAGTGTTCTTAGTTTGGCCTTATCCAGACCTAGCGCTAGATTCGCCATCTTTTTGTTCCAAGCTGTTCCAAGGATCAACTTCGAGTGTTTCAGGCCAGAATGGCTCCGCCAGAAAGACTCTAGCCTTGAGTTCATTCTGCCTGTTATCGCCTCGTTAGCCACTTCATGTGGTATTCCCAGGGATGGTTCCGGTCCTACCAGAGGCAGCGCAGGTCCAGCAAATGCCAGCCGATCCGCCTCCTCGTTACCCAAATAGTTTGAGTGGCTCGGTATCCAAACCAGAGTGACTCCGTTATACATACCGAGCCTGTTCAAAGCCGTGCGGCAACTCCAGACTGTTTTGGATGTAAAACAGCTGGATTCCAGAGCTTTCAGTACTGACTGACCATCAGTAAATATTTTGATTTTTCCGTGGTGGATTTGCCGTTTTATCAGCAGTTCCGCCGCGGTCTCAATGGCAAATATTTCTGCCTGGAATATGGTTGCGTTTTGACCGAGACTCAATGAGATGTTAATTCTCGGTTTACTCCCATAGACTCCCGTTCCTTTTCCGTTCGTCGTTCGCGAGCCATCTGTGAACAAGCCAAGGTCGGTTCTCAATAGAACCTCAGCATGCTGGATCCATTCGTCCCGGCTGGGGACAATTACATTGAAATTCCGTTCTTGGCTCGTGATTTTTGACATTAGATCTGAGGGCTTCGATAGGAAACTGTTCGTTAAAAGCTCGTCCAGCAGTCCTGAGCCTCCCATCACTGTTGCCTCTGGCCTGTCAATCGCCAGTTGATATAGTTTGTATGTGGTCCGTTCCGCCTCCCTCTGCACGAGTAGGTGCAGGGGTTGTAGGACCTCCATGGTTGCCGTGGGTGTGGTGCGAAACGCACCTGTAATTGCAAGGCAAGCCTGTCTCTGTAGTCGGGTGAGCTTTTGTTCGCCAACCGTTTGTTGGCCTTTCTTCCACCACGCTACAGCGCCATACACTATCCGTGGTCTAATTACCATAGTGTATAGCCAGTACATCTGCCTGGGCTTTAGGCCCCAGGTTTTACCACAGATCCGCCTCCAAGTCCAGAAACCCATTCTAGCTTTATGACAAACTTTATCCAGGTGTGCATTCCAGGTGAGGGTCTTGTCCAGGACTATTCACAGGTATTTTGCCTCAAATGAGAATTGTATTATTTCACCACGGATAGTCGGCAGTTCTAAACCATTCAACTTCCGTTTTTTAGTGAACGGTACTATAGATACCTTTTGCGGATTAAGAAACATGTCTTCTCTTATACACCATTTGTCAATAGTGTTCAGTATCTCTTGAAGGACGGCCGATATCGTCACCTCCGATTTACCTTTCACTATGATTGCCAGGTCATCAGCAAATGCTTGAACGTCGACTCCCCACAGCGAAATGATCGCTAGCAGATCATCAACGAGAAGGGTCCACAGTAAGGGTGAGAGAATACCTCCCTGCGGACAGCCCTTCGCAGCCTTGAAATCGAAGACCTCATCCTGGTATGAGGTCGTTATTGTTCTGCCGCAAAGCATTGCCTGTATCCATCTACAGATTAGTGGGTCGATTCCTCTCGCAGCGATAGTCTCAGCGAGAGAAGCCCGCAGCGTATTGTTAAAAGCACCTTCAATGTCCAGAAACGCTGTTAGTGCTATCTCTCGATTATCGAGAGATTGGTTTAATTTTCCGAACAGATTATGCAATGCAAGTTCTGCCGATTTGCCAGCCTGGTAGGCGTATTGATGAGGGCTAGGGGGACTGTCAATTAGCACCTTCCCCCTGATATGGACATCAATCACCTTTTCCAGACTCTTCAGCAGGAACGATGTCAAGCTTATTGGTCTGAACGAAGAGGGTTCCGATTCTGTTCGTCCCACCTTTGGTATATATACCACTTTGGTTAGTGTCCAGCTTGTAGGGATAACCCACCAAGCCAGACTTGTTCTAAATAATTTTAGCAGATACGGAATCAATACATCCATGCCCTTTTGAAGAAGGGCTGGAAAGATTCCGTCTGGAAGGTTTGAAAGACCTTATTTTTAAAAGGTTTGAAAGACCTTATTGCGTCTCTGACCGCTTATGCAGTGACTATATTTTTGGATATTCGTCAGTTGCCCCTCCCTGGCCAGATTAGATGGTCAGAGTTGGATCTGGCGTTTGTATCTTCCAAGATTTGACATCCAGGGAAGTGTTTGTTCGCAAGGAGCTCCAATGTTTCTTTTCTGTAACCAGTGAAACCACCCTCCGGACGTTTGAGCGAACCGGTTGTTCTCACTGGCTCTCTGGAGAGAATCTTGTGTATTCTGGCAGTTCCGGGGGCATCATTTATACCCTCACAGAACTTGCTCCACAAGTCCCTCTTGATCCTCCTAATGCTCTTATTGTAGAAGGTTAGAGCTTCCTTGTATTTGTCCCATTGACTGGTCACTTTGGCTCGGTTGAATAATCTCCGAACCTCCTTTCTTTGTTTATTTAGGTTGTTATTCCACCAAGATGAATTTCGGTTATCCTTTTTACATCTTAGTGGGCAGTTTTCGTGATAAGCGGAGACAATGGTGGTTTTGATTTGCTCCGCCAAGATCTCCAAGTGATTCTGTTTGAATATTTTAGATATAGCCGTGCTAAGGTTAGCCCGGAGGGTTTCTACATAACCAATCCAGTCTGTTTCTTAAGCATTTCTGTAGTATTCTAATGGTCTAGGAGCTGTTTTTATACTGGAGAGTATATGCCTATGGTCTGAACATGATGGTTCAGTGGATACCGTCCAATCGGAAATCTTATAGTTAATGAAATCAGTACTTATAGTGAGGTCTAAATACTCCTGTCTAGAAGGGGTAACAAACGTTGGTTTGTTACCTTTATTTACCACTGTTAAGCCCTCTTGAAGTAAGTTATCTAGAAGTGACTCACATCTATGGTTGATGTCCGTGCTGCCCCAAACTGTGTGGTGAGCATTGGCATCACATCCAATTATCAGCTCGATATTTTTCTTTCTGCAGTGGCGGACTAAATCCCGCACGGCTGTAGGTTGGGGTCCTTCGGCAGCTCTGTCTCCAGGAAAATACGCAGAACAGACGATAAACTCCGTCGCATTCCTAACCCCCTGGCAGCAGACATGAATGGATGTCATGTCCCCCGTGCAGAACTCTGAAAGAACGAAATAATTTATCTTTTTCCTTACAACTATACAGGATCTCAGCCTCCCAACTGAGAACCCGGTCACAATAGTTCCTGGAATTCCTCCGAGTCCAATTACCTTACCCGAGGATGATATCCAGGGTTCCTGGATTAGTGCAATATCTATCTGCTCCTCTATGAATCTCCTGCCAAGGATGAACGATGCAGCCTTAGCATGTTGGAGATTGGCCTGTATACAGCGTATGTCCTCTTTTTCTACGCCGGCTTCGCTATGTCCTAGGGGGGGAGACTTTTTGCCACCTTCCCCTTGGCCTCTGGCCGACTTTTTAAGGAGGGGTTTTCCAGGGATGGATTTACCCTTTTCCTGGAAACCTTTCCTATCTTGTTTCAGGACCCTGGAAGTGAGATTTACCCCGCCCTCCTTTGAGTCCCTTTTGATTTTTACTTTTACCGACTCGAGCACTGGTTGGTGGGCTTCACCCCACCACCCTGACCGTGGCAATTCGTACCCCAGACGAGGGCTCTGAGAGGCGCCCCGTCTCCCCCTCTGCCTGCTCCGAGCCGGTTTTTTGGGCCACCTTAGTAGCCTTTGTCGCCCGGAACTGGACTCTTCCAAACCCAAAATAGGGTTTGTAGTCCAGGTCCTTCAGATCTTCCATAGAAATATCATCCATGGCCACTGTCCAGACTTGGCCTGGCCCTGACAACTCGCTACCTAGAATACTCCACTCACGAGTCCTCAGGGTATGGTTAATTTTTCTCAGTCTGTTGAGTATATCCTCAGACTGAATTCTGTTTTCTGGGTCTTCATCCACAATGAAGACCGAACAGATATTAGGTTTGGGAAGGTCGCCGCCCTTTACGAGCTTGAGATCCGCTCCTTCCCATGGTTTGAGTGAGGGAGTCGTCTCCTCGAGCCACCTCACACTTTCCTCGTCGACACAGGTAATTTGCAACCATCCAGCCCGATGTGAACAGCCTTGGAATTCAAACTAGATACGTCTAATATCCAAGGTACTCTATGTTCTATGCTCACAACAACTGCCCTCGTTCAGCTGCAATACATGCACGACATCTTAAAAAAGATCGGGATACCAAACGGGCGAATCTTCCGTTATTTACGAATTGCATCGCTTCCCTAATTCCCTCCCGAACTTAGCTACATTTTCAATTGGTTTTGAATACATTTTTTCCTTCACTGCTCCCCAGTAAAAAAAATTTAATGAATTCAAATCAGGTGAATGACCTGGCCACAAGATTATGGCCAGATCGCCCTATCCACCTGACTGGATATTCTTCATTTAGATATTCTCAAACTGCATAGTGCGCTGGGCAGCCATCTTGCTGAAACCATATTTCTCTCTGAAAGTAGCACGTCTTTAAGTAAATTTGGGAACTGATTTTAAAAAAAATCTGAATAAATTTCAGCATTTAAAACTTCTGGCAACTCGAAAGGTCCTATGAGTCTTCCGTTCAAAATTCCAGTCCATATGTTCACTTCAAAACGATATTGAAATCTATCTTGTCTCATTAAATTCGGATTTTCTGCGTGCCACTCGTGAAAATTGTGTAGGTTCCTGTAACCATCTTTTTTAAATGCTGATTCATCGACCACAAAATTTTTTCTAAGAATTTTGGTTCTTCCCGGTTCTTTTGTGGCATGATTTGGCAAAACGCAACCCGAGGTTCATAATCCCGAGGTAACAGGATATCTGTGCATGATATGGGTGAAGCTTATGTTTTTAATAGTCGGTGAGCTGTACTTTTGGGCATTCCTATGCTTCGCTGAATTTCACGTAGCGAAGTACTTGGATCTTCCTCAACTGCTTGAAGCACAACATTGTCGTAAGGTGAGGAAATTTTTCCTTCACCATGCATTAATAAACGAAGTCAAAAGTCGTAAGAACACAAATAACACCATCAAATACGGAAAAATGTGCAGTAGACCAAGGGGCGTAGCGTACTGATCTGTATTACGTTTAGTAAATGAGGCGTCGCTATCTGTCTCTCTTACACTTTATGGAAGGACTCACCCCATCTAATTCAAACCATTGAATGCACTAGAGTCATTTTTAGAAAGTTCGAAGATATTGTCCGAAACTGTGTTTCTTTAAGAAATTAATCTTTTTTTTGACCGATCTGAGAAATAATGTAGTAAGTGTTATACCATATCGGAATCCTTAATAAATAGGCTTACTATAAAGAAATTTTCCAAACTGATGTAGTACAGTTTTTTTCAGTCCAGTCAGTTAAAGTTGTGCGAAATATTAATTTTGAATACTTGACTTGGCAAAAAGTGACATTATTTTCCAAGCTGGAGTAATTGTCTTAGAATTGAAGATCACAGGTTACAGAAGCACTATTCGGGATAACATAGGAAAAATAAAATTTGAAGAAAGTAAAAAATTGAAGCAACAGGAGTTAAGAAATCATCACAGTGTTTGCATTTTCTCGAATAATAAAAAACGCAATATAATTTGAAAAGTACACGACTTGAATTTTTTCAAATATTTTTGTGATGACTACTATGACTCAGCCTGGTACCCGATTTCGGCTTGACGTCGACTTCTGAGACGTATCTTCGTTTCATACTCATATTTCATAATGCCACCATTTCACTGTTGGGTTAAAAATTAACTGTGCTGTGACCTAAAGTGGCGCAAGATCGCAGTTACAAAGCCTACCCAGAACACAACTGAACTCGCACAAGCTTGAAAAGCTTCTGAGGGATCTTCACAGAAATATCTAGGAATAACAGGATGATAATAATAATAATAATTATTATTAATTCTCATACTCTAAAACACTAAATGTCACAAATTCAGGAGAAAACCATATAAACATTAAAGGAATAAAGTGAGTTATGTTTTATCCAGAAATGCACTGAAAGTCAAGCCTTATGTAGGTCGACCAACAAGTGATATCCCATGTTTATACATCAACATAGACCTTATTGGATGAACTTAAGTAAAATACCCCAGCTGTGACTGAAGATAACCTAGAGGCATCAGAATCGAGTATTGTTAATGAACTGACGCTTTATTGAAATATTTCGCACAAATATATCTCTTCTCATACTTATCCACACACATAACAGAAAACTCAATCATACTTGACGTCATTCAATATACGAGATGGCTGAGTTTTTCCCCATATACCACAAAATTCTCCGAGAGAATTAATGAGCTGGATGGTCATTTGTAGACTGAAACAGTGCTTTGATACTCAACAAATTGGAAGAAATGAGTAAAAAGTTGCGGAATATATCATGGAAGTAAGTGTTTTTGTTTCAAGCTTTGCAGCGTTGTTGGATGAATAATGGGAGTCTGGATGATAATGGCGGTTTACTGCTGATAGCACGTTGTGCTCTGCCCCATGAATTCCGGTTTATTTCCAGAATATATTCTTACTCATTTCATTATTTGGCCTTAGAAATATACAGAAATTTTCAGGAAATAAATTCTTACAATAAATAATTCTTATTATTGCGGCGTGCAGTTTAATGACTCTAGTTCCTCAGAATTATCGAATAATTAGTTATCAATAAAGATTACATGTTAAACAGCTCTCGGCGAATTGATAATCGTAAAAATGTACCCAGGAAATTGTTTTAATTAAGATGGTTTTTACTTCAAGACTATTCTGTAACTCCAAGTGAAACATCAATGAAGGTTTAATTTTGAATTGAAAGGAAAATGCACAGAAATTATTATGTCATTTCAAAATATACGGTGACAAGAAAAACCTCGGACAAACTTTATTTCATTTAACTTTATTAAATAAAGGAAATTAAACAAAACAATAACGAATAAAAATAACATAAACATTTGGTAATAATATATTTAAGCGGTTTCGAAGTGGCTTCCCTTGGCGGCAATCAGCCGCAGCTCTTCGAGCGTTAATCGGTCCCATTCCTGGCGCAGTGGTTACTTCATTGACTCCAAATTTTTTTATGTTTAGCACACGCCCCTTCGTGTCGTCGAAGTGCTGCTGGGCCCACGCAAGTACTACGGCCTCGAGAATGTCGCAGCGGTAGACTTCTTGATTAATTTTGACCCCTTGATCCACCAAGGGTGTTTTGCCACCCGAGACCATAAAGGATTGCTGATTTTGACGATGTTCGATGATGGCCGACGTACCGGGAGCCTCTGCGGACCAGACTCTATCGTTTTGGTGGTTGTGCGATTGTTCTACAGTGAAAAGCTTCCCGTCTATGAAGAGAATGCGCTCCTATTGGCGGCGAGATGAAGGAGTTGACGGCACCTTTGGGGTTTTACGCGCTTATTTTCATCCTTGGGATCTTGTAAAGCTTGGGGTAGAGCTCCTTTTTAGACATTTGATGAATGGATTCACGTTTGATACTGGTCTCACGGGCTAATTTCCTCATGGACACCGTCGCATTTCGATTGAATCGCTTCTTGACTATGTTGCGATTGCTAGGCGTATTGACAGTACGTTTTCTCCCAATTCCTAGACGACGACCAGCATGACTAAGCTGCTTGAAACGGCAAATTACATCGGACACGGTTTGTCAAGGCACATTGGGCAAACGAACAATTTCGTATTGACGCTTACCTTGACGAAACAGCTCCAGAATTGCAATTCGTTTGATTGACATTTCAACACTGCAAAATAAAGTAATATCAAACTGAAAATTCACATATTAGTACAAGAAAGTGTAGAGAACACTGTAAAATTTGTCTAAAGTTTTCCTTGTTTCCCTGTATAAACGCCGAAGGTACTAATGGAATGAAATATTTTCCAAAAAAAACTGCTTAGCCCGTTCTTACAGACGGTCAATCTCTTCATGAAATATTTCAAGTTTTCGTCTTATTGTGGATATATCTCGCTTATAACATCTACTGTATTCACTTTTAGCGCAATATTTGAAATTGACCATTAACGTATACCTTACTTTTGACAAGGGAAGAAAAAACCTAGTGGTTTTAAATAGCAGGAGCTCGGCTGACAACTGACGTTTCCATTTCTAGAAATTACACCCTAGGAAATTTTAAACGTAATAGAGTTATTTTATTACAAGCAGTGTTGTATGTAGCGTAAATGACGCCCCCCAGGCATTAGATCTTGACGTGATGGGGGCGCTCTCTTGACTAGGACCCTAGATTCGTCCCGGCGAATTGGAGGGTTAAGTCTTGGTGTCTAACGTAATGCCATTTCGCGCCAGTCACTGGACCTGTATGGTGGAAGATCTCCGAATGGGGCCCTAGTTTTACTCAGGTGAAATGGAGGGCTGAGCAGGTTGATTAACTCAGTGACAAGGGAGTCTGTCACAGCACAGGGCTTCTCCCTTAAAACGTACTCTACCCTATCGCAGTATAAATCTTCGGATTCTGTGTAATAGCCGAGTGCGTTATGTAGCATACTGCGTTACCTCGGGGGGGTGGTCTTGCCCACAGGTGTTATTTGTACCACCTGGCCACCCCAATTGGTGTTGGACTCGAGGGGGCAGTGGTTGAAAGTCCGCATGCTGGACTAGGGGGCTATTTCATTTATCTGTTCGCAGACCCTCATTTTCGGGATATTCTCATGAAACGACTCGGGGTTTAACGGGACTTGACGGTTCGACCGGCCTGTCCTGGCCCCTGGATCTGTGCGTAACTATTTAGGGTTTGTGGATCTCGACGAAATGGCTCCGCCATTAGTGCTTGACGCCAGGATCAATCAAATGACCTCACATGGGTTCGGTGGGTCAGGACGTATAGTCCGCTAGACGGTGCTCGTACCAGGATCAATTGTAGTCGTCAATCTTGAGTTTATCTTAGTTTATGGGACTGCGTTCGGGTGGATGGATAAGAATTCCCTCCGGCGGGTGAGTTGCGTCTCAAAGCAACTCGGGTACTGACCTGCTGAGCCAGTAGAGGTTGGATAGTGCTTCGCTGCTACCAGTCAGACGGTTCTGGCTTTCGAGTCGGGGCCCAAACTGGAAGCTGGTGGGTTCATCTCTTCGGAGGGGTTCTCGCCACGCGCGATGATATGGCGTAATCCTTATCACACTTTCTACCTCTAGGGGTGGACTGTGGAGATTGCTTGGTAGTCACTTGCAAAAGAGGCCTTCCTCAAATAGCCAATAACTATTCTGGTAGAATTCACCTGTAGCGTAAATGAGTCTTTTTTTCCATTTATAACATTAATTTCGTTACTGAAAATATTCGATAAGATCGATAAGGTCTAATGACAAAAAGTGCCAAAAAACCGACTATTTTCCTTATTGGCAGAAGAATCCTTACTCAGAATATTATTTTGAAGGAACCGTGATCCTGTTGAAGTTCTAGTTCTCAATAAGCGAATGTACAGCAAATATTGATCCATTTTTCATAACCTCACAATTTCTACTTGTCAAATGCAATATCTCTGTCATTTTCATTTCGATATATCAAAAATGCCGCGAAATTCAAAATCTAAATGAAACATTTTATTGAACGACCGATATGAATAAGAAAGGAATATGAAGAGCAATACTCAAATGTTTAATGTATTATAATGCATTTGATAAGTTCACTTCCGAGTTTTGTCATCTTGGTAAGTCAGAGATTTGCTTTTTATGATTTATTTGAATCCGAGTTGAGGACATATCTGGTCCGTTTTTTGGGGTCGAAACAATTTTTCGTATGTTATAGTTCTGATTGAACTTGTTTTGATTGCATCCTCATTTTTAATAATTTTTTCGAACATTTTCTCTATACATGATGTATAAATACATATTTATTCATATATTTTATGTCAGAAAGTGAAAAAGGTGTTTTCCTCGACATTAAAAGATATATTATATTGATTTTAGTTATTATGATATTTCAATATTTTGATATATAATTTCAATAAATGATGTGAAAGTTTAATGGAAATATTTTTTAATTTGATTTCGTTTAAATGGCTCCTATCAAGACTCGAAGGTTCATTTATACATACATAGATTGTTCAATTAAAACATTTTCACCCCGTCTATTGAAAACTCTGAGAATAAGTAAAAAATTACTTTCGATGAATATTCGTCATATGAATAAGTAACGTAAATGTTTGAAAATTTTGTAGAACAAGATGAACGCAAATTTTTGCATCCAAAAGTTGAAATTAAGAGATATTCCAAGTACCCTTGGTTGATGATAGCTTCTTTTGTACTTGGAGCCTCTTGTTTTTCGATTTGGTTCCTGTTTGATCAGAGAATGAAGGACTCAACTGATAAAAAACATTATTTTGTCATAAGTTGCTGTCTGGCTGAAAAAGTATATTTTAGTTCCTTAATTTTTGTATTCTTGTTGTTATGAGATAGTTAACGTTTAAATATCTCTGAATAAGATATTTCTCCTAAGATTTAAGGTATTAGTTCAGATACTTTATCGATCTACAAAAAGAATTTAGAATATTTTCAATTTATGTTGGAATCAACCCCTCACAAAATTAAAGAAAACCTTTGAATTTATATTTTACTTTTATTCAGGAATATTAAATGGATACTACTGAATAGTACAATATCCTCACGATTTTTGTTTATGAATAGATTACATATTTGATATCCCGAAATTGAAAACTTGTATATCGGAATCATAACTTATATTATACCAGTGAAACTAGTATAATGCTTCTTCAAAGAAAATTCGGTTCTTAAAGAACCATTTGACATTTTCATCGTCCTTTTTCAGTGCTCAACTTGACCACTTCAAGAATAAAATGCTACTCGAACAAGAAAGTCTGTGAAATAGTACCTAACCTGAAAGACAATTTCAGTACACCCAATGTAACTTTGTCCCCATATATAACATTCGCGAAAATTCCAAAAGAGTCGAATAAAATTCCTGTGGATATTGGGAGGAATAAAGCAGCATTCTGGGTTTCATTGGGTGAACATAAAATTACACTGCAGTTCAACGATTTTATTGGTATTCTACAATAAAATTTACGTTACTTCGAGATTATTCGTGTTGTTATGAGATTTATGATATTGTGGTGAAATTTGGCTGTGGATTCTAGACTTTATAATGATGAATGGATTTGGTTAGGTTAAACTTTAACTAGTGTTCGTTTGATATCACAACTACTGTAAATAGTTAGGTTAAGTATGAAATATGTTGGATACAGTGCAGGACCAGTTGGAAATTCCTGCAAAGGAATTCAATACAAGCCTTGCGTTCATTTTTTGTTGTAAGTTTTCGTTTCAACTTTGTTCTCTTTCAGTTCTGATTACTTCATCTCAGTATTTTTTATTCTCATTGCCTGTAGTTCGTGTGAAATGCGCGGACTTGCAATAATAATGTTGAAATGGGATAAAACAAATATTGGATGGAGTAGTCCGTTACTTTGTGACAGATCATTGTGAAAATGGAATGAAATGAGAAAAACTGCGTTTTCTATCACTGACTCGGGTTTTTTAACGTTTACCACTGAATAAACAATTTGTATTTCAAAGGTTTTATATATTAATTGAAGGGTTCGGCTTTTGTAAAACTTCGAGGAGTGGGGTGTGCTTAAAGCCCGACTGAACGTTTAATAGTTTTATTTCCAAAACGTGCTTTTTCTTGAACTTATCTATCGATTCAAGATGAACAATTTTTCCCTTTCGCTTTCAGATATTAGAAGTTTTAATAAGTTCGGGCTTTTTTTTAATTGAAGCTTTATTGTGAAAAATAGGTTATACATTCATAGTTCAATGTATTGTCCGTCGCTAGCGACCACTTTTTCCCATCTTTTCGGAAATTGACGGATCTCACCACGAATAAAAGCCGGCTCATTGAACGCTATCTATGAATTGATCCATGTTTTGACTTCATCTTAATTGCAGAAGTGCTGGCCAGTCAGGCCAGCTGAAACAATGCAATAATAAACTAGAAGCGACATCTGTTTCAAAATCGCAAGAACCTTCTTCTACTCCTAATAGTCAATATATTTGAAAGTTTCGAACAAGAAGGTAATATTACTAGAATCTAAATTGATCCGCGAGCTGCGTATTTTTTTCCTGGACGTGTAAATTTGGCAGTCGGGCGATTTAACACCAGCAGAATGTTTTTTGAGATCCATGAAAAAGATAAGGTATACGTCATGCTCCTGCATAGAAATGTATTTTCAAATTCAGTGTTCTATTCGCCCAACTTATAGAGCACTTCGTGAAATTTATGGTTTACATAATCGTCCATCAGAGCAGCTTATTCGTCGAACTATTGAAAGATTTCGGACAAGATTTTTTCTACTCGATGTAACAACAACAAGACAAAGGACTATACGTACAAAAGAAAATATCGCTGTTTTAAGTCATCCTGTTAATGATAATCCAGATTTGTCTCTTCGTCGACGTTCACAACAAGTTAGACTCTATGCATCCACCACATGGAAAATTTTGCGTAAAGATCATACCGAATCCAACTGGTTCAAGAACTAAAGCCACTTGACCATAATAAGCGTCGTTTGTTTGCTGATTGGGCCCTAGAAGAGCTTGAAGTTGATCCACTTTTTTATCGTAAAATTGTGTTTAGTGATGAAGCTCATTTCTGGTTGAACGGCTATGTAAACAAGCAAAATTGCCATATATGGAGTGAAAACAATCCTCAAGATTCCATTGTATCCTGAAAAATGCACTGTATGGTGTGCTTTACACGCTGGAGGCATCATCGGTCCATATTTCTTTAAACACGATGCTGGATCTAATGTTACAGTGAATGGTGCTCGTTAACAAGATGGTGCTTCACCTCATGCTGCTACCGTAACAATTGATTCATTGAAAGAAAGATTTGGCGATAACATTATTTCGAGAAATAGTCCAATTAATTGGCCTCCAAGGTCATGCGACATAACTCCTCTGGATAATTTTCATTAGGGTTATGTCAAGTCATTGGTTTATGCTGATAAACCAGAAACAATAAACGCTTTGGAAGCCATCATACCTCATGTTATTGATGAAATAAGGCCTGAAATACTCGAAAAAGTGATCCAAAATTGATCTGGTCGAATGCGGTTCCCTAGAGCTAGTCGTGGTGGACACATGCCGGAAATTTTTTTTTAGAACAAAAATGTCATAAAATTATTTTTCAAATAAAAAAATTGGCTTCACTCTTAATTCAAATGTGTTTTATTTCAATTTAAAGTTCTATAACTGAAAAAAAACACCCGATATATGTTGATGTCCGTAGTTCTAACATGACTTTTGTTGTACTGAAGTTTTTAATTTAGTTTTATTAGGTCCACTTAAACTAATATATCTTCGAACTCATATAGTTAGTTATGTGTTTGTTTGAACTTTCCATGATTTATTTCCTTTTGTTCGGAATAACTCAGATTGCTCCACAACGAAGTTCTTTTCAGACCACTCGTGACATGATTCATCGTAGTAGAATTGTGTGTTGCGTTAACGACTATCAGAACAATTCAGGGTGAGATCTGTGAAATATCGTCAGCTGTCGACCCAAATTAGTAAATTCCAACAAAACGCCTAATTCTCATTCAAAACAGATCAATACAATATTAATTGATTTATCAGATATGTTTCTACATTTTATCGGGTCGTAATTCAATATACTGAAGGGGAAAAATTCAAAGGAATATATAGGGTTCATTTCATTGGCAAATTAGACCTGCATTGATAAGTGTAAATTCTCGTTAATGTGGATTGATGACAATTGGAATCGATATGAGTTATATTCTTATTTTTTCAATTACAACGAATGGTTACACTACCTGATAAAAAAATATAAAAGTTAAAAAACATATAAGAGACACTTATTTAGTTACAACAAAAAAGTTCAATACAACAATTGTTTCATCACAATGTGGCTTTGTCAGGTATCTACATTCTACTGGCTGATGATGTCTAGTATCTTAAAAGTCTCTTGAAGTGTATAATTTCATTGTAATTATTGAAATTATGCCTGAATTCCTAAAGATGATTAGCATATGTCGAATGGATTTTTTTCTCGAATGATCTACCTGCCTGGTCAATATATACTAAAGGGCAATCGTTACAGGTCAATTTGTAGACTCAATATTCTTTTTCTTTTTTTTTTCGATCCTTATTTATCCTGAGGTTATTGATGGTTTTGATAGCTGCATTGAAATTGAAACTATGTTTTAAATGTTTAACAATATTTTCAGATTATCCATTAACATATAATAAGATAACGAAAAGTATTTCGGTGTATTGTCGGTTTTCATATTTTACACGAGATTTAATGCCATGTTCTTTTGTTTATTGGATACTATTTTGTCAATAAGAAAGGGATTGAACCCATTGTTTGAAGCTACCTGCTTAATAATATTTCATTCTTTGAAAAAATTATCTGAATTCAGAGGGATGTACAATAGTCTATGAATAAAACTATTATATGCTGACATCATTTGATTGGTGGGGTGACTTTTATTGTAATATCTGCATGTGCGACTGAAAAAAACTTAAATCATGTGAAATATTTCGTCTTTTTATAGTGAGGTCAAGAAAATGTATGATGTAGTTCTTTTCTTTTTCGTTTGCGGTTTTGATTTCTGGAAGGATTTTATTGATAAAATTCGTGAAGATATCGGGTGTTTTTTAAAAGTAATAAAACTTTAAATTTGAATAAAACACATTTAAATTAAGATTAAAGCCAATTTTTTTTCATTTGAAAAATAATTTTATGACATTTATGTTTCAAAAATAATTTCCTCGCATATGTCCACCATGACTAGCTCTGAGGATCCGCATTCGATCAGACCATTTTTGAAGCACTTTTTCGAGTAATTCAGGCCTTATTTCATCAATAACATGAGTTATGTTGGCTTCCGAAGTGTATATTGTATCTGGTTTATCAGCATAAACCAATGACTTGACTTGACATAACCCCAAAGAAAATAATCCAGTGGAGTTATGTCGCATGATCTTGGAGGCCAATTAACTGGATCACTTTTCGAAATAATGTTATCGCCAAATCTTTCTTTCAATAAATCAATTGTTACGGTAGCAGCATGAGGTGTAGCACCATCTTATTGGAACGAAAACATTTCTGGGACGATACCATTCAAATTTTGAAACGAATAATAATTTATCATCGATCTGTAACGAGCATCATTCACTGTAACGTTAGCTACAACATCGTTTTCAAATAAATATGGACCGATGATGCCTCCAGCGTGTAAAGCACGCCATACAGTGCATTTTTAGGATGCAATTGAACCTGCAGAACTTCTTGAGGACTGTTTTCACTCCATATACCGCAATTTTGCTTGTTTACATAGCCGTTCAACCAGAAATGAGCTTCATCACTAAACACAAATTTACGATAAAAAAGTGGATCAACTTCAAGCTGTTCTAGGGCCCAATCAGCAAACAAACGACGCTTATTATGGTAAAGTGATTCTTGAACCAGTTGGATCTTGTAAGGGTGTAGACCAAGATCTTTACGCAAAATTTTCCATGTGGTGGATTCACAGAGTCCAACTTGTTGTGAACGTCGACGAATAGACAAATCTAGATCATCATTAACTTGAAACAGCGATATTTTCTTCTGTACATACAGTTCTTTGTCTTCTTGTTGTTGCAACAAGTAGAGAATGTTATCCGAAATCTATCTATAGTTCAACGAATAAGCTGCTCTGATGGACGATTATGTAAAACATAAATTTCACGAAGTGCTCTATAAGTTTGGCAAATAAAACACTGATTTTGAAAATAAATTTCCACAATTTGTAAACCTTGTTGCGGTGTGAGTATTTCCATGATAATTTGTAAATGCTTAGTGAACAGAAATGTCAAGGCAACATGGCTTCTACCTTCTGTCAAACCACAGTTATCCCTATCGAAAGTTCTATCACTCTAAAAAAAACACCCGATATGTAGCTATCGGTCGGTGCCTTTGAAACAACAAAGAAAACATCTGCATATCCATGCCAATAAAGGAAGTATCAACTTATCGGATTTAGGTGTATCTTTGATTCTAAATCATCCATGAAAATTTCTGCTAAAATTGAACTGAGTGGATTTCGCATTATTAAGTCTTTGTTAGAAATATAGATTGTTTCGTTAAATATTATTTAATATTTTGCAGGAATATAATTTCTAGTTATTATTTATTTTTCAAATATAAAACAAATTTTATCTTTCAGCAAAAATATTTTCATAACTTTCCGAATTTCAACCATTTCCTTTCTTTATAAGATGTGGAAACTCATATCTATTTAGATATGGTAGTCCCAAGTATTGTCACATCGATATAAACGGCTTGCATCTACGCATTTCATGCCCTTCCCATAAACTAAACCATTGAGCAGGTGTCCAGGTGCTCGAGTTCGCTCAAGCAGTTTCCCAAATTTTCTTATTGTGATTGAACTGCTGAAGTGGATTAAGTAACCTCATTTCACTGATTTTTCATAATGTAAATTAAGTTAAATTTATTTGTCGGTAATCAGCTGAAAGGACTTGCCCGTAATGCTTGCAAGAAGCTTAGATTGATTCCTTCCTTACACTTAATTGAACACTACCTCTGCCAGTCCATCCTGAGCAAGCAGAAATCAGCATCAAGAAACGTAGTATACCGCAGGATTAGGAATTTTAAATGAGAAATTTTTGTAATCAAAACATTCAATTGAATTGAAACTTGTCCAAGTATTTGTATTATATTGTGAACAAAATCTGTAAAAACAAGCGATTGTTCCTTACTAGTATCAAACTTTAGTAAAATTTTGTTTTGATACGAGCCAGCCTGATTCTGAACTTGAGAGAAGTTAGGATATACTTAAAGCGTATGTGTATGTATTTGTATGATGAGATTTTGGATTAAAACATTTGTCCTAGGCATTTTTACGGAAACATCGAGTGTTATTACATAAAACTCTTTTCATCAATTCAGTTATAAACTTAGTTCAATAAGTGATCTTCAATGTACATAAGTTATTCTATTCGAAAGATATAGTTTCCTATCGCATATGGAGATGAACATAATTGAATTTGACTATGAAGTTTCCGTTCGAGGATAGGATCATTTCTCACAACTTTATTCACAAAAAATATACGAAACAAGAGCTCCTTGTTACCAGCATTTCAGAGCGATCGAGATTTTGTTGTCGTCATTCAAATATTTTAAGTGATTTAGTGTGCTATTGAATTAGATCAGAATTTATTCGAAATAAGGCGAATGAACTACGTAGAAAAGAAATAATGATACGTTTCCTTTAATTTGCCCCATCATTAAATATTAAACGTGAAGTTCAAGGTAATTTGAAAAAACGCAAAGAAATGACGTGAGCATATATGAATTTGATAAATAATCATTTCAAATTGTGGTGGCTTACTTGATAGAAATTAATTGTACACTTAAGTGATTTGAATAATAAACCTATATTGATTTCTATTTAGTTTTAACAGTTGCTCATATAAAGCGTTTCGTTAAATATTAACTACTTCAAATGCTACTAAACAACCGGTCAAAAATTTGATAATATATAATATTTGAATGGTTTCTGATTTGAGTTCGGGATACACTAAATCTTTTTATTACTTTTAACAGAATTATCGAGTTTTTATGAAGATAAATCCAATAGAAGTGAACAAGATGAGCCTAAGAAATTCTGAGAATTTATTAAATGACCAAACCGAGTTTCCTATTTCACCGCTGTTGAATTTATTTTCGTAGGTATTTAACGGTTTTACCAAAAGTAAAGAAATATTTGATTGTACCCTCAACTCAAAACAGAAACCATTTGAATATTGTATGTTAACAAATGTTTGCTCATAAGCATTTGAAGAAGTGAACCTTTTTTTTTGTGGTCATATGAAGGGAATTGTGTACGGTTGAGTTCCAATTACAACACTCAATATGCGGGAATAGTGAATGCTGTAAAGGATTGCTCGGTATGTAGAGATAAGTGATTAAACGTTAACTAATCAGTTTGAAATTTCTTGGTTAAGCATACTTCAAATAGGGGTGAAAGAGGGATGCATATTAGACTTTAATGGTTTATGTTAGGGGTACAATACGTTGCAGAATACTAGGGTGTGGTGTTGATTCTGAGCAACTTCGGTTAGGTTTGAATCTCGGAAGTATAAGAGTTGCAATTTCTGTGGGATGCATATTAGACTTTAATGGTTTATGTTAGGGGTACAATACGTTGCAGAATACTAGGGTGTGGTGTTGATTCTGAGCAACTTCGGTTAGGTTTGAATCTCGGAAGTATAAGAGTTGCAATTTCTGTGGGATGCATATTAGACTTTAATGGTTTATGTTAGGGGTACAATACGTTGCAGAATACTAGGGTGTGGTGTTGATTCTGAGCAACTTCGGTTAGGTTTGAATCTCGGAAGTATAAGAGTTGCAATTTCTGTGGTCTACAGGCCTCCTACATACAACTACCGATTGTTTCTGGATGGCTTTGAAACAGTGTCACAGAGGTGATACCTACTGTTGATTGTGTATTTTGTCTTGGAGATTTCAACATGAACTATCTCAATAAAGCAAGTGTGGAAATAAAAACGTTACTGGAGGTGTTGGAGAGGGTGAGCCTGCAACAGATAATTGAGGAGCCTACTAGAACAACTTTAAGTTCCTCAACATTAATTGATTATATCCTTGCGTCTGATTTCGAATTGGTGAAGGTTTCTGGGGTATTTCCTGTGCCGCAGGTGAGTGATCACGATCTTGTTCATTGCACTGCTGATTTTCGAGTTCAGAGGACAAGTCCGGTCTTTAGTACTTCTAGAGATTTCAAAAATCTAAATTATGTCCAATTCAAATATGATCTAATGTCCATTCCGTGGAATAACATTTATGACAAGGCAACGGTTGATGAGAAGGTTGATTTTCTTACCTCGAATATCATCACTCTATTGGATCTGAATGCCCCGTACAGAACATATAAAATTTTGAAAAAATATGAGGCATGGTTAACTGATACCCTGAAGGATATGATTAAGATTAGAAACAAGGTCTTCTCTGAGTTCAAAAAGACTAGGCGTATCGGCGTTTGGAATACTTATAAACAACTCAGAAATTTTATCACAGCCGCTGTTAAACAGGAAAATAAAAATTACTACACTAAATATATTAACGACTCTAATAATCTAAAAACTTCTTGGGCCCATCTGAAGAGAATCGGTTTCATCAAAAGTAAAAATATAGTATTGCCCTCTGAGTTTAATGATATCGATAGTATGAATCGTCATTTTTTGAATTCTGTACCTGATCTGTCTCCTGATGACTTGTTAGCTTTTTATTCTAATCGAGATAATTGGCGAGGTTGAGGTATTGGAAATTATAAGGTCTATAGGTAGTAAAGCTACTGGTCATGATGGCGTCAACATACTTACCCTGCATTTGTGTGTTCCTCACATACTGCCCCATATCACACATGTTTTGAATTTTTTTTTGCTTGCGAAATTCTATTTTTCCGAGTCAACGGAAGAAAGCCTTTGTTATTTCCGTGCCGAAGGTCATTAATCCATTATAGGTAGTAAAGCTACTGGTCATGATGGCGTCAACATACTCACCCTGCATTTGTGTGTTCTTCACATACTGCCCCATATCACACATGTTTTGAATTTTTTTTTTTTTGCTTGCGAAGTTCTATTTTTCCGAGTCAAAGGAAGAAGGCCTTCGTTATTCCCGTGCCGAAGGTCATTAATCCTAAGGACCTGAATGGCTTACGACTGATAAGTATTTTGCCTACCTTGTCAAAAAGTTTGGAAAAAATCATTGGCAAACAAGTTTGGTCACACTTGGATCAGAACAAAATAATTCCACCTACACAGTCAGGATTTAGAGTGAATCACAGTTGTACTACTGCATTGTTACATATAACTGACGATATAATAAGGGCTACAGAACAGGGTAAATTGACTTTGATGACACTCTATGATTACTCTAAAGCTTTCGACAGCCTCAATCACAAAATGTTTGACGCAATTTTAGTACATCTTGGTTTTTCTGAGGATTCGGTTAGGCTTCTTTCCTCTTATTTGGTGAATCGGTTTCAGGCGGTTTTTCATGGTAGAGTGTCATCCTTTTTAGAAAAATGCAAAGGTGTACCGCAGGGTTCCATATTGGGACCACTGCTTTTTATTGTGTATATTTCGCTATTCATAAAGTTAATAATATCTAGTTTGGTGCATATTTACGCGGAAGACAGTCAATTATACATTCTGTCAAGAAAGTACCGGGAATTATCGATTTTAATCTGGCGGGGCAATGAGGCAGGTAAAAATTTTTTTTCTCAGGTTGGTACCACTGTTCTTAATTACTATGCCAAGCTTGAGCGGGATCTGTCAACTAGTGCGTTTGCAACAGCTGATTAAGTCAGTCGATGTCAGAGTGCGTGCCGATTTTTACTATGGGTGATTACGTTGAGCAAAGAATTCGTTTAAAGTTTTGTGTTGCAAATGAATTTTCGTGTGCCGATGCATTGAAAATGTTGTAAAAGGCCTTTGGTGATAATGCTCTATCGAAAACTCGTGCATATCAGTGGTACAGAGCCTTCAAGGACGGTCGTGAAGTGGTCGCCCATCGACGGCTTCGATCGAAGATAACGTCGATAAAATTAAGGAAAGGGTGCTGGAAAACCGTCGTACCAGCTTGAGAGAGATAGCACATGATCTTAAGATATCCCACGAGTCCGCACGTACGATTTTGATTGATATTTTGGAGATGAGAAAGGTGGCCGCACGACTCGTACCGAAAGACCTGAATTTTCTTCAAAAACGTCATCGCGAACAGGTTGCTTCAGACATGCTGGATCGCTGTAATTCCGATTCTACATTCATGGAACGCATTATAACTGGTGATGAGACCTGGGTCTACGAGTACGATATGCAAACAAGCCAGCAATCATTGGAATGGGTGGCAAAAAATGAGCCGAAACCGAAAAAACCACGCCAAAGCCGCTCGAAAATGAAGGCGATGCTCATTGTTTTCTTCGATATCCGTGGCGTGGTACACTACGAATTCGTTCCAGAGGGTCAGACGGTAAACAAGGAGTATTACCTAGGCGTTATGAAACGCCTGCGTGAGCGTATCCGTAAGAAGCGGCCAAATTTGTGGGCGAACAACTCATGTATTTTGCATGACGATAACGCGCCTTCTCACCGAGCTACGATTGTGACTGACTTTCTCGCCAAAAACTCAACAAACGTGCTTCAGCAACCACCGTATTCGCCGGATTTGGCTCCCTGCGACTTTTTCCTCTTCCCAAAACTAAAATTGCCCCTTCGTGGCACCCGTTTTGAATCGATTGAAGCCATAAAACAAAATTCGGCGCGAGAGCTAAAGTCCATCCCGGAAAGCGCCTATAAAAAATGTTTCGATAATTGGAAGTGCCGTTTGCATAGATGTATTGGAGCAAATGGAGCCTATTTTGAAGGCGACCCAATAAATTTTGACGATTAAATGTAAAAATGTTGTTTTAATTGAAAATTCCCGGTACTTTCTTGACAGAGTAGTATATCTCTTTCTACCCGGATGAAAGTGTCCAAGCTATTACAGCATTAAATCTGGATTTGAGTATCATTCATGAGGTAGGCACGGAGCACTGCTTGCATCTCAATACTAACAGAACAGTTGCTATCTTGTTTGGAAGACGAAATGACAGTAAGAGGTTTCTCGATTGTGATTTCCCTATTGCTATTGGCCCTGAAAGAGTTGAGTTGTGCGATAAAGTTAGAGATTTGGGTGTTTGGTTAGATTGCGAAATGCGATTCACAGAACATATTTCTTTTTGTTTGCGGAAGGCTTATGGTATGCTGAAAATTATTTATGGGCACAGAGAATTTTTGTCGAGAAAAGTAAAAGCAATGCTTTGTGAATGTCTTGTTCTTAATCATATGGACTATGCTGATTCGGTTTATGGTTCCTGCCTTAATTTTACAGATAAGCGCCGCGTCCAAAACCTTCAAAACTCTTGTCTACGCTCAATTTTTGGTATAAGAAAATTCGATAGAATAAGCCATACTTTGCGGGATGTAAATTGGCTCAGCATGGAAAATAGGAGATTTCTAATAATAGTTTCGTTTCTTAACTGGTGTTTAGGCCTGTTTGAGTTTTTAGGAATTAAATGAGACATATTTGAAAGGCTTAAATTGTTGAACTCTGGGGGCGTAACTGTTATGTACCTGCATAGTGAATCAAAAATTCTTTTTCAATAAATGCTTTTCGAAGCATTACTCCAGCTATGCTGTCCAAGGTTAATAGGTCATTCCATGATCGGATTGCTTTATGTTTTGCGTCATGATAGAGATATTGAAGGCCATTGAAAATATATTAAAATATGCGGTGTGATCCATTTAAAAATGACCCATTTGTTGAATTTATTTTGGGAATATTCTGTATATTAAAAACTAATTTCCCGAGATGCAGAAATGAAAGTACAAGGAGTCTGCTTTCGAACGAAATTTCTAAGACGTCTGGTTCTGCAGCTATGGAAGCTCAACGCACTATATTAGGACCCTGTATAATATAGCAAGTAGAAACATTTTCATCTGAGCCTAGCAACTGTCTCGTGAATAAGCGTGCTTTATTATCGAAAAGTGTGTCTGGCGTCAATTCATTTATGAGTGCAGCTACCGGATGTGCTACATCTGGAAATATTGACAGAAACAAACTGATAGAAATCAAATGTCGAATCTCATTATGTCAATAGTGATTTATTTTCATATATTCTCTACTCTTCAGGTTCTAGGATTGCTGACATCTGGAATTGTTACCAATTTCTTGGTAAGTGCCATCTTTCTAGTTACAGCTTCATTCAATTTCCGATCCTAGGAATTTCATCTGTTTCGAAAACACGGGGCAACCGAATATGGATATAGCGGGTGGTTCATGTAAAATCTAATTTTCGATCGGCTATGAATGAAAAAACTAATGAATATTCTCTCAAAGTTATAAGTTCATTAGGAAGGTTGAACCTTGAAATTTACGAATGAAAAAAATATCATTCATATGACCTCCCCGACTGGCCATACAATAAATCCAATTTTTCAGTACGGGTGTCTGTTGCTTGAATGGCAACTTCGATTTCGTATTTCAAGGCATCAGTTGTTTCTGGAAGGGTAACGTAACACTTAGCTTTAACGGATACCCAAAAAATTAGTCCAACGGAGTTAAATAACATCATCATTTCGACTGAGTATCGATGGTTATGTTGTCTGAGTGACGAGTGGTTCCGTCCTGTTGAAACTAAATATCTTCCACGCCTTGTTCCTGAATGTTGGCAAAAAAATTAGTTGAGCACGGTACAGTCACGTTTGCCGTGATGCCGACTCCTTGCTCATTTTCGAACAAAAATGGCCCAATCATGCTTCTTGACCAAACAGTTACTCGTTATACGTGCATCGGCTTTTCTACAATAACGTGTGGATTTTCGGATCCCCAAGTGTGAAAGATTTGCTCATTCACATATCCTCCAAGGTTAAAATGGATTTTATCCCTAAAGAAGATTTTCCTGAGAAAATACTCACCTTTGGCCATGCCGAACTACTTGAACTTTTTATGCCTTCATACCGAGGTCTTTATGCGAAATTCCCCTCAGAGAAGTCCGAGAAATGTTCAGTTCTCAAGCACGATTAAGAGTCGATGTTGATGGATATTCAGCCACAATTATTTTAGGTATACTCACTGAACGAGAACGTGTTACTTCATCAAATAACGATACAGTTCCACAAACTCGATTCACAAATTGACCAAAAATTTCCGTGAGGGCATACCATTTCTACTGAATTTTTCACGTGAATTTCTAATAGTTTGCTTAGAAGTTTCACCACTTTGGAAAAAAGTTTTTAATATTTTCTTGTTTTGTTCAAGCTTTAAACAACGCATTTCGTAAATGTCAAATATAACGAGTAAACTTACTAGTAAAGTATCAAGATTAACTTACATTCTTAAAATCACTTGAAATAAACGACATAATTCTGAGATCCTCCTGAACTAACAAATAGAACCAGTAGGTTACCTTAATTTATTTATTTATTTATTGTTGGTCCCAGGGATACACGTGAAGTCTACCATTTACTGTATTGGCATGTGAGCGTAGCTCTTTCACCAAGTGACTTGTTAGCAGTCTGCTCCAAGAGGCAGAAAGTGTGATAGGGGTCACGCCTTACCATCGCGCGTGCCGAGAACCTCCCGAAGAGATGAACCCACCAGCTTCAAGTTTGGGCCTGGGTTCGAAAGCCAAAACCGTCTGACTGGTAGCAGCAAAGCACTACTCAACCTCTACTGGCTCTGCAGGTCAGTACCCGAGTTGGCTTGTGACGCAACTCACTCGCCGACAGGGCTTCTTATCCAAGCACCCGAACGCAGTCTCATGAACTAAGATAATCCCAAGATTGATGACCTCATTTATCCTGATACGAACACCGTCAGCACGGCCTGTATATCATGATCTACGAACCCATATGAGGTCTTTTGATTGATTCACAAACCCTAAATAGTTACGCATTGATGTGGGACCAGGACAAGCCGGTCGAACCGTCAAGTCCCGTTAAACCCCCAGTCATTTCATGAGAATATCGAACGGCAAAACTAGGGCCCCATTCGGAGATCTTCCACCCTTTAGGTCCAGTGACTGGCGGGAATGGCATTACGTTAGGCACCAAGACTTAACCCTCCATTTCGTCGGGACGAAACTAAGGTCCTAGTCCTGGCAAACACCCCCATCGCGACAAAATCTAATGCCTGGGGGGCGAGAGGGATATAGACAGCCAGAAGTCCATTATAGTATTCATATCGGATTTGTTCTGCGTAGGCTTTGTGACTATTTCATTACGCCACTTAAGGAACAGGGCTGTTAATTGTTTACCCATCAGCCAATGGTTGGACGGTTCCCCGAAACCAGAAAATTCCTTTCCTCAAGCACACGATTATGAGTCCGACGCCAAAGTCAAAAGACTACCGCCGCATATTGAATATCTTCATCTAGTTTGGAAATACCAGAGACAACCCCAATAACTTTTGTTGCCATTGTCGGTTTCTCCCCACCTAATTGGAAATGACCAAATATCTGTGCTACTTTTAGTCCCATTTGCTGTAATACCTGTTAATACATATATAAAAACCTATGTAAGTTTTCGCAGTGTTAGTTCAAATGTAGAACGTGATTAAACCACAGTGTGGCGAAACAATGGTCGATCATCAATGAAAAATTTTTTGGAAATTGAATGTCATTTACTAATCGTTGAAAATGAATTTTTGTCAAGTAAAAACCGAATCCATCCAACATAATATTAAACTAACTTTCTGTCAAAATACGAATGACAGAAGTGTTGCCACACTCGAAATACCCACTACTTCAAAATGCAAATGCCACATGGCCCACTCTATAGAATGTATAAAAATTAAACCGCAATCGATTAATACCAAACTGCATTCAGGGAGCTCTCGTAATCAATTGCCAAATTTCTCTTCGATAATCGAACTGAAACAAACGGTGTAGTATTTTGAGACATCTGTCGCAGCCTATATTAGAAGTCAATAATTTCGTATGCCCCATTGACTTTGCGAATTCGACTGTAATTGAATTCAATGAAGTGAATCGAGCCATGACCCGGATAGTGCAGTGAAATTCAAATTTTGGGTTATCGCATCTAGTGACCCCGACCCGGGTTACAAAATTACATGTATTTCAGCCATTAATTCGAACAGTCGTACACCAGAATACGCATCTATATGATGGTACCTACTCTCCAAATAGAGCCACTGCGTAAAATTCGGAGATTTATGGATAATGTTCATATTTATATTCGAGTAATGGTCATGATTTCATGCGTTTCGACATTGCTCCTAGTTGAAATGAGACGAGTTTAAGTTTATTCGTGCAGTTAAGACCTGCCTTGAACTAAAACTTCCGGAGTTGAATGATGGAAACGAAAGCTTTATAATTTAATCATAATTTTCTTTGCGTCTTTTCGGTAGAGCTTTATTATTTTTTCAAAGAAATAATTGCACAATTTCATCTCATATAATTGCATTGATAGACAGTATTTTTGTTTCACATAGTAGATCTTTATGTTTTTGATTGAAATAACCTTCTTAAAATAAAAAGAATATTTCTAGAGCCCTAGCACTTTTCAATAGCTCAATAAGATCATTTTGCATTATCAAGTAGTCAATTTTATGAGGGGACGGTTAAAATGGATGCATGTTATAACAGGAAAAGTACCTAAACTGTGTTTTTTACAATATTAGACATAAGATAAAAATAAAAATTCAGTATTCTGTTTTTTGAGTTTCGAAGTGAGTCGTTACCCTGTGTGCAGATAAGAAAGTGTTTTAAAGACCAAAATGTCGAGACAGACGCGCCCGCAGTTGCAAAATCACTCCTGACAAATTTTGTTATATTTGTGGAGAATTAATGGTGAAACCAAAAGACAGGTCATTTTCTGAAAATGTTAGAAAAGCCCACTTCCAATATTTTGGTGATAATAATTGGAGACCAAAACAAGCAGTGGGTTGTCCATGTGTGCTGTGTTAGTTGTAGCGTAACATTAGTGCAGTGGATGAATGGGAAGGGAAAAAGCAGACCTTTTGCTATCCCTATGGTATGGGGAGAACCCACTAATCATTAAGATGATTCCTTTTTTTGCCTGACAAGGACTGAAGGTTATTCAAGAAAAGGAAAACACAAGATCGTCTTTCCAAATTTGTAGTCTGCAATACGTCCCAGTTCCGGCGAGCCACATTTGATTGTTCAAAGTGAGTTAAATGATTTGGTAAGTGATTTGAGGTTATCAAAGTAACAGTCATAACTTCTTGGTTCTCGTCTTAAGGAATGGAACTTATTAGGCTTCGAATCGAAAATTACGGATTTCAGAAAAAGAAATGCTCCGTTTTCTGCATTCTACAGTATGGAAAATTTGTTGTGTGCTTCATTTAACTGAACTATAAACGCTTGACTAAACGTCGAGGTACACCCGAAACTAGATCAGCTCTATAATTTTCGGTGATACTAGTCCAGGACTGTAAAACTGACTGAATTGAATCCTCTTTAATTTGTGGCGCTGCTCGTTCAACTCCAATTTTCATTAGTCCCCATATGTTTTCAATGGGACTAAGATCTGGTGAAGCTGCTGGCCATGAAATAGTTGTAACTAGTGTTTTTGCATCCAAACTTGATTACTGGCCGAAGTATGGCCGTTGCATGCGTCGTTTCAAGGAGAAAATCGTTCAGAATGCCACAATACATTTCACTATTAATGATACCATCAACTATACAGAGAGGCATAGCACCACACGGAGATATTGCTCGTTAAACAATTATTTTGACGGAAAATTTCGAAGTTTGAACAGTAACAGGTTAAAACAAATTGTGGAAATTACTATGTTTTACTACCAATAAAAATATATATTACACATTCTCTTGTGACTCGAGTTTCGGGAAATGAACTGAGTAGATGAAATGATGAAATGAAGACTGATGGTGAGATAGTTAATTTCCCGAAACTCGAGTCACAAGAAAATGTGTAATATATATTTTTATTGGTAGTAAAACATAGTAATTTCTACAATTTGTTCCAATTATGATCAACTACCAAATAGTAACGGCTGAAACAATTTAGTATCGGTAGCAGGTTGTTTTGATACAATTTTTAAGTGATTTTCACCACGTTGAAAACAACTTTCATCAGATATAAAGACATTATGAAAATGATCTTCTTGAAAACGTTGACTGAATTCTATCCTTCGTTCCTTTTGAGGAGGTGTCATTAAAGGGATTTTTTGGTTTCCTTGATATGTAGCCTTGTCTTTTCAGTGACATACGGACGGTTTCATATACAGCACTCTTTCCAAGTTCAGTCAATTGCACTAATTTTTTAACGTTCAGAAAAACTTTTTTATACAAATATTCCTCCTGTTTTCATTTTTCCAGTTGCGACATCATTTCATAAATTGTAAACCTGTTGACAATCAACTATATTTGACAAATAGCAAATGGCAACAAATGGCAAATTTGGCCATAGCCGACTATCTCCACATACTATTTTGTACTGTTTATATATATATATATATATATATATATATATATATATATATATATATATCAGTGCGGACGGGTCACTGGTAGAGCATTGGTTCTTGACCGGAAGGTCCGGGTTCGAATCCTGTTCAGGTGGAAAAGAAATTTTCTAGATGGACGGGTGTCGGCCACCATTTTACTGTTGGGTCAAAAATTAACAGTGCTGTGACCTTAAGTGGTGCAAGATCGCCGTAGCAAAGCCTACCCAGATCCGAACTGAACTCCTAACTCGCACAAGCTGAAAAAGCTGAGGGATCTCCACAGAAGATCTAGAAGAATCAGAAGTATATTAGAATTATGAAAAATAATAAATTTCGGATTCTTTCTAGACGGACTACAGTTTAAAAGCTGTGATATTGCATAATGGAAATTTAAAATCCTATATACCAGTTGCCCATTTAGTGACGATGAAAGAGAGTTATGAAAATATGCGCACTCTTTTGGATAAAATCAACTAAAACACATATAAATGACAGATATGTGAGGACTCGAAAATTTTAGGAATTTTAGAAGGACTTCAGGGAGGATTTACAAAATATTGCTATTTCCTTTGTCTATGGGACAAGCGTACAGTAAATCAGCATTATATAATAGACATTTGGCCAGAAAGAAGTGTAATTCAACCGAGGTCGCAAAATGTTAAGTTCAGACCTCTTGCAGACCCCAAAAATGTACTTCTGCATCCTTTTGACATTTAACTTGGGCTGACGAAACACTTTGTGAAGACTATAAATAAAGATGGTGATGGATTGAAATACTGAAAACAAGTATTTCCCAAGTTGTGTGATGCCTAATGAAAGGAAGGCATTTTTATTGGACCACTAATCAGAAAATTGATGGACCACGTTAATTCTACAGGCAGCACTCAGAGCATGGAATTCATTTGTTAGTGTAGTAAAAGGATTTTTTGGCAACCAAACCCTTTATATTGAGACCTCTTCTGTTTCAATTTTATTAATGATGTGTCTACTTGGGATTGTTGTTTCCTAATGACCTCAAATTCTTTAGAATTGTTAATGAAACAAATGATGCTAATTCTCTTCAGAGTGATTAAAATTTGGCCCTGATTCGGTTCAGGAAGAACAGGATCGTTGCTGATAATGATGATTTGTCTATGTTTCGTGTGGATTTATTTGTTTCTTTTTCCCAGAGGGTCAATGTAGTTATTGGAAACCATTATTTTGGAAGTTACAATGCTACAAGATGTAGGGAGGTTAAAGACTTTGAGAGGTGTTCCAGGACAACTTTAAATTCATTATCCATTACAACTACATCATAAATGAAACATACTATGTACTTGGATTTGTTATACATAAAAATAGGGGTGTTAAAATTCAAACGATCATAAAACTTTTTTGAGACCGCCTCTATAGTATGTCTCCATCAGAAGTCCTTGCAACGTTATGTGTACGTTAAAACGAATGGTATAATACGGTACAATCCTGATCATCATGGACCTTTTGTGAAAATCCCTCAGAAGCTATTTAGCTTGTGCGAGTAAGGAGTTCGTTTGTGTTCTGTTTAGGCTTCGCTACCGCCTTCTTACATCATTTTATGCATAGCGCAGTAAATTTTCGACCAACAGTCAAATAACTGAAACTCATCTAACTTGAAAATTTTTTCTCTGCTAGTTTAGAGCTCTAACCCTTGAGCTATATAGGTCCATATATGGTCTCTTATAGATCAATATGAGAAACTCTCCATTTATGTACTTGAGTGTTAGGAGAAGCAATTAGGCTCTGATATTCATATATAATATTATAAATAATTAAAATAACTCTGATAGTTGTTTGGTTTGGTGGTGTAAAGTTCGGAGTTCCCAAAATTGATTTAAGAATATTATTTATCATTGGATCTATTTTATACTGATAACAGAAGTCTTTCAAAGACTTCAAATTGTGCAATGATATACTGTCCAATGATATATTTACTGACCTATTTAATATTAAAGTTGGTGAGCTCAATTTCATCTTATTGCTGCATCAGAATTAAAACCCTATTTGAATGTGATATTGCTGTTCGTTATCTTCTTCATTCTTTGTAATCTTTTATATTATTAGTTATAAGCTTCTGCATGTCTACCGTATTGGAATTTGTGAAGTTAATAAATAAATGTCAATTTTTCGTTGTTTTTAAATGCGGAGTAGAGGAGCGGATCAAAGTAGATGTATAAAATTCATGTTGGCCATCTCGAATCAACTTCCAGAAGAAATAAGTGCAGCTGAATCGCCAGAATACTGTAAGTGCTTTCATGTGGAAAGGATGATTTGAATTTAATATATGAGAGATATGTACTTATATATGAGAGATATCATTACAGCCTGGAAATTCAATTTTGCCCATGTTTCTTCAAGTATATGGGGCACAATAATAAAATAATCATAAACCTGCATCGGATGAATCCTTGATATTCTCGGTGCATTTTGTTTGAAACCAAGATATTTTCATTTGGTTGAATAATTTTCCTTGGGAAAATATGAAGGAGTTACTTGAAATATCAGACATTGATTTTGGTATTCAGGCTCAACTTCAAAGTCTATATTTCGAATGCTTGACGATATATATTTGTGAATTTCTTCCTTGTTACGATTAAAGAGTAAAAATATGGGTTTCAGTTTGAAAATATTCACACAAGTTAAATGACTCCAGGAACTTCAGCTCTCTATTAATATAACACCTCTTCGATTCATCCCTTCATAGGTAACCATCCTCCCTTCAAAATCTCAAATGACATCATAGGTTATGCGATACTTAGATTGAAAGAAAAAGAAGAACTAACATTTTTTAGTTTTTACTCTTCCTTTTTTTGAGCTAAGAACCACCATGCTGAAAAATTGTTGAATCAGATGAAATGGATGGAGCTATGATTTTCTTAACTTCTCTACTAATTAGTTGCTTTCTAAAAAAATTTGAATTTTTTATTGTTCAATTGAAACGCGGTGGTACCCATTAGATCGAAGAGAACAGTAGGTACAGGAATTTCTCTGGTACTTTTTAGCGAGTTTCTGGTGTGACACTCCAGCATGATTCATTTGTTCGGTGTCATAGATCTTGTTTCTGGTAGAATCTGATAAATTACCAACTAAATATATCCCCATAAATAAGTATCCAAAAGGGTTAAATCGGATGATCTTGAGGCCACTCTAACACTCCTCTAAAGCAAATCCACTTGGCAGGAAAACATAGGTTGAGCCACTTTATGGCAATCCATAATACGAAGGTGCAGTCATGTTGAAAGTAAAAACTATTCTAATTAAGTATCAGGTTATAATCTTTAACTATCTTATATTCCAGTTTCATAATTTATCATCAATCTTATTTTCTTACATGTTTAGAGGCAAATATGCCGAAAGATTTTCCTTAATGAAAATTGGACCCAGAATTTTGTTTTCTGGTCTATCCAGTTCGGAAAAAACTGTATTTATTGCTGGAACAAATATTTCAAATGAATGTAGAGTCTTTAAAATTTTTCCTTGTCACTACTTCACAATATTCTATTTTTCGACCGAAATGTTCATCGCTCAATGATGATAATATTCATTTTCTAAGTATGGATCTTATGCTGATTGAGTATGAAATTTTTGGGAGGTCTATTGCTCGAGCTGAATGCTTAGCGAAGTGACACAAAAAAAAAAGAATTTGCAAACTGCATCAGTACCCAGATATTTCCAATTTATTTTCATTTAAATTTTATGAAACCCTAGTTCAGGGCAATTATAGCTCCATAATGAATATTTTATAGCGACATTACTCAATTCTGTGTCCTCCAGAAATAATTCAGATTTAAGAAATATATCTATATCATATCTATTTGAGCACGAATTTTACACTTGTAATTAAGGTTAGTGAATTTGTGGAGTGAACTCAGTGATCCCAAGTGAATAACATTGAAAAAGCCCATCGATCTACTCCTCTAAGAGTAACATAGTGTAAAATAGAAAGGCCTTTTACTTGATAGACGAAATATAACAAAATTTGAATATTAAAACAAATCGAAATATGTTTATCTTCTACAGTTTTAATTTCAAAAAAAAAATTATTAATTTTAATTACTTTCGTATATCTGTTGGGTTATTTATTCCATTTGACATTATATATTGAGTTTTGATTATATACGTCTATTAAATGTAAGCGGTGCTTGTGTAGACATAAATTTATTTCTGAAAGTTTTTTGAATAAAAATTTTTTTTGAAATTAAAATTGTAGAAGATAGACATATTTCGATTTGTTTCAATATTCAACTTTTGTTATATTTCTTCTATCAAGTAAAAGGCCTTTCTATTTTATTTTATATATAATATCTAATTATATTTTGGCTTCAATAAATCTCATTATAGAATGTCAATGAATTTAAATAAACCTTAAAATAACTAACACTGTTCTTTGATTTTGTTAGAACATAGATCAATCTTGAATTATATAGTTGATCTGTATTTCGAAGCTTAAGTCATTTAACACGTGAGAGATATAGGTTAGTTTTTGATTTTGATATTTGGAATATTAAATGATGACTGAAGACGGGGTTGTCTAGAATTATATTTGTTTTTTGAAGATATAGTGCACATTTTTTAGAGATTTTTGAAATAATTTATTCGAATATTTAAATATATTAAATATTTCAAATAAATTATATTCTTTGAGAAGTCCTTTAAGTGTGTTCATGTTTTTAAAAGGCAATTGGTGTTCTTAAAGGTAAGACCAGAAACAAAAATTTTGTCTCCTTTAAATATTTATTTATTAATTTTAATTACTTTCGTATATCTGTTGGGTTATTTATTCCATTTGACATTATATATTGAGTTTTGATTATATACGTCTATTAAATGTAAGCGGTGCTTGTGTAGACATAAATTTATTTCTAAAAGTTTTTTGAATAAAAATTTTTTTTGAAATTGAAATTGTAGAGGATAAACATATTTCGATTTGTTTTAATATTCAAATTTTGTAACATAGTGTTTCCACCACAATTTCAGATTAAATATCCTCCGGAATATATCTCATAATAGTGTGTAATATATAGACTATAAATAAACGAATTCTAGTCTACTCATACATCCCTATGTAATGTATTTTCATCTCAGAATTTGTATACTAATAGATTATCGTTAAATTACTATTGAATAATTCTGAAAGTTATATCAAGATCCTCGGGAAATATTTAATTTGGTTTGTTATTTTCGGTGTTACAATTGAAATTTTCAATGTAACTCCATCTGCATCAATTCGAAAATAGAATCAAATTCAGTGTTATAATTCAGAAAAATAAATTCATCAATAGGTTTCATTAATATTGAGTGAATCATACGTCAAGATGAATTAAGGCAATTTCATTTTAGATATGTTAAAATTAAATGTCACGGATTTCACAATTGAAATAATTCAGAATTTCATAAAATCCATATCAACAGATATTCGTTGTACCCTTTCAAATTTATATTTTCGTTCCAGAAATTGACATACGAGCATTTAACAAATTCTTGACGGATGAAAAGCCTCATTCGGAATTTGATCATTCTTCAAAATTGTAATAATATCAACACGGTAATGCGAGTGAAACCGGTAATTGAGTTTCCACTTGACAAAGTGTATTTATCCCTTTATGGCTGCACAATAATAATTAAATCTCGTTGTATCAATCATGTGTATGAGTAATTATTATGATATATTTATTCACAAAGTTGCAGATTGTGCAACTAATCCAATAAGTTTTCGTATCGGAGTTAATGCTATGGTAGCAAAATCATCCTAACTTTAATATTCAGATATGAGTTTCTAGGAAACGTCACTTACAGGGTTTTTCAATAAAAGCGGGTAGAAGTTGAAACGAAACAAACCAAGCTGTGTATGAATTAGTATATAGTATGTGTATGAGTATTATTATGATATATTCATTCACAAAGTTGCAGATTGTGCAACTAATCCAATAAGTTTGCGTATCAGAGCTAATGCTATGGTAGCAAAATCATCCTAACTTTAATACTCAGATATGAGTTTCTAGGAAACGTCACTTACAGGGTTTTTCAAAAAAAGCGGGTAGAAGTTGAAACGAAACAATCCAAGCTGTTTATGAATTACTAACGATATTCTTATTTACTTCGAAAGATGCGTGTATGTGGTCCAATTTTGAATGACTTTCCCCATATATTGGACTGGATTGGTTGTATTGACTTTAAGAGTGTGGGTCATGTGCGGTTTCATGGCATAAACCTGTGAGTTCAGGAAACCGCCAAAGAAAAATTCAAACGGTGTCAAATCGCACACTCTTGGTGGCTTAACAGAACCTTTGTGAGAGGAAACTGTACTGTCAAATCATTCATTCAGAATGATTGTGACCTTCTCTGTGTAGCATATAGCGCTGTCTTGCTAAAACCACATGTTGTCTGAGTCCATATCGTTCAATTTGTACCAAAATAAATTGTTTACCATAATTATGTTGCTCTCGCCGTTGTCGGAATCAGCTGCCCTACTGCTTGCAACAAATCCTATCAAACTTACATCAGTGATCAGCTTGGAAAGTTCCTATGAGCGCCACTCTTTCTGAAATGAAGTGAAGGTTACAGGGAGTAGGTGTTCCCGATGGGAAAGTGAAACTAACTATGATTTCACAAGAAAAGGGATGAATAGGTCATTAGGAATAAAAAATCAAAGAAACAACTACGAATATTCCATTCATGTAAGAATCCCTGTTCAAAATGAGATCAACATTGGATCTAAAATCGAAACTTCAACAGTGGAGGCAGGTGTGGTGAACGCAAGTTAAGTAATAATTTTTAATGCCTACAATTACCCATAAATGAACTTCATGAAACTATTTTCTTAAGGAAACGTAATTAGGTTCAACAAAAATACTAGTGCATAACTAACCATAGTAATTTAAATTAGATTCGTACAATGCATATAAACCTTTATTTATTGAATTGTGTGGATCAATTTGTGAGGCGAGTTCGTGAAACTAGATCGTTATTTGATGAACATTCGCGTTTTCGTCCAGTGATCACACCTGAAAACATTGCTGCAGTATCCCAGAATGTGGCTGAACCTCATCAACACAACTCGTCATCGTGCTCTTGATGAGATCTTTCTATTACATTAGCTTACACTCCTATACTATTAATGATCAATAATATTGATTTTCATTCATTAATGTCAAGACTCAGCATCTCTAATAGACTTACAACTTTGAAGAAATAAGCATCAGTTTTCTATTTAAAGCCGATCAAAGATGCGAATTCTAAATGGCAAACTCTATATCAAAGTTGTTTTGTATTGCATTTCGTAATTGTTTAACTCTAACCCTTCGTACCCTTTGAAGTTTTCTGTTGTATGTTTTTCTTACATTTAGGTATCGGGTGTTTTTTCAGAGTGATAGACCTTTAAATTGAAGTAAAACACAATTAAATTAGGATTGGAGCCAATTTTTTTTTATTTGAAAGATAATTTTATGACATTTGAGTTTCAAAAATAATTTCCGGCATATGTTCACCACAACTAGCTCTGAGGAACCGCATTCGACCAGACCAATTTTGGACCACTTTTTCGAGTAATTCAGGCCTTATTTCATCAGTAACACGTGTTATGTTGGCTTCAAGAGCGTCTATTGTTCCTGATCTATCAAAATAAACCAATGACTTGACATAACCCAAAGATAATAATCTAATAGAGTTGTGGCATGATCTTGCGGGCCAATTAATTAGACCATTTCTCGAAATAATGTTATGGCCAAATATTTCTTTCAATAAATCAATTGTTACGGTAGGTAGCAGCATAAGGTGTAGCACCATCTTGTTGGAACCAAAACACTTCTGGGTCGATACCGTTCAAATTTTGAAATAAATAATCATTGATCATCGATCTGTAACGAGCACCATTCACTGTAACATTAGCTCCAGCATCGTTTTTAAAGAAATATGGACCGACGATGTCTCCAGCGTGTAAAGCATACCATACAATGCATTTTTCAGGATGCAATGGAACCTGCAGAACTTCTTGAGGATTGTTTTCACTCCATATACGGCAATTTTGCTTGTTTACATAGCCGTTCAATCAGCAATGACCTTCATCACTAAACACTATTTCACGATAAAAAAGTGGATCAACTTCAAGCTGTTCTAGGGCCTAATCAGCAAACAAACGACGCTTATTATGTTCAAATGGTTTTAGTTCTTGAACCAGTTGGATCTTGTATGGGTGTAGACCAAGGTCTTCACGCAAAATTTTCCATGTGGTGGATGCACAGAGTCTAACTTGTTGTGAACGTCGACGAATAGACAAATTTGGATCATCATGACTTACAGCAGCGATATTTTCCTCTGTACGTCCAGTTCTTTGTCTTCTTATTGTTGTTGCATTGAGTAAAGAAAATGTTGTCCCAAATCTATCGATAGTTCGACGAATAAGCTGCTCTAATGGACGATTATGTAAACCATAAATTTCACGAAGTACTCTATAAGTTTGGCAAATTGAACACTGATTTTGAAAATTTCAACAGTTTCTAAACTTTGTTTCGGCGTGAGTCTTTCCATGATAATTTGTTAATCCTAACTGAACAGAAATGTTAAAAGAACATGGCTTCTTCCTTCTGTCAAATCACAGTTATCCCTATCGAAAGTTCTATCACTCTAAGAAAAACCTCCCGATACATTGTGTAAAAAAGTCATTCAATAGATGTCCGAAATAAAAATATTCAAATGCTATTAATATTCAAATAATTTAAAAACACTTTTCGACGAATTCTTTTGTCATGTTCTTTGAATCAACATTAATCAAAAGGCAAATAGTGAAAATTTCAGGGGGATTTTTTGGTTCTATTAATTTCATATAAATAACTGCTTGCTGATGTATTGAATCAACCACCAAATTATTCCTCTTGTCTGTTGTCCTGATTATATGGACTGAACCCTAAATACATCCTGTTTCAATTCATAGGGTTCGTCTGTAAAGCTATTTTATGAATAATAAGTGCCTTAGACCAGATTCAAAGGAAAAGCTCGGTCGTACAATAATGGAGGTGAATGGTCTTCACTATGCATTTTGTAAAGGACTGCTTTATATAGAAACGTGTTGATGAGTAGACCCCTATGAAGAGGCAGGAGAGGTTAAATATATCATTTTCTCCTGTCGATTAGGATAAACGGTGGAGAGCACAGAATTTCCCGCTACAAATCTCATGGGACGATTCGCAACAATTACCTTCAATGCACCAGCATAATATTCCAAATGTATGCTATTGTCCAAAATGAAACTAGATTTCTTAATAAGTATACCAGGAAGGTGTGAAGCAAGGGGAAATATAAAAATGAAATTAAGTGGTGATAAATAGAAAATTTATACCAGGAATGAAATTGACTGATATACACCATCCATCATAAGTTAATTCAACATTTTAAACTTTGCTCTGCAGTGTCAGTACCCGAGTTGTTTGGGACGCAACTCGCACGCCGAAGGGGGTTCTTATCCACCCACCCGAACTCAGTTCCATGAACCAAGATAGTCTCGAGATTGATGCCTCAATTGGTTCAGGTACGAGTATCGTCAATCCGGCCTGTACGTCAAGACCCACGAACTCTTGTGAAGTATTTCAATTGATCCTGGCTTCAAGCACCAATGGTCTAGCCGTATCGTCGAGATCTGCAAACCCCAGATACGTCTCGCAATCGATCCTGGTTCAGGACGAGGTCGGTCAAGTCTCGCTAAACCCTGAAGCATTTTACAAGATATCCTGAACATGAGTTTCTGCGAACAGATCGATAGAATACGCTTCTAGTCCAGCATGCGGACTTTCAACCACTGCCCCCTCGAGTACAACATCAATTGGGTGGGCAGGTCGTACGAATACTTGCCGAGGGCCTAAACCCTCCCGAGGTAACGCACATCGGTCATTGGACAGAAAAATCCGGGGATTTACTGCAATAGGGTGCAGTAGGTTAGTTTTATGAGTGAAGCCCTGTGATGCTTTAGGTATCAAGACTTAATCCTCCATTTCACCGGGATGAAACTAGGGTCTTATTCAAGACAAGCGCTCCCAGCGCGTCAACCTACAATTCATGGGTAAACGAAAATGTCCCTTGAGATTGAATTTGAGAAGTTACAAATGAGTGCTAGTAAAGTTCTTTCTTTGAGTACCTATGTAATAAAATTGTTTTATATTACTGCGACAGAGAACTTCTTCAACTCAAATGACGCAGATAACGCTCTAACTCCGAGGTAGCATAAAGCAATAAAAAGCTGGTAACTTCTTTGCATGGGCATTTTGAATATTCAATACCAGATATGATGGTATTCATCGATGTTTCAGTTTGGGCTTTCTATTCGATATGCAGATTTTTAGTGCATATTTTTCTAGTGTATATTCTCTGGAAGGTTATCGTACTTTGAAACGGTCTGTCGGAACGACGAAGAGATTTAAATTTCACTAGAAAGTAAGTATCTGAAGATTCTATGTAATCGATTTTTTGCGTGAAATTCGCAAAACATGGATGTTAGAATTGATTTAAGCCTTCTGTTTTCTACCCAGAAACCTTGAAGAATCATTTGAAATAGAGATTTCTATGAATTTGCATTTATATATAAAGTTTAATTAACAAAATTGGGGCCACAAAGGTGGACAAGGCGATCTATATCGTCTTGGAGAAAATTATCGAATGTTGTTACCGTAAAAAACGAATTATAAATATTATTTATACCACGCTAATTACTAGGTAGACGATTTCTTCATATTCTATTCCTCGATTCTATTGACCTTGAATTCTTTCTGGTCTCAAAAAAGTATTGGTATAAATCCACTCCTCTCGTCCTGCGAAAAATTAGCATACAATATGCATTAATACTGTTTGGAAATTATATTTATTATACTTTTTCAATGTAGTTTGTTCAATCACAAAATAAATATGGTTCATGGGATGGGAATCACATATTCGAAAATATCTGGTGCTTTTGTTTCGCTTAAATGTCTGTGATTTTCGAATTTTGAGCAAAAAATTTTAAATGACTACATTGGACACACTGATGAAGAATCCGGAGTCAAAAAGATTTCTGTCTGTCAAGTCCCACCGGCCGTAAACGTCCATAAACACGGTAACTTTTGAACGGAAACAGCTGGAATCTTGAAAATTCCAGGGAAGATTTGGCGTCTAAATATTTCGACTTCATTAATCGGCGACATCGGTTGGACAGTTTCGTGGTTATTCGGTTTTGAAAATTTGGTAACAATGAAAATTTGGCAAAATTCACCATATAGAAGAAACATAACAGGGCGCATATTTGTGCGGAGTTCCGTGAAAATATTTTACTATTCAATAATACAATAAATATCGTGATTGAATTCGTTATTGGGTAAAAATCACTACAATAGCTTCGTAGTTCTTCATATTTGATATTTGTCCTTATTTTTAACAATAACTTTCAAACTACAAATCCGGTCGAATCGAAATATTAAAAAGGAGAGTGCATATGTATCTGCAAAATTTCATGAGGAACATACGATCAAAATATTCGAATCAAAGACCAGAAACTTTTGGGCGTTGTAGCGTTGAGCGCTAAAAAAACTAATCAGTCTCACGAAATTTTCGAATTTCTCGAATTCAAATTTAGCATTTAGATGTAGTATAAAATAAAAATATAGAATTAATAATCTCTATTATTGAATTCATTAAAGTGAATTTCCATCAACCTAGGACCGATTCAATGAAGTTTTTATATTCAGAAAAGTGATAACTCAACCAAAGGTGCAAAATGTTAATGCGGGGATAGTGAACAAAAAACGAATTCAAGAATTATGAAATATCGTTACAGTGGTGAGAACTTGTATTTAATTATGATGTGTTTTTATTGCATTGTGACTTATGACATCGACTGCTGTGGTCTTTAGCCGTGCCCCACCACCTAACCTACAGAAATACACCCCTGGGTGTAGCGGGACTCGAACTCGCAATCCATGGTACCATAGCCAGCATATATGCACACTATGTCATCAAGATCCCATTATCATGTGTTATTTGAAATTTTAAATATTCTGTATTCGCTTAACTGTTTAGTCATTCAACTCCTAAACTCAATTGATGAACGTTTGAGAGTTATCACTAACTAATGAGTACAACATTTCTTTTCGTGATTCAAAAGCTATACTATTATCTGATTTCGAAAGATTTTTGATTATTTCTTCACCTCAGACACTGAAATACAATGACGAAATGAACTTATTTATTATTTTGATTTCAAAAGGAGGCATTTTTGGTTTATTACAATTCCTTCATCTGCAAGTAATTTTAATCTGAAATTGAATTTTATTAAACGAATAGCAGCCAATACTGGTTATTTGTCATTAATAATAGATACTATGATAACTACAAAAAAATATTGAAATGCTATCAATGAAATATACCCTATACTTAAACTGGGAAAAATAAAAGAATTCCTCATTAGTATAGGTATAAACATTTCTTATAGAACAGACAACTCATTAAGAATTTTTTTTTAAAACGCACAACCTAAAAGCAACAACCCTCATGAGTGTACGACTACTTTCATTAATTCTCAATAACAGAACCCAGGTGAGCTCTGAGACAGATAAAATCTAAGCAAGCCTGAGATATCTATGGAATGACATCAATCATGTGGGAGGAGATTTTTCCGTGCATTGAGGTACCATTATGTAACATGCTCACCAAATATCAAAAACAGGGGCACTATCCGGCTCAGTTGAAGAAGGCTTGAATAGTACCTGTCCATAAAAGAGGAGATATAGAATTACCAGAAAACTATCCCCCAGTATCGATACTTCCTTTGCTCTCAAAATTGTATGAGATAATAATAAAAAATAGATTACTGAGTTTCTTCGAACATCACAAAATTTTCTGGAGGCAACAGCATGGGTTCTTGATGGGTAAATCAGTGGAGACGGCACTGAAGGAGGTGCTTGAAAATATAAGAGAAGCTTTTGATGGGGGACAAAAATCTAGTTTACAGGCATGTGACTTATCCAAGGCTTTTGATAATATTTCACACTCTGTGCTTTTAAACAAGATTGAATACTATGGAGTCAGGGTTGAGGCTCTTGACCTGATGAAAAGTTATCTGACAAACAGGATGCAGAAAACAAGCTTGGGAGGCAGGTTTTCTTCTTGGGATTCTGCGAGTCATGGTGTATCTCAAGGTTCTGTGTTGGGTCCCCTTTTGTTTGTGATATACATGAATTATTTGCCAGCTAATATGAAATCAGATCAAACCGTCTTCTTCGCTGATGACACTTCTTTTCTGATAAAGGGATAGACAACTAGGAAATGGAAGAGAAAGACAAGAAGACACTAAAGCAAGCCCAGGTATAGTTCAGCGCAAACAAAATGATGATGAACAGTGATAAAACACATAGACTACTGTTTGAACCAAAGATATCTTCGGACAATCACATTAGGCTACTTGGTGTATTTTTGCAAAAAAAAATATCAAGTTTTCTGTCCACATTGATGAAATGATTCCTAAGTTGTCAAGAGCTCCCTATGCAGTTAGGAGAATAAAGCAAATAGCGGGAATTGAAGCAGCCAAGATACTACAGCTACTTTCATAGTGTCTTTTAACTTCGGCATTCTTTTCTAGGGGGATTTGTTTGAAAGTAAGAAATTATTCATTAAACAGAAGCAGGTGCTGAGAATACTATGTGGCGTAAGTAGTAGATATAGCTGTATAGAGCTATTGCCCAGAGAAATAATTGTTACCGTGACGTCCATTCTTATACTTGCCTGTGTAATGTACATCCATGATAATAAGAACATACCATTGAAAAATAACTTTTATCACAACTATGATACTAGAAACAAAAACAACTACATCATACCATCGTTTAAAAGTATCACAGTTAAATGTAAGTCATCTAGCTATAAAAATTTTCAACAAACTGCCGACCAGAAAGAAGGAAGTAAATCGAATAAAGCTCTAGAATGAACTGAAATGTCCCCTGATAAGTAAATCAAACTACTCAATACATGAATAACAGAATGATACCTTTTAAAAAAAATATATTTTTATGTAATACGTTGTCTGTTCAAATTTATTTATTGTTTGTTTGACTAATGTTTTGTTTTATACATTTTTTATTTATTTATACTAATGTGTCTTCCTAGACTAAATTGTACCTGACTCCCTATGAAAGTTTTGATGGGTTGAAAATTTATTCATATTCTGTGATATGTACTGTATTGGGAATGAATAAATTATAATTATTATTATTAAATCACATCTGTCAGCACATTATCAATTATCATGAGTTATCTGTTCAAAAATTTATATTCCGTCCTCAATAATCAATTGAATTCTATATACGCCGATAGTCTCATAAGATAGAAACATGATTTTCACGAATGAATCAGGATTTTACATAAAGAAAATAAGGGTCTAAAATTGAACATGTTAGAAAACATAGAAATAAACCGATTTATAAATTCAGGGAATTTATTGAACGAACAAACTGAGTTATCTAATTCACCTTTATTGGATCTATTCAACTAGGGACTCTGTGGTTTTACCAAAAGTAATATTTTATTGTAGCCTTATATCTGAGCAAGAAACATTTCTATACTGCATGTTACAACATTTCAGACTAGTTCGTAAGTATCTGAAAATGTTTACTATGTTGACGAAACGCTTCATGTGAACAACTCAAGATAAAAAGAAATCTACATATACAGGTTGTCTACTTTTAAAAGGGCCAAACTTCAAGGTTAGATTATTCAAGTTATTTGCAACAAACATATAACACATGGTCGAAATGTTAATTCTTCAATTTAACATTTCTTGATTTCACGAATATTTCAACTCCTTCCATAAAATCAATTATACTTCAGTTTCCTTTAAGCCTCAACAAATTTGATCACATATCTGGAAACAGCATTAAATTTGCTACAAGGTAAGAAGTTCACACACTAAGTGAGGCATTTTTTGCTGAAAATAAAACATCTCCATAAATAATAACTTTTCATCGATAAAACTATTGTAAAGATATGACTGATTTTGTTCACTTTAGGATCTTGATATTCATCTCCTTACCACGCCCGCAATAAGAATTTTTTGCACTCCGAACTTCTTACCTTGAAGCAAATTTAATGCCTCCAGATCTGTTTCCAGACATGTGGTCAAATTTGATGAGACTTCAAGAATAACTGAAGTATAATTAAATGAATTCATGGAAAAACTTGAAATATTTTTTGAAATCAAGAAATGTTAAATTGAAGAATAACCATGAACATTTCGACCATGTGTTATACGACATTTTTTTTTTGCAAATAACTTGTATCATCTCCCTTGAAGTTGGGTCCTGTTAAAAGTAGGAACCCTGTATTAGGAAGTCACAGTGTTTGCGAAACACTTTGTTGTTAAATTAATAAATTGAAGAAATAATATGTATTATTTTATTCGATCTTTGAGGGGATTCAATTTAACAAGACATATTTTATTCTAAGTGTATACTGTATTGGGCTATGCCTGGTTGATATTCCCCAAAAAATAACAATTATAATCAACTATGCTAATAAGAACTGAGTAAACAGTTCAATACCCTGAAAGTTCTTTGAAGAATAAACACCCCCACAAATTGCTTTCATTAAGCGACCAGAATTTTTAAGGTAATAGCGAAATTTGAACCTCCACCTTCCTCCCACTAATCAAACCTTCTTCGACAAGTTTTCCCGAAACTACGTTTCCCTTCAACCGCCACTTGATTCGTCATTTTCGGGCGCATGGCCGACGCGATCCTCGTGTGCCGGGAAAACGTTTAATTCAACAGTTCGTGCGGGTGTCGCTCGCTACAAACACTATTCGGCCGCGGGGAAATATACACTACTACCACTGCTACTGCTTGCGCTTAGTGCTACGTGCACAATTGCGGCATAGGTGAGTGCAGAAATCACAATTTGGTTTTTAAATGATTGCGCGTATTGGAATTATTCATGACCTACCGGCGCTTAGTGTTCTTAAGGTTGCAAAAATTTCGAATGACAGATCACGTGCGGACGTTGTTGCTGTTTCCTTTCTCTATTTGGTTATTAACAGTCGGCGAAGACGATGCGCACGTGACGGTAGCTTCCGGTAAAGGATGGTGAATTTTGAGAAAAAAATTAACAAGTTCATTTCCGTTGATATGCACCACGTCTGCAGCTTCTTATCTGAAATTCAATGATGGTGATGTTATTGAAATAAATAGAAAATATTATTATATTAATTCAGTCAGAAAAACTTCCACCAAAATACACACATTGAGTTAATATAAAAGGTTTTTTCAACAGTGATGATACAAATTGAAAATTTAAAAAAATATCATAGTCAGACATTCAGTGAGACACATTTTTTTATTTGGATGGTAACATTATATCATAAAATAAGAAATGACTGAGTTTTCTATCACTTTTTATTAACCGAATATACACTCGAGTTTCGTAGTGTCTACTACATTCTCAAAGTGAATAAAACAACCTGTATCTCAATTATCAGATATATTCGTTGAAGACTTCACCTTGTGCAAAACTTCGAGAAGTGAGGTGTCCAAAGGTCCATCTGCTCATTCAGTAGTTTTATTTCTAAAATGTGCTTGTGCTAAGATATTTCTATGGATTCCAGAATTTCCAGTTTTTCGCTTCCATGTGTGATTTTTCAAGATTGTCCAATTCTAGGAAGATATGGTTGATTTTGAAAAGATGTGTCGTAAAGGTAGAGTTATCTTTCCGGTTCTTCATTGATGATTAATGTTCTTTGAACCTTTTTTTGAAAGATCTCCCAGTTTTTCTTACATATACGCTACTGCACTGTTGACAACTCAATTTAATATCTGCACAATTATTCAGCCGGTTGGTTTTGTCTTCTGCTTTGAAAAAGAGGTTGAAAATTTTATGTGAGACTGTGAAAGTTATTTTTATGTTAGGTTTTTGAAAATATTTGAGCTATTTTTTGCAAAAATGGTTCAAAATGTGTTAGTTTTACAAATTTTTTTGTCATTATAATCTCTTTTGGTGGAGTATATTTATTTCAGAATGAGTTATTTCTTTTTTGTTTATGAGAGAATTTATGGTTTTCGTTTCAAATTGATGGTTTGTGGCTATTTGTTTGATTGTATTCAGCCACAAACAAGCAATTCGAAACGAAAAGCATAAATTCTCGTATAAACAAAAATGAAGAACAATTCATTCTGAAACAAACATACCCCTCTTTCGAAACAGATAATTATGGCAAAATTTGGTAAGGCTAACATACTTTGGGCCAATCTCGCAAAAAATGGTTCAAATATTTCTAATATCTCAGATAAAAACTTCTTTCACACCCTCACCTAAAATGTCCAACTTCTTTTTCAATGCAAAAGATGAAAACAACCGGCTGAGTAAATCTGAAATTCATAAATTAATTAGTGCAGCAGTGTATCGGGTGTTTTTTTAAGAGTGATAGAACTTTAAATTGAAATAAAACACATTTAAATTAGGATTGGAGCATTATTTTTTTATTTGAAAGATAATTTTATGACATTTATGTTTTGAAAATAATTTCCGGCATATGTCCACTACGACTAGCTCTGAGGAACCGCATTCGACCGGACTATTTTGGACCAGTTTTTCGAGTAATTCAGGCCTTATTTCAACAATAACACGAGTAATGTTGGCTTTCAAAGCGTCTATTGTTTCTGGTTTATCAGTATAAACCAATGACTTGATATAACCCCAAAGCAAATAATCCAGGGGAGTTATGTCGCATGATCTTGGAGGCAAATTAATTGGACCATTTCTCGAAATAATTAAATAAATAATTGTTACGGTAGCAGCATGAGGTGTAGCTCCATCTTGTTGGAACCAAAACACTTCTGGGTGTTCAAATATTGAAACAAATAATCATTGATCATCGATCCGTAACGAGCACTATTTACTATAACATTAGCTCCAGCATCCTTTTTAAAGAAATATGGACCGATGATGCCTCCAGCGTGTAGAGCACACCACACTGTGCATTTTTCAAGATGCAATGGAACCTGCAGAACTTCTTGAGGATTGTTTTCACTCCATATACGACGCTTATTAAGGTTATTATGTGGCTTAGTTCTTGAACCAGTTGGATCTTGTATGGATGTAGAACAAGATATTTACGCAAAATTTTCCATGTGGTGGATGCACAGAGTTCAACTGGTTGTGAACGTCGACGAATAGACAAATGTGGCTGTATTTAATCAATTATACGTTCAATGTTTATTTTCTATTGCTTAGTTGTTGTTGGATTATGAACATAAACATGTGACTTAATATATCCTCAAAGAAAGAAATCACAAGGTCTCAAATCACACGATCTGGGAGGATAACGGGACCATTTCTTGAAATGAATTCATCACCAAATTTTGTTTCCCATAAATCGATTGTTGAAGTAGCTGTATGACAGGAAGCACCATCTTGTTGAAACCACATATCCTCAAGGTCATTAACAACAACAGCGGGAAAAAAATTCATTTAATATTTCTCTATAACTTTCTCCATTAATTGTTACTCTTTGACCATTTTTTTCAAAGAATTATGTACCAATGAATCTGCCAGCATAAACTGCATCCACACAGTGATTTTATCTGTATTTAATGGTGTCTAAACAGTCTCGTGTGAATTTTCATCACTCCAAATTCTGCAATTCTATTCGCCTACATAACCATTCAACCAAAAATGAGCATCATCACTGAATACAATTTTCGATAAAATTGTTCTTCATTTTCAAGCGGTCAAAGAGCAATATCAGAAAATAACCGCGTCAATGGTCAAATGGCTTCAGTTCTTGAACCAGTTGAATTTTGTGGGGATGTTAACCCAAATCTTCTCTTATAATTCTTCAAGTTGTTGTTTGAGAAAGATTTAATTGTTGAGAACGACGTGTACCGATAAATCTTGTTTTGCTCTTACACTTGCTGTAACCAAGTCAATATTGCGTGCGTGCGTGCATTTCTTTGTGGTACTGGTACACTTGTATCGTTTAAAGAAAATTCACTTTCAAATTTGTTCACAATACGACGAAAAGTGTATTGTCGATCAACTGAATTATATATTCAGTCGATCAACTGAATAATGTCGTCCAAGAATTCTTCTTAAATTTCTCATATTTTCCCCATTGAGCACTGATTTTGACAGAATAATTCAAAAATTTCTGAACGTTGTTGAAGCGTGTATCTTTTCACGATCAAATGGCAGAACCTACCGTCAAACATAATGTCAAAAAAAATACAGTGTTGCCATTAAAACCATTTTAAATTGTGTCATTTCTATTGAAAAATCCGTTACCAAAAACACTGACGGGTCGTGGAAAGAAATCAAGAACTTCATCCAAATTAGAAAGTACCGACTCAGTATAAGAGAGAGACTGTGTCAGTGTTTAGAATAAGCAGATATTGAGCTGCAGTTCACCATTTCAACCCTTTAAAACTGATAAAAGACAGTTTTCCAGTTTTTTCTTTCTTCAAAATCTTCATGATTATGAGGATGACTACTTAAGATTCGTTGTAACGGATTAAATGGGAGGACTTACATCTAAACAAAACAAAAATGTCACATGGTGAAAATCCATTGAAAATAATATTAAATGAAATTATACTGATTTTCACATATTTTATTATGATACAACGAACTAAAATGACTGACATTATCGATTTTGTTCAATGTAATCAAAAGGAAAATATGATATCAATATCAGTTGCCAGGAATGAGACAGATTAAATTTAAATAAGAAGACTCTGAAAATATTCGACCAAAATATGAAGAACCCTGGCAATTTCCAAATGAATGTTTCACAAACAACATTATATGTAGGATAGACAAAATGAGTTCATACAATAATTATGTACGTATAATTTCAATTATGTACATTAACTCTGTCGTTTTCAGGAAAGAGTTGTTAGTACTGGAAACAAAAATATAAAATTGTCACCTCCTTTATGGTAACGATGAGACGTTTCATTAGGAGTATAAAATTAATTCGGCCTTCTTTTAGCTCAAAGATTACATTTATTTCAAAATATCATAAATTGAAAAACTAGTCAAAATATTTTCCATCATTGCTTCCGAGTTTTCACTAAATTTCAGGCAATTTCCGGATACTTTCTAGGAATAACTTCTTGTTTTTTGAGGCGATCCAATTTTTCAGCCAATTTGAAATTCCTACAAAACAAGTGAAGTAGTGACTTGCCCAATCATCAACTAAATCAAAAAATTGAAACTATATTAGGGAATCTTTGATCATATGTAGAAAACATCACACTGTTTCTCAGTCATGAGAAACTTTTTTCAGTAAACAAAGTTGTTGATATCCACATTCAGAAAAAAAATTTTTCTCAAAAAAAATTTTTATTCAAAAAACTTTTAGAATTAAATTAATGTCTAAAATAAGCAACGCTTATGTTTAATAGACGTATATAATCAAAACTCAATATATAATGTCAAATGTAATAAATAAACCAACAGTCATTAAAATTAATAAATAAATATTTTGAAATTAAAATTGTAAAAGACTAATTGATTTAATCTGTTTTGATATTCAAACTTTGTTATATTTCTTCTATCAAGTAAAAAGCCTTATTCTATTTTATCCACATTTAGATGTTTAAATAAGAAAATCTTCGAAAATTCGTATACCAATGACATATGTGATAGTAATTTTGGAAATTTGAAGTAAGATTGGAGAATAAGTTAATGCAATATTCATGTAACGAACCTGTTGAACAGATAAAAATTATAAAACACAAATTGGAAATCCGCCGACCTTGATTTTTTCATAGAAACTTGTCGGTTTTCGGAGAACGAACTACAAAATTCAGTTGATTTCAATCAATTATTCACTGATCACCTTTCACATTACTAAGCTTCCTTATGTTGTCTTAGTGAAACCAAGAATTTGTTAGTGAAAATTTAAAGAACAATTTAATATTCAACTATTTTTCAATATTTCCACTACATTTATTTTGTGATAACATGACGTGAGGTGAGTATTTGAACTGAACAAACAATGCAAAAAGATCTTATATACTTAAATCTGTGGCTAAAAAATAGAGTGATTTCGGTTGAGTGAATACCGAGATAAATAAAACCTGAAAAAATGAAGCAGAATAAGTCTGAACTATTTGCTAAAACAGTTCAAATCCTGAAGAGAAAATAACTGATCATAAGAACACTTCTTCACATAGGTAATATTCGAAATTAACAAAATTCAAAATAATTAAGAACAAGTTTTTGGAAAGTATTTCACAAAATATTGAGAAGTTGAAATTTTTGTGTGAACTAGATTAACATTTGTTATTGCTTCAATAAAATCAAATTTTTATTTTAGCCTAGGACAGATAAGAACTCAAAAAAGTGAGTAAAGTATTTGTTACAGTAAGAATGCTTTTATTATTATATAAAATATCAAATTATTTCGTCCCAGAATATTACCATCCGTAAAAGCAGTACAGGATCTCAAATTTGATGAATTTCCCTGATTTCTAACACCGTGTATGTTTATTCTATTCTGTGTACAAAGATACGGTACTCTAGCTGCTGTTGCTCGTAAGACAATACAGTACTGCGACTAGTTTATCATAGGATTCTTGTTTGGGTTTCAATTATATTCGGTTCTAAAAGGAACAATATCCAATTTGTTAGACCGATGTTCGTCTAACACTATCACTAAATGTTGATCGTGGTAAAATAATATGATTTCATTATTTGAAATCTAGGGTCTGCTGTATTAGAAAGAATGGCTGAATTCATATTCAGAATAATTCTCATGTGTTGTGTCTAAGTTTTGAAGGTACAAGAGATTCTGATCGACAATCTTACTGGTTACACGAAATATTGAGAAAAATTCCATTCTATAGATCTGTTTACGATTTTATGTTATTGAGAATACAAAATTTTCCGACGTAATGGGTGATGAACATAATCTTCCCATTCTAGCATTTAAACTCTACTGCAGTTTCCGATTAATCAAGTACATCCTTCCGAAGGTGCTATGCAGTTGTTCGAGAATCTTTTACTTGAAAAGTTATGGTAGATTCCATATTTTCTTTCAGCTTCAAGATCCTGTATAAATATGGAATATAATATATTTTTTCCACTATGGTAAGATTTAACATTACCGTAAACAAACAGCACGATCAACAACCAATACGGCAGCATCTGTAAAGTAAATCGCACGGCGTATAACCAATAAGATAGACCCTTCAGTAGTTGCCATGGAAACGAATATCAGGCCGCGCAGCCGATAACATTTTGACGATTCGTCACTTACTGGATATTATTTTGACGTTTCGTCACTTAATAGAATTTTAAGTTCTAATAAAAATGAATGCGGTCGTAGAAAAAGTATAGTACACAACTTGAGTTGTAAAAAATTCAAACTGATGATTATGGACAAGCGTTTGAAACACTGGAAAATGTGCTATATTCTTAAATTCATTTGTAGCATTTTTTGGTGTAGAATTTGTAATTGATAATTTTTTCATTAAACAGCTCTATAGGTTCAGTATGTCATTTGATTTTAGTCGATATTCAATATGATAATAGATAAAGTATATATATCCTTTATTAGTTATCTGTTTTGTGACATTTTGACTCAATTCTTTTTTCAGATTGAATTATGTAGACAATTATTTTGTTTCAATATTTAAATTTAAAAATTTTACCTCTTCTAAGGTATATAACCTTTAAATTTTACTAATTATTCATTCGCTAAACTATCATAATTATATGATACTTATAATATTAATTAATAATAATGACAATAATGATAATTATTATAATGAAGTTTATTTTGCTAAATATTCGAATTACATCAATGGGGTACACAAAAAATATTATAACGTTTATGTGATATTAAAATAATTCCATGAAAATAAATTAAAAATAATATACGTTGATAAATAAAAAAAAATTATAAGAGAAGTTATAAGAAATTATAGCATAATTTTTTGAGATTTGAACGAAATGAAATCCCACAAAATATGATCAGATTTGAAAATCAAAACATCACTTTTAGAAGGAAATTCGCATCTTACTATACTAGTTGGGAGTTGAAATGTAATTTTGCGACGCAACTGAAAAATACAATTGAACTGAGAAAATTGCATCAAAAATGAATTACGTGAATTTGGTGGATTTAGAATTCGAGGGTTCATTTCAGTTTGACAGTGAGTGAGTGGTACCCTAGGATGTGACTCAATTCGAACATACTCGTAGCTCTAATTATAGGGATGAACTCTCAGAGGAGATGCAATTTGCCTCCTGTCAAATGGGACTTGATGATATTCATGAGATGTGTCACATCACTATAAAATGAATTATGAACATACCTAAGTTCGTTCAAGTTTACAGGAAGCTTATAGAGTTTTTAGTACTACAGCCTTCAAATTCCATAAATACTTAATTATATTTATTATATTTTGAAAACATTTAATTGAATTCTTGAAATGTTAGCATTTTGTTGCGTGACAACATTGTTGTATTTGTGTCTATAAAAGTTGTTTACGGCAATTTCAAAATTTTGAACGCTTACATTTCGGTATAACAATTTATGAGTAGTTTTTGGAATGATGCCATTTTCTGCAAGAATTCATATTGACCTAACCGATCAGTAATATTATTTAATATAAATGGTTCATCATGGGAAAACCATAACGGACCTACTCGTATATAAAGTCAAAGTTTCCTATAATTTGAGGTAGCTGATAATCCGTTTCAGACTGCAAATTAGTAGAGTTTAATTTGAATTTTTTTTTTTTTTTTTGAATATGAAAACAAATTTAATCTGTTAGTCTTCTACAATTTTAATTTCAAAAAAATTTTTTTTGAAATGTCTACAATTAGCACCACTTATATTTAATAGACGTATATATTCAAAAACTCAATATACAATGTCAAATAGAATAAATAAACCAACCAATATAAAAAAGGCAATTAATATTAATAAATAAATATTTGAAGTAGACAAAATTTTGTTTCTGATCTTACCATAGTGAAACCAATACCTTTTCAAAAACATAAAACACAACTTAAGGATTTCTCAAAAAATATAATTTATTTGAAATATTTAAAATATTTAAATATTCAAATAAGTTAATTCAAAAATATTTCAAAACATGTAATATATCTTCAAAAAAGAATTAGAATACGGATAATCTCTTCATCGGCCCTAGATAACATTTAAATATCAAAATCAACTAACCATCACTATATCATACCTTGAAATTTAACACGTGACTTGTTTGAAACAAACTAACTTTAAAAATACTAGTAGTCAGTTCGTCACAAAATCACAGAAAACTGTAAGGCATTCTATGTTCTTCTTTACACCATTGACTTTCCATAATGAGAATTATTCAAGCCTAAATATACTTATATAATATGTATAAAATAAAATAGAAAAAGGCTTTTTACTTCAAAGAAGAAATTCAACAAAATTTGAATATCAAAACAGATTTAATCTGTTAGTCTTCTACAATTTTAATTTCAAAAAAATTTTCATTCAAAAAACTTTTAGAATTAAATTAATGTCTACAATAAGCACCGCTTATATTAATTAGAATATATACGTCTATTAAATATAAGCGGTGCTTATTCTAGACATTAATTTAATTCTAAGAGTTTTTTGAATAAACATTTTTTTGAAATTAAAATTGTTGAAGACTAACAGATTAAATCTGTTTTGATATTCAAATTTTGTTATATTTCTTCTATCAAGTAAAAAGCCTTTTTCTATTTTATTTGAGTTTAATTTGCTGCTGAATTTTTTCAATTCATCACTAAAATTGATGAATGAAGATATTAGTGTCGTATTCGAATATTTAAAAATTTAAGTCAATTATTCAATAATATTTTCTTCAGCAAGTTCTTTATTTCTCACGTAATTCTAAGGAAATTTATTTGAACGAAAATGCCTCATAAGGAAATATTATATTCAAATGAAATATTATGAGTTTTATCCTGTACCAGTGAAATAGTAAAATTTCTGGTGGTCATAGTTTTTTCACGCCAATTCAGAGAAAAGCGATACTTTAAAATTTAAAAATCCATTTCCTCCATGCAGGAAAATTATGCATTCGCCTGGATTCAATGAGGAAAATAATATTTTTCTTTCTTGTAGTTTTTATGATTCAGTAACACATAAAATGACTCGAATATTCAATTCACGTTAAACTTCTACAAAACTAAGGAATAAAAAAGTCCAGAAATTATATCGCGACATGGTGTACAATGTACTTGAGGTAAAAGAATTCTAGCTGAATTACTTTTGACAAGCTTGAAAAGTCCGGTCCTCGAACAAATTTTTGAGAGCAATTCACGCTTGATATTCGCTTAACATCTTATTTATATAAAAAAACACTCTGAAAATTTACTTTGAGGAACTGCCTGCATATCGCGAAATTTTGGGGTAAAGAAATCGGATACTGCTGCTTGAAACGTAAATTTCGTTAAGCAAAAAATAGTTCATGACCGGAAAGTTCTGAATTCAAATTAGTTCCCTTACGGAACTCTTGCTGCAATTAATGATTATGGTTCCTGGAAAAGATTTTAATTAAATTTCATTCTTACTTCCAGAACTTCATACGAATTAAATATTTCAAATTTACAATTGATTCAGAAGAATTATTTTTACAAAGTAGAAATAGTACATTAGTTTTAGGAGGTAGTGTTTTCCTATCTATTTACAGTTTATATTGTCTCTTATTATTTATTAAGCTAGGTGTAATTGTTTTTAACATAAGATCTATTGATATACTAAATACCCACACAAAAAATCAAGTTTCTGAATATTAATAAAAATCCATGGAGAAAATGTTGATTCAAACATATATATGAATATCACTAGAGTATAAGTACAGAAATTCATCAATTGAAGAAATTTAAAATAATTTAGTTTTTCAAAATATCAATATCGGATCTGGTATCAAAACTGACTTCGCAAATGAAACCTCTCACAAATTATAAAACTTCGTCCAGTCTTTTATAAAAATTTAAGGATAACAGAAAATTGCGTATAAAATGCAATATTTGAATATTAAGTGATGAAGCTACAAATTCCTGTTTTCGTACGCCAGCGACGCGTCAGAAGAGACTCAAATAATTTTATTCGAGCAATTGGATGAAAAAATTTATATATCTTTCCAAAAGTCCCGTCTTGAACATTGTAAAGATAAATTTCAATGCAGGGGATAGCAGTGAGAATAGGAAAAGCAAGTTTATGAATGGAAAAACCCGCCATAAATGCGAACTCATTCACTGGACTCGACAAAATATATTCACTCTTCCATTAAGTATAAATATGAAGTTTTCCAATATAAATCTTATTTTTCTTTCGATATTTTGGTGGTGATTTATGAGTGCAATAATTTTCGGTCTAATAGTGAACGAGCCAAAACAGCTATGATAGATGGGCCAGAGTGCCAGATGTTTTACTCGAGCAGATATCTCAGGAAACGCAAACATAGGATATTACCTCTTTTTAAATCACATAATTGCCATTTAAAAACAAATTTCTCAAATATTCAATAATTCCTTCGAAAAGTTTATATCTAAGGAATCTACACTTCCGTATTAAATTAAAAATCGGAAACCTTTCAAAAATGATTATTATTATCAGATATAATGACGGTATAGGAAACATTTTTCATTCTGAGATATAAAAAATATATATCAACTATCATATAATTATACGAATTTTCTAAGAATTCAAGAATGAATTGGCATAATGAATGAAATGCATATTTTGATTGCTACTATGTGACGTGCGTTTCGTCCAACTTGATGAATTTCATCAGGATACAAGATATACAGTTTGAATTATAGAATTCACATTAAAAAAAATATATACATAGGTTTCTTCAATATTTTTACGATTGAGTTTGAACGTGGCTTTGAAGGGAATACTTAAGAGTTTATAAAACGATTTGTAAAATATCCATAAATATTTTTTATCACAAATTCATTGATACAAACTGATAAAGTCCTGCAAGTTCGATTAAATCCACTTCAGTAGCAATAAAATATAGCAGAAGATAGGGTACAACCATAAATTACGAATGATAGCTATTTCTATTGAATATATTATCATAATGTAGTCTGTTTCTAGTTTCACACTAACGAAAAAAATTCTGGTTTACATGTTGTGTACAATTTCATAGGAAGTGTAATTAATGTTTTTAGAACAAATATTGATTGATCGTCAAAATAATATATATTTTTAATATTTACGGTGAAAGTTTCATCGATTAGACTTAATAATATCAAATAAGGTCATTCTGATTTTCACAAATTTTTATTGTCATTATAATAAAACAATTATTTCGTTATCAGGTATCTTAAATTTTGAATAACTATAGTTATGCAAAATGTAAGATGCTACCATGATAGGGAAACAATTGTTATATTATAATAACAATAACAATTTGTGAAAATGAGAATAACCGTATTTTAAAATATTCAATATGGAACTCCATCAAGTGAAGAGTGATCCAATTAAACAAGTGAACTCAAATTAATTATTTTTATAATTAATATTTTTCAACATGCATCAGCAAAATTAATCCCAAGATCAAACAAATGAATATTTAAATAGATCGCATATATATATATATATATATATATATATATATATATATATAGTAGGTAACCCAAACGGCAACTTGTCCAATATTTAGGATAAATCATAGGAATTGAATTGCGCTTTTGGAGTAGAGATGAATATGACAAAAAAACTTTTGAACCGCAATTATAGACAAAGAATATTTTATCAAAAATATCTATTTGATAATCGAATTTTTCCATAATGAAAAAAAAAATAATTCCACAATAATTGACTCTGAGAAGAAAACGTCCTCACATTGAGGAATTCTATTTGTTGAAGTATTAATTGAAAATGTGATGAGAACTTGTGGAATATATGATGATTTTCAATTTATTGACTATATTTACCGAGTTAGAATGAAAATTTTTTAATTATTTTATAGTAGTCGGTTGATTCATTGGTGATGAAATTAGAACTGTTTTATTCATTTTCTCATTGCTTGTTATGAATTATTTCCATAATCAGTCCAGAATCATTCACCCCAAAAAGTAATCCCAGCCTAATTTCCCATGGATATCCTCTCACAAAGCAGACTTCGTCACAATCCATCATACTCGACATCTATTCACGTTTATCAATGAATCAAAATGGGTGGTATCTGCAAAATATCCAATTCCTCTCATGACGCAATCTACTCTGTAACCTTGAAATAGAGTGTTAAATGAATTACCGACAGATCGCTGATAGTGAGCAAATTGAACAATCTGCCTGAAAATAAATGGATATCCGGGCAATATTTCGAAACTTTGGCTTCGTATCCTTCCTGTTGAAATGATACATATGAAGCAGAATTAGGAATCATTTTAAATATGGACAGTCCAACTGAAATTATGGGACCGACCTTCTAATTGTAGTTTCAAAAAGCACTTATTGGAATTAAACTACCTGTGTTTTTACTAGATAACTATAAATATGAAGTGTTTGCCAATAAGGGGTTTAATTGATACATTGAAAAACAGCGAGTATATTTCAAGAGAAATTAACGGATATTCTGAAGAAAAAGGTATGCCATTAACAATGAACCGATTGTGAAGCATTATCTTTCACGTAGCCCCTAAAAAAAAGTCTGAATATGTTGAAAAAAAATATCTTGTTGGCCAATTGAGATCATCTGTTCGAAAAATAACACGGCCAGGAAACTTTTTTTGTGAAATTGCGATTGTTTCGCAGCTTGTGTGGCACGTAGCGCCGTTTTGTTTAAAAAAACGTCGTCCACATTGATATCTTCCAATTCTGGCTATAAAAAAATCATTGATCATAACTTGGTAGTGCAATCCATTCACACTAACAGTTATACCAGCATTATTTTCGAATAAGTGGTGTCCAATTATACGCCAGCCCAGATACATTGAGAATGGAGGGGCCCTTCAACCACCATTCTTGGATTTTCCGAGCCTCAAATGCTTAAATTAAGCTCATTAACTTAGCCTCCGAGGTGAAAATTCCTCTTCACTGAAAATGATTTTTCGATGCATTTCAAGGACCCAATAAGAGAAGATATGACTTTGCCGGTGATCGACCGATTTGACTTCTTGTATTAACTGAACTTTAAAAGCCTTGAGAACTAAGTCTTTATGCAAAATACAGTGTAATGTCATTTATGGAATGCCTTACTCCAAATATCGACGAGGAATCGACAAACCTGGGATTTCGTCAACACTATAGTCCACAGCAGCAATATTCTCAGTTGTTATTTAGCGACGCATACGTTATCGATTCTTCACATCACTAACTTGTCTGAATAGCTCAAATTTTTCTACCATTTTCACTATTGCAGGCGAGAAGTTGCTTCACGACGACCCAAAAGTATTTTAGTCTTGCGAACTGTGCCTGCAAAATTTGCACCATTTTGGTAGTGAATTTTTACATCTTGAATGTATTGTTGAAGCGTGTATCATTCCATTTTTAGGAATGGCGTAGTTTTCAGTTGTTAAATGTCAAAGGATGATATTTTCAAAAGTGACAGCCTCCCAGATAGCTGGCTATTCAAAATGGAACCTCTTATTGGATAAGCCTTTAGTACACACTGTCAAGAAAAAACTTGCAATTGATCTTAAAAAGTCTACCCAAGGAGATATTCGGAATTATTCTTGATGCTAGATTGACACAACTATCCACAGAGTTTGACCATCATTTGACGTGTAGTTAATTTGCAGAGCACAGTTAATTTAATTTGTGTTTTGCGATACCAGAAATCATCGAAACAACAATAATATCATCAATTTTGCAATGCAAATGGAATTACGGATGCGAAAGCGTTAAAAATATTACTTGTCTCTTACTGTTGAACGGCTTCATAACGAACAATTTTTTAAGATGTGGTTACATCATTTTGAGTAAGTTTTTAACAGAATGAGCAATTTTATTACACCTCAGTTTTACTACATAATAATTGTTTCAGTGAATAATATACTTGTATTACTTGTCTTATGAACCAGTCTAATCAGTACATAGCACAGATATTTGAAATGTTAGATATTATACTTCCTAGATCAGGTTTCGAGAGGGAATTTTGCTGTTAACTTTGCCAGGTTTTCTCAAGATCATATCATTTTCCTTCAGTGATAAAAAAATATTGAGATAGAAACATTACAACGGTTCTGGTTAATCTCCTTTCATCCTGCCTTGACATTGAATTAAAGAAAGACAACAATCATGATGCATTTAGTAGTTGATACAAAAATTTATTGTGATAATTTGAGAAGTATTTAAATCGAGTGAATAAAGGTCTTTATTATTTTTATCATTTTCTGTTTGAAATATACATTCGCCAATATTGTAATGAAAGAGAATGCAATTCTTTGACATTTTCATATTTTAAATTAACTTAACTTAAGTAGCTTCATTATTTTATGATAAAGTTATTTCTTCTGTAACTTGAGCCTTTATCCTTCAACCGAATATTATATAATATAATTTGCTGTCATAAAACAATCAGTTGACATCCTGCTCAACAGTTAAATTAAATATTCATAAACAAACATTCAGAACGGTTCTAGTAAATCTCCTTTTATTCTGCTTTGACATTGAATTAAAGAAAGACAACAATCATTTATTTAAATTTCGGACAAGATATGTTTAAAGTAGTTGGTACAAAAATTTATTGTGATAATTTGAGAAATATTTTCTGTTTGAAATATACATTTGTCAATGTAGTTATGAAAGAGAATGATGTTCTAAGACCTTTTCATATTTTAAATTAATTACAGATAACTAACCTTAAATCGCTTCATTATTTTATGAGAAAGTTATTCCTTCTGTACCTTGAGCCTATATACTATCACTGAAATATAATTTGCTGTCAAAAAACGATCCTTTGACATTTTCCTCAACGGTTTAATAAGATTCCATGAGAGAAGGAAAAGTTTACGGAAAAAACAAAAAATTTTACAAATTGTCGAAAAATTCATTATATTGAACGCTCATGAGACAATTTTCAGTACGCATTCAATAGACTAAGAGTTTAAGAGTTTTGATGTAGTAACATCATGTATGTATCAAAGAAAAAGGTGGGTTGAATAACAAAAAATATTAGTACTCAGTCGCTCTTGCGAATATGTTAGACTAAGAAATTTTCTTCATGATGAAATTATAATGTTTTTCATACAGTCTACTGAATGAAGATGGATTTTTCTGGCTAAAAATTTCCCTTTAATTTCTTTAAACCAAAGTTAAAGAAAGTTGATTTTGCATTGAAGAATGCAAAATCGAGCTCGATAGAAGCAAGACAACAACACATTAATAATTCTCAATGGTGAGATCCATAGAATGTGTTTCATAGAAACTATCGGATAAGAGCTACAGATAAGACAGATATCTGGTTAGAGGGCAGCAGGAGAATTGGTGCATGTGACCTATTTGCGTTGTTACTCCTCGTCAGTTAAATATCTCCCGAAGATGCTCTGAGACCATTTTTGCTCCATACTGACGAGAATCATGCGATGCATTTTTTATACATCTAGGCCAATCGCAATTCTCTGGGATAAAATGAAAATTTAGGTGAAATTGTTCTGAATTTCTGTACGGAAAATTTTAAATTGGATCGCGAAGGGTAAATACACTTTAAGCAAGCTCAGTCCCACTATGTTATAGAGAATATCGTTCGAATAAATACATGGAATAAAACTAAATGTTTGTTTGCTTCAGGCCTGAACGCTTTCTTCTATGCAGAGTATAACGTCGAAATATTTCAGACATAAACTGGATCCGATATCTCAGAGTTTAATCTTGAAAATCTCTTTAAACTTTTTTAAAATTGAATTGAATAAAATTTCTCAGAAATACCTACTTTCTATAGACGATTTGGAATATAACAAGAATAAACATTCAAGAGATTTAAGATATCGATATGAAAGAAACCTATCATTATCTGTGATTGTTGATATGAAAAAAAAAAAACTATCACAAGTGTGGAACTTCTTCTATCACTTTTGGCATAAAATTTTCACACCACTTCTTCTAGAATCATCGAGATGTGAGAAGATTATTGGCACCTCCTGTAGAATGTGCTATTTACTTTTAAAGAGCGAAATAAAAAAGATCTTTCCAAATTCTATGTTTACAAGTTTTTCATTATGAAATATGTTGTTTATGAATATCCAATCGAAACAAGCTTGTCTGGGATGAATAACTTATTCAAAATGTAAACCTACCTGAAAATGCTACTATGATAGCGAAACAATTGTATTAAATAACAATAAAAATTTGTGGAAATCAGAATAACCTTATTCAAACAAGAATAAGCCTCCACATAACTAAACATACAAGTAGTTGAATCAAAATGTCTTAGAAACACGGTTCCTATTCAAGTATGCATAATAAATTCTCATACAATTATCAAAAATATAAAGAAATAAAGAATATTGAAATACTTGGCTGATACAGTTGGGCCACATAAACATTATGATTAATTTCAGTCAATATCCTATATTTTCTATAGATTCCTTTATATATTTGAGTGTTGTGAAGGGTGTTTCATTAACAGCGCCCCATTTTGATTTGTAAATAAAACACAACATTTATTTGAAAATTATTTAAATTTTCATTTCATTATGAAGTACAATGGATAGCATTTGTTATGAAACAAAACATCATTTAAGTGTCCACAATAGAAACGCTGGCAGCCATGAAGTCGTTGAACCCAGTCTTCCAGGACACTCTCACACAAATGGAGTGGTTCACTATTGATCTGTGAATGATCTAAATTTGCTGAATGATTGCTGTAAACCAATGACTTAATGTAGCCCCAAAGAGAGAAGTCCAATAGAGTTAAATCGCAGAAAAAAGGCGGATAATCTATCAGTCCGTTTCTTGAAATAATCGAATCACCGATTACACGATGCTTTAAATATATGTTGGTTTGAGTTCTTGGGTTTAAACAATTTTTTATGGATTTAAACCAAGGTCTTTTCGTAAAATTCATGCCTTTTATCTGGACGACCAAAAATTGGAGCACGTTAAAGATTTTTCATGATAAATTTAGATTATTTGAAAACGTTGCTAGAGTGTGTACCTTTCCATGATCAAATGGTAGACATTGAAAAAAACATGTCACAAGTAAACAAAAGCTGCCAAGTGTTATTAATGTCAATTTAAAACTGGGGCATTCCCATTGAAAGACTTTATAATTTTTGAGCATTCCACGCATTTAATTGAATAGAAATAGTATTAAGGTATTCTGATGAATTTCTTTCAGGCTGTATTGAATTTATAGCAACATAAATTCTAAGAGATTTCTAAGATATAATCGCAAAGACGATTCGGAATAATGTTGCGTGTGTTCGGCCATATTTAAGTGAATAATATATGGCGGAGCTGAGACCCTTTGTCCTTCCATAGTGAAATTCAACTCTGGGCATATTATGGTTTATACCCGCATTGCTTAAGCTCGAATTACAGGTTGATATTTTTAGACATATGCCTAATTCATGAGATACGACGTAAGATTGACTTCCGGAATTTAATAATATTTATATGAATAAGGGTTAAACTGGGACCTAAATGTGTACCACCCCTGTGTATAGGAAAGTAACTGAGATCTAGCGAGAGACGCAATATGAACAGAATATATTAAATTCACCAACATAACTTTACCTACAATAAATATTAATAAGATAGGTTTGTACAAAATGGAGTTCAGGCACTTCTATCAAAATTATTCCCGGCACATAATAATTTATGATTGCTGTTTCGACATAACATCGATGTACTATCGGCAGCTCCGTGGTTAATTCTCAAAGAGATATTTATTCCATAGTTCGTGTGGTTTGGGTTATTTTTTAACGTCATTAATGTTCAGGCTCAGTACATTTACCAAGCTAGTCATTACCTTTGAGGACACTGCTAATAAATTCTGACGTATTAATAAATGCCTTGGAAATTTTTTGTTATATACGTGAAATGAGTTAGGTTAACGAGTTATTCCCAAAGTTTCTGAGGAGTCTGCACAGACTGATTTTCTCTCTAGAATGCTTAATGTGCGCAAAAAGTGCGATTTCATCGTCTGAAATCTTAAAGTTGAATACGATAGAGGTTTCTAGTATATAGCAGACATTTTTTCTTCGTATAGTCGGGAAGAAATTACCACCATGACATTTACATTTTGCTCTCAATAGTTCTTGCATGTTATTATATCGTGAATACTACCAGTCAAGTTACTGGCATGCGAGCGTGGCTTTTTCACCTGGTGACTACTCAGCAGTCTCCACAATGTGCCCAGGAAGCAGATAAAGATACGCCTTATCATCGCGTATTAGAGAAAACCACTCCGAAGAGTTGAACCCACCAAGCTTCCAGTTTCGGCATCAGTCCGAAAACCTACACCGTGACTGGTAGCGGCGAAGCACTATCCAAGCTCTACTGGCTCTGCAGTGTCAGTACCCGAGTTGTTTTATGATGCAACTCACTCGCCGAAGGGGCTTCTTATCCATCCATCCGAACGCAGTCCCATGAACCAAAATAGTCTCAAGATTTAATGCTTGAATTGATCCGGGTACGAGCGCCGTCAATCCGACCTATACGTGAAGACTCACAAACCCCTGTGAAGGCTTTCTATTGATCCTGGCTTCAAGCACCAATAGTCTAAGCCGTTTCGTCGAGATCCACAAACCCCAGAAACGTCTCGCAATCGATCCTGGTTCAGGATGAAGCCGGTCGAACCGTCAAGTTCCGATCAGCCGTGAAGCATTTCTAAAGATATCCTGAACATGAGTTTGTACGAACAGATAGATGGAATACCCTTCTAGTCCAGCATGCAGACTTTTTCATCTGTGCAATCCGAAATTTCTCTTTCAGTCTCAATAAGTTCTGAAAAGGTTATTATTTCATCGTTAGTCCATACCACCAGCGTTTAAGAAGACATTTGTCATTGAAAATTTCACAGAAATAACAATCTAGAAATGCATTTTTAGTTTTCAGACGAGCGTACCTTGGCTGAATGTTATTACATTCAGCCAGTGCCAGCGAATGTGTCTTATTAGACACATTCGCTGGCACTGGCGACCTTTGACTTCTACACGAAAAACCTCCAATTCTAGAAGCCTTGGCAGCGCGAGTAGCAGCGGTACGGACCTGAGAACTGGAGTGATTACATTCTTACGTTGCCAATTCCCCAGCTCATTTCCGTGCTTCCTACTCCTGAGTGCAATTGAGCCAAAAGTCCTAAGTTTATTTTCTGACTTGGTACAAGAGATATAATAGTCCGAGAGTTTCGGTCCTTATTCACTGGTGGAAAATAAACAGTGGTGTGTCCAAGGTGGCGTGGGGATACAGAAACGAAGCTTTTTAGAGCTTCGTAGGGATCTTCACGGAAGGTCAAGGAGTATCAGGATATTAATATTAATACCGTTTTTAACCCTGTCAAATTCATTAACATGGTCTTAATTTCTCCGTCTTCAATCTGGAGACGTTTTGTTATGCTCAACACAAGTAGACGGAGGTGCATTAACTGAATATGAGAGGTGGGCCATTTAAAATTTACATTTCAGCTATAAATGAAAAAGATTTGCTTTTTTTGAAAGCTATCAGTTTATCAGAAAGGTTTAACCTTGATATTAACATCTAAACTATTGTCATTCAAATGACCGCATAGATTGACTATAGTAACCCATCCGATCAACCAAATTTTTTAGTACATTGTCGATTTTTTGGGGCTCAATCTCATAAATCGCGACTTTGATTTCGTGTTTGAATACATTAATGGTTAGCGTAAGAGTTATGCATCACGGGTCACCACAAAAAATAGACCTCCTAGGTGAAACTGAGCTTTATCGCTAAAAATGATTTTTGTGGGAGAATGCTCATCTTCGGCCATGCAATCATTAGCCCATTGAGTGAAGAGGAAATGCATTGGATTGTTACTTCTTGCACTCGTTGAACTTTGTTAATCTTCATACCGAGCTATTTATGCAAAATTATCCTCAGAGAAGTGCGAGAAATATTCAGTTCTTGAGCAGGATGACAAGTTAATGTTGATGGATATTCTATCACATTCTGCGCTACAGCAGCAATGCTTTCAGGTTTACTCACCGGACAAAAACGTGAAGGCGTTATTTCATCAAATAATGATCCAGTTTACACGAATAAATTGAGGACATTTCATTTTTATTCAATTTTCCACGTGAATTTCTAACAGTTTGGATGATAGATTCACCACTTTGGAAACAAGTTTTTGATATTTCCTAGTTTTGCTCAAGCGCAAATTGGCCCATTTTGTTGATGGTAAATTTTAAACTAACTTTCTGTCAAAACACGACTGACAGAGATGTTGCCAGACCAGAAATAACCACTACTTCAAAATACAAACTCTTGATGGCCCACCCTTTTAATGTCATTGGTTTTTGGGAAGGCGCTTACTGATCGTTTACTTATCTAGTTTTTTGAGACAGGCAAATCGAAAATAATTGAATTATTCAAACTGATGTTGGCTGTTATTGAGTTAATGTCACTTAAAGTACATAATAGGTTGGAGAAGAAACATTATTTTTGCCTTAACTCCAAGACCTTATTCAACAGTTTTCGGATAGTCAGATTTGGGTCAAATGTACACGGTTTTTTCCTATAATTTGTTTTCATTTTAAATATAAAATCATAATGTCTCTCTCATAAAAGTCTTGGTCCTTATTGCCGAAAATCTGTAGTATTAGATTTTCATAATCTTCTCTAAGTGCTAATTTCTTATCACTCAGGAAGTTTTGCAATGCAAGAAAAAGATAGTAATCGCTTGGTGCCAGATCTGGAGTATAGGGTTGAAGCATTAAAACTTTCCAACCAAGCTCCCGGAGTTTCTGGTGAGTAACTACAGACGTTTGCAGCCAGGCGTTGTTTTAATCCCCTCTTCTGTTGGTCAATTCTGGCCGTTTCTAGTCCATCGCTGGCTTCAAAAGGTCCAGTTGTTGACAGTAGAGATACGAGTTTAGTGTTTGGCCATGTGGAAGAAACTCGTAGTAATGATTCCTGTTCAGCCCCACCAAATGCACAGTAGCACTGTCCTGGCCGTCAGTTCTGGTTTAGCCACCGTTTGAACAGCTTAACTGCACTTTGATCACGATCGTTTTCACGCAATATTATCATATAGGATCCATACCTCATCACCAGTCACCATCCGTTTAAGAAATGGGTCGATTTCATTCCGTTTAGCTAAGGCTTCGCAGATGCAAATTCATCGAACCTCTTTTCATCCAGCTTTGCACTAAATGATTTGAAACTATTTTATTCCCCATCTTTAGCTCCTAGGTGATGCTACGACTAGTAACATGCCGATAAAGTTCGAATGTTTTTGTGATTCCTTCGACATTTTAGACGACGGGTCTGCTTGTGCTAGGTGCATCTGCAACATACTCAGAAATGTACATGTCGGCTTGTGAGCATAGCTCTTAACCGAAGTTGATGTACAATATTCGTTGCTGTCCTGGGCCTCTGTTCGAGTTTTGATACTCCCCGAACAGATCACCGAACTGAAAAAAAAAGAAAAAAATATCTGGACAGGAGTAATAGAGAACCTGCTCCAGTACAACCGAGGAGGAACCAGCAGGGATCCTTCCCTGCAAAAGGGATCGCCGTGTGGATCCCAGGACTTAGCTGCATGGTCAAAGTGTCACTATTTGGTGGTTGTGAAAGACCGAAGCACAGAAACAATACAAATAACAGCTTTCCAGCAGGGTTCCTTCTCCCGAAAAGGACCACTTTTGCTGTTCGACTGTCAAGAACGATGCCCCGAAGCATCGTAAAAGAGTGGCTTGAGGATCCAAAAACGGGGCCAAAGAGAGGGCGAGTTTTTCCAGACAGAAAGCGTCCTAAGTCTCCTATTATTCTCTAGTTCCGCACACCTTTCCTAAGCCAAGAACGGGAGGGCAACAGTGAGTCCGCCAACATAAAGAGTCAAAAATCCCTTTGTTCCTCCTGAAGCGCAGACCATTCAAGGGCTGAAACGGGGGTGACATAGAGTTGTGGGCGAGTAAAGAGCGAATTTACCCGGATTGAAACGTCGTTCTACTTTTCCCTCCAGCCGACCATTTCGGACCCTGCTGCGGATAAGTGACGAAGGTTGAAAAGCCCGTGCCGAGATTCAGCAGGATTTCATCTTCTCCCGTGAAGTGAGTGGTTTGTTCCTAGTTCGCGAAATGAGACAGGAGAAAACGACGGGTCCCATCCGCGATTCTCTGCCCATATGTACGTTCCAGGAGCGATAAGTATGGATTACAAAAAGGATAGGTAATAAGACAACATGATGGAATGATATGCAATAAAGAAAGAAAGAAAGGAATAGGAAGTCTCTTCTTTGGGCATCATGACTTTATCCTCCATCTCGGTCATGACAAGCACCCCATCACGTCAAGGTAATGAGACAATTGCGGGCGGGTGCATCTGTAACGTGAATTCCACCAGTTAGTGTATGGGCATTTGAACGTAGCTCTTACACCAAGTGACTAGTTAGCAGCCTCCACAGTCTACCCCAAGAGGCAAAAAGTGTAATTAGGGTGACGGTTTATCCTCGCGCATGGCGAGAACCACTCCGAAGAGCCGAACCCACCAGCTTTCAGTTTGGGTTTCAGTTTGAAAACCAACAACCGTATGACTGGTAGCAACGAAGCACTTTCAAACCTCTACTGGCTCTGCATGGTCAGTACTCGAGTTGTTTGAGACGCATCTCACACGCCGAAGAGGCTTCTTATCCATCCATCTGAACGCAGTCCCATGAACTAAAATAGTGTCAATATTGATCCCTGGTACGAGCACCGTCAATCCGACCTGTACGTCAAGACCCACGAACCCTTGTGAAGTCTTTCAATTGATCCTGGCTTCAACCACCAACAGACAAGCCATATCGTCGAGATCCACAAACCCCAGAATTTTCTCTTTGTTGACTTCCAATACTGAACGCTGCGTAACTCACCACTGAATAGACGAAACAAAAAATTGCAGAAGAATTTTTTTCGTGTGAAACCTCACATTGAGAACGGGCATAAATCTGATATTGTTTGAAGAATACTTCACGAGATATCGAACACTACAGCCGTCTACTGAAAAAATATTGAATTTTTTTTGTGTCCCAATCTATTATTCAGTAGGTACAATTGTACGTAGTCCAATAAACCTTTATCGCAACACTCCCGAACGCAGAATGGACCCCAATTGATATTGGAATACTAGCGAAACCGCGAAACTACGAAATCGACACATACTCGGTTCACGGAAATCGACAGTAATTGCAATCAGAACATTCCCCCGAAATAATGCAATCAACCAGAGATGCAGAGGCCACAGCGTTCTGTGGAAATTGAAAAAAAAGCGACTTCGATTGCCAGGAGGAAATCCTGACGATAAAACTGCGACTCGTTCGGATTGTTTCTAGATAAAAACAACTGTTCCAAATTTCGAATCAATGAGTATATCGAAGGTAGGTCCCGCTACGGAAATTGATATTTCAGATAGCGAGAACAGAGCGGAATGAAAGGGGCAATAATCATACTTGGTTCCATATTTTCGCTTGAAGAGTGATGTGGTATACCTGGAGGACCGTATATTGATGTTGGCTGGAAGCAATCAAATTCAGAATATGCTTTATTCGATGCGAAGGGTTACACATCGTTTTCTGTTGGGAGGTTAATCTACAGATTATAATGAAATTATTCGAATTAAGTCACGTTTATCATGTCAACAGTTATTGAAAATAATCAAGGATGATAGCTGGATTGTTTCTCCGAAACCTCTACAGATTTAATCTATAAACCTCTTAAAACCTTCTCAGCATTGATTTGAATAAAATGCGGCAACTAAGCAATAAAAATTTTCTACAGGGTGTCTAATTTTATAAGGTCCAAACTTCAAGTGGACATCATACAAGTTATTTGTAACAAAAAATGTTATATAACACATGGTCGAAATGTTGATGGTAATGCTTCAATTTAACATTTCTTGATTTCACGAAATATTTCAAGCTTTTCCATAACATGAATTATACTTCAGTTATCCTTGTAGCCTCATCAAATTTGACCACATGTCTAGAAACGGCATTGAATTTGCTACAAGGTAAGCATTTCTGTGTGCCAAAAAATTCTTATTGCGGGCGTGGTAGGGAGATGAATCTCACTATTCTGAAGTGAACAAAATCAGTCATGTATTAATTATGGACATGTTTTCTTTTCAGCAAAAAAAAACCTCATTCACTGTGCTTTCGAATGACATATCAACTTTCCTAGTAGCTGCTTGTCCTTTTCCATAATGGCTAAGAAGATAACAAAAAAAAGTTGAAATATTCCAAACTTTTTGCTCCATCTTGATTGAAGCTTTTCATGATTGAATATTAAAGTAATTCTCATGGAAATCATGGATTTGTCTGTAGAGTCAAAATAATTAAAAGGAATAAACTAAATTTTAATAACACAGATTTTATGAAAAAATGTAAAAAAACCAAACTAGTACTATTTATAACAATTGTTCGAAATGTCCAACATCTTGTACAATACATTTCACATTTCGTTTTCGCAACGAATCTACAACACTGCGAAGTGTTTCTGACGCATTTCTGCACAACACAATTTGATTCTTTCGACCAGATCGACTCTAATCTGAACGCGATATTGATACACTTTTTCTTTCAAAGTGTTTCAGATATAAAATCCAAAGACGTAAGGTCGGGGCTCCCTGGTAGCCATCTTACCGGACCGTACCTTCATTCATTACGTCCCGTACATTCCGGCTATTATGAGCTAGGTAGCCATTCATTTGAAACTAGAAATTTTGTCTGTTAGCCAGGGGCATTTCATCCAATATGTTTGTTAAGCTACTTTGTATTCATTTAATGAATTATTCAACGTTGAGGCGATCGGGAAGTATTACTGGTCCGAAAAGTTCAACTCTTCTGACTCCCACCTACACGTTGAGCCTTAACTCATGTTGGAAATGAGAAACAATAGTCGCATGGAGGTGTTCTCTTCCATACATGGCTATTTTGCAAATTTATCACACCTGATTTCGTGAAAATGGCTTCATCAATCCATAACATCCTATCGCCCCCCCCACTCTCCTAACTTATTCAGGTACCACGTACAGAATGTTAGTCTCTTCTCAGCATCTAGCACAAAGAGCTTCAATATAGAGTAAGTTTAGCTTTGGAATATTTCAACTTTTCGTTGTTATCTACTTAGCCATGATATTATGGTAGAGGACAAACAGCTAGCACAAAGGCTATGTCGTTCGAAAGCACACTAAATGAGATAATTATTGCTGAAAAGAAAACATGACCATAATTAATAATTTTTCATCGATAAAACCATTGGAAAAATATGACTGATGCTCGTGCAGCAGTTCGAGAGTACAGTTTGCGTTTTTCCATCAGGCGGCAACCAAATAGAAAGACATTTGTGCAAGTGCTCAGACGATTAGGCGAAACCATTGGAGAAATATGACTGATTTTCTTCACTTCAGAATCGTTATATTCATCTCCGTATCACGCCCGCAATAAGACCTTTTTGGCACACAGTAATTCTTATCTTGTAGCAAATTCAATGCCGCTTCCAGATATGTGGTCAAATTTGATAAGATCACAAGAATAATTAATTTATAAGGAGAATGACCTATGATATTAATGAGTTTTGGTACAGATCAACCGAATTAATTTTTTTTAATATGAAGTATAATTGATTTTATGGAAAAACTTTAAATATTTCGTGAAATCAAGAAATGTTAAATTGAAGAATAACTATCAACATCTCGACGATGTGTTATGGAACCTTTTCTGTGGCAAATAACTTGTATAATCTCCCCTTGAAGTTTGGTCCTTTTAAAAATAGATATTTTGTATAATGATAATTCTCGAATTTTTTCATCATTTTAAAAATAGCCGAACTTGAAGGAATCAGCCTATCTTCAAAAGCAACAATAAATGAATGTATTGCCTCTTGAATTGATAGACCACCAATGTATCATTTTATGATCAGAATTTTTTCTTCTACACTGAACATTTCGATTTACTTCATTTTCAATCGATATGGTTTAACGCATCTCACGTTTGAAGTGCGAATGATTCGGTGGTGCTGAAAGCAGACTGCAGAAGCCTTTCGTTCGAAGCATACCCACTCTCCACTGCCATTGAGATAGAACAGTCGTTTATTCGTCATCGCATCGCGCTGAGGTTTTGATTCTTCCACTGGACCCTAGTCGTCGTCTTGATTAATAATTGAGGAATTACCCCAGAAAACTATACCATAAGATATATAATAACGAGCATGAGCATGGTAAACACGAATTTTCTCTAATACGGACAGCGCAATATACAGTCCGAAACTTAAATACAGCCGAATAGATTTTGTTGATCGTCTGGAAAAAACAGTAAACTTGCATGTTTCATAGCTTTTTGGTTAATCTTTAGTACAATGCTGTGATGCATTACACAAGGTAAATACTGCATATACATTCTGTCAAAAAAGTACCGGGAATTATGGATTTAAATCTGGCGGGGCAATGAGGCAGGTAAAATTTTTTTTCCTAGGTTGGTACCACTGTCCTTGATTACTATGCCAAGCTTGAACGGGATCTGTCAACTAGTGTGTTTGCAACAGCTGATTAAGTCAGTCGATGTCAGAGTGCGTACCGATTTTTACTATGGGTGATTACGTTGAGCAAAGAATTTGTTTAAAGTTTTGTGTTGCAAATGAATTTTCGTGTGCCGATGCATCGAAAAGGTTGCAAAAGGCCTTTGGTGATAATGCTCTATCGAAAACTCGTGCATATCAGTGGTACAGAGCCTTCAAGGACGGTCGTGAAGTGGTCGCCCATCGATGGCTTCGATCGAAGATAACGTCGATAAAATTAAGGAAAGGGTGCTGGAAAACTGTCGTATCAGCTTGAGAGAGATAGCACATGATCTTAAGATATCCCATGAGTCCGCACGTACGACTTTAATTGATATTTTGGGCATGAGAAAGGTGGCCGCACGACTCGTACCGAAAGACCTGAATTTTCTTCAAAAACGTCATCGCGAACAGGTTGCTTCAGACATGCTGGATCGCTGTAATTCCGATTCTACATTCATGGAACGCATTATAACTGGTGATGAGACCTGGGTCTACGAGTACGATATGCAAACAAGCCAGCAATCATCGGAATGGGTCGCAAAAAATGAGCCGAAACCGAAAAAACCACGCCAAAGCCGCTCGAAAATGAAGGTGATGCTCATTGTTTTCTTCGATATCCGTGGCGTGGTGCACTACGAATTCGTTCCAGAGGGTCAGACGGTAAACAAGGAGTATTACCTAGGCGTTATGAAACGTTTGCGTGAGCGTATCCGTAAGAAGCGGCCAAATTTGTGGGCGAACAACTCATGGATTTTGCATGACGATAACGCGGCTTCTCACCGAGCTACGATTGTGACTGACTTTCTCGCCAAACACTCAACAAACGTGCTTCAGCAACCACCGTATTCGCCGAATTTGGCTCCCTGCGACTTTTTCCTCTTCCCAAAACTAAAATTGCCCCTTCGTGGCACCCGTTTTGAGTCGATTGAAGCCATAAAACAAAATTCGGCGCGAGAGCTAAAGTCCATCCCGGAAAGCGCCTATAAAAAATGTTTCGATAGTTGAAAGTGCCGTTGGCATAGATGTATTGGAGCAAATGGAGCCTATTTTGAAGGCGACCCAATGAATTTTGACGATTAAATGTAAAAATGTTGTTTTAATTGAAAATTCCCGGTACTTTCTTGACAGAGTAGTATGTCCTGTCTGGACCATCTAAATACTGCATTTTTGTTGTAGGTTCAACAAGTTTTGAAAATTATCTCCACAAATCCATTATCAAAAAGATGAAGTACTCAAACATTCAACCGGATTTATACAATTGAAAAGTGAAAACGCTTCTGTTATTATCCTATGTACTGACTGCACTTTCTATAAATTGAATATTCGTAACACACACTTGTGCACTTTGGTGCATTTCAACCAAATTACCTGCCCAAATTACCCTGAAGTAGATTGAAACACTGTGGCTTAATCATATTCTACATTTGAACTGACCGAATCCATCAAATATTTAATAGAAGTAAAAATATCCTTAAAGAAATAAGTTTCAGAGTTCCTATTTAATTGCTGGTAACTTGGAAAAACCTTATATATTTGATATTTTGGAGATTGAGAAATGAGACTGCATAGACTATACGAATTTATCCTTAAGACACAGACATTTCAGTGTCTATCTCCATCAGACATAAACGACTCTATTGGGTTACCACTCCCTTTACTTTAGCTGTATTAAGTTTATTTAAACCAGAGCGAGACAAATTTTTCACCATATCTCGACCGCTTTTGAATGCACTGTAACACTTTTATGCAATTATTTTCGATGAAGATGATTGACCGTAAGTCTTATTTTCAATGCTTTCGTACATGAAATTCCATTTAGATTGCAAAGTTTAAGACTAATTCTTTGTTAGTTATTTTGATCCAGTGTGATAATCGCAGAACAAATTGAATTGTAAAATTAAAGTACGGTAAAAAGCTGAATAATAGATGACACTCGAACTCCTTGTGGGTGTAGAGGAACATTTGTTAATCACAAAAAAATTGATGTTCTCTTCAAGCGAGCATGACCAGTTTCCTGTATTTTACCGAAATATTGTTCATTTTTGTAATAAAATTCCATGAAACAAGAAACACCCTAAGGTAAAATAACTAGATTGCCTATAGCATCGAAGTCAGGTTATAAAGACCGTCCATGTAATCTGGTACATCCTTTGTGCATAACTGAAGAACAAATTCTGGCATGAAATCTCTAGTGTTTGGAATCGATCTCCTGCATTTACATCTACTAGGAAAAGTTCTCTGAGGACACCAGCTCAAGCTCTCAGGAGAAACATTTAGCATCACGTAAAAACTTCCTCACATCCAGAGGCATCTTTGTTTGAAATATCCTCTCGAATTACGCCGCGCGTGCTATAAATGTGAGTTCTCTTTGAGGAAGTTTTTACAATTGGCGCATGTTGACCTCGGTGTGAATTCGGATAATTCTTTTATTGAATTGTTTTTCATTTCTGTATGCTTTCTTTTTGGTACATATATTTGAATTTCAAATAAATGCTGAATTTTACTGGATTAATGATTTTTCAACGATAAAACCATTGGAAAATTATGACTGATTTCACTTCAGAATCCTTACCGCCCGCAGTAAGAATTTTTTAGCACACAGAACCCCTTATCTTGTAGCAAATTTAATTCCATTTTCAAATATGTGGTCAAATTTGATGAGGCTACGAGGATAACTGAAGTATTATTGATTTTATGGAAAAAATTGAAATATTTCGTGATATCAAGACAGGTTAAATTGAAGAATAACCATCAATATTTCGACCATGTATTATATTATATGAACTTTTTTATTGCAAATTACTTGTATGATCTCCCCTCGAAATTTGGGTCTTTTGAAAGTAGACAACCTGTAAAGTAAGAGTTTGTTTGTATACCAGATCTTATATGTGTGTTTTCTATGAACCAAATTTCAATCTATCGTATAAACAAGATGTTTGCTGGTGCTTGTTTATTGGTTGTTTTTCTTCAGAAGACTACTTATATCGGGTGTTTTATTAGAGTGATAGAACTTTCAATAGGGATAACTGTGATTTGACAGAAGGTAGAAGCCATGTTGTTTTGATATTTCTGTTCAGTAAGCATTGACAAATTACATGGAAATACTCACGCTGCAACGACGTTTACAAATTGTTGAAATTTATTTTAACAATCAGTATTCTATTCGCCAAACTTATAGAGCACTTCGTGAAATTTATGGTTTACATAATCGTCCATCAGAGCAGCTTATTCGTTGAACCATCGATAGATTTCGGACAACATTTTCTCTACTCGATGCAACAACAACAACAAGACAAAGAATTGTACGTACAGAAGAAAATATCGCTGATCTAAGTCATAGTGTTAATGATAATCCAGATTTGTCCATTCGTAGACTTTCTCAAGTTGGACCATGTGCATCCACTACATGGAAAATTTTGCGTAAACATCTTGGTCTACAACCATACTAGATCCAACTGGTTCTAGAACTGAAGCCACTTGACCATAATAAGCGTCGTTTGTTTATTGATTGGGCCCTAGAACAGCTTGAAGTTGATCCACTTTTTTATCGTAAAATTGTATTTAGTGATGAAGCTCATTTCTGGTTGAACGGCTATGTAAACAAGCAAAATTGGCGTATATGGAGTAAAAAAAAATCCTCAAGAAGTTGTTTGTTTCCAACAAGATGGTGCTACACCCGATGCTGCTACCATGACAACTGATTTATTGAAAGAAAGATTTGGCGATAATATTATTTCGATAAATGGTCCAATTAATTGATCTCCAAGATCATGTAACGTTACTCCGCTGGATTATTTTCTCTGGGGTTATGTCAAGTCATTGGTTTATGCTGATAAACCAAAAATAATAGACGCTTTGGAAGCTAACATAACTCGTGTTATTGATGAAATAAGTCCTGAATTACCCGAAAAAGTGGTCCAAAATTGGTCTGGTCGAATGCGGTTCCTCAGAACTGGTCGTGGTGGACATATGCCAGAAATTGTTTTCAAAACATAAATTATCCTTCACATAAAAAAAAGTTGGCTTCAATCTTAATTTAAATGTGTTATATTTCAATTTAAAGTTCTATCACTCTAACAAAAAACACCTGATACATTCAATTTCCTTAATTGTTTTATGTATTTTTCTCGCCGGGTCGTTATCCATTTAATCAGTCCTATAATCCGACGCAGCATTGCTAGTCCCAGGAGCGATAATTGTTTTTACCACAAGTAGGTTGCTAATCTCACTAGAGAACCCTGTTCTGCAGGTTCCATTGCATCCTGGAAAATGCACTGTATGGTGTGCTTTACACGCTGGAGGCATCACAGCTCCATATTTCATTAAAAATGATCCTGGAGCTAATGTTGCAGTGAATGGTGCTCGTTACAGATCGATGATCAATGATTATTTGTTTCAAAATTTGAATGGTATCGACCCAGAAGTGTTTTGGTTCCAAGAATATGGTGCTACACTTCATGTTGCTACCGTAACAATTGATTTATTGGCAGAAAGATTTGGCGATAACATTATTTCGAGAAATGGTCCAATTAATTGACCTCCAAGATCATGCAACATAATTCCACTGGATTATTTTCTTTGGGGTTATGACAAGTCATTAGTTTATGCTGATAAACCAGAAACAATAGACGCTTTGGAAGCTAACTTTACTCGTGCTATTGATGAAATAAGGCCTGAATTACTCGAAAAAGTGGTCCAGTTTGGTCTGGACGAATGCAGTTCCTAAGAGCTAGTCACGGTGGACATATGCCGCAAATTATTCTCAAAACATAAATGTCATAAAATTATCTATCAAATGAAAAAAAAGTTTGGCTTGAATCCTAATTTAAATGTGTTCTATTTCAATTTAAATTTCTATCAATCTAAAAAAGACACCCGATATTTAATACGGTTCAATAAAGAGTTCCGAAAGGATAAAATGTCTTAGCTCTAGTCAGTTCGTCTTGAGTTCTAATTTCTTGAATTTTGTGATTCCTACAAAATAGTGGTTAAATTTTTCATGTCATCGAATGAACAAAGTTTCTGCCACAAATGATATGAATGTTTATATTAATTATTTCGTAGATTTTTTCAAAATATTCAATATTTTTTCTTGCAAAAATGAATTGAAATCCCCAAGATGGTTTTCTGGAAAGTTTGTACTAAAACTATATTGAAGTTCTAACAGCAAATTTTTTGCATATTCGAGAAAACTTTAGTACACAATACAAGTTAACAAATCATTTTTATCCACAAATTCACGTAAATGCTTCTCTTCTGATGCAAATAGAGTGCTTTCACAATTTTTTTCAACTTCAGATGGGATATCATTACAGTGGAAGTTTATTTATATTAACTATAATATTTATCGACCAAGAGCAGATCTTGACTTCATTAAATATGCATGAGTTCAACATGAAAACCGCATCAAACTACTCCATTTCATTTCTGCATTTTTCTCCAGAAAATCGATGAGTCATTTCGCAGTCAAAACCCCGCACATCTCATTTCACCCTACCGAAAGTATTTCAAGAGTTATTTAATTAAACAAATCTTTCCAAATACTTTTGAATAAGGGGAAATGTTATTCAAGAATTTAATAATTTTCCATAACCACTCCTCAAGCTCATTGATATTCATTCATCTACATTGCAACGTTTAATTCAATTAAAACGCACTACTGCTATTTTCCTCGATAGTATGAGAAACGTTTCCTGAATAAATATTACCGTTCAAGAAAAGTTATATCGTCATATTTTTCCGCGTAGTAAAATGCAGCCAAGATTTCCTTGTGCTCATGTAAGCGGTAACTGAGGAAAATTTATTTTACGGGTAATGAATAATACATGGGAAGCGGATGAAAACACATTCTAACTCATTTGGACATTCAAAGAAGGCTCAAACTTTCAGCTAGTATGAATTTCTGCAAGATGGGCCCGAAAAGTTGTCTTAGATTCACGGTTTTCTGGATGAGTTTGTCAAAACTAATCAAGTTTCACTGAGAGAGAAAATACATCGTGAATAAGATAAAATTGTGAAATTCGTGTGTACAAAATCCACTTATCTGCTCATCTATTATCACAGTCGAGTTTCGGAATATACGGAAATAAACTAACCCGGATGTAATTCAAACTAATATCTTAACATTATTTCTCTTTCTGTGGGAATATTTTCTCACCGTTTAGTTGCTCTTATTACCCATAATGTCACGAATATACTAAAGTTTCTTTTCAAAATATTTTTCCATCTAATATTTTAGAGGGTGACAAGAAAAACCTCGGACAAACTTTTTTTCATTTAACTTTATTAAACAAAAGGAATTAAACAAAACAACAAGGAATAAATAACATAATAACGTAATAATTAATTAAGATGAGACCTATGTATACAACAATTCAGTAATTCTTTAACAGGTTCTAAGTCCAAGGTTATAGTAATACCAACTTTTTAAGAAAAAGGCCAACTAGTTTCGATTTTATTACAAAATCTTTATCAGGGCTCTGCAGCAGTGTTATCCATCTCAAGTCTTCAAGGTTACCTCAATATGATATAATTAATTAATATAAAACCTATGTATACATCGATTCAGTAATTCTTTAACAGGTTCTAGGTCCAAGGTAATAGTAACACCAACTTTTTAAGAAAAAGGCCACCTAGTTTCGATTTTATTACAAAATCTTCATCAGGGCTCTGCAGCAGTGTTGTTCATCTCAATTCTTCAAGGTAACCTCAATATGACATAATTAATTAAGAAAAGACCTATGTATACAAAAATTCAGTAATTCTTTAACCGATTCTAGGTCTAAGGTTATAGTAACACCAACTTTTTAAGAAAAAGGCCAACTAGTTTGCCAAAAATTGGTGTTACTATAACCTTCGTTCTATACATAGGTCTTATCTTAATTCATTATATCATATTGAGGCAATGATATTGGGTTTTACTCAAATTAGCCACTTACTATTTAGGTGATGCTTCAACGTGAAGAGTAACAGACCTCACCGTGCTGATGAGCCGCTAAAGGCGACATTGATCCACGATTGTCTGTTGCCTCTACTTTCCTCTGTGCAGATTCATTGGGTGCAGGCAGGATTAGTACATAATCTGAGGATGGATATTTTTGAATAATCATCGGCGAATATCCGTTGTTGGTGTTATTATTTTATGATTATTATATTATTATATTTTCCGATTAACTTGTTTATCTTTACTGCAATTTATGTCCATTCATTTTTCTAGTTGACTCCTTAAAGTCAAAAAGCTGGTACTATAAACGAGTAATTATAAAGTTACATTGAAATCACTCTAGCTTTGTTTATTTGTATCTGTCAAACAGATACAATATGTGCATATACTAGGGGCGTTCTCGGTATAGGCAAGAAAGAAAACTCAGAAAATTTTGGAAAATTTCCATTTTTCAATGTAGTCTCCCAGAGCTTCAATATATCTGTTAGATTGAGAAATAAGCTTCTCTAAACTTCGTAAAAAATATTCTTCGGGCTTCTCCTCAAAATAGGTATTAATTGCTACCTTCAGTTCTTCATCTTCAAAAAATCGCTTTCCACGAAGGTATTTTTCCACATTTTGTAATATGTGGTAGTCACTGGGGGCCATGTCTGGACTGTACGAAAGATTACTAATGTCTTCGAAGCCATTTTCTCACACAGCAGCCCTCACCACGCAAGCCTCGAAAACCGGCACGTTTTCCTTAAGCAGCAACACACCCGCTTTGAGTTTTCTTCGTCTTTTCCCTCCAATTGCTTCTCATAAATTACGCAGTTTGCGTCGGATACTACTGTGTTGCTTCCACTCTTTTTAGTGTATTCTATCAATAAAATACTTTTAGAATCTGAAAATACCGTTGCTATTATTTTTCCAGGTGATGGGGTGGCTAGAAACTTTTGATATGATATCGAACAAGGAATTTTTAATTTACTATGCAGGTACATAACAATTATGGTCCCTGAGTCAGGAATCGAGGCCCTTCAAATATGTCTCATTATTTCCTAGAAACGTTTGAACTTGTTAAGGACCGAAAATATTTATTCTGCACAGTTTTCTTAGAAACCCATTAGAACCGGAGCCGTCTAAAGACGACAACAGTCTAATGTCGCATCGGAATTTATCTGATCACATTTCAAGCCCTAAGAGAGTCTCTCATTCGGCGAGTTAGCCACAAAGCACACTCGAAAATTTCCCTCGAAGTCGCGAGTTAGCCAAAAGGTTCACAGTTGAAGACATTCCCTCGACTAGACGGTCACGCAGTACTCACCCTTCACAAACAAGTTAGCCGCAAAGCATCCTTGAAGAAACATCACCAAAAAAGTCGCATTCTATTGTAGGCCCAAAAAGCACAAAATGAATCACTGACTAGTTTCACCTCTCTCTCTCCCAATAACACAGTAACGTACTAAAGGCAAGGAAGTGAATGTATTATCTACATTATTTATTTGAAATTAGATAGTAGTTTGTAAAAATGAACCCAACAGTGGAACAAATAAATGTGATATCGTTGAAAGTGAACAACGGTGAAAAAGCTCGAAGAAGAACTATTCCATGAACAATATAGTGTTTTCATCGCATTTGGAGTTAAAACTACACCACAACAACTCTCTCAATTTGGATAAACAATAAAACGTGTAAATTTGTAATATATGTATTCAGGCTATAAATAAACCAGTTAAGTCTATCATACATCCCTCTCTCAACAGCATTTTGAAGTATGGTTATCTGGAATTTGCAAACTAATTGGTTAACGTTTAATCAGTTACAAGAAAGAACAAAAAGGTATTTCTACATACGAAGCAAGTCTTTACAAACTTCTTAGGGGGCAATTCACTGCATGGACTCTTATTAGTCTCAGGTAATATTGATGAACCCACGTCTCATCCCTTGACTAGCACTTGCTTCTGAGGTGCGATAAGCATTCTCGGTACCCATCTTGCACTGACCTTTGAGAGGTAAGATGGTCATGAAGGATAGGTACCCACGAATATGTTTGTCATATCTGCCCACATCTTGATTTTATTCTGGCATCTTCAAGTACCAGCCTTTCCACTTTTTCTTCAGTGGTGCCACTAACGGGCCTGCCTGAGCGAGGATCTTCTTCAACGCGGTCTTTGCCTCTTTGAATTCACTTGACCACTTTTGCACGGTGGATAACGCCAGGGCACAGTCTTGGTGAACAGCAATCATCTCTTCATGAATGATTTTTTGACTTTTTCCCTGCTTAATGAGGAACCTTTTACCAGCGCGATGCTCGATTTTCTTCATCAGTCATTCTGGTCGTCTTTCACTGAGTATACCTCGAAAACTAATGATCGCAAATCAGTGAAATTTTATATTTATACTCTCAGTTGGAATCATCAGTAAATGAGATAATGAAATTACTCACAATGTAAGCAAATCTCCCCGATATCGAGAATACATTGAACATCCCTCGTATCTATATCGTGTTATTTAATACGCTTTTATTCACTTGCGTTCTCAAATAGACCGAATTTTATGCATTGGCAATACTTCAAGACGATCACTCAGTTTTAATTCATAACTTACGCGATTTTGACAAATCTACTCATCGGCTATTCAATAAATCAGTTTGAAGTATTAGAAAATAAACTAACCGAATTGATGGTGATGCATCACGGTCGAAGATTATCTCCACAACGATTCACTCAAATTATATAGATCTAGCTTGGAAGTAATTTTATGACGAGGAATCTTTTCACATTCGGATTCATTTTCTTAATCATTTCATTCCTGTATTCTGTCAACAGTAAGATTTGATATTACGGAATTGCGGGAGACAATTTCAGGCTTGTGAAGCATGGTATTCTGTGATGAGCTTTGTACGTGCTCCTCATTTAATTTTTTTTCGTTATATTTGATGCTCGGTTGGCTTTCTTATACTTCAACGTGAATTATTGCCTACATCCAATTGCGCAACGTTTTCTATCTTAGCACTGATGTTCGCGGATGAATAAAATGTTATGAAAGTTTTCTTCAGGTAACTTTACCTCATGTGAAAAATTTTCGAATTCCCGCTAGAACGCTCTCATTCGATCTCACTATATAGAGTCTATCTATATATGAATAGTTTCGAAAAAATTTAGTATACATTTTTCATACTTCGGAATATAATAGTCTTTATAACGACAAAAAATTGGAGTTAAAGCACGTAATAAATTTGGATTATTTGTTAAAGTTGTGTGCACCTTTCCATGATGAAATGGTAGACATTAACAAATACAACTGTCAATGTCACAAATAAACAATGGCTGTCATGAGTGAGAAATGTCAATTTAAAAATTGGCCGTTTCCATTGAAAGACACTTTAGTTAGCTGAACAGGTTGCTTCAAACCGAATATATGCTGAATAGGGGGTACGCAGATATATCTTCTATTGATTGTTTCATTCAACATCCAAATAGCTTCCGATGGGAAAATGGGTAAGAATTTCAAATGCTTTTTTTGGAGGATGTGCTATATATTTCTTGAAAGGAAAAAAAGACTTTGAGATTTATAAGAAGCATTTCGTGGAAATTTAGTTTGTTATTCATGAATTTTCCAATCGAAACCTCTGTCTCCGATAATGTTTGCTAGGTAATTGCGGTCAATATGTTGTATATTTTTTTAAATTCCTTATAGATTGATTGTCGCACATACGTGTTGATGATTTTATATGTTCATAAAGAGAAAAAGTGTTTCTGAAACATTCATTTTAAAAAAATTTCGAATTAAAATTTGTTGAGGTTTCAGAGAAATGTTTTTGGTACTATTTGCAGAAAACACTTCGAAGTAATATTAAATTTATGTTTATTCATGAAAATTCGTATATTTTCGAAATTTGGTTAATATTAGAGCAATTTAAATTTTGTTTGTCAAGATCACAAAACTTAAGGGGTATGTTGAAGAAACGATTGTTTGAACTCCTCTAAATGTTATTTCTCTATGTAGACAGATAACTCTATGAGTGAATTATTCCATGATATAAAAACGACCAAGCCAGCTTGTTAGAAGATTTGGAACTTAAATACAACCGAATTCCCTCTTCCTTGCACAGCCTCTCACGATTTTCAAAAAGAATAAAAACATCTGTCCTTGAATTATTATTTTTTGAAAAGAATCCATATTTTTTCAGAAGATATATTTCTGCCATGAATTTTTCCAGTAGATTTATCATCTAAAAAATATTTTCTCCATTAACAATTCTCATGTTACGATCCGTTCATTTGATGCTGCAGCTAGCGGTTACGCCCGTCGACAAAGTAAATAAGATCAACTCGCCAATATTTGTCAGAAACTGCCGTCCTCTCGAATTTTCCACAGGCATGAGGGTGTTTGCTGTCGGCATCAATCAGGGCTCAATTTGTTCTGTTTGCTACAAATCTGCGATTTCAACATCAGAGAAAAATTCTATCCAAATCAAACAGACGATCCTCGTCTTTTTAAAACCGATGGAACGCTCAATTTGAGTGCTACTGTTGTTTGGTTTTGCTGGCACGGTAGTAAATTCTAATGGATTCAGTGAATAACATTCATGGTCATTAGCATTTCAGAATGGTAACGTGAAGATTACATCTTTATTTCGACACGCTAGCCAGCTCATATCAAAAATCTGATAGGATTAGGTGAATGTTGTATTTAAATGAACTTGCAAATAGTCGAGTTCAATGCAGATGCCATCAGATATACTCAAAAATTAGAATATCGTGAATTACATTAACCCAACTTAGTATTGATTTTCCCTAACAACATACGAGTATCAAATCAATTGTTGCTTTGTAAATGTTGCCACAAGAAGATGTTCTTAGAAAATTCATTCTTTTCCTAAGACATTCTTATATATAAAAGTGAAATTGTGAGAACTCTAACGTGCTGTTTATAGATGAAAGATGTATTACCCCTAGAGCACGGGAATTGCACTTGTCTACGATCCATTTTCATCAGATTATGACGATAAATCTATCGTTACAAGTATGCTACATCCTATTAATGCATGACTTAAGCTTAGGACCATAAAGAGTGCTTAACATGAATCAATGGAATACATAAAGAAATAATAAGTATCCTATCAAAATCATCCTCTTCAGAGACAAGGTCCATTTTCATTCCAATGGCTACGTCAACAAGTAGAATTTCAAAATGTGGTGCAATGTGGTACAATGGATACCATTGGTTATAAAACAAAACATCATCTAAATGAAAACGGAAACGCTGGTAGGAATGAAGTCGTTGAACCCAATTTTCCATGACTCTTTCACACAAATCAGGTCGTAGTATGTTAGCAACTACTCGTTCAATATTGATCTGTAAATCATTAAAAAAAAAAATAAAACACGTTGTAGAAATTAGTGTTTTACTACCAATAAATAGATATTTTACACATTTAATTGTGACTCGAGTTTCGGGAACTAACTATCCCATCTTCAGACTTTAGAGTTGTCTGAAGAGTCACAATCAAATGTTTGAAATATCAATTTATTGGTAGTAAAACATAGTAATTTCTACAACTTGTTTTAATTATGATCAACTACCAAGTAGTAACGGCCAACACCGTTCAGGATCTGTAAATCGTCTAAATTTATTGGATAATTGCTGTAAACCAATGACTTAATGTAACCCCAAAGAAAAAAGTCGAATGGAGTTATATCTCAGAAACGAGGCGGATAATTTATCTGTCCATTACTTCGATTTGTTCTAATCACCAATTACTTAATAGACGACGCTTAAACTGATCTGTTTGTTTGAGTCCTTGGGTTAAAACAATTTCGTTTGGATGTAAACCAAGGTCTTTTCGTAAAACTCGCCACAAAGACGTCTGGGAGATGCCTAGTTCTTGTGAACGTCAAGAAATCAATAAATTTTGGTCTTCACGAACACTTTCACGTACGGCAGCAATATTCCCTTCACTTCTTGCATTTCTTTGACTCAGTAGCACTGTAACATCATGAAGTGTAAAATTTGTTTCAAACTTCTTTCGCTGAACTTCCAAGTGTTCGTCTATCTGGACGATTATAACGTCCAAAAATTGAAGTTGAGGCACGTAGTGTTAGAGTAACAGATCATGATTTTTCATAATAAATTCAGATTATTTTTAAACGTTGTCCGAGTGTGTAACTTTCCATGATTAAATGGTAGATATTGAAAATTAAAACTGGCAATGTCACAAATAAATAATGGCTGCCATGCGTGAAAGATGTCAATTTAAAAATGGGGCGTTCCCATTGAAAGACCCTTTATTATATTATACGTATTTAACTATAGCATAAGATATGATAGTTTCGCTGGTATATTCAAAATTTATCTGAGAATTAAAAACCTCAATGACTCATTCTTCAAGAAGACCCCAAAGAAAATAATCCAGTGGAATTATGTTGTATGATCTTGGAGGCCAATTAATTGGACCATTTCTCGAAATAATGTTATCGCCAAATCTTTCTTTCAATAAATCAATTGTTACGGTAGCAACATGAAGTGTAGCACCATATTCTTGGAACCAAAACACTTCTGGGTCGATACCATTCAAATTTTGAAACAAATAATCATTGATCATCGATCTGTAACGAGCACCATTCACTGCAACATTAGCTCCAGGATCATTTTTAATGAAATATGGAGCTGTGATGCCTCCAGCGTGTAAAGCACACCATACAGTGCATTTTCCAGGATGCAATGGAACCTGCAGAACAGGGTTCTCTAGTGAGATTAGCAACCTACTTGTGGTAAAAACATTTATCGCTCCTAGGACTAGCAATGCTGCGTCGGATTATAGAACTGATCAAATGGATAACGACCCGGCGAGAAAAATACAAAAAACAATTAAGGAAATTGAATGTATCAGGTGTTTTTTGCTAGAGTGATAGAACTTTAAATTGAAATATAACACATTTAAATTAAGATTGAAGCCAACTTTTTTTTATGTGAAAGATAATTTATGTTTTGAAAACAATTTCTGACATATGTCCACCACGACCAGTTCTGAGGAACCGCATTCGACCAGACCAATTTTGGACCACTTTTTCGGGTAATTCAGGCCTTATTTCATCAATAACACGAGTTATGTTAGCTTCCAAAGCGTCTATTATTTTTGGTTTATCAGCATAAACCAATGACTTGACATAACCCCAGAGAAAATAATCCAGCGGAGTAACGTCACATGATTTTGGAGATCAATTAATTGGACCATTTCTCGAAATTATGTTATCGCCAAATCTTTCTTTCAATAAATCAGTTATTACGGTAGCAGCATCGGGTGTAGCACCATCTTGTTGGACACAAAACACTTCTGGGTCGATACCATTCAAATGTTAAAACAAATAATCATTGATCATCCATCTGTAACGAGCACCGTTCACTGTAACATTAGCTGCAGCATCGTTTTTAAAGAAATATTGACCGATGATGCCTTCAGTAAATCACACCATACTAATGCATTTTTTAGGATGCAATGGAACCTGCACAACTTCTTGAGGATTGTTTCCACTCCATATACGGCAATTTTGCTTGATTACATAGCCGTTCAACCAGAAATGAGCTTCGTCACTAAACACAATTTTACGATAAGAATGTGGATCAACTTCAAGCTGTTCTAGGGCCCAATCAGCAAGCAAACGACGCTTATTATGGTCAAGTGGCTTTGGTTCTTGAGCTAGTTGGATCTTGTATGGGTGTAGACCAAGATCTTTACGCGAAAATTTCCATGTGGTGGATGCACAGAGTCTAACTTGTTGTGAACGTCGACGAATAGACAAATCTGGATCATCAATAACACCATGACTTACAGCAGCGATATTTTCTTCTGTACGTACAGTTCTTTGTCTTGTTGTTGTTGTTGCATCGGGTAGAGAAAATGTCCGAAGTCTATCGATAGTTCGACGAATAAACTGCTCCGATGGACGATTATGTAAACCATAAACTTCACTAAGTTCTCCATAAGTTTGGCGAATAGAACACTGATCTTGAAAATAAATTTCAACAATTTTTAAACGTTGTTGCGGAGTGAGTCTTTCCGTGATAATTTGTCAATGCTTACTGAACAGAAATGTCAAAACGACATGGCTTCTACCTTCTATCAAATCAAAGTTATCCGTATCGAAAGTTCTATCACTCTAAAAAAAACACCCGATACTACAGATAGGATGCTGGAATATAACATCTTCTAACAACAAGGGCCAGGAAATTCTGATGGAGATCAGAAGACACAAAATTGACATATGTGCTCTCTCGGAAACGAAAGTTTCCGAGCACCAAACACGAATTATTATTTTTATATACAGCGGGATAGAGAAACACGACAGAGCCAAATCGGTAGTCGGCTTGATGGTACATAAAGAACTTTGAGCAAACAAAGAAAATCATATATGTTAACAACAGAATATTGCAAATAATATTTAAACTCCACCCATATAATAAGGGTATATGCACCGGACATAACTAAGCCCTCAGAGGAAAAAGACGCCATCTACAAAGACCTGCAAAAGGTACTTGACGGAATACCAGAAAAAGATGAAGTCATATTGCTCGGAGACTTCAATGCTAGAGTTGATAACGGTATGATAGTGGGATTGAACGAAAAGATCATCAATGAAAAAGGTGAACAACTAATTCAAACAAGCGCACAAAATGAATTGAGAATAAGCAATACATTTTTTCTTCACAAATAGCAGCACAACTTCACGTTCGAAAACTCAAGAGGTCAAAAATCAGTGATAGATTATCTAATCTAATCGAAAAAAAACGTTAATACATCAAAAATATCAGATCTAGATAAGCTAACACCACAACGGTCCTAGTGAAAATCAGAAACAGAGTATTGGGTTGTTCGGAAAGTAATATCGTTTTTCTTTTAAGGAAAACAAAACACTATTTTCATATAAGGAATGAATAGTTTATTGAATTATATTTTGACCATTCTAATCCAACACCTTTTGCCATCTTTCTGATAGCAGCATGATTCCACGCTCATAAAATTTTTGGTCTTTGCTGGCAAAAAACTGATCCAGGTGATTTTTGACCTCTGAATTTGAAGTAAAGGTTTTACCATCCAAAAAATGTTGCAATGCCCGGAACAAATAATAATCTAAAGGCGCCAGATCTGGAGAATATGGTGGATATGGCAGTATATCCCATTCAAACTGTAAAAGCTTCTGGCGAGCGACCAAACTTGTATGAGGTCTCGCATTATCTTGGTGGAACACAACACCTTTTCAACTGATTAATTCTGGCCTTTTCTGTTGAAGTGCATCATGCAGTTTGTCCAGCTGATGACAGTAGACTTCCGAATTAATTTTTGTGTTATCCGGTTGAAGCTCAAAAAAACGATTCGTTTAAAATCCCACTTAACAGACAGCATCACCTTTTTTTGATTGGCTTTCGAAATGCTTTGAGCTGGTTCATCTTTTTTGGTTTATGATCTCTTGCGTTTGACATTGTTTGTCCCCAGTAATAATGCACTTCAAGAATGAATAATTTCAGTTTTTTTCGATAAGCGATTCACAGACGTCAACGCGACAACACAAATTTCTCCGTGAAAACATGGGAATATATATTTAGCTTCGAGGTTAAACCCTGGCCTTTCAACTGGTTACAAGAATTTCCTATCCTGTACCAAATTTATTGCCATTTCTACATATGTGTTCAAATTTGATGAGGCTACAAGGATAACTGAAGTATAATTGATTTTATGGAAAAACTTGAAATATTTCGTGAAATCCAGAAATGTTAAATTGATGAATGACCATCCACATTTCGGCCATGTGTTATGTGACATTTTTTGTGGCAAATAACTTGTTTGATCTCCCCTTGAAGCTTGGCTCTTTTGAAAGTAGGCACCCTGTATAATAAGAGCATAGAGCAAGTATTGTCGTACACATACCTTGGCTCCAAAATAACAAGTAGAAGAAATCTAAAAGATGAGATGCAGAGCCAAACCACAAAGGCTTCTCTGATATCAGGAAATATCTAGCAAGATCATAATTTATGAAACTTGTGTGAGGCCAATCATGACATGATATTGAAACTAGAGCTGAATATGTCGAAACCAAAAAACAACTGAGAACACCAGAGATGAGAGCGCAGACTCTATATTACGCGATCATAAAAGAAGTGAAGAAATCAGAGAAATCGTTGGGCTATAAGATGTGATAAGATATGGCAGAATAAGGCAGAGACAGTGGAGGGGCCATGTGGATAGGATGCCTGAAAACCGGTCACCCAGAATAGCAAAAAGGCCTAACGCGAGCGAGACTCCCAGGAACACCATCAAAACGCTGGTACGAAAGCTGGTCCAGTGCATCCCAAGAATGGGGAACATTATAGGAAACCCAAGACTAAGTCCTAACGTAGAAGAGTCGCTTGTGGTTGAGCTCTGATGTGAATGGGATTTATGAGGGAGCTACAACCTCTGAATTTGGATGCGGCGTTTCTTTCCGAACATGCGCAACTCTTCAGACAGGTGTAGTGCGCATGTCTACCTATGACTCGATCTTGTTTCACGTCGGAACGTCGGTTGTTGGAACGCTCGCGTTTTGCTCTACTTGAAGCCGGCAAAGACGGTGAGCACGGTATTCGAAAAGCGGTACCGTCCTCTACGGAATATGCCGGGAATCTGAATCAGAGCAAAGCAGAGTTCTGTGGAAGGATCTGGTGCCACGCACTCCTTTCCCAGCAAGCATCGATATGATCATGGAACTGGGTGTTAGGATTTTGGCAAGAAAACAGTCCACCACTGGGCTGGTCGCGGTGCCATCTCCATCGGGGACACTGTGGAACGAAAGGAAGTCTACCATGAAAATATTGGATGGGGTAGTTAGGGCCACCAATGAATGAGTGGTCCACTCTTGAAGCAAACCCTCCATCACGTCGTGGTCACCATCGAAGCTCTGAAGTGGGGTGTGAAGTGCAACGGGAGAATAAATAACATACCTTCAGTTACCCGAAAATAAATAATTCATTACTAATACAGACACAATATACAAATTAAACACAATTATGACAACTCAAAATATATAGCTAACTACGACACTAACAATTATTCTGGTCCAGAGAAACTCTGCAGCATGATTTATATCCTGACTTAAATTCCCGTAACGATAGATTTACTAGAAGGGAGATCGGAGGGCACGTCGCCACAGAACTAGGGAATCGCAACAAGAATTTTATCTTAGAAGTAGTTTATCTATGGTGCCGACAATTAAATAAAATTCTTCGGGTCTACAGCTCAGAGACATGTATATTTTTCGAATATAAGCAATATATATTCTCGTGAATTCATCGCAATATAAAAAATTTTCGAGTTTAAATTCGGGAACTATGAATAAAAGGAAAAAATTGAGTGCATATCTTGTATCCTGTTTCTTGTTATATATTCTTATATGCTCATGAGAAAGCCTATTCATGAAATTCGTTCCACTTCTCGAGATTCTCAAGTTGAGCATCATGGCCTTTTATCGGAAAAGGGTTTATATATCATTCAAGTGAATACTCTTCAAACTACATTTGTGTGGAGGGATTTGCAGTTTTCTTCATTTCGTATTCTGGGGCTTCATCTATATTTCATCATACTGAAATCCATATGTCAAGGGTTTACTCGGTTATAAGCTGTGTTACCACAGTCTGTGGCTACAGTATTGGCTTAAATTACTCGGTACAACACTTCCCCCAAAAATGAACCTCTGGAATAACAATATTTTTTTCATTTTCGACATAACAAGTTATTTTAATGTACATTATATCGCCTGTTAATAACTTCTATTAATGAAAGATTATCATAGACAACTGAACATTGAAAAATCCGAAAGTTATCCAAATTATTTCATGATGTTCACTATTATATTTATTGATATTAAATATGAAATTCAGATGAGACATTTCTTGTTGAATATATAGTCCGTCTAGAAATTATCCGAAATGTTTTATTTTTCATAATTTTAATATACTTCTTTTTTGTAACATTCTAAGACAATGTATAAAATAGGTTGTACAGATAGTCGGCTATGGCCAAAGTTGCATGACAACACTATTCGTCAAATATTGTTGATTGTCAACAGGTATACAATTTATGAAATAATATCTCAACTAGAAAAAAAAACATGTAGAATATTTGTATGGATTAGGTTTTCGAAAAGTTAAAAAATTAGTGCAATTGACTGAACTGGGAAAAAGTGCTGTATATGAGACAATAAAGCGGATACAAAATAGCATGGATATGAGGCACAGACTAGTTTCAAAGAAACCGCGTAAGATTAGAGGAAACAATTTAAACGCTTTATTGGCCTTAGGTTGACACAATGCGCGCCTGAGGTTTCGCAAATTGGCTAACAGATTTAAAATCAACGAAATATAAAAGTATGTCCAGAATATGTCACTGAAAAGACAAGGCTACATATCAAGGAAACCAAAAAAAAAATCCCTATAATGACACCTTCACAAAAGGAACGAAGAATAGAATTTGTCAATGTTTTCAAGAAGATACTTTTGATAATGTCTTCATATCTGACGAAAGTTGTTTCCAACTTGGCGGAAATCACTTAAAAATCCTATCAAAATAACCTGTAGCCATTCAAATTTCCAAATTTCCCACCAAAATAATGGCTTGGGGAGCAAAATCTTAGCATGGTGCTACGCCTCTCTATAAAGTTGATGGTACCATTAATAGTGAAAAGTTTTGTGGCATTCTAAACGATTTTCTACTAGAAACGGCGCATGCTTTATATCCAGAAGGGTGGCGTTTTCAGCAGGATAATGCAAGAGTCATAATTCGGCCTATACTCAAGCTTGGATGCAAGAACACCAAGTGACAATGTGACCAAGTGACATGGCCAGCAGCTTCACTAGATCTTAGTCTCAGTGAAAACATATGGGGACTAATAAAGATTGAAGTTGAACGAGCAGCGCCACGAAATAAAGATGATCTAATTCAGTCAGTTTTACAGTCCTGGACTATCATAACCGAAAATTGGGTGAGGTGATTTAGTTTCGGGTGTACCTCGACGTTTAGTGAAGTGTTTACAAATAAATGAAGGTTGTATAGGTAAATAAGATCAACATTTTGTTATAATTTTCTAATTCAAGAATTGAAAATATATTCTAAATAATTACAATTGAGCTTTGTTTTTCCTTATACTTTCTAGACGGACCTTAAATTTCTACCCCTATTTCATCTAATAGTGCCTAAATATATTTTGTTAAAATATTCTCAGAGATTATAAAAACACCATTGAAACACAATAGATTGGAGTTACTATGTATTTACTACCAAGGTTTTTTATTATTTTTGGTTCACATGTTACCGCGGTTTCGAACGATGACCGTTCATCTTCAGACGTAACAGAGGACTGAAGATGAACGGTCATCGTTCGAAACCGCGGTAACATGTGAACCAAAAATAATAAAAAACCTTGGTAGTAAATACATAGTAACTCCAATCTATTGTGTTTCAATTATGATCAACTACCAAATAGTAACGGCTGAAGCAATTCACTATATAAAAACACCAGTTGAGTTGAAAATATTTAACAACTGATAATTTATCTGCCACATGATTGATAGTCTATCCGTTACCGCTATAAAATTCTTGCAATATTCTGTTGGCTTAATAAATATTATTGTATAAAAACGAACATTAAATTTTGATCTTTATGTCAAATTTCAACCTTCTATTCTGTGAAATAAATGTGCGAGAATCCCTGAATTTCATTAGGAGATCGACAGAAAAATTTTGTAATCGAGCGGTTAATGATATCGAACATTAATCTGCGAGCGGAGCGACCATTAATACCTGTCATTAATAAACTAGTTGATAAAATAAGTTAAAGAAACTGGATTTTGGACAACTTCAGAGAAAACCTCATCTGCAAATTCTCGATGAATTTTTATGGCTTTATTCAGGTTAGGAATTACATATATGTATCTTGTCTTGTGTCTTGTGATTTGAAGGAAATCCTCTTCTTATTTTATGGTGGTGTGATGTGCCTACCACTTCATTTTGAACATATTACTAGAAGTAGTGTGTACAGTAGTGTGCGTTCCTTCCATAACAGACGATGAAGCTTGCGCTCTCGATAAAATGTTCTCGTGTTATTGGAATTTCCGTTGGTGTGTTCTACAGTTTAAGGCTAATGGACTTGAAAAAACGTTCGGAAGTTTTTGGAAGAAAATATTTATTTCGCTATGTTCGTGCAATGAAAAAGTTATCAGGTAAGTTACTTCTGAAATTTCGAAATGTATTAGAATTACATTATGGTAACAATGACAAAAATTCATACAATATACTACTCTGTCAAGAAAGTACCGGGAATTATCAATTAAAACAACATTTTTACATTTAATCGTCAAAATTTATTGGGTCGCTTTCAAAATAGGCTCCATTTGCTCCAATACATCTATGCCAACGGCACTTCCAATTATCGAAACATTTTTTATAGGCGCTTTCCGGGATGGACTTTAGCTCTCGCGCCGACTTTTGTTTTATGGCTTCAATCGACTCAAAACGGGTGCCACGAAGGGGCAATTTTAGTTTTGGGAAGAGGAAAAAGTCGCAGGGAGCCAAATCCGGCGAATGCGGTGGTTGCTGAAGCACGTTTGTTGAGTTTTCGGCGAGAAAGTCAGTCACAATCGTAGCTCGGTGAGAAGGCGCGTTATCGTCATGCAAAATCCATGAGTTGTTCGCCCACAAATTTGGCCGCTTCTTACGGATACGCTCACGCAAACGTTTCATAACGCCTAGGTAATACTCCTTGTTTACCGTCTGACCCTCTGGAACGAATTCGTAGTGCACCACGCCACGGATATCGAAGAAAACAATGAGCATCACCTTCATTTTCGAGCGGCTTTGGCGTGATTTTTTCGGTTTCGGCTCATTTTTTGCCACGCATTCCGATGATTGCTGGCATGTTTGCATATCGTACTCGTAGACCCAGGTCTCATCATCAGTTATAATGCGTTCCATGAATGTAGAATCGGAATTACAGCGATCCAGCATGTCTGAAGCAACCTGTTCGCGATGACGTTTTTGGAGAAAATTCAGGTCTTTCGGTACGAGTCGTGCGGCCACCTTTCTCATGCCCAAAATATCAATCAAAATCATACGTGCGGACTCGTGGGATATCTTAAGATCATGTGCTATCTCTCTCAAGCTGGTACGACGGTTTTCCAGCACCCTTTCCTTAATTTTATCAACGTTATCTTCGATCGAAGCCGTCGATGGGCGACCGTCCTTGAAGGCTCTGTACCACTGATATGCACGAGTTTTCGATAGAGCATTATCACCAAAGGCCTTTTGCAACATTTTCAATGTATCGGCACACGGGGTTGGCGCGGGAGTCTGTCGCAGCACAGGGCTTCTCCCTTAAAACTGGCGTACTCTACCCTATCGCAGTATAAATCTCTTCTGTGTAATGGCCGAGTACGTTATGTAGCATACTGCGTTACCTCGGGGAGGTGGGCTTGCCCTCAGGTGTTACTTGTACCACCTGGCCACCCCAATTGGTGTTGGACTCGAGGGGGCAGTGGTTGAAAGTCCGCATGCTGGACTAGGGGGGTATTTCATTTATGTGTTCGCAGACCCCCATTTTCGGGATATTCTCATGAAACGACTCGGGGTTTAACGGGACTTGACGGTTCGACCGGCCTGTCCTGGCCCCTGGATCTGTGCGTAACTATTTAGGGTTTGTGGATCTCGACGAAATGGCTCCGCCATTAGTGCTTGACGCCAGGATCAATCAAATGACTTCACATGGGTTCGGTGGGTCAGGACGTATAGTCCGCTAGACGGTGCTCGTACCAGGATCAATTGTAGTCGTCAATCTTGAGTTTATCTTAGTTTATGGGACTGCGTTCGGGTGGATGGATAAGAATTCCCTCCGGCGGGTGAATTGCGTCTCAAACCAACTCGGGTACTGACCTGCTGAGCCAGTAGAGGTTGGATAGTGCTTCGCTGCTACCAGTCAGACGGTTCTGGCTTTCCAGTCGGGGCCCAAACTGGAAGCTGGTGGGTTCATCTCTTCGGAGGGGTTCTCGCCGAGCGCGATGATATGGCGTAATCCTTATCACACTTTCTACCTCTGGGTGGACTGTGGAGACTGCTTGGTAGTCACTTGGAAAAGAGGCCTTCCTCAAATAGCCAATAACTATTCTGGTAGAATTCACCTGTATCGGCACACGAAAATTCATTTGCAACATAAAACTTTAAACAAATTCTTTGCTCAACGTAATCACCCATAGTAAAAATCGGCACGCACTCTGACATCGACTGACTTAATCAGCTGTTGCAAACACACTAGTTGACAGATCCCGCTCAAGCTTGGCATAGTAATTAAGGACAGTGGTACCAACCTAGGAAAAAAAATTTACCTGCCTCATTGTCCCGCCAGATTTAAATCGATAATTCCCGGTACTTTCTTGACAGAATGTATGTACCACCATGCCATAAGAGTTATAAATCTTGAATTTTGTTTCACACAGATGGATGAATTGATGTAGAACAAATTCCTGTTGCGGCTATCATGGGTGGAATTTTCTGAGTCACAAGAATAAATACGAAATATTTACGATGCCATTCCTTCAGATTCATTCGATAGTTGTGAATCTGCTGAACAATTTGAGGCAAACAATGAACGCAAAGAACTAGAAATTCCCATTGATGATACAGTGTCTGAATCTGAATCTCAATGCGACATCTTAAAATTCTGTAAGATAAATATCTGGTACATAAAAATCAAGCACCAAGGGTCAATGTGTATGTACCACCAAAAGAGACATCCCCCATAATATGGCCCTTTCCAGTTCTCTGAAGTTTGCGGAGTTCCACAATTCATGAAAGACTTCTCCAGCGGATATATTCAGATTATACTTGGATGATACGTTATTGGAATTGATAACCTTTCAAACAAATTTGTATGCTGAGCAGAGATTTCAACAAAATGGTAAAAATATATACCGGCCACACAAGACAAAGTTCAGATTTTCATTGAACTCAATTTGCGTTGCGACAGGCATAAAAAACTCCCTAGTTATAAAGATTATTGAAGCTCAGCTCCTTATCTAAAAGATACGTTTGTGAGTAGCAAAGTGAACTTGAACAGATTAGGTGGATTATAGTCAACTTACATTCGAACGATAATAATTTCCTTCTGAAAAAGCAAAATTACAAATTATATAAACTGCGTCCATTTCTCGATATGGTACAACACAAGTTTCAGGCAAAATTCATATGGACTGAATTTGCAGCAATAGCTGAGTCGATGGTAAAATTTGAAGGCGAAAATAGTCTAAAGCAAAATATGCCTAAGAAGGCAGTCAACTATGACTTGCATGCATGGGTGCATCCTGATAAAACAGGACAATGCTGGAAATTTCAAATTTATACAGGAAAGCAATATAATGATGTTGAGGAATTTCTAGGTGTGCGAGTTGTGAAACAATTATGTGAATACATTGAAGAGAAAAACCATCAGATTTATTTTGATAACTTCTTCACGCACGTTTCTTTGGTGTAATATCTACGAGAAAAAAATACTCATATGAAACAATAGACGTTTCACGAAAACATCTTTCCACATTTAGAAATGATAAATCAATGAAACGAGGAGATTGGGACGTATATACGAGCAATTCCAACTTGGTAGCCGTAAAATGGAAGGACAATAGAAGCGTTCATTTGCTATCAAACTATTATCAGCCACATCACATTCTGCTGGTGAAACGAAAAGAAAAATATGTCAACGTTTTTGTAATACCATACCCTCGCAAAATCGCCGATTATAATGCAAACATGAATTGTTTTTCGGAATTCCACGAACGAATAAATGAAAAAAAAATAACACAGTGTCTTTTTGTTTGACCTGTCATCAAGTTCCTTCCCGAGTCACTATAACTGACCATTTATACTAACACAGTACCTTGTAGAATCAGGAAATATCGAAAAAAAATCCTTGTGACACTAGGGATTTGTATTGCCTAGAAAGCTCACGACACAAAGAGTTAAGACCTTAATACGCAGTCTTAATTCACATGGAGCGTTTTTTACAGAGAGGAAAAATAAAATATCTTATTAATATATTTCATTGCCTCAGGCACATTCACGAACCTTTGTTATTCGGAGATATTTCTAGTTTGTCTAAAAAAGTGAGATTGAATCTTTGATCTTCAATAGGGAAAACTTCGCAATTCTAGTTGAAGAAAACTCCCGCTTTCAGTGAATTGTTTGAAAAGATTCATATTTTTTTTTGTGGAAACATTTCAAGTGTTCTTCAATACTTTTTTGGAAAGTTCCACCAGTTTGTCTTATGCAAACTTTCTGGCAATTATCGCAAAACTTGTAAACTTCTGATTGAATTTACTCTCGTCTGAATATATTTTAAAATTATTTCAAATGGATTTCCATCAATTTAAGACCGATTCAATTCAATACACCATTATGCATTATTGAATCTGACGTAGAATAAATCATTCTGATTAGGAAACTCATTAAATGAAGAACTGCGTAAAATCGGAACATTCTGCGCGCTTGTTCAACAGTTCATTTTCCCTAAAAATTTCAAAGCTATATAGAACTCCTTGAAAAATCTATGCGTGATTAATTAATACACCTAATCCTTTGTAGTGTCAACCTGAAGTCAAACATTTTTTTTGCAATTATTACATTCGTTCTCCTGAAATAACGACAAATCTCATAAAAATTAAAAACGCATGGTTGAAAGGCTATGTGTCATCGATCTGCATCATAACATAGACCAGAAAGAGTGAAAAGAAATATATTTGAAACACTCTATAATTTTCCTACATTTTTCGGAAACAATAAATAAAAAATTTCTCTGTAGATATATTTACAGGTTTTAGACAGACATTTTTAAAGATTTGAAAGTTGAAAAATACTCATAATTCATCTTTACGAAATTATTAATGAGCCTGGGTGTCGTTATTTCACATTTAAACACTAAATTTGAACTTGATTGGATTCCTACTTTCGGAAAAAGATGTACTAGATATTTTTGAAGATTTTCTTTCCAAAGAGTTTTTTCAAAGAAAGTTCCTTCGAAGAAATTCTTGAGGCTATGTTGGGTATTTTTGGAGTGGAAACAGTTATGAAACAAACGCTTGTATCTATCATATGTTTTTTAGAATAAATTTGATCAATATTCTATATTTTATTTGGATTCTTTCATTCCATTTGATACTGTGTAATGAGTACTGAAACTTCATTCATTTAATTTGATTTTAAAATGCTTTTGAGAAAAAAAATTTGTAAAATTAAAATTAAAATTGGTAGTGAGATAAGCAGAATTGATCTGTTTCATATTTAAGCTATATTTGAATGAAATTATGATATTATATAATATATTATTCTGATACTCCTAGATCTTCTGTGAAAATTCCTCAGAAGCTTATTCAGCTTGTGCGAGTTTTGAGTTCAGTTGTGTTATGGTTAGGCTATTTTACTGCAGTCTTACGCCACTTAAGATCAAACAACTGTTGATTTGCGACCCAAGAATGAAAATGGTGGCCAAAACCAGTCCAGCTAGAATCTTTTTTTCCCACTTGAACAGCTTTTGAACCCAGGACCTTTCAGTTCCCCGCCCAATGCTCTATCCACTAAGCCATCGATACTAAAATGATAGGAGTTCTAGTACAAATGCACATAAACTCCTATATCCTACCTTTGAATCGAATTATTTCCATTTCCACCATCGAGAACAAATATTTTCGACCTATTTTCCTATTGATTCCAACAACACACCTACTTTTTCACCTTATTGAACCCATTTGTGGATAAAAGCCTCATTCTACCAACTTTTTAATATCAGCTGAAGTAGACATAATCATAAATTTTCACAACAAAATGTACATTAAATTAATTCCAACCTGAATATTATGTGCCGCAGTAAATTCGAGATTACCCATTCTCTAAAGGAAACAGGAAGATCGAATCTGAACTCAAACGATTCGCCATCTCGTAGTTTCATCAAAATAGAGGAAACTGTCAACGCAAGGTGCTGCAGGCTTTCGAAAATAAACAATAAACAGTTGGCTAACGCAACGTCCGTATGTTTTTCTTCAAGCGTTCGAAAGGATACTTAAATTTTTATGAATGACCTGATTTATTTGGAATAGTATTTCACTGCTTCCTTTTTAAATACTGGGAAGCATCTTGCAGTTGCAAGCGGAAGGTGTTCATTCTCTCCTGAAATATAAAATCTGGATAATGTTAACAATAAATGTTGTTAGAATTTTAACACCTGCTTGCCTGGTCAGCTTGTTTCTACGTGATTAAGTGAATTAATGTTCAATAATCTTGTGGAATAGAACTGAAATCCGATATAACCATAAAAATTTTTTGGTTCATATTAATGCTCTATGCAGGTATAGAGGTGGAAAAAAATTATAACAACATTTCATCTTTTTTCTTCACATCAAATGTAGAAATCGAAAAAGAGTAGTTCAAACGTTAATTTTGATTCAATAAGTCTCGTTATTCATATATAAATGTCAATATTTTTCAAATTCACAACCAGAAATGGTTTTCAAAGATTTCTTTGGACATGCAGATAAAGACTATGTGTTAAATATTAAATAGAGTAATTCTCTTATACCTCGCTACAAATTTTAGTTTTATAAAATTTCTTGAAAGCATTTTGAAAATTTTTTGAAATGAAATTAAATAAATGCCTGAGAAGACACTGTTTCCGCTTCATCAGATATATAGAATTAACACTAATTACAGACTATACTAAGGAGATAAAAAAATTCGAAGAAAATAAAAAACATTTATTAAACTTACCCAACAAAAATTCGGTGGGGACAGTCCTACAATTTCATACTGATATTATAAAAAAGGAAATTGCACTCTAAAAATATTCTACACCAAATTTAGAAATTCTACGAAACGACCTGTCTTCAAAAACAATTCAAAATACTTGACAATATATTTAAATAATTTTGACGAATAAGCTTTTGAAACAGTTAATAATTTAGGAATTCATATGAAAAATAACAAAGATCAAAAAAATAAAGACAATAAATCTGAAGTATATAAGTTGACTTGTAATAATTGCCTTTGGTATATATTGGTCATACAGGAAGATTCTCTAAGAAGAGAATTCAGGAACACCAGCGAAGTTATACCTCAGACATCTCGAATTTGGACATAATTTCAACAAAAACTATGAAATTATCCAAAATAAAATAAAAGTACCAGGTTTTACAAGCAGTAGAAGTTATAGGTACAAAAAACTTCAAATTTTTCTCAACGGCCAAAGAAATATTGCAAGATCTCCATTGTTACATATTTTTACTTGGTGAGGTGTTTCCGATAGTTGGACCCAATATATTTTATGGTTACTTATATACCTTTTTTTCGCATATATTTTTTGATCGGTATTTCTATAGATTGTTATTCATATTCCTCTTTGTATATGTTTTTCTTATCTTTATTTCCGAAAATTGTTAGTTAGTTGTAACGTCTCTTTATTTAAGTTTTCAGCTTTATAAAAAGTGAATGTGTAATTTTAAGAGTTAGTTCAAAATGTAAACTTCACGAAGCTACAGTAAAATTATGTAATAAAAAGAGGTTTTTTTATAGAAGGATTATTAGAAATATGTTAATATAATTCAGATTTATTCTGGTAACATCCTACAAATTTTAATTCGACAAAAGTTCTATTCAAACATTGTTAGAATTAAATTGAATGAATATCTTTAGAAAACACTGTTTCAATTTAGTAGACATATAGAATTAACACTTATTACACACTACCAAAAGGGAAAAGAAGAATCCAAAGAAATATAAATTATCAATTAAAATTACCAAATAAATACTTGAAGGGTACAATATTTTGTTTCGTACCTTGTTTCATGAAAATAAAATTCTTTTCCAAAAATGCAAAACATAACCTCAAGAAATTCTTCAAAAACAACTTGCTCAAAATAAGTTCCTTCAAAAAACTTCCTAAAAAATGCATAACATCTTCAAAAATAAATTCAGAATTCTCACAACGGAAACTCATTTGCCCTACTCCATGTTTAAAAAATAAAAATAATTATTAAAAAATATCTCACCAGACAACATGAATACACTTATCTGAACAAAGACTAGAATGAAGTGAACTTTTAAAAATTTCAATAGATAATTTATATTTCTTTGAATTCTTTTTTCCCTTTTAATACTGTGTAATAAGTGTTAATTCTCTATGTCTACTTAATTGAAACCGTGCTTTCTAAAGACGTTTATCTATTTTAATTCTGAAAGTTTTTGAATAAAAATTTTTTGAAATAAAAATTTGTAGGAGGTAAACGGAATAAATCTGTATGATATTTAAAATTTAGTGAAAAAATTGTCGTTAAATTAATAAATTATGGAAATAATATATATGATTTTATATTAAGTCAAGTTAATGCTTTTGTGAACTTATCTGAAAACATATTTCCAAAATATTGGTGGAAAGTTCTCGATTCAAATTCTTTATTTACATCCACTACAAACTATTCAATCAATAAGTGGCCAAATTTCAGCTGCATATCAAAGTCATCAATGAGATATGTTTATTTTATTTCTGCAAATTTTTCATGGGCACTTATTCGAAGGCTAATTCATCTTTCAGCGTATGCTCCCGAAGGAAAGATCTATTATTGGTTTATTTACAAATGTAAAAATAACACATTAAGTAAACGCACGCGTCAGTGGTGAATTTCACTGATGCATATTCAAGAGTTTGCCTTAATACAGGTGATTTTCCATTCTCTAATTTTCCTGGTGCGAAATCGCAACGATCTGCAGCAGTTTGATTGGCATATGAGAAAAATATTTTGGTACCGTGGAATAAAATAGAATTATTATAAAATTATTCTTTTTCAGATAATATTTGTTTAAGGATGTTTCACTAAAAAACTTAACGGGTATATTCGAACATCTGGTTCATTCCTAGGATTCTTTGAGAGGAATAATTTAAAAAAATAGGAGTCTGAATGAGTTTGTACGGTTTTTTGTCGAAAATTGGAGCTTCATTCGAAAAATTGGTTTTTCCATCTTTCTGGCAATTGACGGATCCCATCGCGAAAAAAACCAACTCTTCGGCCACTATCCATACATCGATACATTTTTTGACGTCATCGTAATTGTATCGGGTGTTTTTTTTTTAGAGTGATAGAACTTTCAATAGGGATAACATTGACAAATTATCATGGAAAGAATCACGACACAGATTTATTAGTTATTTTTAAAATCAGTGTACTAGTCGCCAAAGCTATAGAGCACTTCGTGAAATTTATGGTTTACATAATCGTCCATGAGAGCAGCTTATTCGTCGAACTATCAATAGATTACGGACAACATTTTCTCCATTCTATGCAACAACAACAACCCAAAAAACTGTACGTACAGAAGAAAATATCGCTGCTGTAAGTCATAGTGTTAATGAGGATCCAGATTTGTCTATTCGTCGACGGTCACAACAAATTGAACTCTGTGCATCCACCACATGGAAAATTTTGCGTAAAGATCTGGGTCTACACCCATACAAGATCCAACTTGTTCAAGAACTGAACCCATTTGACCACAATAAGCGTCGTTTGTTTGCTGATTGGGCCGTAGAACAGCTTGAAGTTGATCCACTTTCTCATCGTAAAATTGTGTTTAGTGATGAAGCTCATTTCTGGTTGAAAAGCGAATTGTCGTATATGAAGTGAAAACAATCCTCAAGAATTTCTGCGGGTTTCATTGCATCCTGAAAAATGCACTGTATGGTGTGCTTTACACACTGAAGGCATCATCGGTCCATAGTTCTTTAAAAACGATACTGGAGCTAACGTAACAGTGAATGGTGCTCGTTACAGATCGATGATCAATGATTATTTGTTTCAAAATTGGAATGGTATCGACCCAGAAGTGTTTTGGTTCCAACAAGATGGTGCTACACCTCAGGCTGCTACCGTAACAATTGATTTATTGAAAGAAAAATTTGGCTTCAATCTTAATTTAAATGTGTTTTATTTCAATTCAAAGTGAGATCACTCTAAAAAAACAAACACACAAGTTGACATTTTCTGGGCACACAGAAATTATGTTGTGAAATGACAGATACTGAAAAGAAAGCCTAGTGGTGACACTTCAAAATGAAGGCGTTTCCAAATGGAACAATGGAATAATAAACTAGTAGCTATATCAAAACCGCACGATTTTATTCCTAATAGATAAAACTGTTGAAGTCATTTCTGAAATTTTTCACTCATCATTTAATACCAGAAATTTATTTTACACCCTAAGGTTTAACCCATTTCAGTTAATGTCAGAGGAACCACTTGGAAGAATTTCAAAGGGTCTGCCTAAAATTTTAAATGTTTTTATGGTACCGATTCAAGTAGATACTCAGAAAATCAACAACAAAGCAATTTTGCCACTAAAGTCAATGATGTTTTTCTTAGAACCGTAAAACTTCACATACATACTATATGTATTTTCATATTTTTTATTGTTTTGTTGATGTAATTGTTAACAACAATATTGTTTAAGAACTCCTGAAAATCGGTTTGCTCCTAAAAAGTGAGGACATTTTATCTCCTTCCGTATATTTCAATAATGTGTAACTAACAATTTGGTTTGCAATAGAAAACCCGAAATTGATCTGAAAATATTAAATTCGTGAATCACTTCGTAAAGAATTTACATAGTGTGAATTAAAAAGATGGAAAGCATAGACTTGAGGTCGGAAACTTTTGCGCATTTCTTGTGAAAACCTTCTACAAATTTTAATTTAAAAAAAAATTTTATCCAAAAATTTTTACAATTAAATTAAATAAATGTCTTTAGAACACACCGTGTCAATTTAGTAGACGAATAGAATTAATGCCCATTGCAGAGTTCCAAAGGGATTGAAAGAAATTCAGAGAAATACAAATTGTCAACTAAAAATTATTAAATGAATACTTTAGGAGTACAGAATTTTGTTTCATTCCTTGTTTTATGAAAAGTGAATTCCCCGTTCAAAAATGCAAAACATAAACTCAAGAACTTCTTCAAAAATGACTTGCTTTTGAGTAAGGAAATTTTTTTGATGAGTTCCTTTAAAAAATTCCTAAAACATGTAGACCGTCTTTAGAAAACAAGAATTATTATTAATTAATATAAATTAGAATTCTTACAACGGTAAATCATCACCTCGACTACATATTAAAAAAATGAAAATAATTAACAAAGATATCTTACCAAACTGACTGCATGCTGTTTACTATACAAACACTAGAATAAAGTGAACTTATAAACATTCTAAGTATTCTATGTTCGTCACAGAAATAACACAAAGTTTGCAAGGTTTTTTATGGACTCCTTTAAAACCAAATGATAATATGTTATAAGCGTTAATCAAAATATGTAATTATTATATCTACAATGAAATAATAAAAATAAATAATAGAAAAAACCTCTTCTTATCATTTTTTGTATACATAATAATTATATATTTTGGTTTACGCTTATTACATATTATCATTTAGTTTTGAAACAGTCCATAAAATACCTTGCAAACTTTATGTTCATTCTGTGAACAAAATAGAATACTTAGGATGTTTATAAGTTCACTATATTCTAGTATTTGTACAGTAAACAGCATGCAGTCGGTTTGATAAGATATCTATATTAGACTACAGGCCCGTGCTGAAAAAATTATGGGTCATTTGAACCACCAGGTGACCTATTTACAACGATATAAGAGCATATAATAATAAGATTTAGCACTATGCCGTCACTTGTAAGCTGTCCAACTGAGTGCAGGTGAGAATTCGAAAGTACAGGTAGAGTGAGTACATTTTGGTCACATATTTTTGTACGGCATTCTTACCACCGATAGATCCATGAAAAATAATGAGAAAACGCGCTGTGCCGTAAAAAAATGATGCGCCACAAAGTCGGAATTTTTTTTTATTTTCCGACAATTACCAGGGTAAATTTGGTCATTTGACTTTGTACGGCATCTGTGTCATACTATTTCAATACTGCTTCTAATCCATTATTCCGCAACGCCGTACAAAAATTATGCGACAAGGGGAAAAAATCGAGGGTTGCAATCCCCTCTCTTTCCGTGGTCCAGGAGGTAATTTGAAAAAGTACGGCTTTGGTTCCAAAACATTACCTAGCACTCAAAAGTACTATTAAAAATAATGCCGTCAAAAAATGATTGTTCATTTGAATGTATATCAATAATTATCTTAATTTCATCGTATTCTTGATTTATAGAGCTGTAAAGTCATTTGATCCTGTACGGGAACTTTTTTTTTAACATGATATTGTAAAATACAATTGTTATTTAGTATTGCCGTTCAAAAGAAACCGTTCTGAAAAAAATTATAAAGAAATACAAAAACTGAAATTTTGCAAATTATTGTAAAAATTTAAATATCATAGATTAATGAAATATAGCAGTTTTCTACATTTTATCCCTTGTTTTAAATAGTATTAACATAGATAAATTAGGAAAAAATTATGCCGTACATTTTTATGCAGATCATATCTTCTAGGCTGATGAAAATGACGCTACAATTTTAAGGGTACTTTATGGCCATCTGATACAGTACGGGATTAACATATTTTTGAAGAGAACAATTGATAATATGATAAAATCACTATGACGTCTCACTGAACTGAAACGGTGTGTATATTATGTCCAAGAATTGAAACTGTCAATCCCAGTATCAACAGTTTTATATACTTTTTGGTTTAATATATACTTCAAACATTATGGATACATACATATAATTGATTTGTTTCATTGTAATGATGTGAATAAATAAAACAATCATTTTTTAGAAATATTCGATATATTTAATGATGATAATAAAAAAAGGTCATTTTTTAGAAAAATTCGATAAATTTAATGATGATAATAAAAAATATGGTTTTTCTTTAAATTATTCAGTATCGGAATCAGTTGCTGAGTTGTTATCGGAATCAACGTCGTTATCGACGTCCGAATTATCTTCTCTATTATTTTCTGAAACATAAATATGTATTTGTCAAAATCAAAGTCTTACGTACAAATTAAAGATGTAAAGATTTATTTATTTATTTACCTATGACGTCATCATCTTCTACGTCTGATTCCTCATCCGGTTCCGTTATGTCACAGACTTTATGGGGGATTCCTCGCCGTGAAACCAATCGAAATCGTACCGGCCGTCATTAACAACCCATCCATAGTTTATTGGAAACAAGGTCTAAATGCCGTATAAAAAAAATATCACCTTACATTTCGTTATATGGATTTTTTCTTTTTCGGTTTTTTTTCCCTATGGACCAACAAAAATGTACGGCATATGAAAAAATATTATCTATGCATAAAATACTTTCAGAATAAATTTATTTCATGTTGTGTCAAATCACCCCCTGGACCACGGAAAGAGAGGGGATTGCAACCCTCGATTTTTTCCCCTTGTCGCATGATTTTTGTACGGCGTTGCGGAATAATGGATTAGAAGCAGTATTGAAATAGTATGACACAGATGCCGTACAAAGTCAAATGACCAAATTTACCCTGGTAATTGTCGGAAAATAAAAAAAAATTCCGACTTTGTGGCGCACCATTTTTTTACGGCACAGTGCGTTTTCTCATTATTTTTCATGGATCTATCGGTGGTAAGAATGCCGTACAAAAATATGTGACCAAAATGTACTCACTCTACCTGTACTTTCGAATTCTCACCTGCACTCAGTTGGACAGCTTACAAGTGACGGCATAGTGCTAAATCTTATTATTATATGCTCTTATATCGTTGTAAATAGGTCACCTGGTGGTTCAAATGACCCATAATTTTTTCAGCACGGGCCTGTAGTCTATATTAATTATTTTTATTTTTCAAATATGAAGTCGAGCTGATGATTTACCGTTGTAATAATTTTAAATTGTTTTTTAAGGATGTTCTACATGTTTTAGAAATTTTTTTTGGAACTTATTTTGAGCAAGTTATTTTTGAAGAAGTTCTTGGAGTTATGTTTTGCATTTCTGAAAGGGAATTTAGTTTTCACAAAACAAAGAATGAAACGAAATTTTGTACTCTTCAAGTATTTATTTACTAATTTTCAGTTAGCAATTTTTATTTTTTTGAATGTCTTCCATTACCTTTGGTACTGTGTAATAAGAATTAATTCTATATGTCTACTAAATTGAGACGGTGTGTTCACAAGATATTTATTTAATTCAATTCTAAAAATTTTCGAATATAAAATTTTTTTAAATTAAAATTTGTAGAAAGTTTACAGAAGAAATTTGTATGTTATTTCAACAAGTAATTCAATACCTTCAAGGCTTAATTATAACAATTTCAACAATGAGTCTTTATGAAAGGAAAAAATATGCACTTAAAGAAAATTATCCCAACATTCAAACCAGAGAAATAAATCACGAATTCAAAAATGAGTCAACCAACGAAGGAGAAAGAGCTTAGAGATACATGAAGCGAAGCAACTACCCATGGTGATTAACAAAGATATTTCTCGAAATATTCTTCATGGTATTTTCACTTTGGAAGAATACATCAATTTGATCTTTGAACTGATTGTACCGATGAAGCGTTCTGTGGATCGGAGAATTTTTAATGCTGTTATTTTGCTTACGAGGTAAATGTCTCACTGAAGCATAAAATTTTGTTGATAGCATGATGTTCGGAGAGTATATATGGTTGTTGAATAATTTCTGAATAAAAAGGATATCAAAGTGAAGTGCGCAAAATATGTGAATATCAACTTCCAACTAGTAATTGTTTAATATAAATAAGTATTATCGAATAACCTCCGTATTCTCTTGATATGACTCGTGCTGACATTTTCTCTCACCAAAATTTGAATAATTATTTCGGGCACCCATCTTCAATTGACAGAAGACAAAAACGAAATCGTGGCGAATACTAAATTCGATCTGAAATTGTGTTGAAAAATGATTATATTTCTTTTTTACAGAGGTGTATTATTTTGAGGGAGGCCTAGTTAGAAGACGATGAAATGATTTTGGATCAATAATAGATTTTTTCATTGAAGGATTTCTGGTACATTTTTACACAGTAGCGTAGAAAAAGAACTGATATTTTTAAGAGGTTAAGTTGACAGAAAGGTGTATTGCATAACATCTATGGTCTATTCATTTCTACCGTAACTCGCTGCTAAAGCAATTCTCTACATAAAAACAATGGATACAACATTGTACACCTAAATTTTTATAAAATATTCAATATTATTCAAATTCGACACTTCGTTCTTGAGAACTTATAGGAGGAACTTTAAAATTAAATCCACAAATTGCGTATACCTCGCTCAAGCGTTATCGGTTTTCAGCAGAAAACCTCCGAACTGGGTCCATCCTAATATTCAATAAAACCGCCACTGGTATTTCTGTTAAATTCCAAGCATCCTAACAAACAGAATTCCTACATGTCGCATATAGAAAGTTTAGAAATATTTCAGAGTAGCAATGTGATTTTTCATTTCCATCAGGGGATTGTAGGTATTCTAGTTACTCTGGGAATATTTCATGATTAGAAACTAAATACATAATGAATATTATGAATTTTTGATACAGTATGAGGTGATTCACATAAGATGGAAGAGATACAGTGTAAGAAATCATCGATATGCAGTCAGGCGACTGCTAGGTGGTTTGACAAAACCTTCTGTTTTTTGTCTACTTGCTACATAAAGACTACACGTTCACCTGATATCTTGAGAGTACATGCATCGTTTACGGTCTGTGGAAACGATTTTGTGTACTTTTGATGTAACCACCTTTTTAGGGTTTCTAGACCATAATAATTCCAATTATTCCTCCATACCATAATGCACACCATACAGTGACCTTTTGTTGATGCATTGCTTTCTGATGAATCGATCGTGGGTTTCCTAAGCCCCAAATGCGACTATTAACGAAGCCATCGAGGTAAAAATGGGCCGCATCACTGAAAATGATTTTGTTTGCAAAATCAGCAGGTTGGTCAAGGATCTAATTGTTGAATTCTCTTCGCTGTTCATGGTCCACTGGCAGAAGTTGTTGAGTCGGTTGGATTTTGTAGGCATACAGCTGTAAATCTTTAGTGGGAATTTGCTGAAGAGTGTCTGTTGAAATGTGCAATTCTTGTACCTAATATCGAATTGACGTCTCTCGCGAACTGCCGTGATGTTTTTTCTGAACGACCTCTATTAGCTCGTATCTATGTATCATTCGAACCAGTATTTTCGAATAATTTGATCATTCTTTTCCACAGTAGATGAATTAGGCACATTTTTTCGAACGAACATTGCACGCACTTTACGAATACTGGCAATTAAACTTTCACCATTTTGATAATAATTTTTGAAAATCAGAACGCGTTGTTCTCATATACCAAATAATGCTTTATGTTCACAAACTACTAGCATCTGTCAACTGTCGATCTGTCAGGTCATAATCATGTGACATTATGACTGTCAAACATAGAGCGCAATTCAAATCTTGCACTCTTATTGAAACACCCATTATAAGGTTGTTCGGAGTGTATTTTCGTTTTTTCCCGACAGAAGATTTAATTGTATTTTTTCGAACCCAACTTCACACTTGAACCAACATTTTATTCGGAAGTCTACTACCATCACCTGGACTAATTGAATGTTGCACTTCAAAAGAAAGAGCTAGAATTAATCAACAAAAAAAAAATAGTGTTCCACCAAGATAATGCGAGACCCCATACAAGTTTGGTCACTCGCTAAGAGCTTTCACAGCTTGAATGGGATACACTGCACCATCCACCATTTTCTCCAGATCTGGCACCTTCGGATTTTCACTTGTTCCGGTCATTGCAAAATTTGTTGGACGGTAAAACTTTTACTTGAAATGAAGAGTTCAAAATTCACCTTGATCAGTTTTTTGCCAGCAAAGACCAAAAATTTTATGAGACTGGAATCATGCTACTCCCAGAAAGATGGAAAAAGGTGTTCGACCAAAATTACCAATATATAAATTAATAAAATATTTATAAGTTATATAAAAATTGTCTCTCATTTTCCGGAAAAAACGAAAATACTTTCCGTATAACCCAATACATTATCAGTTTTCATAGGACCACGTTTTAATTCAGCAAACCAGTCAATAGTGCTCGATATTTTTAGTGCAGTCCCAATAACACGTCAAGCCAAGCTTTCGTTTCAAGGTTGTTTCTTTCCATCAGCAAGAAACGTTTAATCAACATGAAATCTTTTTTTTTTCATTGTTTTGAATATCACGAACTGTAAGAATTGTAACTACTGACCGAAGGTTAGATTGTCAGTTAGTTTCTACAACCATATTTCGAAGGCTTATGGTGATAGAAAGTTCTACGCATCGAGACAGTGCAACCTAAATCTGTATAACGTAAAAACCTGATTAGGCTTATTTGAGTTTAGAATTGTTAGTTGCATTACGTTGCATACGTTAGTTGCATTGTCCCGATTTGAAGAATTTTCTGTTAACATAGCTCATCCTCCTTATAAATTATATTTGATACATATCAATTAACTTATTTGAATATAAATATACTAATTTTGAGCATCACGGAGTAACAGGATCTGACTTTAGCATGAGGAAAATTTTCTGCGGTTGGAACCAACCATCGAAACTGTTTTGATTCTCTCCAAAATCTTATTTGCTTTCTTCCAAAGTTCTTATATTTTTCTATGCTATATGAATGTTTCAAAGGTTGTAGTTTTTCGATTAAACTTAAGACTCAAACTTCTTTCCATATTCCACAACGCAATGTATTCTTCTACGCCTCATGTCTCAACTTTCATTCCTCTAGAATAACTTATTGTAGAACATTACTTCAAAAATTCACGATGCAACATGATGCAGCGTTTTCAGATTTTTATGTTGTAAGATTGAAATTTTTCCTTATTTCTACGTCTGTATAGAAATATTCAATTTTCAGATCATTCAATGTATTCTGGCATTCATGATTCATGAGGAAGCACATCAAGGGTTAACTGGTTTTTCTGGTTTCCACATTAAATATCACCCAATTTGTGGAAGCTCAGATCAAAGAATCGTCATGATATATCAAGGATAAATAAGGGGGAACAATATAATCCTTTTATCAGACATTATGAGACAGGAATGCCAAAATATTGGTTTATCCCCTTACGCAACCGAAAATCCTCACATAACGATTTATTCCGCTGCGTTATGACGTACAGTGTGCTGTGATCGTTAAAATAAATCACGGTATAAAACAACGTAAATAATAAATCATTAGATTGAAACGACATTTGATCAAAATATGAATTTCATTACGAATATTGATGAAAAATTCGTCTGATATCTCCAAAAACCCAATGGTACAAACACACTATATTGGCGAACAGAAATATTTGCAATTATAATCCCAGGAATATTTCTACGCAATGTCAATTCGAACATTCATAACTCATCGTCAATTTTTCATGAGAAATTTTAATTATTTCCCCATCTGTTACACAATTCCATTGCTACAGGATACACCAATATTATAGGAAGCTTAAAAAACAATCAGTCAAATCAATTCACCCTCAGGACGGTCACATAGTACAGGACTTGAAATGAAAATTGAGTTCTGACTTCCAGAATTAACATTTCCAAGCAAAAATATTTTCATTCTTTGCATTCATTCGATCATATTGGGAGAAGTACGAAGAAATCTGAGTAAAATGATATATCTGAAGAGATAGGAATTATATTACCATACTCAATTAGACCGCTCAATTAACCCCATTGTACTCTAATATGAAGATGAGGTAAAAAGTAAAATAAAATGCTACAAATTTTATACTAACTTCTGATCTTTTGTATGTATACAAAATGATCCAGAATAGATTAACAAACTGATAGATTATAAAGTACTAATGAAAATAACAACAAATTTCCCGCAAAATGATAAGCATTCAAAAAAAATTCTACGAATTCTACACCCTGTGACGTTATTTTTACTCCTGTTGCCACAAACCTTCACTTTTTCCAAATATTTTTTTTGTCATGTAGCCCTGAATGATGCTTCTCTGAACTGTTGTTCAGAGAAGTTCAGAGTTGTTTCAAAAACAACAGCTGCTCCATCTTAGATGAAAAAGAGACGTTTTTCCCAAAAAAATTTTTAAACTAAAAATTTTGCCCAGTTCAAACTGACTGTACTGAAAAAAAATTGTACAACGCGAGTTTGGCAAGTGACGTCAAAATTTGGCGCATTTAGTGAGGATTCCAAATTGGTATAATACCTGGTACATTCTTGCTGAAATTGTAGACAATTGTTTTTATGGAAATAATCCCGTTTTTAACAAATTTATCTACCTTATTTTTAACATTTTTAAATATTATACAGATTCATTCTGTTAACCTCCTAGACATTTTAATTTCAAAAATTTATTTAACATTTTTAGAATGAAATTAAATAAATGTCTCAAGAATAAACTGTGTTAATTTAGTAGACATATAGAATTTATATTTATTGGACAGTGCCAAAGGGAATTGAAGAAATTCAAAGAAATATAAATTGTCAACTTAAAATTATTATTGAATACTTGAACAGTACAAAATTTTGTTTCATTCCTTGTTTTATGAAATCTAAATTCCTTTCCAAAAATGCAAAACATAACCTCAAGAATTTCTTCAAAAATAACTTGCTCAAAATAAGTTCCTTTAAACAAATTCCTAAAACATGTAGAACATCTTTAAAAAGCAATTTAGAATTATGACGACGGTAACTCATCAGCTCAACTTCATAGTTAAAAACTAAAAATTATTAACAGAAAATATCTCACCAAACCAACTGAATGCTGTTTACTGAAGAAACCCAAGAATGAAGTAAACTTATAAATATCCTACGTATTCTATGTTCGTCACAGAATCATAAAAATAAGAGGTTCGTTTTTGATAAAAAGATTATTACAAGCAGGTTAATAAAATAAATTTTAAATATCATTAACATTTATTTTATTAACCTGCTTGTAATAATCTTTTTATCAAAAACGAACCTCTTATTTTTAGTTTATTATATATATAATGATTATAGTTTTTGGTTTACGCTTATTACATATTAGCATTTGGTCTTAAGGGAGTCCATAAAACACCTTGCAAACTTTATGTAATTTCTGTGACGAATATAGAATGAGTAGGTTGTTCATAAGTTCACTTCACTCTAGGGTTTGTTCAGCGAACAACATTCAGTTGGTTTGGTAATATATTTTTGTTAATTATTTTTATTTTTAAATATGAAGTTGTGTTGATGAGTTACCGTTGTAATAATTTTAAATTGCTTTTTATTCTTCAAGTATTTATTTAATAATATTTGGTTCACAATTTATATTTCTTTGAATTTCTTTCATTCTCTTTGGTACTGTGTATTAAGTATTAATTTCATATGTTTACTAAATTGACACAGTGTGTTCTAAAGACATTTATTTAATTTAATTCTAAAAATTCTGAATGAAAATTTTTTTGAAGTTGAAATTTGTAGGAAGTTAACACAATGAATCTGTATGATATTTAAAATTTGTAATAATAAAATTAAGTAGATTCTTTACTGTTCTAAGTTCAGAGGTAAATTATTCAATTTAATGACTACTTTTGATGAAGTCTACAAGTTTAACACAATTATATCAGTAGATAATTTTATAGTCTCCTAACGTTTTCCCTACGATTCAGTGTTTCTCTTGAAAAAATCCCATGTTCGATTGAAATAATCGATATTAGGGAATGAATTTGTGATTTATCGAACATCGGAATTTCAAGACAAACAGTCTAATCCTTCTGATGGTGTATTTAGTGGCAGTCAAGATGTAGTAGCCAGCCATCAACGTTTTCAACTGAACTTAACATAAAGTGAAGGTAATGGTTACTGAAAATCGTCGTTTATGTCTCAGAGAGCTGCTAAAATGTTTGTCTTACAAATCAATTTGTACCATTTTAAACGATTACTGGGGCATGAAACGCTCGACTAGTGCAGAGAGACCCGAATTTTCTCCAAAATCTCAATCACGTGAAGATCAATGAAGACATACGCGTACAAGAACCAGTCGACTCCGATCCTACAGTTGTTACAAATCTCGATTCAGTAACACAGTTTCAGTCGTATGATAATTTTGATTCCGTTGAATAAAATTTAGGCTTGGTGTAGGTGTTTCATTTCATTTCACGCAGCTTAAATCGCCAATAGAAAAATTAATTTTAAGCGTCCTCCAAAAATTTCAAAAATAGACCCCATCATAAAATATATCCTTGTGTCGAGTTTACCACGAAATTATAGTTACGCAGAAATTATAACCTGAACACTCGCCTCGCAACGATATTAATCTACATTCCTGAAGGTTTCACTCATTCTTAAGCGTTTTTTTAATATCCGCATGCCCTTTCATCTGAAAATATTTTTACAATTCTCACACAGTTTTGAAGCTTTAGAACTCAGGATGCATCACTTCCATCGTTTGTCAATTTTTTCTAATCCATTTTGTCTGGAATATATTAATCGCTTGATGGGAGACGCGCAAAAATTTAATGGAAGGATAAATGTTTTTTCCTGGGAGCTATCCTTTTTTTGGTTTAAGTTCCAGACTTCTCCCTTGAAAGGCGGCATAGCATGTCGATTATTTATCAGGAATCTTCGGGTCTTAAGTGGTTCTTCCGTATAGATTTCCTGTGGGATAACCTGTCTTGCATTCAGCTCTAAAATGGATGAACTTGCTAAAAATAATTTCATTTCAATGTAAGAAGTATTGAAACTCTAGTTGAAGAATACCTAATTTTCAGCTTTACAAAAAAGTAATAATAAAAAATTTACAGTATAGTAGTTTTTACATAACTAACATCGGACCAAACTCTTTTATGTGGGCCATCCGGTAAAATCAACCAGAATTAACGAAATTCAATAAATCGTATAACAAATATGGATCAAATAATAAGTTGAAATAACGTCGTTTTGATTTTTAGAAAAATAGTCATCGGTCAATTTTATTATTTGGAATATCTAAATATTTTTAATTTGAAAAATTCATCAAGTTCTATAATGAATCAGCAAAAATACCCAAACAATATGAAACAAAATGAAATCTTTAATTATGCATGCACTCGAAGTCTCGTCTACGGCTTAATACAATGACCATCTAAAACTTTCAAAAAAATTTAAAATTTAAATAAGTATAGGGTGCTTTTTTAGAATGATAGAACTTTCGATAGGAATAACTGTGATCTGACAGAAGGTAGAAGCCATGTTGTTTTAACATTTCTGTTCAGTAAACATTGACAAATTATCATGGTACGACTCACGCTGCAACAACGTTTACAAATTGATGAAATTTATTTTCAAAATCAGTGTTCTATTCGCCAAACTTATAGAGCACTTCGTGAAATTCATGGTTTACATAATCGTCCATCAAAGCTGCTTATTCGTCGAACTATCGATAGATTTCGACCAACATTTTCTCCACTCGATGCAACAAAAACAAGACAAAGAACTGTACGTAATGAAGAAATATCGCTGCTGTAAGTCATAGTGTTAATGATGATCCAGATTTGTCTATTCGTCGAAGTTCACAACAAGTTGGACTCTGTGCATCCACCATGGAGAATTTTGCGTAAAGATCTTGGTCTACACCCATACAAGATCCAACTGGTTCAAGAACTAAAGCCACTTGACCATAATGAGCGTCGTTTGTTTGCTGATTGAACAGCTTGAAGTTGATCCATTTTTTTATCGTAAAATTGTGTTTAGTGATGAACCTCATTTCTGGTTGAACGGCTATGAAAACAAGCAAAATTGCCGTATATGGAGTGGAAACAACCCTCAAGAAGTTCTGCAGGTTCCATTGCATCCTGAAAAATGCACTGTATGGTGTGCTTTACACGCTGGAGGCATCGTTGGTCCATATTTCTTTAAAAACGATGCTGGAGCTAATGTTTAAGTGAATGGTGATCGTTACAGATCGATGATCAATAATTATTTGTTTTAAAATTTGAATTGCATCGACCCAGAAGTGTTTTGGTTCCAACAAGATGGTGCTACACCTCATGCTACTACCGTACCAACTGATTTATTGAAAGAAAGATTTGGCGATAACATAATTTCGAGAAATGGTCCAATTAATTTGCCTCCAAGATTATGCGACATAACTCCACTGGATTATTTTCTTTGAGGTTATGTAGAGTCATTGGTTTATGCTGATAAACCAGAAACAATAGACGCTTTGGACGCCAACATAACCCGTGTTATTGATGAAATAAGGCCTGAATTACTCGAAAAAGTGGTCCAAAATTGGTCTGGTCGAATGCGATTCCTCAGAGCTAGTCGTGGTGGACATATGCCGGATATTATTTTTATAACATAAATGTCATTAAATTATTTTTCAAAAAAAAAAGATTTGGCTTCAATCTTAATTTAAATGTGTTTTATTTCAATTTAAAGTTCTATCACTCTGAAAAAAGCACCCGATATGTAAAGAATATGATTTATTTGACTCTGAAGTGGTAAATATTCCCACATTTAAATTTCTGTTAGTTAATATAATTACTTGAGTACTTGAGTACTCGACATAAATGAGGTGCTAAATTATACACGATTTTTCCATCCAATCTCTTTTCAAATGGGAGATAATAAAAAAACCGGGTAATTAAATCTCGTAAGTTAATTCTGCGAAGGAATTGCAAAGTTCCACCGAATTTGCTGGTTATTCCGGGAGTTTATCTTTATTGTGGAAGGCATATCTGCTCCGACTAGATAATTTAATTTCGAGTTGCATTGGAAAAACTTTATCTCTACAGCCTACCTGAATGAAGAGGCAAGCTTTTCGAGCCATCGTTCCCACCTATACCAGGTGATAGCATTGTTCTGAAATTACTTCGCACAACCGTAGCGTTCTTTGATATCTGTCAATTTCATTTTATCTTCCGCATATTCTTCAGGCAGTTAAGTTCCCTACTCTTGTTGTCAGAAATTTTAGAGCTATTTGTTTAATGGATGCTTAAACTGAACAATATCATCGGTAAATACATTGGCACTTCTATTTATAAAAAATATTGATGCTTAAAGGAATCTCAGTAAAATTTATTTCGATGAATGATTTGATATTTCGTAGTTCACTAAATTCAGACTTATGACTTGTCAACAAGAAGTTTGAAATTGATTTGACTCAACAAATCAACATCGAAACTCTGATGATGGGAAAGTTCATTTCCCGAAACTCGAGTCACAAGAAAATGTGTAATATATATTTTTATTGGTAGTAAAACATAGTAATTTCCACAATTTGTTTTAATTATGATCAACTACCAAATAGTAACGGCTGAAACAATTCAGTATCGGAACACTTTTTGAGTCAACAAATTTTCTAGTTAGAATGGTCTTCATCATTCAGAACTGAAGTAAAAATTGAGTGTTTTGCGTTCAGGGCAGGATAGAAATGCCTAACTGAAACACAACTCACACAAGCTATATTATTTATTGAAAAGTCTTCAGTGCAATATCAATATCATTATTTTTCCCTCCAAAACAAGTCACTTTCAAATTACTGAATTTAATCGAAAATCTATTGAAAATTTATATTTAAAATATATCTAAGTTAAACCAATTAAAATATTAGGAGAATAAATACTTTTCCATTGAAAAATTCTCAAGAAGTTTGCACAACTTCTTGAGAATTTTTTTATGACATCTACATATATGTACATCTCCTGAATATCCAAGAATTTCAGAATTTTTTCAACTACTAACCCAAATGGAATTTCAATTTCGAAGCAAATCATAAACAAGAAGAAATAGATGGTGAATTCAATCCTTTTACGTTAATAACTGTAATCCTTTAATTACCTCATCCTAATATTCCTCTTGATTAAATGAATGTGTAATTAAAATTTCCTCGATAAACTCGAAAAACGGAATAATTATACCGTGATCATAAGAGTACAGGGAGTATGATGTTGATTAGATTTTATTTATAGTCGATGAAATTGGTGAAAGTGATATTTCCTTTCAATTAAATATCGGGTGTTTTTTAAGAGTGATAGAACATTAGATAGGGATAACTGCGATTTGACAGAAAGTAGAAGCCATGTTGTTTTGACATTTCTGTTCAGTAAGCTTTGACAAATTATCTTGGAAAGACTCAAGCCGCAACAACGTTTACAAATTGCTGAAATTTATTTTCAAAATCAGTGTTCTATTCGCCAAACTTGTAGAGCACTTCGTGAAATTTATGGTTCACATAATCGTCCATCAGAGCAGCTGATTCGTTGAACTACCCATAAATTTCGGACACTTTTTTTCTCTACTCGATGCAACAACAACAAGATAAAGAACTGTACGTACAGAAGAGAATATAGCTGCTATAAGTCATAGTGTTAAAGATGATCCAGATTTGTCTATTCGTCGACGTTCACAACAAGTTGGACCCTGTGCATCCACCACATGGATATTTTTGCGTAAAGATCTTGGTCTATACCCATACAAGATCCAACTAGTTCAAGAACTAAAGCCACTTGACCAATAAGCGTCTTCTGTTTGCTAATTGGGCCCTAGAACAGCTTGAAGTTGATCCACTTTGTGAAGCTCATTTCTAGTTGAACGGCTATGTAAACAAGCAAAATTGCCGTATATGGAGTCGATGATTAATTCCAATGGCTTCTAGTGGACTGTATTTATAATTATTGGCGGTGATTTTGACTTCAAAGAACAATCTATGTGCTGTGGTCTACAGCCTCTTTCATCTAATAATGATAAACCACAACGATGATGAGGTACTGAAGTAAAACACTTATAATAAAACAAACTAATATAATTTTGGTATCACTGTATATGATACCAAGCTAATGTGATGACAATTACACTACAAACAAGTATAATGTGGATTGCTACGTTTACAACAATCGCGTTAAGCTTGTACAATTACAAACGAACAACTTGACTATTCCGAGAATAATGCATAATATAGCTGCGGCTACATGCGACAACTTTGACTATTATTCGAATAATAATGCATGATGTAGCAAAGGCTACATGCGAATGACCACTTTGACTATGACGAATAATAATGCATGATGTAGCAAGGGCTACATGCGAACACTTCGATTATCACGAATAATAATAATTTTACAGTCTTTTCAAAGACTGAACGTTAGAGGTGCTTGTTGCACCCTTCTTAACAAAAAGAGGGAAATTAACGTAATTGATTGGAACGTCCATTTGGAGGTGGACTGAATGAACAAACCAAATATTCTTATTGGTTACAGAAAAATCATGAGAATAATGCAAGTAAAGAAGGATAGAGTCAGTTTGTAATTCCGAATGCTGCGTCATGTGAAATTAACAGGCATAAATATATCCAAACCTCTAATTGACTTTCCATGTTTTCTAAGGCCATATATAATAATTGGAAAACCAATAATCTGAAGTGTCGAGTAAAAATAAACAGTTTGAAACAATCTCAAAACTGCTAGATCGCATATCAACGTAAAAGACATAAGTATCGAATGACAAACTAATTTCGAACGACAGGGCGTCTCTAATGAGACGGAACAGGAGTGAAAGCAATCCTCAAGAAGTTCTGCAGGTTCCATGACATCCTGAAAAATGCACTGTATGGTGTGGTTCACACGCTGGAGGCATCATCGGTCCATATTTCTTCAAAAACGATACTGTAGCTAATGTTACAGTAAATGGTGCTCGTTATAGATCGATGATCAATGATTATTCGTTTCAAAATTTGAATGGTATCGACCCAGAAGCGTTGTGGTTCCAACAAGATGGTGCTAAACCTCATGCTGCTATCGTAACAATTGATTTATTGAAAGAAAAATTTAGCTTCAATCTTAATTTAAATGTATTTATTTCAATTTAAAGTTCTATTACTCTAAAAAACACCCGATACAAGTGTGAATGGAATATAAACCGGCCTTGGGTAAAAAAATACATATGTATTATTTTAAAATAATTTTATAGTTTTATTTTTTTCCATATAGACTCCGCTTCTATCAATACATGTTTTTCAACGAGTGGGAAGTTTTTTGATGCTACTATCGAAGAATGTAGCATGTCCCGTCTTCAGTCAATTGCTCACGAATAATTGCACTCACTCCTTGGTCATCGTGAAAACGACGTTCTCCAAATTATTTTTTAAGTGGGCCAAACATGTGATCACATTATATGTATCGCACGGGAACAAATCTGGACTGTGAGGCGGATACTCGAGTATTTCCCAAAGCAATTTCTCCAATTTATTTCGGGTCAAAACCACTGTATGAAGCTGGGCGTTCTCATGAAGAAAAATCATGCTTCGGATGGATGTGCCTCGTCTTTTTCTTCCATTAGCCATCTTTACCTCATCAAGGAACTTATAATAATATTCGTTCATCGTTCATTGTTCATGAGAGAACTTAATAAGCAGTTTTTGCCCCAGTTTTTCGCTACAGACACATTACTGCTGTACGGCCACTCAAGAATTTTTATGCCATTCATAAACTTGAGTTCCTGAAAGCCTGTTCTTAGCGAAAGGGTAACTCAATCAATGCAAAATTTTGGAAGGTTTCTCAATAGACATGATGCTACTGACGCCCAATCAACTGTAGAGAATTGGAGCATTTTCCCGCCTCCCCTAGATAATCCTCTCCAGCATAGCACCATGCGCGAGAAAAAGTCTGGTTTATATTTTATACAAATTTTAATTCCAAAAAATTTTTATTCAAAACATTTAGAATTAAATTAAATAAATGTTTGAAATTTTTTAAATAATCCTTCTATCAAATAAAAAACCTCTTTTTATTATTTTATTGTAACAGAATATGTAATAATTATATATTCTAGCTTACACTTATAACAAATTATTATATGATTGTAAAGGAGTTCATAAAATACCTTGCAAACTTTGTGCAGTTTCTGTGGCGAACATAGAATACGTAGAGTTTTTAAGAGTTCACTTCATTCTAGTATTTGTTCAGATATCTGCATTGAGTTTGTATGGTAAGATACATTTTGTTAATTATCTTTATTTTTTTAAATGTGAAGTACTTGTTTTGAGCAAGTTGTTTTTGAAGAAGTTCTTGGGGTTATGTTTTAAAATAATAAGAAACGGTCTTTTTACTTGACAGAATGATTATTACATACTTTGAATATCAAAACAGATTTAATCTGTTAGTCTTCTACAATTTTAATTTAAAAAAAATGTAAAAAAAAACTTTTAGAATTAAATTGATATCTTATAATAAGCACTGGTTATATTCAATAAATGAATAAAAACAAAATTCATTATACAAATGGAATTAAAAAAAACCCAACAAAAATAAATTGTCGATTAAAATTTAAAAATGAGTAATATTGAATGTTTTGTTCCAAACATGCGCACTTGAACTTGTCAGACAGGCGTGGTACGTGGTACGTATAAGCAGTGCTTATTACAAGAGATTAATTTAATTCTTGAAGTTTTTTAAGACTTTTTTTAATTAAAATTTTGGAAGGCTCACATATTAAATCTGATTCGACATTTAGAGTTCAAAGGTTATATTTTACATGTTAGGAAAGGAATTTGGTACTGATAAAACAAGGAATGAAACAAAATTTTGTCCCCTTCAAGTATTTTTTGGGTAGACTTAATTGATAATTTATATTTCTTTGAATTCTTTTCTTTCCTTTGGTACTGTGTGATAAGAGTTCAATTCTATGTCTACTAAATTGACACAATGTGTTCCTAGACATTTATTCAATTAAATTCTGAAAGTTTTTGAATAAAAATTTTTTGACCTTAAAATTTGTAGGAGGTTTACAGAGTAAATCTGTATGATATTAAAATTTTCTTGAGTAATCCTTCTATCAAGTAAAATACCTCTTTTTATCATGAAATAATCATTATTGAATCAATAGAAATGATGTCTTTGAAACATAGTTTCCATTTATATTGGAATTCAAAGAATCTTCTTAACATAAAAAATCTTCGAAGAAATAAAAAATTGTTGGTAATAAAATACTCTTTGGACGGGACAACTAACTCAACGGATCCCCACAAAAAATAGTTCTCCTAGGTGGAAATGAGTTTCATACCTGAAGATAATTTTTCTGGAAAAATGCTCATCTTCGGCCATGCGATCATTATTACATTGAGGGAAGTGGAAACGCATCGGTTGGTCACGAAACTTCACTTCTTCTACTAGTTGAACCTTGTAAACTAAGATTCTTATCCAAATTTTCCCCAGAGAAGTGCGAGAAATATTCAGTTCATGAGCACGATCACGAGCTGATGTTAATGGATGTTCAGCACATTCTGGGCTACATCACCAATATTTTCAGATGTGCTCACTGGACGAGAAGGAAAACGGATTATTATATCAAATAACGATTCACTTTGAAGGACTCGCTCTATAAGGTTAGCTCGAATCATATTCCCTTTTGAAAATCTTGATTGAGTTTTTGACAGTATAGAAATAACATCTTATCAAAACGTCTGTCAAACAGAAGATTTCGGAAACAGTTGTGTGACTAAATATATACTTCAAGTTTGAAGTGGAATATCGTGTTCATTGCTTACTATAAAATACTGATTGTATTAATTGCAATCACAATTGAATTATTTATAGTTTTGAAATTCACCTGAAAATTTGTCACCGTTTTATTACAATTTTCAACTTATGGGAATGATATGAAAATTACAACAAAAGGCCATCAACAAATTGCGACTAAACTACTTATCTCATTTTAGAATTATTGGATAATCATCTATCAACCGATGAAATATACCATATATTTATTTGACATCCCATAGAGCTTTCCGTAAGTCACTTTCTGAGTAATAAATAACTGAACTCTTATTTATTTTATGTACATTTGAATTATTACCGCATCTCCAACTCTGGGGCTCCAAATTCCCTAAAAAAGTTTCTGAAGTGATATATTGCAGCACAAGCAAATAAATTCAAAAAATTCGTTACCCGCGCTTTTACCCAGCCACCGCCATACATATCTGAATTTTTAGTTTATCACGAAACTCATGGAAATTTACAACATCCCTACTATCCCTACTATCCCTACTAATATTATAAATGCGAATGTAAGTTTGTTTGTTACGCTTTCACGCAAAAACTACTGAACCGATCATCATGAAACTTTGTACATATACTCTTGAAGGTATTAGAAGTAACATAGGGTACTTTATATTTAAAAAAAAAAAAATTTTTTTACGAAAGATAAAACAATTGTTTGTCAAAAAATCGTCAAATTTAGCTACTTCAGTAATGAAGTTTTACTATTATTATACCCTTACCCTTTATCTTTCATACTTATTTAATGACTCCACTGCGGGCGAAGCCGCGGGTAAAAAGCTAGTAATATTATAAATGCGAATGTAAGTTTGTTTGTTACGCTTTCACGCAAAAACTACTGAACCGATCATCATGAAACTTTGTACATATACTCTTGAAGGTATTAGAAGTAACATAGGGTACTTTATATTTAAAAAAAAAAAAATTTTTTACGAAAGATAAAACAATTGTTTGTCAAAAAATCGTCAAATTTAGCTACTTCAGTAATGAAGTTTTACCATTATTATACCCTTACCCTTTATCTTTCATACTTATTTAATGACTCCACTGCGGGCCAAGCCGCGGGTAAAAAGCTAGTCCCTACTAATATTATAAATGCGAATGTAAGTTTGTTTGTTACGCTTTCACGCAAAAACTACTGAACTGATCATCATGAAACTTTGTACATATACTCTTGAAGGTATTAGAAGTAACATAGGGTACTTTATATTTAAAAAAAAAAAATTTTTTTACGAAAGATAAAACAATTGTTTGTCAAAAAATCGTCAAATTTAGCTACTTCAGTAATGAAGTTTTACTATTATTATACCCTTACCCTTTATCTTTCATACTTATTTAATGACTCCACTGCGGGCGAAGCCGCGGGTAAAAAGCTAGTTCAACTATAATTTCGCATGCTAGAACCTAATATTTCGTCTAATTGTCTATATTTTGTGCCAGAAATAATCTCAAACAATTAATGTGAACTTGCTGATAAAGAAATCCGGGTCATTTTTAATTTCCGTTCAAAGCACGAAAACTTTCGGAAAAATTACTTGAATTTTTTAGATTAGGGTTAAAAGATATTGATGACCATTTAAAATATTATATATATTTCTTTTGCTATCTTGCTAATTGAAAAAACTTGTTGGTTTCGGTAGCGCTCAACGCTACTCTGCTCACAAATATTTTTTAATTTTCTATTTGTACGATCCTTACGAAATTTTGCATTAGCCTCTGTATAGTTATTTAATCTAAATGCTAAATTAAAACTCGATCGTGGGAGTGTTGCGCTATCATTGTCCTAAAATGTAAATATGTTTCAGGTGAAACTAACCGGTAGTTTGAAAAATGTGAATAATTGCCAAATCATTGAATTGATTTCACTCAGGAACGAGATCAGCCGAGTTATTCAGACCTCAAACCCAGCCTGACATTTTCAAGTCTTCATATCGGGTGTTTTTTTAGAGTGATAGAATTTTAAATTGAAATAAAACACATTTAAAATAGGACTGAAGCCAAATTTTTTTTGAGTTGAAAGATAATTTTATGACATTTATGTTTTGAAAATAATTTCCGGCATATGTCTACCACGACTAGCTCTGAGAACCCGCATTCGACCAGACCAATTTTGGACCACTTTTTCGAGTAATTCATGCCTTATTTCATTTCAATAACAGGAGGTATGTTGGCTTCCAAAGCGTCTATTGTTTCTGGTTTATCAGCATAAACCAATGACTTGACATAACCCCAAAGAAAATAATCCAGTGGAGTTATGTCATATGATCTTGAAGGCTAATTAATTGGATCATTTCTCGAAATAATGTTATCCCCAAATCTTTCTTTCAATAAATCAATTGTTACGGTAGCATCATGAGGTGTAGCATAATACTTCTGGGTCGATACGATTCAAATTTTGAAACAAATAATCATTGATCATCGATCTTCAACGAGCACCATTCACTGTAATATTAGCTCCAGCATCGTTTTTATAGAAATATGGACCGATGATGCCTCCAGCGTGTAAAGCACACCATACAGGGCATTTTTCAGGATGTAATGGAACCTGCAGAACTACTTCAGGATTATGTTCACTCCATATACGCCTATTTTGCTTGTTTACATAGACGTTCAACCAGAAATGAGCTTCATCAACACAATTTCACGAGAAAAAAGTGGATCAACTTCAAGCTGTTCTAAGGCCCAATCAGCAAACAAATGACGCTTATTATGGTTAAGTAGCTTTAGTTCTTGAACCAGTTGGATCTTGTATGGGTGTAGACCATGATCTTGACGAAAAATTTTTCATGTGGTCCAACTTGTTGTGAACGTCGACGAATAGACAAATCTGGATCATCATTAACACTATGACTTACAGCAGCGATATTTTCTTCTGAACGTACAGTTCTTTGTCTTGTTATTGTTGCATCGAGTAGAGAAAATGTTGTCCAAAATCCATCGATAGTTCGACGAATAAGCGATGGACGATTATGTAAACCATAAATTTCACGAAGTGCTCTATAAGTTTGGCGAGTAGAACACTGATTTTGAAAATAAATTTCAGCAATTTGTAAACGTTGCTGCGGCGTGAGTCTTTCCATGATAATTTGTCATGGTTACTGAACAGAAACGTCAAAATGACATGGCTCCTACATTCTGTCACATCACAGTTATCCCTATCGAAAGTTCTATCACTCTAAAAAAGCACCCGATATTTCTCCACTCGAAAGTTTTAATGTTTATGGTAGCGCTCAACACAGTCCGTTCACTTTTTTTTTATTTTAAAGGATACGATTTTCAAGAAATTTTACACGAACAGTGTAATTATTCTACTTTTAAATGCTAAATTTTAGATTGATTGATTCTGCAGTTTCGAAAATTTTGGAAAAAAACAACTTTTGTTGAGTGAGTTCGATCAATATTCTGTATTTTCTTTGGATTCTGTTATTTCGTCCTGATACTGTGTAATTAGTGTAAATTGTATTGAAAGTGAAAAGTGTTCTCTAAGGCATTCATTTCATTTAATTTTGAAATTTTTCAAGAAATTTTATAATATAATTTGTAGTGGGTATTTCATTTGTTTCTTGAAATACCTTCATTATTCAAAAAATGTTTTAGAAATGTCAGAGGATAGTAAATAATCAATTTATTCATTGTCTTCTGCTAATGGAGATTTTCTGAATTATATTATAATGAATATAACTTATTTCAAATTTTCAATTAAGAATCCATCTATGCTATCTGTGAGGGATGAAAATCACTTGAATTCAACTACAAACGACCAAGATAATTTGTGTAACATCAATTCAACACTGTATGTCTGTTTGATTGAAATTTTGCATATAATGAGTTTGGGACCCTATGTGCTTGAATTTCAAATAGGAACTCAACTGGTTGAATATGCATTATTAACTCGAAAATTCAAGATTTTCTCAGTTATTCTGATAAATATTATATTTGCTAACAATTCAAGGTTATAGGCTATATTTATACAGCATTACAGAATACCTAAGTCGTTTTGGCCAACTAGCTAAGTACAGTTGAAAAGTAAATAAAATATTACAAAGCTACAAAAAAAATTGTACAAAGTCTCAAACTGTGTAAGAGAGCGGTGATAGTCTAACGAGCTCTTAATTGCAGATAATCTTCGGTCCTCAGTGGACAGTCTCGCGTCCTTAAACATGGACCACAAAAGACTAACCTCAAAAACGCTTCCCCTGGCGGAGCCTGCAAAAATAATGGGGGTTGAATCGAATTTCGAAAGACCAAAATAATAGATGCTACAAATGAGCATAAAAAAGAGCCATAACCATCGAAATATTCCTTATAACTTGAAGAAGTTGTTTCATGAAATTGGGAATCAAAAGGTATTATATCATGTAATTTGGAAACTATGGAGATAACTGATAATAAAAAAGGGAAAATTAATATTGTGATGAACAATTAACGCTCAAGGTGCAAAACTACTGTTACTTTTTGAATATTTAGATGATTTTAATTCAGTCTAAATCAAAGGATATTTCTGTATTCAAGTAATTGAATATATATATATATATATATATATATATATATATATCTATATATATATATATATATATATATATATATATATATATATATATATATATATATGTATATATATATATATAATAATAGACAAAATTATCATTTGAACATTATTGAAATTTTTATTTCATTATGAAGTATAATGGATACCATTAGTTCTGAAATAAAACGTTCAACTGTTTCTTCATCAGAACTATTATGACGACCATAAATTGGAGGTAAAGCTCATAAAGTTAGAGTAACAGATCGCGATTTTTCATGATGAATGTGGATTATTTGTAAACGTCGTTGGAGTGTGTATCTTTCCATGATAAAATGGTAAACATTGGCCAATATAAGTCAATGTTACAAATAAACAATGGCTGCAATGCGTGAGTAATGTCAATTTAAAAATTGGACGTTCCCATTGAAAGACCCTTTATATCGGAAAGGTGATGTTTCCAGACAATGTACAGCTTATTTGAATTAAACTAAATGAAATATTCCTAGGTATATACCTATTGATTATGCACCATTATATAGGCATAATTTATTTCATCACATTAATATTATAGAAAATATATCATCGCTATCATTCACAACAACATTCTCATGCATAGTAAGTGTGTCGTTAGTCACCATAAAATTTCCTTCAGAATTTTTGTAACTTTCCTATAAAACCTCATATTACCCTTTCCAGTTTTATGGTTAATCGAATGTCTCACATATCCCTCGAACATATCCCTTTCTTTTTAAGTGGAGTACAACTGATACGCTATTAACCAATGTAGTACATAATGAAGGTACAAAACTGTTGTCTATATAATTACTGCTATTTACAGGGTTAAGATTTCACAATTTTAATTTGTATGTCTGATAAGGTATCAAGAACTCTATAAATATTTGATCGATTTAGCCGGTACTCTTTGAAAGCTGATCATAATTGAAACACAAGTTTCGTTGAAGTATTTAATATCAAAAATTATTCCTGAATAATAAAATGTTATGTATTGTTATTGATCCTACTTATTATGGAGAAAAGACCAGCGGTGTTTTTTTTCTTTTATCAAAGGACCTTCTCAACAACGTGGACATAATTCAAATAACTCTAAACCTAAAATAAATCACACTTATCAGATGTTCACCGATGATCACGCATCACCTGTCCATAAACTTAAATTGGACAATTCGAAAGATCCTCCGATCCCCTGATCCTGAAACTAGAATAAAAGAATTCCGACAGTTTTCCTCAATAATAAGTTGAATTTTAAGTACGTGGAAGATCTGATGAAAGAAATATCAGAGTTTCAAGAATTTGCATAAAGAAAATAAGGGCCTGAAGCTGAACCTTAGGAAGTTAAGGAAAAAACTTATAAATAAATTCGGGGAATTTATTGAAGGACCAAACCTAGTTATCTAAATTACTTCTATTGGATCTACTCTACTGTGGACCCGAGAATTTTACCAAAAAAACGAAAACTTTAATTCACCTTCATTTCAAAAGAGAAATAATTTGAATACTGTATGTTACCAAATTTTAGACCTATTGTTTATAAGCAATTGAAGGAGTTACTATGTAACGAAACGCGTCATGTGAGCAACTGATAGTACTAAATAGAAATCAACAGATATGTTGCATTTAATTAAAGTACAATCTTCACTAAAAGTTCAACTTTTCTTTAATCCGGAGGATTATAAGAACCAAAAATTGTTGAAGCAGGTGATTTTTCATAAAAAAATTGGATTATTTGTAATCGCTGTTGGCGTGCGTACCTTTCCATGATTAAATGCAAATTAAAATTTCCAAATACAACTGTCAATATAGCGAATAAAGAGTCGCTGCCATGCGTGAGTAATGTCAATTTAAAAATGTGGCGTCCCCATTGAAAGACCCCTTACATGCCAATGTTCTAGAGAATTCCGGGGTATGTAGAGATAACTTTTTGAATTCTTTCTTGTAATTAATTGAATTTAATCAATTAATATGCAACTTCTGGGATAAGCATACATCATGGGGATAGTAAAATTTTACTAGACTTTAATTCAATAAAATAAAATAAATGGAGGTTTATACTTTATAGAAGGTATATAAGATTATTTGAATATTTTAATATTTACAGATATATACTGTTAGCATTCAACATATTTGATTTTAAAAAAATTTATTCAATATTATAACTTCAGGAATTGAATTAATATCATATAAGTACCACTTATATAAAATAAACATTAATTATAAGACATCCAAATGATATAACAAAATTCAATAAATATAAATTGTCAACAAAAATCCTATAGATTAAATATTTTGAGTAGAAAAAATTTTGTTTCTGCTCATTCATCTTATGAAAACAGATATCTTTCAAAAATGTTTAACATAATGTCAAGAATTTCATCATAAAACTATCTAACTTAGAATATTCAATATTGTTGGATATCTAACTGAGTTACTCTTTAGAAAATCTCAAGATATGTAAAAACATTACTAAAAAACAAATTTTAAGAGAGACTTTGCTTCGTCAGTACTTAATCATATTATTATTCAATAAAATATAACATCAATCAACAAAAAATATTTTCTCACCTTTTAGCCATTCAGAAAGCCTCTGGTAAATGAATACTGAAAATTTAAATGGAGTGTAATGGTAACTCGAAATGAATAATTCTGTGGTTTAACATTGATCTAAAAGATTTAAAGGCAATTTAAGGACCATCTGTAAAAAGAATGTTATGGAAACCAAACAATCATATATTTTGAATAAAATCAAATAAATGGAGGTTTACACTTGATAGAAGGTATATAAAATAATTCAAATATTTTAATATTTACAGGTATATTCTGCTAGCCTTCTACATATTTAATTTAAAAAAATTATATTTAATATTATAACTTCAGGAATAAAATGTACGTATATGTACGACTTATATCAAACGACATATGAACAAAATTATTTTTTCTACTCAAAATATTTAATTTATAGGATTGTTGTTAACAATTTATATTTATTGGATTTTGTTATATTATTTGGATGTCTTATAATGAATTTTTATTTTATATGTCGTTTGACCTAAGTGGTACTTATCTGACATTAATTTAATTCCTGAAGTTATAATATGAAATATAATTTTTTGATATTAAATATGTAGAAGGCTAACAGAATATATCTGTAAATATTAAAATATTTAAATAGACTTTAATTCGTTTACTTACAGCCTAAATAGAAGGGTACAAGTTTGAGTTGTTCACCGTTGCTCACTTTCACTCTATTCAATTTTGGGTTCACTTTTCGGTTAACTTCACACGTGTATTATCTAATAATAAATAAATAGTGCAGACAAGACATTCACTTCCAGGCCTTTTTTTGCGACATTGTATAATCACGAGAGGGTGTTCCTTGAGAAGTTAAGACTGAATGCGAATTGATAATTCTTTATGTGTGTAATTTATCGAAGGATATGAGACTATGACTTGAGTGAATGTCAAGATAAACATTTTGAAGAGCAAAGAGGATAAATGAAACTTACTTGTTCAATGAGCAGAGAGCGAATGTATGGGTGAATAGAATTTACTTTTTAAAGAAGTAAAAAATGTTGCGTAACCGTTTAGTCGAAGCAATAAGAGAGTGTCGAAGTGAGTTGGCCAGGTACCAATATGATATTGTTACGATATGTCGTGAGTGGATGGCACCAAGAAGCATACTTAAATTATCTTTTATTTTCAGATAATGCAACTTAATTATTTCTTCCCAATGGTCCTAATCTGTTGCGAAATGGGGAGAATATTAATCCAGCCTGTCAATGCCTATGACATGCCCACGTACAAACGACTCACAGCCTGTGAATGTTACGATGTAACCGACTACGAAATAGACCACGAATGTAGGTGCATGTCTAGAAATTTGACAACCATTCCAAAAGATCTCGGTCACAATCTCACCAAGCTCACTTTTGCCGATGCCAAAATCGTCTACATCAAGAAGAATAGCTTGGATCCCTATAGGAAGACGCTAAGGGACGTGTGAGTATCGAAAATAATAATTTTACTTTTTTTTCTTTCTTGTCAGAACATCATAATGCCTGTATTCTACGAATTTCATGGCTACTGAGGGATTTTCCAGCCTGGCGCTAGCAAGAAATATCATTTTCCAAAAAAATTACTTCAAATAATTCTGTCTTTTCAAATCCTCAGAAAAATAAACATTATTGAAATATTAAAAGCATAAGCTTAGCCATCGTCAATTACTATCAAAGTAATCAACGGCGCAAGCACGTCGCCCCGTATAGAAAATCTTCCTCCAGAAAACAACACCCATACAAACCTGAAATAAGACAAAATTATTATAATAAAGTGACATTTTACTACGAAATACGTTACCTTAAACATATGACGGATAAATTCAACATCTAAATCAAGAATCAAAGTTGTAAACCAGCAAAGTGCATACGTGTGAAATAGATGGATGTGGTGTATTACGAGCTGCTATATTCCAACAAAAGAATCACAGGAGAGGTCTATCAACGATAATTGATGCGTTTAAGCCGATCATTGCAAGAAAAACGGTCGCAATATGCTGACATGCACGACAAACTTATTTTGAAGCATGACACATGTTACGTCGCCATCAAAATCGCTCAAACGGGAAGTTCTATCGGGTGTTTTTTAGAGTGAAAGAACTTTCAATTGAAATAAAATACATTTAAATTAGGAGTGAAGCTTATTTTTTTTATTTGAAAGATGATTTCATGACTTTTATGTTTTACAAATAATTTCTGGCATATATCCACCACACTTTTTCGAATAATTTAGGCCTTATTTCATCAATAACACGAGTTCTGTTGGCTTCCAAAACGTCTATTGTTTCTGGTTTATCAGCATAAACCAATAACTTGACATAATCCCAAAGAAAATAATTCAGTGGAGTTATGTCGCATGTTCTTGGAGGCCAATTAATTGGACCATTTCTCGAAATAATGTTATCGCCAAATCTTTCTTTCAATATATCAATTGTAACGGTAGCATCGTGATGTGTAGCACCATCTTGTTGGAACCAAAACACTTCTGGGTCGATACCATTCAAATTTTGAAACAAATAATCATTGATCATTGATCTGTAACGAGCACCATTCACTGTAACATTAGCTCCAGCATCGTTTTAAAGAAATATGGACCGATGATGCCTCCAGCGTGTAAAGCACACCATACAGAGTGCATTTTTCAGGATGCAATGGAACCAGCAAAAATTCTTGAGGATTGTTTCCACTCCATATACGGCAATTTTGCTTTTTTACATAGCCGTTCAACCAGAAATGAGCTTTATCACTAAACAGAATTTCACGATAAAAAAGTGGATCAACTTCAAGCTGTTCTAGGGCTCAATCAGCACGCAAGCGACCCTTATTATGGTCAAATGGCTTTAGTTCTTGAAGCAATTGGATCTTGTATGGGTGTAGACCAAGATCTTTACACAAAATTTTCCATGTGGTGGATGCACTGAATCCAATTTGTTGTGAACGTCGACGAATAGACAAATCGGAATAATCTTCAACACTATGACTTTCAGCAGCGATATTTTCTTCTGTGCGTACAGTTCTTTGTCTTGTTGTTATTGTTGCATCGAGTAGAGAAAATGTTGTCCGAAATCTATGGATAGTTCAACGAATAAGCTATTCTGATAGACGATTATGTAAACCATAAATTTCACGAAGTGCTCTATATGTTTGGCGAATAGAACACTGATTTTGAAAATAAATTCCAACAATTTGTAAACGTTGTTGCGGCGTGAGTCTTTCCATGATAATTTGTCAATGCTTACTGAACAGAAATTTCAAAACAACATGGCTTCTACCTGCTGTCAAATCACAGTTATCCCTATCGAAAGTTCTATCACTCTAAAAAAACCACCCGATAGATGGCCAAATTCATTTTATGGGAGATACGAACATTTTTGTTGCTAGATAATTGCCACGAAAAATCACTATTTCAATGATTGATTATTGATGACTCCTAAATCTTCTATGAAAATTGCTCGCAAGCTTTAGTATAGCTTGTGTGAATGGATGTGATTAGAAATCCATTCACCTGAAATATCGGAAATCGATACTTGCGAAAATTGCACATATGTATACAGATATAAAAGAGATGAGATAAATGCGATCAACATCTGAAACACTAGATGGAAAGAAGACAGTGATGGAAAAACCTTCTTATAGATATATAGTATGCACTAATTGAAATTTTGCATCGAACAAGAAAGGTTTAATTTTCATTATACAGTTACATATAAAAATTAAGTTTTCAGAGTTCAGCAATTTAAGCTTCTCAAATATGTCTCATTTTTTTCCTAGAAACCTAGCAGCACTTAAAAAACGAAAATATTTGTCCTTCATATTTTTCTTAGAAACCAATCAAACCCATTAAAATCGACGCAGTTTCGAGACGAGTGATAGATTTCTCTCTAACTGGGCCATATTTCGACCCTTAACACAATCTTTCATTTTGACTTACCCACGGAGCATCGTTGAAGATACATCCCTCGAAGTCGCTCGTTGGCACTCGGCCTTCAAACACATACTCAAGCCACTCTCTTTCGCTGTTGTTCGACCAAATGGTCACGCAACATTCTCTACTCCTCTAACAATTAAGTTCTGATTCCAGATACATTCTCTAGAAGTAAGTTCTAATCACATTTCACTTTGTCTCTCAAGTTTTGATCACACATTTCTCTCTCTCTTCTCTTGAATAAGTTTATACTCGTATTCAAATTAACCTTCCAAGGAATACTCTCACTTGATAACGCACTAAAGCCTGGAATTGCATTTGTTATCTACATTATTTGTTCGTAATTATATAGTAATTGTTTGAAGCCAATCCAACAGTGAACTCAGCGAAAGTGAACAAAGTGAAAAAGCTCAGGGAACTAGTACTCCACGAACAAGATATTGTTTTCACCGCAATTCAAACTACGCCGAAGCAGGTCCCTCGACTTTTCAGTAAAATAATTCCAAAATTGTACATTTGTAACATATGTATTTAGGCTGTACATAAACCAGTTAAAGTCTAATATACAACTCTGTCAAGAAAGTACCGGGAATTTTCAATTAAAACAACATTTTTACATTTAATCGTCAAAATTTATTGGGTCGCCTTCAAAATAGGCTCCATTTGCTCCAATACATCTATGCCAACGGCACTTCCTATTATCGAAACATTTTTTATAGGCGCTTTCCGGGATGGACTTTAGCTCTCGCGCCGAATTTTGTTTTATGGCTTCAATCGACTCAAAACGGGTGCCACGAAGGGGCAATTTTAGTTTTGGGAAAAGGAAAAAGTCGCAGGGAGCCAAATCCGGCGAATACGGTGGTTGCTGAAGCACGTTTGTTGAGTTTTTGGCGAGAAAGTCAGTTACAATCGTAGCTCGGTGAGAAGGCGCGTTATCGTCATGCAAAATCCATGAGTTGTTCGCCCACAAATTTGGCCGCTTCTTACGGATACGCTCACGCAAACGTTTCATAACGCCTAGGTAATACTCCTTGTTTACCGTCTGACCCTTTGGAACGAATTCGTAGTGCACCACGCCACGGATATCGAAGAAAACAATGAGCATCACCTTCATTTTCGAGCGGCTTTGGCGTGGTTTTTTCGGTTTCGGCTCATTTTTTGCCACCCATTCCGATGATTGCTGGCTTGTTTACATATCGTACTCGTAGACCCAGGTCTCATCACCAGTTATAATGCGTTCCATGAATGTAGAATCGGAATTACAGCGATCCAGCATGTCTGAAGCAACCTGTTCGCGATGACGTTTTTGAAGAAAATTCAGGTCTTTCGGTACGTGTCGTGCGGCCACCTTTCTCATGCCCAAAATATCAATCAAAATCGTACGTGCGGACTCGTGGGATATCTTAAGATCATGTGCTATCTCTCTCAAGCTGGTACGACGGTTTTCCAGCACCCTTTCCTTAATTTTATCGACGTTATCTTCGAGCGAAGCCGTCGATGGGCGACCACTTCACGACCGTCCTTGAAGGCTCTGTACTACTGATATGCACTCGTTTTCGATAGAGCATTATCACCAAAGGCCTTTTGCAACATTTTCAATGCATCGGCACACGATAATTCATTTGCAACACAAAACTTTAAACAAATTCTTTGCTCAACGTAATCACCCATAGTAAAAATCGGCACGCACTCTGACATCGACTGACTTAATCAGCTGTTGCAAACACACTAGTTGACAGATCCCGCTCAAGCTTGGCATAGTAATTAAGGACAGTGGAACCAACCTAGGAAAAAAATTTTTTACCTGCCTCATTGCCCCGCCAGATTTAAATCGATAATTCCCGGTACTTTCTTGACAGAATGTACATCTCTCAATCTCCCCATTGGATGTATGGTTATCCTCTAATTTGCATACTAATTGAATGACATTTATCAATTACTAGGAATAATTCAAAAAGGTATCCCTACATTCCAAGCAACTCTTTCAGCACTAGAACGATGTTAACACGGAAATAGCCTTGATGACTAAAGACTATAAAAGATTACATTCCTGGATTCTTATTATTCCTAGACCAATAAATTGAAACTTACTTTGTCTGTTGGTCAACCACTTTTACTGAACTTTGCAGTTTACCACAATTCTCTTGAGTAGAAATTCGTATCCAATGAATTCGTTCCAAAAACCTCAGTAAATTATGTCCCTGAAGGAAAACAACACATAAATTAATCATGCTCTGCAACTGTAGAACGAAAGTTGATGTGATCGCTTGAAAACTTATACTTTACTTGATCTACGATATAGTTTTTTAGATGGAAAATAACAAATCTTCGTTACTCCTGATTGAAATCTCGTGTTCGATACTGGTCTCCCAAGGGTTTCTGCTACGGCAAATTTGAAACACCTCAGGGAGGAGATTAAATAATAAACAATCGATATACCTCTGAACAACCTTCACTGCAGAGAAACATGTAATACATTTTTCAGTTCTCTAGGGACTGATACCTGAAACTGAAAGTTTCATGAAGCATCAGATGCTACAAAAAAAAATATTGCCTTCAATCATCCTTATAAGTCGTTCATTCTATATAGATAAAACGTCAGCTCCAATTTTACACGATCCTAAACTTATGTTGTGCTTATAATCTTACTGAAGACGATTAGAATGATGTCATAGCAATTGAATTAACTTGTAGGTTGAGTAGGGGTGAATCACTTAACGCATTATCCTGCTGAAAATACCACCTCTCTGGAAATAAAGCATGCGCCGTTTCACAAAGAAAATCATTTAGACTGCCACAATACTTTCCACTATTAATGGTACCATCAACTATACGGAAAGACGTAGGTAAACCACGCTGAGATATTGCTCACCAAACCATTATTTTGGTGGAAACTTTCTGAATTTAAACAGTAACAGGTTGTTTTGATAGGATTTTTAAGTGATTTACACCAAGTTGGAAACAACTTTCATCAGATATGAAGAAATAATTGAAAACTTGAAAACTTTGAAAAAAATCTATTCTTCGTTTCTTTTGTGAAGGTGTCACTATAGGGATTTTTTTGGTTGTAGCCTTGTCTGCTCAGTGACATAGGAACGCTTTCTGGACATACTTTTATATTTCGTTGATTTCTAAATCTGTTAGCCAATTTGCGAAACCCCTGGCGAAACCCTGGATTGTGTCTTCCTAAGGTCAATAAAACGTTTAAGTTTTATTTAATCTAACGCGGCCTTCCTGAAATTGGTCTTTGCCTCATATTCATGCCATTTTTATCCTCTTTATTTTCTCATATACATACAGCACTTTTTCCCATTTTAGTCAATTGCACTAATTTTTTAATGTTTCGAAATCCTTTTCTATATATAATAAATATTCTACCTGTTTTTTTTTTGTAGTTGCGACATTATTTCATGAATTGTTTACCTGTTGACAAACAACAGTATTTAACAAATAGTGTTGCCATGCAACTTTGGCTATAGCCGACTATCTATACAACCTATTTTATACTTTACTTTCGTCTCAGAATGTTACAAAAAAGAGGTATATTGAAATTATGAAAAAAAATGAATTCCGGATACTTTCTATATAGATTATACATTCTCAACTGACACGCAATTTGATTTTGTAAAGTAATTTACTCTTAATTTCGAGGACCAAACGTTTTATTATAATTTCTGAGTTATAATTTTTTTAACAGTATTTGAATTGAATTTATGGATAAATCAAATCTGTTTCTAGTTCATACACTGCACATTTATACTTGTAAAAAATTCGTTTATTCTCGATTATTATCCATTATCAACAAGAAATCATTTTCGTAGGTACTAACATGTCAGTCATCACCTACTTCTAATTCTTGATGATTCATATGATTGTAGATAACATAATTTATGAGATGATCAATCCTACTGTATTTAGTACAAATGCCGGTTGTTTCCTCTATTGTGTTTCTATTGGTTCTGCACAGCGAAACTGGAATTAATCAAATAATTAATTCGCCCATTGTTTGTAATTCTACATCCCAGGTTTTAGAATACTGAAACCAAACAAATTCGCTAGTATAAACAGGACGTGGTATTTCTCACGCAGAACAAATTAAAATCACATAATTTTTGATTATATCGTATTAGGAACACTGGTCCTTCGATTCAAATCAATATATTAAAACTAACAAATATTTCAACAACAAAAAATGAAATAATTGAAAAAATATTTAATTTTCTAAAGGATCTCTCATTAGAAATCATAGGTTTAATTAATTTCAAATAAAACAACACAGGTTCAAAATATCTATTTAATTCTTGCTCTATTTTGAAGCCTGAACCATGTCAGTAATGCTAGGCATAAGTACAGCAATCCAGTAACACCTGAAAATAAAAATAAATTCACTACAAAGGGAAAGATCTCTATTTAAAAAATTATCACCCATATTGAAAGTCTCTTTGTCACTTTATTATTATTGAGGATACAGTGAACTGAGATTCGTAGTAATACTACATTTTCAAACTTCTATATAACAAGTGGTATTTTAAAAGTTTTATATACAGCGTGATCCAAGGAAAACTTAACACCTCGATTTTGCGGCTTTAAAATGAAAATTTGGGTAACCGCTCGGACCCGTTAATTTCTGATTCAATTGGAAACAACTTTTCCGCTCTTCGCATCCCTGTTACTGCAACCATCTAAAGGGGTGAGTATAACCCCTTGATTTTGAATAGGGTTGAGGAGTGTTGTGATCGAGTACTATCTGAAATTTCGCTTCAAAATTTCCATCGATAACGAAATGACAGGTAAAATAGTGGAAGAGTACTTACTTTTGTGATAAGTTTATTAAATACTGTAAATGGACACCATTCACTTCCATGGAGTAATGTAAGTTTTGCTGAAAACGTTCACGTACTCAAGATTTCTGGTGTAATTTGACGACATTCATTAATGATCCGAGTTCGAATATTATCCAGTGACTCAGGCTGGGTAGGGTAAATCTTTTATTTCAGGTGACCCCATAGAAAAAAGTCCGGTGGAGTCAGATCAGGTGATCTGGATGGCCACTCAATATGTCCCCTTCTTCCAATCCAGACGTGAGGAAAATTTTCATTTAAGAACTGACGCACCGGTTGGACGAAATGAGGTGGAACGCCATATTGTTGGAAAATAATTGTTTGATGGTCTTCCGCATTATCCAATAACTGCACGAAAGTTAGATAAATAGCGTTCTCTGAAAGATCTAAATGAATTTGGCCAGTAAGATTACCGGGTATAAAAAGGGCCGATTATGTGATTTCCATAAATATCCGCCCAAACATTTAATTTTTGGGGACGCTGCACCTCACGAAATTATCTTGGATTTTCATCTGACCAATTGCTATGCCGGTTTACAATGCCGGTAAGGTAAAATGAACACTCGTCCGTAAAACAGATATCGAACACGTAATTTTGATTACCGTTAATCATTTCACTGACCACTTTCATCATCCTCATTCAGTTCCTGAATCAATCGTTTCTTATAAAGATGGAATTTATGTTGTTTCAAGATCCTCATGATTATTGTGCGTGAAACACCAGATACATCAGACAATTCCCTAGTACTTAAGGTCGGATCTATTGCTACATGACCTAAGACAGTCACGTCTCTCGCTTCGTCTCTTTCATGCACTTTATTTTTGTTTCCGACTCAACCAGTACCGTCAAATTTGGCAACCAGTTGCACAACGTAAGCAGCCGATGCATTTTTTCCAGGATGTCGTTCGTTAAATAAAGCCGCTGTTGTTCGCGCAGAGTCGTTATTTCTAAGAAATATTTTAATCATTTCCATTTTACCATTTTCTTCTACCGAATATACCATTTTAATTCAACTACAAATTTACAATCGCTTTGACACACTTGTAACGTTTGAAAAATTCACGATAGACTAAGGTAAATCAAAAAAGTGGTCCGTCTACTTTTTTGGACAAACAATTATTACTTTTTTGGACAAAAAATTAACAACATAGCTAACTAAGTACCTTTGAAATGTGTCGGATACGAATAATATTCTTCAGATAAATTCCACATTGCCTCTTTCACTATTTTCGCTGTTATTTCATTATCGATGGATATTTTGAAGCAGAATTTTAGAGTCAGATAGTACTCGATACGATCTTCTGTGTTCACCCCCGTTAGGAGGTTGACGTTAGGGGGATGAAAAAATCGGAAAAGTTGTTCGCCTTCGAGTCAGTAATTGACGGTGGGAGCGATTTTCCACATTTTCATTTCAAAGTCAGAAAATCGAGGTGTTAAGTTTTCGTTGGACCACCTTGTATTTATGGAAGGCTTTGGTTTGTGTAAACTTACATTCTGTCAAGAAAGTACCGGGAATTATCGATTTAAATCTGGCGGGGCAATGAGGCAGGTAAAAATTTTTTTTCCTAGGTTGGTACCACTGTCCTTAATTACTATGCCAAGCTTGAGCGGGATCTGTCAACTAGTGTGTTTGCAACAGCTGATTAGGTCAGTCGATGTCAGAGTGCGTGCCGATTTTTACTATGGGTGATTACGTTGAGCAAAGAATTTGTTTAAAGTTTTGTGTTGCAAATGAATTTTCGTGTGCCGATGCATTGAAAATGTTGCAAAAGGCCTTTGGTGATAATGCTCTATCGAAAACTCGTGCATATCAGTGGTACAGAGCCTTCAAGGACGGTCGTGAAGTGGTCGCCCATCGACGGCTTCGATCGAAGATAACGTCGATAAAATTAAGGAAAGGGTGCTGGAAAATCGTCGTACCAGCTTGAGAGAGATAGCACATGATCTTAAGATATCCCACGAGTCCGCACGTACGATTTTGATTGATATTTTGGGCATGAGAAAGATGGCTGCACGACTCGTACCGAAAGACCTGAATTTTCTTCAAAAACGTCATCGCGAACAGGTTGCTTCAGACATGCTGGATCGCTTTAATTCCGATTCTACATTCATGGAACGCATTATAACTGGTGATGAGACCTGGGTCTACGAGTACGATATGCAAACAAGCCAGCAATCATCGGAATGGGTGGCAAAAAATGAGCCGAAACCGAAAAAACCACGCCAAAGCCGCTCGAAAATGAAGGTGATGCTCATTGTTTTTTTCGATATCCGTGGCGTGGTGCACTACGAATTCGTTCCAGAGGGTCAGACGGTAAACAAGGAGTATTACCTATGCGTTATGAAACGTTTGCGTGAGCGTATCCGTAAGAAGCGGCCAAATTTGTGGGCGAACAACTCATGGATTTTGCATGACGATTACGCGCCTTCTCACCGAGCTACGATTGTGACTGACTTTCTCGCCAAAAACTCAACAAACGTGCTTCAGCAACCACCATATTCGCCGGATTTGGCTCCCTGCGACTTTTTCCTCTTCCCAAAACTAAAATTGCCCCTTCGTGGGACCCGTTTTGAGTCGATTGAAGCCATAAAACAAAATTCGGCGCGAGAGCTAAAGTCCATCCCGGAAAGCGCCTATAAAAAATGTTTCAATAATTGGAAGTGCCGTTGGCATAGATGTATTGGAGCAAATGGAGCCTATTTTGAAGACGACCCAATAAATTTTGACGATTAAATGTAAAAATGTTGTTTTAATTGAAAATTCCCGGTACTTTCTTGACAGGGTAGTACTACAGGTCCGTCTGCTCGTTCAATAGTTTCATTGCGAGATCATATTCGGGAAAACATGACTTGTTTGGCAAAATTAGAGTTACATTTTCGATGCTTAAAAAATGCTTGATATTCTTGGAACCATTTTATAATTTTCTATGAGTAATTTTGTCCATGAAGATAGATGTGACTTTCCATCATCATGTTGTTATTCCGTGCAATCCTTTATTAACACCGTTGTTTTGTAGGTCCCTGAGCAACTTGCCATATTTGAGAGAGATTGAAGATGGGACCTTCGGCGACATACCTAATTTGCGAACAATGTAAGTTTGTGCTGCGTCGTTTTGATTGATATTGATATTCTCAATTTTTTTATATATAATAATTATATATTTTGGTTCACACTTATTGCATATTATCATTTCATTTTAAAGGAGTCCATTAAATACCTTGCAAACCTTGTAGTTTCTGTGACGAACATGGAATACGTAGGATTTTTAAGAGTTCACTTCATTCTAGTGTTTGTCTAAATAACTGCATTCAGTTTTGTATGGTAAGATATGGTTTGTTAATTATTTTTATTTTTAAATATGAAGTAGAGCTGATGATTTTTCATTGTATTAATTCTAAATTGCTCCTCGAAGATATTCTGCATGTTTTAGGGATTTTTTGAAAGGAACTTATTTTGAGCAAGTTGTTTTTGAAGAAGTTCTTGAGATTATGTTTTGCAGTTTTGAAAGAAAATGTGGTTTTCATAAAACAAGGAACGAAACTTAATTTCGAACTCTCCAAGTATTTATTTAATAATTTTTTAATTGACAATTTATATTTATTTGAATTATTTTAATCTCTTTGGAACTGTGTTATAAGTGTTACTCTATTTGTCTACTAAATTGACACAGTGTATTCTAAAGACATTTATTTTATATAATTCTAAAAGTTTTAGAATGAAAATTTTTTGAAATCAAATTTTGTAGAAGGGTAACAGAATGAATCTGTATGCTATTTAAAATTTTTCAGATACATCACCTCAGTACCAAATCTACAATTTGCATACGGTTTGCTGAAGGATGTTTCATCTTTGAAGTTTTATTCTTTGTGAGTATTACACACTTTTTTTAACATAGGTGGTCGAACAGTATTACCGAATTTACTCGTCCAATCAAACAACTGCACCCAGTTATTCAACAAACTTTTCGCTTCAATATTTTCATACTTCAACTGAAAGATAAAATAATGTGGAAATTACTGAGATGGTCAGGGGCTTATACGCACTTGTTAATTTCACCCACGAACCTCACAAAATTTGACATTATACTTTTTGTCGTTATTTTATATCTGAACGCTCTATAGAAACTCATTCGTAGAACTGTTGCCATTGTGTCTGTAGCGCTCAAAGCCATTCTGCATTCACAAAATGTTTTAAAATCTTCTAGTTATACCTTCCTCATGAAATTTTCATTAATTTTTTCGTCGTTATTTCAAGGGGTGGGTTATTTAAAATTTGCATTTTGATCAACTATGAATGAGAACAGATGAATATTTTTTCAAAGTTTTGAGTTGATCAGAAAGGTTGAACCTTGATATTCCTGAGTGAAAAACAATATCATTCACATAACCGCCACGACTTGCTACAGTACCCCATAGGTTTAATAAAATTTTTCAGGACATATATTTTGTTTTACGCTTATTACATATTATCATTTGGTTTCAAAGGAGTCCATAAAATACCTCACAAACTTTATGTTATTTCTGTGATGAACATAGAATATTTAGTATGTTTATAATTTCACTGTATTTTAATGTTTATGTAGTGAACAACGCACAGTCGGTTCAATAAGATATCTTTGTTAATTATTTTTATTTTTTGAATATGAAGTCGAGCTGAAAATTTCCGTTGTTATAATTCTAAATTGTTTTTTAGGGATGTTCTACATGTTTTAGGAATTTTTTTGAAGGAACTTATTTTGAGCAAGTTATTACTGAAGAAATTCTTGAGATTATGTTTTGCATTTTTGAAAGTGAATTTAGTTTTCATAAAAACAAAGAATGAAACTAAATTTTGTACTCTTCAAGTATCTTTTCAATAATTTTTAATTGGCAATTTGTATTTCTTTGAATTTCTTTCATTCCCTTTGGACTGTGTAATAAGTATTAATTTTATTATATATGTCTATTAAGTTGACACGGTGTGTTCTGAAAACGTTCATTCAATTTAATTCTAAAAATTTTTTAATAAATTTTTTTAAAATTAAAATTTGTACAAGTTTGACATAAGAAATCTGTATAATATTTCAAAAATTATCTAAATACTTAATTTAAATTCGATCATGAACTGTTGTCTGTCCTATCACAAAAATTAATCCTTTTTTTCTATCAATGAAACTATCCTCACCAAATTTTCCTCGATGGGAATCATTATTATTTGCCTAAATTTCATTTTGATCGGATCAGTAGTTTTGGAACTATTCGAAAGAAAGAAAAAGTTTCGAATGTTCAAATGTGAATAACAGCAGACCTAATACACCGATTTTTCTCATTAAAGAACTTAACTGAGATATTCAGGCTCCAAACTCATTCTGAAAGTTTCAAATCTCAAGCGCTTTCGAAAATTAAGGTCTTCACGGACAGCCGAATATAATAACTTTTGACCTCAAAATCTCCATCAGTGAGCCCTAGTCTTTCGAGACCACTTTCGGCTCGACATTAAAAAAATACAGACCTTTGGTCGAAACGATAGACCACTGTTCCCTAAATTACGGGCGCAGAAAAACCTCTTAGCGTTCAAGTCAGAAAATAAGGTAATTAGTAACTTCAAATTTCATATAGATTTTGAAGAACTACCAAATTTAATACAGAATACATCATACATTATTTAAATATTTTAATATTAGCCTTCTACATATTTAATTTCAAAAAATTATATTTAATGATTATAACTTCTGAAAATAAATTAAAATACTGTCATATAAGTACCACTTATATCAAATGATATATAAAATAAACATTCATTATAAGACATCCAACTGGTATAACCAAAACCAATAAATAAAAATTGTTAACCAAAATCCTATAAATTAAAAAATGTCTAACATAATCTTAAGAATTTCATCATAAAACTATCTTACTTAGAATATTCAATATTATTGGATATCTAACTAAGTTACTTTATATAAAAACTCAAGATATGTAAACACATTACTGAAAAACAAATTTTAAGAGAGACTTTGCTTCGTCAGTATTCAAATAATTCATATTCAATAAATATAACATCAATCAACAACAAATATTTACTCACCTTTTAACCGTTTAGAAAACTTCTGGTAAACTGAAAAATCTTTAAATGTAGTGTACGGTTTACTATATATAAATATTTCTGTGGTTTACCCTTGATCTAAAAGATTGAAAGACAATTTAACGGCCTCTGTTATAGCACAAGGACTATCTGTATAAAGAATGTTAAGGAAACCAAATAATTATATATTATGAATAAAATAACATAAATAGAGGTTTATTCTTGATAGAAGGTATATAACATTATTTAAATATTTTAATATTAGCCTTCTAGATATTTAATTTCACAAAATTATATCTAATGATTATAACTTCTGAAAATAAATTAAAATAATGTCATATAAGTACCATATCATATAAGTATATTGGATTTTGTTATACCAGTTGGATGTCTTATAATGAATGTTTATTTTATATGTCATTTGATATAAGTGGTACTTATATGACATTATTTTAATTTATTTTCAGAAGTTATAATCATTTAATATAATTTCTTGAAATTAAATATGTAGAAGGCTAATATTGAAATATTTGAATAATTTTATATACCTTCTATCAAGAATAAACCTCTGTTTATGTTATTTTATTCATAATATATAATTATTTGGTTTCCTCAACATTCTTTATACAGATAGTCCTTGTGCTAACAGAGGCCGTTAAATTGTCTTTCAATCTTTTAGATCAAGGGTAAACCACAGAAATATTTATATATACCGTAACACTACATTTAAAGATTTTTCAGTTTACCAGAAGTTTTCTAAACGGTTAAAAGGTGAGTAAATATTTGTTGTTGATTGATATTATATATATTGAATATGAATTATTTGAATACTGTCGAAGCAAAGTCTGTCTGGAAACTTGTTTTTCAGTAATGTTTTTACATATCTTGAGTTCTTATATAAAGTAACTAAGTTAGATATCCAATAATATTGAATATTCTAATTAAGATAGTTTTGTGATGAAATTCTTAAGATTATGTTAGATATTTTTGAAAGCTATTTGTTTTCATGAGATTGATCAGCAGAAACAAAATTTTGTCTATTAAAAAATTTTTAATTTATAGAATTTTGGTTAACAATTTTTATTTATTGGATTTTGTTATACCATTTGGATGTCTTATAATGAATGTTTATTTTATATGTCATTTGATATAAGTGGTACTTATATGACATTATTTTAATTTATTTTCAGAAGTTATAATCATTAAATATAATATTTTGAAATTAAATATGTAGAAGGCCAAAGTTGCATGGCAACACTATTCGTCAAATATTGTTGATTGTCAACAGGTTTACAATTTATGAAATAATGTCCCAACTAGAAAAAAGAAAACAATTTGAATATTTGTATGGAAAAGGCTTTCGAAACGTTAAAAAATTATCGTAATTGACTGAACTGGGAAAAAGTGCTGAATATGAGACAATAAAGAGAATAAAAAATGGCATGAATATGACATACACCATTAAAAAAACATTAAATTATTTAAATAATTTTATATACCTTCTATCAAGAATAAACCTCTATTTATGTCATCATACATTGGATGCATTAATATTCTAAACATGTGAGTATCAAAAACTATTATATATGCAGAACCCATAATCTATCGAATAGGAATATTTTTCTAATATTTAACTTTTTCCTGTTTTTCGTTTTGTAAAAAGAACTCTTTAACTTCAGGGACTGTACGGAAAATGATCTGAATGGGAGAAGCGAATTCCGACTATTTCATGAAATTTTCTTTCAGGCCAGCTTTCACATCCACTGTTGAAAATTTTTCCAATATCCTTGCTTCATCTTGAAGAAAATCCACTATTTATGTTGAAGTTTTTTGAAGATTCTCAGAATGATCAGTACTTGAAATACATGACGAAGTCAAGAGAATTTGATTGAGTCGTTATACTTCGATTGAGCTGAAGAAAACTATTACAACTATTATTTGCTATGGGTTAGGTTCACACGGAAAACTGATATTTTCAGTTTTTTGTTGTATTCTTCATGTAAAAAAATTACATCGGTTAAATATCAGAGATATATTAAAATGAGAGGCTTTTGATGTATAAAGGGGACCTTCACTCCTTAGTATTTCTCAGAATTCATTAACGTATTCCAACTCAGGACTTGCAGCGGTTCTTTAGCCCATATCACAGTCAACTTTACAGAAGTGAAATATCCTTTGATTAATCTGACCTCGGAAGTTGATGAACATTTTCATCAACTCCCTATCAGTGAAGTGGATGGTATTTACACTAAAACTCATTTACTCACAAACTGTTTCCATGTAATGTAGAAATATGTTGATGCAAATGCAGTCCAAGCATGTTGCATGAGTTGCTCCAAAGGCTCTTTACTGTTGCCGTATGCCGACATCAGCATTTTAATCAGCAAGAGTGTATGCACAACATTGTACATCCTAGAAACTAGATGGTAAAAATCCTTTTTATCGTGAATCCAGGTTATGAAGAAGTATTAATGATATAAATTAATTTTCATCTATTTTTCATATATTGAGAATTGTACATAAATAGATATTACAGCCCTCACAGATTCCAGTTCTGTATTATAATAAAATTATGTAGATACAAATGTAACTTGGAGTGAAAATAACACTGTTTTCAATAGAAAAAATATGAACAAGTGAATATGAAATTCAGAAAAAAATCTTTAATCGTGGTTAACTATCAAATCTGCTCAGCAGACTTGAGTTTAGATTTTTTTCATTTAATAAGCAAATCATTGGGAGGATCAATATTGAAGGAGCTCGAAATGAATATCGACAAAATCCTACGCATCGACTAATTCTTAGTAATTTTTAACCTTCGAAAAGGTACGGCAAACAGTTGCCTTTATCTTAAATTTATTTGACAATTTTTAGGGTACACAGTTTTTTGCCAGCATTAAGGAAAATTGAATACCGAAATAATTCAGGCAATGGAAATTCAAAATCATACTAACGAGAAATCTATAAAAAAATTTGAATATCAAAACAGATTTAATCTGTTAGTCTTTTACAATTTTAATTTCAAAAAAATTTTTATTCAAAAAACTTTTAGAATTAAATTGATGTCTACAATAAGCACCGCTTATGTTTAATAGACGTATATATTCAAAAGTCAATATACAATGTCAAATGGAATAAATAAACCAACCAATATAAAAAAGGCAATTAAAATTAATAAATAATTATTTGAAGGAGACAAAATTTTGTTTCTGATCTTACCATAGTGAAACCAATTCTTTTTCAAAGCATAAAACACAACTTAAGGATTTCTCAAAAAATATAATTTATTGGAAATATTTAATATATTTAAATATTCAAATTAGTTCATTCAAAAATCTCTCAAAACATGTAATATATCTTCAAAAAACAATTAGAATACGGATAATCTCTTCATCGGCCTTAGATAACATTTGAATATCAAAATCAACTAACCATCACTATATCATACCTTATAATTTAACACTTGCCTTGTTTGAAAGAGACTAACTTTAAAAAACCAGGTTGTTGCGGCGACATGATAATTCGTCAACGCTCACTGAACAGAAATGTCAAAACAAAATGGCTTCTACCTTCTGTCAAATCACAGTTATCCCTATGGAAAGTTCTATCACTCTAAAAAAAACACCCGATATATTCCGATCCTCAATCGTGTAGAGAATACTTCCAAATATCGGAATTCAGAAACAAAAAAGTGAAAGGCCTTGAAATAAGTGCACTACTATATTAGCATTCCAATATTCATATCGTGCTAGGGAAATAAGGAAGCCTCTACGGAGTAATTCAACGACAGAACAGTAAGAAAGTTCCTTTGTATTAAATGAGGAACGATTATGAGAACTACGAGACAGGGGAAGGCGAACAAGGTACAAAGGAGTAGAACAAAAACTACCAAAAGACCCAGCGAAAAGAGATTTCCGCATACAAAGGAAGCTTAATTCCTGTGATGTTAGGTATATTTGTAGCGGATTGAAATTATTCTTAGCAATATTTGAGATATACAAAATTCGTCCTCTGGATCCAAAAATAAACCGAACTGGAAATTTCATTCCTTCCTATGTCGAAACCTTTACAAATTCAATCAAAAACTTCTAATTTTCAAAAATTAAATTCAATTGAATGTCTCAGAAAGAATGTTTCACTTCGTAGACATATATAATTATCAATACGTGTACGCGGCAGTTAACCAAGAAAGAAACGAAAGAAAATATCAAATACTGACCGTTATGATCCAGAGAACATCGTCCAAGACAGCCTGTTTCGATTGGATATTCAGGAATGGCCAATATCATTGCCAAAAAGATCTACACATAGAAGTTAAGATCTTTCTAAACATTTTTCAGAAAACGTAAATGCTTACCCAAATCCTCATCAGTCTAAAGTTATTTAGATGCTAAATAAAAACAATCAATAAAAATATATTATATCTACATACCTTCATTCACCAAAATTCTAGTTAGAATCGAACCTAAATAAACATGTTCAGCTAACTGAGCATCATTTATAAGACTAGGCCGTTCCAAAGAAATATGTTGAAAAGAAGATACTATCATAGACATGAAAACTGTCACGCGCATGTGTGGAAATACCAATAATATAATTATTATGATCATTCACCAAACATCATTCATGACAGCCTATTTCGATTGAATATTCATAAATAAACATTGCCCTACATAGAATTCAAAAAGGTACTGGTAGTGATGTTTGTTATTTCTAAATATCCAATCGGGAGAGGCTGTCTTGAATGATGTTTGCTGGCTGATCACGCTCAGTATTTTATATTTTCTTTTAATTCTTTATTGATTAACTGCCCCCCATATGTGTTTTAATTCTATATGTCTAATATAAAACGGTGTTCCTAAAATATTTTATTCAATTTATTTTTAAAAATTGTTCAAGTGTCATTAATAAGGAGTATGAGCTACGGTAATATAAACTTCTAGAAATCGAGACAGTGTATCATACATCTGTATAACAATTCTATACTCAAACAAACTCTACAAGGTTCATTTGATAACACAGGCAAATTGCAGACATGCGCACGCTTCAAACTGATTGGTTTTCGTCAGAGCAATTTATGATAGTGACTCTAAATCTATCAAGTATCTATATTCACTATACACAGAGACACTAAGGTACTAATAATATACTAGCGCCATCTAGAGTATGCAAAATACATACAAGACATACCTTAGCGAATATAGATACTTGACAGATTTGGAGTCGCTAATATACATTGCAGAAAACCAATCAGTTTGAAACGTGCGCATGTCTGCAATTTGCCTTTGTGATCAACTAAACCTTGTCGAGTTTGTTTGAATATAGAATTGTTATACAGATGTTTGTTACACTGTCTCGATTTCTACAACTTTCTATTACCACAGCTCATACTCCTTACTGATGATTTTTTGTACAGATCCGCCGCATTAATTTATTTGATTGTTCAAGAGATTTTTCAGATTAAATTTGTGGAGGTTTCAGAGAATTAATACAGTTATTGTCTGAAATATTCGAAAAAACCCTTCAAAGTAATTTTCAATTAATATTTACTGTCCATATACATTCTTCTACTTCATAAGTGTAATTCAGGGAGGTTGTTTTCAATATTCTTTGGATTTCAATTCCACTTGTTCGCATTTACTGATATGGTAATGGAAAAGCCAATATAATTTTCTCATCAGTATGGGTTATTATCATTTTCGTTTTATCTCGATTTCCGCTGGGATACGTGCCGTAGTAATATCATCTAGTGTTTACGTTTCCGCAGGTTCTTTCAAGTGTTTAAGAGTTTTTTATTTGTCTTGAATAAAAGGCAAAAATTTCCTGAATAATATTAAGTTTTTTTTTCATTATGATTATAATCGTACTGTAACATACAATATATTACAGTTGTATTGAAGGGTAAGCAGCCTGTTGAATTCAGGTAATAATTTTTGGATTCTTATTCTAATGAACAGCGTGCTATCCAAATGCCTATGATTTTCAAATTTTCTGATGTTGATCAAGTAACACTGCATTGTAAATACACGGATTGCATATAATGCTAAAAAATTTTATTAGTTCACAACGTGTTGACTTACTTCAATAGACTCAATATACGTAACTTTTCAAACAAACGATAAAAATAATATAGAATAAGCAGAAATTCCCAATTACTTCTTGAGCAATCGCAAAATACAACCAGCATGTAAAAGTCGTTTAAAAGGAATTATAAAATCATATTTCACTAATAACATTCAACCTTACATAGTTTTTTATTGTAAATAGAAAATATAAAAATTGACTGGAATTAATTATTGCTGTTCTCTATGAAACAATCCTACATTCATTTCGAATTTGTCATGAGTAATTGTGGAATATGATTTGTATATCTTGGAATAACTTTCATTAATTTTTTCTGTGTGAATTTAATGTATACTATTTTACATTTTCATTTCCTGGAAAAATATTATTTCAATCAATAATTGCCATTCAAATTAAAATAAGTATCATATTGCGGAATGTTTTTTCAAAAGTCCAAAATTATATTGAGCAATAAAATAACAAATATATTAAATGATGGATATATATGCTTGAACAAACCAGGCTTAAGCTGAAACATAAAAAATAAGTTTTCGAGATTAGTTGCAAAAATATTTGATCACTTGTTCATTCTTATTTTTTGAATTTTCAAATATATCATCACGAATAGTTTATCACAATTTCAAGTACTGTATGTTCATAATCTTAACAAAACAAAAAACTTTGTACTTTGATTAAAAATAATCATTTCAAATATAAACCAAGAATTAACAAAAATCGGTTCAATAAAAATATACTAATTTATAAAGTAATATTTGTTATGAAGTTACAGTAAGGTCGTAATGATTGTTAGGTCAAACAAGATTTCAACGAAAAATGTCCAAAAATTTGGATCGGATAGTTATTAGCAAGATACCTAGATATAAGAGCATTTAAATTGTTGTTTAAGGAATAATAAGTAGATACCTAATAGAATTTGACAATCGAAGTACATTTTTTCAATGCATTGAAAATATTAACAACCTATCTGAAACAAAGGAATGATTCTCAGAAGAATAGTTTAGAGCCGACTCCCAATAATTTTTCACATCGGTTATTTAAAGTATCAGGTGGTTTTTTTAGAGTGACAGAACTTTAAATTGAAATAAAACACATTCAAATTAAGATTGAAGCAAATTTTTTTTTATTTGTAAGATAATTTTATGACATTTATGTTTTAAAAATAATTTAGTATTAATTCAGGCCTTATTTCATCAATAACACGAGTTATGTTGGCTTTTAAAGCGTCTATGTTTCTACTTTATCAGCATAAACCAATGACTTGACATAACCCAAAAGAAAATAATCCATTGAAGTTAGGTCGCATGATCTTGAAGGCCAATTAATTGGACCATTTCTCGAAAAAATGTTATCGCTAAATCATTCTCTCAATAAATCAATTGTTACGGTAGCAGCATGAGGTGTTGGAACCAAAACACTTTTGGGTCGATACCATTCAAATTTTGAAACAAATAATCATTGATCATCGATCTGTAACGAGCACCATTCACTGTAACATTAGCTCCAGCATCGTTTTCAAAGAAATATGGACCGATGATGCCTCCATCGTGTAAAGCACACCATACAGTGCATTTTTCAGGATGCAATGGAACCTGCAGAACTTCTTGAGGATTGTTTTCACTCCATATACGGAAATTTTGCTTGTTTAAATAGCCGTTCAACCAGAAATGAGCTTCATCACTAAACACAATTTAACGATAAAATACTGGATCAACTTCAAGCTCAATCCCAATCTGCAAACAAACGACGCTTATTATGGTCAAGTGGATTTAGTTCTTGAACCAGTTGCATCTTGTATGGGTGTAGACAAAGATCTTTACGCAAAATTTACTATGTGGTAGATGCACAGAGTCCAACTTGTTGTGAACGTTGACGAATAGACAAATCTGGATCATCAGTAACACTATGACTTATAGCAGCGATATTTTCTTCTGTACGTGCAGTTCTTTGTATTGTTGTTGTTGCATCGAGTAGAGAAAATGTGGTCCGAAATCTATCGATAGTTCGATAAGCTGCTCTGATGGACGATTATGTAAACCATAAATTTCACGAGGTGCTCTATGAGTTTGGCGGTGTGAGTTTTTCCATGATAATTTGTCAATTCTTACTGAATAGAAATGTCAGTACAACATGATTTCTACCTTCTGTCAAATCACAGTTATCCCCATCAAAATTTCTATCACTCTGAAAAAATATTGAATTGAATCAGTCCTTACTGGGTGAAAATCCATATTAAATAATATTTAAATGAGGGTATTCTGTTTTTCACAAATTTGTGAAAATCAGAATAACCTTATTTAAATATTACTCTACTACACCCGATATATGAAAACCAGAATGATAATATATGAAATTTCAATTGAGTGATATTAGCAATATAATTAGAATACATATTTGAAGTAACCATATAAATCATATAAAAAACTTAGTTTATTCAACAGAAAATTCAGTTCCCCACTTGCTGAAGAAACATTAAATTATTTACAGAGAAGTGAATCCAAGTTCAACGCTGGTTAAATATAATAATTCCATAGAAGAATTTAAGATTATGAAAACGTGAGGACCAAGCAACCCCCTGTTAACAATATTCAAATTTATTCTAATCTCTTTCCCCTTGACCACATTTCTCATGATACAAAGTATACAGCACTTTGATAAAAAATCAGGAAATGATTTACATTTCTCTTTCAACTATATGGAGCAGATCTGCTTACAGCGTTTGTTTTCCCTTTCCTGGCGTAATATATACATGTTTGGGTACAACCGTATGTAACAGTTCTGCGGAAGTTCAACGTCAAACACGAACAACGTTTTCTTATTAGAGCCCGAATATTGATGAGTGTTATCATTTGGTATTCATGTCCTCAATTCTGAAGGATCATCCGAATCGATTGAGCGTTAACAAGAGCGTTTTCTAGTTCATGGGTTTTTATGTTCTGCTGATTTCTTGTATTGTACCGGATAAACAATCTCATTGACAAATTTTTTTAAATATATTATATGATAATCTGAAGTAATGTCGATTAATCAACATTGCAAGCGAAACTTTTCTCAACATACTGAATTGTTTCAGCCGTTACTATTTGGTAGTTGATAATAATTAAAACAAACTGTAGAAATTACTATGTTTTACTACTATCAGACAACTGTCTGATGATGGGATAATTCATATTCCGAAACTCGAGTCACAAGAAAATGTGTAATATATATTTTTATTGGTAGTAAAACATAGTAATTTCTACAATTTGTTTTATGTTTTCTCAACATGTTTCTGTGGAAGAGCCTACTTCTTAAATAATGCTCAATTAGTTCATCATGCTCAAGATACTGTCAAACGGGATATTTGCTGAATGGAAGGTTGCTACATATATTTTATTGATTGTTTTTATTTAGCATCCAAGAACTTCCAATTGAGATGGATATGGGTGAGAATTTCAGATTTCTTTTCAGGAGAATGTGCTATCTTTTTTTAAGAAAGTGGACTTAAAAAAACTCTTTTTAAATTCTTTGTGAAGTATTCTTTGGTTTGTTATTACTGAATATCCAATCGAAACAGGCTTCTTTCTCTTGGATGATGATTTCCAGATGATAACGGTCACTACTTCATACTGTCTTTTGATTCTTTGTTGGTGAACTGCCGCTCATATGTGTTGATAATTCTATATATTTATAAGGTGAAACACTCTTTCTGAGACATTTAATTCCATTCAATTTCGAAAATTTTTTAAGAGATTTTTCAGATTAAATTTCAGAGAGTTAAGTAATCCAGCTATTATCTGTAATATTTGAAACCCTTCGAAGTAAATCTTCAATCTATAACATAACCTTATTTGTTGCTGTTAAAAGAACTACGTAAGTTCCATTCAAATAAACCAGTGCAGGATTGAAAAATCATAAAGTTCACTCTATCGAAATGAATCCAAAACTTGTTTATCATCTTTGATTGAATTTCTGCGATATATATTGAAAATTTACTATGAAGAATTTTTTGAACATTACAGATAATTTTTGATGGTCTCGGTATTCACTTGACGGAAATTCATCTTCAATATAAGAAAAAAATTAACTTCCGCTATTTTATTGATTTTCACAAAAATTGTTTCTTCATACCATGACTTAATCATGTGAGTATTTAAACTGAAGTATACAATGCAAAACATGACCTTAAATACACAGCCCTAGTACAAAAAATAGAAGATTAACAAGCGTTGGTTTACAATCATTGAAAAATGTTGAGTAGTGGAATCTGTTTGAGTCTATTTGATCATTTAATAAAATTTTTCTTTTATTATTATATATACATCGATCTCTAAAGTTTCTAACAGATTAAGTTTATGACTTTTATTTTCAATATGTAATATTTTATAGTTTGTATCAAAAGTATGACAAGTTCCTAACAAATGGTTGGCATAAGTTGAATTTTGTTCTTTAATAATGTAGCATTTGTTATGTATCCTTATTTGGAATGAACGACCTGTCTGTTCCACAAGTACATTTTTTTTCACTAGTTTCACTAGTGACAAACTCTGTCGAGATATTCAGGCCCTAAATCTAACCTGAAACTTTTAAGTCTCTGTCTGTTCCCGTTCAAAAAATTATAGTGTTTAAAGTAGCGCTTAACGCTGATTCCCACAAAATAAAAAAAAATTCTTCGCACGTACATTTGCGTTATTCTTCTTCTTCGGAGTGCTGAATTTCAGATCTATCGAATTTGCAGTTTTGATTATATTGCAGAAAATATGACAAATGTTCAAACCTGAATAACTGCGAAAGTGTTGAACAGATTTTGCCTGAACATGCCGAGATATTTAGACCACAAACATTAACTAACTAGCACGTAAAAAGCAACAGAAGTTCTATTTTGATCTTTATTGATGTTAACACGAAAGTACATATCGAAACAATGAATCCACCGTGATTTTTGACATCTTAATCGGGTTCAATATTTTACGACATCTTTTTTCAGGAATTTTAATGAACGGATGTTTGCTCTCATAAACTTTTAACGATCCAAAACATGCTCAAATTGCTTTCCAACCTTCGAAGTATATATTTCCAGTATTCACGATGATAGAGTTCCTCAATGAATTACAACTAAAATTGAGCAAAAACCTCAGTCTTTGTTTATATATTGCTGTTCATCAATTTGAAATGAAAATAAGATAAAGCCGTATATTGAGATTATTATTTCTCCTCTTGCATTATATTAAATGTTATGTGCAAAGGAACATTATGATCAAAATACTAAATGGCCTATCCCTGCCACAGCTCTGTGGTTGTGCCATATTCAAATAGGATATTGTTGTAATTTCTTGATTGATGAATGCTTAGTTTCAAAGGATCTACCGGACCCGTTTGTCTAATCGGATGGGCAAAGGGTTTTCCTTCTGGATTATGCCTTAATAGGCTTCGTAAATTTCTTCGTGCATCTAGATTGGACAAGCTGTGAACTCCGATAAGCTTTAAATCATAACAACATGATCCACTTCGGGTAGAATAATGTCATCCCTCCTCTTGACGTAGATACAAGTCTGTCCTCAATATGGTATTAGGACACTTACTAGGAACATAATTTCTTATGTCCACAATACATCATTTTAAGGTACCAAAAATTCTCCAGTAGGAAATGTTTTAGGAAATCATCTTCTTGTTCAATATGCTCATCCGCTTGTTTTCAGAATATGCGAAATTAGAGAAATAACCAATAAATGGAACATCATTCAAATCGATATTAGCTGAACTCTATCACAATCAATAGAATATCTTGATTTTTTATTTCACTCTTGATCTCGGTATAAAAGTGAGAATATTACAAATTGTTATTTAGCTAGAGTTGTATGAAATTTGGTGGATTGAATTAAATATTTATTTACTCAATGCTGCTCAGCTAGTTGAATCTTTTGATATTTTTCTTCATTCATTGATGTGTAGTTTCAGAAGAAACCTTGTTTAGAATTTCAGATTATGTTCTTCACATGCTGCGGTTAATCCTTTAAAACCTCAAATATTTTAGATATCGAACGCTTTAGGCAATTGCTTTTTGCTTTTGGTTCTTAATATGAACAAGTTTTTAGGAATTTATACATGTTTTGCTTTCGAAAATTATAGAATTTACACCTTTTTGTGACTGCAGTTTAATTTCATTCATAATACCAAAAAGTGGATACGACTCTGTGCGCGTGAACATTTTTTCAAAACATTAAATAGAGACTTTTTGCAATCGTTAAAGAGGTGCAATTCAAATAAGATTGTACTCATTTGACGGTCAGCAAGTATTACTTTAACTGATAATTTAAATTGCGCCTATGGAACAAATATATTTACAACTCTTTCTATTTAATTAGTATATTATTTACAGCCTCGAAGGAGTATTATCTATATCTACAGATTATTTTCCTAAATAAAAATTTTCTATGAATATCCCAGTGAATTTTATGAATATACCTAATATTCTTTTTTCCTTTCAGGAGAATTGTGGAGACAGGTTTGCTTAAAATTCCAGAGTTGTCTTTTCTACCTAGCGACAATGTTGTTCATCTACTGTAAGTAGAAAGGCTTTTTCTTCAAGTTTAATATTTGAAATGAATATTGGAAATGGTAGACTCTTCCTAAAAGGACAAAATAATATTAGTCATAATGATTTAACTCAGCTGATGTACCTTAATAACTTTGTTTTCTGTGAATTAGCAAGTAATATTATATATATATATATATATATATATTTTTTATATATATAGATATATATATATATATATATATATATATATATATATATATATATATATATATATATATATATATATATATATCTATATTATGTATAGTGATACTGCACTGTTTCAGCCGTTACTATTTGGCAGTTGATCATTTCAGATTTCAGATTGTTTCTGTCGAATTCAATTATCTAATATTTTGGGGTTAAAACCGTCTCCGCTATTGATTTATGATACGCTGATATTTTTCGAGAATATGGTGAGTAAAAGTAATGGTAATACATATATCAATGGTTGTGGGTTTTTCGAACACGTCAAATTCTTTTTTACTATTCGCGTTTGATAAAGAATTATATTTTTATACCTCTCGATATCACATTCGAATAGTAAAATATAATTTAACATGTTCAGAAAACCCACTTCCAGTAATATATGTATTTATATTAACTCTAATCACCCATATTCACAAAATGTCAGCATATCAATCGATGATCCATAGAGCTTTCACATTAACCTTATCAAAAAATAATCGCGAAGTCCAAACTCTTGAATCAATACCCTGGAACAATTCTTTCAATCCCAATATAATAGATAATTTAATTCGACAGAAACAATTAAAAATAGCTATAAACCAAATTTATCCCATCATAAAAACTAAAGAAAACAAAAAATTCATTTCTTTATCGTACTTCGGTAGCATAAGTCAAAAAGTGGCAAATAGTTTTTCAGAATTAGTTTTTAAGATTGCTTTCTAAATACAAGATAAAATGCCATGCGTATTATTTAACGCAAAGAACCCAACTGCAAACATACATAAATCGAGAGTTTATGAATTATCTTCTTCTGGGTGCAGTAATAAATATATAGGACAGACGGGACGTTCCTTCAAGAGGAGGTTCAAAGAACATAAAAAGAATTTCATGAAAAATAGAGAATCTTCTACTTTTGCCACTCATTGTTTAGAAAACGGCCATCCTTTTCCGCCATTGGATAATCTTAAAATTTTACATGTAGAATCAAAAGGAGAGAAACTTGATTATCTAGAATCTGTTGAAATTTTCAAATTAGTTCACAATAAGAATAATGAACGGATCTATGTAAATACAAAATATTTGAGATATTTAAACAAGCAACATCTGTTTACCAATCTCCTTTAGCGTGCCGACATTCTAATAATTGTTAAGCGTCCTATCTTTTTTAACCTGCTTTTATTACCTCTTCTACCTCTGTGTATATATGAATACCCTCTCCTGCTTGTTAAGATTTCAGTTGTGTGATAGTTAATTCCCGAATGTCGAGTCACAATTAAATGTGTAAAATATCAATTTATTGGTAGTAAAACATAGTAATTTCTACAACTTGTTTTAATTATGTATAGTGAATCATCGATGAAACAATTCTTTCTTGGATCTGTCTATTGAAGTCGCTGAAATAATTTCTTTTGTAGGCTTAGTTCACGCATCTTGTTTAATTGGATCTAAGAAGTTAGTCGATCTCATAATTACAACTTTGCAAGAGTCTGATAAGACTAGGAGACGATAATTTATATCAATTTAAGAGCGGAAAAAGTTCTCGGTGCATTCATAAACTTTAATGATTTTCTGTGAAAATTAAAATTACATGAATAAATTTTCCACCCGACACACATATAAAACTGTATCTTATATATTTTCCACGCCTCGTATTTCGTACAGTGTTTTTTTATTCATATATAGGCAAGAAGAAAGATTAATGTTTTTTTTTATATCGCAAAATATCGCTTCTATTTAGTGAGGCGCTACATATTTTAGATTGTAAACTTTATTGCTTCACATTAGTTTTAAATTTCTATCTGAACGATTTCTATCCAAACTAATTTAATATCTATCAGTAGTTGAAGGCAATCGAGCCATGAAACTCCATCAACTAAGCTATACGTATATATTTTATCAAATGAAAAAAAGTTGTGTATACAATTGAATCAAATTTCAGTAAAAAAAATATATTAAAATTAAATTCCAGATTATTCTTAACCTCAACCATTTTGGAGGGATGCTTAATTTCGACTTAAATATTCGATTCAGTTTCACATGCATTACTGAAGAAACTGCACGTTTATGGTTTAAGGAGCAGTGTACTCAAATTAATAGAATCTTATTCAAGCAATAAATCTTAGATAGTTTACAGTAATTGTGGTATATCATTAGTGAAACGTACTTAAGGGATATCCGTATAGGGGCTCATACTTTTCCTGATTTACATTAACGACTTGAATATTATAACCATAAATTACTTTTATTTGTACTGTGATGACAAGTAGAAAAATTCACGCCGAATTCGCTCAATCTGAAAGAGAGCTGAAACTGTCAAAAATTTGATTGAATCGGTTCTCGCTTGATGGAAATTAATTTCAATTAAATAAAATAATGAAGATTATCTCTACAATTTATTGATTTAACGACAATTGTTTCGCCAACACTGCAGCTTCTTCATGTCTATATTTTGAACCAGTTCAATCTGATTCGTAGTTTGGGAAATATTAAAAACAAAGAGAAATTTTCAAATGTGAATGTGAAACCATCTGACTGATGCTGTCCAATAACGAACTCAACCGAGACATTCAGGCCCCAAATCTACCTCGCGAATTTCAGGTCTCTATCTCTTATTACCAACGCGTAAAATCTCACTTCTATCGAAATCTATAAAATGGTTGTTATTTATACAATGTTCCGAAAACCCAGATGTTATTTCATTATGCAATATACTTTTTTGGTGTTCTTCTATCCTTATGTTCATAAAACGTCCTGTCTGACCAATGTAAAATGCATGGCATTCATTACAATACAATTTGTATATACCCCTATTTTCACACGTTTCACGACAGTCTATCGACTAAGAGTAAACCTCAGTTGTTCCTATTTATACAAATAGTATATTAATATTATGTTGTTTTAGTCTATTGCAAAATATTAAAACTATTTGTACAAATAAGAAAAACTTAGGTTCACTCTTAGTCAATAGCAAAGACTGTCGTGAAACGTGTAAAAAAAGTGGTATATACAAATTATATTGAAATAAATGCCCTCCATTTTACATAGGTCAGACAGGACGATCTATAAACATAAGGGTAGAAGAACACAAAAAAAAGCATATTGCATAATAAAGTAACATCTGGGTTTTTTGAAAATTGTATGAATATCAACCATTTTATAGGTTTCAGTAGAACTGAGATTTTACACGTAGGTAAAAGAAGCAGAAGAATGGACCTTTCAGAAAATTTTGAAATTTGTTTAGCACATGGAAATAAGAAACCAAGCACAAATGAATAACTTGAATTTAATTCATTACCATTGCTCCTATCTGTAGAAGATTAAGACCGAACTAACACCTTTATTTTACGCTCTTCAAAATTATACCTGTTATCTACCCTACTATTATAAAGAGGATTTCAAGTTCTGTTCTCCTCAGTTTTGAAAACGGGCTAACATATATGTCTGCAGACGTGAAATGAAAAGTGAAACTTAAGCCAAGTGGTTTTTATTTACTTAATTAATTAAGCATTGTTTTTCTCGTAATAGTCAAATTGGTTTTGTATATTGTACAAAATTATCACGATTGTTGTAAACGTGGCAATCACCTTACATGTTCGTAGTGTAATTGTCATTACTTTAGCTTGTTTTCATATACAGTGACACCAAAATATAATCGTCGTTTGTTATAAGTGGTTTGCTTCAATTCCTCATGGTCGTCGTGGTTTATCATTATTAGATAAAGGAAGTTGAAAACCACTGCACACAGAGTGTTATTTGAAGTAAAAATCACCGCTACTCAATAAAGGTACAGTCCACAAACTTATCGTAATTAATTATTGTGATTAATTAATTTGCAATTGTCTGTTATTTCGAAATACTGATATAATAGGCAAAATACTGCGGTAAACTAACCGCGGTACGAAACAGTCTTGAAACAGAAACATATATGAAATAACTCCATTAATTTCTGGTAAAGAACCATTTCTTAATATTTTTCGCATCGATTCAAAAACATTCTGTATATTGCTATAATTTTAAGGGCCGTTTCGATGAAATTATTCAAACATCTCGATTGAAAATCAAAAGTTGTTTGAAATACAGTATTGCCAAAGTGTAAAGATAAAATATTTGGATATAATTTCAACAACTATATACGTAGCTGGAAATAGCAAAAATGAGCATCGTTCATTAATATGTATTAAAATCGAATAAGTAATTTAGGTAAAACAAGCGCTGCTATTCGAGCTTCATGTGAATATAGAATTCAAATTGAGGGTAATCGTTCTGTCTATCCAATTTCTATTCAGATTGAATTGATAGCAATTTTGCGGGATATAATCGGATAATTAACATTTATATTATTTCGTCATTGAAAAGCGCCTGATCAAATAATCATTATTTGATATCATTACTGGTGAATTGTTTGTATCATTTCCTGAGAAAATTTCCAATACGACAGAAATTTTTCCATCGCCTGAACTCAGAAACGAAGAATTTTCGAATATTTCAAAAAAACATTTTTTGAATAAGGAGGAGATGTTGGTAAGTTTGAAAATACAAAGAAATACACCAGATCTGTAAGTATTGATAGGGAACATCCAGAAAAAATTCCCTATCATTACTTACAGATCTGGTGTATCTGAATGTAATGGGTTTCTGTTTGAGTTACCCATCTGATAATGTTCAATATCAAATTGCTTAGAAAAAATCACCGAATTTGAAAATTTCAAATAGGATGTTTAGAAAACAAAAAAAATTTTTTACTAAAACACATTCGCCATCTCTTTCCTATTCAAAAAAAAACTTGAGGGGGGGTTGCCACCCTCAGGTGATTTTTTCGGAACAGTGTCATCATAGGAATTCTTTCTCTCTACTGCAGAATATGAGAGCCTTCAAAACTCTTAGGTTCTTGAGTTTGGACGGTTGAACTGTCTGTTCAACATCACCCTTTGACGGTAAGTTCAAATTACCTTATTTCGTGAATAGTAAACTGATTTTTAAAATTTTAGCTGGGTTATGCACAGAACATAGATAACTAAATTAACCAACATCTCTTCCCTAGTTAGTCTCGTTCGAGACTAAGCTCGAATTGAAATTTACAAAAAAAAATAGCATGCTGTTCCCTAAAACAAATGGATTCAAATCAAAATTATTCAATATATTAAACCTGAATTAGATCAATAAAAGATATGACTGAGCTTCTTGAAGAAATATTGGGTGAAAAAAGTTATTAATACTGCTATTATAACGGAACATTGGATGTCAAATACCAATGTGTGTCAGTTGAGGGTACAGGGCTACAATTTGATAAACAACTTTTCTAGAAAAAAAAAGATATGGTGGTGTGCTGTTGATCGCTAAGGAGGATTCTAAATGTGTCTCGGACTTTTTACAGTTCTCTATTGAAAAAGTCATCGAGATGGCAGGTATGTGGAATGAACATGGTAAACAAATAATATTGGGTGTTTACAGACCCCTAAAGGGACAAATTGAAATTTGTTTGAACTAATTAAGGCACTGTTTAGACTGGGTTATTGAATGCAAGCCAAACTATTCATCTATATTTGTAGGTGGAGATTTTAAGATCAATTTACTAAGAAATACTACAACTTCTAACCAACTGCTGGAGGTACTCGCGCACTTTGGGCTACAGGCTAGATTTGAGGAACCATCCAGAATATCCTCGGCATCTGAAACAATCATGGATAATATAGTTTCAAATGTAGACACATCGATTACACTTACCTTCCAGCCATATATGTCAGACCACTTGCGCCAAGTACTCAGCTGTCCCACAGCGAGTTACTCAACTGAAAATAAAGAGATATTCAAGAAAAGAATCACCAATGAATCCAATATAGATGAACTCAAAACAAAACTGTTTGCAGAAATATGGAATCTTGGTAAGTCTGAGAAGGAGGCTTTCGATGAATTCTGGCAAACACTGATGCTGGATTTTGACCAAACCTGCCCAGAAAAACTGTTCGTAAAGTTAATACGAACAAGGAGAAAGCAAGTCATAAGGACAAAAGCATTCTTGAAATGAAAAATGAATTAGAAGCCTTGGAAACTATAATGAAGGCTAGGAAAGATGACTTATCCAGAACAGCATATAACATTCACAGAAAGAAATATGCCGAGAAATTCACAGAGCTGAGGAGAAACTATAATATCCATCAGATAAGAAATGCGGAAAACAAAAATAATATGATATGGAAATTGACAAATAGGGAAAACAAAAATCAAGTGCTTGAGGAGGAGACAAATCTTAGACCAGATGAATTGAACAAATACTTCACCAACATCGGAGCTAGTACTTCAGAAAGATGTAAAGTACAAGAAAATCCAATCAATCTGTTGCGTAAAACTAAGACTAAAACTGTTCAGTCTATCTACCTTCATGAATTCACAATAACAGAACTCGGGAAAGCTCTAAGACAGATAAAATCTAAGCAAACCAGAGATATCTATGGAATGACATCAACTATCTTGAAGGAGATTTTTCCGTGCATTGAGGTACCATTATGTAGCATGCTCCCAAATGTCTAAAACAGGGGCACTTTCCGGATCAGTTGAAGAAGGCTAAAATATCACCTGTCCATAAAAGAGGAGATATAGAATTACCAGAAAACTATGGCCCAGTATCGATACTTCCTGTGCTCTCAAAATTGTTTGAGATAATAATAAAAAAAGATAACTGAGTTTCTTCAAACATCACAAAATTTTCTGCAAACAACAGCATGGGTTCTTGATGGGCAAATCAGTGGAGGCGGCACTGAAGGAGGTGCTTGAAAATATAGGAGACACTTTTGATGGGGAACAAAAATCTAGTTTACAGGCATGTGATTTATCCAAGGCTTTTGATAGTATTTCACACTCTGTGCTTTCAAATAAGCTTGATTCCTATAGATCAGGAGTGAGGCTCTTGACCTGATGAAAAGTTATCTGACAAACAGGACGTAAAAAACAAGCTGGGAGACAGGTCTTCTTCTTGGGAGACTGTGAGTCATGGTTTATGGCAAGGTTCTGTGTTGGTTCCCCTTTTGTTTGTGATATATAATACATGAATGATTTGTCAGCTAATGTGAAATCAGACCAAACCGTCCTCTTCGCTGATAACACTTCTTTTCTGGATAAAGGGATGGACAACCAGGAATTGGAAGAGAATGACAAGAAGCTCAGGTATGGTTTAGCGCAAACAAAATGCACAGAGACTACTGTTTGAACCAAAGATGTCTTCAGACAATCACATGAGGCTACTTGGAGTCTTTTTGCAACCAAATCTCAAGTTTTCTGTCCATATTGATGAAATAATTCCTAAGTTGTCAAGAGCTACCTATGCAGTTAGGAGAATAAAGAAAATAGCGGGAGTTGAAGCAGCCAAGAATACTTACTTCAGCTACTTTCATAGTGTCCTTAACTTCGGCATTCTTTTCTGGGGGGATTTGTCTGAATGTCAGAAAGTGTTCATAAAACAGAAGCAGGTACTGAGAATACTATGGTGGCAGTAGTAGATATTGTAGTGTAGAAAGCTATTCCTCAGAAAAAAAATTCCTACCGTGACGTCCATTCTTATACTTACCTGTGTAATATACATCCATGATAATAAGGACATACTATTGAAAAACAGCTTCAATCACAACTATGATACTAGAAACAAAAACAACTACATCATACCATCGTATAAAAGTATCACAGTTAAATGTAAGTCATCTAGCTATAAAAATTTTCAACCAACTGCCGTCCAGAATGAAGGAATTAAATCGAATAAAGCTCAAGAATGAACTGAAATGTCCCTAATGAATAAAGCGTACTACTCAGCACATGAATTCCTGAATGATACTTTTCAAAAAAATATATTTTTATGAAAAACTTTGTCTGGCCAAATTCATTTATTTATTGTTTGTTGGACTAATGTTTTGTTTTATACATTTTTTATTTTATATATACTTGTGTCTTTTCAGACAAAATTGTAACTGACTCCCCATAAAATTTTTGATGGGTTGAAATTTATTCATATTCTGTGATATGTACTGTAATTGGAATGAATAAATTATTATTATTATTATAAAACAAGCGCACAAAGTTAAATTAAGGAACTTAATCCAGCAAAGAGTAACAAAAAATTAAAATGTTACAAAAAATGAATAATGAGCTGCTTCTTCAATTATTTTATTCATCGTCAAAAACGAAAATTACTGGCAGACAGTATTTCTGCTGGCATAAAACCTACAGTTGTAAATATAATAATTCTGTTCAGTATTTTCTCTCCATTCCTTTCGATTGAATTTAAGAAGTTCCCACTGTAAGATTTCGTACAAATCTATGAAATGTCAAATTTCCACTTGATTTCCATTCCCATCGCATCGCAGCCATAAGTTCTAGTTTTATGACTCGTCATATGGGAAACTTCCGGACAGGTTAATCTATTATCTCCGTGACCTAGCGTTTCATGGTAGATTTTATTTCCAAAGCGGCTTCTGAATTGATTTATTTGCATTTTCTGATCTGTTTTGCATCATATGAGTGAGGCGTGAAATAAAATAATGTGGAAGGCAAGCACTTGAGTAAGCGTATTTTGTTTGGAGTGGTCTCATCTGGAGATGTCACATGTTGAATCCCTGTCCAGAATTACGAACAAAAAAAAATTGTGATATAGAAAGGGAGGTTAAATGATTCTGCGGGCATGTAGAAAAGCTTTTCATCTATTCGAGTGTTCCTTCGCGAACGGAGACAATTTCAAACGAGATGCTATGCCATTTCAGACATTAACTGGATCATTTCCGAAACTTCTATAAATTTAATCTAACAAATCTCTAAAAGCTTTTTGAAATTAAAATCAGTAAAATGTATCATTTCATTAGTGCGGACAGCTCTCTGGTAGAGCATTGGGCTCGTGGCCGGAAGGTCCGGGTTCGAATCCTGTTCAGGTGGAAAATAAATTATCTAGTTGGACGGGTGTCGGCCATCATTTCACTGTTTGCTCAAAAATTAACAGTGCTGTGACCTAAAGTGGTGCAAGATCGCAGTAACAAAGCAGAACACAACTGAACTCTTAACTCGCACAAGCTGAAAAAGCTTCTGAAGGATCTTCACAGACGATCTAGGAGTATCAGAATTATAATAATAATAATAATTTACCGGCATAGCTGATGTTTGTAATTGTTAATAAATTTCAGAAAGAAGGTTTTCACGACTTAATACTATAAATGGATATGTACATATTTCAACGAAATAAACGTGGATCTTCATTTCATAAACATTATTATTATTGTTTTTACATTCAAATTTGGATCGAGGACTATGTCCTATAAGATCCAATTTAAAAATGATAAAAATATGTTACAGCAGGGAATAGCTTCAAACACCGATTACAACCTTATAGACGAAATGCTATCCAATATACAAAAGAACATGATGTTAAATCTCGTGTACCCAATCATAAAATAAATACTTTTCGTTTTCTTATGTTAGTGAATTATCGCAAAATATTGCTAAACATTTAAAAATTAGTTTCCATTACAATGCAACTTTTAAAACCATCAATAACTTCAGTAATTGTTCAAAAAACAAAAAGGATCGAACAAAAAAACAAAATGAATCTGGAGTTTACAAGTTGATTTGCAACAATTGCCTTTAGTATATATTGGCCAGACAAGTAGATTATTCAAGAAAAGAAACCAAGAACACCCAAGGAGTTACATATTGGATTCCGTACATTTGACATATGCTAATGATCTTAAAGAATTCAGGCATAATTTTGATTATAACTATGTCGAAAGCAAAAGTTCTAGACTAACACTTTTAGAATCTTGGGAAAACAACAGGTACAATGCCCGTAAAATCCTTCTGAATGAACAAACAGATGTTGACAGATCCCTATTACTGAATATCTTTCCCTAATGGTATTTTTTAGCGGCAAACTCCAATAAACACCCAAAGTTTTTATGACTTGTTTTTACCATTATTTTGTCACGTACTCAACTGTATTTAAACTCTGATATACTAGACACCATCAGTCAATAGAAAGTAGATACCTGAAGAAGTCATATCGTGGTGAAACAATGTTTGTATTGAACAATTTTGTTGAAGTTAAAATACTGTCTCTTATATATTTTTTAATTGACCGAAATTAATACTTTTGTACATCAAGTACTTACTTTATAAAAAACGTTTAGAAACTAGGTGTCTAATATTTGAAATATTTCTGTTACAGTGAACTGGATCGAAATAAACTCAAAAAACTTTCACCCAATTCCATCAACGTAAGAGCTGAACAAGTGTAAGTTTCGAGTAAATTATTTAATTCAATAGTATTTTATATTCCGCATAGAAATCTCGAACAATGTATGTTTGAAAATACGAGAACCTGTAGACAAAGTATTTTACATTTGAATGAATTTATTGCCTCCTGTTAAATTTACTTAGATTCATTTCGGAAATGTTAAAAATATAATTTGTCATACGTCTACCACATACACTTTGCACTGAAATATTTCAACAAATATGACTCAGTCCTGAAAATTCGATAATGGATAATTGACTGAATCTATCAACATATTTCATATCTCAGGGTCTGTGCTGAATGTTGTCTGAAATGATAACATTGAACAGATGAAAAATTTTGAATCCATAGACTACAAACCTATCCTGAAGTTTGGAATTTTCAGCTGTCTCTATTCGAAAATTATCATGATAACCGCTTAGTAGTGAGTATTTTCTATATTTTAATAGAATTCAGTTTCGTTAAAAAATATTTCGTTCAAACATGTGTTCCTTTTATTTTTTCTTATGGAAAATATTTCAATTTGAATGTGAGCCAATACTTGATAGAAGTAAAATTTAAATGACTTTCAATTCAGAATTATATATTCACGTTGATCATTTATGTTTTATTTTGGATACTTTAAAGCTCACTTCGAGTTTATTCGTTCCAGATTTTATCTTATTTGGTGGGTTAAATTTTGATCTTGTGATATATTTGAATCTGAATCCAACAGATTTCTGAAGAAGCCTAGAGAGCGAAATACCTATATAATATTCTGAATTGTTTCAGCCGTTACTATTTGGTAGTTGATGATAATTAAAACAAATTGTAGAAATTACTATGTTTTACTACCCACAAAAATATATATTGCACATTTTCTTGTGACTCGAGTTTCGGGAAATGAACTATCCCATCATCAGACAACTGAAGACCTAATAGTGGTACAGAGGTATTTAAACAAAAGTGATAAATATTTTGAATATTTCAATAGATTATAGGTAACACCTAATAGTGGTACAGAGGTTTACAAGCGGAACGTGATAAAAAACCGGGTTAAAAAAGAGGGGCCTTCTAACAGATATCGGAATGTCAATGTTATTAACATGGATGTAAAAAATAATCAATGGCTGTACGGAGCTATGTAAATCCAAATATTTGAGATATACAACAAAATGATGTAAAAATAATGAACGACTGTACAGAGCTATGTAACCCCAAAAATTATTTGAGATATTTAAATGGGTACCATCTGTTTAACAACCTTCTTTGTCGATTGCCGACATTCCGATATCTGTTAGAAGGTCCCCTTTTTTAACCCGGTTTTTTATCACATTCCGCTTGTAAACCTCTGTACCACTATTAGGTGTTACCTAGAATCTATTGAAATATTCAAAATATTTTATCACTTTTGTTTAAATATCTCTGTACCACTGTTAGGTCTTCAGTTGTCTGATGATGGGATAGTTCGTTTCCCGAAACTCGAGTCACAAGAAAATGTGTAATATCTATTTTTATTGGTAGTAAAACATAGTAATTTATACAATTTGTTTTTTTAAATATAAATATGACTTAATATGGAGAAGGATCAATCCTTAGTGGTAATTTATCACACCAATTATATTGTTACTGCCTTAGTATTTTATTTGCGAGAAAATTAGGTATATTTTCTTACTTAAATTCAAGTGTGGATTGTAGGACGCATATTCACACAAGAAATATATCTCGTTTTTTGCCGTAGAATCACCCGCTGATATTAACGCATATACTCAGAAAACACTATGTAATTAGTTGACAATTATAAACAAAATTGTCAACTAAGAACTTCTATAAATATCCGAATAAAGTTTAGTTAATTACTCTCATGTGGCAAATTTAATTTCAGTACGTTAATCCTTTATCAGTGTTTTCAGGATAGAAACTATGAAAATCTTAAAATTCAATTATTTCCCTCCAAATTCACCCTCAACATAAATATTCATCCAGCTGTGTGTATTCACTCCATCTCTAGCCTCAGGCAGATCCAAAGTGACACCTTGATGGCTCTCCCCATGTGTTTAGCTTAGAGTTATTCTGAAATTTATGTTTCGCGGTATTTTCGTCACGTGTTCAGATTGATCTGAGGGATGTCGCGTAGTACACGCGTCAACATCCTGGTGATAAAGTTACATTGTCTGAAAATTTAATTAGATTGTTGTGTGTAACTAGAAGAGATTTTTGTGGTTTGCGTATCATGTGCTTCATATCAGAGACGTAACATTTTGACATAGCATGTATGAAATATTCATGAAATCCTTGTTGTATCGTATAACCGGGAATTCCTTCTGCAGAAATAGTTGATATCCGATTAGCTTTTTAATGGTCCATTCGATTATATACTTCAAAAATATTGGATTATTTCGATTAATATCTGATAGCAACTCATTTGCAATTATATATTGAAATTTTCGTATTTTTATTTAAATATAGCAATTACTTCGATACACAGTAGCTTCTCCTTCTGTGGTGAATTTTCTGGCAATTTTCACGAGTTAACTCATGAATCCACGATTCATCATCTGTAGATATGATTTAATATAAGGATGTTCTAATTTCCACATATTCATTATATATTTTTAATAATTTAATAATTTTCGTATTTTTATTTAAATATAGCAATTACTTCGATACACAGTAGCTTCCCTTCTGTGGTGAATTTTCTGGCAATTTTCACGAGTGAACTCATGAATCCACGATTCATCATCTGTAGATATGATTTAATATAAGCATGTTCTAATTTCCACATATTCATTATAAATATAACCATTGGTCTAACTAAATGTCTTTATCGGTTACAAAATTGGACTGATTTGCCGACGCTTGGTAAAAATTTTTCATAGTCGATACCGCGGTTAATTCACAGCCATATTTTGTTTATTATTCCAGTATTTGGAAACAACAAACAAGAGCAAATTAATTGATCGAAGTTGTTGTGTACTGAATCGAAGTACTTTGACGCATTTTAATTGTAAGAAGCACTTTATAGATAGTTCTCGATGATCAAGTAGCCTAGGTTATCTAATAATAAAATAAATTACAACAACCATGAGGAAGTGAAGAGAACTCGCATACTTTAACGACAACAAATATACTTTTCATATTACTGTATATACTACTCTGTCAAGAAAGTACCGGGAATTTTCAATTAAAACAACATTTTTACATTTAATCGTCAAAATTTATTGGGTCGCCTTCAAAATAGGCTCCATTTGCTCCAATACATCTATGCCAACAGCACTTCCAATTATCGAAATATTTTTTATAGGCGCTTTCCGGGATGGACTTTAGCTCTCGCGCCGAATTTTGTTTTATGGCTTCAATCGACTCAAAACGGGTGACACGAAGGGGCAATTTTAGTTTTGGGAAGAGGAAAAAGTCGCAAGGAGCCAAATCCGGCGAATACGGTGGTTGCTGAAGCACGTTTGTTGAGTTTTTGGCGTGAAAGTCAATCACAATCGTAGCTCGGTGAGAAGGCGCGTTATCGTCATGCAAAATCCATGAGTTGTTCGCTCACAAATTTGGCCGCTTCTTACGGATACGCTCACACAAACGTTTCATAACGCCTAGGTAATATTCCTTGTTTACCGTCTGACCCTCTGGAACGAATTCGTAGTGCACCACGTCACGGATATCGAAGAAAACAATGAGCATCACCTTTATTTTCGAGCGGCTTTGGCGTGGTTTTTTCGGTTTCGGCTCATTTTTTGCCACCCATTTCGATGATTGCTGGCTTGTTTGCATATCGTACTCGTAGACCCAGATCTCATCACCAGTTATAATGCTTTCCATGAATGTAGAACCGGAATTACAGCGATCCAGCATGTCTGAAGCAACCTGTTCGCGATGACGTTTTTAAAGAAAATTCAGGTCTTTCGGTACGAGTCGTGCGGCCACCTTTCTCATGCCCAAAATATCAATCAAAATCGTACGTGCGGACTCGTGGGATATCTTAAGATCATGTACTATCTCTCTCAAGCTGGTACGACGGTTTTCCAGCACCCTTTCCTTAATTTTATCGACGTTATCTTCGATCGAAGCCGTCGATGGGCGTCCACTTCACGACCGTCCTTGAAGGCTCTGTACCACTGATATGCACGAGTTTTCGATAGACCATTATCACCAAAGGCCTTTTGCAACATTTTCAATGCATCGGCACACGAAAATTCATTTGCAACACAAAACTTTAAACAAATTCTTTGCTCAACGTAATCACCCATAGTAAAAATCGGCACGCACTTTGACATCGACTGACTTAATCAGCTATTGCAAATACACTAGTTGACAGATCCCGCTCAAGCTTGGCATAGTAATTAAGGACAGTGGTACCAACCTAGGAAAAAAAATTTATACCTGCCTCATTGCCCCGCCAGATTTAAATCGATAATTCCCGGTACTTTCTTGACAGAATGTATTACAAAATTGAAAGTACATAAAGAATAAAAGTAACGACTGATATGTTTTGTCTATATTATTGAAATATTTCTTCAATTTTTCGGGGAATTTATTATCCCACTATGGTGAACCATCTCTACAAATAAAAAAATTCCCCAATAACATAGACATAAACATATCTTTCAGAACTAATAATTCATTTGTAATAGTTCGGAACAACTCAAAGTCTAAAATGCATTAATCAAATTTGTCAGGTGTTTATCAATTATCATGATTCCTCAAAAACTCATATTGGACAAACCGGAACTTCTTTCGACACCGGAATAGGAAACACCGACGCTTTTGTTTCAATAATAAAATGGATTCTACGTATGTGAAACATCCAATAAAAGAGAAACCATATTTGATGAGCGTTTCAACATTTTGCTTAAAGAAAATAAGTGTCTTAAACTGAACCTGTTAGGAAGTTTAGGTATGATTAATAAATTCGGGCATTTTATTGAATGAACAAACTGAGTTTTCTAATTTTATCGAATATATTATCTAGGAACCTGGTCGTTTCTCAAAAAGTAATGAAAAAAAAAATTTAAATACAGCCTATACCTAATTTAAGACTAGTTCAGATGCTGAATTGTTTCAGTCGTTACTATTTGGTAGTTGATCATAATTAAAACAAATTGTAGAAATCACTATGTTTTACTACCAATAAAAAGATATATTACACATTTTCTTGTGACTCGAGTTTCGGGAAATGAACTATCCCATCATCAGACAACTGAAGACCTAACAGTGCTACAGAGGTATTTGAACAAAAGTGATAAATATTTTGAATATTTCAATAGATTCCAGGTAACACCTAATAGTGGTACAGGGGTTTACAAGCGGAACGTGATAAAAAAACCGGGTTCCTGTCCCACAATAGATAATCTTAAAATTTTACATGTAGAATCAAAAGGTAAGAAACTCGATTATCTAGAATCTGTTCAAATTTGCAATTTAGTTCACAATAACAATAATGTAAAAATAATGAATGACTGTACGGAGCTATGTGAATCGAAAATATTTGAGATATTTAAAAAGTAACATCTGTTTAAAACCTTTTTCAACGAACATGAAATGAATTTAATGAAAAGTAAACAAAAATTCAACTTTCGTCACTCATTCTTTAGAAAACAGTAATTCCTTTCGATAAAAGAAAATCTTAAGAAAATTTTACATGTAGATTCAAAAGAAAAGAAATTTGATTATTGAAATTTTCAAATTCGTCACAATAAAAATAATGTAAAAAATAATGAATGACTGTACGGAGCTATGTAAATCCCAATATTTGAGATATACAACAAAGTAATGTAAAAATAATGAATGACTGTACGGAGCTATATAACCCCAAAAATTATTTGAGATATTCAAATGGGTACCATCTGTTTAACAACTTTCTTTGTCGATTGCCGACATTCCGATATCTGTTAGAAGGCCCCTCTTTTTTAACCCGGTTTTTTATCACATTCCGCTTGTAAACCTCTGTACCACTATTAGGTGTTACCTAGAATCCATTGAAATATTCAAAATATTTATCACTTTTGTTTAAATATCTATGTACCACTGTTAGGTCTTCAGTTGTCTGATGATGGGATAATTCATTTCCCGAAACTCGAGTCACAAGAAGATGTGTAATATATCTTTTTATTGGTAGTAAAATAAAGTAATCTCTACAATTTGTTTTAATTAAGAGTAGTTGTTTATTAGAATTTGAAGAAGTTACTAAGCAAACGAAACGCGTCATGTGAGCAATACTTAATAATAAATATAAATCAATATAAACAAGATTGCCAGGTGAAATTCATGTCCGGTAAAAAAAATTTCCAAGAGGAAAGTTTCAAGTATTTCACGAAGATCATGAATTAACACTCAAATTTATGAATTAGTTATATCCTCATATAATAATAACCTACAAAAGTTTTCAGCTTGTTGAAATTAACCTGTGTATAGTTTTCGTATTCCATATGTAATTTATTGATGAATCCATAATGAATCCGAAACCTTTACATATATATAATGTTGTTGCTTCATAATTCCAAGTGGTAAGTTAAAAGGTTTTGTCATTCATCATTATAGTTCGCAATGGAAAGTGAAAGAAGAACTTACTTTCCATTAACTTTCGTTGAGGTGAATGATTCATTTACTAAGTTATCCCTATTCAATATCCATCTTAACCATAAAGAATGACCCGCAATATTCGAATTCGTTTTGTTTCTTAGTTATCATACCAGAATTGTTATTTGTTTCTGCAACTTCTGCAAATTAACTGATAAACACTCAATTTATCTTGTTCCTATGGTTCTGATTCATTATTCTAAATCAATTATTATTGACTCCAATATTGTTTTCGTATATTGATGGTGTTTTTGGCGTGAATTCATATCTACTCAAAAACAGTTATGTGAACTTCTTAGATTTGAAGAAATCATTTAATTCATTGAATGGCTTTGCCAGAATGTAACGCAGTACTGTGCTGGCCACAATAAACTTAGAGTTTGCGAAAATCGAGGAGAAGAAATCCGAAATCCAATGAAATATGTTGTTCTCACGGGATTTCAATTGGTTGATACTATTTTATTACCTGTATAAAATGAATATTTGTATTGCAAAATGGCGAATGCGACGGTCATTGCCACCTCCGTTTATTGTATCAAAAAATTTTAGTGATATTGACGCTCAAAATGAATACGAGTCGAATATTTTGTCTTAAGAGATTGCCGAAATTCTATATGCTGCTTGTAAACATGATGATAGTAACTAAGGATCACTAAAACTAAGAAATTTTGAAATGAAAATCCGTTTCAACTTGGACAATATATGCCAATTTATCTATTTTTTTTTAAATTAAAATACAAGATGATCAAATACACTCACCTAGGATTATTTTATTTTTTGCGATCCTCGAAGACCACTTAAAGAGGCCTTAGCCGTAGAATAAGTATTCATAATGTATTAATTATTACTTCTTCAAATTCATTAGTTGATGCTGATTTCTTGTGTGAAACTTGAAATCATAACCTTTGTTCATCAGTATTTAGATATAAAACAATTTTTTCGTAAATTCACTAATACTATAAACTAGCTATATAGTTGTTGAGTAAATAACAAATGTGAATTCAACATGCATATACGTGCATTGATCATTCAAAACTAAGAAGTAGCATTCCTGTATACTCCAGTAACATCATTTAGTTTCCTTCCAGTACTCTACTTTAGTACAACTCAGGTGTGTCCTTTGAGTTTCACAATTAATAAATACATCGATCAAAGAATCTGTCTCAATATTTGTTTCCGAATTGTATTTCGGAATGAAATTGTTTGAATCTAACAAACAATCCACTCAATGAAAATCAGGTGGATTTAAGTGGTACATTATATATAAAATAAAATAGAAAGGCCTTTTACTTGATAGAAGAAATATAACAAAATTTGAATATTAAAACAAATTGAAATATGTTTATCTTCTACAATTTTAATTTCAAAAAGATTTTTCATTCAAAAAACTTTTAGAATTGAATTTATGTCTAAAACAAGCACCGCTTACATTTAATAGACGTATATAATCAAAACTCAATATATAATGTCAAATGGAATAAATAAACCAACAGATATACGAAAGTAATTAAAATTAATAAATAAATATTTAAAGGAGACAAAATTTTGTTTCTGGTCTTACCTTTAAGAACACCAATTGCCTTTTAAAAACATGAACACACTTAAAGGACTTCTCAAAGAATATAATTTATTTGAAATATTTAATATATTTAAATATTCGAATAAGTTAATTCAGAAATCTCTAAAAAAATGCACTATATCTTCAAAAAACAAATATAATTCTAAGCAATTCCGCCTTCAGCCCTCAATAATATTCCAAATATCAAAATCAAAAAACTAACTTATATCTCTCAACACGTGTAAAAAGACTAAAGCTTCGAAACACAGATCAACTATATAATTCAAGATTGATCTATGTTCTAACAAAATCAAAGAACAGTGTGAGTTATTTTAAGGTTTATTTAAATTCATTGACATTCCATAATGAGATTTATTGAAGCCAAAATATAATTATATATTATATATAAAATAAAATAGAAAGGCCTTTTACTTGTTACTTGTTACTTGTTATATTTCTTCTATGAAGTAAAAGGCCTTTCTATTTTATTTTATATATAATATATAATTATATTTTGGCTTCAATAAATCTCATTATGGAATATCAATGAATTTAAATAAACCTTAAAATAACTCACACTGTTCTTTGATTTTGTTAGAACATAGGTCAATCTTGAATTATATAGTTTATCTGTGTTTCGAAGCTTTAGTCTTTTTACACGTGTTGAGAGATATAGGTTAGTTTTTTGATTTTGATATTTGGAATATTATTTCCATCAACAGTTACTGCCTCATGAGATTTGTTGAAAAAAAAATCCTCTAGCATAAAATCCGCACCAAACAGTAAGTTTGTCAGAATGTGAGGGCAGTTCTTGATATTTTTCAGGTTTATTTTCACTCCAGATACGACAATTCTACTTGTTAACATAACCGTTTAACCAGAAAAGAGCCTCATCGCTGAGAATGATTTTCTTATGAAAATCTGTATCATTTCCTATTTTTTCTAAGCACCAATTACTGAATATACGACGCCTTAAATGATATGTTGGTTTAAGTTCTTGGGTTAAAACAATTTTGGATGAATGTAAACCAAACGTAAAATTCGCCACAAAGAAGTCTAAGAGATGCCTAGTACTAGTGAACGTCAAGAAATCGATAAATTCTGGTCTTCACCAACACTTTCACGTACGGCAGCAAAATTCTCTTCACTTCTTGCATATCTTTGTCTCACTGGCATTGTAACATCATGAAGTGTAAAATTTGTTTAACTTCTTCACTAAACTTTCAACTGTTCTTTAATCCGGATGATTATAACGAGCAAAAATAAGAGTTAGAACACGTGAAGTCAGAGTAACATATCGCGATTGATAATAATAATTTTGGATTATATGTAAACGTTGTTGGAGACATTGGTAAAGACAACAGTTAATGTCACAAATAAACAGTGGCTGTCATGCGTGAGTAATGTCAATTTAAAAATGGGGCGTTCCCATTGAAATGTCCTTTATACGTAGTGTATACACTTCAGAATAGGAAATTATGGAAAATTTAAAAAAGAACTGCATGTCTACTACCAGAGTTAGAATAGAAAGCTTATTGAATCCGCCTGAATTTATTTGTGTTATTTCTCCATATAATATTTTACTGGACAATGAAAAATTGAAATGTAGAAACGATTCCATAAAGATTTGTTAATTTTCATGTTATTTATTTGTGAAAACGATTTATTGTTTATTTTTTATGTGTCCTGCTGACTGACTGTTAATATTTATGAATACTCGCTGAAAATGAATTGGCCAGATTTGGATACCTAATGTGCTTTTTACCATATGAATTGTTTTCCATTTTCCCAATAAAGGCAATATACTGTTATAAAATTTCCTCAGTGTCAATTCCACTATCATAACAGTTTATCTGCGGCATTGAGAAACAAATAGATGAAAATATATATGATAAATATTGGTAAACAACATCAGAGTCACCTTCACTGGTTTTCTGAATAGGAGCATGAAATAATGTGAATAACACAAAGGAAACATAAATTGTATCGTTATTTTTCGAGAGAAATGTCTCCAATATATTCCACGGATCATGACCATATTTACCCTTCAATCTTCTTGGAAGGAAACCAAATGAATAACAACCCTATTATTTTCTTTCATTCTTTTTTCAGGACACTGAACCATAACGAAATCTCTGTAGTGGAAAACTTCGCCTTCAATGGATCGGAAATTGGAAAATTGTAAGTTTTTTCTCTTTATTCCTTACATCCAAAAGAAATTGTTTCGAAACACTCCCAAATACAGATTATTCGTTTTCCGAATTTATTCTGAAAGAAGACGAAAATTCAGTTTTGTGCTACACTCTTTATTTTACTTTCATTCAATTTTCGGAGTACGAAGAACTAAATGTGAAATCACGTTTTCATGCATAAAGGATTGTCTGAATATGATTAATGAGGATAATCAGTTATGCTAACAACAGGTTCTTTGAATTGGGACATCTCTATGACAGTTCAAAACTCAAACAAGTCTGAATAAGTTTCTTGATCGCCAGGACATGCATATGTTCAAAGCTTATTGGCTTCAATCATTAGTGAGCTGCAATGTCCAATGAACACAAGTCAGCCACGCACATATATTCGCCCTGCACAGGAGCACCAAAGTTTCTATGAAACACTGGCGTACTGGTGTACGCAAATATACATACACGACATATCCTGGCGAGATTATTCAAGCAAAGAACTGTATTCCTAATATTTTATAAGAAACACAGAAAATATTCCTCCCAAATTGGGCTAATATTCGGGATTGTTTGAGTTTTGAAATGTTATACAGATCTATGTGTCACTGTCTCGATTCGAAGGATCTTTTTTTACCATAGCTCATACTCCTCAATAAGCATAGAAGAAAATATCAGCTGAATTTAATTCATTTGAATGAAAACGATAATATGGGCATCACGGCATGACTTAAGCAAGGTTTTCTGCGTTTGTAACGTTAGAAAATATCAGGAATATTTGCTGGAATGGACTTGCTAGTATGTCGTGTACGTATATTCGCGTGCACTAAGTGGAGCCAGTATTTAATAAAAATTTTGGTGTTCCTATCCAGGGTGAATATAGAGGCGTGAAAAGATAGAAAATTTAACTATTTGGAGTAATTTTTGAATTAGTGCATAATAGAGATAGTTAAAATGCGATTAATTCCATGAATTACATCTATTTTTTCGAGAAATTTGCATCTTTATTTATTATAATGCTACGAATAGGACGAAACAGTCACGCCTTCCAACTATAAGACAAATTATTTCAATTTATCAAAGTTTGAATATATTCCTCTTAATGCGGCACGTGGAAACGCTCCAAGAAGTCTATTCAACGACCACTTAAATTTTATCCAGGGATTTGAGAGCAAGGAACGGTAACAAACTATGAATATTTCTTCTTGTCAAAACTACGGGCTTGAAAATGATGGATATACCAGGAGATGTTCGGAAAATTAAGTCAAATTTTCCCATACATTTAGCAGGCAACGTAATATATGTACCGAATATATGTAAATAGGGTATCTACTCACTTGTCGTGAAATGTTAATTTTAAGCGAAAAGAGCTTTTCCGCATAAATCTTCTTGTCATATTAAAGTTTGAGAGAATGCTTAATGATATAGAAAATACGACATATATGCGAACTGGATTCAATAAACTGCATGGCCAATAATACTTCAAATTTGGGCATCTTTAATATGGGGTGTTTTTTTTTAGAGTAATAAAAATTTAAATTGAAATAAATCTCATTCATTATATCGGATGTTTTTTTTGGACTGATAGAACATTCGATAGGGATAACTGTGATTTGAAAGAACGTAGAAGTCGTGTTGTTTTGACATTTCTCTTCAGTAAGCATTAACAAATTATCATGGAAAGACACACGCTGCAACAACGTTCACAAATTGTTGAAATTTATTTTCAAAATCAGTGTTCTATTTCCCAAACTCATAGAGGACTTCGTGAAATTTATGGTTTACATAATCGTCCATCAGAGCAGCTTATTCGTCGAACTATCTGTAGATTTCGGACAACATTTTCTCTACTCGATGCAACAACAACAACACATAGAACTGTACGTACAGAAGAAAATATCCCTGCTGTAAGTCATAGTGTTAATGATGATCCAGATTTGTCTATTCGTTGACGTTCACAACAAGTTGTGCGTCCACCACATGGAAAATTTTGCGTAAAGTCCTTGTCTATACCCATACAAGATCCAACTAGTTCCAGAACTAAAGCCACTTGACCATAATAAGCGTCGTTTGTTTGCTGATTGCGCCCTAGAACAGCTTGAAGTTGATGCACTTTTTTATCGTTAAATTTTGTTTAGTGAGGAAGCTGATTTCTAGTTGAACGGCTATGTAAACAAGCAAAATTGCCGTATATGGAGTGAAAACTATCCTCAAGAAGTTCTGCAGGTTTCATTGCATCCTGAAAAATGCACTCTATGGTGTGCTTTACACGCTGGAGACATCATCGGTCCATATTTCTATTGTTACAGTGAATGAGGCTCGTTACAGATCGATGATCAATGATTATTCATTTCAAAATTTGAATTGTATCGACCCAGAAATGTTTTGGTTCCAACAAGATGGTGCTACACCTGATGCTGCTACCGTAACAATTGATTTATTGAAAGAAATATTTGGCGATAACATTATTTCGAGAAATGATCCAATTAATTGGCCTTCAAGATCATGCGACATAACTCCACTGGATTATTTTCTTTGGAGTTATGTCAAGTCATCTGTTTATACTGATAAACCAGAAACAATAGACGCTCTGGAAGCCATCATAACTCGTGTTATTGATCAAATAAGACCCGAATTACTCGAAAAAGTGGTCCAAAATTGGTCTGGTCGACTGCGGTTTCTCGGAGCTAGTCGTGGTGGACATATGCCGTAAATAATGTTTAAAACATAAGAGTCATAAATTATCTTTCAAATAAAAAAATGGCTTCATTCCTAATCTAAATGTGTTTTATTTCAATTTAAAGTTCTATCACTCTGAAAAAACAAAATCTGCTCAAGAAGCTGCTCGAAAAATGATCTTTCAATTAAAATTGATGAAAAATGATTTTCATACAGATATGTAAAGATTCCATGTCTAGAAAAAATGAAGGCTATAAATTCAACCAGAATGAAAATCAGAGTCCATATTAAATTTATCACCTTACTGAACGTGTTACCCCTATTTTCAGAAATCTCCACTTCCAATGGCGGAAATATAACCAAGAAATTTTCTATTTGAACTTTTTCTTCAAGGCTTTATTCGATTAAATTATCAGTAAAAAATAGTTGCTTAAATTTTACACCCTTTACGTTACATCTAATAAATCGACTAATCTACTTCCAGAATACCAAACTTCAACTTCACAAATTGTTTTCTTGCGGAAATTTATTGTCGTTCTAAGAACCTCGAGAGGTCATTTACCAAGAAAACATGTCCTTCCAACATCCACTAATTAGAACAAATTGTCTATCCAATCTCTGTACCCTACCTGTAGCTCACACCACGCTTTGATCTTCCCACTAGTAGGATATATAATAAGACATTTCAGTCTCTCCTTTTACAGGAATCTTCGAGGGAACAGACGTTTAAAGACACTGGAAACCGACGCTTTCAAAGGAATGAGAAGCTTGAGAGAATTGTGAGTTTAACGCTCTCTTATTATTTAAGGTTTAGTGAATAATTTCACGTCATTTGAGGAGTTGAAGCGGTATTTCAGATGTAAATTCAATGAGAAATTAGACTTTTCCGAGGCGAAGAGGAAAAGAAGTATTCTTAATCAAAAAAGATATAATCTCTTCTTGTTGGGGAGTTTGCGATATTTAATATCATTCGAATGAGATGTTCTCTTTCAGAAGTTGACAAATATATAATTTTTTTCAGGTCTGAAACATGTAATTGCAATATAGAAGTTCTTCTGAAATGTGCTACTCAACAGTTGAAAGGAATGATGATTTGCCATCTGATTTCCTAACGTTAATTATCGAAACCTCTTTTTCAAATAGACGTTAAATATTTGATCAGCTTCTTAATATTGATTTATTAATGAACATGAAGGATAACCTTAATGACTTAATGAATTAATTAATTCGTGCCTCTTTGCCAACGTAGCCAACAACTCCTAGCACGGTGCCTAGTCTTGGCGAAATATTACTTTTTTCCTTGCATATAGGGCCATTTATTCGAAATTACCTCGTAAAATGAATCCATGTGGCTATAGATTTCGGCTGTTTTTCCTTTTCAAGGTAATTTATAAAAAAAAACATCGAAAGCATTCCAAAATACGAACGCCATAAGCTTGCCAGCAGTCGGTTGCGCTTTAAGCCGCTGCTGTGAATTTAGCTGACGATAGTCAGCTACATTTCACCTATCTGCACATATCGATTCAAAAAAATTCTGATTATTCTGCTGAATCAGCTCCAAACAGCACTCGCAATGATCGACACATTGTCGTTGTTCACTTTTAGCAAACGTAGCATCCACTTCGAAACTTTCTTATTGACCAATTTTCATGCAAAATAAAGATATGGAGTTCCTCTAATATCTTAAGAGTTTTGCTATCTCTTACATCTTCACTTCACGTATTTCGGGCAACCAGAGCGTGGTTATTCGTACTTCCACGTTTAAATTCATCAAAAGGGTCAATAACGACGATTTTTCTGATACAGAATTCGGTTAACACTCATCAAGCCAAATTTTGATCTCAACGTTATCTTTTTCCATCAACAAAAAATGTTTTATCAACATATACAAATTTTTCTGGAAAGTTGTTTCAGTAAAAGCATTGTAACTTTTTAACCAAATGTCATACAGTGGCAAATTTTCACAACGTTTTTTGGAAGGGCAGTTATTTCTAACAACAATATGTATAATTATCCACTAGATAAAGGTCAGAGAACTGACCGAAACGTCGTAAAACAATACAATTCCTTTTTCCCTATTACGAACTTACCTAAACAATACCTTTATCAAACAATTTGAATTCTGGATACTTGAAAACTTACTTCGAGTTTATTCGCTTTGGTTATTGGTGCGGAAAATAATAAAAAATTGTCATAGATTATACAAGACCTACAGTAGGCAATGATTTCTTCGAATTTGTTGATAGCGCGGGTTGATCCTGGACGAATCGTTGAGATTTCGTAAACATGTGGTGTGGTTCAGGGAGCTTATGGAGCATTGAGAATACTGTACGCCTATTAGCGTATTTAAACAGTGACAAGAACAAAGCTTTGCATGGTAATTTTTTAGTACTAACTACACGTTTCGATACTTCGACGTATGTCGACTAGCTCGGAAAGTTATTAGCTTTCTAGAATTATCTCGGTGATCATATACGAGGTGTGAACTTTTTTATTTCCTTGAAAAATCTTTCTATGTTAACCATTGGTTGAAGGGAGGGAAAAAAAGATGGGAATAATTGATATATCGGAAGTTTTTTTCACAGGGATAGAACATTCGATGGGGATAACTGTGATTTGATAGAAGGTAGAAGCCATGTTGTTTTCACATTTCTGTTAGGTAAGCATTGACAAATTATCATGGATAGACTCACGCCGCAACAACGTTCACAAATTGTTGAAATTTATTTTCGAAATCAGTATTCTATCATCAGTATGTTCGCTGCATGAATCGTTATCGGGACGAGAAAACAGAATAATCTGACCTTCCATATCGCACCAAATTTCCCGATTCCAACTTTTCCGTGGCCTACCTTCTGTGCTACAAGTCTTCCTTAAAGGCCCAAGGAAGTGAAGTGAGTCTCCCCTTACGTCCTCATTTTTTGTTTCGGTTTGTGTCCCTGCTATGGTAGTTGCCTAATACAGAACTATTACATAAAATTTTTTCTATCAATTGAACATAATGGATGATAAAACCGTACAAAATATTTTAGAAAAAATTGAGAACAGTAAAACTGAAATTAAAAGCAGCATACAAGCTTCGGAATCTAATATATTACTTGAACTTGAAAACTTGAAATTCAAGATTCGTACACTTGAGCGGGAGAATGTGTCTCTGAGGGATAAAGTAGACCGACTGGAAAGAAAATCTAACGAAAATGGCATCGTGGTTTTTGGATGGACAGAGCCCAATGATGATATTACTTCGGATTTCATTTGCAATGAGCTAGATAACCTGCTAGGGGTAGAAATTAGTAGAAGCGATATAAATAATTTTTATTGCCTAGGAAAAAAGTCGAATCGCCCAGTAAAAATTGAGTTTGTTTCCTATCTGAAGAAAATTGAGGTTGTCAGACATTGCAAAAAATTGAGAGGCAGTGGTATTGCCATCAGAGACGATCTGACGGAACAGCAGCGGAACGAGTATCGAGTGCTTAGGGGATATTTGATCGAGCAAAGAGAAAAAGGAGAAACTTGTCATATTAGAGGAAATAAACTTGTAGTCAACAATAAAGAGTATACACTCCACGATTTAGAAGAAGCTCGAAAACATCCCACTGTCCGCCGGACTAACAGCAACCCGGCGACCCCGACTCAGTCCCTAATACATAACCCGGAAGAAGTACGAACTCAGGCTCAACCTCCTGAAAATATCGAGGAGATCTCGGTTCTCGACCGATTGCAAAGCACACCAGTAGTTGAAAACACTGCTAGAAAAATTGTAAAGCCAGAAAGAGTAACCAGATTGCGCTTGAACGTACAAAGAAAGGATTTGAAATAGTTGATTTTGTTGTATTTTGTCCTGTTGTTTATTTTTGTTGCGTTGGGCTGTTAAGTTGTTTGGCTTTTTCTGTGGGTTTTCTGCTACAAAATGGATCCATTCATTAGAGAATATAAGAACGAACCAATCATTGCTAAGATTATACCTGACATAGATCATTTTTTGCCACCTATACAAACACCACTTAATATCTTACATCTTAATATTAGAAGTGCGATGAAAAATATGGACGAATTTGTTTTGTTTCTGAATAAACTTGCGCTCGATATTCAAATTATTGTACTCACCGAAACGTATTTCGTCTATGACCTGAATTTGCTGCAGATTGAAGGGTATACCATTTTATACAATGAGGGTTCACTCAATAAGAACGATGGAGTGTTGGTTTATATTAGGAATGAAATCAGTTTTTCACACGAAATAAAGAAACTAGGAAATATAAACATTCTGGAAGTTTCAACACAGTTTGGATCTAAGAAAGCTATTTTAACAGCCGTCTATAGACCCCCAAGTACATGTCCAAAAAAATTCAACATTGATTTACAGCAATATATTCAAACGGTTGAAAGGAGCGATATGCATGTTATAACAGGAGATATAAATATAGATCTTATGTCGAATTCAGATTTTTCTGAGGAATACAAGAATATCTTGAACACATACGGATATGAATCGCACATAAATGACTACACTCGACCAGAAAGTAAAACTTGCATAGATCATTTCTATGTGAAAGAAAATGTTTCTATTCCAATTCAATCGTACGTCTTTCAACATATTATTACCGATCACTATCCTATTGCATTAACTGTGGACTTGGATGCAACATCAACGAGACAGCCCAATTCCGATTCTAGAAATAAAAAATATATAGATTACGCAGCACTAAGGACAAACTTGAGAGAGGAGAGGTGGGAAAAATTTTATTCTGTCCATAATATAGATGAAATGGCTGATGAATTTGTTGACAGAATAAGTGCATATATCGAAAAAACAACTAAAAATATAAGGTTAAAAAAACAAAAAAATATTAAAAAGAAGTGGATTACTTCCGCGCTCCTCACATCGATAAATGGAAAACAGCACCTGTATAAAAATTTACAAAAGGATCCGAATAATTCACTTCTGAAGACAGAATACCACGTTTATAAAGGTAAGTTGGCAAAGTTAATCAAAGTTGCGAAGAAGAATTATGCACGAAAGCTAATAAAGGACAATGTTAACCAGTCCAAGGCACTCTGGGACAGTGTAAATAACATATGCAATCGTTCGAAGCCTGAGACAAAGATTGAGGGGATTGTGTCGGCGGATGGAACAATGGTGGAGTCTGGGAAACGGATCTGTGACAGTTTTAATGCATACTACTCTAACTTAGGTCAGACGTATGCAGAAAAAATAAGTGTTCCGGAAAACTATAGAGAACATGAGAAAACAGTAAGAAGCTCCTTGTTTCTCACCCCTGCGAACATCGAGGAGGTCCACGAGACGATTGTGAAACTGCGGCAGGGAACAGCACCGGGATATGATGGCATAAGAGCGGAAACTCTAAAGAATATATCTGACGAGATAAAGGCACCTCTGACTCACCTAATAAACTGTTGCTTTGATGAAGGATATTTCCCGAAAAGTTTAAAAACAGGTATTATAAAACCTCTATTCAAAAAAGGTAGTAGATTGGAAATGAAGAACTACAGGCCAATATCGTTGATCAGCAATATAGCAAAAGTTATGGAAAAAATATTGAAAAAGAGGATTATAAAATTTTGCACGAAACATAAAATTATCTCACAATTTCAATATGGCTTTGTAGAAGAAAAATCAACCGAAGATGCAATCAGACACCTGACATCCTGTATTTACAACTCACTAGATAAGAAAAAACAATCCTTATGTATATTTATCGATCTCTCTAAGGCCTTTGATACAGTCTCCCATGAAAAGCTACTCAATAAATTGGAAAAATACGGTTTCAGAGGTAAAATTTACAGCATGATGAGAAGTTATTTGATGGATCGGGAACAAAAAGTAAGTGTAAATGGAGAGTTAAGTGAAGCAATGTATGTAAATTACGGGGTGCCTCAGGGCACGGTTCTTGGACCCCTTTTATTCACACTGTATATAAACAGTTTGTTGAGTGTCAGAGTAAGAGGCAGAGTTCTCTGTTTTGCAGACGACGTGGCGTTGTTTTGTGAGTCAGATTCTTGGAACACCCTGAAAGCTGAGGCCGAGAAGGACTTCAGTAATCTGGATATGTGGTTCAGGTACAATAAATTGACGATAAATTTGGAGAAAACGAGATATTTACCATTCGCATCGTACTCGAGTGGATTACCACATATTGGACCCCTGATGGTCACACCGAACTTACATATCCCGGAAGCGGACTCCATCAAATATTTGGGTATAACGATCGATAGACACCTTAAATGGGACATGCATATCAAAAGTATCGTCAACAAGCTAAGAGGCATTTTATATAAAATTAAATATTTAAAAGACTACCTCGACTTGAAACACCTGAAATTGCTGTACTTTGCATTAGTGCAGCCGCAATTGTCGTATGGAATTATTGGTTGGGGCGGCGTGAATGATAATCATTTGGAGAACTTAAATGTAATGCAAAGATGGATACTTAGAATTATTTACGGTAAACCACTCATGTTCTCCAACGATAGTTTGTACAGGGAGTCCGGGATGCTTGATATAAGACAACTCTTCTGTCTCAGTATGCTAATAAATATGAAAAAGTCGAAAATTACTTCCGATCCAGTTGACCACTGTTATAACACCAGAAATAGATCAAGCTCCTTAAGCATACCCCGTTGTGAAAAGAATATAGGACAGCGCTGCTGTAACTACCTTGCTCCGAAAATTTTCAATCGGCTACCCTCGTACATAGAGAAACTCAACAGTTTAAGTTTGTTCAGAAAGATGTCAAGGAAGTGGATAATATCTATCGGAAGATCAGGATTGATTGCTCTGATCAGCCAAAGGCTGTTCTAGGTGGAACTACAGGAAGCAGAAATATTTCTCGTTTTGTTGTGTATTTTGAGTTTGTTCGTTCACTTGTCAATAAAGGATAGTTAAATCTAGGTTGATTATATCACGTACAAGCAATAGCTTTCGTAGCTAAAGCTTCTGTGATTAACACTTTATTCACTCCTTTATTTGTTATAATACATGATTTTATTATTATGTGAGCATTTATGTTCTCCACTCATGTTTTGTATTTTCTTACTGTGTATATATGTTGTAATGTAGTCAGTGAATAAATTATTATTATTATATATTATTATTATTATTATTCCCCACACTTCGTAAAATTTATGGTTTCCATAATCGTCCATCGAACTATCGATAGATTTCGAACAACATTTTCTCTACTCGATGCAACAACAAAAAGACAAAGAACTGTACAAACAGAAGAAAATATCGCTGTTGTAAGTCATAGTGTTAATGATGATCCAGATTTGTCTATTCGTCGACGTTCTCAACAAGTTGGACTCTGTGTATCCACCACATGGAAAATTTTGCGTAAAGATCTTGGTCTACACCCATACAAGGTCCAACTGGTTCAAGAACTAAAGCCACTTGACCATAATGAGCTTCGTTTGTTTGCTGATTGGGCCCTAGAACAGCTTGAAGTTGATCCACTTTTTTTTCGTAAAATTGTGTTTAGTGGTGAAGCTCATTTCTGGTTGAACGGCTATGTAAAAAAGCAAAATTTCCGTATATGGAGTGAAAACAATCCTCAAGAAGTTCTGCAGGTTCCATTGCATCCTAAAAAATGCACTGTATGGTATGCTTCACTCGCTGGAGGCATCATCGGTCCATATTTCTTTAAAAACGATGCTGCAGCTGATGTTAAAGTGAATGGTGCTCATTACAGATCGATGATCAATGATTATTTGTTTCAAAATTTGAATGGAATCGACCCAGAAGTGTTTTGGTTCCAAAAAGATAGTGTTACACCTCATGTTGCTACCGTAACAGTTGATTTATTGAAAGAAATATTTGGCGAAAATATTATTTCGAGAAATGATCCAACTAATTGGCCTCCAAGATCATGCAACATAACTCCACTGGATTGTTTTCTTTGGGGTTATGTCAAGTCATTGGTTTATGCTGATAAACCAGAAAAAATAGATGCTTTGGAAGCCAACATAACTCGTGTTATCGATGAAATAAGACCTGAATTACTCGAAAAAGTGGTCCAAAATTGGTCAGGTCGAATGCGGTTCCTTAGAGCTAGTCGTGGTGGACATATGCCAGAAATTATTTTCAAAACATAAATGTCATAAAATTATCTTCATATAAAAAAATTGGCTTCAATCTTAATTCAAATGTGTTTTATTTCAATTTAAAGTTCTTTCACTCTAAAAAAACACCCGATATCAGCATCAGCGTTAGTCCAACGTCAAAATTCAAACCAAAATCTTCCTTCACATTAAGGTGCGTTTCCTTCTTGAATATCAGATACGGTGCTTGCATGTTAAAATGATACGTATTTAAATTTATATATTAACAATCATTCGTTTCACATAAAGTTGTCATTGCGAATGCGTTGCGGTTATGCTGTCTCCACCTTCAAGCTCAAAACAGTGTTGAAAGAAGAAACAGAATACACACAGCATCAAGTAACTTCCTTAGGTAAGCTACTAGAAGATTGATTTCTAATCAGTACATTCTTCCACGGTTGAAGAAGCTTATGGAAATTTTTGAATATTGTTTTTTTGACGAGTCAAGGTTTCGTGTTTACATGATGTAGTCGATTATTAGGAACAAACAAATGGATATGGAACTTTAATGGCTATAACCATTATAACCTGATGAAGTCGAGCCAGAGGCCCTACAAGATTTTCAACTGTTCGAGTATATTCAGTACCTACTGTAGATGTAGCATTGAAATATATTATGATGAATTTCTTCAACTTTCAATTTTTTTTCATTCGTTATTCTTTTTATTCGAACTTTTTCGAGGGTATTACTAATAATAACCATTAACGTGGTAAGCATTCTTAGCTACCACATTATGATCTTTACAAGAACATTCGTAGCTGACTGTTGTGGTCGTGAAAAAGTAATTACTATGCCGAAATTCCTCTAATTGAAAATTTTCAAACATCTGTTGCAAATTATCCAATAACCAGCAGGCCATATTGGCTATACGTCATGAAAAATAAAAATATTTACGTTGTTATAAAATTGTGGAATAAACTTTCCATTAAGCATTTCTCTGTCGGGCCGAGCTAGCAAGTGAAACTATGGTAATAAAATATCATGAATCCCCGGTGATAAGAGCATTGCATTCATATTTTATTTATAACGCTCATTCAGAGATTAAGAGCTTTTTCAGCAATGTGAATTTTCATTAGATGATTCTTCAGGACGGATCTTATTACTATAGTTCCTCGTGATTGCACATACTCCTGCTAATTATATTCCCTGAAAACTTTGAACGGAAAACTGAGAAATAGTAGGTATTTTTATCTTGAATTGATTCAACCGAATTCACATACAGATATAATATCTAACTGAAATTGCTTCTGGCTGTATACTAAGGTTATTCAGAAATGAAATATATTATTGCAGGCTGAAAACGGGTTGAATTTCTATTGCCAAGAAGGCGGGTCGATGTTATTGTACGGTACTTTAATTATACCTCATATACCTCAAGTTCTTAACAACAGATCTTTCGTCAATATCCTATATAAAGTACCCGTGCATTTGTGAAATTCCCCTTTGGCCTAGTGGAGATGTTTTTTCACATTATTCCTCACTGCAGCAATGTTTTCGACTTTTTAACATCTGGTATTCCTTCACAATTTTCTTGTGGCCCGAAAAAAAATCACTAACGCTTATTCACATATATACTTTAATTATTAAACAAGTGAAGATATTTAATTACTACTAGCTGATAGTCATGGAGCTGTCAGAAATAGAGTAAACAAATACAACAATAAGCTGGTAAAGGATCTATTAAATTTTGAGGTAGCCATAACACGATCTATTCCTATTTAATATAGCTATCTAAGAGATCGCATCCACCACTTCGTGGTTTAACAAAACAGGATGTGATTAACGAATAGGAAGAATGAGAATTCTATGAAACTGACGCTTCATTTGTCATTTTCGGTAAACATGACTTCGGTGTTAACATTTTAAATTAAGACGTTATTTTGGCTGGCGTGAATAAAGTTATGGAAAATATCTTATATGGAAGGATTGGGAATTAGAGGTCAGGTCTTAGTGACAGTAGGACTGAATAGAACATTTTAGCTGTCTGTATTATTTAAACAAAGTAAGGAAACAATCACACCATAAGTATGTTAGCCTTGTTACTTTAGTCCTTTGTTGTATTAATGGTTATTTCTTTTGAATTACATATCCTTGAGAAAGGTAAAAAAGTTTATATACAAGGTTTATGGTCCCAGGGTTGAGTAGCTGATATTTTATGTTATGGTGTTCTGAATTTGGGCCTCGTTGTATAATTATGATGTCTACTATTTTTTTCTTTAGTTCTTTTAATGTGTTGCATATATTCTATGTAGGCAAGTATGTATAGTGATGTGATAGATAGAATATTTTCTTGTTGGAAATGGATTATTTCATTCAACTTTCATTATATTTTAGATCACAGACAATAAGTACGGTCCTCTTTTGTTTGATGAATATTCTATCACTTTCATGTGTTCAACCCCAGAATAACACTCCATAACTTATATGGAAGAACTTATTATAGGCATGATTTGCGGCTAGTTTTCCTGCAATTTGTTTTGTTCTTCTAATGGTGTAGGTTGCCATTCGTAATTTCCTTATTAGCTCATCTATATGAATTCGAAAGCTCAGATTTTGTTGGATGTGTGAAATTTAATGCTCGAATCATTGTTTCGGCGGGTCTTAAATGTTAAATACTGAGTATTTTCTTCATTCATCTTGAAGTTGTTACCATGAAATAATTCCAGTCACTTGTATAAAAATAATAATGGAGTTAATAATCGTTTGCATACATATGTACCCTAAAATCTAAAATGAATCTCGGAAATACATCAGCTCGTAGCGTGTTCCATAACTGGTCCATTCCGTATAAAAAGGACTTCTGATGAACAGAGGTTTTCGGGGTTTTTAATTCAACTCTATAGGAATGTGAACACTGAGTAGCCCTAGGACGCCAGCTGGCATCATTTCCTTCAGTTGCGTGAAGCATCTATAGAACAAGCACCAGTCGGCAACTCTTCTTCTATGTTCCAACGACTGCAAATTGGCTGTTATGGTTCGGCAGGCAATCAGTTGTACTTCTCTTTTCTGGACGGAATCCAAAAGTCGTAATTAATGCTTGGGTGCTGAGCTCTAAACACAAGAGCAGTATTCGATTACTTGTCTGATATGGGCCTTATACCGTAGAAAAACCTAATCTGCACAGAAGTATTTCCTATCCTTGAACAAATATCCTAGCTTATTTGCAGCAAACTTCGCAATAACAGTCACATGTTTCCCCAAACAGATCAAAGAGTTGACAGTCACGCCAAGAAGATGCATGGAATCCCTTGGTTGAAACACCTGGTTTTTTATGAACGAGTCAGATATCACTGAGTTTTTCGAGAAAAAGTTGTTGCTCAGATCCATTCGTTTATCTTTTTATGGTAGTCATTCAGGGAATCCATATGCTGGCATCTATTGAGGTGAGACTCAACGGTGCTGAAAGGTTATCACTGTTGAAAGAAGACATCAGCGTGCTATCAATCGCGAATCTCACAATACGGTTCTCGGTCGTACTAATAAGATGGTTTATGTGAATCAGGAAGAGGGTTCACGTTGAAATCACGGGAACCAACACCATCCACTACCACAAAAATGTTGGTGAGGAAACTCTTCATGCAATCGCAGAAACTCTCGGAAAACCATACAATGAAAGCTTATTCAGAAGAGCCAAACAAGAATGTGTATGCATTTGTGAACGTGGAGAAGTGCTAATCTAGTTAAGCGGTCTTCTACCATTGAAGCTCTAAGCCAAGTTTTGAGCCTCCTAATAGTGGAAAAAGACCTTTCTGCAGTGGCTGCACTAACTGGTCGTAGCAAGAATACATAAAAATTCTCTTACATAAGGATACATTTCAGTATCACAATTTTCTATAAGATGAGTAATCGACTGCGGAATATTCTGATTCCGCTGCCATTTCACCTTCCACAGCCGATATTCGTTTACATTTACTGAAACTGGAGTATTGTCTATTAGCAGTTTATAGTCGTTTGCAAGCTGTTTAATAGTTTCACTGTCTTCATCTTCATTAGTATAATCTACTTTTGGAATAAAAATGCCTAGTTGAAATAATTTAAGTACTTCTGGAGACAGACGGTCCTCTAAGTAATTTACTGCAGAATCTAGAAGAGAGATGTGTACATCCCTGTATACTCTTCAGCAGATTGAGCAAGATGGTTATTGGCTCTGTGTGTTTCTCGTGATACTATTCTGGGGCATTTAATTTCTGTATCTAGTTGCTCAGTTACTTCTTTTGCCTCTTCAAAAAAATGTCGGAAAATTGTGTCAGCCTTTTCCCTTTTATTTCGTAGGACAGTTATTGTATCATTTACGTCGTCCGTAGCCCTTTTTAAATCAATTGACCTCGTTTGCCATACTCTGCTTAAGGCTACAGTTGTAGCTGAAAAATAATGCGTTATATTTAAAATACAGTTTGGCTCTTTACGTGATAAAAACGGTAATTTGAACTGCCTTTGCTGAAATGCTCAAAAGTTACTAATCAAATAAAATGTTCAGATCTTACGCTCATGCATTAATCACAAAGAATAAAAACGGTATATTTAGGTACCTTAAACATCACTCAAGCAGATAGATGATATGATGAAGTCCGAACTGTGCAACGATTGCAGTAAGCAATGCGCGTCATTGGCAGTTTTGTGGTCTTGCCAAGTAGAAATCTTTTCCAGAGCGCTACAAATTTTCACAAAGTTGTCTCATTGAAATTTTAGATTCCCATCACTTTGCATTGTCATTCCGAGTTCTTTTTTAGAAATTTGATGCCTCTTAACGAATGCATTGGCTAAAGCCACAAATTTTCTCATCATGCTCGAGGTGTTACGGCAAGAAATAACTTTGGATGACGTAGCTAATGTATTATTAATAACGTTATTGCTGCACGGGCAACGTTCGGCATATACAGCTTTATTGAGAACTCTTGTACAGCACCCCTTGTATCTGAAGCCATAACCGAGCAGCTGTCAGTCTCAATACCCACACACCATGTTAAATCTATATTAAATTTGAGACAGAGATTTTCAACGATATTTGCCAGTGCTACCTATACCTGTCAACTGAGGCTCTATAACGTCTTTATTGTTATCTACTTCATCTTATGTGAGAGTACAGTATATATCACAGAAAGTCAAAAAATCTTCCTTTATGATACCATTTAGAAGATATCTAAATGATAGGCTCAGCTGTGAGATATGTGATATTTCTGTTGTTTCATCGATAAAAATTGAAAATTATTTAGCTTCCTTCACTTTCTGTAATATTGTTTCTTGAATGATTTCCTTGCAAACATCAATCAGCTCATTTTTTTGCAGTTTTGCTGATGTATGTTGCGTTAGATTCAGAGGTTCTGGGGGTCATGACTCCAATGACCCCCCCTCCGTGGAACCGCGCTTGTATTCACACTTGGGTCACATAGCTAAGGAGGTTATCTGTTAATCGGTGTTCGCGAAATCCATATTGTGTCTCATTGATGAGACCTTTGCTCTCCAGGAATCTAAACGTTTCTAGGTTGATAGCTGCTTCTATGACTTTCGATAAAATGGATTTTATCGCTCTTGGGCGAATTGAAAACACTTCCTTCCCCTCTTTGGTACAGGCTGCACTCGTGTATTCTTCCAGGAATCAGGAAAAATTATTTCCCTGTTTGACATAGTAAACATCTTACACGGGAGAGGTGTAAGCTCTGTCATGCATTAAATCCTCCTTCATCAGAATTCTTATTCCCTTAAATAATTTCTTCTCTTATGAATCATATTCTTGAAATCTTTGAAGACAATAATTACATGGCGAGGTTGCCTCCAATTAATCACACCAACTCTATGCAAAGCGGCTATGCCATCGACAATCGTTAATTCCAGTTTGTCAGATCTTTGACTTGGGTCAATCTTATCTACGGAATTCCCTGATACTGATGAGACGGATGTTTTTATTTTTGTCTTCTGTTCAAGAATGCCTACTTTTTGTTCAAGTTTCTTACTAGTATTATCGGTGCAGTCATTCTTACACTTATCAGCGTTATATTTTAGTAATTGAATTTTTGCCTCCGAAGTCGCTATTTTTGCCTCAAAAACATCGATTTTTTCCAGCAACTTTCTACAAACAGAGCTGATTGTGTAATTCGAAGTCTCCCTTATTACATTCTAAGACTTTAAGGCCTGAAATAAGGATTTTTCAGTCTTTTGTCTTGTGATCATTCTGACACAAATTACTTTTTCACTGATCCAGTAAAACTTGAAAAACAACAAATGAGCAAGTAGTAAAAAATATATATCACTAGCAGTTTTTCGTATAGAACAACTATATGCTTATGTTCGCGGCAACCATTCCTGAAGAATAATATTTATACAAATGAATAGATTTACTACAAATATTGCCTGTAAAATATTACGACCGAATTCAATGTTTATATTTTATGTATAGTTTGAGGTTAAAATATCAGGAGAATAACGAATATCTCCTTCGATTGTTCACCAGTGTATTAGGTAGGTTTTCATCCCCACAGTCAAAATTTACTAAATGATTATTACTGCAACACCTTCATTCCACTTCAAATTCATTCTCTTAAACTCAAGATAGTAGATTCCACATTTACTCACTTCGTAAATATAATCTTCCACCAGAATGAATGTGGATGAAAACACGCAACTAGTGAAACATTTCAGACGGCAAACAGTGATTATTCGTTTCAAGATCGTTGAACAATCAACGCCAACCTAAGGAAAATATAATTGCATTGGAAATATGTTGAAGGTCTGATAAGAGATTAAATGGTCTGTGCGAAATTTGTGAAAAAAGACAAATATGTATGTACTTTCTTCATTTGATTTACAACAACAAATGCAAACATTATCCCTTCTTCTTCATCTTCTTTCCTTGTAAGGAATAACAAATGAGCAATTCAGAAAAATATCTATTATCTTAGCCTTACCAATGCTATTCACTTAATATGAGATACTAAAGGCTAATAATGAAATTATATACTGTTTACACTGTTACATAATAATGATGACTCATTTATTTTATGAAAATCCATTTAGTCTTAGAATGTGTATATTTAAGTATACATATAGAAATCTCAAATATTATACTCACACTCAAAAAATAAAGAAATCTATAGAAAATATATAATTTTTACAGAAATTAAATAACACACATGCACTTGTTTCGTATAAGCATTATGAATAACAAATTCCATACCAAAAAGTGCACCACATAGTCTTTTAAACTTCCTTTCAAAAAAATATATAGCATATTGTCCGAAAATTTCAAAGGCTTTTTCTGGAGAGGGAAATAAAGAAGACCTCTGTGGGGCATTTTTTGGTGATGAAATTTGTTATTTTGAATATCCAATCAAACACGCTTTCTCAGATGATGTTTGCTTGATGATAGAGCACAATATTTTATATTTTCTTTTGATTATTCATTGGTTAACTGCCGCCCATTTGTGTTGATCTCTTTTATTGGAGGTATTTGCAGCAACAAGTTATCAAGGACTAACTCAGGGATAATATCGAACGCCAGGTTGTCAACTTTCTAGTCGATATGCATAAAAGAGTAAAGGAAAACGTACTCCAAATAATAAATCAATGCAAAGGCGCTTGTGGTAGTCCTATAAATTACATTGTTTAATGTAAGGGGTATGAAATATCTATATAAATGAAATTCCAATACCTACGTCCGATGATATAAAAACTTCACAGAATTATTATACTCGTGATTATTAATATCTTACACCAAAATATCCTATATCTAACTTTTTATCTTGATTTATTTCGAAAATCAGGTAAAATGAATTCAAGTAGTGGTATTTCTGATATCAGTGAGATAGTATGTCCACTCACGATCTTTGTCATATATTTTTGCTTAAAATCTACTCTGCATGTATTAGATCCCTGATTCATGTTTTTTGCAAGTAACCGTACTTTAGAATAGATGATTGTTATTTAATTCGATTACAAATATTCACCATTATATCTAACCCACTATTTCAGGCCACCTTTGTTTCAGAATATGCTGGTGGAGCAATATTATCATGATATCAGTATACCAAAATAATGGTCGATTTATCTGAGTAACTAATCAATCTGCTATCAACTTAAGCCAAACTAATCCATTTCGTATTCTCACGTCTTCACTTATTTCAATTTAGTTGGATTTCGAAACGGTTGTTTCAGGGGTATCACTGCAGCAAAGTTTTATTACCGAGCGTTCGCCCAGGACTGTCATTTCAAACAACTGTCTATATTCGGCTTATTGTTAGCTTGAATTTAACTCAAGTGATCACATTGGACCTAAAGATAGAAGCTTGATGGTCGAACTAAATTACGTTCAACCGTTTGTAGGCACGGTTACTCTCCAAGAATAAAATGTAGATCCTTGCAACATACGTTAATTACGTTTTAACCTCAGTTCCTTTAATTGGCATTATCAGTTTTCATTTAAATTACTATTTCATCTAAACCTAAAAATACTAATCCACTCATGTTTGAACGGAGATTTTAATATTTATACAGTATATTTTGAGGATTATTTCAGTAGTATCAAGTTATATCAGAATAAGGAATAACAACTATAGTAGGTGGAATATGTCATTATTTTTCGGAATAAATGTGTGCTGAAATCGGTAACCGATCAAAAATTTGGTTTCACGTCTCAACATAATTTTTAATATTATATAACATTCATGACTTATTTCTTCCTCAGAAATTCATTATATTTTGAAAAATAATACACATCATTCCATCAAATTCTCATAAAGTGATGAATAGAATTAAATTAAATAAATCTCTTCATAACACACTGTGTCAATTTAGTAGACATATTGAATTAATTTTTATTACACAGTACCAAAGGGAATGAAAGAAATTCAAAGAAATATAAACTGTCAACAAAAAATTATTAAATAAATACTTGAAGAGTACAAAATTTTGTTTCGTTCCTTGTTTTATGAAAACTAAATTCCTTTTCAAAACTGTAGAACATAACCTCAAGAACTTCTTCTTCTTATTTTGAGTAAGTCGTTTTTGAAGAAGTTCTTGAGGTTTAATTCACATTTTTGAAAAGGAATCAAGTTTTTGTAAAACAAGGTATGAAACAAAATTTTGTATTCTTGATGTATTCAATTATTAATTTTTAGTTGACAATTTATATTTCTTTGAATTTCTTTCATTTCCTTTGATAATGTGTAAAAAGTATTAATTCTATATGTCTACGAAATTGACACAGTGTGTTCTAAAGACATTTATTTAATTTAATTCTGAAATTTTTTGAATAAAATTTTTTTCGCAATTTAAATTTGTAGAAAGTTAACAAAATTAATCTGTATGATATTCAAAATTTTTTAAAAAACACATGGTATATATTAAACTATAGCCGATATTGTAGGTGTCACTGAATAGCCAAATACTATGAGATATTCGTTATTTGACAGACAGTAATTGAATCTCAAATTAATCATTACCCATAAATTGGAAATACAATGTTTTGAGTCTATTGATTCTATCCCTTATAAACAATTTCAGTTTTATATATGTATAATGAAATCGCCTTTCATCCTCATGTATGAAATAACGTTTTCAGTTTGATGTCACTTCTCATAAAGTTCTACAATGTTTTGCGGAAGGTTTGAAATTTTTCCAACAATTTTGTATATTCCAATTGATAAATCGATATACATATAGCATTGCACGATAGTAAACAAATCATATTTAGTGTTAAATTTTCGTAGAGGACACCGTCCATAATATGAACAGGGATCAATTAAAATTTATATTTTTACATTTTTTTCTGAAAATGAATTAACTTGAAAACATGTAGCACAAACTACATCAATGATTTTTAACAGGAATTAATTTCTGTCTTCAGAAAGATGTTCTGAAAGATATCAGAACTTTTTTCTAGGGATCTATCAGAAACTTCCATAGAAGAGTTGCCTGCTGTTGGACTAGATGGTGTGGAAAATCTGAGGATTGAAGACACGCCTTCAATGAAAGTGATTCCTAGCATCTATGACTTGGAGGTAAGTGATATCTCTTAATTTTTCTCAATTTCCATAAAACAAAGTATCCATATTGTTCAAAATCCTCAATTTCTTTTGGAATATGCGTATCTTTTAGAGAATTAATTTAAAACCTGTTTGAAAAGTTTTGTAAATAAATTAAATTAAAATGAATATTTCCACAATTCATCAATTTATTAAAAGGGTCTCGCCGATACTGTGGCTTCGTCAGGTTTATATTTTGAACTAAATCTGAAATGTAACAACTTCACATCTTATATAGGTACGGTTTAGGCCGAAACTTTTCGATTATGATTTATAAGACTTATTTCAATTATGACTACCAAAAAGTAACGTTCAATAGAAACAATTTAATGTCTGAAACCTGTTTGTTCTTCTATAGTTAGCTTCAATTATCAATCAATTACCGAAAATATACGTTTCATGGAATTGATAAAAATGAATTAATACACTCCTTCCATTTCCGAAAACATATTGTTTCAATCACACGTACCGTATAAATTCATAAGAAGAAATATAAGAAAATCTTACCGTTTGAGGCCATGTAAAATTTTTGGATTTTTTCGGCTTCTACTTGGCGAAAATGCATCGTAAAATTCATGAAGAAACAACAATCATAATGAATGGATAATACTTTTAAATATAAGATGAGATAAGAAAATTTTCTTCTAATGATGGTGACCCGTCAATTGAATAATCTTCTAGAATCTAAATCTTCGATAATTTTTAACATTTAATGTCAGTTTTTGCACCAAATCTTTAGTTTAAATGGCTTAGAATAATAAATAATTCGGTATTCATCAAAGTTTGGTTTTCTACAGGTTTTTTCAATAACTAACTTTTCCTCAGTGAAGGTAAAAAACTATTCCTGAAATACTATGTACTGTCATTCAATCGTACTATCGGGTGTTTTTTTTAGAGTGATAGAACTTTAAATTGAAATAAAACACATTTGAACTGAGATTAAAGCCAAATTTTTTTTTATTTGAAACATAATTCTATGACATTTATGTTTTAACAATAATTTCCGGTATATGTCCACCACGACTAGCTCTGAGGAACCGCATTCGACCAGACCAATTTAGGACCACTATTCGAGTAATTCAGGCCTTATTTCATCAATAACATGAGTTATGTTGGCTTTCAAAGCGTCTATTGTTTCTGGTTCATCAGCATAAACCAATTACTTGACATAACCCCAAAGAAAATAATCCAGTGGAGTTATGTCGCATGATCTTGGAGGCCAATTAATTGGTCCATTTCTCGAAATAATGTTATCGCCAAATCTTTCTTTCAATAAATCAATTGTTACGGTAGCAGCATGAGGTGTAGCACCATCTTGTTGGAACCAAAACGCTTTTGGGTGAATACCAATCAAATTTTGAAACAAATAATCATTTATTATCGATCTGTAACCAGCACCATTCACTGTAACATTAGTTCCAGCATTTTTTTTTAAGAAATATGGACCGACGATGCCTCCAGCGTGGAAAGCACAGCATACAGAACATTTTTCAGGATGCAATGGAACCTGCAGAACTTTTAGAGGATTGTTTTCACTCCACATATGGCAATTTTGCATGTTTACATAGCCGTTCAACCAGAAATGAGCTTCATCACTAAACACAATTTTATGATAAAAAAGTGGATCAACTTCAAGCTATTCTAGGGCCCAATCAGCAAACAAACGACGCTTATTATGGTCAAGTGGCTTTAGTTCTTGAACCAGTTGGATCTTGTATGGGTGTAGACCAAGATCTTTACGCAAAATTTTCCATGTGGTGGATTCACAGATTCCAACTTGTTGTGAACGTCGACGAATAGACAAATCTGGATCATCATTAACACTATGACTTACAGCAGCGATATTTTCTTCTTTACGTACAGTTCTTTGTCTTGTTGTTGTTGTTGTTGCATCGAGTAGAGAAAATTTTGTCCGAAATCTATAGATAGTTCGACAAATAAGCTGCTCTGATGGACGATTATGTAAACCATAAATTTCCCGAAATGCTCTATAAGTTTGGCGAATAGAACACTTATTTTGAAATTAAATTTCAACAATTTGTAAACGTTGTTGCGGTGTGAGTCTTTCCATGATAATTTGTCAGTGCTTGCAGAACAGAAATGTCGAAACAACATGGCTTCTTCTGTCAAATCACAGTTATCCCTATTGAAAGTTCTATAACTCTAAAAAGAACAATTGATACTTTAGCTGACTACAAATGGGAAGTGGCCGGATCGCTTTCCAGAACTTTTTGATCTGAACCTCAGTGAGGTTCTATCGACATAAAAGTTTTTCGTGAAGGAGGAATAAGTTTGCTCCAATATATCTATCTAAATTTTAACAAACTTGCTGGATATTCACCTATTTCTCCTCATAATTCGTTCATGACTATTATATTGGAAAAAAATATAAAACAAAATACTAGGTGTAAAAGAAAGAGTTTTCCATCCCTTTTCCTCCAGAATATATTCAAATGGGAAATCTCAGAATTGTATCCATGTTTCGCACATAATATTCTTCGAGTACCATCAAAATTTCTTGAAGTTTCATGGGAAGTTCAAGAAACTTCCAAACGCTATAGACACAAAAAACGATATAAGATGGTGAAATAGCAAAACTTTAATCAACGTAAATTACATTGGTGAATGTGAAATATTTGAAAACATAAATGGTCGCCCTATGCTTTCACAAGCGGTTCGTTTCTATTGAGAAGCAACTCAGAGAGTGTAAGTTTAGTCTTTCAGTTTTATTGAATTATAGATTTCGAGAAGTCAGGAACTAAATTTATATAATTAGTGTTCGTTAGCATTACCTGACAATGGCCCTATTGAAAAACTTCTGCTTTCAAAATTATTCAATCAGCTTATTTAATTCAAGAAAAGAAGGAATGTAAAATTTCTATTGATTTCTGCTGCATGTGGCTTATATAGGAAGTAGTTCTTTGTCCTGATTCAACTTAATAATCTTCGCTGTCTAGGGCCAGCGCAGGAAAGTTTGAGGAAATGCTCGTACGTGAGTTCAGCGATGTTTTGTTTCCAACCCAAGTCAGTATCTTTCATCTATAGCCAAAGGAACAACGGAAATATTCAGTGACTCTGTCCTGAAACTTATGCTCGGAAAATTCTTCTTTATATTTCATATAGTTTGATGACTTAAGTCATATGTGTTATTCACAAAATATTTTATGCTTGGTACTTCAAACTGCTCTACTACAAAAAAATATGACATTTGCTTAAATTCCTCATTCCACGCTGTTATATCTGTGAAAGAACTGGTCAATAAAATTTTGTCAACAAACTTGGATATCAGTAAACTTTCTATCTGTATCTTCAAAAGAGACCTTTCTCTAAAATGTAATAGTTTTCTCTTTAAAATAAGTCTTAGCCATTACTAGATGAAAATAAACTCTAATAAATAAGTTTATGTTCATGTTATTGAAGAATTGTTTTATTCGTAGAGATAGTTCACCATAGTAGGTGAATTGTATTACCACACGCACAATTTATAACTTTTCACATTCACACCATTCTTTTCAAATTGAACTTGCATAAAAACAAATATTAAATTTTATTTGTTTGAAGATGAGCGAAAGTGACTGTTGTAAACTGTGGTTACAAAAATCTGAACTGTCAGTTCACACAAAATATATTATAAATTTCGCGATCATGAAAGGCACATATAGTGATTTCGATCTACAGTGGAATTACACAAAAAAAGTTGAGGTACAATTATATTGAAAAATTCTCTGTGAAATTTAGCAAGATATACTTCAATTTTTTCCAAGTATAAATAAAAAAGATAATTACGTATCCCTTTTGTTGATAACGCTAAAAAAGTAGAGATGAACTTGATTTACGTGAAAGTATACCACTCAGGATAATTAAAAACTCTTATACAAAAAACCTTTCGAGCTAGAAAAATATAGTTGGTATTGGATTAAAAATTTCACATTTGAAATTATTCACGGTAATAAAAGCAAAATGAACTAAGGAAACGTAGAAACCATCCTCGGATCCCTTAAACAAGATTTTTGGATCCATTACTTATTATTCATCAGACTTTTATGAATTCCAGAAAGCTCATAATGCAACAATTCATCTTCATCATTAGTTATTTCCCGAGGTTGTCACATTTCTCTTCAAAACGAAATAAAACAGATTAACTCATAAAAGGAGAGTGCAGATATTCCAATACGAGAACTCATTCCACGCAGAAATACTATTTGTTCCTTTGGACGATCCAGATGGACTCATTATTGGGTATATGATGATATCGGAATGACTGACATGCATTTCGTTTATGAGCGTCCTAATGAAAACTTATACGGCAGTAGACGCGTTTATGGAGACATATATTCTAATTCTGGATCACCTCATTATGACATCAGTTTTCTGTAGGAAATTATGACGATGATATGGTTCAGCACAGGATGGGTAGGGGAGTTATTGATTAGTGGTGTAAATTGAACAATAAGTTGATTATGACCATAAACCCTCGAAACCCCTACGTCCTCCTACATATTCCCATCCAAGTTTTTGAAGGCTTGTATCAGTTGTGTAGCTCAATTGTGTTCTGTATAGATTGCGCCGCTTCATTCTCTCAATTCCTCATAATAGAGTATTTGTGTTGCACTAAAGCAGACGGTAATCGAAATGAAATTAAATAAAGTAGAATATCAAGCATACGTCACTACCACCTTTAATATTCATGTTTAATTTATTATAAAAGACATGCTACGATAACAGAGGAAAAAGAGGATTAGATTTAAAGGGTGTATCTCATCTGCTCAATGTTTTTTTTTATGCGCTTATTCTAGGGCATAGCGTGCTATCGTTTTGCCCAAACTTTCGAACGAAAATGCATTTGAAGAAAAAAATATTGAGTTGAGACCTATAGACTTCAAGATAAGTTCAGAGACTGAATGTATCTGCTATGTTTAAAAATGGTAAGAATCGGATCAATGGTTCCAGAGTTATACTCATTTAAACCTTTATTTATCGAAAGTTTTGAGAGTTCATGTGAAATAACGATACGAAGGCTCGTGAATAATTTCATGGAGAAAAATTATGAGAATTTTCCTAACTATTAATTCTTTAAACATAGACCTTCGAAAAGTTCAAATATATCTATAAAGAAATCGACAGATTCTAATAGCTAAGTTAACTAGATTGATAGCGGGTCGTACTTTCAAATTTCGATACATTGTTCGGATCCAGGCGCAGTATGTTTTTTTCATTCATGGTATTTAGCTTCTTCAACAAGTAATTCACCGATTTGAAATTTTCAGGGGATAAGGAATGTTCAAGGAGCGTTCTGGGTTGGCGTTGCAACACTGGGCGCCCTTAAAACCCTTTGGTTTTACGCAATTACAGGTAATCTGACACAATACGAATACGTCAGTATTAGATTTGTACTAGTTTAAAGCGAGGGAGGCGATGACATGTTGGATTCTCCGAGTTCGTGGTTTCTAGCATAGAGTTGAACTGTTCATGGCAACCGCTAGCTTGTAATGGTTCCAATGCTACTCCTAATCGCCCAATTGAAGTTGAAGTCGTGGGGGCAGTGAGTCAAAGCATGTATACTATGCTAGAAGGGTATTCTATTTACCTGGGTTTGTGGTTCTTGGACTAGAATTAACCGGGACATCTCTCGGAGGTTTAAGAATCTTGACCACTCGACTAGTTCGTTGGGCTCGACTACAGATCGACTGAGAGTGTCCACGGCAGGGTTAGGGCTTTGAGCTAGATGCTGGATAAGCCTTTTCGGCGACTGAGTTGCGTCCCACATAACTCTGTTGTAGATGTAGAGTTACTAGAAGTTGAGTAAAGCTTCGAAGCTACCAGTCTAGCCTAGGTTAGAAAGGACCGAAGCTTACTGGAAACAAGGTGGGACAACTTCTTTCGCATGCTAACTCGGTATATCTGAATTTCGCGCCCATGGTACAGTGACCGTGGTCATAGGAAAAGAAAGTCACTTTTGACACATACAGCAATAGCAATGTTGAACAAGCGCTAGGGTGGGTGTTGCAGCTTAGGGGGACACACCCATAATGCTCTAGTGGTTATACCCAATTGCAGGTAACCTGTTCAACGGGCGAATACGTCAGTACTAGATCTATGCTAAAGGGTTGAAAGAGAGGGATACACAACGAAGTGTTGGATTTATAAAGTTCGTGGTCTCTAGTATCTGAGTTGAACTCTCCTTGGCGACCGTTAACCTTCTTGGTTCTGTATGGTAACAAGGTTGTCAAGACAAGGCAGATAGCCCATGAGTATTCATACTCCTGGCCGTCCAGTTGGGGTTGAACTTGTAGGGTCAGTAGTTGAAAACCTGCATGATAGGTTAGAAGGGTATTTTATTCATCTAGGTGAGTAGTTCTCGAGACAGAATTGACGATGCACCAATGATAGGTTGAGTTCGAAAGAATTTAAGCCTACTGGAAGCAAGGGAGCTTTCTCTTCTTTTGCATATCCCAATCCTGCTTCCACAGAGTCTATAATTGTAGGCTTTAGGGTGGGTAAGTCCCATTGAACATTCGGTACAATCCATTGTTGAACAAGCCCGCAAAATCTTCGGACTTAATATCACTGCTGTACCATTCATTTTTCTTCTTTATTTTTACGTGTTTATTCCCTTGATATTTTCATAAATACAGATCCAATTAAGCTGAAAACGAATGCTGACTTGTAAAATACTAACACATTCAATAAAAAATGTACCAGGAATTGATCATTATAAAAGCCCTCTTGAAGGGTTGGGAATTATAAACTCGCTCAGACGGTGACACCGTGTGTTGAAACAATTGTCAGCTCCATAAAGAGTTTTTAAAATGAATAAATAGTGTGAATTGGGCATTATATTTTATTTTCCCTTTTTTATCAACTTCTTTCAGTTAACTATTTTTGCAGAGTTTAAAAGTGGCTAGATTGACACATCCTTTTCATTGCTGTGCGTTCAAATACCCAAAACGTCACAATCCCTCAAGATATGCTCAAATATCTGAGGACCTCAAGAGATACTGCAAACAAAGCAAAAATCTTGACACCGGCCAGATCAGGAAGCGAAGATTGACTTCAAGAGAGATTTCATCGTGGGGATACTTTACAAGGTGAAATTATATGTAAAGTAAATTTTTCACAGTTAATTTTAACCGTAAATGCCTACTGAAATGACAAATCGGTTTTCTAGTAAACAAGCTTGAAAATAGATGATAAATTTCTTCTGCTCATAAGATTACCCCATCAGCTGGTATGTATTATATTTCAAGCTAATAATTGTTTTCAGTTAAACTGCTCCTGAAATTTCCGCTTGGGTTGAGGTAAAATTCAAGATTGTATAAAAACTAACTTGATATATTATGTAATACTAGAAGTACTGAAACTCTTTCTGTTCCGCAGCATAAAAGAGCAAAATTTGAAATATATTCATTTTATTGGGATATTTTCTTGTTTAATTACTTGCTAGATACTATGAAAAAGATGAACAGATCGGGTTTTCCCACTGCTCAGTGACAGAATGTTAATGAGTGTAAAAAAGTATTTCGATGATAGTTTTTCTGTTCGGGTTCAATAATTTCAAATTTCATTTATTTTGTTTTAATTGCCAATTCTTTATTGGCTTATACATTGTAAATGTCGTACAAGATAGATGAATATATTTTTTTATTCATTTACATACGGAGAAGTACGAAATTGAAAATCAACAATTTTGATGCACTTTCTGGAGTCCGTTATTACAAACTGATAGTATTTTTCATTTCTTTTCAAGTGTATCGGGTGTTTTTTTTAGACTGACAGAACTGTGAATTGAAAAAAAAACACATTTAAATTAAGATTGAAGCTAATTTTTTTTTATTTTAAAGATAAATTTAGGATGTTTTGAAAAAAATTTTTGGCATATGTCACCAGGACTAGCTCTGAGGAACCGCATTCGACCAGACCAATTTTTCGAGTAATTCCGGCCATATTTCATCAATAACACCAGTTATGTTGGTTTTCAAAGCGTCTATTGTTTCTGATTTATCAGCATAAACCAATGACTTGACATAACCCCAAAGAAAATAATCCAGTGGAGTTATATCGCATGATCTTGGAGACCAATTAATTGGACCATTTCTCGAAATAATATTATCGCCAAACCTTTCTTTCAATAAATCAATTGTTACGGTAGCAGCATGAGATGTAGCACCATATTGTTGGAACCAAAACACTTCTGCGTCGAAACAATTCAAATTTTGAAAAAAATGATCATTGATCATCGATCTGTAACGAGCACCATTCACTGTAACATTAGCTACAGTATCGTTTTTGAAGAAATATGGACCGATGATGCCTCCAGCGTGTAAACCACACCATACAGTGCATTTTTCAGGATGTCATGGAACCTGCAGAACTTCTTGAGGATCGCTTTTAAAGAAATATGGACCGATAATACATCCATCGTGTAAAGCACGCCATACAGTGCATTTTTCAGGATGCAATGGAACCTGCAGAACGATAAATAAGTGGATCAACTTCAAGCTGTTCTCGGGTCCAATCAGCAAACGAACGGCGCTTATGATGGTCAAGTGGATTTAGTTCTTGAACCAGTTCCATGATAATTTGTCACTGTTTACTCAACAGAAATGTCAAAACAACATGGTTTCTACCTTCTGCCAAATCACAGTTATCCCTATCGAAAGTTCTATCACTCTGAAAAAAGCACCCGATACTTGAGAAACACTCTGTATATAAAATCCCAGCTTTTGTTCTACTTGCAATTCAAACTTTAAAGGATCTTTTTCTTTTAAGGCATTGAGAAAACAAGGAGTCATATTTTTGTAGGTAACAATCACGTTTTGCTAATTAATGGATTCGATATTTCTATTTCATCTTAGAACCCAACTTGCAATATAGTCAAGACAAATTCCTTTGCTGTTATTTGTTGGGTCCATTCAATTGTGAGTTGAAGGGTGTTGAAAATGGAAGTCAATAAAGAGAGAACTTGGTACATTTAACAGTTTTTCTTTGATGAAGACGAAACTGCTAACCAGGTGGCTGAAATTGTGAATGGTGTTTATTGTTCCGATACTGAAACAGTTAACTGCGTGCAATTTTGATTTCTTACATTCCGTTTAGGTATTTTTTTATGTTAAAGATGCACCTCGCACAGGCAGGCCCGTCGTAGAAAGTGCCGATAAAATCACACGCTAAGTTGACTGGAATATTAGTAGTCATAACGCTAACCTGTAGTTAAAGAGAAGCTCGATGTTTGGGTGCCACTTCAATTAACACCAAAAAACATGATGGATGGTATTCCATGTGTTGAATGAAATCGACTCATTTCTTAAACGGATGGTGAATGGAAATGAAAAACGATCGTGGCCAATCCGCAGTGAAGCAGCTCAAAATCTAGGACTAACGGACAGGAAGTAACTTGAGTCAATGTTGATGTAAACTTGTTCAAGAGCAGTCAGAGAGTGTGATTAGAACTTACTTGTTCAAGAGCATAGAGAGTGCGGATAAAACTTACTTGTTCAAGAGCATAGAGAGTGTGAATGAAACTTACTTGTTCAAGAGCAGAGAGAGAAAGTGTTTGAATAGAACTTAAGTGTTCGAAGAGTAAAGAATGTTGAGTAACCGTTTGGTCGAACCACATCGAGAGGGTCTGTGTCGATGTGTCTTGCTCGAGCACCAAAGAGATACTGTTCGATGTTTAGCGCGGGGTGGCAAAAACGAATTATCTAAGAGTCAAAATGTGTGGTAGGTAGAAAAATTTACCCCAAATCTCGAAACGGCGTTCGTCTGAAAGCGTTTCTGGGTCTGGTTTTGAAGGGTTCTACGAAAGATATGAAGGACAAATATTTTCGATATTCAGCTGGTGTACAGGCATAAATTTTGTCCAAATATCATATCATGAAAATGATGTATGACGGGTATATGTTTTCATTTAATTTTTGAAATCTTTATACTTACAAAATGTGAACTGTGGAATTTCCCGGATGAGTTTTTATATTTTTGGTCACATTATTAGAAAGAGATTTATATACCAAAACAAGCTCAAATTTATTCAAACTGCTGAAGTTCTATAAATTTTAGACGAAATACTCTTTGAATTTTTTTATTCCTCGAAAGTATTTAATATCCTAAATGTAAATGCAAACATTGATTCTTAATACTGCATTAATAACAAAAACTTGATAGATATGTGAAAATTGTCTTCATTTTCAACTTATATTTTTGTTGCCTTTCTGTCCATTCCATCATCCGTATCGAGAAAATCGGCGCCAAACATTTCCAATCTCGACCAGTCTATCGTATTATAACTTTCATGAGCTTCTGCTCTCGCTTCGAGAATTATATTTTTCTTCCAATCGGGAAAAAACACTAATTCAGTTTTCTTGCAGTCAACAATTCGCCGACACATACCACAGGAGCGGCGTGAAAGTTTGGAGGAAGGAAAACACCATCCTGAATAACAATGAATCCCTGTTTTTAAATCCGCAGAGGGGGGAAACCATCGATCATCAAGAGGCCAGGCCGGTCGAGATTGACGACGATTTCGGCACTTTCCACGTGAAGTCAGCTGATGTTTCCATCACCTCTCTACGCGTGAACGCTTTTTGCGGAAATTTGTCCATAAGGTTTGTTTTTGAATCATTTTCCAGGAAAGTAGAGAAAAGCAAAGTCTATAATTTTTTTGTGGTATGATCTGGCTGTTATTTGTCATAATCTTTTTAGTCCCTAAATTGATAAATTATGCTGAACGACATAAACAGTTTAACACCCATATATGTTTAAACGATTTCTTAGTTTATTATTATTATATTATAATTAGTCTTACGTGAAATAACAGCGTAACACTGGGTGATGATTATGAACCGCTTTCGAGCAGCATCAAACTCAGAGACAATACAGTATTTACTATTTCAAGGATGGACTTATAAATATGATACAATCAATATGGCAAACACACGTCTTCTTCATAACAATTATACAAAAAATCCTTGTTATCTCAATGATAATGACGAATACATCATCCTGGAGCCTTTTGACTATTGCAACATGTATCTGTGATCCCATCATGAACGAGTCATCGAAATTTCAGATTTATCTGTTTAGTTTTTTAGGTGGCTGCAATGATAAAAGAACATTCTGAGTGCAGAGTTGACAGTTGCATTAAAATGGCAACCTGTGTTGCCAAGTCTCTCTTGAATATATCTCAATGCAAAGAACGTAGAATTCTTCCAAAAACAATACCAACAGCTGAACATTCGACAACTTTCTAGGAAGAGAATTCAGTGGGATCAGAAATGGAATAAGGGTATCTTTAGCCAGTCCCTCTTATGTCTGGGGATACATGATAGTCGCGTAGCTAAAGAAGCGACGTGTTTCACCGTATATATTATGGTATGGAGCTTCATTGCATATGGAAATCACTAGTTTTTATTAGAAGCAACATGGCAGCCCGGCGCTGTATTCAGGAGTTATCAATAAAGGTATCCCAAACTTTCGCACCATCAAAAGCCGTATATTTCAACAAGTAATGCCAGATCGCATGCCTAGAAAAAAGTCATGGATCGACATCACTTCAACCGTTTTCATTAGCTCTCAAGATCACCTGAGCAGTGCCAGATGAACATATCTGGGACACGATTGATCGCAGGTTGTTGACTTTTCAGCACCGTCCACGGATTTGAGTAGCTCTCTTTCATCAAGTTGGGGTAGCTTGGAATGAGATACCCCCAGAAGACATTGACGACGTTATCAAAAAGGATCCCATGCATATGCATAAGACATCTCCGGTGGTCAACACACTATTCAGCCAGTGTTTCCAGTTAGTAATCGTATGAAGGTCAAAATCGAATCATTCTCTAAGTAAGAGGGACTGAAAATATGTTCCGAAAATTATTCAAATAGATAGGGCATATATGGTTGATCACCTTTTTTCGGCAGTCAATCTTTTCTTGCTCAAGACAAAACAAATTACTCGTGTTAGACAAGCATGTAACTGAATCAGAAAGGCTATGAGAACATAACCACCTCGATCACAATGATCATTATGGATTCCACAACTCTTCACTTGGACAAGGAGACAATCAAGTCCTAATCAGTTTTTACCAGAATACCTCATATGCCTTGTGATAATATTATGAAGTGATTTTGCTTTCAAGTATACCTCAAGCAAATGTTAAACAGAGATGAAAAGAGTAGAAACGTGTTTACAGCACCCATATTTTCAAAGAAAATACTATAAAATTGTAAACAAAATCGGAAAGCTGCAATCGAAGTCAGAACGAAATAATCATAATAGATGATATTCTACCCTATAATCTCTTAAAAGCAATCTATACAAATGGGAGATGAGTATGATTGAAGAGAAGAGTTATTAATGCACTAAGATTTGATGTCATTAGCTAAAATATGGTGTAGCTTAAATAAACCATATGTGAAGAAAAGGCTTTTCCTTGTTGTGGCAACACATTAGTCATAGAGTAGAATTCAATTCCCCTTCATCTAGAACTTATCTAGAGCTTATAATATATATAATATAATATAAATATATAAACTCTGAATATTAAAACAGATTTAATCTGTTAGTCTCCTACAATTTTAATTTTAAAAGTTCATTCAAAAACTTTTGGAATTAAATTAATTTATTATAAGCACTCTTTATATTTAGTTGACGAATAAAATAAAAACTCATTATACAATATCAAACGGAATAAAAAACCCAACAAATTTAAATATTAATTGTGATTTCATACGAATATTAAATATATAAGCAGTGCTTATAAGACATTAATTTAATTCTTAAAGTTTTTGAATAAAATTTTTTTTAATTAAAATTGTAGGAGACTAAAGATTCAATCTGTTTTGATATTCAAAGTTTGTAGTAATCCATCTATCAAGTAAAAAACCGCTTCTTATTATTTTAAGGGATATAAATTTCAGAAGAGTTCAAATTTAATTGTCACATAGAAAAAATTGCAAAAAAGTTGTCACCAACAATAGTCCTTATTTTCATGCTGAAGAAGATTACCTAAGAGAACATCTAGATTAATACTGAATTGTCTAATTTTCATATATGTATGTCTTATACCGTTATGATCTGAAGAATTCTTCAGAGAAAGATCTAGTTTTCCTGAAGCAAAAGAGAACCATTAGAATAATGGCGAGAATTAATAACACTACTTCCTACAGGAAATAGTTCAAAAGTTATTGAATGCTTACCTACTACTCTCAATTTTTTTTAGGTCTGAATTACGTCTATGAAAACAAACAAATATATCTATTTCATTGAGCATTAATTGTTACCATTTACTTGTAACAATTTGTAAGATAAACTTATGAATTTTTATTATCATCAAAAACAAAATTATCAGGCAATGTACCAAACACCTCAAATTTGCATCAGTACAAACAGCAAATAGCGTGGAAAACCTTTAAGTTACTTACTCTTTTAATTGTAGGCCAAGGACTATTTGGAGCAGCAAACGAACACTAGTACTATTGAAAAAGAGCAACAAGCTATTTCTTCTCTGGGTACCTGCTCAATAGGGTAGTCTGAATATGTAGTAACTTTATTTAAATGATATATTACCACATACCTAAACGTCTGTATCTTTGAAACTAGTTTCATGATATTTTAAGACTTACTACTAGTGATTTTTGCAATTTTATATCCAAACCAAACGTAAATTTTGAGATGTTAAATAGAGTATGAAGTTTAATAGTAAATTTTAAAGGTATCTGTAAAACTGTTTTCACTAAAGTTCATATTTTCCAGTGAGGAATTATGCATGACAGCCCTATTCATTCATTTTGCAGGTCAACACCTACAGTTTGTTATAAAATTTATTCACGTTGGTTTGACGTAAAATGATCACAATCAGAAGTGTCAGCATTTTTCATGATACGGACATGAACCAATTTTAAATGAAAATTTCGTTATGGAGATAGTCCATTCTACCTCCATAATTAGACATTTGTCCATTAAATCTCATCCACAGAATATTCATGCCGTCGGACTAATAATTTTAGTTATCAAGGTAATGCTGAGTACCTGAGATTATTTCTATCCGTTCATTCATTCCCTATTCAATAACGTTACCATCACATCCAACTAAAGATAGTTTGCGTAATGACCAAATGATAAGTACTATTCATAATTTTTATTGTGAACGATAACTCTAGTTTGATTATAATGGCCAGATGCTACAATAAAATTTTCAGACTTTTCTAGTTTCGTATTCAGTGCTTACCAGTTTTATCAAATGTTTTATTACTCGTAAAGTTGAATCCATTTGAGTTCATTGCTATTAGATATGGTTAGAAGCAATGAACGTTTCTGTCACTTAGCGTCGTTGAAATGAAAATTTTTCATGATATTTTTCATTTCATGCAACGGAAATTAAAAACTGTCTGTAAAAGGTCTCTATTCGATAGTCATATCTAATTATGTTTGCTATTTGAGGTGCTAGATCCATCTCAACTTTAAATCATCCTCCAAAAACTGGACTCAAACTAAGTCGAAAATTGTATAGTTCGTCTAGAGAGTATTTAAAATAATTAATTATTTTTCATGATTTTAATATAGGTATTTTTTGTAACATTCTAAGGCAAAAGTAATGTATAAAATAGGTTTTGCTGATAGTCGGCTATGGCCAAAATTTCATGGCAACACTATTTGTCAAATATTGTTGATACAATTCATGAAACAAATTCGCAACTAGAGAAAAGAAAATAGGTAGAATATTTCTATAGAAAAGGATTTCGAAACAATCCTCGCATGGGGTTTCGCAAATTGGCGAAACAGATTTGTAAAACAACGAAATATAAAAGTATGTCCAGAAACGGTCCGTATGTGACTGAAAAGACAAGGCTACATATTAAGTAAACCAAAAAAATCTCTGTAATGACACCTTTAAAAAGTAACGAAGAATAGAATTTTGTCAACGTTTTCAAAAAGATAATTTTAATCATGTCTTTATATCTGATGAAAGTTGTTTCCAACTTGAAATCCTATCAAAATAACCTGTTACTGTCCAAATTTCCCACCAAAATAATAGTTTGGGGAGTAATATCTCAGTGTATTGCTACGCCTCCCTGTATAGCTGATGGTACCATTAATAGTAAAAAGTATCCTGGCATTCTAAGCGATTGTCTCCTTGAAACGGCGCATACTTTATATCCAGAGGGGTGGTGTTTTCAGTAGGATAATGCAAAAAGCCATACTTCGGCCTATACTCAAGCTTGGATGCCAGAATACTATAATAAGTCACAACCATTTCATGGCCAGTAGCTTCACCAGATCTTAGTCCCATTGAAAACATATGAAGAAGTTGAACGAGCAGCGCCACGAAATAAAGATGATTTAATTCAGTTGGTTTTACAATCCTAGACTACTATCACCGAAAATTATGGAGGTAATCTAGTTTCGGGGGTACCTCGACGTTTAGTCAAGTGTTCACAGTTAACTGGAGATTGTATAAGTAAGTACAATGAATATTTTGTTATAATTTTCTAATTCAAGAATTGAAAATATACACTAAATAATATCAGGAGTACAAATAAGTTTCCGCCGTTTTATTGTAGATGGCGCGGCATGGAGTTTCGGTTAGCTTTCGCAGATGATAACCGGCTTAAAAAATGGTTTGGACATTCAGGAACAACATAACCTATTAATATCATTGATTTTATATTGGTAAAATATAATTTTTATAAGTTGAAAATGTCAAAATTTGATCCAAGTAAGCGTCATTTGCGGGAAATATTAGTTTACCTCTTTAATTTCAAGAAATCTGCTGCTGAGGCGCATCAATTGCTCGTAGAAGCATATGGTGAGGGTGTTTTGAGTGAGAGAACGTGTCGAGAGTGGTTTCAAAAGTTTAAAAACGGTGATTTCGACGTAGAAGACAAAGATCGCAGTGGAAGGCCAAAAATTTACGAGGATGCAGAATTTGAGGAATTATTGGAGGAAGATTCATCTCAAACACAAAAAAAACTTGCTCTAACATTAGAAGTCACTCAGCAAGCAGTCTCACATCGTTTAAATTTAATTTGTGTTAAAAAACGGCGGAAACTTATTTGTACTCCTAATAACAATTGAGCTTTGTTTTTTCCGGATACTTTCTAAAGGGAGACTATATATGTGAATAACGAAATTTTAACTCAAATAAATCAAATTTACATAAGACGCAAGATACTGATCACTAATCATCTTTGAACTCATTGAAATTTATATTCATAAATCAAGTTTAGAATGTTATTGAAATTCGTTACTTGGAAGTAGGTTTTGCATGCTTGTTTCAGGAACTAGCTTCACTTTGTCTTTCTTTTTTATTTTTTATTTTTGGGCAAATTATTCAGCTCGCTAGTCAAATCTGTGGATTGAAATGAAGTTGTGTTTTATATTATAAATAAAGTTAAATTTGATTTTCCTCTTAAATTTCAGTTTTTCGAATTTCAGATACTCTCATATCTTAAGGTAATATTTGTTTTGTCAGTTTTTATTTTTCTTTTTTGAGGTTGACTGAAGTTTTTACATGAAATTTTCAAACTTTGTTCTGAAAGATATGTTATATATTAATTTTATTTGAGGCATTTTTGGTACAGAATTTATTAGTCATAATATTCAAATGAAATAGCTGTATCAGCCTCGAATTATATTTAATTTATATTCTCTTCATTTTCTGTAGATTCCTTCAGTTTGCAGGTGGACAGTCGATTTGGGGATTCTATAGTCCGTCTTCAAATTATCCGTGAAGAACAAAGCTCAAGTGTTATTATTTACTATATATTTCTAATTCTTGAATTAGAAAATTATAATAAAATATTAATCTTATTTACTTACACAACCTCCATTCAACTGTAAATACTTGACTAAACGTCGAGGTACACCCGAAAGTAGATGATGATAGTCCAGTACTTTAAAACTGACTGAATTAAATCATCTTTATTTCATGGCGCTGCTCGTTCAACTTCAGTCTTCATTAGTCTTCAAATGTTTCAATAGAACTAAGGTCTGGTGAAGCTGCTGGCCATATAATGGTTATCACTTGGTGTTCTTGCATCCATGCTTGAGTGTAGGCCGAAGTGTGGCATCTTGCAACATCCTGCTGAGAACGCCACCCCTCCGGATGTAATGCATGCGCCATTTCAAGTAGGAAATCGTTTAGAATGGCCCAATACTTTTCACTAGGAATGGTACCATCAACCATACAGAGCGGCGTAGCACCACGCTGAGATATTGCTCCCCAAACTATTATTTTGGTGGGAAATTTACAAATTTTAACGGTCACAGGTTATTTTGATGTTTCCAAGATGGAAACAACTTTCATCAGATATAAAGACATTATCAAAATTGTCTTCTTGAAAACGTTGACAAAATTATATTCTTCGTTCCTTTTGTAAAGGTGTCATTACAGAGATTTCATAAATTGTATACCTGTTGACAATCCACAATATTTGACAAATAGTGTTGCCATGCAGCTTTGGCAATAACCGACTATCTGCACAACCTATTTTATACATTACTTTTGTTTTTGGAATGTTACATAAAAAGGAGTATATTAAAATTATGAAAAATAATAAATTCCGGACACTTTCTATACGGAGTAGATATGTTAACTTGAACACAAACTTGGTTTTTCTAAAATATTTTGATCTAATTTTCCAAAATTTACTTTTGTAAATCTTTTGCAGGATAATGCTATCTTCAAATTTGAAATTAAAAGTGTGGATGTTAACATTTGTGACTTCATGTCAATTTGTATCTTGAAAATTATTAAAGTCATGATATGACGAAACAATTGTTGTGAAAATCAATAAAATAGCGGAAGTTAACATTTGTTTTTCTTATATTAATTATTAAAGATGTTATCCCTTATTATACACTCCGTTATTCTCAGATACATTCTTTTTGAAGCAAAGGAACTCAGAATTTTGAAGAAATTAACTGTTACCCTAAAATCACACTCCATTTATTCAGTAAGCTCTTAAAATTTATTCTATTTAGCATTATTTTGGGAATGATCTCGTTTTTTATTCTTGATATACGTATGAGTATATGAATAAACCCATACATTATGAGGTATTATTTGATCGATTATATAAATTTTATGTGTTTGGAAGCTGAAATCGTTTCCGAAACGAAGGATTCTTGGACATAAAAATTTTGCTTGTCTTTATTGCCTTCAATTTTATGGAAATAAAACTTTTCAATGATTATCAGCCTAATAACTTTCTTTCAGGATTCCAGTAGTGAAATGTTATCCTGAACCGAATGCCTTGAATCCCTGCGAGGACATAATGGGATATTCATGGCTCAGAATTTCAGTATGGTTTGTAGTGATATTGACTGTAGCCGGCAATCTAGCTGTGATAATAGTTGTTATATTCAGTGGCGGGGACGTGACTGTTACTCGTTTTTTGATATGTAACCTCGCAATTGCTGATCTCTCCATGGGACTTTATTTAGCTTTGATAGCTTTCATGGATCTTCATTCGGTTGGGAGCTACTTCAATTATGCCTACGACTGGCAGTATGGTGAGTAACAAATATGTTCTATTAGGCTCTAAGATTGTCCAATTCATGTTTTTTCCCAAGGTTGACCTATAGTTAATTAAAAAGATGTTACTGCCTAGCTATATTTGAATGATTATATAAATTATGAATTTAAATCGATATGGTGAAAGGTGTAATTTATAATATCAATATAACATTTATACTTGTCTGAAAAAACATGTATTTTTTATAACATTGTGTACGAATGTATACGTAAATTTTTTCCTTGGTGTGAAAACAAAAAAGAAATTACAGAAATAATTAAACACTAAATTCAGAATAAAAGCTATTATACCAACTTTTTTACCTAAAATTATTCAAGGAATCTCCCCTCTCCGTTTGTACCTGCAGTTTATTTATATTTATGGTAAAAGTTTTCAGATTTCTGATATTTATTTTCATTTCTAGCTATATTTGCTTTTGTTTTTTTTTTTTCATTTTGTGTTTCTTGGTGATTCGACAATATGAGACGATACGACAGTTGAAGTATAATATGGTCACCATATCTCATAAAATTATTACAATTAAAATAAAATAGGAAAAGGTTTTTTACTTGATAAAAGGGATATAACAAAATTTGGATTCCAAAACAGATTAATCTGTCAGACAATATTTAAAAAAAGTTTACATCAATATAAATGATCCTTATGAAGAAAAGAAAGTATGGTTTTCAATGGCTTATATAAAAGGTTTCAGCAGTAGCTGTAATGGTCTTCATAAAATTGGAATTAATTTTTTAGCAGTAAATAGAAATAATTTATCTAAGATTTTGGCGAACAATAAAGAAAGGAACCCCAACTTTTCCGAATCGAGGATTTATCAAATTAATTGTGATGATTGTAATGTTACATATATAGGACAGATAGGCCGATGTTCACAACATAAAATCAAAGAACATAGGATATCTATTTTGAAAAACCAGAAATCCACCGGTTGTGCAGAACATTGTATAGAAAATAATCATTTTTTTAATGCGAAAGAAATAACTTTACTAAATAATGTTAATAAGGGTAAATTGATGGACTATTTTGAGATTCTTTCAATCGAAAAAGGTGATTGAGACAAAGGAGAATTCAAAAAAAATTCCCAAATACTATTCGGCAACACAATTTCCATGCCTCATAAAAATACACAGGTGTCCTAAGTGTAATATTAGAACCTTCTTGAATTTTAAGATTAGTTACTTTTTGTATTCCTTTGAAGATGGTCGAAAGACCGAAACACGTGACAGGATTCTGAATAAATTGTGAAACATAAAAACTGTTTGAATTTTTTTAAATAATAAAGAATATTTGGTATTTTAGATATCTGCTTTGTCTGAGACATTAAAAAACAATATTTTTGAATCAACATATCCTGACTTTATGATTGTTCTTACCAATCGCAGACATTATTTTCCCAGTTAGAAAATAACAAATTCATAAAGTATATTATAAGTATATCTTTTGGAACTTAGGCTCATAAACGACCAGAATTAAATTTGACCACGAATTCATTACCTGTATATAATTTAATGCCTTCTTCTGGTAATATTTGCCACACATATATACATATGAGACAAATGCTTGCCTCATAAAATAAGAAAATTACATCAACTTTCAACAGATTCAACGAATTCAATTGAATTGATATTTCAACGGACAGTTGAAAAATTCAGGGCCAAGGTTAATCATCTTTATACTAAATATACCAAAAATACGCGACCTGGTTTTAATTATTCCCAGAAGCGATTTCAATCAAATCCATCCTGAAACACTGATCTTAACGTGATGCTATCTAGATAAGGACAGGTTCTGATTGAGACTCATCTTGAAAGAGTAAATACTTTATTTATGCTTAAAGATTTCAGAAGTCCTGTCTAGGTTTAAAATTTTGCAGCTTTACTCACAATATAACATATATCAAGTATTGTAACAATGATATTTGAATTATTTGTGATAATATTTCTGTAATTTGAATGTGGAAAATGTACATTTTATTTAGGTCAGAAACTACTTCGGGTTTATTTAATGTTCAGTAGTAACTTTTTTAATATCGGAAATATCTCTTATATGATTCTAAAGTAAAACAATTTATTTCCGCTAATATTTATTGTTCACAAAACAATTGTTTCGTCAATTACATTTTGACTTCTTCAGGTTGTGTAAACAATAAAGATTAGTGGAAATAAAGTGTTTTACTTTAAATCATATACGATGAATTTCCGTCAAGACCGAAACAATCAAGAAATATCTCTGTTTGAAAGAAGTTTTTAACAGCATTTATACAATATTTCCTGTGAATTTCAGGCCTCGGCTGTAAATTGGCAGGATTCCTCACCGTATTCGCTAGTCATTTGTCGATATTCACTCTTACCGTCGTCACAATAGAGCGCTGGTTCGCAATCACCTACGCCATTTATCTCACAAAGAGGATCCACATTGGAACCGCAGCGAAGACGATGATATTCGGATGGCTCTATTCTGTCGTTATTGCCGCCCTACCACTTGTCGGAGTGAGCAATTATAGCAGCACCAGGCAAGTGTTCGTTTGAAAAAAATATCCAATAACAATGATTTCCCTTTGTGGGTTAACAGGAAGAAATTTCTAGCAAGTGTCTAATAATAGCCTTCTGGGAAAATGTTCCCTCTATAATTGCACATTGTTACGTTCTAGTCAAATTTTGTCAAAAGTTTGTCATATTTTATTCAATTGACACACTACGCATAATATGTTGAATTAATTCAGGCGTCAGTATTTGTGAAATTATTATAGTTTAAATATGTTGGAAATCACTATGTTTTAGTACCAAAAACTGGGATATTTAAAAATTTGTGTGAATGTCGTTTCAAAGTTCTACTTCATGTTCAGACAATTGAAAACTCAACAATAGATACATTTATGCAGGCTCACAAAGAAAGGAATGATAACGAGAATCATAGTTACCATAAAATGTCGGCACAGTCGAGACAAGTTTTTAACAGATGTTATCTTAATATGATACATATTTAGATTTTTACCGATCCATATGACCGTTTGGTATTTTATATTATTTTGACATTATTTCAAATTACCAACAAACTCCAGGTAGATAAACTCACCGCAGCTTGATTTTACATGTGTACTACGAAATTGTAGTAAAAAGATATGTAAACATACGATGAGTACTAATAGCTCAGTTTTATAGCATTGGACTGGCAAGCGAAAGATCCCGGGTTCAATTCCGGTTTAGGTAGAAAACAAATTTCTTGTGGGACCGTTTTCGGCCACCATTTCACTGTTGGGTTGAAAATTAACAGTGCTGCATAAGGACGCACTAACAAATCCTAAAAAGAACACAAATGAACTTCTAACTCGTTCAACCTGAAAAGCTGCTGAGACACCTCCACCGATCTAGGAGTATCAGGATAATATATCACCAACAACATTTTTTGATAGTGGAACTTATTCCAATAATAATTTCTACTATCTAGAAGAGCTTCTTTCTTCCAATGGCATTAAAATATATTTATTTTTTCCTATTTTTTCAATCATGAAGAAATTAAATGAATTGAAGTTTTTACAATATCTTTACTCTAATTTGGGAGATATTCAGCAAGCTGTACTTAGAATCTGAATATTTTATAGACATTGTATCAATTTCATTATAACAAATTTAAAAATTTTTCAATTATCTCAATTTCAAATTTTACATAATAAATTTGTACTGAGAATAGATGAACAAGCATAATTGTATGGTTTTATAATTATCTGAAACCTCTACAAATTTCAATTCAAAAAATGTTTCAAAATTAATTTAAATTGAATGTCTCAAAGCAACTGTTTCTCTGCAGTAGAAATATAGAATTATCAAACATATGCGGCGCAATCAGTGGATGAAAGAAACAGAAGAAAATATAGAATAATGACCGAAATTACCTAACAAACGTCATCCGATACAGATGTTTCAAATGGACATTATGAATAACAAATTATTTTCCAAAAAATGCCTCATATAAATTCAAAAATTATTTTTTATTTCTTTTGAAAAAATTCTCCAGAAAAGTGTTTGAAATTGCGAACAATTCTCATCAGTCGGAATTTTTAAAAAATCAATAAAAAACTTCTGATTAATTTGCCATCGGTCAGAAACAGATTGAGCCGCATATGTTTAGTAATTCTATATGTTTACTACGAAAAACAATGTTTCTAAGACATTTAATTTCAACTAAATTAATTCGGCTGATCTGTACCATGTTCTAGAAATCGAGACAGTGTAACATACATCTTTATAACAATTCTATACTCAAACAAACTCGACAAAGTTCTGTAGATAGAAAGTTCTTGAATTGGAGACAGTGTATCATACATCTGTATAACAATTCTGTACTCAAACTCGACAAGGTTTTGTACTACAAAATCTTGTCGAATTGTTATACAGATTTATGTTACACTGTCTCGATTTCTAGAACTTTCTATTACCATAGCTCGTACTCCTTATTAATGACATTTAATTTCATTTCAATAAATTTTAAGGTAATTTTTGGATTAAAATTTGTAGGGGTTCCAGAGAATTATTGTGATTAATATTTAAAATGTAATTTTAAAGAACGGAAATCATGAAAAATCAGTTAATTTAATTTTGAGACTTGACGATTTAGGCATTTGGGTACCATTTAGTGTTTCAACCTGTTACGTACATACATCAATTGGTCTTCTACATGAATTAATTTTTCAGCCATTATTTCATCTTTTTCAGTATTTGTCTGCCGATGGAAGTCAACAGGCCTATCGACAAAGCCTACGTCTTATTTATGATCCTCGTTAACGGGGTAGCTTTCGCACTTATAGTTTACTGCTACGCCAGGATATACCTCAGCCTAGGATACGAAACAAGAAGATCCAGCACCAAAGGAGAAATGACAATAGCAAAGAAGATGGCGCTGCTCATATTTACCGATTTTGCAACATTTGCACCTATTGCATTCTTCTCCTTAACAGCTCTGGCTGGATATCCCCTTATTGGCGTGACAAGGTCGAAGATTTTATTGGTTTTCTTCTATCCGTTGAACTCGTGTGCCAATCCCTACCTCTACGTTATAATGACTGCTCAATATAGAACAGATTTTGTTCAGCTACTTTCCAAGTAAGTGTCATCAGTTTTCCACCATTTCCTTATTCGTAGGAGAACCTTTCAACTCCGCCCCGCCGTTTATTTCCCGGAAATTAGCACACATGCATGAGATTTTTTCGACTTCCTGAACTGTCGACTGTCCGAGAACTGTTAGGATTATCTCCAATTCCGTAAAAACTTATCTCAAATTGATTCTCTGATTTCGATCATGTATACGGATTTTAATTATAAGGCAGTGAAACAGGATCTTTCCTTAAATGTAAAAAAACTTTTGAAATACAACAAAAATTCGATTCTACGATTAATCACTGTATTTCGAGTCAATACAAAACATTTACTATTCGGAATTAATCTCTATGACTTGAACAATGTCCTATGTGCCATTTTGCAAAGTCTAGTCTCACAAAAAGATCCCGAATTTTCCATTGTCTTTGAATAGGCCATCCGGAGTCTGGTTGGAATATGGTATGACCATACCAACCTCTGAAGTTGATTTGGGACAGTCTTCAGAAGTCATATCGGAGTTTAATCACATATATTTATTCCAATTCGATCTGTCGGGTGCTTTTTTTAGAGTGATAGAACTTTAAATTGAAATAAAACACTTTTAAATTACGATTGAAGCCAATTTTTTTTTATTTGAAAAATAATTTTATGACATTTATGTTTTGAAAATAATTTCTGGCATATGTCCACCACGACTAGCTCTGAGGAACTGCATTCGACCATACCATTTTTGGACCACCTTTTCGAGTATTTCAGAGTTATTTCATCAATAACACAAGTTATGTTGGCTTCCAAAGCGTCTATTGTTTCTGGTTTATTCAAATGTGGACCGATTATGCCTCCAGCGTGTAAAGCACACCATACAGTGCATTTTTCAGGATGCAGTGGAACCTTCAGAACTTCTTGAGGATTATTTTCACTCTATATACGCCAATTTTGCTTGTTTACATAGCCGTTCAACCAGAAACGGGCTTCATCAGGTAACAAAATTTTACGATAAAAAAGTAGATCAACTTCAAGCTGCTCTAGGGCCCAATCAGCAAACAAACGACGCTTATTATGGTGTAGACCAAGATATTCACGCAAAATTTTTCATGTGGTGGATGCACAGAGTCCAACTTGTTGTGAACGTCAACGAATAGACAAATCTGGGTCATTATTAACACTATGACTTACAGCAGCGATATTTTCTTCTGTAGGTACAGTTCTTTATTTTGTTGTTGATGCATCGAGAAGAGAAAATGACCGAAATCTATCGATAGTTCGACGAATAAGCTGCTTGATGGACGATTATGTAAACCATAAATTTCACGAAGTGGGTTTGGCGAATAGAACAAAGATTTTGAAACTAAATATCAAAAATTTGTAAATGCTGTTGCGCCGTTAGTCTTTCCATGATAATTTGTCAATGCTTTCTGAACAGAAATGTCGAAAAAACATGGCTTCTACATTCTGTCGAATCACAGTTATACCTATCGAAAGTTCACTCTAAAAAAATACACCTGATATATCTCATTGAAATTTTTACTTACATTTCTCGTATTCAAATTATTGACCCTGATCATCGTGCCTCTATATTTTCCTCCGTTTTCTCCAACAGTTATAATCATCTGAAATCTCAATTTTTCTCAGTTTATACCGAGTGAATATAAACAGTTGCGGAAAAATTTAGGAAGTGATGCCTTGTAGAAAAATAGGGTGGGTCTTTAATATATAATAAATTTAATTTTTTTGAGCCCCCCTGCTTAGTTACAGCCCCCTGAAGATGACGCCCGATAAACACTTTTTGATTTTTTCTTAAAAACCAAAAAACTGACAGTAATTGTTACTGAATCAAAGTTAATCAAAACTAGTCAGTTGACATAACAAAATAACATCCGCTTATTAGATGAATTCTAGTTCGGAAATTATTCCAGCCTCTACGACTCACACTATCATGTTGATAAATTATTTTTTCCCAAAAACTTTGAATTTTGGCAAGTTATTATATTACAAGAGACCTTATTTGTTAATGGATCAAGCTATCCAAAATTATTTTTTTTTCATTGTAAAATTGGAATATGGAAAAAAGTTTCTGGCGAAAGAAGGTTTAGGGTAGGCTTTTTCTACCCCTTGCAATCATAGAGGAACACCACCAGAAAATTTTTTGAGTGACTTCTCGCCAACATAAATTTTCTGCTGAATTTTATTCTTGTCAGTTTTTTGTTTTCAAGAAAAAAATTAAAAACTGTTTTTCGGGCGCCATCTTTAGAGGTCTGTAACTAAGCAGGGTTTATATGTGGTTCATATGAAAGACCCACCCTTTTTTTGACAAGGAATTACCCCCTTAATTTTTTCGCAACTATTCATATACACCCTGTATACATACACTCCGTCAATTAAATAACTAAACTGAAAAAGAAAGTATTTCCAAATATACTAAAATAGTTGACAAGTCTTCTCACAAAACAAGCTTCCAAGAAATTGTATAAGTGAATTCATAACAATCAGTCAATAAGAAAAACTATAAAGATCGCTACATAACCGTATTTATTGTATTTAAATATAGACATATCAACAGTTTATTTATGACAGCTATTTTTCTGGAAATGCCAAAAAATTACTTCAGATAAAATAATATAGATTATTCTCACAATTTATAACAGATCCAATTAAACAAATATTTTATTTTGACAATCATTTTAGTAAAGTACGTTGAGGTGAAGATATGAAGTCTGAACTTTTTTGAGTATATGCTCAAATTATTTTAATTCACCGAGGCCCCAAATATTTTTTGTCGTTTTTGTAGAAATATATTCTTATTGAAGAACAAGTTTTTGGAAAACTTATACAAGAAAATTATCATGTGAGCATGAAACTGCCGCAAATGTTCTATACAAGTTTTACAGACCAAATGCGGAACCCAGCTTTTGTCTTAATCACCAAGTATAGCATCGAAATATATCCATTTCTTCATTCAGCTTTCAACGGTCCACTGCTGAATTGCCCCCTTCAGTCAGTTTATGTACATGCGTCTTATATTATCGGACCATCTGGTTTGTGGTCATCCTCTACTTCTTAGGGCGTCCTGTCTAGGTTTCCAGTCTATGATCCGCTTGATCCCTTTGTTGTCTTCAGTTCTCGTAATGTATCCAGCCCAATTGAAATTTGCTATTTTCTCAACTGCTTCAACCACTTCAGTTCTTTTACGCAGCTCCATGTTTCTAACGAGGTTCACGATGGTCAGTCCTAGCATTGACCTTCCCATCGCACGCTGTGCTACTTTTTCTGCGCAGTTTCTTTTGTGTCAGCGTCAAGACTACCATGAGTTAGGACAGGCAGAACACACTCGTTGAAAACTTTTTTCTTCAAGCATATTGTTAGTTCTTGACATGGAGATATATCTTAATTTTCCATATGTCATTCCTATTCATCCTTGCAGTTCATACGTTTGATTGTCTTTACATATACGAATTTCATAGCCAAGATACTTATATGACGTGGTTTCTTCAACCTGAATACCATCAACGTACACACCTTTACTGGGCACAAGTTTCGTCATTAGTTGTGTTTTCTACACATTCATTCAGTATTTTTATAGCTTTATCTAAATGGTCTATTATCAAAACTATTTCTTCTGCAAATCTTAAGCGTGTAAAGTTCTCATTATTAATCATTCCAAGAATTTATAGGATCGCAGCTTCAAACTTATAGTCCATGCAGTTTCGGTGTTATCTTAACGGACTCCTGTCTTCATTTTAAATTTGTTGGTATATTTCCAAAGTCACACCTTGGCTGTAGCATTCTCATATACAGATTTTATCAAAAAGGTAGATCGATCATCTATTCCGACAAAGCTTTCAATATTTGGTATTGGTCTATTGGGTCGAACGTTTTTCACAACCTGATGATCATTCTCGTCGAAGCTTGATAGAAATCCAGTTTGCTCTCGTTGTTGATATTGGTCTAGATTTGCACTCAATCTGTTGGTGATGTTTCAAGTGAATAATTCATACATATGTGACAACTGGCTGATAGGACAATACGTAGCAAGATAAGTTATGCCAACCTTTTTATATAATGTAATAGAGTAATGGTTTGATTATTTTATTTTGTAGTATCTTCCCTGTATAAGACACTCATTAAAAAGATTTGAGATCCTGCAGTAATATATTTATCTATTTAATGCCTCTCATTTTAAGAGCCTCGACGACCATTTCGTCCTCTGCAGGGAATTTATTGGATTTCATTGAAATCGCTTTTTGAATCTCATCGGTCGTTATATCTGAAATATCTTCTGAGCACTGATTCATAATCTTGGGGATCGGTTCATGGTTGTTCATATATCTGCCTGTAGAATATAGTTCTCTGTAAAATTCCTCTACAATTTCCCCAATTTCTTTCCTGTTTCTTGTATATTCCTTGATAATGTCAGCAATCATTCAGGGTAAGAAAGAAGCTCTCACGTCGTTACGAATGGCTTTAGCTCTTTCCTAGTAGATTTGTAGATAAAGCAGTAATAAATATCTTAAGAAGTGTTACTCACAAAAGACAGATGTTTCGATAACTTTGTGTTAAAGAACTTCCCCTCATTATCGTCATTCGCTGCTCACACATAAATGAGATGATGAAATGGAAGCGAATTGCAAATGAAAATAAATATAACGCAATCATTTTCTGAAAAAAATATGCGAATAATTCATCCTTTCACGCAGTATTAAAAGGGCTTTATCTTTTCAGATGTGGCTTCGATAATCATTTGAAACGTCGAAACACTGCCTCTTCCAACCATCAAATGCAGGAGGGCAACAACAGCAAAAGTCCATATCCTCTGTTACCAACAGACGACTGCAAACAATTGGACTCTTCCAATAATTTTCATAACGATGTTTATGTTTGAGTAACTCAATTTTCTAAGAGCTTGTTGCGAAATTGTTCAGAAAAAGTATATCGAAAATTTGTCCGTTTGTTCAAGAGTTAAAATGATTTTGAATGTCAAATGAAAATCAATACTTCATTGTGATTTGAATAGACTTCTCATAAGATAATATAAGGACCATGTACATATTAATTATATCTATGAAATAAGTGAATGTACAAAATCTGCACAATAAAAATATCCAGATTATAAACAACAAAAAATTTCAACATCTTTCATATAAATATATAAAAATATCAAAACTTAAGACTAGATTACTATCTAGTCTCCACTCCAATTTCGGTAAAATCGTACTGTGTATTTTATCACCTCTTAAGATGAAAATCATAACCTAAACAGATACGAGTAATACCAAACATAAGGTCTTTGCCTAACTCGCTTTGCATTTTATCAATATTTGTTAAAATTTTTTGGTAAATATCTTTCACCTCCTCATCGTATGTACTTCTTAAATCTAGTTCATTATATACAATTTTAACTTTTTCAACACAATCGCTTTCCCATCGTCCATAACAACTGCTCAAAATTTCTTTTTGAACAGGTGACGCTCTTTCTATGGCCTTTGTGATCAACCAAGAATATTTGCCTTCTTGAATATCTGTTCCTAACTTTCCTGAGTAGTTCTCGCCATAGACGTCCATAAAATCATTCTACGAAAAAGATTACATTTTATCTACAGTGCAGAAAATCTATGTAAATTAACGTATTCACAAGTAAAACTGTTTACCTAAGTAAAACAAGATTCGAATAATTCAAAACATAATCACTCAAGTTACCTGCAACTGATAAAATCTTCCCAAATCCTTAAAAATCGCAAGGCCTTCTGTATTGAGTTGTAAGTCTGGTCGCTCAGCCAAAAACATAGCATTTACCAGTGGAAAATAAAATGTATAAAAGGATGTTTTATTGAAGGCAATATTATCGAATCTCTCCATCGTGGATTTTTCATAGCACCATGTTTCACAGTCCATAACTTGGCCAACGAAAGTTTTTAAGATGGCTTCGACAAAAACCATTGATATATCTTGACAATATTTGTCATTCGACAGATATCTGTCGAGTAGTTTGAATACAGACATCTGAATTAGTGTGCCGTCATTGATAGCTTTCAGCCCAACATTTTCGTGTTTAAACCATGATTTTTTTCCCCTTCTTGTTTCAGAGTTGTCAATGATGTCATCCATTATGAGGATATAGGATGATATCTGAAGATGTAATTCGTATAAGGATTATATGTACATCGTTCAAAATTGAACTTTTCACTAACAGTATCCTTGCAATAGAGGAATATCTACTAGAAATTTTGTTAGATAAAATATTAAAGAGGAATTTTTTGATGAATTTATCGAATGAACAATATATAATATTAATCAGTTAATTATTTTATTCAAATAAATCAATTCGACGGATCTGTACTAAATATCATTAATAAGAGGTATCAGCTATCGCAGTGCAATGTATGCTAGCGACCACAAATCTGTCAAGTATCTGAATTCGCTATACACAAAGACGCTAAAGTATTAGTCATACACTAGCGCCATTTAGAGTTTGCAAATATACATACAAGACATACCTTTGCGATTTAAGTAAAGAAATGTATTCTCATAATTTTCACGTTACAAACGCAGAAAAAACGTTTCTCGTGCTCAAATCAGACCATAATATGCAGTAATGCTCATAATAAGCATATTCATATTCAAATAAATTAATTCGGCTGATCTGTACCAAATATCATTAATGAGAAGTATGAGCTATTGTAATAGAAAGTTCTACAAATCGAGACAGTGTGACACAAATCTGTATAACAATTCAATACTCGAACAAACATGTTCATTCTGCATTTTATGACAGAATGAAAAACTACTATATTTTTTTAGATGCAGAAATAAGAGCAATATAACTTTTGTCAGTACAATATACTGTCATAAATGCACTCACATCACTGCCACACTGCACACTATGGGCGTGTTGTGTATGTAAAGTAGTCAATGGTTATTAAATAAGATTTATATATAGATGGGTTATGTACAGAGTTTAAACGCCCAGTTAGTTAGGTGAAATAAAATGGTAAAAAAATATGCGAACATAGGAATATTGTGTAATGAAAATAGTAAAATAGAATAAAATGGTATATTTCAGTTGATCCTTTTTAATATCTGCACCTTTACAAGCGATTGGCATTTTTACTGACGAAAACAATATGATGATGAGTTTCTCTGGTGAAAAATAAGATATTAATCAAAGGTGCATGATCGATTTCTAAGAGAGCACTTAAACTGAATCAGTGAGATGTTGATAATTGCTGAATATTCTATAAGATGTGCAGTATAATCCTAATTTCTTGAAGAACTCAATAAAGACGAAACAACATTTGCTAAACCTGTCAACTTAATAGACAGGTTATCTATTGTCACTACTGATCACTTGAAATTTTCACACTTCGGAGAACTTCACAGCGGAATCTTCCAAAAATTGAATGTTTGTTCAAAGATATTTTATATCGGGTGTTTTTTCAGAGTCATGGAACTTTAAATTGAAATATAATCAATTTAAATTAAGATTGAGGCCAATTTTTTTTTATTTGAAAGATAATTTTATTACATTAATATTTTAAAAATAATTTCCGGCATATATCCACCACGACTAGCTCTGAGGAACCGCATTCGAGCAGACCAATTTTGGACCAATTTTTCAAGTAATTCAGGCCATATTTCATCAATAACACGAGTTATGTTGGTTTTCAAAGCGTCTATTGTTTCTGATTTATCACTTGACATAACCTCAAAGAAATTAATCCAGTGGAGTTATGTCGCATGATCTTGAAGGCCAATTAACTGGACCATTTATCGAAATAATATTATCGCCAAATCTTTCTTTGAATAAATCAATTGTAACGGTCGCAGCATGAGGTGTAGCACCATCTTGTTGGAACCAAAACACTTCTGGGTCGATACCATTCAAATTTTAAAACAAATAATCAATGATTATCGATCTTTAATGAGCACCATTCACAGTAACATTAGCTCCAGCAACGTTTTTAAAGAAATATGAACCGATGATGCCTCCAGCGAGTAAAGCACACCATACAGTGCATTTTTCAAGATGCAGTGGAGCCTGCAGAACTTATGAGAATTGTTTTCATTTCATATACGGCAATTTTGCTTGTTTACATGCGTTCAACCAGAAATGAGCTTCATCACTAAACACAAGTTTACGATAAAAAAGTGGATCAACTTCAAACTGTTTTAGGGCCCAATCAGCAAACACTCCAACTTGTTGTGAACGTCGACGAATAGAGAAATCTGGATCATCATTAACATTATGAATTACAGCAGCCATATTTTCTTCTGTACGTATAGTTCCTTGACTTATTGTTGTTGTATCGAGTAAAGAAAATGTTGTCCGAAATCTATCAATAGTTCGACGAATAAGCTGCTCTGATGGACGATTATGTAAACTATGAATTTCACGAAAAGCTCTATAAGTTTGGCGAATAGAACACTGATTTTGAATATAAATTTCAACAATTGTCAATGCTTACTGAACAGAAATGTCAAAAAAACATGGCTTCTACCTTCTGTCAAATCACAGTTATCCCTATCGAAATTTCTATCACTCTAAAAAAACACCCGATAACTATCTAGAACACAACTGTGTTCTAGACAATAAATTCTCTGAAAAGACACTCAATCTTCCAAGATATTAAGACTTCAAAAAAGCTTCATCCATGGTTGGATAATTTCATTTTTGAATTGAGAAGAACCTAGATATATGCTAGTATGACCTCTTTTTTAACAAGATAGGGCGGTTATTTAGTAAAGCCAGATCACCTGATTCAGGTTCTCTTGATTATTTCCTGTTTTTTTATTTAAAGGGTAAATGAATATTTTAATCGATCAATAAATAAAGAAGATTTGAAAGCACGCAAACGCCAAGAAATTAGAAATATTACCACACATTTAAAAAATTTCATTCAATTGATTTCCGATTTTCTTCAGAAGTTTCCATCATATTTGTTTGTGTAATCCAAACTCACCGTACGGTACGTAAAAAAATCTATAAATAAGATGGTTCACCTTAAAATTATTTCGATGTGATTACACCTCGTTTTTGAGCCATCCTACACATTTAACTCTCTTAAAAAATGTTAACCAAAATCATCATGTCCAGATTTTTTGAACTCATTGAAATCAAATAGATTTTACTTCATCATAGAGGGTGAGGCGGTGAACACGAACATTTTTGAAACGGCTATTACTTATCTACCGAGAATTCGATCAGATGGGGCTGAGTACCGTTAAATTCGTAGGGTCTTAGCGTTTGTTTATCATTCAAAGCCATGGAGCTGTCGTTGTTGGAACACCGTGTATTCGCGTGCAAAAGTTTCATCTGGAATAACATTCTTCGTTGGTTTCAAGCACTTCGTACACGAGGTGTTTTTACAAACAAATTCACATAAGGGAATGGCTCAAACCCCCGAAAATGGTGAATAAGTACAACATTTCCTTCTGCACAATTCATGTCGATCTGCTCGAAACGATTTCGCTGAATTCGTTTGAGTGTTCAAACTGTAAGATGTAATTTACACTTGGAGCTCCATTTCCACCCTTAAAAATTGACAATATTTACAGCCAGGTAATTGCGAACAACGACTAATCTTCACACGTGAGATAAAATCACTCTTTGATCAAAATGAGAACCTTATCTTCATGTCTGATGAAGCTCATTTCCATCTGAACGGCATGATGAACCATCAGAACTGCCGGAAGGTGCAAGTATACGGAAATAAGCCTCGAATTCTGCAAGATTTGACGGAAGCAATTCGCGTTGAAACCACTGCAATTGACAGAAGGACGCTGAAGACAGTGACGTTGCTGATTGTGGCCACCTCATGTCAGATATTATTTTTCACCATTGAGTATCGTTAATGCTTAAAAAAGAAAACTGACAATCATTATGTATTTCTGAAAACCGTCCATCTCACTGTCTCATCTGTCCAAAAAAATTTCACCTTCTAATTCTGCATTGAAGATTGGTATTAAAAATTATCGATGTTTTTAAAGTCCGTCTAGAAAGTATCCGAAATTTATTACTTTTCATAATTTTTATATACTTCTTTCTTGTAACATTCTAAGACAAAATAATATAAAAATTAGGTTGTGCAGATAGTCGGCTATGACCAAAATTGCATGGCAACACTATTTGTCAAATGTTGTTGATGGTCAATAGGTATACAATTTTTGAAATAATGTTGCAACTAGAAGAATAACAGGCAGAATATTTGTAAAGAAAAGGTTTTCGAAACGTTAAAAAATTAGTGCAATTGACTGAAGTGGGAAAAAGTGCTGTATATGAGATAATAAAGAGGATGAAAAATTCCATGGGTATGTGGCATAGACCAGTTTCAGGAAGACCGGGTTTGATTAAAGGAAACAATGTAAACGCTTTATTGGCCTTAGGGCGACACAATCCGCACCTGGGGTTTCGCAAATTGGCTAACAGATTTGGAAATCAAGGAAATATAAAATTATGACCAGAAACCGTCCGTATGTCACTGAAAAGACAAGTCTACATATCAAGGAAACCAAAAGAATATATACTGACACCTCTACAAAAGAACCGAAGGATAGAATTTTGTCAACATTTTCAAGAAGATAATTTTAATAATGTCTTTATTTCTGACGAAAGTTGTTTCCATCTTGGTGGAAATTGATGAAAAATCAAACCAACCTGTTATTGTTCAAATTTCCCACCAAAATAATGGTTTGGTGGAGCAATATCTCAGCGTGGTGCTGCGCTCTGTATAGTTGATGGTGCCATTAATAGTGAAAGGTATTGTTGTATTCTAAACTATTTTCTCCTTGAAACGGCGCATGCTTTATATACAGAGGGGTGGCGTTTTCAGCAGAATAATTCAAGATACTATACTTTGGGCTATACTCAAGCTTGGATGCAAGAACACCAAGTGACACCCATTTAATGGCCAGCAGCTTCACCAGATCTTAGAATACATATGGGGACTAATGAAGATTGAAGTTGAACGAGCAGTGCCACGAAATAAAAATGATTTAATTCAGTCAGTTCACATACCAGGACTACTATCACAAAAAATTATGGGGGTGATCTAGTTTCGGATATACCTCGACGTTTATTCAAGTGTTCACAGTTAAGTGGAGATTGTATAAGTGAATGAGATGAATTAGAAGAATTGAAAATATATACTTAATAATTACAATTGAGCTTTGTTTTTTCCGGATACTTTCTAGACGGACTATATTTGTACTTAACCTGAATCATAATCGACTAGCATTCAGCATTGTTTGCTGAACCTATTTTCTAAATTTTATTTAATTTATCCTCTATTTATTGGATGCACTGTCCAGAAGTTATTAACAAAGTTTTCAATTCAATGAAGAAATCGTTTTATATTACCATCTCTACACACCAAGCAACCAAAGCAACTTTACGAAACTTCTCTTCATCAAGTTGGTTCTCGCCTATGATGAATTTATAAGAAGCAATTAGCATAGCAGCTCGTATTTGTTTTCCAGTGGGTACATTGTAATTTAACACTTCTCTAAATCGTTCATTCACTACTTTCATATCAGTCACCAAATTAGTGTCTGTCAAATCGTGTACCAGCTTAGGGAAGAACGATCGAAAAAGTTTCATCTCCACGTCGGGCAATATTTTAATCTTTGATGGATCTCGTAGCGCTATCTCTGGACGATCATATAAGTTGAACACGGTAGATGTACTGAAAAAATACAAAATACTATAAAATTGGGAATACTATCATAGGATGGGAGAAAAGAAATTCAATATGTTTTCGGTTGATGGCAGTAGTGACCGATATCTCGTAAAGTATCGATCAAACAATTTCAGATATATTTTCATTACCAAGCTGACATCTCACACTAAAAGAATTCATTTGCTGTTTCATGTTTTGTCCATTCAGTTGTGAGTTACAGGTTGTTAAAATCGAAAGTAAAAAAAAATTATATTAGGTAAATTTTACAGTGTTTCTTTGATGAAGGCGTAAATGCAAGCCAGGCGGCTAAAATTGTGAATGGTGTTTATGGTCCCGATACTTTAACAGCCAATTACGTGCAATTTTGGTTTCGTCGATTCCGTTCAGGTATTTTTTATGTTAAAGATGCACCTCGCATAGACAGGCTCGTAGTCGAAAATGTCGATAAATCACAGACACAATTTAAGTTGACCGGCATGTTAGTAATCGTAGCAACGCCCAGGAGCTGAATATCGACTATAAAGCAGTTTCAAACCATTTTCGCAAAGCTGGATTGAGATAAAAGCTCGGGTGCCACACCAATTAACACCAAAAAACATGATGGATCGAATTGTCATCTGCAAAGCGTTGACCAAACGGAATGAAATCGACCCATTTCTTGAAGGATCGCACACGACAATATTGTGCTAAAACGATAGTGGTCAAAACGCTGTGAAGCAGCTCAAACGGTGGCCCAACCAGAACTAACGGCCAGGAAGGTTTTACTGTGGGACTTGAATGGAATCATTTATTATGAGTTACTTCCATAGGGCCAAACACTTAATTTGTATCTCTGATGTCAACAGCTGAACCTTTTGAAGCTAGTGATTGACCCAAAACGGCCAGAATTGACCAACAAAAGTTGTGTTTCATCAGGACAATGCCAGGTCACAAACGTCTGTAGTGACTCGCCAGAAACTCCGGGACCTTGGTTGGGGAGTTTAATACATCCACCATATAGTCCGGACCTGGCACCAAGCGCTTACCATCTTTTCATTGTATTGCAAAACTTCCTGAATTTTAATAAATTGCCGTCAAGAGAAGATTGTGAAAATCGATTACTAAGTTTTTCGTCAATAAACCAGGACTTCTATGAGGAGGCATTACGAAGTTACCTTTGAAATTTCAACAAATTATAGAACAAAACGGTCCACATTCGACTTTAATCGGACAATCCGAAATACGTTGAATGCAGTCTTGAAGTTCACGTAAAAATTATGCATTTTTCCCCAATCAATTATTATTTCAGTAAAATGCTACGAAATATAATGAAAGTTATTTAATGATAAACAAAAATCATGAAATGACTGTCCTATAATAGAGCGGCATTTAATGACTGCAAAAATCCGGAATTTATTATTTTTTATAATCATAAGACAAGAGTAATGTATAAAATAGGTTGTCAGATAGTCAGCTATGGCCAAAGTTGTATGGCAACTCTATTTGTCAAATATTGTTGATTTTCAACAGGTATACAATTTATAAAATAACGTCGCAATTAGAAAAAAGACAACATATATTTGTATAGAAAAGGTTTTCGAAAAGTTAAAAAATTAGTACATTTGACTGAACTGGAAAAAGTGTTGTATATGAGACAATAAAGAGGATAAAAAATTGCATGGATATGAAGCATAGAACAGTTTCTGGAAGACCGTGTAAGATTGAGGAAAACAATTTAAACGATTTATTGGCCTTGAGTTTCACAAATTGGCTAACAGATTTGGAAATCAACGAAATATAAAAGTATGCCCAGAAACCTCTTATTTTGTAAACATTTTCAAGAAGATAATTCTAATAATGTCTTTATGTGTAATGAAAGTTGTTTTCATCTTGTTGGAAATCACTTAAAAATCCTATCAAAACAACCTGTTACCGTTCAAATTTTCCACCAAAATAATAATGGCTTGAGGAGGAATATCTCAGCGTGGTGCTACGCCTCTCTGTATAGTTGATGCTACCATTAATAGTGAAAAGCATTGTGACATTCTAAACAATTTTCTCCTTGAAACGGCGCATGCTTGATATCCAGAGGGGTGGCTTTTTCAGCAAGACAATGCAAGAAGTCATACTTCGGCCTATACCCAAGCTTGGATGAAAGAAAACCAAGTGATAACCATTTCATGGCCAGCAGCTGCAGCAGATATTAGTCCCATTGAAAACATATGGGGTCTAATGAAGATTGAAGTTAAACGAGCAGCGCCACGAAATAAAGATGATTTAATTCAGTCAGTTTCATAGTCCTGGATTACCATCACCGAAAATTATGGAGGCGATCAAGTTTCGGTTGTACCTCGACGTTTAGTCAAGTGTTTACAGTTAAATGAAGGTTGTATAAGTAAATAAGATGAATAGTTTGTTATAAAATTCGTACTCTTCAAGTATTGATTTAATAATTTTTAGATGACAATTTATATTTCTTTGAATTTCTTTCATTCCCTTACTGCATAATAAGTATTAATTCTTCTATGTCTACTTAATTGACACGGTGTGATCTAAAGACACTATTAAATTCTAAAAAAATTTTGAATGAGAAATTTCTTTGAAATTGAAGTTTATACAAGGTTTACAGAAGAAATCTTTATGATATTTAAAATTTTATAAATGAATAATTCCGGTAAATAGTACTCACCAGTAGTTTTCTACCCTATTTATTACAGCCCTGTCAAATGTTTTACTCATCCTTTTAGCACAATTGGCAAACAGACGTGTATGTTTAAATATCAACATTGTTTTCAAATGATATCAGATGTTAAGAAGTACTTTCAATAGAATAGGAAAATAATAAACAACCGAATATCTAGCGACCGCTCAAATGATTCTGAATAGCTGGGTCGATATATTGAAAACTTAAATGATTTGTCTCACTACCATCACTAATTGATACTACCACTTATCATTTAATAATAAATTTTTATTTTATAATTATCGCCGATTCATATTTTTATGCGCTGCACAGAGTAAGTTTTGATGTTCAAAGTCATCATTAGTGACACAGAAAATTTTCTTATCTTACATTATGTTCATTCGCTGAAGCATTTCTCATGATAATTAAATAACATAATAGAAACGGCATGTCTTAATATTGCCTCGGTATACACTGAATGAAAAAAATTTGGAGACTCGTATATGTTCATCTGATTTCAATTTCAATTTTTCACATGTTGAAGTATTTGAACGTAAACAAAAAGTGATTAAATATTCAATTTCATCTGTTTATTGGGTGCATGTAAGGTCGTTCGGTATTGAAAAAGTATTCACTTATGGATAGGATATGTCCATATTTGAATAACAGGCTGATAGCTCTATTAAATAGGAATAAATTGTGTCTAAGTTGTTTGTATCCTGTTTCGAATTTATTGTATTAACAGTCACTACTATAGAAAACATTTCCAAGAAAAGTCTCTTATTAAAATAGTCAGTCACTGCTATCAACATTTCCATAATAAGAGACTTTTCTTGGAAATGTTGTCTAAAACAGTGACTGATAATACAATTAATTTGAAACAGGATACAAACAACTTGAACACAATCTATTTCTATTTAATAGAGCTATCTATTAAATGGATGTGATCAACTAAGAGTAAGAATGTAAAGTCTACGAAACTGACGCTTCACTAATCATCCATGAGAAAGGTAATAAAGTTTACCGATAGCTCGTATAAAAGTAAGATGATATAAAAGTTTTTTACCAATCCTTTAAGACCAAATATCCTAAAAACCTTTTCTTATATATATATATATATATATATATAAAATATGCCCAGATAGTGGGCTATTCGAAATTAAACCTCATTGTTGCGTCTATTAGGAGACCGTCCTGCCTGCGTTATAATAATTCTTTTTTGTTTGTTATTGCAGGTGGCCATGAAAGCACTTAAACCTTTTATGTTGACTATGTTGACATGTTAACTACGAAGAATTATTACTTGCGACACTTCAGATTATTCGTTCTCTAATGAGTATATTATGACCATTAAAAAACATGGAAAGATTTGAATGCTCTTGATATATTTAGTGCTTAGTGTTAAATTATATTCATCACAATATGAATTATATTCTCTCTCATTTCTTCTTTATCGCTCAGCAGATATTCGAAATATTCCATCCCGAAACTCCCATTCCAAGAGAACTGTTACCAATAAGAATCTATTCCATTGGAAGCTCACAGCCCACAAATATTATTTCCAATCAACTTTGTTAATTTTCCTCCTTTTTGTCCTGATGAAATAAATTAATTACTATGTCAAAATTATACTCTGTAATATAAGTAAGGTATCATTATTATTCTTCTAATAGTAAAATTGGTCGTTTGTATATTGTACAAGATTATCGCGGTTGCTGTAAACTTAGCAATCCACCTAACTCGTTCGTAGTATAATTGTCATTACCTTAGCTTGGTATCAAATACAGTGATACCAAACTATAATCGTTTTTTGTTATAAGTGTTTTACTTCAATTCCTCATCGTCGTTGTGGTTTATCATTACTAAATAAAGAAAGTTGAAAACCACTGTACACAGAGTGTTCTTTGAAGTTAAAATCATCATTGCGCAACAAAGATACAGTTCACAAACTTATCGTAATTAATCATTGTGATTAATTAATTTGCAATTGTCTGTTATTTCAAAATACTGCAATAATAGGCAAAACACTGCGATAAACTAACCGTGGTACGAAACATTCTTATTATATTTACTTCACTCATCACACCGAAACGAAGGCCAAAAGACTTTTTTCGATACTTTCAGGAATAAAATTTTAAAACCTTCAGAATAATATATTAATTTAGCCCTATTGTCATTTAAGGTAATTAAGGGATGACCGTATACCCACGAACTTGCAGTCAGAAAATGTCCGGCTTTCAATAAAAATCAACCCGTCTCGACAACTTTCGGAAAAACTCATATCACGGGGAATATCTGGCTGGAATTCTTGATGTGGGACGTCCAGTATATAAACACTTATAGCCTTGAGGATAAGACACAATTGGATTATGTTATTGTAAAAAAAAACACCTCACTTACTTCAATCTCGTTTTGACCCTGCGATAACCCATCGTACTAAATCGATCCCATTCGGTCACTTTCTTTTGTCACACAGAAAATAACGCAATCAAGTTTAATGTGACTAAAGTTGATTACATTACATTGCATCTCTTTGTTAGAAATAAATAATAGTTAAGAATATGCTTCTCATATTTGTTGATCCCCAGTAGGATCTACACCAATTTAACTTTCGGAGGCTCCATCTCATAATAAGTAAAATTTTTTTAAGACAAATTGCTTGCATACTTCAAGAAATATTTTCTGCATTAGCTACATCTTCAAGCGGTTTTCGCTTACTCAATTGAAACTTGAATAATCTCACATTTTAATGTTTTTTATTGTTCATTCCTCTTGGACTAAGAAATATGTTAACTAGAAATTATTCAAATATTTCAACTGGGTGCACTTGTATCAACGTCAATCAGTATATTTTGTTTCAAGAACGCACCGCAAACTGATCATTTAAAAAGTCCACTTCAAGGGATTGTCGAAAATGATTGTCTGTCTTACTGAGAATCATCTGTTAATTACCTCATTTATAGTACTTTATTATGTCAGTTAATCCCAAGTATTCTTCTGGATTTTGAAAATGGGTAACAATATCGGAAAAAGAATGTGCACATTCTAGAATTGTGAGTTTTTTTAATCTTGTTGTAATGTTTAATTTTAAATATTAGGGCTATCCGTAGATTGTCAAAAAATATGAAATAAGTATTATAGTCCTTATTTGGAATCAAGTTTTTTATCATTTTTGTAGTCCGAGTGTGTATACAATATCATAAATTAGCAATACATATTTTTCTAGACATTAAATTTATATCAATCAAATATAATTTATTTTTACATATTACAAAGTGAAAATCTTCAGAAATCTGATTTTTTATTATTAATTTTCAATTTTAAACCGACCTTTCACGAAGTAGGCTATAATTTATATCATTTTTCAATGAATCTGTCTTAAATTTTGCATTTTAGGTGGAATTTTTCATGTGAAAGTACTGAAAATGTAACACTAGGCTTGAAGTGAATCAACTTTAATGAAAATAGGTATATTTAATATTGATGCAATGCATTTGAGAGCGCTCTAGATATAAAGCTTCACTCTGGCCAGCCATAAATATCTGAACGTAGACCCTCGTAAGTTCTAACGTGATAGTCACTGAAGTATTTATGTCTCACGAATAGGCTTTGTAGCCTTTTAAAGGATTCTTTGAGCATAAAACACGTTGCCGCTCGACTACTACCAAAAGATCCGAATCAGAAGACTATCGTCGGTAGGAAAAATTCCACCGAGCCACAATAATATTTTACTATGTTTATAGATTCACATACTGTGACCATTTCATCAGAAAATTTACAGCCTCTATATGTCCCTGTATTACTGTTTTATCTTCACAGATTTGAAGAAGTCCATAGTACTATCTCTACTTCGAACTTCATTTCAAGAATAATTTTTATATTTGACCTGAAACATACACGAAGTTGTGTGAACATATTAGTGTTCAAAATTTATAAACATCGGCTTGGTATCTTAATTTCTGAAGTTAATAACTGAACTTCTAACTCGCACAAGTTGAAAAAGCCTCTGAGGGATCTTCACAGAAGATCTGAAGTATCAGAATAGTAATAATAATAAAAATAATAATAAGTTAGCAATTAGAATTTCATTTATCTGAAAAAAAAATATCCTATGGAGTTTACTGTTACCCTCACATAGGTACTCATTTTTCAAAAAATTGAATGCAATATAACATAAATATCGGTTCATACTTGACAAAAGGTATATAAAATTATTTAAATATTTTAATATTAGCCTTCTACATATTTAATTTCAAAAAATTATATTCAATAATTATAACTTCAGGAATTAAATTGAAATAATGCCATATAAGTGTACCACTTATATCAAATGACATATAAAATAAACATTCATTATGAGACATTCAAATGATATAAATAAATGATATTGTTAACCAAAATCCTATAAATTAAATATTATATTTTGAGTAGACAAAATTTTGTTTCTGCTGATCAATCTTATGAAAACAAATATCTTTCAAAAATCTTTAACATAATCTTAAGAATTTCATCATAAACTATCTCACTTAAAATATTCAATATTATTGGATATCTAACTAAGTTACTTTCTATAAAATCTCAAGATATGTAAAAACATTACTGAAAAACAAGTTTTAAGAGAGACTTTGCTTCGTCAGTAATCTAATTCATATTCAAGAAAATATAACATCAATCAACAACAAATATTTACTCACGCTTCAACAATTAAGAAAACTTCTGGTAAATGAATACTGAAAAATTTAAATGGAGTGTAAGGTTAACTACAAATAAATATTTCTGTGGTTTACCCTTGATCTAAAAGATTGAAAGACAATTTAACGGCTTCTATTATAGCACAAGGACTATCTGTATAAAGAATGTTAAAGAAACCAAATAATTATATATTATGAATAAATATAGGTTTATACTTGATAGAAGGTATATAAAATTATTTAAATATTTCAATATTAGCCTTCTATATGTTTAATATCAAAAAATTATATTTAATAATTATAACTTATGATGTTATGTTATATTTTATTGAATATGAATTAGAGTACTGACGAAGCAAAGTCTCTCTTAAAACTTGTTTTTCAGTAATGTTTTAAGATATCTTGAGATTTTATAGAAAGTAACTTAGATATCCAATAATATTGAATATTCTAAGTAAGATTGTTTTATGATAAAATTCTTAAGATTATGTTAAACATGTTTGAAAGATATTTGTTTTCATAAGATTGATCAGCAGAAACAAAATTTTGTCTACTCAAAATATTAAATTTATAAGATTTTGGTTAACAATTTTCATTTATTGGATTTTGTTATATCATTTGGATGTCTTATAATGAATGTTTATTTTATATGTCGTTGGATATAAGTGGTACTGATATGACATTAGTTTAATTTAATTCCTGAAGTTATAATTATTAAATATAATTTTTTGAAATTAAATATGGAGAAGGCTAATATTAAACTATTTAAATAATTGAATGCAAAATGTCCACGTAAAACTAAGTTTTTATTTTGGTTATGAAATTATGGAGGGAGTTCTGTAAATGTATTTCTTTCAAATATAAATGTAACATTGCACTAAAGAATTATAGATTACAGGACCTAACCCGCGGATGTCTTCGGTGCCTTGATGGCGCAATTCGAATACAGGATATGGTTGACCAGGACTGGAGCATCTGGAATACTTGACGGCATGTGATGACAGCAGGTGGAGGTTCCTTTTTTTATATGTAGATTCAACTGAATCAGGTAGCGTTGGTCAAATGGATATCTGTGCCGAAGGATATCTGGAAGTCGAGAACTGAGAACTGTGTTGTTTCAAATTTGGGTCTATTTATTCGAATTCCATGATAATAGCCTCTGAAACGCCCTGAAAATTGATTTTTTTGTGGACGATTTCGCTTCAGAATTTCAAAATATTGTAAAACATTTAGAAATATAAATGAATTTTTAGGAATAAGGAAACAGTTTTTCTGGGACAACGTTTGGAAAATTAAACCCCAATGATCTTTAACCAATTTAAAAAGCAAAACATAAGAAATTATCCAGAAATATCTCAAATATGGTGTGTTGAACTACTGAAGGAACTGGACAAGAATGAGCTTAAATAGAATCTATGTTATAAAAGGTACAACCACAGTGTCAACTGGAATTATACTCCAGAAATTCTTAATATTGAAAAAGATGCAAAAGAACTCTAAGTAAAAATGCTGTTACTTCATATAAAAAGGTGAAGAGCATTGACATGAAGTCAGGAGCTTTTGCGGGCTAATTCATATCACCCACAATCCTCACGATTTTTTTGTGGTTATTTAACATGTAGATGCTACCTTCAAACTCGGTCGTTGGACTGTTGCTATGGTTTCTTTCGCGCTCAAAGCTGCTCCGCTATTAAAATTTTAATCCTTTTTAATCATAATGGAATTGAAAGGAATATGTACGTTATAATATTCCTTCTAAAATGTAACTTTCAGATTAATCGGATTTGTAGCTTGGAAAATATTAATTAAAATTTTAAAAAATTTAAATTTGAATGGCTGCGAAACCATTAGACTGATTATATCTAATATATTCAATGACGAAATCAAACGAGATATTCAGGCCTCAAACCTACCCCGAGAATTTCAAAGTGTTTTTCGCTCTGTTCGAATGTTACACTGCTCAACTTTATCCGCAGACAAAAGACTTCTAATAAAGCAATCCTCACGAAATTTGACAAGAATATGCACATTATTATTCTACCTCTAAATGCTGTATTTCAAATCGATCGAATCTGTAGTTTTGAATTTTCAAACTTGAATAATTACGAAACTATTCAATCGAATTTTCATATTTACGAACTTTCCTTCGAAAATTAGCAGCCGGACAATATTACTTTTGATTTACGAGCATTTTCTGCTCAAAGTTATTAAATTCTAGACGATCGTGAAACGATAGTACACTGTTGCTTGCTTGGAATTAGCGTGTAAAAATAAAAAATTAACGAAAATTCATTCTTAATAGAAGTCAATATTCAATTAAAACTTCATCAAGTATAAAACCAAATGATTTATTTTCCATTTTCAACAATTTCTAAATTTGTAGAAGACGCTCGTATTTTCTCCAGTTGCCAAATTCAGTTGCAAGAAATTTAAATCTTATGAATCCCCATTTCATGCTAACAAAGCAGGGACCATAAACGCTACCGGAATGGTCAGAAAACAAGTCCTAGGTCTAACATATCTTTGTAGTTTTGACAATGAAATGTCTTTTCACATAAATCAATTTTATTGTTAAATAAGCTAATTCATTTTTGTAACATGATTTCTGAATTTCAGTTTATTGCGGATGGTTAACTAAGATTTTTAATGATCCATAAAAGGGTAAACATAGTCGACTTTTTTCATAATTGTAGTTTTCCAAAAAGGTTTTGCAGATTTGCACGTCAATAAAGAATTATCAAATGAACAGACGCTTGAAAAATGTTCTTATTTGTAATAATATGACAATTATTATTATTTAAATGTTTTAATATTAACAGATATGCTAGCCTTTTACATATTTAATTTCAAAAAATTATATTTAATATTATAACTTCAGGAATAAAATTATAATTTAGTTATAATACTAAATATAAATTTTTTGAAATTAAATATGTATAAGGATAACAAAATATATCTGTAAATATTAAAATATAGTGAGAATAAGTGCAAAACATCTTGGAACATATTTAATTAATTAACTGGGAAACATGCAACTACGGGAAATATTTTCGGCCATATTACAAATCCTGAAGTCCTAGCAAATAATTTTAATCGATATTTGGCTCATGTAGATGCAACAACAAATTATGAATTGGAAATATTGCATTGTGGTCCATGTATTAATTTCCGCAATGGTAAATCTTTCTATTATTTTCCTGTGTCTGAGAGCGAACTAATAAATATTGTTGAAAATATGTAAAATAAGAACTCCTGTGCTTTTGATAATAGAGCTAATTCTCTTATCAAAAAATCAATTGATTTTATTGCTGGACCTTCAATGCATATCATCAACCGAGCATTTACTGAGGCTACATTTCCATCAGCCCTTAAATTAGCTCTGATTAAACCAATTTATAAGAAGGGAGATCTTGATGAAATTAAGAACTATCGTTTAATAAGCCTGCTCACTTCATTTTCAAAAATGTGTGAAAAGATTTTGGTGGAAAGACTGCTCAACTTCTTTCATAAATTTGGTGTATTTTCGAAAAACCAACATGGGTACCTGAGAGGCAAAAACACCAGCACTGCTCTTTATGAATTTCTTCTTCTGAAATTCTGGAAGCACTGGAATTTAGAGAAGTACCTGTTGGACTGTTTTTCGACCTGTCTAAGGCCTTTGACACTGTGAACCATGAAAGGCTTCTCAACAAATTAAACACATACAGTATTCGAGACGCTCAACTGGAATTGTTGAGTAGTTACCTCAAGAATAGAATACAAAGATTTTCTATTGAAACCGGCGGAAGAAATCTCTTGTCCAAGGATGAAACGGTAGTTATGGGTGTACCTCAGGGTAGTATTCTAGGACCTCTACTCTTTCATGATATACATAAATGATTTACCTGACTCTCAAGAAGGATAAAAATGCTTTTGTTTGCTGATGACGCAAACGCTTCAGTGCGTAATGGAGATTTGAAATCCAGCATAGAGCAAACCCAGAGAGTTTTCGAATCGATAAGTGTCTGGTGTGCCCAAAAGAGACTCCTTCTAAATGTTGATAGTGTATTTTTTTCAGGACTACTCAGTTCAAGGAAAGTATTCCAGCAACTATCGACCTCAACAATACAGAAGTCGACATAGTAGAATAAACAAAGTTTCTGGGAATATATTATATCTAGACTGCTTTTTGAACTGGCACCAACATATATGTGAGCTGAGTAAAAAACTAAACAGAGTTCTATAGATGATGAGAGTATTGTCTTGCCGAGTAGATAGTAAGCTCTTAAGATCAGTGTACTTCGCGAATTTCGATTCTTTGATGTTGTTCTTTAGGGTGGCACTTCTAAAGCCGAAAGCATATTCATTCTTTAGAAATCTGCTGTGAGGTCAATGTATGGACTTAATTATCGAGAATCATGTAGGGGAAGATTTCGACAAAATGAAACTCCGACATTTATTGGGATATACATCATAGAGTGTGCTCTATTTTTGAGAATAAATCCACATTACGTCGAAGATCTGCGTAATATGAATAAAATAAAACGGACAGTTCCCTACCATTTTCCTAACCATGGTCTTACATTAACAGAAAAAAAAACACCAAGTATAGATTCTGTCAAGAAAGTACCGGGAATTATCGATTTAAATCTGGCGGGGCAATGAGACAGGTAAAAATTTTTTTTCCTAGGTTGGTACCACTGTCCTTAATTACGATGCCAAGCTTGAGCGGGATCTGTCAACTAGTGTGTTTGCAACAGCTGATTAAGTCAGTCGATGTCAGAGTGCGTGCCGATTTTTACTATGGGTGATTACGTTGAGCAAAGAATTTGTTTAAAGTTTTGTGTTGCAAATGAATTTTCGTGTGCCGATGCATTGAAAATGTTGCAAAAGGCCTTTGGTGATAATGCTCTATCGAAAACTCGTGCATATCAGTGGTACAGAGCCTTCAAGGACGGTCGTGAAGTGGTCGCCCATCGACGGCTTCGATCGAAGATAACGTCGATAAAATTAAGGAAAGGGTGCTGGAAAACCGTCGTACCAGCTTGAGAGAGATAGCACATGATCTTAAGATATCCCACGAGTCCGCACGTACGATTTTGATTGATATTTTGGGCATGAGAAAGGTGGCCGCACGACTCGTGCCGAAAGACCTGAATTTTCTTCAAAAACGTTATCGCGAACAGGTTGCTTCAGACATGCTGGATCGCTGTAATTCCGATTCTACATTCATGGAACGCATTATAACTGGTGATGAGACCTGGGTCTACGAGTACGATATGCAAACAAGCCAGCAATCATCGGAATGGGTGGCAAAAAATGAGCCGAAACCGAAAAAACCACGCCAAAGCCGCTCGAAAATGAAGGTGATGCTCATTGTTTTCTTCGATATCCGTGGCGTGGTGCACTATGAATTCGTTCCAGAGGGTCAGACGGTAAACAAGGAGTATTACCTAGGCGTAATGAAACGTTTGCGTGAGCGTATCCGTAAGAAGCGGTCAAATTTGTGGGCGAACAACTCATGGATTTTGCATGACGATAACGCGCCTTCTCACCGAGCTACGATTGTGACTGACTTTCTCGCCAAAAACTCAACAAACGTGCTTCAGCAACCACCGTATTCGCCGGATTTGGCTCCCTGCGACTTTTTCCTCTTCCCAAAACTAAAATTGCCCCTTCGTGGCACCCGTTTTGAGTCGATTGAAGCCATAAAACAAAATTCGGCGCGAGAGCTAAAGTCCATCCCGGAAAGCGCCTATAAAAAATGTTTCGATAATTGGAAGTGCCGTTGGCATAGATGTATTGGAGCAAATGGAGCCTATTTTGAAGACGACCCAATGAATTTTGACGATTAAATGTAAAAATGTTGTTTTAATTGAAAATTCCCGGTACTTTCTTGACAGAGTAGTATGTGTATCAAAATTTAGAATATATTACCAAATTCTATTAGAGATAATTCAAATCATAAGAAGTAAGGACAGTAAATATCTTAACATATTTAAGGAATAATAAGAACTGGTATGTTTCCTGCACAGATATTCCACTTGGTGGAAATCATTTAAAAATCCTATCAAAACAACCTGTTACCGTTCAAATTTTCAAATTTCTCATCAAAATAATAGTTTGGGAAGCAATATCTCAACGTGATGCTACACCTCTCTGTACAGTTGATGGTAACATTAATAGTGAAAAGTATTGTGGCATTCTAAACGATTTTCTCCTCGAAACGGCACATGCTTTATATCCAGAGGGATGGCATTTTCAGCAGGATAATGCAAGATGCCATACTTCGGTTTATCCTCAAGCTTGGATGCAAGAACATCAAGTGACAACCATTTCATGGCCAGCAGCTTCACCAGATCTTAGTCCCATTGAAAACATATGGGTACTAATGAAGATTGAGGTTGAACGAGCAGCGCCACGAAATAAAGATGATTATTCAGTGAGTTTTACAGTCCTGGACTACCATCGCCGAAAATTATGGAGCTGGTCTAGTTTCGGGTGTACTTTGACGTTTAGTTGAGTGCTAACAGTTAAATGGAGGTTGTATAAGTAGATGAGATGAATATTTTGTTATAATTTTTCAATTCAAGAATTGAAAATATATACTAAATAATTACAATTGAGCTTGGTTTTTCCGGATACTTCCTAGACAGAGTAAATATTATATAGAGTTTGCAATTGATTATTTTCTCCAATAATTCAAGGCTGTAGTACTGCTTTGATAAAGAGGCACAATACATATAAAGGCCGGGGTGCGAAGGTACCCCTTTTAAATCTACAATATACTGTAAAAAACCCTTATCTGCTAATCGCTGTGACTTAATTTAGAAAAATGATACTAGGTAAAATTGTTTCGTTACAAAACTTCAAATTGAACTCTTCTGATTCAATATACACATAAAAAGTATAATGTACATGGAAGAAAATTTCGTACGAATCATTTAATCCACATTCTAATATTATAAAGAAAATCTGAAGAACGTATTTCGAAATCTTATCATTGACCATATAATAGGCCCATAAAAAATTGATTTCAGTTGTCTGATGATGGGATAGTTCATTTCCCGAAACTCGAGTCACAAGAAAATGTGTAATATATATTTTTATTGGTAGTAAAACATAGTCATTTCTACAATTTGTTTTAATTATGATTTCACGAGATAATTTCATCATAAAACATAATAATATTTAGTTTGTTTATAGATATAAAATCTCAAATGACTTTAAGACATCACAAGTTATAATGCACAAAAATCTATCCACCTATTGAATCTGTCGAAAGTAATCAAAATTGAAATATTATTTACTCATAAATGAATCATCTAAAGCACTATTTTTCCAGGTTTGTTTTCGATATATTTTCAAGAGTTCATGTTATGATGAACTCGATTAAACAACATTGGCGTACTACTTGGTTTACATTATTTTCTTAGGAAAATGGATAAGGAATGAATATTGAACTGTTTGACTTTTACCATTCGGAGGTTGATGATATTTGGAAAAAGTTCTCGGGAATTATTTCTTTTAGATTAATATGGATTTCTTATTCATAAAAAAATAACTCATCAATTTTTACTGATAAAATATAATAATATTGTTTTGAAGAAAGAATAAAAGTCGTAAAAGTATTTCCTTCATGGTGTAACACATCTTTTACCACCAATAAAATGATATTTTACACATTTAATTGTGACTCGAGTTTCTGGAATTAACTATCTCATCTTCAGACAACTGAAGACTTAACAAGCAGAACTGAGTATTTAAGCATATACAGAGGTAAAAGAGGTAATCGAAACAGGTAAAAAAAAAGGACGCCTAACAACTATTAGAATGTCGGCACGGAAAAGAAGATTGGTAAACAGATGTTACTTATTTAAAAATGTAAAAAATTTTGGATTTACATAGATCCGTACAGTGTTTCATTATTTTTATTGTGAACTAATATGAAAATTTCAACAGATTCTAAATAATCAAGTTTCTTTCCTTTTGATTCTACGTGTAAAATTTTAAGATTATCTATTTTCGGAAAAGAATGGCCGTTTTCTAAACAATGAGTGGCAAAAGTAAGAGTTTGTTTATTTTCATATATTTTATATTCTGTAGGAGATAAGGACACTCTGTAGGAGATAAGTACATAATCTTATATACAAGCATTTGTATCCTAACCACTTCAAAATTTTTTTCTGGACCCTTTCAACGGCTTGTATCGGGTGTTTTTTTAGAGTGATAGATCTTTCGATAGGGATAACTGTGATTTAACCGAAGGTAAAAAAAAGCCATGTTGTTTTGATATTTCTGTTCAGTAATCATTGACAAATTATCATGGAAAGACTCACGCTGCAACAACGTTTACAAATTGTTGAAATTTATTTTCAAAATCAGTGTTCTATTCGCCAAAGTTATAGAGCACTTCCTGAAATTTATGGTTACATAATCATCCAACAGAGCAGCTTATTCGTCGAACTATCGATGGATTTCGGACAACATTTTTTCTACTCGATGCAACAATAACAACAAGACAAAGAATTGTACGTACAGAAGAAAATATCGCTGCAGTAATGTGTGTTAATGATGATCCAAATGACTCATACAAGGTCCAACTGGTTCAAGAACTAAAGCCACTTGACCATAATAAGCGTAGTTTGTTTGCTGATTGCGCCCTAGAACAGCTTGAAGTTAATCCACTTTTTTATCGTAAAATTTTGTTTAGTGAGGAAGCTGATTTCTAGTTGAACGGCTATGTAAACAAGCAAAATTGCCGTATATGGAGTGAAAACAATCCTCAAGAAGTTCTGCAGGTTTCATTGCATCCTGAAAAATGCACTGTATGGTGTGCTTTACACGCTGGAGGCATCATTGGTCCATATTTCTTTGAAAACGATGCTAGAGCTAATGTTTAAGTGAATGGTGCTCGTTACAGATCGATGGTCAACGATTATTTGTTTCAAAATTTGAATGGTATCGACCCAGAAGTGTTTTGGTTCCAACAAGATGGTGCTACACCTAACAATTGATTCATTGGAAGAAAGATTTGGCGATAACCTTATTTCGAGAGATGGTCCAATTAATGGGCTTCCAAGATCATGCGATATAACTCCACTGGATTATTTTCTTTGGAGTTATGTCAAGTCATTGATTTATGCTGATAAACAAGAAACAATAGACGCTCTGGAAGCCAACATAACTCGTGTTATTGACCAAATAAGACCTGAATTACTCGAAAAAGTGGTCCAGAATTGGTCTGGTCGAATGCGGTTCCTCAGAGCTAGTCGTGGTGGACATATGTCGGAAATTATTTTTAAAACATAAATGTCATAATATTATCTTTCAAATAAAGAAAATAGCCTTCAATCCTAATTTGAATGTGTTTTATTCCAATTTAAAGTTCTATCACTCTAAAAAAAACACTCGATACCATAATTTTTGGTTCCAAAAAACGATGCACTTTCACGAGGGAGTTATTGATGAAATAAGGCCTGAATTACTCGAAAAAGTGGTCCAAAATTGATCTGGTCGAATGCGGTTCCTGAGGGCTAGTCGTGGTGGACATTATTTTTCAAACGTAAAAGTCATAAAATTTCCTTTCAAATAAAAAAAAATTTGGCTTCAATCTTAATTTAAAAGTACTTTATTCCAATTTAAAGGTCCATCACTCTAAAAAAACACACGATATATGTACTACATAATGAGTGACAATAAAACACAGGAATATTCAACAATGCTTCTCACATACGCTATATACATTGTCTGCATAGAAGAGACACTAAAGTCTTGCATATGTCTTTTGGTGAAGCCAATCATTTTAAATGCACTCGATGATACGCGATTTTTGTGCTCTGTGAAACTCAATCCAATATCTAAAATATTGAATTGAATCGGTCCTTACTTGGTGAAAATCCATATTAAATAAACTTATTTAAATATTATCCAGTATCTAGCAATACTCCAAGATCCCTCCCTCATTGTGTTGACCTATTCCAGTAGACACGCGTCTACTGAATTTTCGAACAAGATCAGCGAATTGATTCTGAAAAATCGCATAGACTGGCGTTTATTCACATTAATTTCCAACTCATTCTGTACACACCATTCAGCAACGTTATCGATATTCTTCTGAAGTAACAAGCAACCAGTCAGGAATCTTATAAGCCGAAAATTTCATATCATCCGCGAATAGAAGAAAATAACAGAATTTCATAACAGTTTTTAAGTCATTGATGAAGCACAAAAATAAAACTTGTGATCCTTGTGGGACCCCTAAACCTGCTTTAATACCCTCGGAAAAACTATCAGAAATCTTAACGAACTGTTTCAACCCAACCAAACGATCCGAAATCTACTTGAGCCCAAAGCCTAAGGCTTTGAGCTTGGCAATGACTAGCCAATGAGGCAATCTATCAAAAGCTTTAGCAAATTCTGTATATAACGCATCGACCTGTGATTTCACACTGAATGCTAATAAGGTCAGATCCACGAAACATAGCAGATTTGTTGTTACAAATCTACCGGCAATAAATCCGTTTTCCTCTTCAATAAAAACACCTTTGATTAATGGTGTTATTTTATTAGAAATTAAAGTATCCAATTTTTTTACGATATAAGAGCTTTTCACTAATCTATGATTTGCCATGTCACTACCATCGCCTGACTTGAATTCCGTAGTAATATAACTTGATTTCCAGTGAATTGGATATTCACCTGAATTCACCGATAAATTAAATAAGAAACCTCAGGATCCCGATAAAACGTACCTGCACTTCGTTAGAAACAATGTGAAAATCCGATGAGGTCATGAAAAACATAATAGTTATCTAACTTATTTTACCACTACCTCTTAATCTATCACAGCGATATAGTCAATTAATGACTCAAAATACCCAAAATCATTTCCCTCTCTCAGGGTATATAAAAACGAAGGTCGGTTTTCACTTATCTGCTAAAAATCCAAATTTCTCAACCAATGGCCGTGCTGTATTCATTGATAAAAATTCAAAATTAAGAGATCTTGCAATAAAAGGCTGTGTGAAAGATTATACATTATTGATTGATCATAATATAGGACAATCGTCTGACCTACTAATTAATATTGTGTGTTGTTAGATTGTAGGATGCACTAATTTCTTCATTAATTTATTTCGAGTACTTGACAAAAGTACTGTTCTGAAGAATGTATAAATTATTTCATGTTGTTTGAAATTTTCTGGCCTCTTCAAACTAAAATGAAAACTAGTTCCAGAAGTTTTCATAACGGACTTTCATTAAAAAAATTGCATTGGTTTGAGAAAAAATCCGTTAAATTTACGTGAACTTAAGGTTTTATTAAACACAAACTTCGGATTTGAATCAAATACGAGTATGCACTTGAAGACTGTGGAAAGTGACCAGTCAGAATCGCGGATGACATTCGTCAAGTACTTGTTGAGAAAGGAGCAGTATAGGTTAAAAAATTTGAACTTTCCTACGGACAGTAGCTCAGGCAGACGGTTCACATTTGTCAATTATAAAATTAAATTGCCAAATGAAGGAGAAATTAATCGGGATTGGTGTGTTCACTATCAAAAATTTCAATATTTTGTTTTTTTTGCAATCTGTTCACTATTTCTAACATATCTATTTCTGAAACAGAGGGGTACTTATATACTAGGATTGGCAAAACATGTCAAACTTTTTACGAACACATGAAAGGCCAACCGCTAACGGAAAAGCCACCATTTCTTATCGAGAACTTTCCACAAGATTGCAATCAGGCCACGCTAGTAATTTATGATAGATTGGGCCGTTGCTTGCTAGAAATCAGTTGTAATTGTCATTATAAAATAAAACACTTGTTTACATTTTCTACTTTATATACATAAAGTAGAAAATGTAAACAAGTGTTTTATTTTATAATGACAATCACGCTAGTAATGTTCGGAGTTAACGTATGATTCAAGCTGAAACTGATCTTTGATATGAAGAAAACAATGAATCTGCAGGGTGCTTCGAAACTAATTGAAGACTTTTTGGGAGAACATGAGGTCGAAAAAAGACTGAATAGTGTTATTACAGACGCAAAAAACTAGCCAAAAAACTGGAAATCGATGCAGAGTTCTCTGAAGAAGTTGTGCTCAGGCCGAGAAAGATCAAAAGGTAATATTCCTAAGAAGGTAAAGAGGAACCTGTGAAGACGAAAAAAGAAATCTTTCAGAGTAAACTTTTTTTTGTAGTTCTCGACACTGCAATAAATTCATTATTAGAAGGGTTTGAAGAAATGAAAAATCACAAACATTTCGAATTTATTTATTACAATATAAGAAAAACAAATGCTAACTTCCGCTATTTTATTGATTTTCACAACAATTGTTTCGTCATACCCTCACTTCATCAGGTGAGTATTTAAACTGAGGATTACAATGCAAAACATGACCTTAAATACACAGCTCTGGTACAAAAAATAGAGAGGTGGAAAGAGAGGTATACAATTAATGAAAAATGTTAAGTAGGGGGGATCTATTTAAATCTACTTGATCATTCAATAAAATTTGTCTTTTATTATATCAATTGATTTCTAAAGTTTCTAACAGATTTAGTTTCTGACTTTCGTTTCAATATGTAATATTTCATAGTTCATATTAAAATTATGGCCAGTCTCTAACAAATGGTTGGCATAAGTTGAATTCGGTTTATTATTAATGTAACATTTTTCATGTTCTCGTATCCTTGTCTGGAATGAACGGCCTGTCCGTCCCACATATACACACGGGCAATCACTACATGTTAACTTGTAATCTCCTGATTTTTTGTTTTTAGGAATGATGTCTTTATTATCTTTCATTAAGCTGCCTAAAGAATTAATAGTTTTAAAAGAGATGTTACATTTTTCTTCTTTCTTTAAATATCTAGCAATCTTTTCAGATTTTTGGCCTATGTAAGTTAATGAAATAAATTTGGTTTCGTTTGAGTTTTGAAATTTTGGATATACAAGTGATATTGCTTTCTTATAATTTATTTTATCAAGTAAATTGTCTACAATTAACGGATTAAAATCATTATTGGAAGCAATTTGCTTAATCGTTTTATACTTTGTCAAAATTTTCTTTCGTCATGGGTATGTTAACCAATCTATAAAACATACTATTATAAACTGACAATTTTTGTGAAAATGGATGGTTTGAAGTATAATGAATCGTACCATCTGTATGTGTAGGTTTTCTGTATATGGAAAAGTCATGTCTATTATTAATTTTAGTGATTTTTAAATCTAAGAAATTGATGCTATTATTTACTTCATCTTCCTGTGTGAATTCAATTGTTGGATATAATTTATTGATAGATTCCAAAAATGAACTAAGTTGTCTATTTGTGCCATTAAATAAACAAATTGTCATCTACAAAGCGGTACGAAATCTTTAAAATATGGGAGTTTTTGGATATTGGTTTCTACGTGATCCATGAATATTTCTGATAACAAGGGGCTTAATGTTATTGTTAGACTTTCTTCGTCTAGATAAAACGTGCCGTTGAACATAAAATAATTTTGATCTAGGCAAACGTTTAAGGCGTCTAATATTTCTGTTTTTACAACAATATTAGTTCGTTTTTGGAGTAATAAATCATCAACTAATTTTATGGTTTCACTGACCGGTATACTAGGAAATAAGTTTTTTACATCAAAGGAAACAAATTTGGCATTGTTTGGGATATGTATACGGTTAATTTTTTGTATAAGTTGATAAGAATTTTTTATTGTTAATTTGGCTTCAAAGTTAGTTTCTGTATTATTTTGATTAATGATTTTGAAAGTTTATATGCCGGGGCTGTGACAAATGAAACAACGGGTCTGATGGGATTATTCTCTTTGTGCAACTTAATTAAAGAATACGAAATGGGTGTTGATGGGTTCATTAAAGTTGATTTATAATTTGGAATATTTTCACAAAGTGCTTTTGATTGAAGGATAACTGATTTGATTTGTTTTTGATATTTTTCTGTTGGGTCTTTTTTGATAGTTTTATATTTATTTTGGTCTAAAAATGAAGTTGTTTTCTGTATGTATTCTATTTTGTTTAATGCTATGATTGTATTTCCTTTGTCTGCGCGGGTAAATATTAGGTCATTTTCTATAATTTTATTTCTGATTGATTTGACTGTTTGATTATTATTATTGTATTGATAATTTGATGTTTCTTGCTTTATTATATTGGTAAAAATACACTTGTCTATATTTGAATTTTGACAATTGCTCAATGCAATTTCTGAATCGATAGCTATATGTTCCAAAGATTTTTGATTGATATTATTTAAGTTAAATTTATATCCTTTTTCTAATAATTCTTTTTCTTTTGTATTAAATTCTGCCTCAGAAAGGTTGGTGAATTTCGGATGGAAAAAATATGGTCTGAAAATTTTTGTGCTTTTAAGTTAATTTCATTCTTTTTGGATACTAAATAATTAAGTTTATTTTTTTGTGAAATGAATTTTTTGCGTATATAGTCATTTACGTCATTTCTAATATTTCTGTCTAAATCATCGAACAAAATATCATGGAATCTACTAATTAATTCTGAGTGGATTACCTTTAGGTATATGTTGTAGGCGTCTCTCAATTGGTATTGAAATTTCATGTCTTTCATTCCTGCTAATCTTCCTCTTTCTGCTGCTAGGCTTCTATTCATTGTTTTGAGTTGGATGTAACTGGGAATAACTTCCAATTCCAGGCATTTGGTATAAAACCAAATATTTTTTGTAGTTGTTCTACATCGTACTAACAATTTAAAGTACCATAAGACCAAAAAACTGGTATAAATTTGTATCAAATTTTTGATTGTCTCGCTCTTTACTTGACGGAAATTCATCTTCAATATAAGAAAAACAAATGTTAATTTCCGCTATTTTATTGATTTTCACAACAATTGTTTCGTCATACCATGACTTCATCAGGTGAGTATTTAAACTGAGGTATACAATGCAAAACATGACCTTAAATACACAGCTCTGGTACAAAAAATAGAGGGGTGGAAAGAGAGGTATACAATTAATGAAAAATATTAAGTAGGGGGGATCTATTTAAATCTATTTGATCATTCAATAAAATTTGTCTTTTATTATATCTATTGATTTCTAAAGTTTCTAACAGATTTAGTTTCTGACTTTTGTTTTCAATATGTAATATTTTATAGTTCATATTAAAATTATGGCCAGTCTCTAACAAATGGTTGGCATAAGTTGAATTCGGTTTATTATTAATGTAACATTTTTCATGTTCTCGTATCCTTGTCTGGAAAAAAAATCTTTGGAACATCTAGCTATCGATTCAGAAATTGCATTGAGAAATTGTCAAAATTCAAATATAGACAAGTGTATTTTTACCAATATAATAAAGCAAGAAACATCAAATTATCAATACAATAATAATAATCAAACAGTCAAATCAATCAGAAATAAAATTATAGAAAATGACCTAATATTTACCCGCGCAGACAAAGGAAATACAATCATAGCATTAAAAAAAATAGAATACATACAGAAAACAACTTCATTTTTAGACCAAAATAAATATAAAACTATCAAAAAAGACCCAACAGAAAAATATCAAAAACAAATCAAATCAGTTATCCTTCAATCAAAAGCACTTTGTGAAAATATTGCAAATTATAAATCAACTTTAATGAACCCATCAACACTCATTTCGTATTCTTTAATTAAGTTGCACAAAGAGAATAATCCCATCAGACCCGTTGTTTCATTTGTCACAGCCCCGTCATATAAACTTTCAAAATCATTAATCAAAATTATACAGAAACTAACTTTGAAGCCAAATTAACAATAAAAAATTCTTATCAACTTATACAAAAAATTAACCGTATACATATCCCAAACAATGCCAAATTTGTTTCCTTTGATGTAAAAAACTTATTTCCTAGTATACCGGTCAGTGAAACCATAAAATTAGTTGATGATTTATTACTCCAAAAACGAACTAATCTTGTTGTAAAAACAGAAATATTAAACGCCTTAAACGTTTGCCTAGATCAAAATTATTTTATGTTCAACGGCACGTTTTATCTAGACGAAGAAAGTCTAACAATAACATTAAGCCCCTTGTTATCAGAAATATTCATGGATCACGTAGAAACCAATATCCAAAAACTCCCATATTTTAAAGATTTCGTACCGCTTTGTAGATGACAATTTGTTTATTTAATGGCACAAATAGACAACTTAGTTCATTTTTGGAATCTATCAATAAATTATATCCAACAATTGAATTCACACAGGAAGATGAAGTAAATAATAGCATCAATTTCTTAGATTTAAAAATCACTAAAATTAATAATAGACATGACTTTTCCATATACAGAAAACCTACACATACAGATGGTACGATTCATTATACTTCAAACCATCCATTTTCACAAAAATTGTCAGTTTATAATAGTATGTTTTATAGATTGGTTAACATACCCATGACGAAAGAAAATTTTGACAAAGAGTATAAAACGATTAAACAAATTGCTTCCAATAATGATTTTAATCCGTTAATTGTAGACAATTTACTTGATAAAATAAATTACAAGAAAGCAATATCACTTGTATATCCAACATTTCAAAATTCAAACGAAACCAAATTTATTTCATTAACTTACATAGGCCAAAAATCTGAAAAGATTGCTAGATATTTAAAGAAAGAAGAAAAATATAACATCTCTTTTAAAACTATTAATTCTTTAGGCAGCTTAATAAAAAATAATAAAGACATCATTCCTAAAAACAAAAAATCAGGAGTCTACAAGTTAACATGTAGTGATTGCCCATATGTATATGTGGGACAGACAAGGATACGAGAACATGAAAAATGTTACATTAATAATAAACCGAATTCAACTTATGCCAACCACTTGTTAGAGACTGGCCATAATTTAATATGAACTATGAAATATGACATATTGAAAACGACAGTCAGAAACTAAATCTGTTAGAAACTTCAGAAATCAATAGATATAATAAAAGACAAATTTTATTGAATGATCAAATAGATCCCCCCTACTTAATATTTTTCTTTAATTGTATACCTCTCTTTCCACCCCTATATTTTTTGGACCAGAGCTGTGTATTTAAGGTCATGTTTTGCATTGTAATCCTCAGTTTAAATACTCACCTGATGAAGTCATGGTATGACGAAACAATTGTTGTGAAAATCAATAAAATAGCGGAAGTTAACATTTGTTTTTCTTATATTGAAGATGAATTTCCGTCAAGTAAAGACCGAGGCAATCAAAAATTTATTTATTACATGTAACAGTTGGAAAAAATGTGAAAATGATGCAATTAAAGAGAAGTGCAAAAACCTGCAATCAGTTTTGACAGCTGTAATAGTGACATCAATGGAAATGAACTGTTGGGTGAAATTAAAATCTTAGTTCCAGTATTGCCCGAAGGTAGCCGCCCCGAAACAACAATGTCTTATATTACAACAAACCATTGTATTGAAATCGTTTCCAATATATATGTAGCATTGTGATTTTTGCTTACCATCCCGGTATCAGTGGCCAGTGGAGAAAGGAGTTTCTCCAAGATTATCAAAAACTACCTTCGATCGAATCTCTCTCAGGATCCCCTAAGTGGGATGGCCACATTGGCAATTGAAAACCAGATTCTTAGTACAATTGAAACAGATTTTTTTTTGAAAGATGCTAAACTTATGGCAAGAAAATTTTGTTTCTGAATATGTCTTAAAATATCGTGTTTGTGCTATATACTTTACCAATAAAAAGTCTTTCATGATGCTGATTATACCATAGGTCACATTGTATTATTATTATATATTAGTCTCAATATAAAATAGATTGTTGGGATTGTTATTTTCTATCTTTGTTTATTAAACAATGAAATTGAAGATTATCCCATTGTTTTAAAACATATTGAAATGTTAAACAGTATAATTTTTTTTTGAGTAATTTCAAAATATAAAAAAGTTTTTTCAAAACCTTGACCTGGAACCGGCCCTGGGTAAGTGTTACATTTATCCTCAACGGATCCCCACAAAAAATAGTCCTCCCAGGTGAAAATGGGCTTGATTGCTAAAGATGAATTTTTTGGGAAAATGCTCATTTTAGGCCATGCAATCATTCGCTCATTGGGCGAATTGGAAAAGCATCGGATGGTCACGAGGCTTCACGTCTTGTACTAATTGAAATTTATAAGCCTTTATTCCAAGGTCTTTATGCAAAATTCTCCTCAGAAAAATAGTGCGAGAAATGTACAGTTCCTGACCAGGATGATACGAGTTGATGCTGATAGATGTTCAGCCAAATTTTCGTCTACAGCAGCAATATTTTCATCTGTGCTCACTGGACGAAAACGTCAACGGGACGTATTATCAAGTAAGGATCCGGTTTTCCCAAACAAATTTCCGTGAGGGCATTTCATTTCTATTGAATTTTACACGTAACAGTTTAGATAGAAGATTCATCACTTTGAAAATTAGTTATTGATATTTCCCAGTTTTCTTCAAGCGTAAATGGACACATTTCGTTAATGCTTAATATTAAACTAAGGTTCTGTCAAAACACGAATGACAGAAAAGTTGTCAGACTCGAAATAATCATTATTTCAAAATAAAACGCTGGGTGATCAACCCTTTAGAAATTATCTCATATGTATTATTTAAAAAAGTGTCACTTGTAACAAGTAAAAGCCAACATAACACGATTTCATTTGCTGCATCTGTCAGAAAAATTTTCATATTAACTTACTTTTATAGAATTGAATAGTAAATAAATATTCCAAAGTTTTTCATTGTTGAGTTTGCCTTATTGGTGAGAAAACTATACTCTGAAATATATCCTTAGATTTTTATGTTATAGAAGTGAGTCATTCGAGAAATAATAATCCATTATAGTAACAATCTTTTTATTTGAAACAAAAAGTTTCGATTCAGTATAAATTCTGTCATCTAATTTAAATCAAACATATAAAATTGCAAACAAAACTAATTTTTGTCGATTCTGAAACGAACCGGTAAAAAAATATTTATTATCACCGTCGGTGATGAGAAAAATCTTAATCAAACACTTATAATATCACACAATTAATCATTTAGTCATCGTTGAAATAGATGGCTCACCATATTAAAGCTTAACCACCTCATATACTTATTGCTAAAGTAGTGGGATAATCACAAAATACTGAATGAGAAATATCAGTTCGGAATCAACATTCCCTCTTATAGATTTTATCCATCAATTTGAAGAACAACTTATGGGGCAGACCTTTAGTCAGCTGTTGAATATTAGTATTGATTAGATTATAAGTAGATTCTTCAAAGACTGAGTAAGTACATGGCAATCCAACTTGCCGGAACAAATTTCTAACTGCTTCAACGCTGGAATGGTCAGCTTTTCCGTAACAGTTTTGGAGATATTTCTGATCATTTGGCGTTATTCTCTGCATGGCTACCACAGCAAGCCAAGTGCATCGACCTTCCTGAATGTATCTTGAAGGTTTTCCAGTAACGGTTACGTCTCCGAAACAGTCCAAGAAGTCATCCTACAAGAAAATTGAACATTAATACTTTCAAGAATAGAATAGTCAACAAAGTGGATAGTGTAAACTGTTTAAGAGGATAAACTATGTTAGACATTATTGAAATCCTCGAATCACAGTTTGGAATAACGAAAAATGTAATGTTAATTTATTTGAATATGAATATACTAATTATTATCATTACGGAGAATTATGGTCTGATTTGAGCATGAGGAAAGTTTTTTCTGCGTAAGTAGCGTGACAATATCGAGAATAAATTTCTTTACTTGAATTAATTTGCAAAGGTATGTCTTGTATGTATTTTAGATACTCTAGATGGCGCTGGTGTATTATTAATACCTTAGTGTCCCTGAGTATAGCGAATATAAACACTTGACAGATTTGGAGTCACTAGCATAGATTGTACTGACGAAAGCCAATCAGTTTGAAACGTGCGTATGTCTGCAATTTGCCTCTGTGATCAAAAAAACCTGTTGTTATATAATACATATGTAACAATGTCTCGATTTCTAGAACTTCCTATTACCATAGCTCATACTCCTTATTAATGATTTTTGATACAGACCAGCCGAATTAATTTAATTAAAAATGTACACGCAAGTACATGTACAATCTTGATAAATTAAACACGATATGAAGGAACTGAAAAATAGCTGGCGTGCCAAATAAGTTTGATAAGACGAAGGACTGAAGAAATTACTTAATGAAGACTCAGAACTTACGATAGCGTTACGAAAGTGATATATTGTGATATTTTATTCTGATACTTTTAGATCTTCTGTAAAGATCTCTCAGAAGGTTTTTCCGCTTGTACGAGATAGGAGTTCAGTTGTGTTCTGGTTAGGCTTTATTACTGCGTGCTTACGCCACTTTAGGTCACATCACTGTCTATTATAAACCCAACTGTGAAATGGTGGCTGAAACCCATCCAACTGGAAATTTTCTTTTCCACCTATACGGTATTTAAACCCGGGACCTTTCGGTTCCCAACCCAATGCTCTCACCACTGAGCTATCGGCAGGATGGAACTCCTGCTTCATTGGTAGAAGAACAGTTTTTGTTGCATCATATCGTTACTGGTGATGAAATACAATCTGTAGTTTGAAAGTTTTTGCAGATTGGGTGTAATTTATTATGAAATCACAAGAAACTATTGGGGGACATTACTTAAGCTTTTTCATGTTTGTTTTTCAGAGTTACCATTTCATGTATGTGTTCTGCTTAGCCCTTTCTATTGCAATGTTTAAAGTTTTAACTGCCTCTGAGTGTTTTATTCAGTAAGTCACCGCAAGGAACCCACCAATACTGTTTGCAGATTAATAAATTCTGGTAGATGCAAATTAATAGATACTGGTTCTACTAGAAGAGAATGAGCTCTTCTCTGCTATTGTGAAAAAGTTATCATGACCCTCCAGCTCTTGATCAGTTCCAGCGTATATATTCAGCATATCGTGTCGACAACGTTCTTTGAAATCCTTGGGAACATAATTTTTTCATACTGGGGCCAAATACATAGTGACACACTTGAGTGCAGCTCTCTCTGGGTCATCTCCTATGAAAATAGGGCTCTAAAAGCAGTTCAGATTGTAACTCATCAATTCAGGAATAGAAGCATCATTACGTTTGGTGATACAAATATAACTTCTTTTATCAAATTTGACTTTATTTATCAACAAAGTCTTCAACAAAAAACATATAATCATTCCAGTTGCCGATAGATTTCTGATCTAAAATGAAGCCTATGCGTTTCCTTTGCAACATTATTGTCAGCTATCTTTTGCAAGACCTCTGCAACTTTCGAACCAAACGTCTGATCATTGCTTGAAGCTTAATACTTTCTAACAAAGATATTAATTTCTATTTGTGGCATCAACTGTGTGACAAAATCGGACACTTATCAGTCGATGTAACATGTCAGAATTACTATGCTCCATATATTCGAATCGAAGAGCTATAGCTCCCTGATTTTGTTCTTTGTAAGTTAACAATTCTGATTGTGTGCAATGGAAAAAAGTAATTTAAGCGATTGCATTGCACCATCAAACTATAGTAAAATGTACCCACCTGTACTTGATAGAAGTGACCCATCTCAAGAAGGACCGTTTTGGCTTGCCTGTGCATTTCTGGATCTGTATGGTTTGCTAAATACATGGCTAAAGCTACAGGTAAATGGAAGTTGAGATATGCATTTCTGTATTTCACAATGGAATCGTATCTCTTCATAGTGAACATTTGGAGGCCATGGCTGGTACATATCATGTCCAAAGTATGTCCCATTGAGCTTTTCAGGGTAACATCATGTAAAAGTTCGATTATGGGCAAGTAACACTTATGCCCTGAAAAATATTTGCGAAGAATGGAGTACAATCCACCCTCTAGCATCACGCTGTCGTTCACTGCCATGAGGCCAACGTCTTCCTTCCTATACCAGCATGGTGCGTCACGTCTGACTTCAGCTTGATTCATGAGATCACTGTTGACAATAAGCATCCCGCAAAGCTGCAAAAAAATTATTGTTATTTGATTTTCGTCTCTTGAAAGACCATGATGTTACTTGAATTATTGTAGAAAAGAGGAGTACTCCTCTTGAAAAATTATTACATTTAATCGAATAACGAGTTCAAAATATTTGATACTATTCGCGCAATCAGACATATCTTAACACTAAAGGGCTGGAGACTTGAAACAGTTAGGGCAGGTTTGGTATCTCAATAACTCGGCTAATGAAAAATACCGGTTCAATAGTTTTGCAGTTATTCACGTTTGAAAATTTTTTATATTTTTTCCAATATTTTCCAAAGTACAGATTCGATCGATCTGAAATCCAGCATTTAGAAGAAATGTAATAATGCGTATGTTCTCGAGAAATTTCGTGAGTATTGTATGATTAGAAAATATTTTGCGAGCGGTTCATCATTGGACGCTACCTTAAACACTACAACTTTCAAACAGAAAGAGACAGAGACTTGGCGATGTAGGTTTGGGACCCGAAAATCTCGGTTAGTTAATAGGCACAATAAGTTCAATGGTTTGTTCACATTCGAAATTTTCTCTCATTTTATTAATATTCTTCAAACTACAAATCCGGTTGACCTGAAGTTTGTAGTGTAGAAGAATAATGCTAATGCACATGTTCCTGAAAAATTTCATGAGGATCGTATGATTATCATTATAAAATAAAACACTTGTTTACATTTTCTACTTTATTTTTGGTATTGACATACGTTTCGTCTTTGCTAGAAAGACTTCATCAGAATACAGGTATTCTGATGAAGTCTTTCTAGCAAAGACGAAACGTATGTCAATACCAAAAATAAAGTAGAAAATGTAAACAAGTGTTTTATTTTATAATGACAATTACAACTGATTACTACCAAGCAACGGCCCAATCTATCATAAAAAAAATCGTATGATTAGATTATTCAAAACAAAGACAAAAAAGTGGAGCAGCATTAACCACGAAGAAACCATAGAGAACCATGATCGATTTTAAATGCAACATTCAGATGTAAATAACAACAGAAAGGCGTGTACAAAATTTTGTTAAGATTATAATTAGAAGACAAAAAAAAATATTTCGTGAGGATCAGGGGTGATATGAACTAACGAGTAAAAGCTCCTTATTTTACGTCATTATTTGTCACCTGGTTTCGATCATTAAATATAAAAGTTTATTTTAAAGCAGTTGGTCTGAAATTGAGATCATATAGAGAGTTAAAAAAGAAGAAAACTTCAATAAAAATTCTCTCTAAATTGCCTGAAGTATGGGTATCAAAACATTGTCTTCAATTATTATCTACTAACCTTTTCATAAATAAAAATCGAAAATTTGTTCATTTTCTTGCTATCTGAAACTTGATCAAATAAAATAAAAATCACCCAAAATCAATTCATAGGAGGGTGAAATAGAAGGTTGAAGTTAAAAAAAACTATCAAATTCACTTCTTCGAAATGAAATTATGATATTTCAGAATCCTTTTCATAAGGAAGGTGCTCTGAAATTCGATAAGATGCATCATTTTCGAAAAGAATGAACTTTTTTATTTCAATTAATTATAACTTTGATGCGATGAATTTGAGTTTATGAGAAAGAAAAGAAGGCATTACTCAAAAACAGAAAAGATAAAACATAAAGCCTCTACCCAGCGAGCAGAAACTATTGAAGAACTACGCCAAAAAATTGAAGACGCTTTAAATGAAGAGCGAAATTTCGACTGAATATTTTCTCTCGAAAAAAAACTACGACAGTGTACAGAAGATAAATAATTTACTACTCCATCAATAGTTCATTGTTCACTAATTCAATGTGATTTTTAATTCATGATACCTCAGACATCTAGAATCATACAGATTTGATGTCAACTGTTAGGAAGATACATAATATAAGTATTTCCAACGCTTACGCCTAAATTAGAAAAGAGAAAAAACCAAAAAGTTCCCATTATTCATTAAATTACGCAGACATTTGGGCAAAACGATAGCATGCTGTCACTTAGAACAAGTGCGCAAAAAGCCTGAACAAAATAAAAATGTTTCTCCATACTTGTGCAGCTCTTGTAAAATCTTGGCATGCTCTTGAAAGACCTAGGTATTTAATAAATTTTATACCTATGAAAATTATTTTATATAAAAAATTGCTGAAAATTTAAAACTTTTTTTTGTGTTTCACCCCAAATATTCTCTTCATTTCGAGTTAGTCCATTCAACGTATGTATGTTTTCACTGAACAGATGCAAATCGGTTCTTCTACGATTAAAATATTGGACTGAATTTCGTCGTGAACGTTTCAACGAACTCTCTATCTTGTGCGAATTGCAAGCCTATTTTGTATTCGGTGCTACAAACCGGTTATATTGACCGATACAGACACGCCTTGATGTTTTGCAAGAGCTTTCCGCCTATATTTAAAACATTGAGCTTGCTTAGTGTTATAAATCCAGCCGTGGGATCGTAAATCTTTCCAGTCATCATTGTGTCTTAAGACAATAGAGTGTTATCTTAAAATGACACCTGAAACGCCATTTAGTGGTACTTAAATAACCAACAATAAGCCTGCATTCATTGGTTTTTTAGTTCCATATAATCATCATTTTAAAGGAATTGATTTCTTAACTATTAAATTTTCCTGAATTGTTATCGAAATTTTTAAAATTTTATTACGAAAGGTATAAAACTTGTCTCTCTGCACGGGAAAATAATTTCTTTGTTTCGCTTCTTTGAGTCCATAGACTGTTAAATTCATCCGCTTGCCATGAGAAGATGACAATTTCAACCAAGGCTGACGTTCTAAGACATTATCAACACTCAATGTATATCACGATAATTTATTAGTTTTGAATTAATAAACTTCCGTGTTAACAAAGACTCCACTTTTGCCAATAATCATATGAACGTATTGATTCATATGGTTTTTCAAAATAAAATGAAAAATATAAATTATTCTCATTAAATGAATGGAGTATACTGTTGGCTCTCAGTAAAACATTATAACAAATGTATTTTAAAAATTCACACAATTTTTATGTTTCACAGTTTATTCAGTATTAAAGGGGTGTTCTCAGAGAATATTTAGGAATTTGTTGAATTCTCCTTTTTCTCAATGGTTTTTTTGATTGAAAGAATCTCCAAATAGTACATCAATTTACCCTTTTCAACATTATATAGTGAAGTGACATCTTTCTCACAAAAAAAGATTATTTTCTGTACAATGTTCTGCAAAACCGGTTGATCTCTGGTTTTTCAAAATAGACATCCTATGTTTTTTGATTTTATGATGTTAACATCGGCCTATCTGTATATATGTAGCATTTCAATTATCACATTTAATTTGATACATCCCCGATTCGGAAAAGTTGGAGTTCCTTTCTTTATTGTTCACCAACATCTTAGCTAAATTATTTCTATTTACTGCTAAAGAATTAATTCCCATTTTCTATAAGCCATTGAAAACCTCATTTTCTTTTCCTCATAAGGATCCTTTATATTGATATAAATTTGTTTTTAAATATTGTGGTGAGTTTACTTTTTAATCATTTCGTCCATGATTTCAGTTCTATAGCCATTGTTCATGGCTATAGTTTTAATTATATTCACTTCAGTTCGGAAAGTGACTTCGTTCAAAGGGATGCTCAAAAGTCTATGAATGAAACTATGGAATGTTGACATTTTAATTTGCCATGACTGACTGACTGATTCGGAATCCCACCACTACTGACACCATAATCCATTCAAAATCCAATCAATCATGTCAAATTAAAATGTCAACAATCCATAGTTTCATTCATAGACTTTTGAGCATCCCGTTGAACGAAGTCAATTTCTGAAAAGAAGTCAATATAATAAAAACTGTGAATAATGGCTATGGAACTGAAATCAATGATAAAATGATTAAAAAGTAAACTTACCACAATATTAAAAAAATTATATCAATATGATATAAGGTTTCAGAAGTAGGATCTCCAATAGTCTTCATAAAATGGAAATTAATTCTTCAGCAGTAAATAGAAATAGTTTAGCTAAGATGTTGGTGAACAATAAAGAAAGGAACCCTAACATTTCCAAATCGGGAATTTATCAAATTAAATGGGATGATTCTAATGCTACATATATAAGGCAGACAGGCCGATGTTTGCAACATAGAATCAAAGAGAACATAAGATATCTATTTTGAAAAACCAAAAACCAACCGGTTTTGCATAATATTGTATAGAAAATAATAATTATTTCAATGAGAAAGAAGTCACTTCACTATGTTATGTTAAAAAGAGTAAACTCATGGACTATTTAGAGATTCTTTCAATCAAAAAAGCCATTGAGAAAAAGGAGAATTTAAAAAATTCCCAAATACTCTTTGGGAACACCCCTTATTGGATGCTGTTATTTCCATGCGCCATGAAAATACACAGAAGTTTAATAAAAGAACATTTTCTCAATTTTAAGTATAGGTACTTTTTGTACTCCTTTGAAGATGGTCGGAAGGGCGAAACAGGATTCTGAATAAACTGTGAAACATAAACACTGTGAATTTTTTATACAAAATAATACTTCTCACAGATGTCTTTATGTCTTCACAGATTAATCGTAGGACTCTTAGTTTCAAAACGACAAAAATTTTCAAGTGTAGTATCCTCATTTCCCTTGTTCTTGGTAAGCATCTGTTGCGAAGTTTCCACCCAAAATTCTCTTTAATGCTCTAAACGCTCTAAAACAACTAATATCCATCATAACTTCATCCATTTATTTAGTCAACTCATAAATAAAACCCCCAATCCAGTCAAATTTACTGTCAGTCATTTAATCTATATCTGCCTTGCATTATTAAATTTGACAGTAATACTAATCCATCAAGTTGGTACTTAAACACATCATTTTTGTTTGATTTCTATTATATCAACAAAGTTTGATGGATAATTAAACGATTATATTTCAATGAAAGAAATTAAATATCTGAAAGTTATTGATGATAAAATAACGCTTGTTTTGATTGTGTCATTAGAGTTGAATGGCGTGATTCAATTGACGATGGAAATTTACAATTCAATAAGTGGTGTTCGGTATTTTAATTCACGAGAAAGAAACGTGTTGCCTTGAATATATAGCGATAATAATGATGGTTCTAGGAACTTTTTTGGCTCTTCAAGAACGAAAAATTACCATACTGTTCCAGGATTTAATTTTCGAGACAAAGATTTAAAAAAAATTTATACGATAAAATTATGATTCTAATATATAAAGTTTGCTGGAAAATTTAACCCGAAAGTTCGCATTAATTTAGCAATGTCCTAGAAACCACAAATTGTCACTGTAATTGTAAGAGCAATAAAAATTGAAAAAAGAAAAATGAGTTCCTCAGGAGGAATTTTAGTTGTACAAACTGATTGAGTGAAGAAAAAAGCACTGAACTAGGCCCCAACATTGTGGAAACGAAAATAGCAAGCAATCAAAACTGTAAAGTGTAAAGAAGCTCTGTTCAATATTATTTATTAGTAAGATAACAAAACCTACATAGACTTTAATGAAGTCAGAATGGAAGCGAGGAAGCGACCATATTTAAGTTTTTTATGTCCTCATAGTATCTAGCTTTTTTAAATATCTAGCATTTTTTTAAACCATTTAAAAGTTAACGCCTCATTAAATTAGACACCCATCTTGAATTCCTCGATATTTTGTGTTACGAAGTTCGCATCGTGATCAGAAAAAGACTAAGGGTTTATTGTTTCACAATAAAAATATTCAACAATTGCCTTTTGATGTACTACTCTGTCAAGAAAGTACCGGGAATTTTCAATTAAAACATTTTACATTTAATCGTCAAAATTTATTGGGTCGCCTTCAAAATAGGCTCCATTTGCTCCAATACATCTATGCCAACGGCACTTCCAATTATCGAAACATTTTTATAGGCGCTTTCCGGGATGGACTTTAGCTCTCGCGCCGAATTTTGTTTTATGGCTTCAATCGACTCAAAACGGGTGCCACGAAGGGGCAATTTTAGTTTTGGGAAGAGGAAAAAGTCGTAGGGAGCCAAATCCGGCGAATACGGTGGTTGCTGAAGCACGTTTGTTGAGTTTTTGGCGAGAAAGTCAGTCACAATCGTAGCTCGGTGAGAAGGCGCGTTATCGTCATGCAAAATCCATGAGTTGTTCGCCCACAAATTTGGTCGCTTCTTACGGATATGCTCACGCAAACGTTTCATAACGCCTAGGTAATATTCCTTGTTTACCGTCTGACCCTCTGGAGCGAATTCGTAGTGCACCACGCCACGGATATCGAAGAAAACAATGAGCATCACCTTCATTTTCGAGCGGCTTTGGCGTGGTTTTTTCGGTTTCGGCTCATTTTTTGCCACCCATTCCGATGATTGCTGGCTTGTTTGCATATCGTACTCGTAGACCCAGGTCTCATCACCAGTTATAATGCGTTCCATGAATGTAGAATCGGAATTACAGCGATCCAGCATGTCTGAAGCAACCTGTTCGCGATGACGTTTTTGAAGAAAATTCAGGTCTTTCGGTACGAGTCGTGCGGCCACCTTTCTCATGCCCAAAATATCAATCAAAATCGTACGTGCGGACTCGTGGGATATCTTAAGATCATGTGCTATCTCTCTCAAGCTGGTACGACGGTTTTCCAGCACCCTTTCCTTAATTTTATCGACGTTATCTTCGATCGAAGCCGTCGATTCACGACCGTTCTTGAAGGCTCTGTACTACTGATATGCACGAGTTTTCGATAGAGCATTATCACCAAAGGCCTTTTGCAACATTTTCAATGCATCGGCACACGAAAATTCATTTGCAACACAAAACTTTAAACAAATTCTTTGCTCAACGTAATCACCCATAGTAAAAATCGGCACGCACTCTGACATCGACTGACTTAATCAGCTGTTGCAAACACACTAGTTGACAGATCCCGCTCAAGCTTGGCATAGTAATTAAGGACAGTGGTACCAACCTAGGAAAAAAAATTTTTACCTGCCTCATTGCCCCGCCAGATTTAAATCGATAATTCCCGGTACTTTCTTGACAGAATGTATATTGTATTAATGGTTTAAAAATCACAACCCTTAATGTAATGCAGAGCAAATAAATCTAGGTGAAAACCTTGAAAGATCGTTGTTTCTGATATTGAGGTTGAATTTATTTTTAGGCACGACTCTTTGTAACTCTTAAATGCTGTTTGGTAACGTTTCCCAGACTTCTCCGGTAAAAGGAATTCTCATGCAGCATTTGCTGAATTTTATCTTCTTTGGAATTCATTTTAGAGCAGGAAATGTAGGTTTGACAGATGAAAACCTTAGTAACCCAAGGCATTGAAAGTAAATAAATTACAAACTAAATTCATCAGAAAGAAAGTAATTGAAAATCAACTTTTGTAAAAATATAATACAGAACTCAGGAGGCAAGTTTCTGACCAGCCTCGAACTTCATTGCTTGCTACAGCTATTTCTCGGGCGCAAACTACGTCTTCGTCTGGTAACTTGCCTCCCTTATAGTGTGAATAACTATTTTTCTTCAAGAAGTAAAACTCACCATTTCTACACACCATCCAAGAATGTTTGCAAGTCTTATATTCTCAGGAGTAAGTCTATCAGGATGCTCAAACATTTTGTAAGCTCCCACAACGCCCAACCCTCTAGATTTACTACCACTCGGCACATTGTACTGCAACAATTTTGCGTATCTCTTATTTATTTCTGGAATATCTGTATGACGCCCAGCATCTGTTAAATCCCTTACAAGATCTGGGAAGAGTGCCATGAATTCCCTGCTTTCTTCTTTCGATACAATGTTCCATGCTGTTGGTTTTGGGAGTGCTGCTTTGGTGATTGTTGACACTGCTCTGAAAAATGCCATCATTAGCTTCAAACCGTTCGCTTTACTTCACCAAAAGGATATTTTCTATAACAAGGAAATTTTGTGACAAATTGAAGAACGGAAAAAAAATATATTACGCATTTATCAAAAAAAATATTGAGTCTCACTTTGACTAGCTTCATCGACTTCGTTGAGTAACTTCTTCGATCATTTTTTATCTTACCCAAATAATTCAATTGAAATTTTTCGGCGAGACCAGAACATGAATATGGTAAGAACCACCAATCCGTTAGTATTTCAAATGGTAAAAAAAAAAACTGCGCTGTGTATTATATTCTTAAGTATTCAAACTACGGTTTTGTTTCTTTTAAAGCTCACTTAATCGTGAATCTTGTTTATTTTACAATTTTGAGCTTAATTCAGATATTTCCTTCTGATTCCTCCATATATTCTGGGCTGCTTATATACATTTTAATAATAATATTATATTATATTATAAATATATTATATCCCCCAAACGAAGAAGTCCAATGGAGGCCAATGTAAAATTTGTCAGGGTCGTGGGTGATATAAACAAGCGGGCAGAAGCTCCTGATTTCACGTCAGTACTTTTCACATTTTTATTGTATACATTGATTTCTAGACTTTCCAATGTATAATATTCTTTAGATGATATTTGAATTAACAATAATTAGGAAAGATGAAAAATGTTATATTATTAAAACATAAATTCAACATACTACTCTGTCAAGAAAGTACCGGGAATTTTCAATTAAAACAACATTTTTACATTTAATCGGCAAAATTTATTGGGTCGCCTTCAAAATAGGCTCCATTTGCTCCAATACATCTATGCCAACGGCACTTCCAATTATCGAAACATTTTTTATAGGCGCTTTCCGGGATGGACTTTAGCTCTCGCGCCGAATTTTGTTTTATGGCTTCAATCGACTCAAAACGGGTGCCACGAAGGGGCAATTTTAGTTTTGGGAAGAGGAAAAAGTCGCAGGGAGCCAAATCCGGCGAATACGGTGGTTGCTGAAGCACGTTTGTTGAGTTTTTGGCGAGAAAGTCAGTCACAATCGTAGCTCGGTGAGAAGGCGCGTTATCGTCTCAACGTAATCACCCATAGTAAAAATCGGCACGCACTCTGACATCGACTGACTTAATCAGCTGTTGCAAACACACTAGTTGACAGATCCCGCTCAAGCTTGGCATAGTAATTAAGGACAGTGGTACCAACCTAGGAAAAAAAATTTTACCTGCCTCATTGCCCCGCCAGCTTTAAATCGATAATTCCCGGTACTTTCTTGACAGAATGTATATGAGAACCACTTGCTGAAAATCGGACCTAATTTTGAAAACGACTACAAAATATAACACATTGAAAATAAAAGTAATCCACTTAATGTCCGTATTACATATTGAAATTCCTCTGATGATAGTAAACTATTTTTCACCATCCCTCTATTTTGTACTTTCTCCTCCATATCTTTTGTAAAAGGGCTTAGTGCTTAAGAAATATTTCTGCATTTGTATTCTCAGATTAAGTACTCACCTAATGAAATCATGGTATGACGAAACGGTTGTGTGAACCTCTTAAAAATTTTAATTTAAAAAAAATTTATTCTAGAACATTAAAATAAAATTAAATAAATGTCTTTAGAACACACTGTGTCAATTTAGTAGACATATTGAATTAATTTTTATTACACAGTACCAAAGAGGATGAAAGAAATTCAAAAAAATATAAATTGACAACTAAAAATTATTAAATAAATACTTGAAGAGAACAAAATTTTGTTTCGTTCCTTGTTTTATGAAAACTAAATTCCTTTCCAAAGATGCAAGACATAACCTCAAGAACATCTTAAAAACAACTTGAGTTCTTGAGGTTATCTTTTACATTTTTGAAAAGGAATGTAGTTTTCATAAAACAAGGAACGAAACAAAATTTTGTACTCTTCAACTAGTTATTTAATAATTTTTAGTGGACAATTTATATTTCTTTGAATTACTTTCATTTCCTTTGGTACTGTGTAATGAAAATTAATTCAATATGTCTACTAAATTGACACAGTGTGTTCTAAAAACATTTATTCAATTTTATTCTAAAATGTTTCAGAGAAAATTTTTTTGAAATAAAAATTGTAGAATGTTAACAGAGTAAATCTGTATGATATTTAAAATTTTGTAATAATCAAGAAAAAACCTCTTTTCGATATTTTACTGTATACAGAACATGTAAATTATTATTAATTCATTTCTTGATAACCGAACTACTACATAATCTAATCATAATATGAAATTAATTGAAGAAATATTTTTTTTATCAAGCAGGTTCCAAAAATATCTTCATGACCGGTAATCTCAATCCATGTTGTGTTATCCAAATGATAGTTCCTCGAATTTGGTCATATCATATATCTTTATGTGTGACAAATATGATGCAATTATTTTTCGATATATTTCTATCGCGAGCTTGTACCAGATATAATTATCTCTTCCTTATAGGTACTCATTTTTTAATAATTTACGAAAGTAGTCCCATTAGGATTGAGCCTAATTCCAAATGTGAGCGTAACGCTTTTTAGTCTTCAATTAGTTGTGTATTTTTCATGTACCCATGTGAAACTGACATCTCTAATTACGTTTTCATGATTTTAATAACGGTAGTTTTCAATACAACAAATAAACCGAACAACAGTTATTTAGGTTGATTCTATTACATGTGAGAAAGTTAAATATTTATTAATCATCTTTTTCCTTTTGTTAATTTAATATAACTCAATGAACCCGACCCAATTGTAGCAGTAATTATCGGATTTTTGATTCTATGGTGTGCGTCCGGTATCATTCAGTGCCGTTTTGTCTAACAGAGAAAAATGGTCTGTTCTGATTCTTGCATCTAGGTGAAAAATGAATCACGTAGTTTTTTTTTGAACAATGTCCAAACGGCCTGAAAAAATAATATTTTTCATCGATTTGCTTTATTGCTTTTTGCAGATAAAACTTTCGCATTGAATAAATACACCACCAAAAAGTGAATCATGGCGGAATCATTGGTCTATATTTCTTTGAAGAAAATTGTCAAAGAGTAACAGTTAATGAAGAACTATACAGAACAATGTTGAATGAATTTTATCCCTGCTGTTGTTGAGAATAGTCCGAAGGATATGTAGTTTCAACAAGATGGTGCTACCTCAACAATCGATTTATTGAGAATAAAATTTTGGTGATAGAATTATCTCAAGAAATAGTCCATTTAATTATCCTCCCAGGTCATGTGATTCAACACCTTGTGATTTCTTTCTTTGGGGTTATGGTGAGTCATATGTTCATGCTGATAATCCAACAACAACTGAGCAATTAAAAATAAAAATTGAACGTACATTGATGAAATACAGCCAAATTTATGTTAGAGAGTGTGGAAAAATTTGGTTGACAGAATGCACTTCGTACGGAAATATCGTTTTGGTCATTTGATTGTTGTAATTTTTCTTAATAATGGTTACATAATACCATTTCCTTTCAAATAAAAAAATGGCTCACTGAATAACTTATGCTTCTTTTAATTTTTAACTTTTATCATCGATATTGGAAAACCTTTTATATTTGACCACTGTGGATTAGAATGACACATTAGATTGTGTATTATTAAGTTATTTGAATTTCATAATTCCGTAAATAAAACCGCCACTCGGCCTCAGCCGACAGAACATATTGTGCTGCCCTTTCAAAATCATAACCACTCCTAATATACTGTAATTGACTAAAAAACCTGGATTTCTGTCGTAAACTAAATTTTTTGGATAGTGAATAGACCATGTTTTTACTAAAAAACATTTCTGATTGCATCTGAATATATGCGTCTGAGTATGATTGAAATGTGGACAAAAAATTCATTAATAATAATAGACTTGCTCGTTTCGATATTCCTGCTCAAATATTTGCCACGACGAACTTGAACTTCGTCATTGTTATTCTATAGAATCAGGTTTCAAGGCAATCCACCATATATGCGCCTGAGATAGACAGACAAACAAAGTCTCTTCCGACAACAATCTATAAAAAGGTTAAAAAGTTTAAATTCATAGTCATTAATATCAAAATTATTATGTGGATTTCTTACGAGAATGTATTAGAATTAATATTTCTGATTCATGATTGAAAGAAACCTAAATTCTGTCAAGAAAGTACCGGGAATTATCGATTTAAATCTGGCGGGACAATGAGGCAGGTAAAAATTTTTTTTCCTAGGTTGGTACCACTGTCCTTAATTACTATGCCATGCTTGAGCGGGATCTGTCAACTAGTGTGTTTGCAACAGCTGATTAAGTCAGTCGATGTCAGAGTGCGTGCCGATTTTTACTATGGGTGATTACGTTGAGCAAAGAATTTGTTTAAAGTTTTGTGTTGCAAATGAATTTTCGTGTGCCGATGCATTGAAAATGTTGCAAAAGGCCTTTGGTGATAATGCTCTATCGAAAACTCGTGCATATCAGTGGTACAGAGCCTTCAAGGACGGTCGTGAAGTGGTCGCCCATCGACGGCTTCGATCGAAGATAACGCCGATAGAATTGAGGAAAGGGTGCTGGAAAACCGTCGTACCAACTTGAGAGAGATAGCACATGATCTTAAGATATCGCACGAGTCCGCACGTACGATTTTGATTGATATTTTGGGCATGAGAAAGGTGGCCGCACGACTCGTACCGAAAGACCTCAATTTTCTTCAAAAACATCATCGCGAGCAGGTTGCTTCAGACATGCTGGATCGCTGTAATTCCGATTCTACATTCATTGAACGCATTATAACTGGTGATGAGACCTGGGTCTACGAGTACGATATGCAAACAAGCCAGCAATCATCGGAATGGGTGGCAAAAAATGAGCCGAAACCGAAAAAACCACGCCAAAGCCGCTCGAAAATGAAGGTGATGCTCATTGTTTTCTTCGATATCTGTGGCGTGGTGCACTACGAATTCGTTCCAGAGGGTCAGACGGTAAACAAGGAGTATTACCTAGGCGTTATGAAAAGTTTGCGTGAGCGTATCTGTAAGAAGCGGCCAAATTTGTGGGCGAACAACTCATGGATTTTGCATGACGATAACGCGCCTTCTCACCGAGCTACGATTGTGACTGACTTTCTCGCCAAAAACTCAACAAACGTGCTTCAGCAACCACTGTATTCACCGGATTTGGCTCTCTGCGACTTTTTCCTCTTCCCAAAACTAAAATTGCCCCTTCGTGGCACCCGTTTTGAGTCGATTGAAGCCATAAAACAAAATTCGGCGCGAGAGCTAAAGTCCATCCCGGAAAGCGCCTATAAAAAATGTTTCGATAATTGGAAGTGCCGTTGGCATAGATGTATTGGAGCAAATGGAGCCTATTTTGAAGGCGACCCAATAAATTTTGACGATTAAATGTAAAAATGTTGTTTTAATTGAAAATTCCCGGTACTTTCTTGACAGAGTAGTATATGCTACACACTCCAAATGAATGAAGATAAAATTCAGTATATAGTCTTGAAAGTATCCGGAAAAAATAAAGCTCAATTGTGATTATTTAGTATACATTTTTCATTCTTGAATTAGAAAATTATAACAAAATATTCATCTTTTTTACTCATACAACCTCCATTTAACTGGCTTACTTGACTTAAGGTCAAGTATTTACAATACAATGGTACACCCGAAACTAGATCACCTCCATAATTTTCGGTGATGGTAGACTGTAAAACTGACTGAATTAAATCATCTTTATTTCGTGGAGCTTCTCGTTAAACTTCAGTCTTCATTAGTCCCCATATATTTTCAATGGGACTAAGATCTGGTGAAGCCGCTGACCATGAAATGATTGTCACTTGGGGTTCTTGCATCCAAACTTGAGTATTGGCCGAAGTATGGCATCTTGCATTATCCTGCTGAAAAAAACACCACTCTGGATGCGCCGTTTCAAGGAGAAAATCATTTATAATGCCACAATACGTTTCACTATTAATGATACCATCAACTATACAGAGTGGCGTAGCACCACGTCGAGATATTGCTCCCCAAACCATTATTTTAGTGGAAAATTTGGAAATTTGAACAGTAACAGATTGTTTTGATAGAATTTTTAAGTGGTCCTTGAAGCTGGTCTATGCCTCATATCCATGCCATTTTTATGCTCTTTATGGTCTCATTTACAGCACTTTTTTGCAGTTCAGTCAATTGCACTAATTTCTTAACGTTTCGAAAACCTTTTCTATACTTCTATTCTACCTGTTTTCTTTTTTCTAATTCTGACATTATTTCATGAATTGTATACCTGTTGACAATCAACAATATTTGACAAATAGTGTTGCCATACAACTTTGGCCATATACGACTATCTGTACAACCTATTTTATACTTTACTTTTTTTCTTGGAATGTTACAAAAAAGAAGTATATTAAAATTATGAAAAATAATAAATTCCTGATACTTTGTAGACGGACTATATATAATTCAAAGGATTCTTGATTCACACCAATCAAGAATAAATATAAGTAAGTGAATGAATATCAATGAATTTCTTGACTATTAAATTTACCGGGTGGATCACATAAAACAACCTGATATTCCCGTAAGTATAAGTTTTCGGAAAACGACGAGATGAGTTAAATTTTAATTTGTACGAGAACATCATTTAATCGAAAATTCGTGGCTGTTTGATCATCAAATAGGGGTTAAGCAAAACATAATTTTGAAGTTATTTAAATATTTTAATATTAGCCTTCTACATATTTAATTCCATATATGTCATATTTTCAGAAGTTATAATCATTAAATATAATTTTTTAGAATTAAATATGTAGAAGGCTAATATTAAAATATTTAAATAATTTTATATACCTTCTATCAAGAATTAACCTCTATTTATGTTATAATATTTATGAATATACTAAAAAATTTCTATTCGTTTCAGTGTGAACAATTCTTCGAAAATGATGAAGAGTGGTCGAGTTTCTGAACGAATTTCAATTAATAACATTCTAAACAGTAGTAGTGTCTTTGCCCAACATTTCGTCTTACATTCTGTAACATTTCAGGTATTATTTCATTACCTACTAACACTATTCTGTGGCGATGGTCTTCTAGAGAAGTAGGATACAAAATCTAGAAGGAAATGTTGACCATTGACACTATTTCTCTTTAGAAATGAGCGTTAGGCAATTTCAACATTATAATAATTAAAATAAGTTCAGAAACTCGACCACTTAACGCACTTCACCTATCACTTCTAACAAGTTTTCTACACATTAACTAATACAAACAGAATTTTTTTCAACATATTCATATATAGAATTTCAAAACCTTCAAAATGATGCATCACTCGACGCCTATTGCCTAGTATTAAGATTCTTGAAGTATTGCCACATCTTTTAGGGGACGATCGTACATCCACGAATTTTCATTCAAAAGATGTACCCCTACAGACAAAAATTGAGCTAATAAAAACTAGGACTTACCAAAATTTCCAGCAGGAGTGTTTTATGTAGGCCACCTAGTATATAATGATGTACAAAATTTTAGTGCATTTCATTCCATATGTTTTTCAGTAACGATCAGAAGTGAGCTGCACTTAGTAGAAAATATTGGATACATTTTGCCATAACTATAACTGCTGTTAAGAAATTATTGAAAATTGAGCATCCATACATCTAATGAATGCTGCAATGGAGTTTAAAAATGGTTTTCACAATTTTTGATCCATCTATATTAATTTGTTTCAATTTATGCTTAAAATTGATGTGAGACTTATTTGATGTAGCATGCAACATTTTCAATATTTTTTTTTGTTTTCTTCCAGATATTCCTAGATCGAGTGTGAAAACCTCTCAGAAGCTTAAGGGCTTGTTTCGAATAAAAAGTCAGTTGTGGTCGGTTTTGTAAGCTTTGTTGCTTTGTCCTAAGGTGACCTTAGGCGCTGCTTACCCAAACTGATAAATAAAAGTCGAAGCATCGATTATTTATTTTTTAAGATCTTTAAGCGTTTCAAGCAGTAAATTCAACTTAAGCTTAAAAAAACTGAAAGTCGACATTTTACAAAAAAGAACCAACAAATTGTTATCAAAGAAGAATAGTTATGAAAAAATACAGTTATTAAGGTGAAAATCATAAAAAACAAGATAATCGATATGTTTTGAACAAAAATGTTGTAAAATTTGCAACGTTGTCGAATTCAATCGTATTTCCGAACATTTCTGTCTCCCATTCGGATTTTACTGAATGAATAAAATATAATTATGAAATTTTCTTTGCATTCTGAGTGTTTCATACATTAACAGAATTATCGATTAATTCTAAATGGATCGCTACAATTTTTTCCTCCGAAAAAGTAACGTAACAGCTTTCCAACGCTTTACTGTGCCACAAAATTCAAAGAGAAAGTCAATTTTTTTCTGATAACACGCCAAGTGACAATTTCCAAACAGAGAATCTCAAAAGAGCTGGTGTATGCCAAAGCCAAACAAGATCCATCCATCTCTATTCTCGACAAGGAAGTCGAGAATAGAGATGGAGAAACAACATACGCCGAACAAGTCACGTAGGCCACCCCAATATGAGTTGCATAAGTAACCCAAATACGACGTGTCATTGACCCCAAGCGCGGCTACATAAACAACAACAATTACCCTTAATCTGGCACTGATATAAACAAAAACTTACCTATTGTTGTTATGCCAGTTCAACCTTAACCATTTGTTAGCAAAACTATTTGGTTCCTTTTCTTGTCTGGAAAGTGCATCGCTATTTGGAGCTGCAGTTGTTTTGGTGATGCTCCTTTTGAGTCCTTGGAGGAGATCACGGAAAGACCGATTGGCACAAAGTTTCATTGACAAAACCATCTTCAGAGATCGAGTAGAAAATTGTCTTGACTTCTCAGATCGCGATAATATACTAGTCTGGAAATGGAGATCCCGGGGTTTGTATACATACAGCCATAGAGAAAGAGGGGAAGAAAACAAGCTACAACCGTCTCTGTTCTTATTATGGATTCTTATCAGCCGGTTATGGATGCACGTGGTGCAGGAATGGTTCGATATCTTGCTGGAACACAGTGTTGCCACGTTTTCCTGTAAAATTTTCCTTTTTTGAAAGCTTCATTTTTTACCTGTGAAGATCGCAAAACTTCCATTATTGAATCAATTCTCCGACTTCAGATCAAACTCATTATGTACCAATGAAGCAATTAATCATGGAATCAAAGGCACATATATGAGGTGGAGAGAGTGAAGTTTTCCCAACGAAAGCTGGTGAAACTCTTTGTTCTCCCTTGGGCTGTACTGCGTTCCAAATATTAAATTTGAATAAAATTTGTGAACTCCTACACCCCAAGAAAATTTTGTTATAATATTCACGAAAAAGTTTTATATCATTGCATCAAACGGATTTGATTTTCATATTGTAATGCTAGAAACTGCCACAATAATTTTGTGAAGTTCACGATAAAAGCAAGAGTTCTAACTGTGAATTTAATTTCAGCTAGTTGCAGTGGTTATTTTTCTATATTTTTCAGTAGCTAATAATTTCTCAGCCGAAAACTATCGTTCCTGATTACTTGAAATGATCACCTTATGGAAGAATCAAGATGAATCAATCTAAAAATCAACTCGTAAATATTGAAAATAAAGTCAATGCCTATGTTCTTTATGATAGCTTACGTATGCTAATTACTCTAAGGAAATAATTCTGTGTCGTTTCCTAAAACGGATTTGGATTGTGTCGTATTGCTTAACAGTGCTACTAAAACCTTGTAAAATTCACTGTGAACTCATCAAGAGTTGTGCCTGTAAATTAAAATTCAGTTTGTTGGCGTCAAATTTCTATTTTTCAGTGTATTAAAATATAGCAGTCAAAACTTGTCCATTACCTGAAATGATCGCTTCATGAAAAAATGATTTTTTTTTTAATTATAGTGAAAATTAACTCCTAAATAATGAAAATGGGATGAATATGATTTTGGCGATATATAATTACATAAATTATATCAAATTCATGCTTTATATATGAAGTGGACGTTCCAAAGAAACAACTGCGACGAGGAGTTTATATTATAAAAAAATTCTTATCGAATTCGCAGTTCCTCAGAAATACGACACGATATGGCAACGTCGCATTCCCAACAAATCGTTATACACTGAAGAGTTCTGTTACTACGTGAGCATCGTCAGCTGGTCTGTGTTTACATTCGCACAATGCTCCAATTTTAATTAATATAAGATCCATATCTAAAAGAAACCAAGAATTTTTCAGAGCACAGAAATAATATAACTTTAGTTTTAGCCCCCCCTCATCGAAGCTCTATCTGTTTTCCTGAATAGATATCAAATCGGGAAGGTTCATATCTGTGTTTTATAAGTGACGTCCTCATTAAGGACTCTTTAATTGACCTATCAAACACCGAAAGGTTCTTTTATATTCAGAAAAAAAAAATTTTTTTTTGCAACTTTGCTTAGATATTGCAGTCCTGAAGTTACAATTCTTATAATAGCCACGGGCGATGGAAATTTGGTTATTACTAATATAACACAAAAAATTCAATTAATCACAGTACAAAAAGTTCAACTGTCACCATGACTACTAGATTAATAAAATCCTTTTTAAAAGCAACTTTTCGTCTACGATTACTAATTAATTTTTTCGTTGTACAGTTGCATTCCTGTTTTTCAATGTACTAAAAGGTGGTGTATTATGCAAGATGTGATATTGTTTCGTTTTTACAATGTGTTTTAAACTAAACTACATATTGGCAACAATGGATGGAGCAGTTCATTACTTTGTGATAGTTCATTGCAAGTGGAATAAAAAAAAAACTTTGTTTTTCATCACTTTTTGAAAAGTCATATTGCCATGTTTGAAACAAATGCTTTCAGTTACTTTGGTGTTGATGTTGATAATAAAGTGTGCTCCCTGTCATGAAAGACGGCCCTAAACATAATTAATTATTTTGTTATCGATACTTAGGTCTCTTTCATTCTCATTTGCCCACATTTCAATTTCCATATTAACACTTACCTCTGGTTCGAAGCATTCGAAGAACGAGTTTTTGAAAATTTCCGTTGTCACACAAACATTTTTTGTATTTTTGTAAATATATGTTTTATGGAAATTTTTGAATGCTCTTAGAGATTTTGCTTTACCAATAATCAACGGCGTGAGTTTGTGGGAACCTGATGCGTTTGCACAACCCAAAAATTCACTGCTTCGATATTTTGAGACCGGGTGAAGTTTTTTCAGAACTTAGATCTTATAAGGCATCATTTTCCGTCGTGAGTGAACTCAAATTTCTCTATTAATTGAACCAATTCAATTTTGAATGGGCTAATATTATGCGCCTCTGAAGATAATTTTTCTCCACAAATTTTCAAAAATCTAAGACCATAACGAACCTTGCTCTTTTGCAGCCAGCCATCACTCGCGGTAAATTTTTCATTCCCACTTTTCATGGTTTCAGATAGCTGAAGAGCTTTATGCTTCATAATTTCTCCTGTTATAGGCAAATTTAACTGTTTAATAAGCCATCTGTTTAAGGCTTCTTGCGTTTTCGCATATTCAGCTTTCCTCAAAGTGCATTTCTTAATTTTATCTGACTCAAAACTGGTTCACAACACTCATGATTTTCATCTGTCCCATGAAATACGTATGGGAGAATTAATTTTGAATTGAGTATATTATCATTTCTGTTGTCTTTTGTTGAGTTTTCTCACCAAAGGATAAATTTTAAATACATGATGTATACAATGTCTTTCTAGACAAGTATTAATTTTATATCAATCAAGTGAAAGTTTTTCAGATTTCTGGCATAAATTTTCAGTATATTTGTAAGTTAATCTGAATAGTTAAACAAAAACATCGCCTTGGTAAGTGGGTACTATATGAATAGTTGCGAAAAACTTCAGGTGATTCCTCGTCACAAAATAAGGTGGGTCTTTCATATAAACTTCATTTTTTTGAGCTCCTCCTGCTTAGTTACAGCCCCTTAAAGATGGCGCCCGAAAAACAGTTTTTAATTTCTTTCAAAACCAAAGAACTGACAAGTATGAAACTAAGCAGAAATTTTATGCGGACAAGAAAGCACTTAAAAAATCTCAAAAAAATTTTTGTTGGTGTTCCTCTATCAGTGCAATGGGTAGAAAAAGCCACCCCTAAACCTTCTTTCGCAAGAAACTTTTTTCCATATTCCTATTTTACAATAAAAAAATTAATTTTGAATAGCTTGATCAATTCTTAAAGAATAAGGTCTCTCGTAATTTCTTGCCAAAAATGTTTTTGAGAAAAAAATATTCATCAACCTCATAGCCCAAGTCGTATGGGCTCGAATTATTTCCGAACTAGAATTTAAATCTCATTTTGTTATGACAACTGACTAGTTTTGATCAACTTTGATTCAGTTACAATTATTTTTGATCTTGCTTATCATTTTGAGATTTTTGTCACATACTCATCTTTAGAGGTAACTAAACAGGGGGGCTCAAAAAATGAGGTTTATACGAAAGAGCCACCCTATTTTTTGACAAGAAATCACCCCCTAAACTTTTTTGCAACTATTCCCCTGTATAACCCATCTATTCAACTCATTTCCGAACATATGTCTAGGTTATTTAGTTTAATCAACAGTAATAAATGTCAGAAAGTATATCAATTAAAAGGTAACAGAAATTTTTGGGTGCTGCATCAACTTCTTCCCTTTCAGACATGAAGAAGCCTAATGCAATAATAGAATGGTAGTAATTGTTGTCTATTTTTTTATATCTAGTAATTAATGCGAATCTCATGGATATTTCTAAAATGATTTATTTATTTCATCTTATTATGATAGTGCTGCTGAATGCTAAACATTGGATTACATTTAAATCACTGCATTTATAAATCAACGCTGAACATCTCTTTTTAGAATTAAATCTCTTCGTTCTTTTATTTGGTGAAAATATTTAATTGGAGTATTCAGTCGAACTAACATCTTTTGAACGAAAGATGTCTAAATGAATTGAATTTCATAAAATTGATAACGATTTTGTAATAAAAAATTTGGATGAAACAATTCGATATTTAAATGACCCTTCAAGATCACATTAAAGGTCATCGACTTAAAAAGTTGAAATCTATAAGAAAATTCATCAAACGTTCGTATACTTCGTAGAAGACAATTCAGAAATAAAAAATATGGACTAAATTTTTCAAAAACAAATTTGACCTCTGAACGTCCATAACGGTAAAATAAGAAAAAACTTTAGAGGAGTTTATCAACGATTCTCCTCGAGCTCGACATGTTCTAAATGAAACTGACGCATTTGATAATATTTCTTCATTGTAGTGAGATTGTTTCAGTTTATCGGAAACCATAAATTCTTCAAAAAGTACGCAGTTGAATATAATAATAGCGCATGGTAGCTATAAATAATTCGTATAACTCATTTCTCATTCGATTGCAAACGATAGAGAAATTATTAACATAAAATTGTTTACTTATTTTGCACACTTATCAAATCGTAGTTTGCTCATGGATATTGCGATTAGGAATGAATAGTTCTTTAGCTATAAATCGAATGAAGGTCAATTTCTTATCTCTCCAGATAAACAAACAAGCAGAAGTGCTCTAGAAGTGTTTTCGACATAAGAATGTTGTTTCCTCAATTTAATTCAACTTACCTGCAAGCTTTTGAATGCATTGAATGTAGAAATTGATAACAACAGGCACACTTTTCGTTCAGAACGTTTTTGCGTCCTTCTAGGGAACAGCCTACTATCGCTATTAACAATTTTCGAATTTTGAGCCGAAAATGTTGTTAAAAGAGTAGGCTGGACGCTTTGCACATGAAGCAACAAGTTCAAAACTTTAGAATCCTCATATTATTACCTCGTTTTAATATCGTAAATATCAAACAGAGTAATTCTGTTTTCACCTCGTACCAGTTAAATTTCCATTGGTACTTCAGAGTCCCAAATTATCGGTTTTTTGGGGTTTATTGTTGAGCAGAAAAAATTTTTTATTAATTATAGATATATGTGGTTTACTTGGTAAATATTCAATTGGTAATCTTAAAATTCGAATATTGTGAAAACTATCAAAACATTATAAAAATTGGAATGATTTTGTATATAGGAAAAAATTTTCCATTTAATGAAAAAATATGCTATATCGCATCGTTATAGAATGACCAAAAATTAAGACTCTCATGAACTAAATAAAAGCTTACACAAATGTAGCGTACTTAACTTGGAGGTCTTCAGCAAACTGTATTACTTATAAATCTAAATATACTCAATATGGAATTAACCAAGAAATTCTTCAACGGAAGAAACGCAATTCAATAAACATGTTCCGGAAATCTAAGGTTTATACCACAGATTGACAGCTCATTCGTAGAAAATGAACATAAACAATAATATAGTATAAAATCTGAATCTCGCAAATGATAACAGATAAGAGGTATGATACAAAGTTCTTGAAAAAGTGACCGTGAATCATAAAATGATTTTATATATTTGTACATATATATTCCATTTTTAATAAAAATTTGCTGTCAATTTCTAGCAAACTTTAAGAAGCCAATTGTTGTTGATATTTTGGTAAATCATAATTTCTGGATACTGGTCGATCCACAAACGTTTAGAAAATTTGACAATAATTTCCTTTTAATTATCACGCCCCGCGCAACACGCTGTATATAATTTTCAATTTACCCATGAAGTGCGATTTTCGAAGAATCGGAAGCCATTTGTACGGTCTGGCAGTTCTCAAAGAGTTTCGCAGAACGACACCCCGGTGTCAAGGGTTGACCTCATGACGCGAAATTAAATAGATGTCACTGTACTTGTAGCATTGGAATTCAAATTTTATCCAGTGGATAATCAAATAGTTTATTGCCATCGCAAGGACAAATTTTCAGAGCGTTAAATTTATACAGAAAGAATCATTGTCTCTCCTGAATTTTATTTCGTAGTACCTATAGTAAATTCAGACGAGAGATTTCAAATCGAACAGCATATTCGTGTTCAACATTTAGGCGGACTAGAAGTTGAAGAATTCTACCAGCTCATTTCATCCAAAAAATCGTTGTGTATTATTTATACCTGTTGCGATAGAAATAGGGTTCTTTATGTTATCACCCCAGATTATTCAGACCCTTGGTTGGTATGAAAAGATCTGAATTTATTTGAACACACTACTAAGAGATTTTGTATTCGACAGGTACAAGTATTAAGAAAGAGAACCATTCTTTTGTGTCCGGTTACATGTCGTGTCAAAAATAAAGGGATCTACCTACCTATGCAAGTTTTGAAATGACCTGATATGAGACAGACCCATATTCATCAGACCAGATTAAGAAAACAAGAAAGGATGGACAAAGAGAAATAAATCACACTATCGAAACTACTGGAGCAAGTGGGTAGCTCGGAAAAGATAAGAACCTCAAAATTTAGAAGTCACATTTGTCAAAATTATATTTCTTTTAATGGCAGCTAAAATAAATGAAGCATTAAAAACGTATAGAGAAGATATATTGACTAGATGTCCTGATAATAAAATTCTATTGATTTCATACAATATAGAAAGAAATTGTGAAAATTTCGCTTTATAATAATTCAATTATCTTATTTTTTTACTCAGAATAGCCAATATACTATGGAACAAATTCCCAATGGTCGTCCATCGGAATGTAATGTCAGAAATTGGTGCAGATTTCGAATATCAAAGGTTTTTTTTTTGTTTATGCATTCTGCGCATAATGGTATTAACATCTTGTTCTTGTTTTTTTTTGTCTGAATTTATCATATATTTTTTCCAGTTGTGATCAATTCTTGTTTTTTCATCAATTATACACCAGTTCATGTTTAGCTATAAGATTGTATGATAATATCTAAATCTCTGAGTACTATGTTGGGTTGAAATACCCGTCAGTGATCTTTTCCTGAATGTAGAAAATATCCAGAAAAAACAAATCTCAATTGTAATTATTTAGTATATATTTTTAACTCTTGAATTAAAAAAATATAACAAAATATTGATCTTATTCAGTTCTACAACCTCCATTAACTGTAAATACTTGACTAAACGTCGAGGTACACCCGAAACTAGATCTCCATAATTTTCGGTGATGGTAATCCAGGACTGTAAAAGTGACTGAATTAAATCGTTTTCACTTTGTGTTCTAGTCTAGGCCGAAGTATGGCATTATCCTGCTGAAAACGCCACCTCTCTGGATATAAAGCATGCAGCGTTTCAAGGAGAAAATTGTTTAGAATATCATAATAGTTTTCACTATTAATGTAACCATCAACTGTACAGAGAGGCGTAGCACCATTATTTTGGTGGCAAATTTGGAAATTTGAACGGTAACAGGTTAGTTTGATAGGATTTTTAAGTGATTTCCACCAAGTTGAAAACACCTCTCATCAGATATAAAGATATTATTAAAATTATCTTCTTGAAAACGTTGACGAAATTCTATCCTTCGTTCCTTTTGTGAAAGTCCCATTATAGGGTTTTTTTTTGGTTTCCTTGATATCTAGCCTTGTCTTCTCAGTGACATACGGACGGCTTCTGGACATACTTTTATATTTCGTTGATTTCCACATCTGTTAGTCAATTTGCGAAACTCAGGCGCGGATTGTGTCTTCCTAAAGCCAATAAAGCGTCTTCCTGAGTCTATGCCTCCATTACCATTTTTATACTCTTTATTGTCTCATATTTAGCACTTTTTCCCAGTTCAGTCAATTGCATTAATTTTTTAACGTTTCGAAAACCGTTTCTATACAAATATTCTACCTCTTTTCTTTTTTCCAGTTGCGATATTATTTCATAAATTGAATACCTATTGACAATCAACAATATTTGACACATAGTGTTGCCTTGCAACATTGGCCATGCCATAGCCGACTATCTGCACAACCTGTTTTATACATTACTTTTGTCTTAGAATGTTATAAAAGTATATTGAAATTATGAAAAATAATGAATTCCGGATACTTTCTAGACGGACTATATAATAACCATAAAATATACAAACTTTTCGACAAGCTTTACAGATTCTTGACCAGTATTATATTCACCACTCGTATATGTCACTAAAATTAGAAAACTTAAGAATAATGCACTTTATCAATAAAACTCATGTAAGATTAAGAAGTACCTGGACTCTTGCGTTACTGTTAGAAAAAATACTCTTCAAAATCATTTTTAACACTGCTACGAGTTAGGAAGATCAATTGTGTCTCAGATAAGCCTCGAATTCATATCCTTCTGCTGCCTTGGTCACATCAACGTTATTTTTCGTATAGATGGTGAATAGCCAGGCTAGGTTTAGACAGAAAGCCTTTCACTTTTTCATCTAATGCTGCGTCCAGACGATTATTGCAATTAATTATTTCTGCTATGTTAACAGAAAGTTCTTCGAATCAGTACAGTGCAACATACATCTCTATAACAGGTCAAAACTCAAATAAGCCCGAATAGCTTAACAAGTCAGCCATGCACCTATAATCGCCCAGCATAGGAGCACTAATGTTTCATCAAGCACTAGTGCATATTACTTATTAATTCTATTTGGAAAATATAATCAACCGAATTAATTCATCTAAATCTAAATGCTAATTCAGGGCACCTATTTGGATATGACTTGAGCATAAGGAAGCAACGTTAGCAAAAATCGGGAATACAGTTTATTGCTTGAATAAGCTCGCAGAGGCAGTCGAGTATGTACTACTCTGTCAAGAAAGTACAGGGAATTTTCAATTAAAAACAACATTTTTACATTTAATCGTCAAAATTTATTGGGTCGCCTTCAAAATAGGCTCCATTTGCTCCAATACATCTATGCCAACGGCACTTCCAATTATCGAAACATTTTTTATAGGCGCTTTCCCGGATGGACTTTAGCTCTCGCGCCGAATCTTGTTTTATGGCTTCAATCGACTCAAAACGGGTGCCACGAAGGGGCAATTTTAGTTTTGGGAAGAGGAAAAAGTCGCAGGGAGCCAAATCCGGCGAATGCGGTGGTTGCTGAAGCACGTTTGTTGAGTTTTTGGCGAGAAAGTCAGTCACAATCGTAGCTCGGTGAGAAGGCGCGTTATCGTCATGCAAAATCCATGAGTTGTTTGTTCGCCCACAAATTTGGCCGCTTCTTACGGATACGCTCACGCAAACGTTTCATAACGCCTAGGTAATACTCCTTGTTTACCGTCTGACCCTCTGAAACGAATTCGTAGTGCACTACGCCACGGATATCGAAGAAAACAATGAGCATCACCTTCATTTTCGAGCGGCTTTGGCGTGGTTTTTTCGGTTTCGGCTCATTTTTTGCCACCCATTCAGATGATTGCTGGCTTGTTTGCATATCGTAGTCGTAGATCCAGGTCTCATCACCAGTTATAATGCGTTCCATGAATGTAGAATCGGAAATACAGCGATCCAGCATGTCTGAAGCAACCTGTTCGCGATGACGTTTTTGAAGAAAATTCAGGTCTTTCAGTACGAGTCGTGCGGCCACCTTTCTCATGCCCAAAATATCAATCAAAATCATACGTGCGGACTCGTGGGATATCTTAAGATCATGTGCTATCTCTCTCAAGCTGGTACGACGGTTTTCTAGCACCCTTTCCTTAATTTTATCGACGTTATCTTCGATCGAAGCCGTCGATGGGCGACCACTTCACGACCGTCCTTGAAGGCTCTGTACCACTGATATGCACGAGTTTTCGATAGAGCATTATCACCAAAGGCCTTTTGCAACATTTTCAATGCATCGGCACACGAAAATTCATTTGCAACACAAAACTTTAAACAAATTCTTTGCTCAACGTAATCACCCATAGTAAAAATCGGCACGCACTCTGACATCGACTGACTCAATCAGCTGTTGCAAACACACTAGTTGACAGATCCCGCTCAAGCTTGGCATAGTAATTAAGGACAGTGGTACCAACCTAGGAAAAAAAATTTTTACCTGCCTCATTGCCCCGCCAGATTCAAATCGATAATTCAAGGTACTTTCTTGACAGAATGTATATTCGCGTGCATTAAGGGGCGTCCATAAATTACGTGAGGTGTTTTGTTAAATTTTCTGTTCCTCCCTCTCCCCCTGGTGAGATGTCGTGAGATTTTATTCAACCCCCTTCCCCATCCCCCAATCTCACGTGACATTTTTCAAAATGGGGGTTTCTTACGTAAACGCGTTGGATTGTTATTGTAAAAAGAAAGAAAAATTTACTTCGTACTTTTATTTACGACTAATAATCAATATTGCTGAGAGTTATAAGTGTAATAAAAATTAATCAATAGAATACTTAAATCGTGACTACTGTGATTAAAAAAAAGAATATCTACTCTAATTCAGTCCATGGAGAATCATGCGCGGTCTCAAGAGAGACTATTGGAACCAACATGTCCATATGATTTTCAGTAAAATCATCTGCTCCTTCAACTTCGTTCTGATGTAGCCACTCTAAGCCGTTGGCGCTTGCGCAAAGTAACTCACTAGCTCGTCTTGTGACAATCTATGAGGGTCGCACTTTGCGGAACATACGCGCTTGCTTAGCTGGTGGCTGCTCGCCTGTGCTCTGTAGGTCTTGTGATAGATGCAAAGTAAATACTGCATGTACTACAGCATCTTTTCTCTAAATCATCACGTACACTTGGGCAATAGAGATCATAAGGCGTGCTGATGAAGGCTGATGTTTCAATCAGAAAAAAAATTGCGTGATATTTGCCGAGACCCCTCTCTCCAACGTAAGATGAGATTTGACTCGACCCCCTTCGCCTCTTAAACATCTCACGTAATTTATGGACGCCCCCTTATGTGGCGTTAGTGTTCGATAGAAGAATAATGTTTCTATGTGAATACAGGTGAATGGCTGACTCTTATTCGTTGGACATTGCGGCAAACTGTTTATTGAAACCAATAAGCTTCAGAATATATGCATGTTTGCTGTTTATGTTCTCTCGATCAACAAAACCTATTCGGGCTCATTTGAGTTTTGAAGTATCATACAGATGCATGTTATATTGTCCTAATTCGAAGAACTTTCTGTTACCAAAGCTCATACATCGAGCTTTAATAACATTTGGTGACATTTAGTACAGATCAGACGAATTAATTTATGCTAATTATGAGAATTATGGCGTATTATGATCTGACTTGAGCATGAGGAAGTTTTTTCTGTGTTTATAACGTGAAAATATCGGGAAAACACTTCTTTACTCTAATTGATTTGCTGAAGTATGTATATGTGTATTTGCGTGCACTAGAGGACACTAGTGTATGATTAATGCCCTAGTGTTTCTGTTACTTGACAGGTTTGTAGTAGATGGACATTTCAGTGCAAGTTCAAAATGTGCGCATGTCTGTACTTATGTCCTAGTGATATCGGGCTTATTTGAGTTTAGAATTGTTACACCGATGTATGTTACACTGATTCGATTTATAGAAATTTCTATTATCATAACTCACACTTTTTACTAATGATACTTATATTATCTTCTGGCTGCTCAATATTCTGTTCTTCTTTAGTTTAATGAATGAAAGATCTGCTAATTGTGAAGCTTCAATTATTTCGTCAGTTGTCAAAAAGTCACAACAAAAGTATTTCACAGACATGAGGAACCGCTAAATTGCAAATTCAAATAATTTCTAGGAGAATCTTTGAAAATTTGTTTCTCTAAACGTTATTCCTATATTACGCGAGTGTCAAAAACGTACCGGGAATCGGTCGGTGATACACAAGTGTGTTTTATTCTCCAACGAATAATTCAATCATCGAAATATTTTAAAAGTATTTTCAGGAATAGACTTCATTACTAGTTGCTAATTCTCTTCTAGGTCACCTATTGACTGAAAAGGGCTGTCTCGAAGTGGTAGTTTGAGTTTTGGAAAGAAAAGAGTCGACCGGAGTCATATCAGGAGAATGCGACGGTTGTTCGATAAGATTTGTTGTATTTGCCAATAGTATCTTGTGCAAAATCTACAAGTTCAATTTTATAGCAATCATTCGAAACGATACGAATTGATTCTTGATACACATAAATTTCAGCGGGTGCCTTTTGCAGACCCAAACGACGATTGCTTTTACTTCAGCAATGTCAAGTTCTGATGAAGACGGTGATGGTTGGTCAAAGCAAGGCAAATCTACCACCACATCCTGACTGCTTTTGAATGCACTGTATCATCAAACGAATGTATTTTTGATAGAGTAACATTTAAACCATTTTTGCACACGAAATGTTATTTTCAATGCAAAATTCAAGACAAATTGTTTGTTCGATATTTTTATCCATTGTGAAAACCGCAAAATACACTTGGGATAATAAAAATAAAGCACTGTAAACAAACTGAACGAAAGATGAAGCTCGAACTCCGTGCTACTATATAGGGTGACAAAAAAAACTTCGGACAAATTTTACTGTGTTCTGGAACAAAAGTATTTTAGCGCAGCCAAATAATTTTTACTCTGTTAGGTTTTCTGCACTTTCTTGTACTAATATGTGAATTTTCAGTTTGATATTACTTCATTGTGCAGAGTGTTAGAATGTCAAACAAACCTAGTGCAGTTTTGGAGCTCTTTCGTCAAGGTAAGCGTCAATGCGAAATTGTTTGTTTGTTTAATGTGCGTCGACAAATCGTGTCCGATGCAATTTGCCGTTTCTATGATGGTCGCCGTCCAGAAAGTGGGAAAAAACGTACTGTCAATCAATCTCTAGCCATCGCAACATCGTCAAGAAGCGAGTCAATCAAAATCCAAGGGTCTCCATGAGGAAAATAGCCCGTGATACTGGTATCAACCGTGAATCCGTTCGTCAAATGTCCAAAAAGGAGCTCAACATCAAGCCATACAAGCTCCAAAAATTTCAACTTCTCACGGATGAAAACAAGCGCGTACTACTTCAAAGGTGCCGCGATCTTGTTCGTCTCGCCGCCGTTCAGCAATGGGAGCGCATTCTCTTCACAGACGATAAGTTTTTCACCGTAGAACAATCCCACAACGACCAAAACGACAGAGTCTGGTTCGCAGAGGCTCCCGGTATGTCGGCAATAGTCGAACATCGTCAAAATCCGCAATCCGTTATGGTCTGGGACGGAATTTGCTCCAGCGACAAAACACTCTTGGTTTTCGTCGATCAAGGGAACAAAATCAATCAAGAAGTCTACCGCTGCGACATTCTCGAGGCCGTAGTACTTCCATGGGCCCAGCAGCACTTCGGTGGCATGCATTGGACCTTTCAACAGGACTCCGCTCCGGCTAACAAAGCGAAAAAGACGCAAGAATGGTGTAAGACCCATTTTCCGGATTTTATTACATCTGCAGAATGGCGGCCCTACTCGCCGGATCTCAACTCAATGGACTACAGCGTGTGGTCGATTTTGGAGCTCAGGACTAGTGCTAAACACCACAAAAGTTTGGAGTCGCTGAAGCCGGGAATAGGACTGATTAACGCCCGAAGAGCTTCGGGAGTTAATTCCGAAAATTTCAAGAAGCGTCTGAAGCTATGTATCGCCGCCAAAGGAAGCCACTTCGAAACCGCTAACATGTTTATGTTATCATTTTTCTTAGTTGTTTTATTTAATTTTTTTTTTATTAATTTAAGTGAAAAAAACTTCGTCCGAGGCCAACTTAACAATAAAAAGACTTGCAGCAATCTCTTTAATCGAGCTTTTTAAATATTCAATTCCAGGTATTTCTTGACGATGTGAATTACTCTTGAGGCGTTATTTGATTCGATGAATAAAAGAAACTCGAGTCCCATCAATAACAGCAGCAACCTGCTATGTCATGGGTGACCATAAGGGGCGTAGCGCCCACGCCATCATCGACACCTTGCAACCAGCCATGGACGGTGCTCATGAATCCGTAAAGTGTACAAAATCGGAATTGAAAATTGCACAAGTGATAGCGTATGTCGCTGTCGGCCTGAGCATTGACCATCCAATGACCCGATCATTTGATGCTTTCCCGGAAGCTGGGACAAAAGAACATCCGGATGGGTGACCAAGGACCCTTCGCATGTTACCGACAAGAGCTGCCCATCGCGGATTCCAGTTTTTAGTGTGTTAGTGTTGGTGGATGTGATAATATACCAGATTGCTCGGATGTACTGGTGAGTGTGACTTAGGTGGAGTTTTTGTTCTACGGATTTATATGATTAAGGTGATCTGAATTTGATTTTATTCTTATGAAAAATATAAGTAGTAGACCATTCTTCTGGAATTACAAAATAATATGATTCACTTATCATTTCATATAAATGTAAATTTTGAGTTGAAATGAATTTTCTGGTTGAGTTATATTCTTTCCTTCCTCCAGTCGGGCTGCCGTATGCAAGATAAATTCGCGACAAACTAACTGAGAAAATTGTAAATTGCTTTTGGCCCATTTCGTGAATAGGAAGGGACTCAGCAGAATCCAGAAATGTGATCATTTCGTATTATGTTGTGAATATCATTTAATGAAAAAAAATATAAATGTGCATCATACTAATCAATTGAACGCATAATGTTTCACTACATCACTGCCAATAAGTTCACTAGTTGGATGGGAAGAGTCTACTAAGTTATAGTCACGACGTCACAAAATCAAATCCGTAAATTCCTTTTTTCATTTCAACCAATATAAAATTACTTTGAACGTTAAATGAGAAACAATGGTGCGATACTTAGAGAAATAATAATTACTAGCTCGTACCAGAGTTTTTTCTGGAATTCGCAAAGATTAGGATATAAAAAATTTGCCGATTTTAATCACTCGAATTTAATGTACGAATTCAAAAAAATGTTGAAGCTTCTGAGGTCAAGTAAGTGAATGGTAAAATCACTTTCATGAATGAACGAATGTGGTGTGGAAAAAATTCTAATAATCTATTACTGCCATTTCAAAATTGACCTGTTGCAGAATAAAAATATTGACTTCTTTTCAGCCATTTTATATTAAGCGCGAAGGTTTCTAAATTTTCTTTCGAATGTTTTGATCGAGCGTTGTTTTAGGTTTTTTTATCAACTTCTATTGTTAACTCTCTATCTTTAACTCGCTCGTACATTAATAGTTGAATCGTTTCCACACTCTTGTAATTTCAAAAAAATATTCGCCACGGAATTAATCAAGAGAAAAAAACGACGTGAAGTTATAGTTGCAGATGGATCGGATCTGTAGTTTACAAAACATCAGGAAAGATAAGTAAAAATTCAAGATGAAAATTATTCCGGAACTTTGAACCAATTAATCCATTAATGAACTCAGCCAAATTGTTCATGTTCCAAAACTGCCCTAAAAGTTTTAAGTCCCTAGCTTTTTCTGTGCGAAAGTTAGAGTGTTTACGGATGTATCATTTTCGACTCAAAATTCGAAAATGGCCGACTATTGTGCAAAACGATAACACGCTTTTTCCTAAAACAAGTGCGCAAAGACAGAAATAAAAGTTGTTGTTGTTACTAGATTAAAAACCGGAACTTCTAGATAATACAAGACTTTTCCCTCTTAAGCTACCAAGGTTCTCGATAAATATTGAAGTAAATTTTAAAATTTTATCCAACAAATTGGCTTTAACTGAAAATATATTCACTGAGTAATTTCTTTAACGTCATTTTTTAGCTGAAAATTGATAATCTGTTTAGAGCTCCGTAGCTGAGCACACTCTAAGTAACTTGAACCTGAATTGAATGTGTTAAAGTCTATGGAGGATGGTGTGGACAGTCGTCCCACATTTTATTCCACACATGTTCAATAATATTTGAATCTGGTGAAAGGAGTGGCCACAGCAAAGAATTAACACCTGCTTCTTGAAGAAAGTCCATAATGCAGCAAGCAATATGAAGAAGTATGTCTTGTTGTGTAGAAAGTCATTTAGATAAGTCAGTTTTATGGGATATCATTAATATAAAGCGGAGCCGTCATACTGCGTTTGAAAAAGAGAAGTGGCGATCGGTTACCGTAGCCAATAGCCTCTCAAACTGTTTCTCCAAAAATCCTGTCAACATGGCTCTCCACAGCAAACAGCACGTTGCTTTCAGTTGCGATGTCTTACCCTTGTATGGCCATCGTTTATACCTAGATGGAATCGCGATTCGTCGCTGATTTATGAAGATGATATTATGCAATTCTGCCTCCCATTGCTTCTTTACTTTATACCAGTTCAAACAATGACCACAGTGCTTAGTAGTTGAAGGAAACGAAGCACTTTTCATGGGCGGTATGAAAATGATCCAAATGGCCTTGTAGTTATAGCAAAACAATCAACACTTGACGCCAATTTTTCGACAGAACAACTAATATAAGCAAAAAATCTACGCCCTTCAAAGTCGCTAACTTAGTGATAAGTTAGTAGACGGATGCGCAGTAACTCCTATTATCTGTATTAAGTAGCTCTCATAAACCCATTTATTCAACAAAAAAAATAATTGAATTTTTATTTCACAAGAAACTAGCAAATAATGTTTTTTTTCTCAAAAACGTTGAATTTAAGCAAGATATTACGAGAGACCTTATTTGTTAAGAATAGATCAAGCTATCCAAAATTAATTTTTTCATTGTAAAATAGGAATATGGAAAAAAGTTTCATGCGAAAGAAGGTTTAGGGGTGGCTTTTTCTACCCATTGCAATGATAGAGGAACACCACCAAAGATTTTTTGGGTGACTTCTCACCCTCATAAAATGTCTGCTTAATTTCATTCTCGAAAGTTTTTTGGTTTTTAAGAAAAAATTAAAAACAGGGGGGTCCAAAAAAATGAACTTTATATGAAAGATCCACCCTATTTTTTGACAAGGAATCACCCCCTTAATTTTTTCGCAACTATCCATATAGAGTATATATACGTATTTATACGTATTAAATCCCAAAACTATAAAATACGAAATAGAATCTTACTGTTACAAAAATATGAAGTTGAAAAAATTATTTCTTCTGATTGTAAACTTTTCTAATTGCACTGAATATTCAGGTTATCTCAGATTAGCTGTAACTTACTGATAGGATGAATAGTATTAATTAAAATGAGAAGGAATTTCCTGTAAACATGGGTCCTAAAATTTTCACTTCCGGTGAAGTTTAGGGATTTCAACAAGGAGTACCATTTTTGAAAAATAATCTTCAGACATGCCAATTCCATCAAAAAATTCTCGAAAAATCAGTGGCGTTCAGATTGGGCACCTTGTAATATTAAATAATTATCTACGCCACTAAGAACGTTTGAAATATGAAAGAAACATTAAAAGTTTACTTCCAATGAGCAGTGTGACTGTTTTCTGTCGCATCGAAATATCTTTAGTTATTTCTTTGCACACTCTGTGTGTCTGAAGTGACAAGAGTTAGTATCCACGTTTGTAGATCTGTTTTTTTTTTTTTTTGGTACTATCTACCGTATCAGTGTTGTTACGCCAACTCTTGGACACCCTGTATGTTTCAATGAAATTCGAATGAATGACGTTATAAAATCTAGTGTATATATCTATATTTATTTTAATTTCTCTAGATTGTTGCTGGAAAAAAGAAGTTATCCGTTTACGAAGTTGATAGGCTTCTGTAATCAAATATCTTTGTTGTTTTCTTTGAAAATTATGCTTAGAAACTTCTAGTAGTATAGTCAGGTGTTACTGCAATTATCTACATAATAACTCTTCATTTAATACAATCGTTTTTAACTGCTTTCTGCTTATAATTCACAAAAAATATTCGAACAAATTGGTACCAACTAAACGAGCCATACAATTCTAATTAGTTACATCGAAATCTGACAGACGTTGAACCAATGGATAATTCAACTGAATTATTTTACATTTAATTACTTGGTTGCAATATGTTCAGTTGTATACTCTTTAAGATATTAAGGAAACAAAATTTCAAGTAAGCAAATATCCATATCTCATCAGCAGATCTTTCCAATTCACGATGTTAATAATCGAACTTAATATCTATCGTGTTATAATTATTTAACTTTGTCCACAAATTTGTCATCATCAAGTCGAATTTAAATATTTGATGTTTTTTGATCCAGAATTCCAGAAATATGGACAATTGGATGGAACCATCGATGAAAAATTGAAACATTCATAAAACGCTGGTTTGCCTTAGTTATTTGTTCACTTACTGAAATAAGCTAGGGCATGTTTCTAAAGCTCTGAAAATTAGTGCCTTCACAGACTATCGAAACTTTTGATTTCTTACTTAAGATCGTTTCCACGATATCGTGAAACAAAATAGTTAAGGTCCTAGTTGTTTAAAATTTGAATACTTACAATACGCCAACCTATTAGGAAAAACTGAAGAAGTAAGGAATTTGATGGAAAATTTCTGAAAAAATAAAAACAGAAAAACTTCTTTCAACAACTTCCCTATATTAATGAGGGAGAAATAACTCAAGTATTCCTGTGAATGGTATGCTAGTGCTATTATATTATTCTGAAGTATCTTCAAATTTCGTTATTAAAAATTTTTTCTCGAATTTGTTTTTTCTTTCCTTCTTGAATTATATGGCCATGGTATTTAATCTTTAGCCGAACAGTTGTGATGTTGATTTATCTATTCTCATTCTTATTCTTTTGAGTAGTAATTTTTCAAAAATTCATCAATTGTAGGTCAGTTGTGGAATCACTATCTATAAAGCTTTTGACATCTTACAGTTAGATACTTATAAAAAAACAGAAGAATAAATTGGACGGTTATCAATGAATTTGATCACGGGTTACCATGCTTGATATATAGAAAAAAAGCTCAGTCATACGTACATTTTCGCCTTGACAAAATGTTATCCTTCAGCTGAGTACTTATGTAGAACTGAGATCAGGTTATGGCACGGAATAAATAATTCGGAAATTCATATAACATACCTATTATCAGTTCTGGAATTAGTATTCACAAGAAGTTTTATATCAAATGTACGTCAATAAAAAATGACTCAATAAAATTCTGTAGTAAAATGAATGAAGTTTGCGGTTAGCTTAGGTGAACTATGATAACAAAACACATCATATATTTGTATACTTTGGACTGAAATACGTGTCAGGATTTTGAATAAATTTTCGAACTGTATAAATTGAATCTTTGTTTTTGTTCTGCAGAGTTGAATAGAGCTACAAATTATCATGTAAAATATTTAATTGAATCTATCACAATGATATAATTTGTAAAAAATACACTTCATATTTCAAATTAAACAATTATTTCGCTAGTGCTGTCATATTCAATATAAGCAGTGTTATACTCATAATAAATATATGGAAATGTCCATAGTGCTAAATAGAATAAGTTGCATATTTCAATTATTATTATTAATGATAAAACTGGACGGACCACTTAGACAATATTTTGTCGTCTGAAAATTTCAAACACCAATTAAATCCCTTCCCAGCAAATGTTCTGTAGTATCTTAGACTAGAGTGGAAGTTTTCATACATGCTATTGTTTGGAGCCTGGTTAAGTTCTTTAATGGACAAAAACGTCGAATAGTTTAACTGTTATTCGTATGTGTAGTTTTCCCCCATTTTTGCCAATAATGATCGAAGATATTATGATTAAAAGATTAAAAGAAAATATATTTTGTCTACAATTGAATTTAAATTCAGCATTTAGACAAGAAGGCTAATGCGAAATTTCATGCGGATCGTAGGGTGATATGAACAAGCGCCCAAACAATCCTGAATTTACGCCAGTGCTTTTCGCCATTTTTATTATCATCTGTATTAGTTGTCATAGTAATAGATAATAGAATAGGTTTTTTTTTGCAGCATAAGTCCATGTTGCGTCTGATTTTTATGTTTTTTAAGGAGTAATATTCAAAAATTAAGAGTTTTTGGAGAAATGAAAGAGAATGTAATTCTTCAGATGATTGGTTACGTTATCGGAATACGAACAAAGGCTGAAATTGCTCAATTATTTTTAGACAGTTTTCCTGACTCACCGCCTATATGACAAAACGATAAGTCTGATTGAAAACCAATTAGGCGCAAATGGAAATGCACGGCAGATAAAAATACTCCAATTGCTAATTCTTAATTGAATATAATACTTGCACTTAAATAAAATTTATGTTATTTTTTAAGTTCTCAAAATACTATAGAGTTGTATATTGATAATTTGCTTTGTATCTATTGAAAGAAAATAACTTGCATTCTTGTGAAATTATTTCAACCCAGGAACTTGACGAATATAACTGTAATTGAAAAATAGGTATCGGGTGTTTTTTTAGAGTGATAGAACTATAAATTGAAATAAAACACATTTGAATTAAGATCGAAGGCAAATTTCTTTTTTATTTGAAAGATAATTTCATGACATTTATGGTTTAAAAATAATTTCCTACATATGTCCACCACGACTAGCTCTGAGGAACCGCATTCGACTAGACCAATTTTGGATCACTTTTTCGAGTAATTCATCATTTCGTGCCTTATTTCATCAATAACACGAGTTATGTTGGCTTCCAAAGCGTCTATTGTTTCTGGTTTATCAGCATAAACCAATGACTTGACATAACTCCAAAGAAAATAATCCAGTGTAGTTATGTCGCATAATCTTAGAGGCCAATTAATTGAATCATTTATGGAAATAATGTAATCGCCAAATCATTCTTTCAATAAATCAATTGTTACGGTAGCAAAATAAGGTATAGAACCACCTTGTTGGAACCAAAACAATTTTGGGTCGATACCATTCAAATTTTGAAACATATAATCATTGATCATCGATCTGTAACGAGCACCATTTACTGTAACATTAGCTCCAGCATCGTTTTTAAAGAAATATGGACCGATATAGACCAAGATCTTTACGCAAAATTTTCCATGTAGTGGATGCACAGAGTCCAACTTGTTGCGAACGTCGACGAATAGACAAAACTGGATCATCATTAACACTTTGATTTACAGCAGCGATATTTCCTTCTGTACGTACAGTTCTTTGTCCTGTTGTTGTTGGATCGAGTGAAGAAAATGTGTCCGAAATCCATTGATAGTTCGACGAATAAGCTGCTCTGATGGACGACTATGTAAACCAGATATTTCACGAAGTGCTCTATAAGTTTGGCGAATAGAACACTGATTTCGAAAACAAATTTCAACAATTTGTAAACGTTGTTAATACGGCGTGAGTCTTTCCATGATAATTTGTCAATGCTTACTGAACATAAATGTCAACACAATATGGCTTATACCTTCTGCCAAATCACAGTTATCCCTATCGAAAGTTCTATCACTCTAAAAAAAACACCCGATATAAATAAACGAGAGAGATATTGAACAATATGACAATGTTCAAATAGAATAGTCGAAATGTCGTTAGGCAATTAAAATTCCTATAGAATGGGGGTAATAAATACATGCATCAAAACCTGTAATGCTTGAATTGGGAGAATAAGAGACCCTGAAGTTTTCTTAATTTGATGATTTGGATGTATAAATCATTTGGTTCATTTTTAATTATTTGAAGCAAGAATTTGATACATGTAGTTCTTAGCATAAAATTCGAGAGAAAATATATAATAAAACAACAGAACAAAATTTCAACTTATTAAATTAAATGAATTAAAACTTTTTTGAAAAAAACATCAACGATTTCACTTATTACTCGGTTACTAACATACATCATGTGATCATAAGTGGATATAATTCTAAGGTTTACGCTGAAAAGTTCTTGATTGTTTGGAATTTCAAGTTTTCTCGTCACCCCAGTTCACCTACAAAATAATATAATCATAATATAATAAAAATAATAATAAGAGAGTTTATTCAGATCTACAAAAAACAAACTCTATAATACTGTTGAGTTGAATATTCGATAATGTTTACTGTGCACAGTTTATAAAAAACAAAATCTTCATTCTAAAACAAACATAAAATACATTTATATCCCCTTATTTTACCAATATGGCTTCAACGTGTGCAACAACAAGTAGGTAAATTTAAGTTTTCGTCGAGATCATGTAGTTTGGTAGTTTTTTTTTCTATTTTATCTTTTATTGTCAAATCCGGTTGTTAATTACTGATTGATTATTTTGTCTATCATGCTTTTGTCAAAGTTCACTATCCACTTTTTCAGTTCTCTTTTTAAAGATAATCTATTTTTTAGTTTAGTTATTTCTTGTGATAATATAGGTGATAATCTGGGGGCTATATAGGTGCAATATCTTTGCCCTATTCTCTTCAAATATGTTGGTCGCTCATAATTTTTGTTAGCAGCTCTTGTTCATTAATTATGTTCTCTCGCTCTTATAATAATTTTCTTCTCGTATGGTAAAGTCATTAATATTTTCATCGCATAAGTTTGTCGTATGTCAAGTATTTTGGCTAATTGATATATAATATAAGAAACTTTTTAAGGGGAGAAGCATGAGGGTTAAAATCAATAAGCATTTCTCGACATCGTTTTCTCCTCACCAAGGTGTACAACAAGGCTTTCCATTATCACCACTTCTATACAATATTTACGTAGACGATATCTACAAAGCAACAGAAGAACTAAACAGTTATTTCCTCCAATAATCTGATGACACAGCGCTCATCACACACAGAAAGAATTTGAAAGATACAATGAAAAACTACAAAACCTATGTAACAAAATCATGATATGGATGAAAAAATGGAGAGATTCTACCAAACTCTGATAAATCTATTGAAATAAATTAATTGGTAGAATTTCACGAATTCCCAAATGGCTGACATGCATTTTATGTATGATCTTGCAAATGGATTTTTCAAAAGAAGCTAAGCGTCTTCATAAGGAACGCTATCCCAATAGAGTGATGCATGGTCATCGAATGTTCTCTCATATTCACAGGCATCTTTGAGAAACTGGATCTTTTTCTACGAAAAATATTAATGCAGGTAGATCTCCAATTGTGGAACACCACGGCTTGAAGAGGCAGTTCTGAACGAAATAGAAGAACATACAGGAATAGAAAAATTAGTGTTACTTTAAATACAAGTCATCATCAATATGTGGAAAACAAATGTTAAAGTTCGCTATTTTATTGATTTACACGACAATTGTTTCGTCATACCATGACTTCATCAGGTGAGTATTTAAACTAGTTCGGTTTTACCGAAGTCTATGAAGCCTATTGCATAAAAGGCAACCACTTCATAGACTTCGGTAAAACCGAATTCTATATTCAGGTAACAAAAGCAAAAATTTGGACCTACTCGAATATCTGGAGATCTCTTCGGCCCATAAAAAACATTTGGCAATTACAAATGATCGGTTGGAAAATGGTTTGAAACCCGAAACATATATGCCAACAACATAAATAAAATTTTTATGAAACTTAAGCCAAGTGTATTTGTTTACCTTGTTAATGCAAGTTTTTAAGAACTATCTGTATAATCTACAGAATTAAAAATTCAAAATCTTCCGATCAATACTTATTAATTATTATTTCAACCATTTAAATAGGTCAGTTAGTGTTTAACACGATTTATCTCATATCAATAGTTTAAACTATTTCTGATAGCACTTTCATGAAATATGTTCATAAAGATTATGACAATAGATTTGTTGTTGATCCTCGGATACAAATATATAGAGTGGATTTTAATTTATAAATCAGTCACCCTTGACGTTAGTAGAATTGAATTGCCCGGTCCAAGGGCCTTGTATATTTATGTACCGTGCATTTAGATAAACGTGCATCTGATAATTGTAGGAGATTTGACCTTTTTCGGATTGGGCAGTTGATTATAGATAGGAGTATAGCATTTTTCTATTGATTGTTGGATATTGACATTGTATATTTCCTGTGGGACAGTTTTATGATTTGTTGCGCAGATTCATCCTTGAAATTAGGAATTCTGTATACAAAGTGACAACATGAATACATTAATAAATGAGACAATGAAATATGAGACTGAATATTATAATAGATATCGCTAGGAAGTATTGTATATATCGCTTAAATATACTTTCACTCAAATAATATATTATTAATGATTAATAAACAAAAAACTTTTTTCGAAACCAAGTAGCAACAAAACCAAATATCAGTAAAAAAAAAGTAAAATGTGTTTTTCATGATGCCGGTTTATTTCTAGTGTTTCTAAGAGATCCAGTCTATTGCATGTATTCTCGACATGGAGAACTTTGAAATTATGGTCCAAATCATGTCCTGATTTTTGTAGATGGTTGGCATAGGTAGATTCAATTTATTTTTAACGAATGAATTCTGATATTCATTGATTCTACGAGGATTGTCGAAAGCTCTGCCTGTTTAGTCAATGTATTCGTGTGGACTAATTAATGTGATAAGGGGTGATTTGGAGAGATTTTTTATTGATTATTTTTATTTATTAAAATAACTCCCAACTGAAGAGAAGTGGGTCGGAATTTTTCAGGTTCTTTTTCTGGAGAATGTGCTCTCTATTCGTAAAATATAAATAAAAAAAAACTTTTGTAAATCCTGTGGAATATTTTTTGATTGAATTTGTTATTCTTTAATATCCATTCGATACCATTTGTATGAGACGATGGATTCAGATAATTTTGGTCAATACCCTATGTTTTATTTTGATTCTTTATTAGTTGACTTCCACCACATGTGCTGATGATCTATGTCTATAAAGTGATACAGTGTTATCTAAGGCATGTTATAAATTTTAATTCTCAGTGTTTTCAAGAGATTTATTCAGATTGAATCTGTTGAAGTTTCGGAGAATTATTCCAGCTATTATCTGTAGTATTTATATGTGAAATAACCACACGAAAGGTCAGAGTAATTTCGTGAAGATAAATTATGATATATTTTCGAATTTCACCTATAAGATTTCGGCAAAAAGTATGAAAAGTATATGAAGTTCTTAAATATATTATTTTTCGACTTTTTCTTGCCAATATGAAATAGTGCAGATCATAGCGAGAAGGATGACCTTTCACCCCTTTCAGAGGAATAGTCATAAATTAAAAAAAAAAAAATTTTATTTGACTTTTGAATGACAGAGCACCTAATTCTGAGTCTTTATTCATCAAATGCGGCTTCTTTAAGAAGTAATTCACAAATTTGAGCTTTTGAGGGAAAATAGAATAAGCGTGCAAAAGCTCCTAACTTCATGTCTGTGCTTTTCTCGTATTTTTAAGCTTTTTGTTTGATATTTTTCTATTTATGTGGATGTTCGTGATTGTGATCGTGGAAACAGCTGAAAATTTACATTTATGTGATATTCAAAGTAATCATATAAATACAATCATGAAGGAAAAAAATTCGTTCACTTCGTTATTTTTTTAACGAGGCAACTGGATGAAATACTTTAAACGATGGTGATTTGAAAATTTCCAATCGTGTTGTTAGAGAAGAGCTCCTGAAAAATTTTTTTCATTCTACATAATTCTTCTGATATTTAAGTGAACGAATTTCGCATCTGTATTTAAAATTTCTCCCTTTAACGGTGAAACAACTATACGAGAAGTGGATTTCTGAAGGAGAATTATCAAATTTTAAATACATTTCAGACTCGTCGTAAAATATTTTGTGAACCATAATTCTATACGTTGAGTTGTCTAAATAATCATGAAAAGTATAATATTAGTTAATAGATAGCGATAACTGTACTTATCTGAATAATATTAGTTCAAGAACTTGTAGGTAAAATCATCCTAGATTCGAATATAGCTTAGCTTCTACTACTTCTTCAAAATTATGGCTACTTAATATTCACATATTTTACATAATTATATTTATATTCAATTAAATAATACACATATATGTTTATTTATATTTATTATTTTATATTGAGCATATGAAGCATTTCGCTTCATTGAAGCTTTTTCAAATGGTTTTGAACAACTAGTCAGGAAATTGGTAGCATGCAATATTTAAATGGATTTAGTTTTGAGACAAGGGTAAAATGAACTTTTCATTACTTCTTGTAGGAAATAAGTGGTTTTTCCAAAAGTGATGAAATTTTTATACTCCTATCTAAAAACTTAATCTGTTTAAATAATGATTAGTTGTTTAAAAGAATTTGAAAAAGCTATAATGTAGCCAAAACGCATTACATGTTCAACAAATTATAAATAGAAATTATGTGTATGATTTATTTTATTATAATGGATTTCTATCAAGTAAACGCCAACACAATTCGAATTTTTATATTCACATATAAATGATCAGAAATGGAAGTTATGTGTATCTTTATTGAAGAGAATAATGCTTCTGAATCAAGTGTATCTTATGGTAGCCGACGATGTTTCAGAATCGATTCAACAGATCACTCCTTTCACGAAAACACATTTAAGCTTCTAAAATTATATTTAATAGTATTATACCAAAGGCGATATGAAAAATTATTTTCATTAAAAACGATTATATTATAGTATCGTGACTACAATATAATAAACACCGCCAACGCATACATGATAAAATATCTGAGATAATCTATTATTTTATTATTCTCTTCATGGCGTATTCAAAATAAAATTAAATAGAGATTAACAATAATTTTTCTATTGACAAATTTGTTTTTGTTACAAATAATAATGAACTGACGGATATGACTGTAAAAAAATATGTAGGTCTTATCCAAAAATTAGAAAAGCATTGACGTGAAGTAAGGAGGTTTTGCGTGTTAATTTCAGGCAATGACTAATTTCAATGACAATGACAGTTTGTTTTTTTCCTGCTTAATTTAAACAACCACAGAACTTTCTAAAAGAGAGAAAGTAGGAATTTTGCAAATTTTTTTTCTGCAATCTCAAACGGACTACTTGCACATTCTATTCTAATGTATCTATCAAAAAAACAATTGGAAACCAGTTCAACTAGCATATTACAAAGAAAAAAAAGGAATTGCAAGATGGCCGAAAACAAAGAAAATTCATAAAGCAAAAACAAAGATCCAAATCAAGATCCAGAGCTGCTATGTTTTCAACGCATTTTTCTATATTCAACAGGAATTGATTTTCTCTGTAATTTAATGACAGCTAACATCAAAAATCGATAAAAATTGAGCAGATAGCCAAATAGCAAATTTATTTTAGGAACATTCCTTGAAAAGTAGACCGTGTGCTTGTTACTTTCTCTTTGAGAATCATATTACCGAATGAAATACGTTTATAGGCCACTATATTTTCAAAAGAGAAATCTAAAACTAAAATTCTACCCGTATATCAGTTTTATCAAGCTATTTTTGTCCAAAAGCAGTTATAATCAATTTCCATTGTTGAATCCTTTTTTATCAACTTATTATCTATCATTAACCTGGTAGATATTTTCGTGAACAGCGGAATACTAGTTAATTCTGCCGGAAATGAGATACATTATTGTGTTCAGAAAGGTGAATTTTCGGCCTGTTCCATTCTGTTATTTGCATCGGTGTTAGTCATAACTGCTAGAGCGTAATGAAATTGAGGAGCAAAAAGGTAATAAATCAATCAACTTCCCGCTCACAATGAAAAATCGGAAGCGAAAATTGGAATGTTATCTGAAAATTGAATGATAAATTGAAGGAAGGAAAAAGTATTCAATGAAGACATACCATAATTCTGTATACTAAAGGTATACTCCCATTAGAAATGATAGGATTTTAATCCTATCACTAAAACAACAAAGGTTTGACATATCTATTTCATTCTTACTTCATTCTGACAGTGACATACCCGATCACTTTCATAATTTTTTATCATTCTGTGTTCAAAAGCCTGTGACTCGTTGGCTTAGACTTGTGCTTTCAGATTTACTACAAAGGAAAGAATACAGAGGTGTCAAATCGCATGGTCTTGGCGACCAAATCACAAATTATCATCGTAAGATGATTCTGTCTGCACCTTCAGTATACACATCTCACATCTGTCCAATAATGTTCTAAAGTTCTGGCCATAGAAATTTGAGTAACATGGTCTTATTGCGATCATCATTCGCGGTTTGCTCTTCAATCCTCATTGCAGAAGAAATAAAGTCGAATAACCAGGCCCCTCTTCCCCACTGGGCACTATGGGCACGTGCCCAGGGCCCCGCGATCGAATGGGGCCCCCTACTTCCTGCCAGATTACCAAATGATAACCGATATTTAGGTATTACCGAAAAACATTAATTTTGAAAAATCTGATGATAATGACTTACTACAATACCTGCGCTTATTATATTACCTTTAGTTTGCCGCATGCGGATAGCTATACCTTGTACAACATAGCTTGAACTTTTTGACAGATGGGTCAGTGATGGGAAACAGAAAATATCTGATGTAAAAAATGTGTTGGCTAAATATGTGGCTGTATGTATGTTTTAAACTATTCACAGCGAGTTACTTTAGTAGATTATTTTTTATATTTCCTATTTTTTCATAGTTAGTAATTAAATAAAAATAAATTTAGAACCTTGTTTGTCTTTCTTTATCTATTGTAACTAAATAGTGTTTTCTCAAGGTCATAGGGGCCCCATGATCCTAATGTGCCCAGGGCCTCAAATAGTTTAAAGACGGCCCTGCGAATAACGCCACCATGTCATAATCTCCATCCATCACACAGTGGAATGCAGCACTCATGGGATGTCCTTGTACCAATAACGAAAATTTTGCTTATTAACAAAGCTATTCAACGAAAATGATGCCTCGTCTGAGAAGATGATTTTTTTTGCCACAATCAGGATAGTGTTCCAAATGTTCAAGGGCCCATTCAGCAAACTCTCGACGCAATATGTGATAATTTAGCCTAGCCTTATTTCTTGAATTGATACAACTTTATAAGGATGCAACCACATTACGTCTTATTCTCCAAGTTGATGTCTGAGAAAGCCCAAGTTTTTGCGATCGTCGTGAAATCGACACATTTGGCTCATCGACAACAATATAGGCTGTAACTGCAATGTTTTCTTCACTTCTCATGTTTCACCTTTTTCTTGGTGGCTTATTGTCTTATCAAGTCAACTCAGATTCGAACATTTTCACACTGCAGCGTAAAATGGCGACATAATTCTCGAGTGAATATACTTTGAGTATCCATAACTGAGTTACTACTTTTGGTAATATTTAGTTCCAACAAATCGAGAAGAGTTAAGCCCTACATTATAAAACTGCCCACTAAACTAAATATAGTAACACCTGGAAATAAGAAAAATTGTTTATTACAAAACTTTGTTGCGCCTCCCAGTGCTTACTATCAAGCAAAATACATATTTCATTTATATAAACATGCATATCCAAATCAAATTTTCTTTGAATAAGAAATGGGAACTTTGAGCGTAAAATTATTTTATGAAGCTTAAAAGAGGAGAAAAACATTCACAAAATCCAAAACCATACAACAGTTGAATTTGTATGCATAAATGAGATAACTTCAAACTTCAATAAATAAATGAAAAATGAAAATCGTTGGATGACTATACACTTCATGAATTTAAACTCGAATACAGAAGATTCTGTAATGATCACCGAAATTGTTAATATAAAATTAATAAAAGACACTTAAGATGAATCGGAAAGACGAAACAGGTTTCCAACATTAATTAATTAATAGATATAAATTTATTCTGCAAGATTACTGAATATTCTGTATTTACTTTCAAATTGCAACCATGGTTATATTAATATAATTTGACTGGAAGCGTGCTTAGCAGTTTCATTATATGTTCGAATTCCAGAATGTACGAGTTGAAACTGTGAAATTAAAATACATAAATATTCCTTGAATCAATTCTAAATCGAATTGTATTCGCGCTCACTTCATTCCCCATAATCTGAAAGCATCAACGGAATTTCCCGGACTTTAACTCTCTTCTTTTCGCACAAAATTGAAGAAGCTGCATATCATCACTCACCTCATGGTAGAATCAGATGAATTAAATATTTGAAGGACATACATCAAGCAGAATAATGATGGTGAATCAAAATATGTAATTAAATCTTTTCGCAATCATCATTACGAAACGTTCCTACCAGTAGATTAGTGCTGGTTGGGTATTCATGAGTATTCGAAAACTTCAATACTAGGTAATCAAACAAAAAATATATAGTGAGTGTGAGATGCCTAACTATTGAAGCATTTTATTATGTAATTATAAGTGTATTTCGGTTAAAGGACATATATCTGTCGAATAAGTTTTTTCCTGAACACCTCAACATGGTAATTTAAAGTATGACAGAACAAATGTCTTCCAAAGTTATTATTGATTACACCTTACTGATAAAAAAGTTCCTCTATTGTCGTATATTATATTATAATTATTGGAATGTAAAATTTTTGTCAGTATTTTGTAACAGAGAATTTGAAATGTAGGATCAGTCTCTATTTTCGTTGTCCCTCAAATTCAGCAGAATTTGCAGGCATTTTATAATATTTCCTTCCTTTTTAGTCCGCAGTATCTGCTCATGCATTTTAAAATTAGGTAAATGCTGTAAATTTCACACAAAAATCTTCTTCTGCTCCTCTTTTACAATTTTTCATACAGTATACAACAAATTAAAATTACATGAAAGTCGGAATTTTTAGGAAAAACAAATAGAAACTGACCTTAAACAAATAAGTTATAATAACTTCGGAAAAATTAGTGGTAAAATTTCATATGATTGTTGTTTCGTCCATCCAATTGACGATTTAACACGATAATTTCAAAAGGAAAAAATTAGAAACTTTAAGAACTAATATTGTAAAGGCATATTTCTTGATCACGTTGGAAAATATGCCCGTTCGCATCATAAAAATTGAAATAAATAATAGTATAACACAATTTCAAATATAACACCGTATTCGTACAATTTGGTAGTTAATTATAATTATAACAAGCTTCCACAAATATTTATATTCCATTACCAAGTAAATTAAAATATTTACGTATGTGAATTTAATGTTTATATGTAAAGATTACAATTTTTTATAGCGAAACATAATAATATCTAAAAACTTGTTTTTGTAAAAAAAATAAATTTATGCTATCATTCATTTAGTATTATAAATATTATTTCTACATAACTTGATTTCATAAGATGAATAGGGTAACAAACTATTAATTTTAAAATGGTATCATTAAAAGATAGTAAACTCTGTATGCTAAAGAAGGCTTGTAAGATTTTGACCATTATTCGGAAGTTATATTTAAAAAGGTTTGATAATGTAATATTTAGGTCAATCTGGTTGTTGAGTATTATAACATTTTAATTAAACCTTGTTTTTGTAGATAATTAAATCGGTATTTACTTGATAGAAATTCATCTTGAATGATATTCAAAATAAGGTTGTTCTAATTTACACATATTTATTATGAATATAAGAATTGTTTCACTATTACAGTAGCATGGTCAGATTTTTTCTTTTCGAATGCCAGCTTCGAATGGATACATTGATTTTCTACTGTTACATGTATATTAATCAAATGAGGTGTATGGTAATTCTAGAATTAGGCTTAAGTAGTAATTGAGGTCAATGAAAAATATTTAAAAGTGACTAACTGATCACATCTGTTTGTTTATCATCATTCTAGTACTTCTAATAGAACTTCTCACAGGGTGTTTTTAATTAAGTAACACTATAAAATTCAATAGAAATAGACACAATAGAATAGGAATTTTACTCCATGTACAAACATATGTAAACAGTTCACCGTTTTTAAATATTTAATGAAGACACCAAATTTCTAGTAAACCCTAATTTAGAATCATCATAGACCTCATTTGAATGATATGATATAAAATGAATGTAAATCCAAAATAAGATTAGTTATCCAAAATAAGATTAGTTATTCAAAATGTAAAGAATATTAGTGTGATAGCAGAAGAATTGTTATATTTATAATTAATATAATATAATGGAAATTAAAAATACCTTTTTTGAAATATCATTTTATACCTTTTTACGTAAACTTTTTTTTTGTTGATTTAATTTATGGTTACTCTCTATATGAAGAATATTAAAATATATTTTTCTAAATTATGTGTTATTTCAGCTGAAATAACACATAATTTAGAAATGTTTTCGAATTTTTGACCTGTATTTTCATTGTGTGAAATATATTAAGGCTGCTGAGTGTTAGACTCTCCTCAATATTTTGTTTATATCGAATGCGCACATTAAGCACAATCAGTTCAATAAATTTATTCTTTTTTATCCAAATTTTTCTATCATGGGTATATTGACTAGTGAAAATATCATGCTTTTAAACGGTTATTGTGAAATAAGATGAATATTTTTGATTATTTCAGTTTTTTACTTTACGGAATCGTGAATTTTATGAAGTGAAAACAATTTTAACTTCCGATAAATTTTATTATTTCCTTAACAATTAATTTTATGACTTCATCAGTCATAAACTCTGTTCACAAAAAATATAAAAGAGGCGAGTAAGGAATAGAAGTAATACTTAAAATGAAAGACTCATTCTTGTGGAAACCTTAAAATCAATTAATACAATAAAGAATAAATTCTTTTTAATGATCAAATGGACCTAAACAAATACCCACTGCATAACATTTTTGAATTCCTTATGATTGTTAACTCTTCTCTTCGCCCCTCCATATTGACTAATATTTTTTGTGAAGAGAGTTGATTGTTGATTTGTTGTCAAAACGATAAAATTCAACGCAATCTAAAAGTGTTTTTATATCATAAATTTTGAATAAATGTTAGAAGAAATGAAAATGTTCCTCTTCAAATCGTAATCAAATTGAATGCCTGTAAAGTTGGCACCAAGACAATCAATTATTATATCCATTTACGCCAAATTTTCATTACAGTTTTTGATTCTGAGAAAATATGAATGCAAAATTATCAGTTCCGCTTGCTGTTCGATTGTAAACGCTTATTATTTGAAAATAATAAACCAAAAACGAGGAGAGCTAACGGTTTTCGGGTCCTTTTGTTACTTAGCATTGTCCAAATAGTGACCTGATTTATCTCCGTGAGAATCCGGAAGAACTCATTGTATCTCCGAAAAATCCGTCATGATTGAATGGATTTTTCCAATTGTCTATTTTTTATTGATGTATGGTCACTGATGGTAAACATTTCACTTGCAGACGACAAAGTATGTCCAGGTAGTGAAGGTGCATCTAGTCCAAAACCAAAATGAGAAATTATCCATACGTCCCCAGTATGGTTCAAGCAATTACTGTCCTGACTGTCCTGAAGATGATGACCAAAGGTAGGAAAGTTATATGCATATTTTTCACCATTTATTTAATTTTTGTTGTTTCAAAACCTTCATCTTATTTCATACGAAATGCACTGATTGAACTAAAAAATTATATCGCTTGGTGTTCATTAAAACCTATTCAAAGTACACTGAACTAAAGAAATATTGGAAACTAAAGAATGCAGTAAAAATTAAAATTTGTACATATGATTATCATATTAAATTCTTTGCAAATTTCAGACAAAAAAAGGAATAACTCGTTCTTCTTCAGAATATTCTTATTTCTTTTTTTTTAGTTTTATCGGTTAGATCTCTTCAGATACTTTTCTTCTTCACTGGCCAACTATCGATTTTAGAACGCTGCAATGAAAAATTGAGATCAACCATTGAAATAACTTTCTTATTCAAAGATAAAAGACCAAACTATAAAACTTTCTATTCAGTAGTCTCGAAAAAAATGTCTGGAAGGTGGCGGAAAGATTTTTTGATGAAATAATAAATCAAGAACCATGAAAACTTCCCATAATAGTGTATAGATATTTCTATTCAAAATGAACAAATTCTTTTTATTTATGTGAATATCTGCTGATTATTTTTCACATATTCACCATCTTCAACTTCATAACTTGGGAAATCATAACCGTACAGCACTGAAAATAAATTTGAACTGTTTTAGCTGTAACTATTACGCTGTTGATCAAAATTTTATACAAGGTTTTGGATATAACTTACCAAAAATTAGAGGAGTTTATAATTTTGTGAAATAAGAAGTTCACATTTATTGTTAAGGTAGTTTCAACGTATTGCTTGTCTGAAGATAAATAAAAATACAGAGCTAAATAGGAAATATTCTTTTCTGTTTAAAATTCGAAGCGTTTCCTGATGTCATAATTTTGCAATTTCATTATAAGTCAATTTCCGACAAATGGTTCATTCATCTACCTATTTTATAAAATGGTCACCCTCATAAATATCCGTCTACTTTTTCTCATGCTAAGCTGGCTTAAAGAAGTTTATAGTCTTCAATGATACTCTCACTAATTTCTTTCATTTTCCAGCCCAAACATCTTGTGGTTCTGGATCAATTAACGGAAAAATAATGTACGAACGACTGCCAAACATCCAGCTGCAAGGATTCGATGAAGATATTGTTAGGGACACAATGCCACCTTTTATGGTGCTGGAAAAATGTCAAGATTTGTGTTTGAAAGACAGAAACTCACAGAACATAGTCAGAGCTTGTGCATCCTTTGATTTTCAACCTGGGAGCCGCATAGCCACTTACAACGGGGGACCTGAATATGAGGAATCAACCTGTTACCTTTCACCAAACCAAGCTAGACCAGAAGGAATGGGCAGTCTAATGATTGTACCAAATAGTGTTCACTTCAATGAGATTTGTCTTACATGTAAGATTCACTTCATTTAATTCGAATATTGATTTAGGGCCTGCTGTTTTCCAAGCTGATCCTTTTTTTGATAACTTTTAAACAAAATCCATTATTTCCTTTATAAATTGGACTGTTTTTACCGTACTTTATGGTAGCTTTATTGGTTATACGGACTGTAACATTATGTATGGATTATGATTTCAAGGAAGTAAGGAAATGAAGATGTTTTATGTGACCTACCTGCCTTCAGGCTCACAATCATAGACCCCTATGAGCGCGAGATTGGATTACACCTAAGCAACGCGCAACGAGGAAATCATCGTTTCCAGTTTTACATCCATTTCCCTCACTGGTGGAAACGAATCACTATCCAACCTGTTCTATCTATGCAGGTTAGCAAAGGAGCTAACAAACGCAACTCACACGCTTGGGAAAATGAAATCCCTCTAGCCTAGCATGCAGGCTACCAATCAAGCCCACGAAACATATCCCAATAACAGAAATACTCTTCTGGGCACCACCCTTACGTGGTAGCAATAATAGCGATATTACTCTGATATGCTGCGGAAATACATTCCCTTGCAAATAAGGATTTCGGCTCCTAGATCTTTATGAAGCGAGCTGGGATAATGCGGAATTGCTACACCTGTCGGTACTAAGTAGGTACGACCATTATAGTTACCTGTATGTGACCATTCTTCTTTCACCAGATGACCAATAAGTAGTCGCCAGAATCCTCGAAAGCAAATTGTGTGATAAAGATCACACAACTTATCATCACGCAAAGCTAGAATCCCCCTAATAGAGTTGAAGCCACCACGCTTCCAGTTTTGGCTACACCGTGACTGATAGAAGCGAAGTACTATCCAACCGCTACTGACTCGGCAGGTCAGTAGCCGAGTTGTTTAAAACGCAACTCATTCGCCGAAGCGGCACTAACAAACTATCGTACCACCAAGATCCACGAACCCCTGTGAAGTCTTTCAATCAATTCTGATTCGAGCACCAACGGTCTTCAACCTCACTGTCAAGACTTAAAACCCCAGAAATGTCTAGAAAACAATTCAGACTCAAGGAGAGATCGGTCATATCGTCAAGGCCCGCTAAACTCCTGAAGCACTTCTCGAGCAATCCAGAAACGTGAATTACGCGCGATCAGAGGAATGAAATTCCCTCCTAGTCTAGCATACAGACTTTCAACCACTGCCTCGAGTCCAACACTAATTGGATGGCCAGAAGCATGAATACCCCCGTAGGAATCTACCCTCTCCAGATAACGCAATAGATAACATAACGCACTCGGCCTTTGGATAGAAAAATCTGAAAGATTAATCTGCAATTGGGTAAAGTGCTGACAGTTTTAAGGGTGTAAACCCTGTGCTAGAACAAACACCCGTACTTCTGTGTTAGCATCAGGACTTACTCCTCCATTTTACCTAAGTGAAACTAGGACCCTAATCATAACAAGCTCCTCCACCGTGACAAGGTCCGAAGAATAAGGGGAAATTACTTTCAAAATATCCCCCAATTATGTAAGTAAAGGAATATTTCCTTCGAGAATATTTCTATTTAAAATTTCCGGTGACAGCATGATAATTCCAATATTATGAATCATAATGAGAAAACTTCACAAGCAAAAAACTCCTGAATAAATTTTAATCCCATTGAAGTCGTAGAATTTCAGTTCCACAGAAATATATGTTTTGAAAATACTTTTTTGCTGCTAAATCTCTAAATCCCAATAGCTGAGGAAGCCGAGATTTTAACATAATAATACTGGACTTTTCTGTCTACAGCCAATAGACCAGATCGCGAATGTCCCAACAGGAGATATGTTTTCGAACGTCATCCTCGGAAGCGACTAAAGCTGCCCATGCCCGACGTGAAGGAAGTACCAGCATCCAACAGGAGCGATTGCGAAGATAAGTGCTTGGACGAGTTTAGTTTCGTGTGTAGATCTGCAACCTTTGACTCGAACCAAGGAATGTGCATCTTGAGCAGATTCACTAGGAGAACACACCCTGAGCTATTACAAGACGACCCTGATGCGGAATACTTGGAGAATACTTGCCTGAGCGGTATGTTTCCAGTTGAAAGATATTTATGTTCCATAGTTTCGACAAAAACTCGATTACTAACTTTTTTCAGCTGAGAGAAGATGCGATGGACTTGCAGTTTTCATAAAAGAGGAAAACAGACGTCTGGGAGGACCATTCGAGGTAGATTCTTACACAAATATAACTCTGGAGGAATGTCAAGGCATGTGCGTGCGTGCAGAAAAGTATTTCTGCAGATCAATAGAATATGATGAGATGACCAAACAATGTACCATCTCTGAAGAAGATTCAGTTTCACAGAAAGATGATATTTCTTTAGCTAGCAGTCCAACACACCATTTCTACGACTTCGCATGTTTGGACAGTCGTAAGTATAATAATTTTTCGATTCACAATATCGGTATGAATTCCCTGTAACATATACGTCTTCCCTGACTTCCAGCATCCTCAGTGCAGAATCGACACCAACGAAATTTAGAACGTGAGTACAATTCTGAGGTTCGGATTTCCTCTCTCAGTACTTACTCTATGCTCAAAAATCCATGAAAAATTTTTGAGACTTTTGTAGGTTCGCTTCAAATACACATCTAGTTTCTTTTCTTTTTCAATTGGCTAAGAAGTCAGGAGGGAAGACTCGCACTATCTTGAAATTTTCTTCAAAATTTCTTCATCCAAAATATCTTCCATGCTTTGTGAGCTCACTAACACGCACATCTTAACGTCCTTCAAATATTATACGTCAATTTTCTCTTCAGCTCGAGGATCAGAATACCCAGATAACTCAGTCACCTCACACCTCTTCACTGGCAAGAAACCAGACACGGCATTCCAAAGATATCGAAACAGTAGACTTGGAGGTGAACATCACTCGGAGATATCAGGAAGATCTCTCAGTGAATGTTTGGATGAATGTCTGAGACAACCAAGTTTCCAATGCAGGTCAGCCGAGTACAGTGAACGCTATAGGACTTGCCGACTAACAAGGTACAATCAGAAAGATGGCATGAGGATAATTTATGACGCCGATTACGATTACTACGAAAATTTGATGCGTACGTATTAACATGAAAAAATGTGATAAAGAAAATTTCATCGGTAATTTAATTTAGTTGGAGGTGACAGTGAAGGAAGACCAGGTGGAGAAGGTGGTGGTAGTACTTACCGACCCGGAGAATATCCACCGAGGCCAGGAGGAGATTTTCCACGACCAGGTTATCCACGGCCAGGAGATGATTATCCAGGTAGGCCGGGTGATTACCCCAAACGCCCTGGCAGTGAATATCCTCCGAGACCAGGCGGTGATTACCCAATTAGACCGGGCGGTGATTACCCAATTAGACCGGGTGGTGACTACCCAATCAGACCAGGGGGAGACTACCCTGTTAGACCTGGAGGAGACTACCATAGACCTGGGGATGGTTATCCTCATAGACCCGGTTATCCGCCATTTGATGAGTATTCACCGAGACCTAGGCCACCGTCTTACAGACCCAGTAGTAGTGGTGGTGATTACGATGATCGGGATAGGTACTATCCAAAACCACCATACTCAAGGGTGCCGCCAGATGATTATCCGATACGACCTTTAGGACCTCCACGTGATGGTTATCTTGACAGATATCCAGATAGCAGATACCCTGACAGATTTCCAGAAAGGTATCCTCCTCCAACAAAAGACAGGTATCCATACTACCCCCCCTCATCTAGTGGGGATAAGTACCCATCAAAATATCCAAGACCTAGTGGAGACAGGCAAGAACTTCAAAGGGTAAAATTTTCATATTAAACTGACCCCTTTCAATTTTTATAGATATGGAGATAGAGATAGATATGGAGGTGATAGGGACAAATATGGTGGTGGATATGGAAGCAGGTACGGTGAAAGATACCCAGATTATGAATACCAAGTTAGTGTAAACTACCGACCAAGCAGTTCAGGAGGTGATAAATATGGAGGTGGTAGTTCATATGATCAGAAATATGGTGGAGGTCGATATCCAGACAGATATGGTGATAGATACGGTGATAGATATGGCGACAGGTATTGTAAATACCATTATCATTAAATGAATAAATGTGTATACAATCCTCCACGTTTAATTATTTCTGCGATGAATACGGTAGCAGCAAATATTTATTATTTGCTCTTCCCTTTTTCTCTCAGTGAGTTGAATGATTCCTTATCAAAAACAAAGGAAAGCTAATTATTTGGTTTAAAACGCCTTTCTGCCGTACGTTCAAACTTTTCCGTATTTTATCCAGAAAAATTATTTCCTTCGTTAATCTGAATATTGCCTCTCATTTCACAGAATATCAGATTTGAGTCTTCAAACATCATTTATGCCATCGATTAATATCCACCAAGTATGTGCTTAGTGTTTTCAATGGTCACTTAACATAACCTTTAAATATGAAAGTCCCCTTTATCTATCCTCAATATGACCATTGTGAGTCTAGGTCTTTTCTACGCAAATGAGTGAACTTACACATTTTATTTTGAAAGTGTAATGAGCTCATCACCACCTTCTGAAGTCATTCTAGATGTATTTTTGTGTTTTCTTGTTCATCGCTCAAAGTTTCTCTCCAACATAAAAGTAATATCCAACCTCAAGCTTTGGTGGATATATGGATGCCTTTTTAGCAAGTGCATCTTGTTGCTTCCTTTAATGCTCTGCTGACCAGATACTTAAGCCAAAACTAGTGTGTTCGGGAGTTTCATTTGAACGAATAATCTTTGACAACTCAGGATAGTCTTTCATTGATACTGGTGGCCTGCCACATTGCCATCTGGCTGCATGAAATATTGCTAATTCTGTTGGAGAAGGTATAAAGTATACTTTACTAGTGTCAGAATTTCAGTTTAGAAGTTGCTAGAGATTTCGAAAAATTTTCAGTACTTAAAAGACTTTATTTGCCTAGGCTCTTTCAAGGAGGTGAAAATTTAGACCACCTAGGGCTTTCCTGCAATTTTAGGCCACTTCTACTTTCCTTCCAGTCCTTAATGCATAACTTGTAGTTATCGCGGAGGTTAAATACAACTGACAAAGGATATTTAGGAAATGGGAGGATTTTCTTTCTCTCTAAGTAGACTTCTCAATACCGCGTATTCCATTCTGTAGGAACCATGCGAACAAAAAAGGTGCTCAAGTGTCAGCTATTTGAAGCTTTCAAGAATGTTAGTTTTCAGAAATAACCTAATACAAAATAATTTAACTAATATTTTGAAAATATTTTCACTAAGAGTGGTTTTCGTTATTACTACAGATATATATTTCAGTATTCTCCGTATTCAAAATTTATAACCAGCTTGAAATCTTCAAAATAATAATGTAAAACACCACGTTTATTATTTATTGGATATATAATTATATTATTTTCCAAAGTATTTGATGCTGCAAAAACAGAAATGTGAAAGCACCATGCAAGTGAGTTGACAGTTTTCAAAGTCTATTACAAACAACATATTTTAGGAGTTTACGGGTTTCAACAATTAGACAAAAACTTGTATGCTCATATACAAAAAAATATTGGAAGCAGTTTATAACTAGTATTTTCATATTTTAATAATAAAAAATAATTATTGCAAATTCACATTTCCTCATTTATTCACAATAAAAATGAAAATATCAGTAGTTAGTAATGAGTCAAACTAAAATTGGTGGAGGATCAGTCAATGTACTATTGAAAAAAATGCTTGAAGGCTCTTAATTTTTCGTAAGAGATTAAGAGAACTTTGCTTAATTGAAAATTTTTTAGGGATCAAAGCGGAGACCGTTATGGCGACAAATTTGGAGGTGGTAACCATTATGACTACTATGGAGATGAAAAAAATGGTGGCAATAGATGGTTTTTCAGACCAGACCGAAGACCAATTGGTCGACCAGTAGATCCTCTACCTTATGATCCTATAAGACCAAGTGAAGGAGGAGGAGGAGGAAGACCTCCATTCGAACCCGTTAGACCCAGTGGAGGAGGTGGAAGACCTCCATATGACCCTATAAGACCAAGTGAAGGAGGAGGTGGAAGACCTCCATTCGAACCCGTTAGACCCAGTGGAGGAGGTGGAAGACCTCCATATGACCCCATAAGACCAAGTGTGGGAGGAAGACCTCCATACGATCCTATAAGACCAAGTGTGGGAGGAAGACCTCCGTACGGTGGAAGACCCATATCACCAGGACCTGATGGGCCAATTTATGACAGTTTTGGGGGCATTGGACCAAACAGACCATATAGCTCACGATGCGATGAAGGCGGAAACTTCAAACAGATCGGAACCAGGCAAAGAGCTAGAAAGGAGTTCATTAGAAAATTCATTCAAACGCCGTCTTTGGTAGCATGTGAGAGGGAATGCAATGATATGAGAGATTTTATATGTAGATCGTTCAATTACAGGTATAGTGTTTTTCATTTCAATTGCAAAAATAAATGATTCTGAGAAATGCACTTTATAGGGACCTACCACCGGGTGGTTATGAGTCGAATAGAGATAACTGTGAACTGAGTGATAGGGATTCTAGAGACATGGAGATAAATAATCCACAATACTTTGAAACTGGCGGGTCTTTTGAGTACTATGAAAGGTCTTTGAGTAGACATGGTGTAGATGGAGACTGTTTAGATGGTGCGTATTTAATAAAATAAAAAAAATATTACAATTCGATAATTCTTAAAAACTATCGTATTCCTTACAGTTAGTCAAGTCTGTAATGAAGATGGTATGGAATTCACATTGAGAACTCCAGAAGGCTTTTATGGAAGAATTTATACATACGGATTCTATGACAGATGTTTCTTCAGAGGTAACGGCGGTACCGTTAACGTATTGCGCATAAGTGGTGCCCAAGGGTATCCAGAATGTGGAACCCAAAGATATGGCGATACTATGACAAATATTGTGGTGGTTCAATTCAGTGACTACGTTCAAACTGGCAAAGATAAGAGATTCAATCTCACTTGCCTTTTCAGAGGTCCAGGAGAAGCCGTCGTTTCTTCAGGCTTCATAGGAGCAGGGTAAGCTCAAAATTTATCGGGAGAATGTTAAATATATTATAATCATCACAAAGAAGAATAACATTGTTTACTCATTTCTTTGTAGTGATAGTAAACTAAATAATTTTCTTATTCAATTTGAAACGAATTTAGAAATGGAACAATTTCTTTTGAAATTCCTAATTGGTTGTTTACAGATCTGGTAGTCCAGTGCCAATAGAATATTTACCTGCAGAGAATACTCTCAGTTCTAAAGTTCGACTGATGATTCTGTACCAAGGTAGACCCACCACGACTATAGCAGTTGGTGATCCTTTAACATTTAGACTGGAAGCTCAAGACGGATATAACTATGTTACAGATATTTTTGCTACCAATGTAGTAGCCAGGGATCCATACACTGGAAGATCTGTTCAACTTATCGACAGATTTGGGTTTGTACCACATTCACTTTGCAACATTTGTACTTCTTCAGATCGCCAATTAAAATATCAACAAATCCATAGTGAAGATGTCAAATGAAGTTTTTACTTGCAGGTGTCCTGTAGATACATTCGTTTTTCCCGAACTTGACAGAGGTAGAAGTGGAGACAGTTTAGAAGCGAGATTTAATGCTTTCAAAATTCCTGAGAGTAACTTCTTGGTCTTTGAAGCTACTGTTAAAACATGCAAAGATGGATGTCAGCCAGCATATTGTCCCTCGGGATCAGGAAGGTCGGAACCTTCATTTGGTCGACGAAGAAGATCTATAAATGACACTCTGCTAATAGAAAACTCCAACAATACTATCGTGGAAGTAACTGAAAGTAACGAAAATAAAACAGAAAACACGAGCGTGGTCAGCTTCCCTCAGACAGAAAAGACCACTCAGGAGGCTGAAAAAGCAGCACCAGAATCGCCAGAATTCGTCAGGGAAATGATCGAGGTAAGAGTAAGTTCGAGTTTGAAATGATTATGTTTGAGCTTTTCACAAACTGAAGTCATTTAAATGGTAGAGTTTAGTTACGTATGCTGACCATGATGAATATTATTTCCGCAGGTTTTCGACTCGAGGGAGGAGCTGCAGCAAGAGGCTCAAAGAGCTGAATTAATTCCTGAAACAGTTTGCCTAACCAAAGGCGAATACCACGGTTTGGTCACAGTACTGTTCTCCCTTCTTGCTCTGCTCTTGACAGTTGTAGTATTTGTCAGCTGGGGTTACCGTCGGTACTGGTCTGTCATACAAAAAAATATCATGGTAAACAGACCATCTTCCAACATATCATCATTCTCCTCCACATCCTACCCTAATACAAGGAGCAGTAACGTTTCTGGTGGCATTTCCATGTTTGGTACGGGTTTTGGGAAATCCCTCACGGGTTTTGGAAGAGCTAGACATTTTCCCAGTCTACCTAGAGATGATCCCGATTCCCCAAATCCAGCGCCTGGCGGACCTTTTGAAGACCCTAGCGAGCCAATCTACATAGATCCCTCACTGTTTGAAAGATCACGAAGTTTACGAAGTATAGCAGTTACTCCTAAGAGAAGAACTTCTATAAGTTCTTAATTTAATTTGAGCTTTAAGTTTTTCAATTCTTCAATTTAAGCTCGGAAAAATCCTGACTTTCTCTATATTCAACATAATTTACAAATCTTTATCCTCAACAGATTAGTATCTTAGTTTAAGATAAGACAACTAGCAAGAAAATTTCACTGCCAATATCAGGTTTTACAAGAGAAAAGACATTTTATCCTAGAATTGTGAGAAAATATACACGTATTTAGTTACTCTTTTATATTTTACATTCTTGTAAATGTATGATTTTCTCCTTGCTCTTAAAAAATACGCACATCTAGTCCATACATTCCTAATGATTTGTTAATTTTATTTAAATGTAACATTCAAATTTATTTATTTGTGGAAACATAGCACTGCTTTGTTGAACTTATTTTCGTGAAATTGTTACTTTTCATTAGGCCATACCTCCTTTTATATTTAATTTTATATTTTGTATATACTTACTTTATCTGCAGTAAATATTTGAGAATACAGCTTGCTTTTCGATATTTTTCCTGCTAATGAACATCAAATCTTGTTTTATTTCTGCTCTGGTATAGTTTAAGCTCAAGCCTGAATATGAATTAATATTTTTTATATTTTTGACTACGACAGAAGCTCCTGTCATGTTCCAACTTGCAAGTCCCTGAACTCATCAGATTGGCGATGAGGTGCAAACCTGTCAGTGACGCCTGTTACCTTGTTTCACATTGGAACGTCGTTGTCAGAACGCTTGTACTTTGCTCTACTTGAAGCCGGCAAGAACGGTGATCTATGTATCGGAAAGCGGTCGCGTCCTTTATGTGATGCGCCGGAAACCTGTAACAGAGCAGAGCGGATTTCTTTCTTAGTATGGTGTAGTTTTCGATCATGATTTTTAAGATCGTATCAAATGACGGTTAACTTTTCCAATGGGAAAAATATCACAATTTATCTAAGGGAGAATGAAGTTTGTTTTACCACTTGTCAGTCGATTGTTTATGTGAATTGTCCATGTAGACTGTAGTTTATGTATGCTGTTTTATCTATGCTTGTACGGAATTTTGTGGTTGGCGAATTCCTTTAACCTACAAAACATTCAACATAACCTTATTTGTTATTTATTTGGAATTGGTATACACATACAATAATCCTATCAGGATAATTATTTGTGGCAATAAGAATGCAGTGTAGTACTCATTAATCTGCAATACCAAAGCAGACAAACATTTTTTACTCAACTCCAAGTTATTTGAGTACTATATACTATAATCTATACAAAACGTAACCAGACCAGATATGAGTTCTGAACATAAAAAGAAAATGTAGGATTGAATTATTTATTGTCAAATTCTTTGTTGCTATATTTTCAACTTTCAGTTTATTATGTGGAGATGTTGAAGGAAAATTCAATGCTTTATTTAAAAGAATCAACAGTGTCATGAAGAAAAGTGGGCAATTTGACATGCTTATTTGTGTAGGCAACTTTTTTGGAATTAACAATAAAGAATTTGATGACTATAAGTTAGGAAACAAAAAAGGTTTGTCTATTACATTTTAAATTATTTATTGATAATTTTGACTTCAGTCGTAAAGTAATGAACCCTAAATGAACCAACCATATCTTACAGTACCATTACCAACCTATATATTAGGTCCAAATAAGGCTGATCACTTAGATCTGTACCCTGAGGAAGATGAGGAATTATGTGCAAATTTGTTTTATCTAGGCAAGTACAATAATCATATATTGGATGGATTAGTGTGTTGCTTTGTGATACAATCATATTGAAAATATTCGACAAATTTTCATTATTATGTGAGATTTTGTGTTCCAGGGAAGAGAGGAATGTTCTCAGGAAGTTCTGGACTGAGAATTGCCTATGTTAGTGGAATCAGTAGCTTGACTTCAAAAGAACCTTACAATTATAATGAAAACCATATATCTGAATTATTTGATTTATGTATACGGGGCAACCCCGCATTCAGAGGTGTTGACCTACTTCTCACGTCACAATGGCCCACTAATATTATAACTGATTCTGAAAAGGTGACTACAAATCAGCAATTGTTGCCAATGAAATATCTTTATTTCAAATATTTCAGATGAAACCAAATTATTCAAGTGAATTACCCAATTGGTTGATCATGAAACTCAAACCCAGATATGTTGTGAGCGGTTTAGAGGGAAAATATTATGAAAGACCTCCAATGAGGATACCTACTTTAGGAGACCATGATTCTACAGTGGAAATTGCAACAAGATTTATAGGGCTCGGAAGAGTAGGCAATGCTGAAGGAGAAAAATGGTTGTATGCTTTAAATTTGACACCTTTGGATAAGATGAAACTTTCAGAATTAATACAAAAAACTACAGATGAAACTCCTTGTCCATTCAACTTTGAAGATTTACAGAGCGATAGTAAGTATAAACAAAACAATATAGGAGGTAGTGTACTTAAAGAAGATGGTCTAAAAATGCAGATATTTTTGGGAAGTATAGCTCTGATTCTATGTCAAATTACAATTTTCTGTCTCAGAAGTCCCAATACAGTAGCTATTCTTTTGTGTGCCTATCATTTCTTTTAAATGTCTATTTTTCTTCAAATAATAAGCTGAAACTGTTCTTAAATGTTAGAACTCGAGATGAATAATTCTGATTAGATTCTGCTGTCTCCCTCTTATGGAATTCAAGCAGAATAAGTTCAGTGATAAAGATTCTAGAGATGTGAAATTAGTATGATGAATTTAAATTAGACCTGCACCATCAAGTTCGTGAATTGCAAAAGATTTTCCTGTTACAAAATCTTATAAAGTTATTCCAATTGTAGATTAGAAAAAAATTCACAAAGATAGATTTAAATAGTCCTGTTATGCACGTTTTAACATCATTTAATAGGATTTATTCATAAAGTATATTTCTCAGTTAGTCTCATTGGATATAACTTGTAGTTGAGATGTCCCAGGATTATCTTAGTTTTTTCAGTAAAAAATCTAATTCAAATCGGTTTTGAATCCTGGTGACACCTTTTTCATTTTTAATATATTTGACCAACAGAAATATTCCAAACCCAAGCCAAACTCGGACGGAATTATGACAGTTAGGTCACTGTAAGCTGAAAGCGCATTTGCATAAAATCGATCTGGCTGAAGATGAATGCAGGCTGTGTCTTGAGGACACTGAAACAGCCATGTACATCATCTCAGAGTGCCCAGCGGTGAGTCGCATCAGATTCAAGGTCTTTAGTCAGGCGTTTATAGCCCACTGCAAACTGAAAAAATTACCCCCGGACAAGTTTATCGGTTTTATCCAAAAACTGAATCTCACCGGGGAAATATAAATCAGGGGTAAACTACAATAGTCCGTGTGAATGCAGTGATAGGGTGGACAGACTCCTGCTCACTACAAATAATAATAATAATAAAAGAAAATATTCTGAGAAATGTCAAACGATTGCCATTGATGAATACTTTCCCTTATTGTGGTAAAATTTTCAACACAATAGATAATTCTGAAAATGTATGTTGCTTTATATTGAAAGTTTTTTAGATTATACTGTACTAATCTGGTTCATGAAAATCAAGTATATAATCAAAAAAAATGTATATAAGACAGTAATTTATTTCCACAAAAATGTTTGTACTAATATAACAATTGTTTCACCACGATGTGGCTTCTTCAGGTATTACATTCTACTGTCTGATGGTATTGAGTGTAACCGAGTTTATATACATTTTTAGGTACGTGACCAAATAATAGAAGCACAAGTCATAAAAACTCTAGGTGTTTATTGGAGTTTGCCGCTAAAAATGCCATTAAGGAAAAATATTCAGTAATGGAGAATGATCGACATCTGCTTGTTCGTTCAAAAGGATTTTACGGGCATTATACCTGTTGATTTCAAGAAATTCTAAAAGTGTTAATCTAGAACTTTTGCTTTCCAACGTGGATAATTTCATAATTATTGTTGAAATTATGCCTGAATTCCTTAAGATGATTAGCATATGTCGAATGTACAGAATTGTATATATAACCCCTTTGGTGTTCTTGGATACGTTTCTTGAATGATCTACCAGTCTGGCCAATGTATACTAAAGGGCAATCTTTGCAAGTTAACTTGTAGACTCCGGATTTATTTTCTTTATTTGTACGATCTTTATTGTTTTTTATGTAGGTACTAAGGTTATTAATTGTCTTAAAAGCCGCGTTATAATTGAAACAACTTTTGAAATATTTAGCAATATTTTCAGATAATCCATTGACATAAGATAACGAAAAATATTTCTGTGTATTGTCCTCTTTTATGATTGGGTACACGAGATTTAATGCCATTTTCTTTTGTTTATTGGATACCATTTTGTCTATAAGAAAGGGATTGTAACCGTTGTTTGACGCTATTTGTTTAATAATATTTAATTCTTTCATAAAGTTTTCTGAATTTAAAGGGACATTCAATAATCTATGAATAAAACTATTATATGCTGACATCTTTTGGTTAGTGGGGTGGTTTGAAGTTTTATGTATTGTGATGTCTGTATGTGTTGATTTGTGAAAAATACTAAAATCATGTAAATTATTTAATCGTGTTCTAGTGAGGTCAAGAAAATTAATACTTTGATTCTTTTCTTCTTCGATTGTGAATTTGATTTTTGGGTGGAGTTTATTAATGAAATTCGTGAAGATATGTAGTTGTCGGTCGGTGCCTTTGAAACAACAAAAAATGTCATCTACATATCTGTACCAATAAAGAAAATATTTGCTTATAGGATTCAGGTGTATTTTTGATTCCAGATCATCCATGAATATTTCAGCTAAAATTGAACTGAGTGAATTTCCCATTATTAAACCATTATCAGAAATATAGACCGTTCCGTTAAATTGAAAGTAGTTTGGTTCGAGACCTATTACCAGGCAATTAGGTATATCATTCATTTTGATGGGATTGGTATTATTTTTAATTAATAGTTTTTTTACAATTTGTACTGTTTCAATTGGAGGTATACTAGGGAATAAATTTTGTACATCAAAAGAAATTAATTTACAATTTTTGGGTAATTGGATGGATTTAATATTGTCTATAAGTTGGGTGCTATTTTTAATAGCGTATTTAGCTAAAAAGTTTGTCTCGGTTTGAATAATAGAAATTAAAACTCTAGATAATTTTATACTTGGTGATGTGACGAATGAAACTACTGGTCTAATTGGATTATTTTCTTTATGAAGTTTTATTAATGAATATAATTTTGGCATTTCTGGGTTCATTAAAGTGAGCAAATGTTTTTTTGGGAAGTTATTGAAAAGGCTAACAGATTGGTCTATTATATTTTTTATTTGTTTTTGGAAATGTTCAGTGGGATCTTTAGTAACCGTTTTATATTTATCTGAGGTTAAAAAAGCAATAGTTTTGTTGAAATATTCATGTTTTGGTATAGCAACGATACTGTTTCCTTTATCGGCTCGGGTGAATATTAAATTATTGGTGTTTCATTTTTCGATGATTGATTTAACTAAATTCTGTTTTATTGAGGAAGAGTGGATTTCAGTTTTATTTTTGTTTTTAATTATGTCAGCAATAATATATTTATTGTAATTTGAATTTGATTGATTTTTGAGTGAGATGTCGTCAGCATATAATAGTTTTATTCATAGATTATTGAATGTCCCTTTAAATTCAGAAAACTTTATGAAAGAATTAAATATTATTAAACAAATAGCGTCAAACAACGGTTACAATCCCTTTCTTATAGACAAAATGGTATCCAATAAACAAAAGAAAATGGCATTAAATCTCGTGTACCCAATCATAAAAGAGGACAATACACAGAAATATTTTTCGTTATCTTATGTTGATGGATTATCTGAAAATATTGCTAAATATTTCAAAAGTTGTTTCAATTATAACGCGGCTTTTAAGACAATTAATAACCTTAGTACCTACATAAAAAACAATAAAGATCGTACAAATAAAGAAAATAAATCCGGAGTCTACAAGTTAACTTGCAAAGATTGCCCTTTAGTATACATTGGCCAGACTGGTAGATCATTCAAGAAACGTATCCAAGAACACCTAAGGGGTTATATATACAATTCTGTACATTCGACATATGCTAATCATCTTAAGGAATTCAGGCATAATTTCAACAATAATTATGAAATTATCCACGTTGGAAAGCAAAAGTTCTAGATTAACACTTTTAGAATTTCTTGAAATCAATAGGTATAATGCCCGTAAAATCTTTTTGAACGAACAAGCAGATGTCGATCATTCTCCATTACTGAATATTTTTCCTTAATGGCATTTTTAGCGGCAAACTCCAATAAACACCTAGAGTTTTTATGACTTATGCTTCTATTATTTGGTCACGTACCTAAAAATGTATATAAACTCGGTTACACTCAATACCATCAGACAGTACAATGTAATACCTGAAGAAGTAACATCGTGGTGAAACAATTGTTGTATTAGTACAAACATTTTTGTGGAAATAAATTACTGTCTTATATACATTTTTTTAATTAAAATGAGTTTCCACCAAGTAAAGACCGAATCTATCAAATAAGTATATAATCATTTTAATTAGTATTTTATTGAGTAATCTGATTTTATTTTCAGTTTTCAAAATAAAGAAATCATCTTATCAAACTAAGCAGTATTTTTATGATACAACCCCAATAGAAGAGCCAAAAGCGAAGAGAAAGAAAAGGGAGAATGTAACATTTGATCAGGAGAAATGCTGGTTTTGCTTAGCCAGTCCATCAGTTGAGAAGCACTTGATAATAACTGTTGGGGATCATTGTTATATGGCATTAGCAAAAGGTTTGTGTTTGTAATTGAGAATTTTGGAAAATATTTTCTGCTGAGTGTTTTTTATTATAGGAGGTTTGGTTCAAGAACATTTTCTCATTTGTCCCATACAACATTACCAGAATAGTGTTAACCAACCCGAACCTGTTAGTTTGGAAATGGACCAATTCAAGAAGGCCCTGAATCAGTTTTACGAAAGGGACTCAAAAGTTCCAATTTTCTTTGAACGAAATTATAAGACTTCGCACATGCAACTGCAAGTCATTCCAATTCCTAAGAAGGCACTTAGAGAATTGAAAGAAATTTTTATGGTAAGTTTTGTGCTCTCAAGGTAAATTTTATTATTGAGTTATTTTGGGGGAATAAGAGATCAATTCCTTTCATGAAAATCTACAATTGAAAGGTGATAGCAGTTTGAGATTATTCTATATATATATAGATTTTAAACTTCTGTTGGTGTTGATCTCCGGGAGAAAGCTGTTGTTTCATATTTGATTCAGAGAATAATACACACAATAAAAAGAAATATACTTGTCTTATGTTATAAGCGTAATTTCTTTTTTTGAGACACTTTTTTTCAAGCCGTCTAACATAATTAATGTAAATTAATATTTTCTTTTATATGCTTCTATTTATCTTTAAATTTTTTTGTCAGTACTACTATTACTACTCTACCATGAACCTATAATTTAAAATCACTTCTACAGAATTTTCATTCCAATTTATATGAATATAAAATAGGAAATAATGGTTCATTAAGCTCCAGGATTAACCAGTACATTTTTTTTATACAAAATTCGAATTTATTTATCAACATAGTTACTTTCCATAATGATAGAATTGTTCCAACGTTCTTATAAACTTTCTGTGCCTGTCTTACAGAACAATAGTCTTCAGTTGCAGCCAAATCACTTTCAGATACTGAATTGTTTCAGCTGTTACTATTTGGTAGTTGATCATAATTAAAACAAATTGTAGAAATTACTATGTTTTACTACCAAAAAAGGATATATTACACATTTTCTTGTGACTCGAGTTTCGGGAAATGAACTATCCCATCATCAGACAACTGTAGACCTAACAGTGGTACAGTGGTATTTAAACAAAAGTGATAAATATTTTGAATATTTCAATGGATTCTAGATAACACCTAATAGTGGTACAGAGGTTTACAATCGGAAAGTGATAAAAAACCGGGTTAAAAAAGAGGGGCCTTCTAACAGATATCGGAATGTCGGCAATCGACAAAGAAGGTTGTTAAACAGATGGTACCCATTTAAATATCTCAAATAATTTTTGGGGTTACATTGGAATGACATACAGTCATTCATTATTTTTACATTATTTTGTTGTACTACTCTGTCAAGAAAGTACCGGGAATTTTCAATTAAAACAACATTTTTACATTTAATCGTCAAAATTTATTGGGTCGCCTTCAAAATAGGTTCCATTTGCTCCAATACATCTATGCCAACGGCACTTCCAATTATCTAAACATTTTTCATAGGCGCTTTCTGGGATGGACTTTAGCTCTCGCGCCGAATTTTGTTTTATGGCTTCAAAACGGGTGCCACGAAGGGGCAATTTTAGTTTTGGGAAGAGGAAAAAGTCGCAGGGAGCCAAATCCGGCGAATACGGTGGTTGCTGAAGCACGTTTGTTGAGTTTTTGGCGAGAAAGTCAGTCACAATCGTAGCTCGGTGAGAAGGCGCGTTATCGTCATGCAAAATCCATGAGTTGTTCGCCCACAAATTTGGCCGCTTCTTACGGATACGCTCACGCAAACGTTTCATAACGCCTAGGTAATACTCCTTGTTTACCGTCTGACCCTCTGGAACGAATTCGTAGTGCACCACGCCACGGATATCGAAGAAAACAATGAACATCACCTCCATTTTCGAGCGGCTTTGGCGTGGTTCTTTCGGTTTCGGCCCATTTTTTGCCACCCATTCCGATGATTGCTGGCTTGTTTGCATATCGTACTCGTAGACCCAGGTCTCATCACCAGTTATAACGCGTTCCATGAATGTAGAATCGGAATTACAGCGATCCAGCATGTCTGAAGCAACCTGTTCGCGATGACGTTTTTGAAGAAAATTCAGGTCTTTCGGTACGAGTCGTGCGGCCACCTTTCTCATGCCCAAAATATCAATCAAAATCGTACGTGCGGACTCGTGGGATATCTTAAGATCATGTGCTATCTCTCTAAAGCTGGTACGACGGTTTTCCAGCACCCTTTCCTTAATTTTATCGACGTTATCTTCGATCGAAGCCGTCGATGGGCGACCACTTCACGACCGTCCTTGAAGGTTCTGTACCACTGATATGCACGAGTTTTCGATAGAGCATTATCACCAAAGGCCTTTTGCAACATTTTCAATGCATCGGCACACGAAAATTCATTTGCAACACAAAACTTTAAACAAATTCTTTGCTCAACGTAATCAACATAGTAAAAATCGGCACGCACTCTGACATCGACTGACTTAATCAGCTGTTGCAAACACACTAGTTGACAGATCCCGCTCAAGCTTGGCATAGTAATTGAGGACAATGGTACCAACCTAGGAAAAAAAAAATTTACCTGCCTCATTGCCCCGCCAGATTTAAATCGATAATTCCCGGTACTTTCTTGACAGAATGTATATCTCAAATATTTGGATTTACAAAGCTTCATACAGTCATTTATTATTTTTTACATTATTTTTATTGTGAACGAATTTGAAAATTTCAATAATCATGTTTCTTTTCTTTTGAATCTACATGTAAAATTTTCTTAAGATTTTCTTTTGTCGAAAGGAATTACTGTTTTCTAAAGAATGAGTGGCAAAAGTTGATTTTTTGTTTACTTTTCATTAAATTCGTTGAAAAAGGTTTTAAACAGATGTTACTTTTCAAATATCTCAAATATTTTAGATTTACATAGCTCCCCGTACATTCATTATTTTTACATTATTGTTATTGTGAACTAATTTGAAAATTTCAACAGATTCTAGATAATCGAATTTTACATGTAAAATCAAAAGGAAAGAAACTGGATTATCTAGAATCTGTTGAAATTTTCAAATTAGTTCACAATAACAATAATGTAAAAATAGAGAGAGGCAAATTCAAAACATGCGCACGTTTCAAACTGATTGGTTTTCAAAAACCAATCAGTTTGAACTTTATTTTACCATAGCTCATAGTCCTTATTAATGATGAATAATATACAATATATATGTTGGTTTCCATTTATTATTATGGGTAGAAAACTAATGTGTTTAGCTACATTATAACTTCTTCAGATACTCTTAAAAGTGGTTAGAAAATTTGGAAGAACAGAATATTTAAACGGTTTCGAAGTTTTGAGATAAGAGTACAAAAAAACCACTGGGCTCCTGCGAGAATAAACTCAATAGTGATAATTCTGTCTGTTCATTCAATAAATTCTCGGAATTCCTTAATCGATTCATTTCTAAACTTTTTAAGTTCAGCTTCAAGCTTTTGGTTTTTGATGGAAAAATCTTAAAGCACTCATCAAAATCATGTTTTTCTGTTATTATATGTTCTGTACATTTGGAATCCGAATTATTATTGGGCAAAGATTTCTTTTGTTTCTTTATTCTGTATTAAAGCTGTTTGTCCAATATAAGTTTTTGACTAGGGTTGATTGTTTGCTTCAAATTTTTATTGAATAAGGGATACTATTGAAAGGAACATTTGAAAGAGAGTGTGTAAATATGCAGAAGTAATTTTTCATTTATATAAAAGTTTTGATCATTGGTTTTGTGGAAAAAGCGAGTTAAAGATGCAACAGTTTTAGAAATTTAAGAGCTGATAACTCCTATTATTAACAACAGACTTCAGAACTTCAGGTTTCTATTCAGGCGGTATATTTGGATGAATATAAATTACTTCTTTAGTATGCTATATATAATAGCTGTTTTACCAATTCTATTTATTTCTCAGCAAGATATGAAATTAGATTTTGCTGAGTATTCATATATATTTTCAGGAAGAGGCAGAAGCTAATGGTTTCAGTTTGTCTGAAGTGGAGTCTTACGATCGTTTGGAAGAGGTACTTCCACCCAAATCTCCCTACTTTGTTGTGGAGTTACCAAATGGAACGGTTTTATATACTACAATTAAAGGAAATTTTCCAATAAACTTTGCTAGAGAAGTTCTATGCTCTGGCCCTATCCTCAATTTGGCAGACAGGGCAGAATGGAAAGAATGCTGTCTGAGTAAAGAGGAAGAAACCGCTTTAGTAGAAAGAATAAGGACAGACTTTGAACCATTTGATTTTACGATATAAAATATGGATGGATTAATAAAGAAAGTTTATATTAAGTTTAATTCAATTATTTTACATTTACATTTACAAAAAATAATGCAATAATGTCAAGTTACTATTTGGATAATATTTACTTATATTGAAAAATACAGTGTATTTGGATTTGACATTAATATACTTCAGGGCATGGTTCTGGAGGTTGAAATATGAAAAAAACTTCCTATCAACCTTAGCCTTAAAAAGCACCATGGGGGACATGATCATGATTCCCAAAAATCTACAATTGGCAGATTCCAATGAAGTTCCGTATGCAGTGGTTTTTGGATAAGTCAAATTGTTTGAAAAGCAAAAAATTCTAATTTCAGTCACGGACACTTTCATAAAATGTCCCCTAATTCCTGAGCAGGTGATTTGTTTAAATTTTTAATCGAAGAATAAAATTATGCACTTTACACCGGTTGAAACGTACAATCTCAAGAAAAAAAAGTTTTATGATGTGGTTCATTCTAACAGATCCATTAGCTTCTCATCTCAAAAAAATTGATATATTTTGAGAATCCTAAGTGTTGTGAATCTAGGCAAACTATCGACATCCACTGCAAGACCAAATCACTTTGGAAGACAATGCTATGTGTTGGGTGGGATTAGAAGGGTTTAATCTAGTACAAGCTGCTAAAACCTGGTAAAACACTGATCGCTACCTCAGCAATTGATTTAACTCGAGCCATACTTATTTTTGTTGCTAAATTTGGACAAGATAACCGCATTATTGTAGGTGTTTGGGGGCTACGCAGAAGTAACTTTAGCTTCTCAGGTGTGCACTTCAGGTCATAGATTGATATAAACTTTTTTCTATATAACTTCGAACTCTATATATAAATCCAGAGGCGAATTTATTTAAACAAGAGGTAGAACTCGTCTAAATGAACCGTTTCTCAAAAATCCCTCCTATAAAATTATCAAGCGAAGAGTTATAAGCCTCTAAAGTTGAATTCGAAGTCTTAAAATTTCAAAATAAAATAAGAAGGAACGGTTTTTTACTTGATAGAAGGATTATTACAAAATTTGAATATCAAAACAGATTTAATCTGTTGTCTTCTACAATTTTAATTTCAAAAAATTCTTTGAAGAAACTTTAAGAATTAAATTAATGTCTTTATAAGCACTGCTCATATTTAATAGACGTATAAAGTCAAAATTCATCATACAATATCAAATGGAATTAAGGAAAACCAACGAATATAAATTGTCAATTGAAATTAAAATATAAATAAGCAAACATTTTTTTTTTTGTTTCGTTCCAGGCATGCGTAATGAACTCTTCAGACAAACTTACGAAGCCCTGTTTGTTACAAAATATATTGTTTTCTGATCCCATATTAATGAAAAATAACTCTCTCTCAAAAATATAAAACATAATTTCAAGAACTTCTCAAAAAAATAATTTAGTTGAAATATTCAATATATTTAAATAAATTACTTCAAAAAATCTCAAAACATGTAGCACATCCTCAAGAAATAATTAAAGTTACGATAAGATCAGTTCAACTTTACGTATAAAAAAATAATAAAATCAATTAAAAAATGTATAGACTTACCAGTGCCATCTTAGAAATACGATTCTCAACAAACATCTAAGTAGGTACCTTTATATCCAAAGTACTCTATGTTCCATGTTCACAGAAAATCACAAAGCCTATAAGGCACTTGGCCTTAGTTAAAACCCTTCAACACTGTATAATGAATTTCTTTATTTAAAAAACCTAATATAATTATATATTATATATAAAATAAATTAAGAAGGAACGGTTTTTTACTTGATAGAAGGATTATTACAAAATTTGAATATCAAAACAGATTTAATCTGTTGTCTTCTACAATTTTAATTTCAAAAAATTCTTTGAAGAAACTTTAAGAATTAAATTAATGTCTTTATAAGCACTGCTCATATTTAATAGACGTATAAAGTCAAAATTCATCATACAATATCAAATGGAATTAAGGAAAACCAACGAATATAAATTGTCAATTGAAATTAAAATATAAATAAGCAAACATTTTTTTTTTTTTGTTTCGTTCCAGGCATGCGTAATGAACTCTTCAGACAAACTTACGAAGCCCTGTTTGTTACAAAATATATTGTTTTCTGATCCCATATTAATGAAAAATAACTCTCTCTCAAAAATATAAAACATAATTTCAAGAACTTCTCAAAAAAAAATAATTTAGTTGAAATATTCAATATATTTAAATAAATTACTTCAAAAAATCTCAAAACATGTAGCACATCCTCAAGAAATAATTAAAGTTACGATAAGATCAGTTCAACTTTACGTATAAAAAAATAATAAAATCAATTAAAAAATGTATAGACTTACCAGTGCCATCTTAGAAATACGATTCTCAACAAACATCTAAGTAGGTACCTTTATATCCAAAGTACTCTATGTTCCATGTTCACAGAAAATCACAAAGCCTATAAGGCACTTGGCCTTAGTTAAAACCCTTCAACACTGTATAATGAATTTCTTTATTTAAAAAACCTAATATAATTATATATTATATATAAAATAAAATAAGAAGGAACGGTTTTTTACTTGATAGAAGGATTATTACAAAATTTGAATATCAAAACAGATTTAATCTGTTGTCTTCTACAATTTTAATTTCAAAAAATTCTTTGAAGAAACTTTAAGAATTAAATTAATGTCTTTATAAGCACTGCTCATATTTAATAGACGTATAAAGTCAAAATTCATCATACAATATCAAATGGAATTAAGGAAAACCAACGAATATAAATTGTCAATTGAAATTAAAATATAAATAAGCAAACATTTTTTTTTTTGTTTCGTTCCAGGCATGCGTAATGAACTCTTCAGACAAACTTACGAAGCCCTGTTTGTTACAAAATATATTGTTTTCTGATCCCATATTAATGAAAAATAACTCTCTCTCAAAAATATAAAACATAATTTCAAGAACTTCTCAAAAAAATAATTTAGTTGAAATATTCAATATATTTAAATAAATTACTTCAAAAAATCTCAAAACATGTAGCACATCCTCAAGAAATAATTAAAGTTACGATAAGATCAGTTCAACTTTACGTATAAAAAAATAATAAAATCAATTAAAAAATGTATAGACTTACCAGTGCCATCTTAGAAATACGATTCTCAACAAACATCTAAGTAGGTACCTTTATATCCAAAGTACTCTATGTTCCATGTTCACAGAAAATCACAAAGCCTATAAGGCACTTGGCCTTAGTTAAAACCCTTCAACACTGTATAATGAATTTCTTTATTTAAAAAACCTAATATAATTATATATTATATATAAAATAAAATAAGAAGGAACGGTTTTTTACTTGATAGAAGGATTATTACAAAATTTGAATATCAAAACAGATTTAATCTGTTGTCTTCTACAATTTTAATTTCAAAAAATTCTTTGAAGAAACTTTAAGAATTAAATTAATGTCTTTATAAGCACTGCTCATATTTAATAGACGTATAAAGTCAAAATTCATCATACAATATCAAATGGAATTAAGGAAAACCAACGAATATAAATTGTCAATTGAAATTAAAATATAAATAAGCAAACATTTTTTTTTTTTGTTTCGTTCCAGGCATGCGTAATGAACTCTTCAGACAAACTTACGAAGCCCTGTTTGTTACAAAATATATTGTTTTCTGATCCCATATTAATGAAAAATAACTCTCTCTCAAAAATATAAAACATAATTTCAAGAACTTCTCAAAAAAATAATTTAGTTGAAATATTCAATATATTTAAATAAATTACTTCAAAAAATCTCAAAACATGTAGCACATCCTCAAGAAATAATTAAAGTTACGATAAGATCAGTTCAACTTTACGTATAAAAAAATAATAAAATCAATTAAAAAATGTATAGACTTACCAGTGCCATCTTAGAAATACGATTCTCAACAAACATCTAAGTAGGTACCTTTATATCCAAAGTACTCTATGTTCCATGTTCACAGAAAATCACAAAGCCTATAAGGCACTTGGCCTTAGTTAAAACCCTTCAACACTGTATAATGAATTTCTTTATTTAAAAAACCTAATATAATTATATATTATATATAAAATAAAATAAGAAGGAACGGTTTTTTACTTGATAGAAGGATTATTACAAAATTTGAATATCAAAACAGATTTAATCTGTTGTCTTCTACAATTTTAATTTCAAAAAATTCTTTGAAGAAACTTTAAGAATTAAATTAATGTCTTTATAAGCACTGCTCATATTTAATAGACGTATAAAGTCAAAATTCATCATACAATATCAAATGGAATTAAGGAAAACCAACGAATATAAATTGTCAATTGAAATTAAAATATAAATAAGCAAACATTTTTTTTTTTTGTTTCGTTCCAGGCATGCGTAATGAACTCTTCAGACAAACTTACGAAGCCCTGTTTGTTACAAAATATATTGTTTTCTGATCCCATATTAATGAAAAATAACTCTCTCTCAAAAATATAAAACATAATTTCAAGAACTTCTCAAAAAAATAATTTAGTTGAAATATTCAATATATTTAAATAAATTACTTCAAAAAATCTCAAAACATGTAGCACATCCTCAAGAAATAATTAAAGTTACGATAAGATCAGTTCAACTTTACGTATAAAAAAAATAATAAAATCAATTAAAAAATGTATAGACTTACCAGTGCCATCTTAGAAATACGATTCTCAACAAACATCTAAGTAGGTACCTTTATATCCAAAGTACTCTATGTTCCATGTTCACAGAAAATCACAAAGCCTATAAGGCACTTGGCCTTAGTTAAAACCCTTCAACACTGTATAATGAATTTCTTTATTTAAAAAACCTAATAGACTTACCAGTGCCATCTTAGAATGATTTTCTAGAGTGATTTTCTGTGAACATGGAACATAGAGTACTTTGGATATAAAGGTACCTACTTAGATGTTTGTTGAGAATCGTATTTCTAAGATGGCACTGGTAAGTCTATACATTTTTTAATTGATTTTATTATTTTTTTTATACGTAAAGTTGAACTGATCTTATCGTAACTTTAATTATTTCTTGAGGATGTGCTACATGTTTTGAGATTTTTTGAAGTAATTTATTTAAATATATTGAATATTTCAACTAAATTATTTTTTTGAGAAGTTCTTGAAATTATGTTTTATATTTTTGAGAGAGAGTTATTTTTCATTAATATGGGATCAGAAAACAATATATTTTGTAACAAACAGGGCTTCGTAAGTTTGTCTGAAGAGTTCATTACGCATGCCTGGAACGAAACAAAAAAAAAATGTTTGCTTATTTATATTTTAATTTCAATTGACAATTTATATTCGTTGGTTTTCCTTAATTCCATTTGATATTGTATGATGAATTTTGACTTTATACGTCTATTAAATATGAGCAGTGCTTATAAAGACATTAATTTAATTCTTAAAGTTTCTTCAAAGAATTTTTTGAAATTAAAATTGTAGAAGACAACAGATTAAATCTGTTTTGATATTCAAATTTTGTAATAATCCTTCTATCAAGTAAAAAACCGTTCCTTCTTATTTTATTTTATATATAATATATAATTATATTAGGTTTTTTAAATAAAGAAATTCATTATACAGTGTTGAAGGGTTTTAACTAAGGCCAAGTGCCTTATAGGCTTTGTGATTTTCTGTGAACATGGAACATAGAGTACTTTGGATATAAAGGTACCTACTTAGATGTTTGTTGAGAATCGTATTTCTAAGATGGCACTGGTAAGTCTATACATTTTTTAATTGATTTTATTATTTTTTTATACGTAAAGTTGAACTGATCTTATCGTAACTTTAATTATTTCTTGAGGATGTGCTACATGTTTTGAGATTTTTTGAAGTAATTTATTTAAATATATTGAATATTTCAACTAAATTATTTTTTTGAGAAGTTCTTGAAATTATGTTTTATATTTTTGAGAGAGAGTTATTTTTCATTAATATGGGATCAGAAAACAATATATTTTGTAACAAACAGGGCTTCGTAAGTTTGTCTGAAGAGTTCATTACGCATGCCTGGAACGAAACAAAAAAAAAAAAAAAAAAAAAATGTTTGCTTATTTATATTTTAATTTCAATTGACAATTTATATTCGTTGGTTTTCCTTAATTCCATTTGATATTGTATGATGAATTTTGACTTTATACGTCTATTAAATATGAGCAGTGCTTATAAAGACATTAATTTAATTCTTAAAGTTTCTTCAAAGAATTTTTTGAAATTAAAATTGTAGAAGACAACAGATTAAATCTGTTTTGATATTCAAATTTTGTAATAATCCTTCTATCAAGTAAAAAACCGTTCCTTCTTATTTTATTTTATATATAATATATAATTATATTAGGTTTTTTAAATAAAGAAATTCATTATACAGTGTTGAAGGGTTTTAACTAAGGCCAAGTGCCTTATAGGCTTTGTGATTTTCTGTGAACATGGAACATAGAGTACTTTGGATATAAAGGTACCTACTTAGATGTTTGTTGAGAATCGTATTTCTAAGATGGCACTGGTAAGTCTATACATTTTTTAATTGATTTTATTATTTTTTTATACGTAAAGTTGAACTGATCTTATCGTAACTTTAATTATTTCTTGAGGATGTGCTACATGTTTTGAGATTTTTTGAAGTAATTTATTTAAATATATTGAATATTTCAACTAAATTATTTTTTTGAGAAGTTCTTGAAATTATGTTTTATATTTTTGAGAGAGAGTTATTTTTCATTAATATGGGATCAGAAAACAATATATTTTGTAACAAACAGGGCTTCGTAAGTTTGTCTGAAGAGTTCATTACGCATGCCTGGAACGAAACAAAAAAAAATGTTTGCTTATTTATATTTTAATTTCAATTGACAATTTATATTCGTTGGTTTTCCTTAATTCCATTTGATATTGTATGATGAATTTTGACTTTATACGTCTATTAAATATGAGCAGTGCTTATAAAGACATTAATTTAATTCTTAAAGTTTCTTCAAAGAATTTTTTGAAATTAAAATTGTAGAAGACAACAGATTAAATCTGTTTTGATATTCAAATTTTGTAATAATCCTTCTATCAAGTAAAAAACCGTTCCTTCTTATTTTATTTTATATATAATATATAATTATATTAGGTTTTTTAAATAAAGAAATTCATTATACAGTGTTGAAGGGTTTTAACTAAGGCCAAGTGCCTTATAGGCTTTGTGATTTTCTGTGAACATGGAACATAGAGTACTTTAGATATAAAGGTACCTACTTAGATGTTTGTTGAGAATCGTATTTCTAAGATGGCACTGGTAAGTCTATACATTTTTTAATTGATTTTATTATTTTTTTATACGTAAAGTTGAACTGATCTTATCGTAACTTTAATTATTTCTTGAGGATGTGCTACATGTTTTGAGATTTTTTGAAGTAATTCATTTAAATATATTGAATATTTCAACTAAATTATTTTTTTGAGAAGTTCTTGAAATTATGTTTTATATTTTTGAGAGAGAGTTATTTTTCATTAATATGGGATCAGAAAACAATATATTTTGTAACAAACAGGGCTTCGTAAGTTTGTCTGAAGAGTTCATTACGCATGCCTGGAACGAAACAAAAAAAAAAAATGTTTGCTTATTTATATTTTAATTTCAATTGACAATTTATATTCGTTGGTTTTCCTTAATTCCATTTGATATTGTATGATGAATTTTGACTTTATACGTCTATTAAATATGAGCAGTGCTTATAAAGACATTAATTTAATTCTTAAAGTTTCTTCAAAGAATTTTTTGAAATTAAAATTGTAGAAGACAACAGATTAAATCTGTTTTGATATTCAAATTTTGTTTTTAAAATTTCAAGACCAGTTCCGTTACTGCGACTATTTCAAGTGCTTCGATGGCCATATGTTAAATCACAATCAACTTCAATGTAAACATAAATACTCAAGTGACTGCGTTCGTTTTTTGCGTTCCATGATTCTACGGAATGTTAGCGTCATTTATTCAAATATTGAATATTTGATGAGTTCAAGCAAAATACAGCAACAAGATATCTGTTGGGAAATCTTTAATATCAGCGAATGTTTAGTGTGTGCAGAGATGTAGAGAAATTAACACTTTGAACAACTTATGTGTTCTCTTGAGTGTTTACGTTGGAATGGTAAGTAATCTCGATTCATTGTTTAAATTGACACATGCTTGATCATAGTAGCATTATCAGAACTAACCAAACTGGACTTAGATTGTATGGAATCGCATTGGAATTAAAGGGCTTATATCTGTGTCCCGTTTAACATTTTATATAGGGGATTTTTGTTGAAATGGCTTCTGTTAAAAAAATATCACCTTTGAAAGCATTCGGACATTAATCTGAATTATTATGAAAAGGAAAGACTTCAATTGCTTCAACATAACAGTTTATTCATTTGTAATAAATACATCTGGGTTATAAGGTATTATGATGGAAAATTACAGTCAAATTATTTCAGTGGGGTCATTTAGAATTTTACATCCATTTGAAAGTACTTATTTCCAAGAACATAAGAGAACCTAGATTTTCAAAAATTTTAAAGGAAATATCAACATTACATAACATTCTATAAAATCTATAACGTACATTTTTTACTATTCACGTTTTATCATCTCGTCTTTGTTTCTCTTTGGCACACCAATGAGTTTCTTCAACACTATAATCCGCTAAAGGCACCAACCACTCTTTAAGTCTTCCGTAAACTGTACAATATTCATGAGAAAAATGTTTAATATATAAACGTAATACAATGACTTTTTTACTCTATAGTGCAAACAACATTCCCTTAACAATTTCAGTACAGGGTTCAGGAGAGGTTGTTAAGATTACCAAATTTTTTTTTTCAAATTTCCCTCCTTCATTTAGAACGCTTTTTAAGTCTGAAACAATTACCACTTAGGTTTAAAATGAAGCCTGTTATTGGCTTTATTTATTCTCATACGTTGATCTGGAATGCTTCCCTGGTCAGTTTGGTCATTCCTCTTGCTCTTACTTTTTCATATTCCGACTCTGTTAGTTCCCTAGAACCTCCGAGGTCTGAAAATCTACTAGGAGGGTGGATTCTATCGTTGAAACTTGGGGCATGTGATATACTAAAAGTTGTTTCATCGTTGTGACTAGAATACCCGCTGCTACTTCTTACATGTCTCTTTCCAAGAGCAGGTATTTTATTTTTTCCCTTTTTCGAAGGATACGGTTTTCTTCCCATGCTTCCAGAGTGTGGCGAAGTCTCTGATGATGACGACGTTCCTTCTGCTCCACCTAAAAATTTATATAATGTAATCTGCAGTATTTGCTTCTAGATTTGAGACAATTTTTGAAATGAAAGAAGATAAAGAAGATGGGAATTATTTTGAACCGTTTCGGCCTTTACTATTTGGTAGTTCATCTTCTCTACTATATAAAAATAAGTCCGGTTTTCCTCCCTGACGCTATAACTCCAGAACGCACGAACCGATTTCCACGGTTTTGCATTCGTTGGAAAGGTCTTGGGCTCCGTGAGGTTTATAGCAAAGAAAATTCAGGAAAAATTCAACAGAAAAGTGGGGAAATCGTTTTTCACATACAGCGCCATCTCTCATACATAGCATGTACTACAAACCAATACTTCAAGTAGATGGCGCCGGTGCGTGATAAAGTGTTTGACAGCTACTCATTATTCTCTGCTCAGTTAATTTCATTTAAGCTCAGTGTAAATTATGTGGATCGTGCATTTGAAGTTAAATTCAACACTCTGTCCATAGTCCAAAATGCCTAGAGAACGACGTGCGAATATCGGCCGCCGCACAAGACATGCAAGCCAGCAACAAGTCTATTCAAGGAACTTAAGCGAAGAAAGACAAAATATAATAAGAGAAAATGACCGATTGAGACATCGCGTGAGCACACGAAGATCATTGGCATCATACAATCGCTTGGCATTCTAATATGATCCCACTGCGAACTACAGTGATGATGAAAATTTGGATATTGGACGAATGACGACTATATGCCGATATTGCAATGCGTTAAAGTTCAAAAGAGAAACGGTTGGATTGTGCTGCGCAAGTGGAAAAGTCAAACTGGATCCATTACTTACACCACCACAGCCACTGAAAACATTGTTTGATGGAAGTGATCCCGATTCCAGCCATTTTCTTCAACACATCCTTGAATACAATAACTGCTTTCGCATGACTTCCTTTGGAGCTAATATCATTCGAGAAGGCGGCTTCATGCCGACTTGCAAGGTAAAAGATACAACACACATAACCAATCACTCAATGAATTGCAACACATAACAACTGCATATACACCACACACTACACCATCACACGATTTACAACGTATTTATGAACAAATTTTAATGATTATTTGCAATTACAGATACAAGGTCAAATATATCATTTGCATGGTTCAATGGTGCCAACACCAGATGAACCGCATCAATTTCTGCAAATATATTTCATTTCGTCGATGGTGGATCAGCTGAACGTGCGGTGCAATATACAGGGAGCACAACAGTTAAAGAGACGAATTATTGAACAGTTGCAAGCATTTTTTCACGCTAATAATGCTGTGGTTAATATGTTCAAAACAGCATTGGAACGAATGCCATCGGATACGCACAAATTTGTCATAAGAGCGGATTGTACCCCAACAGGTGAACATGTGCGAAGATTCAATGCACCCACCGTTAATGATGTTGCTGCAATTATTGTTGGCGATCCAACTAAATCACGAGACATTGTCGTTCAGCGAAGAAGCAATATCATGCATCGTGTAAACGAGACACATCGTTTGTACGATGCGTTACAATATCCAATCATTTATTGGCAAGGGCAAGACGGATACGACATCACGTTGAAGATGGTCGATCCAATTACAGGTACAATATTCACACACTAATTATTTCCATTATTACTATTATTGGTTTCCATTAACAATTCATTTAATTTTGCATTTTCAGGAGTATCAACGAATAAAAATCTAAGCGCAATGAATTACTATGCGTATCGTATGATGATTCGTACACATGAGGAGAATGTCATTCTGAAGTGCGGTCGGCTATTCCAGCAATTCGCTGTCGACATGTATGTCAAAGTCGAGACAGAACGTTTAGCGTTCATCCGATTCAATCAGCCAAAGCTACGATCTGAGGACTATATACACTTGCGTGATGCTATTCATTCAGATGGTGATGTTCAGAATATTGGACGACTGACGATTCTCCCATCAACTTATATCGGAAGCCCACGCCACATGCACGAATACGTTCAAGATTTACATAATTTACAATGTTACATAAAACGAATCTGGTGGCGAAACGGAGTTCGCCAGATTTGAGACAATTTTTGAAATGAAAGAAGATAAAGAAGATGGGAATTATTTTGAACCGTTTCGGCCTTTACTATTTGGTAGTTCATCATAATTAAAATAAGTTTTCAGAAATTGCCATGTTTTGCTACCAAAAACTTCAAAATATATCGTAATTAAACCTTTATATTCATAACATTTACCAACCTCTCATTCTTTGGTTGAATGACATCAACTCTTGGCTCGTCGCCCTTCCATCGCCCTCGGAATCTGAACCAAGAGTATCGTATTCTGAAATAGGCAGATGAAGCGTTAGAATCTTCTTCACTTCTGAGTCAGTGCTGCCCAGGTTATCAGATTCTGAAACGTAATTAATTTGGTCAAATAGTATTTCTTGAGAATTGTTTCATCCAGAAATTTGGTTTGGGTGTTTGAATCAGTTGTTACTGTTAAGGCAGCATCAACCCTTCTTATGTGTGTTGTTATATTTTCAGTAATTCCTATTGAACGATAAATTCAAATGCATATTAAAAATTATAATTAACGCAGCAAAGTATTTTCTTTATTTCGTATCATATTTATGATACATATAGCTCTCGTCTCAGTGAGCTGTTTCTGCAAAAATAATTGTGACAAATCTTATTCATCTGTCAAATTTTGGTCATTTTGAGCGTAGGTATTTATCTGAGTATAACTATTAAGACGAGCATACAAGAGAAACCCAATGGATAATTTTACGATTGAAGATACATTCTCTAAGGATCCTACAGAAGAGACACCTTTATAGATTATACAGAGTATGTCACGGTATTTACTGGCTGTACCCGCCTATGCCTACGTCAAACAGAGAATCATTGATACAGTAACTTCTCTTTACATCCACTCTGTGGCATTAAAAACATGGACGTTGTACCATTGGCACATAAATGTGTGGCAACTGTATCTTTTTATAATATCCTAGTCAGTTTATGTAATCTGTTTTCATTATTGATATGTCGTTTATTTTGAGAAATTGTATTTATTGTGACCCTGGAATTATCTTTAGGTGAAATGAGTAGTCCTTGTAGAGGAAAAATATTGTGCAGAGAGTTAGTATTCCGTATTATTATTATTATTATTATTAATACACAAACAAAGGGAGGGGCGAACCCATAAACCCTAAAATTAACAAAATTTGTTGCCTCAGTAGTAAACATACCTCATTAAATGTCCAATAGAAAACCCGATAGCAAACTAAGCCAAAAAAAAAAAAAAACAAATTTTCATTAATGTCTCAGCCAAACCACCCGTCCAATCCACTCTTAAACACTCCAACCGAACTCGCACCGACAATTCCCGCAGGTAGGGAATTCCACACTGTGAACACGCGATTCACTAAACAATTCTTGCGGTACCTGACAGAAAAGTTTTCCTTCTTAAGTTTTAAATGGTGACCTCTCAAACGAGTGTCAGAGCCTACACTATATATGTCCCTTAGCATGCCATAATTGTACCTCAATATACGAAAAGTGATAATCAAGTCTCCTCGTAGCCTGCGCCTTTCGAAGGTGCTGAGACCCACCATACTCAATCTTTCCTCATAGCTTGGTCGTGCACCTCGAAACCAAAGTCGCGTTGCCTTCCGTTGCAGTTTTTCCAAGCACTGTTGATCACGCACTAAATCAGCATTCCACACAGGCCCGCAATATTCCAACAATGGTCTTACGTAACTGGTGTATAATCGTATCCATGATTTCAGTGATATTTTTCGGAACGATTTCTTTAACATGAAGAGCCTGCTATTCGCCTTTTTAACAATTTTCGTAATATGCTCTGACCACGACAAATTCTCACAAACGGTCACACCAAGATCGTTATGGGATCGTACAGTGTCCAAAAGATGCTCACCCAGCATATATGTCCTACGCGAATGATTGCCCCCGAGATGCAAAACAACACATTTATCTATATTCAGTGGCAAAAGCCAGTCCGAGCACCATTGAGATATTGAATCCAGATCTTCCTGTAGAGTTTTGTGTTGGGTGGAGTAATTAAAAATCTTCGTGTCGTCGGCATAAAAAGCACAGTCAGACCGGATGTGACGAGATAAGTCACTGGCATATAATATAAACAACAGCGGCCCAAGAACAGATCCCTGGGGTACGCCGCTCTGTACCACTCTGTCTGTCGAAAAAGAACTCCCGATGCGAACGCAGAACTCTCGGTCAGACAAAAAGGATTTTATCCAAAGGAGAAGTTTTCCCCGAATCCCACAATGTTCCAACTTATGAAACAACCTCTGCCTAGGCACCCGATCAAAGGCCTTGGAGAAGTCCAAATAAATAACGTCCATCGCCTCCCCCCTGTCTAAAGCCGCAGTCCAGCTGTTGATGCACCCCAGTAGATTCGTCATGGTTGATTTACCCTTGACGAAGCCATGTTGCTGTTTTGGAACCAATTTGTGTTCATTGGCAAAATTACGAATTTTCTCAGCAATGATAGATTCCATTATTCTGCATACAACCGGTGTAAGACTGATAGGTATATCCAGTGCTGATGTGTGAAATGTGTGAATAAAAGTTGAATAATTTTCTCCGAGGTATTGTGGATGGTATTAGCTTGAGTGACCCTTCAGGTAGTGTGCGGGTCACCTTAAGGGTGAACTTCGGGTAATACAACGTAATCCTCATTTCTGCGTTTAGCCGAGTTATAAGCTCGTTTATAACTCGCTCAGATGATGGCACCGTGTGTTGAAGCAATTGTCAACTTTATAAAGACTGAGTATATTAAATATGTAGTGCAAATTGGACATTATATTTTATTTTCCCCTATTTATCATTAATTTACAGTTTGATCTTGGACGCCAAGATTTTATTGTTTCTTTTTTGAATGTGATTCGGCTCCAGCTGGATAAAAACCATTATGTTGATACTTTTACTAATTTTCGAATCGGAAGTAACAAACATTGAAAAAATAATTAAAGTTAATGTAATAACAAAGCAATTTCAATGAATAGAGACTGCTACGTACTGAAAAATCAGATTTTGCGTACCAAATATTTCATCTCAGCTATGTATTATTCAGAGTAGGCTTATTTTCTGTAGAAGAGCTAATGTATTTTACCTTGGCTCTCAGAGTGAGGATCTCTTAGTCTTCCACCTTTTCTTCTCACTTTCGTGTATTCATGTTCTTTATTCTGCAAGAAAAATATAGTTATTTAACTGTACCAAATAATTATCGTATTCCAATAAATGTTCACTCTATACAATTTCTATCAACGAACCCTTTAACTTTTGTAAATTGTCAAAACAAACATGAGAAAACTGAAATTAAATGTAAAGAATGAAACACTTAAAGAACAAAAAAGTGATCTTATTTTAAGCGGAACAAAAATAATTAACCATATGAATAGCAAAAAAGTAGTATCTGAGAAAAGTTGAAATGTAGACGTTATACAGCTTGATTAGCAATTCATTCTGATGCTTCAACTTTATTTGCAATAAATCAAATCCGGTTTACCAGGGGTCGAAAATGGATGGGTACTTAAGTTATGACTTTTTAGAAATGTTTTGTCTTGTTAACACAAACAATTAATTATATGAAAACAACTACACGTTGAACATTCAATTGGAAATTTTTTGAATGTTGAAAAGTGAGGGATCACTTTAAGAAAATCTTAAAACTTACATAATCTTAGAAATAATGATCTTAAATGGCATTAATTTATATTTGTGAAAATACCACAATACAGAGTCTTCCAGTAGGTACTTCTGAACTTACATCTGTCGAATTGGCTGTCATTTATTCATTCAGTTTTGGCAAATCACCATCGACAGATCCAGCTTTCAACTACACATGCCAATGATAAAATTGTTTTATCAAAATGGGAGGTTTTATTCGGGCAACGTTCTGCGCGCTTGACCCATTTTAAGGTCGCTATAATCGTTCTACCGAAAGGACTATGCGCTCTGTGGTGAATAAATTTGGGTCCAATGGTTCAGTAAATAAGGAAACAATACCCGTACGACGATGAAACGCAAGATCTGCCGAAAACATTGCCATTGTCCGTGAGAATGTGGAGGAGAATCCGGGACAGTCGATTTCGCACTTCTTACAAGATCTGGGCGTTTCGCACACCAGAACTTGCTGAATTTTCCATTGCAACTTGGGCTAGCACCCGTTACAAATGATCTTTAGTATAACCCCTTTGAAGTATCACGTCGAATTTCAAATTAACCTGTAGATCCCTAACGAGATATTGTTCCTCAAACCATTATTTTGGTGGGAAATTTGAACGGTAATAGATAACAGCATTTTAAAGAGATTTCCAACAAGTTGGAAACAACTTTCATCAGATATAAAGACATTATTGAAATTATCTTCTTGAAAACGTTCGCAAAATCCTATCCTTCGTTCCTTTTGTAAAGGTGTCATTATCGAGATTTTTTTTTGGTTTCCTTGATATGTAGCCTTGTCTTTTCAGTGAAATACGGACGGTTTCTGGACATACTTTTATATTTCGTTGATTTCCAACTCTGTTAGCTAATTTGCGAAACCCCAGGCGCGGATTGTGTCGTCCTAAGGCCAATAAAGCGTTTAAATTTTTTCCTATATTTCCAATATTTGACAAATAGTGTTGCCATACTAGTTTGGCCATAGCCGACTATCTGCACAACCTATTTTATACATTACTTTTGTCTTAGAATGTTGCAAAAAAGAAGTATATTAAAATTATGAAAAGTAATAAATTCCGGATACTTTCTAGACGGACTATATATGAGAAGTGTATTCATATTCGTACTGGTCGAAGTCGTGACCAACCACCCAGATACTACTAAACGACTTACAGAGGCAGGAACTGTTTGTGCGAAAGCAGCGAACTCAGAAGAAAAACATTAACTTACATGTCCTAACTTTAACTTATCAAAAGGTGGTGGTTTAACGTCATGATAAACAAAAGAGCCGCGTACCGGATGGTACGGACCGCTGTAAACATTTCCACTGTAAGAGCTTTCGCTGTAGACCGGCTTGGACAGCTGGAAAGTGGCGTAAGGGCAGATGTCCTCGATATAATCGGCCGACTCCGCCTTGTACGTATCTGTATCGTCTACAATGGGCTGCTGGGCGCGTCCTACCCTGACTGCTAGATATTGCTGATCGCGGTTCTGCTTATTCTGCAACTGAGCCATCGTGGGCGATTCACCTATGGATTGGTTATGGGTGTCTCTGTCCTGTTGGATTTCTGGGAACAAAATTCAAAATTGTGAAATTCGACCAAATTTTTCTATGTTGCTGAGATGCACTTGTGACACTTTGTTAGACGAAAGAATAACCATAACACTGAATTACTACGGAAATTCAACGATATTTACGGGTATAAAAGTATGAATCCTATAGATGGTGCTGCCATCAGTTTGATGGACCGTAAGACCATTTCTGGTGTGCCCTTCTGCAGAAACAGCTGACGGGGATCTCCTTCTAACACTGATGGAGATTGTCAACACACAACAATTCAAATTTCTATAAGCTTTTAGTACTTTAGTATTTGGTGGTTCTCGCTATGCGCGATGATAAGGCGTAACCCTTATCACACTTTCTGCCTCTTGACCAGACTTTGGAGACTGCTAACTAATCACTTGGTGAAAGAGCTATGCTCACATGCCAATACACTAACTGGTAGAAGTCACACCATTTGTCGATTGTGTCTAATATCTCTTGCAGGAAGGCTGATATCGTCACTTCCGATTTACCTTTCACTATGATTGCCAGGTCATCGGCAAATGCTTGAACATCGACTCCCTACAGCGAGATGATCTCTAGCAGGTCATCGACGAGAGGGGTCCACAGTAAGGGTGAGAGAATACTTCCCTGCGGGCAGCCCTTCGCAGCCATGAACTCGAAGACCTTACCCTGATATGAGGTCGTTATAATTCTGCTGCATAGCATTGCCTGCATACACCTAGAAATCAGCGGATCGATCCCTTTCGAAGAGATAGCCTCAGCGAGAGAAGCCGGCAGCGTAGTGTTAAAAGCATCTTTAATGTCGAGAAGCACTGTTAGTGCTATCTCTTGATTATCGAGAGATTCGTTTAATTTTTCGACCAAATTGTGTAATGCAAGTTCTGCTGATTTTCGGGCCTGGTAGGATTAAGACTACTTCAATACAACGGTTTTCTCTTCGCCGTTATCTTCAGGATTAATTTTTGTCAACAAGTTTTTCTACAAACTTTTACAGACCATCTTATGAGGTGTGTAAGGAGTGCACTACTTCAGAATGCAAACTCTAGAAAGCCCATCCTTCACATATAGAGAGCCCTAAAGACTTGAAAGGGGAGTCATTTATGAAATTGACTTTCATTTTGAGAATCCATTCTACAAATATCAAGTTCAAATTATTTTTTCATTCTAATATTAATCCTGCTTTTCTTCAATAAAACTTCTGTAATCATTTGAAATATTAATCTGAACTCAACAAATACGAATTGACATATTTTATTTTATTTTTCGGATTTTCAACTTACTTCTTCTCAAAAAGGCTGCTAGTAAGAGTAGAAGTATCACAACGATAAGGGAGATACAAATGGGCAGCCAAACACGAATTTTGGCAAAAAAGGGTTGTTGGTCTTCGGAGTGCTGAACAGGAGGCGTTATTTCTGAAAGTCCTGAAAAAAGATATTGATGATTTAAGTGATGAATTGAAATAAGTTTTTTTGTTTTACTTTGCAAAGCTTTATGAAGGTCAAGGTGATTATGAAGTGCCTATGGTATCTCGAAGACGTTAACTTGTCATTCTGCAAGTGCCGAGAGGATATCTTCTCACCGAAAGAGTTAAAAACGATCTTCTACTGACTTTCTAGCACGTGGTCTACCACTTCTAGTGTAGTAATAGTTCCAGTGGTAAAGTACTATGCCAGTAAACGCCATATCACACTTTGATATGACATTCAAGAAATTGGCCACTTGCACTGATGTTCGACTAGCATACCAAGGGCTCTGTTGTTATGGTTCCCATAAAACTTGTCTTGGCATAATGAAAATTCGATTTTTAATAACTTGCAACTATTTAATCTTAATGAAAATAAAATACAGACTGAAGAGAAAGTCATTAAAATATGCATTTCTGGCACACGTGGATTAAAAATGATTAAACTTGATAAAAACTTGCTACACGATGAATCAGATGATTCTATTACGTTAAAGGTTTATATTGTTGGAAAAAAAATTAAGGTATGCATCTTCGGAAAACACTAATATCTTTAACTTTTGACGAGCAGCTTATTTTATATATTGAACGGAAGTTTTGTAGCATTTAGTATGCAGCTATGTCATTCTTGTAATATTCACGATATTATTCATCACAACAAAATCAAAAAAAAAAAAAATAATTCGGCTGATCTGTACTAAATATGATGTATGTTACACTGTCTCGATTTGTAGAACTTTCTATTACCATGGCTCCTTATTAACAACAAAATCCAATTTAGAGTTCAAAGATATGGAGTGTTTCCCTTAAATGTTTTCAGAAAACTTACCACCAGCTAGCGAAAGTGTGGTGAGGTTGTGTATTGACTCGGTATAACCAGCGTTGTTATAGGCCGTGATTCTCAAAAAATATTCTGTTCCAGGCCAAAGGTCTGTTATGCTATATATCCTTTCCGTAGGTTTGATATGGTTGGAAGCCATTGTCCATGCTGAGTGTAGACCTGCCTTAAACTCTATGGAGAAATAGGATATGCCACAACCTCCGTCACCCCAGGTATCCAACCATATTGTCACAACTGTAGAATTCATCGTCAGGGATTGTGATGGTTTGGGTTTGATTGGCACTATTGGAAAAAGGAAACTGATTCAGTATACTACAAAATTCTTCATGGTGTTAAACGGAATTTTAATAGTGCAATATTATAATTTCAACTCGTAAAATATTCAAATCTACTCAATTTCACTCTTCCATCTTTGGTTACTTACCTATTTTCACTCTGTATGATGTATTAGAAAAAACTGTTGAGTGAATTGAAGTTCGTTAGAATAGAAGAAAATATCCAGTGATTATAGAGTTACTACTATAATTGTCGAAATTTCACAAGTCGTGTAGTAACCAAACATTGCAGTAGAAAAGTGAAGTAATAATGTGTAATGTTCCATGGTGTCTTTTATAGACCTGTCACATCCATAGAAGTTTTGAATTTTATTAGTCAAGTGGAGCGAAATTAAAATCCTACACTTTCATGAATGTTGAATTTTACGATGATGGTTAATTCTTAGGATAGTAAATATACTCAAGTAAGTACTGATTGAAATCGGGTTAACATATAAAAAATGCAAAAAATTGGTTGTCATGAAATATCACCATTTCTTACCAGTTCCTTTGGTGTGCGAAGTAACAATGTCACATGGCAATCCCGTACCGATTCTGTTGAACGCCGTTATATACATCAAGTACTTGGTACCACAAGACAGGTCTCTCAACATGTGAGAATCCGTATGAGCAGCAATCTGCAACTCCTCCCAGTCTCCAGAATCCCTCTTATAGTTAATAACGTAGCCCAAAATGGGCGAACCACCGTTACCTTGGTCCGTCCACCTCAGGTGCAGGGTGTCTGTAAAGGACTCGATAACACTCAACACAGGTGCATCAGGCGGCACTAGCACCTTCAGACTGTACACTATTTCGTCACGACCATAAGTATTTTCCACTATGCACGAGTAATTGGCTTGGTCCGAGCTCTGAACGTCCTTGATGACCAAGGTGGCGTTAGGGAGGATAATACGACGACCTCCGACCTCTAGAGATATGTCAGAGTGACGCCAATTGGCAGTGGGTAAAGGGATGCCTACGTGCTTGCAATGGAGGTTGACGTCTTGCTTCCAGGCGCTGACGACTTGACGTCCGAAGGAAGAAATGCGGGCAGGGACGTTTTTGCTGGGGGTTACTGTTACTACACGGGTGCTTTCACCTTCTCCAATCTGTAAAAATATATATTTCAATTTAGAAGTAACAAGGTTTTTGTTTTGTTATAAGTTGTAGACTATTCGGTAGATTACCATTTCGTTTTTACTTATTTATTGAGCTACTCGGTCCAGGTTCAGAAGATTTCACGACTCATAAATATTTTTATATTTGAAGATATTGCTTCTGCCAACTCATTCAAGAACAATAATGGTTCTCGGCATATTTCAATACAATAACCAAGACAGAGCAACTACACCAAGATAAATAAGTCAATCTAGATATAGTATTTTGTTCCACTACATCTGTTATCGAAAATATATTCGATTAATATGTCTGTCTGAAATGTTTCGAGATTGAATGGTACGAGCATTTTCTCAAATTTTAGTTTCTTCGGTGCCGGTAGAGTTTGATTTTGTATTGAAGTTTTGAGATTTTTCGGCGTGAAGAAAGAGATCAGTTTTTCCATTCGGAAAAGTCTTGAAAGGATGTTTGTAAGCTACTTTGAGATGAATACTGCTGGTCCAATCTCCATATCGCCCTTGGCAGATTGTTTCAGCATCTTTCTTGCACGTGAGTTAGTTCTTGAAAATTGTTCCTCTTACTAGAGATATCGACCCTCGATATTGATCTCAAGAATTTTCAGCACGTTTACCCGAATGGAAATAATAATACCTTAGATATATTTCGCTGTTCCTGAAAGTGTACTAAATAAAGCACACCTGGTAGTTTGTAGTGGTTGGATCTGTTGAAAGTATTGCATTCTCGCTGTAGAATAGGTTGGAAGAATAGTAGTTGGACCCAAGCTCTGAGTTCTGTTCCTGGTTTTTGAAAGCTAGAGTTACACCATGGAATCACCGATGCCAAAGAGTATCAAACAATTCATGCTTCATTCAGAGCAGCGCCAATATCGGGGTTAACAGGTGTGGACCAATGATTCTATTCACTGTTAGCGCACACACAGTCACTTTCAATGAGTGTATAAGGATTTAAATTCCCGCCAGTGCTATACTAGGTGTCTGTTAACATGGCCATTCAAATGAAAGTGTGACCTATGCAAGAAAAAGTTGTTCATATATGAATATGATGTTTCGCAACCTTTCTAGTATTTTATCAGCAAATTGTTGCTGGCTTCTCAAATATTAAGAAACTATACGACAAGTTTGAATGATTTGCCTCGTAAACTCCGCTGAGAATAAATCTAATTTCATCTCAACCACCTAGTTTATCATAAATGCAGATGATGCGAGACTACGGTTGACGCGAAATTTAGAATTCGGACGTAAATCACGAAACACATTAGGGTGAAAAATGCGTTTTCTTGAAGTGTCACCGTTGTCACTTGCGAAAACTTTAAAACTTCCACAATTTATAAATACAGCGAAACTTTGTTTCAGTAATAAAATTTTTGGCCACTTGGTTGCCTGAGTAACCTCATTATGTGTCAGAAAATGATGTATTATTTTAGCAACATGGATTTATGGGACTTCGGTTACACGAAAAAGTTCTGATTCTTGGGCAACTTGACAGCACTTATCTTGAGTAATTGACCCCGAGGAAATGATTTGTTCAAATATTTTAGTGGATTTATGTGAATAAAATGGTAAATTTCAGTAGAATGTCAAAAAAGAAACAGAAGAAAGATTATGAATCATCGTCTTTTAGTTATAATTTATTATTTTCTAATTATGTAGCTTCCGAATAAAATAGCGAAAAACAATTTAGTTCCCAGAAATATTCATAGTTCAAGTTTCCAAGTACGTAGAATTTCTAGACACGAATGAAAATTCCAACCGTCTGAAGTAAACTTCAACATTTGTTATGCAGGGTGAACCTTTAAGTTGTACATAGATTTCAAGCATCAACTCCTCTTATCAAATAAAACACTTGGTTTATTTCCTAATTTTCAAACTCGAGTAAAAAGATACAGACTGTTAAAATTGTAAAATGAATATTTTTTTTGATATCTTTGAAATGATAATTCTGAATAAAATGAATTCTGGTGGAAAGTTTTCTCCAACTATAATATAATACTCTGTCAAGAAAGTACCGGGAATTTTCAATTAAAACAACATTTCTACATTTAATCGTCAAAATTTATTGGATCGCCTTCAAAATAGGCTCCATTTGCTCCAATACATCTATGCCAACGGCACTTTATCGAAAATTTTTTATAGGCGCTTTCCGGGATGGACTTTAGCTCTCGCGCCCGATTTTGTTTTATGGCTTCAATCGACTCAAAGCGGGTGCCACGAAGAGGCGATTTTAGTTTTGGGAAGAGGAAAAAGTCGCAGGGAGCCAAATCCGGCGAATACGGTGGTTGCTGAAGCACGTTTGTTGAGTTTTTGGCGAGAAAGTCAGTCACAATCGTAGCTCGGTGAGAAGGCGCGTTATCGTCATGCAAAATCCATGAGTTGTTCGCCCACAAATTTGGCCGCTTCTTACGGATACGCTCACGCAAACGTTTCCTAACGCCTAGGTAATACTCCTTGTTTACCGTCTGACCCTCTGGAACGAATTCGTAGTGCACCACGCCACGGATATCGAAGAAAACAATGAGCATCACCTTCATTTTCGAGCGGCTTTGGCGTGGTTTTTTCGGTTTCGGCTCATTTTTTGCCACCCTTTCCGATGATTGCTGGCTTGTTTGCATATCGTACTCGTAGACCCAGGTCTCATCACCAGTTATAATGCGTTCCATGAATGTAGAATCGGAATTAAAGCGATCCAGCATGTCTGAAGCAACCTGTTCGCGATGACGTTTTTGAAGAAAATTCAGAATTTTTGGTACGAGTCGTGCGGCCACCTTTCTCATGCCCAAAATATCAATCAAAATCGTACGTGCGGCCTCGTGGGATATCTTAAGATCATGTGCTATCTTTCTCAAGCTGGTACGACGGTTTTCCAGCACCCTTTCCTTAATTTTATCGACGTTATCTTCGATCGAAGCCGTCGATGGGCGACCACTTCACGACCGTCCTTGAAGGCTCTGTACCACTGATATGCACCAGTTTTCGATAGAGCATTATCACCAAAGGCCTTTCGCAACATTTTCAATGCATCGGCACACGAAAATTCATTTGCAACACAAAACTTTAAACAAATTCTTTGCTCAACGTAATCACCCATAGTAAAAATCGGCACGCACTCTGACATCGACTGACTTAATCAGCTGTTGCAAACACACTAGTAGACAGATCCCGCTCAAGCTTGGAATAGTAATTAAGGACAGTGGTACCAACCTAGGAAAAAAAATTTTTACCTGCCTCATTGCCCCGCCAAATTTAAATCGATAATTCCCGGTACTTTCTTGACAGAATGTATATATTCTCCCTTTATATTTTTCTTCCTATTTCCACTTATTTTCTAGTCCGTGGGGCGAAAAAACTGCCAATTAATGCGTTCAAAACGAAAATGAAAAAGATGTTGTTAGTTAATGTATTTTATTCAATTGACGAATTTTCTAATTTGACACGGGATTAATCTGATTTTATGCGAAGCTGGTTTGGAGCTATTTTTTCAATCATTTATTTATTTGCTAGTTTTTAAATAACTTTTTTATGACATGTGAAAACAATGTTTTATTTGTAGTGTTTACCGATAAATCTTTTTCTCTCTGATTTATAAAACTATAACAAATTGACCTAAAGAAATCAGATAAAGTTATTTCGAGTCATTAGAGGAATGGCGTATATTAAAGATTGGAACAGAGTTTGACAATGCCGTAGAGAATTCATAGAGTTTAAATAGTATTCACGACAGTGATATTACATAAGTTATTTATAAATATGATGCAAATTATGATATTTTATAAACAAGAACGATCGATGATGAAATTGGATATAATCTTACAGTAGAAAAAATTAGATATTGAATGAGAATCAAGTGATTCAATGGTCAAAAATATTGAAATATTTTTGTTATAAGTAAAAAATGAGATATAGAAAAAATGGAATTTCTGCTAGTCATATTTCCAAAATTCATAGATGGACTTTGCATATTCACGAACTTGATCATTCAATTAGCGCTTGAAATATACATTTAAATTTGGAGTCTTTAAGTTTTTTTTCTTTGAATTTATTGAGCTTCAAAAAGGATGACCTGGACGGACAAAATTGAACTCTACCACGAATTTTCATCTGTAGGATCAGTGCAATTTCTTAGGGATATTTTTTGGGGAAAATTCGAGAATTCAAGATATATGGGGAATAAATAAATGAATGATAAATAAATTTTTATCTAAATAAATAAATGACATGGCAAACAAACAAGATGATGAACAGAGGCTCACTAATGAATAGTTCGCCTGTTGGTTCTAACACTAAGAAACCTAAAACATTTTACTAGCCATCTCAAAAATGAAAAAAAAAAATTAACAAAGAATATATACACATATAGCGAAGCAAGATGACCAGACAACCAAAAAAAACCAAACACCCACAATAAGAGAGAGGTGCAGCATGCATCATCTAATCTTGAGAACAAAGCATCATATTCGGTTCAAATAATAGTCAATTTCGGGAAACTATTGACAATTTTTGAAGAAGCACTCAAATAATAAATGTCTCAAAACGGTTTACAGCACTCGGCACAATTGTCAAATTCGGAAAAGCATAGCATCTAGCAAACACTTGAAACTTCTTACTTTGGTCCAGTAACAGAATCACCAGGTAAGTATATTTTTATATGCCACTATTTATGAAATCATGTATTCGTTTTCTATCAGTATTAAGAAGCCATATTAATAGTGTCATATATTTCCCGAATATTCAGTTAATAAATTCCAAATATTGATATTGTTATGAATTCTACACATTGATTTAAATTGAAAGCCACTTAGTTCTAAAAAAGAAAAAAAAAACTGTTCAAGGAGAATTTTTCCGAAATAATAGTCAAAATTTGAAACTCTCCTAAGAAAGTAGATGAAATTAAGCAGTAAATATTCGATTCAATACGATTCGATATTCGAATAGGGTAAAGTTTGATGAAAGAGAAAGATTTGAAAATAAAAACTTATTTGGAAGATATTCATGAGAATTTAACTAAAAAATTTATTTTTTAATTTAGAATAATTCACACAGTTTTTATGTTTCACAATTTATTCAAAAAGCTTCCTTTTTGTACTCCTTTGAAGATGGTCGAAAGACCGAAATACTTGTCAGAATTCTCAATAAATTGTGAAACATAAAATCTGTGTGAATTATTTTAAATAAAATTTTTATAATGTTTCACCTAATGCCAACCGCATACTGTTATTAAAAAATGAATTGTTATCAAAAAAAATTGTTGAATTGAAGACAGAAGATATACATTTTTAGGTGAGAATTCAGGCTGATTTTATATCATAATTTTTGGAGGAATAATGATGAATCAGGGACATGTAAAAAATCAGTGATTTGTCAGTGAATTACATAAAGTAATTATAGATTGAAGTTCTGTGATGAACTGTAAAAAGGGAAAGTAAGATGAGACAAAACAGTGAAACAAAATTTGATTGAGGATGCTAGGAAAAAAGCAAGTTCAGATATTCATACAGAAATTTTGTTGTCATAACGAGTATAGTAGCTGATAAAAGTATATATTAATTGTCGTGAAGGGCTTCATCAAGAATCCTCCATGTACAATTAAAAAGTGAAAAAATCTAACTTCATATTAATATTTGAGCTTATTTGTTTCATTGATTTGTGATGTAATAAGTCCAACATATGCTTTTATTAGTCTAACGGATTTCTTCATATTAATCATCTCAAGCGGGGTGAAAATGTTATTATATGTAACAGTAATAGAGACGTGTATAATATGAAGATGGTTAGGGAATTTAAGCCTGCTATTCTGAAAGGAACAGTTAGTCCATTTCATGAAACTCTTGAGACCTTAATGGTTGACAAACTTCTGTTGCGAAATTCATTCAAACCTTCATGTTTCCCTCTGGTTGTACTGCTTGAGTCTTGAAGCCTAACAAATTACCATTTTAATGGCAATAAACCAGATAAACAATGGAAAAATCATTGAAAGACTGTATTATTTAATTGAAGGTTCTCAATAACATTGAGTTTTTAAATTTCTATACAAAACGATGTAAACAAACGCTCTATTCAATGGTGTTGGCTAATAATAAAATTAGAATATATATTTTTGTACGTTGAATTCACTATTGTAACTGCAACATTCTGTTGTTGGTTCACATGCTAGAAATCTGTGAACTGTGATCTATACAGTAGTGCATTATAATCCATAAAAACGAAATTTTCACCAATAGCTGCGTGAAATTATGGGATTACTCCACTGATGACTTCATCAACATATATATGAGACGTTCTAATTCTTGGAAGTACTGGTAATCCAGTTCTGCTCTCGAAATAAACTCCACCCCAAACCATTATGCATCCTCGAAGAAGACGGACTCCTTGAAGAGAACGGTGCTTTAGACCATATGAAGTGTCTACACCCGTACTCGTCGACCATTGGAAAAATGTCCATATCTAGACTCGTCAGTAAAAAGTAAGTACCGCCAATCATCTCTCCAGTGTACCCGCTCCATTGTCCACTCTAATATTTGACGTTTGTGTTCGCTAGTGACTGGAACTCTTCTTAACAAGCGTCTCGATGTTAGATTAACTCCATAGAAATGTCTTCCGACTCTGCTTAGGCAAACTGAAGTACCTGTGGCATCTCGAAGACAATGACTTGCAATTCTGCTTGCTAGTGCTGAGAGGCAAGATTTTCACCGAAAGAGTTATAAAACGTTTTTACACTGGCGTTGTAGCACGTGGTATACCAATTATGTGTTTTTTTCGAACAGTTCCAGTGACAGAGTACGAACTTCCCAGATTTCTATTTTTCGTATTGTGAGGTTACACAAAGACACACTTAGTGGTATTTTTTATCGAATTAACGTACCTAATCCATGAAAATCGTGGAATATTTAATTTTTATTGTTTCTTATAAGACATCTCATCAAAAGGCGTCTCAGTACTGGAGATCTTAGTACCGGAAGATCTTAGAACTGAATAATCTTGCTGGAGTCCCTTTTTGCCTGTATTATCTTAATACCAGACAACCTTCCTTGTGCCGGATTTAGAGTATATTATTACCGAACCATCTAAGTTCTGGATGCTCTACCGGTCATTTGGAACAAACTGAAAATGAAGACCTACTATATGAAGAATATCCTTGGAGAAAGTAGTATCACTTCGACACCTTGGAAAACAATATTCCAGGAGAACCTCAAATATAAGTCCTTATGCAAATCTCGAACCTCAAGCTAACTGTAAAACTATATTATATTGTGGATAAAAGTCACTTTTTTAATTGTAAAGTTGAAATAAATAGATAGGCAGTAAGAGTTTGCATTTTCACTATCAGATTCACGATTTGGGATTCATTCAGGAAAGACAAGTTTTATTTATAGGCGCACTATGATGCATTTTACGAAGTAGGATATTTCATTAGAGTGTCAAATTAGAGTGTTTCAGTTTAATTTCCTTTCATCTTTTTATCATAGCCTTTGATCTGGTGGGTTAGCGATTTCGGTTTCAATCTATCGATTAAGCAGCAATTTCTTATATATTTTTGAAGCTATTGAAGGTTCCGGATTACTTACCCTAGTCGAAGCTGTGACCCAAAATTGTAAAGTGGCAGTCTCCTGCACTCTGACTACTTCGTGGATTTGCGTTGATGGGCTCAGAATACGTTTATGAGTGTTTTCTCCTCTGCCCCCTTCAACAAGGCTCATGTAGAAGGTGTAGCTCACTAAAGGCCCATTACTGAATGTGGGTGGCAGCCACGATACGAGAATCTTATTTGGGCTGCTGAAGACCGCTTTGATGTCCGCAGGTGCAGAAGGAACTGAAATCATTATTAAATGAATGAAGTATGCGGTTGGCTCTAGGTGAAACATTATAACATTTTATATTTTTATGTTTCACATTTTATTCAGAATCCTGACACGTGCTTCGGCCTTTCGACCAGCTTCAAAGGAGTAAAAAAAGGTAGCAAAGTTAAAATTGAAACAGTTCTTTTATTACACTTAGGACACCTGCGTATTTTTATGGCGCATGGAAATAACAGCATCCAATATTTGTGTTGCCAAAGAGTATTTGGGAATTTGTTAAATTCTCCTTTTTCTCAATGGCTTTTTTGATTGAAAGAATCTCCAAATAGTCCACCAATTTACCTTTATTAACATTATATAGAAAAGTGACATCTTTGTCATTAAAAAAATGATTATTTTCTATACAATGTTCCGCAAAACCGGTTGATTTCTGGTTTTTAAAAATGGACATCCTATGTTCTTTGATTCTATGTTGTAAACATCGGCCTCTCTGTCCTATATATGTGGCATTACAATCATTTATATCAATAAAATAAATGATCATTATGAAGAAAAGAAAATATGGTTATCAATGGTTTATATAAAAAGGTTCAGCAGTAAGATCTCTAATGATCTTAATTAAATGGGAATTAATTCTTTAGCAGTATATAGAAATAATTTAGCTAGGATGTTGGTGAACAATAAAGAAAGGAACCTCAACTTTTGTGAATCAGAGATTTATCAAATTAATTGTGATGATTGTACTGCTACATACATAGGATAGAGAGGCCGATGTTTACAACATAAAATCAAAGAATACAGGATGTATATTTCGAAAAACCAGAAATCAACCAGTTTTGCAGAACATTTTATAGAAAATAATAATTTTTTTTAAATCAAAATGACTTCAATTTACTATATAATGTTAATAACAAATTCCCAAATTCTTTTTGTGTATTAAAAGTTAAAGTGTATTAAAAAGCCTTTTCAATTTCAAGTTTAGTTCCTTTTTGTACTCGTTTGAAGATGGTCGAAAGACCGAAACACGTGTGAGAATTCCGAATGAATTGTGAAAAATAAAAACTGTGTGAATTTTTTTCTTAAATAAAACTGAAATCATTATATCAAATGATAGCAAGACACGATATATTAAATAACTTCTTTTTGCATAATTTTTTTTCTGTCTTTGAAATCAACCTGTCATCCAGTGACGGTATTTGATTTCAACTTTTCGTTAACTAATCCCCAGAAAACACATATTTAATGTTTTTAAAGAACAGAACTAGGAAAAGACACTATTTGAATATTAAAACAAATTAATAAATAAATAAATTAATCTTCTATCAAGTAAAAGGCCTTTCTATTTTATTTTAAAGACACTATTTTCACAAATACGGCCGTCAGTGATTTCTTCTGTTCTATCAGCTATGATTTGAATGTTATAATGGACTAGCTACAAATCACGTAGCCCTCTGAGAATAACAACCTGTGTCCCGCCGGCGATTGCTATAATTCCCCAGGAATCGTTTGTTGTGGAAGAAAATGTATTAACCGCCTGAAGCTTGTATATATGACCACAATAATCGAACTACTCTCCAGCTGAAATATTCACACTGGTTTTTTAATTGGATCAGTCATTAATTGTTAAAAATTCATTTTGATTAAATAAAATAATGAAGAATATTTCCGGAATTTATTAATTGACAACAATTCTTTAGACCACAGTGTGGCTTCTTAAGGAATAAATTGTTAACCTGAAGAAACCACAGTGGTGGCGAAATAATTGTTGTGAATTTATGAATTTTAGTAATATTCTTTATTCTTAGGTATGAAAATAAGTTCGTGTGGTCTTGATAACACAAGTCGACGTTATATCGGGTGTTTTTCTTTAGAGTGATAGAACATTCGATAGGGATAACTGTGATTTGACAGAAGGTAAAAGCCATGTTGTTTTGACATTTCTGTTCAGTAGGCATTGACAAATTATCATGGAAACACTCACGCCGCAACAACGTTTACAAATTGTTGAAATTTATTTTCAAAATCAGTGTTATATTTGCCAAACTAACAGCACTTTGTGAAATTTATGGTTTACATAATCGTCCATCAGAGCAGCTTATTCGTTGAACTATCGATAGATTTCGGACAACATTTTCTCTACTCGATGCAACAACAACAACACATAGAACTGTACGTACAGAAGAAAATATCCCTGCTGTAAGTCATAGTGTTAATGGTGATCCAAATTTGTCTGTTCGTCGACGTTCGCAACAAGTTGGACTCTGTGCATCCACCACATGGAAAATTTTGCGTAAAGTTCTTGGTTTACACCCATACAAGATCCAACTGATTCAAGAACTAAAGCCACTTGACCATAATAAGCGTCGTTTGTTTGCTAATTGGGCCCTAGAACAGCTTGAAGTTGATCCACTTTTTCAACGTAAACTTGTGTTTAGTGATGAAGCTCATTTCTGGTTGAACGGCTATCTAAAACAAGCAAAATTGCCGTATACGAAGTGAAAACAATCCTCAAGAAGTTCTGCAGGTTCCATTGCATCCTGAAAAATGCACTATATGGTGTGCTTTACACGCTGGAGGCATTATCGGTCCATATTTCTTTAAAAAAGATGATGGAGCTTATGTTACAGTGAATGGTACTCGTTACAGATCGATGATCAATGATTATTTGTTTCAAAATTTGAATGCTATCAACCCAGAAGTGATTTGGTTCCAACAAGATGGTGCTACACATCATGATGCTGCCGTAACAATTGATATATTGAAAGAAAGATTTGGCGATAACATTATTTCGGGAAATGGTCCAATTAATTGGCCTCCAAGATCATGAGACACATAACACTGCATTATTTTCTTTGGGGTTATGTCAAATCATTGGTTTATGGTGATAAACCAGAAACAATTGACGCTTTGGAAGCCAAGATAACACGTGTTACTGATGAAATAAGGCCTGAATTACTCGAAAAAGTGGTCCACAGTTGGTCTGGTCGAATGCGATTCCTCAAAGGTAATCGTGGTGGACATATGCCGGAAAATATTTTTAAAACATAAATGTCATAAAATTGTCTTTCAAATAAAAAAAAAATTGGATTCAATCTTAATTTAAATCTGTTTCATTTCAATTTAAAGTTCTATCACTCTAAAAAAAACACCCGATATCATAAGGTCAAAGGCATTAAAACAAAAAAAACAGGGAGGACAAATAAAACTTTCCGAGGCAAATAAAAGAAATTGGTTGACGGTAAATAACCTTATGCGAATGGGGATTACCGATTACTAGAAGAGACACAAGACTTTTAGTAAAGAGTTTTGTTGATAAAAAAGGAGTGAAAATTGCTCAATTCAAGGATAATTATCACGGCATTAATTGATTCTATAATTTCACAAAACGGCCTAATTAAATCCTAACAAAAAGATTTGCTCAAACTATAAGAACAGTATGGGCAGGTTGAACGAAAGAAACTGTTACAAGCTAAATATTTCGAAAATATGTAAGAAGTAGTTTAAAATGTTTCAGCATGCAACATAATATATTACAATGAAACTAATTTAACAGATTACCCAGAAAGAAGTAAAATCCTAAGTCATCGTGGTTCAAAACGGGCAAAAAGGATTATAGACTCAAGTAAATTAAGCGTCTCAGTAATGATAACTATAACCGTGCCGGGGCTATATTAGTCCGGTCTATTTAAGCCTAAAATCAGGAGGAAGGTTACATAAATTCCCATAAAGCTGAATATTGGCATAGTTGTTCAAAACATCATTATAAAGAAAATCTCAAAAGTTCTCATCGTTCCGAGGTGTGCTAAAAATTTGGCACGGGGTCAAAGGTCAAAAAAATGAGTTTTTTGCGATTTTTAGCGAAACGGTGAGTTTTTTCGCAAAATTACCCCAGTACAAAATTGTAGATCACGAAATTCTCTACAAAAAATATATTTATAATTTTTTTCCTAAAAGCCACCATTTTGGAGATATAACGTTCCGAAAAGTTGGATCAGTCGTAATCCCTCTATTTTGCACACGTACGCCACATATGAAAGTCACTAAAGGTGTAATAGAACTAAAATAAGTTCGCTATTATTTATTGTAACTTGCTTATGTAAAATATAAGTTAAACTACGAGAATCTCAGGTATAATGAAACCCCGTTCCTAAATTTGTACGTCAGTATAACCTTGGATAACATCTGTCTTTTATTCTATTGTCCGCGTGGCTAGGGTCGTATACCTGCTTTATGTTGGCATGCCCAATATATGAAATACATACAAATTTACTGCTGAGAATATATCCGTTGAACAAGCTAATGATGATGCTGATGTATTGATTATTGAAACAGCGATAAAGAAATTCAGTGTGACAAATACAACTGTTGTTGTTGGTGAGGATGTTGATTTACTCGTCTTGCTTACTGCTCGAACTCCAACTGAAAAAATTATTTATTTTTTTAAACCCGGAAAAGCCCAAAATCAATCGGAAATATATTCATCAAACAGTTTATCCAATTTTCCTAAATGTCAAAATCATGTATTGTTTCTACACGCAATAACTGGCTGCGATACGACATCTGCTTTTTACAGGAGAGGAAAAACAACAGTTTTCAAAATGTTTGAAAAAAAAGATTTACTACAATGTGCTGAAGTTTTTAAAAATAGTAATTCAACTCAACAACATGTTATCACCAACGGAGTTCAATTTCTTCTTGCTATGTACGGAGCCCCCAAAAAAACCACTTGCTTAGATAAGTTGCGATACACATCTTTCGTGAAAAATACGCGTAATAAAAAACAAGTCAACTTAGCTTCTCTTCCTCCAACCTCAGTAGCTGCTCATCAACATCTGTTTCGGGTATATTACCAAGTTCAAGTGTGGCTTGGTAATCAGCTGGACCCTAAAGACTGGGGTTGGAAGTTGATCGACAATACACTAGAGCCAGTTCAAACTTTACTTCCACCAGCACCTGAGAAACTTCTCAACACAATATTTTGCAACTGCAAGAAACGTTGTAGTGCAAAATGTGGTTGCAGAAAAGTTGGACTGTTTTGTTCCCTGGCATGCACACACTGTCAAGGCCGATCATGCTCGAATGTTGAGTCACCAACTCTTGAAGATTCGTTTGATACCGATCAGGAATCGCTATTGGGGCAGTTTACGTGTGAAATAGAACAAGAAGAAGAAGAAGAACAAGAGGATGAACAGGAAGAAGAAGGAGAAGAAGATCAAGAAGAAGAAGAAACAGAAATCTTGGACAGTTATGAATCAGACGACTAACTTTTTATTTTAAGTATTTTATTTAATTACACCGCCGTTGTTTTTGCCCACTATAATATATAATATTATTTTGCAATAGTTTTAAAACATATAAAATCTCAGCAGACCCGTGGAATAGGCCTACTGGGGAAACCACGTTAAAAAAAACGCGCTTTGTACACTACCTCATAGGTGGCGTGGAAACGTGTGCAAAATAGAGGGATTACGACTGATCCAACTTTTCGGAACGTTATATCTCCAAAATGGTGGCTTTTAGGAAAAAAATTATTGATATATTTTTTGTAGAGAATTTTGTGATCTACAATTTTGTACTGGGGTAATTTTGCGAAAAAACTCACCGTTTCGCTAAAAATCGCAAAAAACTCATTTTTTTGACCTTTGACCCCGTGCCAAATTTTTAGCACACCTCGAAACGATGAGGACTTTTGAGATTTTCTTTATAATGATGTTTTGAACAACTATGCCAATATTCAGCTTTATGGGAATTTATGTAAACTTGAATGTGTAAATAGACCGGACTATATTGCTTTCATATGTTTTTTATAAAGAGTGCATTTATATCCAACATGGGTTTAGGAGGTCCAATTGTGTATAATCGGACCAAGTCTGGCTGGTTCAGTTAAGCAAAATTTGATGATTGGGTCGATCGAATGCTTTTGTCACATTTCAAGAAATTATCTGGCAACCAGCTTCTAATTGGGGACAATTTAGCATCCCATATATCGTTAAATGTCCTTTAGTGCTGTGAAGAGAACGATATTAATTTTTAAAATTTGAATATCAAAACAGATTTAATCTGTTAGTCTTCTACAATTTCAATTCCATTTCTTGAAATAATCGAATCACCAAATTTTGATTCCAATGAGGTCATTATGTCATTGTCGGTATGACAAGTGGTACCGTCCTGTTTGAAACAACATGTTCTGCAAATCAAGATGAGCCAATTTAGGCCATAAAAAATCAGTCCACATTGAACGATAACGATTTCCATTGACAGTTACCGCCTCATGAGCTTCGTTAAAAAAAACTGAGGTCCAATGACTCCTCCAGCATAAAATCCGCACCAAACAGTAACTTTGTCAGAATGTAATGGCACTTCTTGATATTCTTCAGGTTTATCACCACTCCAGATACGGCAATTCCGCTTTGTAACATAACCGTTTAACCAGAAATGAGGTTTTCTTTAAACCATTGATATTTCATAATGAGATTTTGTTCAAGCCTAAATATAATTATATATTATGTATAAAATAAAATAGGAAAAGACTTCTTACTTGATAGAAGAGATATAACGAAATTTGAATATCAAAACAGATTCAAAACTATTAGAATTAAATTAATATCTTATAACCAAGGCATGAGTATGAGCCGTACTTATAAGACATTAATTTAATTCTAAAAGTTTTGAATCTGTTTTGTTTCATTTCTGGTTAAACGGTTATGTTACAAAGCAGAATTGCCGTATCTGGAGTGGTGATAAACCTCAAGAATATCAAGAACTGCCATTACATTCTGACAAAGTTACTGTTTGGTGCGGATTTTATGCTGGAGGAGTCATTGGACCCCAGCTTTTTTTTTAACGAAGCTCAAGAGGCGGTAACTATAATAATAATAATAATAATATATGTTTATTTAAGTAATTGAATACATAGATCAAATAAATAAACAAGGTAAGTTGCAGAGGCTGTTAATTCATAGAAAAAACAACCTGTGCGCAACTATATAAATTAACAATACTTTTGTAAACACTGATCCGCAGATGTATCAGTCAACCAAAATTTACTCAACAAAAAATTTCCCAGGAAACAGTCCAAAAAAAGAAAATCAACTCTACTCCAATTTGGTATTAATGTCTCATTAGGGTAATTTTTGTCACAATCGGGATAATTAAAGTCCATTCCAGGAAACACAAGTCACAAATGGGGATTTTTCACAATCAGGTAAGATTCATATATTCTTTATCGTCCATTAATAAGCGTTTTTATCCATACACGTGTTTTTTCCAGTAACCATAATTTAACTTTTTGTCTAAACTTTTTGTAATTTATAATTTTTTTCAGGTCATGCGGAACTTCAGAATATATTTTTGGTGCCAAATAACACCAAGATCGTTGACCAATATTTTTTTTGCATTTAGATGTCTGGTAAGTGTTGCTTCTGTTCCGGGTAACATATGAGTGTTGCAAACAATTTACGCCAATATTTCGTTTGAATACGCTGATAATTAGTCTCAATGCATACGACTGCCTTATATCTAGAACATTCGATAGTTTGTAAAGATTTTCACTGGGATATGTAAGGTTCTTTCCATGTATTATTCGTAATATCCATTTTTGCACAATATTCAGCTTCTCCACATGACAGTCATATAGCCCACCCCAGCCTGTAATGGCGTAATTGATTTGTGACTGGACCAAGGCGTTGAATATTACCATTAGATATTTAGTACTTTTCAGATATCTTTTCATTAATTTGAATCTGTATATCAATCCTCTAAGTTTCTTTACCACGTACTCAATATGTTCGTTCCATCTCATGTGGGCATCGATTACTATACCAAGATATTTTATATTTTCTGCTCTGGGTATTTTATTTTTTTCATCTATTTCAATATAATCCATGTTCGGCAAGCTTGCGTGGTACGAGGCAAAGGGGACATACTTTGTCTTTGAAATATTCAAAGTCAGTTTATTATATCTGAACCAGTCAATTACATACTTTAAATCCTCTTGCACTTCTGATTTCAGTGATTCCCAAGATGTTGAATGGTATTGCACTACAGTGTCGTCTGCAAAGCTGATTATGTTTCCATTGCAATTGCTCTTTAATAGGCTATTGATGTACAACAAAAAAAGCAATGGGCCGAGGACGGTCCCCTGGGGTACACCGTAGGTAACCACTCCTCGCGAACTCCGCCTTCCCTCTATTTCAACCATCTGTTGCCTGTTTGATAAATAGCTTTCAAAAAATTTATAGGCAATGCCACGGAATCCATACCTTTCTAACTTGTTCAATAATTTCTGATGGCAGACGGTATCAAAGGCTTTTGCCAAGTCTACGAAGATGCACAAGGAGGGAACTTGTTCATCCAAATATTCATAAATTTTCCCCGTAAGCTGTCTTATAGCATCCTCAGTACACCGACCGCGCCTAAAACCATATTGTTTATCATCTATTATATTATTTTTCTCCAAGAAATCTATTACACGCTTTTTAAAAATTTTTTCGACTATTTTGGCAACATTTGAAATCAATGAGATGGGTCTGTAATTACCAATATCTAATTTATTCCCATTCTTGTATAATGGTTTTATTGTACCCAATTTAAAAAAGTCTGGAAACTCACCAGCCAGAAAGCAGCAGTTCACAAGGTGACTAAGAGGATGTGAAATCTCCTTTTTTATTTCCTTGAGAGTCTCTACTCTCAGATTATCTATCCCAGGAGATTTTCCAGATTTTAACCCTGCTATAGTGTTTTCTACCTCCATCCGGTCAGTAGGTAGTATATAAAAGGATTTATTGTTATAGACATCTATTTCCTCAAAATTTTCTACTGTTTCTATAACACTCGCATACTGTTCGCCTAAATTACTGTAGTACTCATTGAAGATCTCAGCAATTTCAAGTTTATCTTTTTCAACACCGTTTTCCGTGCTAACAGCCGTTATTTCTGTTTTAGGCGACACGCTACTCGTTATATCTTTAACATAATCCCAAACGGCTTTACATTCGGATTTGTTTTTGTCTATGAACTTTTGTAAATGCTGTTTTTTATTGTTGTCGATCATTTTTTGTATTTTATTTCTGAATTGTGAATATTTATTTTTTAGATCTGAGTTATTCGGATTCTTTTTGACTTCTATATACATATCATTTTTTTTATTGATTAGTCTCAAAACAGCATCTGTTATCCAAAATTTTCGCTTCACTTTATTTCGATGTAATTTTACTGATTTTGTGCTTGATTCAATATGAAATTTCAATGTATCAATAAAATTTTCAGTAGCCGAATGAATATTTTTCTCCTCATACACTCCTTGCCATGTTTCATTAATCAATTTATCCCTAAGTAAATCATAATTAATGTATTCTTTAGTATTTTTATTTGTTCTCCGCGCCATCGCCTCGTCAATGTTGAGTTGAAAAGACAATGTAATCGGAAAATGATCTGTGACCAAATAATGCAAAACAGAACCTCTATAATCGTCTACGCCCTTGACAAAAAAATGATCTATGCAACTTCCACTGCCAGGGCGGGTGCAAATATTGATGGCGGATGAAAACCCAAAGTTTGACATAATGTTCTTGTAGTCTTCAACTACATTTTCCTGAGATAAAATGTTAATATTTACATCTCCGACTATTATGTGTTTAAATTGTGTTGATTGTCCCAGATAACGATATAAATCTTGATTAAATGAGTTGACACATTGCCGAGGGGATTTATAAATGGCTGTAATTTTAATATTATCTTTATCTCCATTAATGAAAATTTCCAATCCGCTAGTATCCGCAATACATACTATTTTATAACTGAAACATATATGTTCCCTGACAAATGCAATCACGCCATCATTTTTGTTGAATATTCCTTCATTATAAATGCTTTTGTATCCGTCTATATTAAACATATTTAGGTTTTGTATTTGGAATGTTTCGCTCAATATGATAATGTCGTATTTTATTGGTAAGTATTCAAGTAACGCAGCGAATTCTACAAAATTTTGCGAGATACTTCGGATATTCATATGTAATATTTCAAAGTTTTTTACCTCATTCTCATTTTTTCTTAGTTCTGTTAAGTTTGCTATCATTTCAGTTTCATGTGGATTGCAATCGTACTCCTTGATGTACCGATCCATCTTAAAAAACATAAAGCGATCATAGAATACAGTATTTCCCAAATTAAAATGTTTAAAAATTCCGGTTCACTAGTTTTTGTTTTCCCCTCTATTATTTCTTCATCCCCGTATGCTCAGTAGGTTTGAATGTGTTAAATCTAATTAATTACCTGTTCATTCGGGGAACTCTGTCAGGGGACTCTACTTATGCTACACTCTCGATGCAGATCTCGTCCGTATTTTTTGTTTATCCTGACTTTCATGTATTGGAGTCACAGAAGCAGTATTGGTTAAAAGTTCGGCTTTTCTTGTATATGGATTTCCCCTTGAGTGCTGGCTTCTGTTGACTGCTTGCGGATTCTTTTGGTTGCGTCTCTTTCCCTGGTTTTCACCTGAGTTGCTGGTTACCTTTCGTCTTCTATGTGCTTCCAATAAAATATCCTCTGTCTTAGGTTCCCCTGCTTCCTTCAGTTCCTTCAGAGTGTACTCCCTATTTCCCACTAATAGCTTGTTTCCCCTTATGTAAGATTTTTCAGTATTTTTAGCTCTTTCTATAGTTAGGTATTTCTTTAATATTCTCAGCTCTTCGCGCTGGACCTTGGTTAAGTCGTCTGCAATTGCTATATCCGTTCCTTTCAAATTTTTGGTTTTTGAAAATATCTCCTTTTTTCTCCAGTAAGAGGCAAATTCCACTTTTATAGGAGAGGTATCCAGCTTCCCCAGCCTATACACATCATTAATGTCTGATTCAGAAATGTCAAGCTCGAGTATTTTACCCAATTCCTGAGCCAGAAGACTTGGATTAATTTTATCGTTAGGTCTGTGTATACCAAACACAACAATATTGTTTTTTTTCTGGTTGCGCTCAAGGATTTCGATTTTGCTTACAAGATTTTCGTTTTCTTTTTCAAGACTTGAGATTCTGGATTTTAGTGTTCGAATTTCGGAAATTAATTTTGCTTCGCAGTCAGAAACTGTACTCTTAATATCGTTTTTAGAATCAATAATTTCCTTCAACAACACCTCCAGAGAAACATTTCCCTCCTTGCTCATCTTGTGATGTATGTTGGATTTTAGATTTCTTTCTTACGGTTCCAGCCAGGTGTAGTCAACTGTGATAAGAACTGGATCCAAATCTCAGCAACCAGAGCCAACAAATATCAAATGCACTCTTCACACCCTACACCTTTCCAGGTACTATGGTTAAGAAGCTCACGTTTTAAGCTTCACAATGATGTAAATCTCAATATTTTTACTATAGATTTTATAGCTTTTATTAACGAATATTAACAAGACTCATCAATTCACGTGTATCTCATTCTGCACACTGTCAATGGAAATCGTTATCGTTCAATGTTGACTGATTTTTTATGGCCTAAATTGGCTCGTCTTGATTTGCAGAACATGTTGTTTCAAACAGGACGGTACCACTTCTCATACTGACAATGACACAGTGACTTCATTGGAATCAAAATTTGGTGATTCAATTATTTCAAGAAACGGACCCATAGATTACCCGCCTCGTTTCTGCGATTTAACTCTATTGGACTTCTTTCTCTGGGGTTACATTAAGTCATTGGTTTACAGCAATCATTCAGCAAATTTAGACGATTCACAGATCAATATTGAACGAGTAATTACTAACAAACGACCTGATTTGTGTGAGAGAGTCGTGGAAAATTGGGTTCAACGACTTTACTCCTGTCAGCGTTTCAGTGGTGGACATTTAAATGAAGTTTTATTTCATAACTTATGGTATCCACTGTACTTTATAATGATATAAAAATTTCAATAATTTTCAAATACATAATGCGTTCCATTTACAAAACAAAATGGGGCGCTGTTAATGAAAGACCCTTCACAATATCCCCAGATTTTGAACACGTGTGTATATGAGAATTTATCAATTCCTACAAAGAAATGGTCCCTTTTTTTTCTCATGTCGGTCAAATGGAGCGCGAAACGAATTGATCACTTCCGTTTTGACGAAACCCATGTGATGAAAGGTAAGGGTGAGGACTACTTTGAACAACATTCAACCTGCCAACGACAAGTTCCTTGTTTTCTCTTCCATCTAGGATCTTCACGCCGTTTTCCATTAGGCGATTAAAGCGACCCTTGTCACAATACTTTTATCTCGCCTGTGTTGAAGACTGTTGGCGCGCACGCCAGGCTACATAAATTGCGGCTCTATTGCGAGGTTAGGCCCAAGGCCGGATTCTTTCGGGGGTTAATAGTTTCTGGAGATCGACAACTTTTCTAATTTTCCTAGCATTTAGTGCGTGCTTCATCGCATGCGGCGATTTTATTGGTTTAATTTTTCGCGTTAGAATAGGGTTGGATGGGTATTTCGGGTTGTTTGGTCTATGTAATGGACGCCTGAACAGTGGCGTAGCTAGTGTGAATGGAACGTGGATATTAATGCTTTCTTCTGAAGCTTTATAAAGGGTCTTTTGATGGGAACGCCTCATTTTTAAATTGACATTAGTCACTCATGACCGCCACTGTTTATTTGTGACTTTGACAGTTGTATTTGTCAATGTCTACAAATAATCCAAATTTATTATGAAAAATCGCGATCTCTTACTCCTATTTCCCAAATATTACTAGAACTACCTCAGTCAGTTGTGTATAATTCCGTATCTCTGCAGTTTTGAAATGGTTTCTTATGACTAAGAGAGTCAAAAGCTTTTGACTTTTGAAAAAACGCCCATTACTCCCAATCTTTTCTGTGAATTGCAATATAATACTTTGTACTTTTAGATATTCATGTTGACACCTACTAAAGACATTACTTGAAATTCAAGAAACCTATCAACCTATTACATTTGGTCATATAAAAAAACTTTGAAAATGATGATAGGATACTTTTTGGTCTGTAGCTATCGAAAGACACGTGGTCGGTCACCTTTGGATTTCGGAATAATTGTTGCTAATTTAAGCTACTCTTCAAAATACCGTGTTTGAAAGAATTATTGATAATATAAGTTATAATTTCAACAATTTCATTTATGCAAACCTTTATGAGACATGACGGTATTTCATTATCGCCACTTGTGAACTTGTTTTTCATTCGTTGACTTTATTCTTTGACTAGCAGACCCGGCGAACTCCGTTTCGCCACCAGATTCGTTTTATGTAACATTTCGTTTGGTGATTAAAAGATAAAGAAAAAAAATTTTTTTGTTATATATTTGAAATAGAAAATATTTATTTCATTTCACAACAGTAATAAATTCATTTCAATTACCTACTAAAATGAAGTGTTATTTAGTTGTTTCATTGTAGTGCTCTTTGGTAAACCACAGTTTTTGTTTTTCATCCCAAACAATGAGCTTGCATTGCATTAACAATTTTCCCATTGCACTGGATCGGGAAATATTGCACGTTGGAGTATCAATTGTGTTTAAATTGAGTGGCAACTTAAGCGCAGAATGTGCAGTACGACCGCCATCTAGAAGAGTCGCCGCAATTCCAGATGATGCTAACGCCAAAGCTATGTCACATCTTGATCGAATAGTGGCCAAAATCAATGAAATGACAAATATTTTCCCTGTTCCTCCAGGTGCATCCAGGAAGAATAGACCACCAGTATTATTGTCCACCGCTTGCATTGTGCGGCGGCCGATGTTCGCACGTCGTTCTCTAGGCATTTTGGACTATGGACAGAGTGTTGAATTTAACTTCAAATGCACGATCCACATAATTTACACTGAGCTTAAATGAAATTAACTGAGCAGAGAATAATGAGTAGCTGTCAAACACTTTATCACGCACCGGCGCCATCTACTTGAAGTATTGGTTTGTAGTACATGCTATGTATGAGAGATGGCGCTGTATGTGAAAAACGATTTCCCCACTTTTCTGTTGAATTTTTCCTGAATTTTCCTGAATTTTCTTTGCTATAAACCTCACGGAGCCCAAGACCTTTCCAACGAATGCAAAACCGTGGAAATCGGTTCGTGCGTTCTGGAGTTATAGCGTCAGGGAGGAACACAGGACTTATTTTTATATAGTAGATTTCAGATGTTGTTGCTGAAATCAACAGAAGAGACCTCGAGCTTTTCGGTAGACGACTGTGAACATGTATTGTTTTTATTTAGTTGGGATAAAGTATTCAACGGATAGTTGTAGCCATTAGCCAAGTTTATTGTTTTATTTTTTTTGTTTTGATTGTCATTACGACCTGTTTCCTCTTTGTAAATTCCCCATCTACTTTCCATTTTGTTATCTGTGAAAGTTATCTTTTTTCGTACTCTTCAGCTCGCTAATTAATTAAAGTGGTATTATAATATTTTTTGGTCTGTCACAGGTCCGTTTAAAATCTGGATGGCATTGTAGTACAGTTTGGAATGCATTTAATTTATTTCCGCTTTTATTGCCCTTAGTGAAGAATCTAATTTGGCTGGAAGCATTTGTTCTATTCTGGTCTAACATGAACGACAATTTTAAACCTACCAGAAACAGGAATATACAAAATATTTCCAGTAAAAACCTCTTTGAAATTAGTGAAAACATCTCCATAATATCATGGTAATGAAGTGTTTTGGTATATTGATTGTAAATAATTTGAAAAGAGCACCCGTTAAGCAGAAAATTATTTCTGTTTAAATATTTATGAATGTCTTTCAGATCTACGTTGACGTCACTTCTTATAAATGTTACTTTCCGTTCCTTTCTCACCAGTTTAGCACATTTTCTAGTTTAGTGTAGAATTGCTCTGGGTTCGCACTTTGTGGTGACCTGTAGATACTTATGATGAAAAGATCGCTTTCGTCCAAGGAACACTCAATAAACGCTCATTTAAACACTACACATTCTGAAAGTTTGTTGATTTTCTGACACACTGTGTATTTAGTTTTTTTTAACGTACACCGATGCATATTTTCTTTCCTCTCGATTGGTTATTTTGTGATATGATGCTTGCATAGATATTATTAACTATCTATTTGTTACTGAAAATTTTCTTTTCTTTTTATTATTTTATTGTATATATAATAATTCTATATTTTGGTTTACACTTATAACATATTATCATTAAGTTTAAAGGAGAACATAAAATACCTCGCAAACTTTGTGTTATTTCTGTGACGAACATAGAATGCGTATGACTTTTAAAAGCTTACTTCATTCTAGTGTTTGTCCTGTTAACTACACCCAGTTTGTCTGGTAAGATATCTTTTGTTGATTATTTTAATTTTTTAAATATGATGAAGAGCTGATGAGTTTCCGTTGTGATAATTCTAGATTGCTTCTTGAATGTGTTCTGCATGTTTTAGGAATTTTTTTGGAGGATTTTATTTTGAGCAAGTTGTTTTGAAGAAGTTTCTGAGGTTATGTTTTGAATTTTTGGAAAAGAATTTGGTTTTAATAAACAAGGTACGAAACAAAATTTTGTATCCTTCAAGTATTTATTCTGTGGATATAATTGATAATTTGTATTTCTTTGAATTCTTTTATCCCCTTTGGTGAAATAAGTGTTTAATTCGATATGTCTACTAAATTGACAAGGTGTGTTCTTAGACAAGGTGTGTTCTTAGAAAGACTACTAAAGAAATTAGACAACTATGGTTTGAGAGGAAAAGTATATGCCTTACTTAAGAGTTATTTGACTGATCGAGAGCAGAGGGTGGACGTCGATGGTGAGCTGAGTGAGCCCATGTATGTGACCTATGGTATTCCACAGGGTATTGTACTCGGACCACTGTTATTTACTATATATATTAACAGCTTATTGAATCTCAGAACAAAGGGCCAAATTCTTAGTTTTGCTGACGATATTGCACTACTTTGTGAATCTGACTCTTGGGAAATATTGAAAGCAGAAACTGAGGTCAACATTAAAATTCTAGAAAACTGGTTCAGTTACAACATGCTCACCCTAAACCTGGAAAAAACGAGGTACTTGCCCTTTTCCTCATACTCTAGTGGACTGCCGTCTATGGGGCCCTTGGCAACCGGAACTGTTTCTTGTATCCTGGAGGCAGAATCAGTCAAATATTTGGGTGTGATTATTGATCGACATATGAGGTGGGACTTACAGATGAAAAATATAGTTAATAAATTAAGAGGTGTGCTATATAAGATAGAATATTTGAAGGATTACCTTGATTTGAAACACCTCAAACTGCTGTACTTTGCGTTGGTCCAGTCACAGCTAATGTATGGAATTGTGGGCTGGGGGGGTGTTAGTGATGCTCATCTAGAGGAATTGAGCCTTGTTCAGAGGTGGATTATACGAATAATTTATAATAAACCACTCACTTTTTCTAATGATAGATTACATGAGGAGTCCGAAATACTCGATGTGAGACAACTATTTTGTTTGAGTATGCTGATGAATATAAAAAAATCCATAATAAATTTCAAGCCCATTGTACACCTTCACAACACCAGAGCCAAAATGAGCTCCTTGACCGTACCAAGATGTGAAAAATCTATAGGACAACGCCACTGTGACTATCTTGCGCCGAAACTCATCAATCAGCTTCCTGCTAACATCTTAAAGATAAACAATATCAGTTTATACAGAAAGAAATGTAAAAAATGGATTCTCTCCTACGGAAGGAAAGGACTACATGACTTCATTTACCGGAGGTAGGGGTGTAAGATGAATGGGAAAAAAAAAAGAAGGAAAAAAAAAGAGGGAAAAAAAATATATATTGTACAAACAAATAAAAAATATTATTCAAAATATAATGAATTTTCAAATTAAAAAAATATTAAAAAAAAAACAATAATGAATGAAAGAAAAATAATAAATGAAAAAAAAAATTAAAAATTAAAAAAAAAAAAAAAATTAAAAATTAAAAAAAAATAACAAAAAGAACTTTTTTGTGGTTTGTGGGTGGATTGGGTATTTCAGTTTGGTCCACTTTGTTCACTCATCATCGGGGGCAATTTTTTCACGATATCACACCACGTACAAGCGATGGCTAGCCGGAGCTTCTGTGGTATTGTCTATTTGTTCACATATATATGGATATGCATACTGCTTTGTTTCAACTTTTTGTAAATGGTTTTATGGTGAATAAATATTATTATTATTATTACTATTATTTATTTGATTTGATTCTGAAAGTTTTTGAATAAAATTTTTTGATTTTAAAATTTGTAGGAAGCTAACAGAATAAATATGTATGATTTTTAATATTTTTACATAATCCTTATATCAAGTAGAAAAAACCTCTTTTTGTTATGTTGATGAAAAAGTCCCCATCTTGACTAAAATAAAATTCCTTTTGCTTTGTGAATTCAAATCTTTCTATTCCTACTCCAGTTGGCAAGAACTGGTGTTTGTTCATCTTTTCCTTTCTGTTGAAGGGTGCAGACTTCTAAAAGTGAGTGTATGTTTAACATGAATTTCATATATTATTTGCTTTTTGTCTGATTTTCACCCTGAGGCTTCGTCGAGATCTGGCATATTTCTGTATTGGCTCGGACCGGGTCCATTCCTTCCAAAATCCCTTCTTGGTCGGATTAATCAGTGCCGGAAGCTCACGCAAGACGGAAACAGGGTACAATTGCGGGCTGCAGGCACGGCGCCAAATGGGGAAATTAAGAAAGTCGTTGAACCAGAAAACCGCACCATTTCCTCCCTAATGAATTCATTTGATAACATGCCCCCCTGCAATGGTTCGCTGATTTATGCGGTGTTACGGGACCAGTTACGATTTCGCCCCTTTGATTGCGTTCATCGTGATAGCGTGGCGTGAGGATACTGGCCGATTAAGATTATATCGTTTTTGTTACGTTCCGAATTATCGTTCTACTTAGTTTCTTTAAAATTAAATCAAGCCTGAAATAACCTGGCTTATTTCCATTCTACAACCTACTAAGTAGGCAAAATCCATAGATCTAATGATCGTCTCCCGCACTTCTGGTACTGCGAGTATAAATAAGTTCGTGCGGAAATTATTAATACTCCTGATCACATAGGTTGAACTATTTCTAGTTGGTTTGAAACATACTTGGAAAAAGGTCACAATATGTCTCAGTGTAGGGATTCAAATCACGATATTTTCTGCAACTGCTAGCGTACCTCAAGGCTCTAATTTGGGTCCCTCATTATATTATCATTATATGATTACTTATTAAATGAAAACACTAAGTATTGGGAGATTTGTGAATTTCTCCTTTTCGTTGATAGTTACATAATTTATTTAAGAATTATAAACCTCAATAACTGTTCTATTATCCAGGACGATATGTATGGTTTCATCAAATTTTGTAAAACAAGTGGCCCCATCTTAAATTCAACTAAGTGCCATGCAATTTTCTTCCCCACAAATAATACGATCCATACTCATGCAACTTAAATTGAACAATTTGAATGTGAGTCTATACTTGGTAGAAGTAATTTTAAATGACTTCAATTCAGATTATTTTTATTTGATCCTTCATTTCGAAAATTTTAGATAACTTATTTATATACTTAAGGAAGAGGTTTTTTCAGAGACATTTTATATTGATTATATATAAGGATATAATTTTGATAGTTTTTGTATATAGTTTCAATATATATTGTAGAAGTTAGTATATATAATTCTAAATTAAAGTCATATAAAATTACTTATATCAAGTATAGACTCACATTCAAATTGTTTTTTAAATTATTAATTAAATTCATATAGAGTCTAAATATCCACAATATATATTCCTTAATTACTTATTATTTTTGAAATTCTGGTTATTTTTTTTATCATTACATTATTTTGGGTGAATAATTTTTGTTTTTTTGTGTTCCGAGTACAAATGGTTATAGGTTTTTGGTAACAACACCTTGATCATTCGTGTTTTATTTTGGATACTTTAAAACTTACTTTGAGTTTATTCGTTCTAGATTTTATCTTATTTGGAGAGTTAAATTTTGATATTGTGATATATTTGAATCTGAATTCAAGAAACTTCTGAAGAGGTCTAGAGACCGAAATAGCTATAAAATATTGAAGTTCCGTTCAATTATTTTTATTTGATTCTTTATTTTGAGAATTTGAGATAATTTTGGAATATTGGATTTTATTGTATGTTAATATACGTACTTATATAGTTTTTATTAATACTTTTGTAGTAATACGTTTCATGCCGAGTTTTTTCCGCGACATTGACAAATATTTTATATTGATTATATCAGGCGTTTTGTTTAAAGTGATAAAACTTTAAATTGAAATAAAACACATTTGAATTAAGATTGAAGCCAATTTTTTTTTATTCGAAAGATAATTTTATGACATTTATGTTTTGAAAATAATTTCCAGCATATGTCCGCCACGACTAGCTCTGAGGAATCGTATTCGACCAGACCAATTTGGGACCACTTTTTCGAGTAATTCAGGCTTTATTTCATCAATAACACGAGTAACGTTGGCTTCCAAAGCGTCTTTTTTTCTGGTTTATCAGCATAAACCAATAACTTGACATAACCCCAAAGAAAATAATCCAGTGGAGTTTATGTCGCAACATTAGCTCCAGAATCGTTTTTAAAGAAATATGGACCGATGATGCCTCCAGCGTGTGTACACCATACAGTGCATTTTTCAGGATGCAATGAAACCTGCAGAACTTCTTGAGGATTTCTTTCATTCTATATACGGCAATTTTGCTTGTTTCCATAGTCGTTCAACCAGAAATGAGCTTCATCACAAAACACCATTTTACGATAAAAAACTTCAAGCTGTTCTAGGACCCAATCAGCAAACAAACGACGCTTATTATGGTCAAGTGGCTTTAGTTCTTGAACCAGTTGGATCTTGTATGGGTATAGACCAAGATCTTTACGAAAAATGTGGTCGATTCACAGAGTCCAACGTAAACGTCGACGAATAGACAAATCTGGATCATCATTAGCACTATGACTTACAGCAGCGATATTTTATTTTGTACGTACAGTTCTTTGTGTTGTTTTTGTTGTTGCATCGAGTAGAAAAAATGTTGTCCGAAATCTATCGATAGTTCGACGAATAAACTGTTCTAATGGACGATTATGTCAACCATAAATTTCACGAAGTGCTCTATAAGTTTGTCGAATAAAACACCGATTCTGAAAATAAATTTCAACAATTTGTGAAGGTTGTTGCATTTGTCAATGCTTACTGAACAAAAATGTCAAAACAACATGGCTTCTACCTTCTGTCAAATCACAGTTATCCCTATCGAAAGTTCTATCACTCTAAAAAACACCCGATAAATGAAGTTATCATTTTGATAGTTTCTGTATAAAATTTCAATATTTATTGTAGAAGTTAGAATATATAATTCCGGATTAAGTCATTTAAACTTAAATTCTTTCTTAACTCTGAGCTTAAATCTTTTATAATCGGAAAACTATTTAAAATTTTTACATGATATCAGACTTGAATATTTAAACATGATGAGTCTCCAGAATCGCAATGGTTGATATTTTTTTCATTCGAAAATTATTCAACAATCACATGGACTCCCTGAACATCATGCCACAACAAAATTTTATGCTCCAGTAAGCAGATTTAGACAGTCGGATACTTCTTATTTTCCTCCTATGTACACTAACAACGCTAAAACGTCTCCGATCCACTAAATGCTACATCGGTGTAATTAGTTCAAAGATCAAATTGATGTTTTCAGAAATATCTATGAATCGCCATCGGTAACTGTTTCGTCTATATTTCGATCCTCGTGTCTCTAATATCTAACCCATTTTTGGTTGACTTATTTTGAATTTGTATTTTATTTTTCTGCTTTGTATGTCGCGATATTTTTCTTTGAGTGTATATTGTTTCCCTATATTGAGACACTTTTGATGGAATTGTTATATTCAAGCTATGAGCACTCATTTGGTTATTGAATTATCTGCTTTTTTTCCTTTGAAAATAAATGAATGAATAATTAAATAATTAATTGAACACACAGTATTTGAATTACGAAATAAATATTCTAAGTGAGCTGAACATAGAGAAAGTTGTATATTTTAATTCCAGAGTTGTTAAATTTAAGGTCTGATGGTTCAATTAAAACCTCATTTCAAAAATGAACGAGGAATACGTAATATTTAAAATGTAATCAATTGTCTATTCAAAGAAGTTGATATATACTATCTGCACAATCGAAATAAAATATTTTACAAAATTTGAATATCAAAACGGATTTAATCTGTTTGTCTTCTACAATTTTAATTTCAAAATTTATTCAAAAAACTTTTTGAATTAAATTAATCTCTACAATAAGCACCGCTTATGTTTAATAGACGTATATGATCAAAACTCAATATATGATGTCAAATGGAATAAATAAACCAACAGATATAAAAAAGTCATTAAAATTATTAAATAAATATTTAAAGGAGACAAAATTTTGTTTCTGATCTTACCTTTAAGAACACCAATTGCCTTTTAAAAACATGAACACAACTTAAGGACTTCTCAAAAAATATAATTCATTTGAAATATTAAATATATTTAAATATTCGAATAAGTTAATTCAGAAATCTCTCAAAACATGCACTATATCTTCAAAAAACAAATATAATTCTAGGTAATCTCTTCATCGGTCCAATTATATATTGAGTTTTGATTATATACGTCTATTAAATATAAGCGGTGCTTATTGTAGATATTAATTTAATTCTGAAAGTTTCTTGAATAAAAATTTTTTTGAAATTAAAATTGTAGAAGACTAACAGATTAAATCTCTTTTGATATTCAAATTTTGTTATATTTCTTCTATCAAGTAAAAAGCCTTTTTCTATTTTATTTTAAAATATTTTACATTATCTCGGATCCTGGAAAATATGTCAAATGAAAAATTTATCAAATATACTGATTTCTCGTAAACCACTTGATGAAATATTTTGGAATAAATACACTTGGCTTAAGTTTCATAAAGGTTGTGAAACTCAAGCCAAGTGTGTTTATTTACCCTACAAAGAATTTATCTGTTGAGAAACCTGCAGAGGACTCTCGGTAGCCAAAAATTTAAGATTAAATTATGCAAATTTGTTGCTAACCTTATTGTCTGAAAAAAATTCTATTAGTTATGTTGTAACTCACCATCTTCCTCAGTTTGGCAGTACACAGAGTCAGATCTGACACCGTCGCCTCTGGAAGTATAAGCTAGAACTGTGATGCTGTAATTGGTGAATTTCCTTAAACCTAAAAGAGTCGTCCTAAGTTGTGCCGTATTCTTAGTCTGTTGGTCATCGTTATCTGCAACATGTCGTTAAGTTGATAATAATTAAAAAAAAAATTAAAGAGACGAAGCACAACATACCATACCACTCTCCAACGGAATGGTAAGTAATCTTATAGCCTTGGATGATGCCATTTCTACCCTCTTGTAGGGGTGGTTCCCATGATATGTGTAATGATTGAGCGCTTAAAATTGAGCATTGAACATTTTCTGGTGGTAAACTCGGGGCATCCTCTAATGTTCGAGCAGTAACTGGCTCACTTGCTGGTCCAGAGCCTCTGCTGTTGTATGCCTGAAAAGTGTGCTTCAATTAGGAAAGAAATACGCTATCGCATCTGTGATAATAAACGGAGATGAATTGAGGTGGAATCTCCTATAATAAAGAGATGGAAGGAAATTATTCACCACTAACTCCCCTTGTTTCTGAGCAATGGTAAACTTACACAGCATGCTGGTCATGCGATAAAAATGCAAGTAGACAGTTAACGCCAATAACGGCTGAACCTTCTCCAAAAACTGTTTTACTGTAGTTGTCTTTTCAATCATTTTCAAAAAATGATTTATTTATATTTATTCCCTAAATAAAATAAAATTAAAACTTTTTTAATTGCATGAACTCATTACACCCTATGCAACCTGGTTTCTTTCAGGCTCCATCCACTGCTGAATTTTATTTCTTCACATCGCATCAAATCTGACGTTCGCGTCATCCAAGTAGAATTAAGATATTTAAAGTTATCTACACCCTACATATTTGATGCTGACGATGCGTGATGTTCAAGATTGGATTCTGAATAATAACTTTAGCATCAGCTTAAGACATCAAACATATATTAAACTGTAGTGAACTTTTAGTGAGACATTGGATGAATTCAATTTTTTTCAAGTCAACCCTGAACAAAGTATAAAACTCTTGATGGGTCAACAAATTAAATTTTTAATTATTTTCTTAACTTAAAATTCTTTAATTAGAAAAGTTAAGAATTCGTCCTTTCGTTACATAACTACCGTTATGCAATCCTGAAATTTTCTGAGAATATATTGATGTTCGATAATTTTTGATGAGAAATTCGAGGCCAAATTAAATTTTCATGATTAATAATCATATAATACACAGGGTTTAACCAGGCAAAATAATTCTTTATGTTGTAACAACATTCTGATTACTAGGAACATATCATTATATAACTATTGAAATAACATAAATAGAGGTTAATACTTGATAGAAGGTATATAAAATTATTTAAATATTTTAATATTAGCCTTCTACATATTTAATTTCAAAAAATTATCTTTAATAATTATAACTTCAGGAATTAAATTAAAATAATGTCATATAAGTACCACTTATATTATATATTGGTTAACAATTTGTTGTTGTTGTTGTTGGATTTTGTTATATCATTTGGATGTCTTATAATGAATGTTTATTTTATATGTCGTTTGATAAAGGCGGTACTTATATGACATTATTTTAATTTAATTCCTGAAGTTATAATTATTAAATATAATTTTTTGAAACTAAATATGCAGAAGGCTAATATTAAAATAATTAAATAATAACTGTTAAATTTGTGGAGGCCAAGAGCGGTTTGGAGGAGTATGTATTTTTTATCTTCATCAGTTGAATTTGCCACAATCAAGTCTTGCATGAAATTAATTGATATGCGAATAATTTGAAATAAGGTTATTCTGATTTTCACAAATTTTTATTGTTAAACTCACAACAATTGTTTCGCTATCACAGTAGCATCATCAGGCAAGATCACATTTTGAATAACTAAGCTTGTTTCCGAAATCCGTGGCTATTTATATTACAGTAAGTACAATAAATTTTTATTGAGCACTAAAACCCAAAAAAGAGTCCCTGCAAATTCCAGCTTATCTGAATATATTTAACAGAGGTGAGCTATTTAAATCTATTTGTTCGTTAAGTAATATTCCAATTTTATTATGTTTATTTATCTCTAGGGATTCTAACAGATTTAAGGCATAACTTTTGCTTTCTATATGTAGAATTTCAAAGTTATGGTTGAATGTATGTCCTGTTTCTAACAAATGGTTGGAATATGTAGAATTGCTTTTATTATTGAGGAAACTCTTCAAATGTTCACACATCCTATGACGGAAAGTTCTTCCAGTCTGACCTATGTAAACTTTAGGGCAATCACCGCAGGTTAACTTATAAACCCCAGATTTATCATCTTTATGTGTGTAGTCTTTATTATTTTTGATAAATTTACTCAAGTTTGAATTAGTTTTAAATGAAGTTCTCAAATTATATTTATTTTTGAGGTATGTAGCAATTTTCTCAGAAATACCTTTAGTGTATTTCAAGGAAATGTATTTAAAATTTTCTTTTATATTAGGAAACACCATAATTAAAGCTATTTTATTATTTTTATTCATCAATAATAAAATAGCTTTAAATATGGTGTTTCCTAATATAAAAGAAAAATTTTAAATACATTTCCTTAAAATACACTAAAGGTATTTCTGAGAAAATTGCTACATACTTCAAAAATAAATATAATTTGAGAACTTCATTTAAAACTAATTCAAAATTGAGTAAATTTATCAAAAATAATAAAGACTATACACATAAAGATGATAAATCTGGGGTTTATAAGTTAACCTGCGGTGATTGCCCTAAAGTTTACATAGGTCAGACTGGAAGAACTTTCTGTCATAGGATGTGTGAACATTTGAAGAGTTTCCTCAATAATAAAAGCAATTCTACATATTCCAACCATTTGTTAGAAACAGGACATACTTTCAACCATAACTTTGAAATTCTACATATAGAAAGCAAAAGTTATGCCTTAAATCTGTTAGAATCCCTAGAGATAAATAAACATAATAAAATTGGAATATTACTTAACGAACAAATAGATTTAAATAGCTCACCTCTGTTAAATATATTCAGATAAGCTGGAATTTGCAGGGACCCTTTTTTGGGTTTTAGTGCTCAATAAAAATTTATTGTACTTACTGTAATATAAATAGCCACGGATTTCGGAAACAAGCTTAGTTATTCAAAATGTGATCTTGCCTGATGATGCTACTGTGATAGCGCAACAATTGTTGTGAGTTTAACAATAAAAATTTGTGAAAATCAGAATAACCTTATTTCAAATTATTTAATATGGATTTTCACCAAGTAAGGACTGATACAATTCAATACAAAATTCAATGATATGCGAATGTTGAGACGACTGAGATACATTTTATATATGTACTTGCTGCTTAGAATTGGAAAATACCTAGACCGTTATGTTTCTGATGGAAAATCTTAGGAAGTATTCACCATTATCAGAAATGTCGAAATTTGTAGAGGAATTAGAATCACCAAATCCAAGTAACTCCAGAAGGGTCTATCTGGTTTGGCGGACTAGCATCAAAAACAATACCAGAAAATATTACATCTTAGTCCATTGTGTACATACTTTACTTCGAATTTAAAACGGAACAAAAAAGAATTATTTGAATTCGGAAGTAATTAACTAGTAATAAATTAAATTCAATTTCCACAAACTTTCTGTTTAGTACTAGTTGAAAATTAATTTCCATCAAGTAAAGACCGAATCCATCGAATATTCGGGAGTAATTACTTAGATTTTAACGAACCCCTTCAACCAAAGGCTGGCTAAAAGGAATTATCATCCATAGACTTTGGAATGGTCGAAAAACTGAGCAATATTAGGACTCTAAATCTCAGAAATTGAAGCAGTTCAGCCTTAGACAATACGGTAAATGGAATTTAAGTCTACTATCAAAATGTAAGAGAATTACTCACAAAGTTAAAAAATATTTCTCAGTCGCTTTTACTTTCTGAGTATGACTTTATTTCTCTAGCTGAAACTTGGCCTACACTAGATTAAAGTAAACCGCAAAGATCGTGATTCTGATATTGAAAACATAGATATTGAACATTATATGTGAGTTTGGAATCTAGAAAACTATTACGGTCTACTGTTTAAATTCCTCCCAACAGTGATTTATCACTATATGAGGAATATTGTAAGGATTTAGAGCTCTTGGCAGGTAAATGAATCACTATGGTATACTTTAATTTTCTAAGTGACTATTGGTGTGATTTTAAATTTCGAAAAAAAAAGCATATCTCAAATTATAATATCAGATACTTTTGCAATGCGCAGCAAATCTCAATCTAATATGGTGAGAAACGCTAATAATATCTTATTCGACTCAATTTAACATCAATAGAAAGAATCCAAGTTTCAATTGTCAGGGATGAGTTGGTGAATTGTCATAAAGCCTTACAGTTTTTGATGTCTGCCTACGATATAGTTCCTGTCTGGTTACTCTTAGTTAAACTGCAAAAACTGAGAACTAAATTATTACCACTGATGGATTGAATTCCAGACCGAATTAAGGGGAAAGTTAAAAGTGAAGATTTTTATGTACTATCTAAGAAATTATTGACCGAATCAGGAGTATTACAGAAAATAATCAAATTTTGCCTTTTTCTTCTGTTTGTTGACGATTGAGAATATTTCGAAGACATTTGAGTATTAACGACCATTTAGATCGTATATCTAAGTGGTGTTACAAAAATGGAGTAAAATTTAATATCAACAAATGTCAAGTAATGAGATTTTATACACTACAATCACCGATAATTTTAACGTATCAAATTGAAGATTACATTCTGGATAGCCTCATGATAGTCAAAGATCTGGAGATGTGCTTCGATTACAAATCAAATTTGATCGCCTATATCTAGTTCATTGTAAATAGAGCTTTCAAAATCTTGGGGTTCAAAGAAACAAATATAAAAGACTTTATTGGTACTTGTGTAATGAAAATGGTTTATTCATTAAATGTTAGGAACATCCTTGAGTATACATAAGAAGTTTGGTATCCACAATACTAAATTCATAACAGAAAAAAAAGTGAAATATTCAGATAAGATTTTGCCCTACCAAATACGTCTTCTCGAGCGAAAGCATTAAAAAAGGTAAACGAAAAATATACAAACCTTTTTCCTGCAGCAATATTCAAGTTGAAAAATTTTTCTGAAATGGTCTAACATATTCCTGTTGCCTTTTAATGAACAAGTTATTTTAAGTGAACATTTGTCTTATTAGTCTATTTATATCAGATTGAAAATGCGAACTAGGTTCAGCTGTAAATGTAAAATGGTCTGTCCGTTTAAATGGATAAATAAATGAACATCCACTTGAAACATTCATTTGGAGGACCAGTAAAAGAACGTGTTGAATATAATGGAAAAAGATGCAGATTAAAAAAAATTTAAATTGTTTGAATGTGAAGTTACTCTAGAATTCTCATTGGGATCAGTAGTTGAACCTATTTTTTATATAAGTAACACGTAAAATGCTTGAAGGCACTTCCTTCCGTATCTTGTACTTCACGTATTGCATTCTGTTAATGCAATATTTTGCATACCTTAGATGTAATTCCTCAATTTTCTACTGATCGAGCCAATTTTTGACGAAATGGAATAAAACCAAACAAACAAAATAACCAGGTTTAGCTGAAAAAGTACTAATAAGTTGCTTGAATATCATTTTCGTCATTAACCTTGCGGAAAGTTTCGGTGAAAACATGGATTATTGAATAACTCGAAGACTTACCTGCGAGATGTAGACTAGTTTTTAGAACAAACACTACTTGAATTACCAGAGCGCCTTTCGCTGACTGCGCAGGCCTCGTCTCAACTGAAGTGCCATTTATGTTCAGTAGTGTTTGACAATTCATAATGGATAGACTTAGCCCGGCACAGCGTCTACAAATTGTTCAACTTCATTACGAAGATGGGCGTTCTACGAGGAATGTGTATCGGGCACTTGAGCAACTTATGATCCACATAATCAGCCTACCGAACGCACAATTAGCTCTACCATCCGTAAGTTTGAGACCACACATAGTGAAGTAAAAATAGGGGCGGTAGCGGAGAGTGTACGCGAAGAGCGAGAAGTGTCGATTCGTCGCGTTCTCAACAGCTTGGCCTATCATATTCAACAATTTGGCGTATTTTAAGTGAGGATCTTTCTTTAAAAGCTTACAAAATTCAAGTAGTACAAGAACTGAAGCCGACCGACCTTCCGAATCGTTTCCGTTTTAGTTGTTGGGCTATTGACAAGCTTGCCCGATACACATTACTCGTAGAACGTCCAACGTAATAAAGTTGAACAATTTGTAGATGCTGGCCGGGCTAAGTCTTCCCATTATGAATTGTCAAACACTACTGAACAGAAATGGCATTTCAGTCAGCATGAGACATGCGCAATCTGTAATTAAATTCCGACCACAAAAGTACCTTTAAATAAATCACCCTTTACAAGATGACGCTACAGTGTATCTTACTGCGGTTGATCGTGAGTTTTTAGCAGTAATATATGGACCTGGATACACCTGCAGTTTAGTTCAAGTTGACCTCACTTATAGCCCACTTGATTCACACTTACATATTGAGCCATCTGAATTTATCAAACGAAACTATTCAAGTCCAAAATTTAGGGGAAATCTTGTAACTAGTTGTAGAAATCGTAGAAAGAAAAATTTTAGATTTAATATTTGTATTTGAATTGTTATTACCACAGTTTTTGTTTAAACCTGTGTGTTCCTTGAAGGAAAAAATGTTTTGAAAAAGTCCGGGGAAAACACTCCTTGCAATTATTGATTATGTTCCATCTAACTTTTAGTTAAATTTGTTGGCCGAAAACGGTGAATCGACTGATCGAATTTTCAGTCATCGGTTAATGCATGTTCCGAATATTTCTTGATCTTGCAAACGATCATGTAATCCTTGATGGCCGCTTTCGAGCAAAGAATCGAGGAAACATTTGATTTCTTAAATTCACACTGGTTTGTTTAACAACCCTTGTTATGTTCATACTTTTCATCAGTCAACGTCAAGCATTGACTAAATTATGAAACACTTTTTAAATAACCAATTATGACTTACTTCAATCTTGGTTATACACTGCGAGCTGCTTTAGTCAGTTTCACACAGCGTATGACCGCATCCTACAAATTACTATCATGCGCAAGTTAGTCAGTCCAAGTAACACAGTGCCAGCTCACATCCGAGCTGGTCTCGAATGCAGTACAGCTACTTGCACTGTGTGACTGACTGAATCCTACAATGTTACATGTGACGGACGGTCAGTAGCTCGCATTTGAGTTATTTCAATACTTCTTGTTCATAATCCCATCTTACTACGTCAGAAATAGCAACTAGCATGTGACTTGGCCTTCAGCATGCACTGTATTGCGATATGACAATGATAATAGCTCGTAATCCATCCAGGAACGTCTTCTTTTATGCCAGCAAGCCGCACTGCTGTGAGCGGAAGCAGGTCCAGTGAATGCCTTCTGGTCAGTGGATGGACATATATTACACCATTGTGCTCGCAACTCGCATTGTATAAGCAGTTCCTTAGTCGATTGAAGCACCCGCTCAATAAAAACGATTAACCCTCTAGGGTCCATGTATGTAAACTAGTTGCTCAGAATCGTCAACATCTATCCACCTGGAGGAAGAATGTTTAATTTTGAACCAACATTTGTGAAGTATTCTGAACATTTTTTTACTTCTCTTCTTCGTCATGAATGTCTGTAATCTCTTAAGCTTTATCATAACTCTCTTCAATTTTATTAAATAAGATCCAATCATTTTCAAGAGCGTTCCATACAAAAAAAAACAATTATGTTACTAAGAAACAATCCTACCTGTACAATTATATTATAGGTTGTGAATTTACTGAGACTTTGCAGTGTTGCTTCACCTCCATAATGTTGTCGGACTTCTACACTCCTAAATGTATAACTGTGAATACTGTTAGCGTCCCCGGTACCTTCGGCAAAACCAACATGATACCCTAAGAGATTACCGTTCCAAGTTTCTCTTGGCGGTGGCTCCCATGTAACCACTAATTCAGTAGACGTTTTAGCCTCAGCTCTAACGTCTAGAGGAGCTCCACTCGGCACTGTAAATAGAGAAAACTTCAGAAATTTCATCCAAAATTGGAAAATCTCATACTCGCCTTCATCGAGTGTGTTCACCTGGACAGTTTGACTTGGATCGCTTAGTCCTAAGCGATTCTCAGCTAGTATCCTGAGATGATATGCGGTTGCTGGACGTAGGTTTGGGATATTCGTTGCTGTTTGTGCTCCAGATACTGTTACTTTCATTGGTTGATTGGGCCATACCTCTAAAAGTATTTACATTTTTATTCATTGCAGGGGCATGTTAGAAAATACAAAAAGTATGCTTGTGTCAGAAGATCACGATTTTTCATCGAGTCGAATTTTTTTTCAGAGCTTGTTTATTTTGCTTAAAAGAAACCAAATCTAGGGGAGATTGCGTGAAATTTCTGTAGTGTGAGAAATGTTCTATTCATGAAAACTTCATACACTGATCGTAATATAGAATATTATTAGTATTAAAGAGTTTCATTGTTTCATTTCAAAAATTTATTGACCTCATTAGGTCAATAAGTTTTTAAAATGAAACAAATGCCAATCAAAAACACTTGCGTTCTAAATCTCAAACGGTTATCCTCAGTCACGAGATTACTATGGTAGTACAACAAAGTAATTTCTACAATTTGTTTTAATTATGATCAACTACCAAATAGTAACGGCTGAAACAATTCAGTATCTTAGTCAGGAGACTAAAATATGTTTTATCTGCGAAAATATTGTTTCTACATTGATTCAAAACCATCTTATTAATCAGAAAAGGGCAGCATTTCACAGTATGATCCATAGATATGTTAATGTACCTATGAATCTTGATAATTTTTTTATGGAATTGAATACTATGAAGCAAATTGCATCCAATAACTGCTATAGTCCGATTATAATAGATGAAAATAGCACCGAATACAAAAGATTTGACTGAAAGATGCATTTACCTTCCTTACGTGAATAGAATGTCAGATAATATTACCATATATTTTAAAATGAAATTTGACTCAAATGTAGCTAAATGCTAAAAGAACCTAAGAGTTTTGAATAATCCAAAAATAATTTTCGAATTCTGTATTGTGGTGAAAGAATTCGTTTGACGACATTGTTCCGAAAAAACCAGGTGGTAACACACCACAATTTTTTTTTGAATAGAAAAGAGATGGCGGATGTGTTTTAGTTGAAAAGTTTTTTTGTTCTCTAAACATCCTAGTTGAAATTTTCAAACTCGAAGATTTTTTAGGCAATTTTATATTGTACATTATCAGAAGGGTAACTCAAACAGAAACCTAATACATTTAAATACACCAGATTTGTAAGTAATGATAGGAAACACCCAGAAAAAAGTAAACTATCTAAAGAACTAAAGTATGTGTTGTTCAAAATGACAAAATCGAATGTTTTTAAAGTAAAAACATTCAAAAACTCAAATTGTTCTGCCATTACATAAACAAATTTGAAAATTTCAACTGCCATGTTTAGAGAACAGAAAAAATTTCTCAACTTAACCGCATCCAACATCTCCTCCCTATTAAAAAAATGTTGAGGGTTGTTGCCATCCTAAGGTGTTTTTTTTCTGAACAATGTCGTCATAGGAATTTTTTTCCCTAATACAGAACTTGAAAATTATTTTTGGATTCTTCAAAACTTTTAGGATCTTGAGTTTGAACGGTTTAACTGTCTGTTGAACATCACCTTTTGACGGTAAGTTGAATATTACATTATTTCGTGAATACTGAACCGATTTCAACAATTTTAATTGGGTTGTGCACAGAATATGAATAATTCTCAAATTAACCAACACTCGACATCTCTTCCTTATTCAAAAAATGTTGGGGGTTGATGCCACCTTCATGAGGGTGTTTTGTTCGGAACAAACTCATGATGGAAATTCTTCCCCCTCAAAATAGAAGTTGACCTGTTTTTTAAAATCTTCGAAAATGTTTCGTTTCTCAGTTCTGGGGGGATCAAATTTTCGTTGGGACACCCTGAATAGTATGATCATCAATTACCCTAATACCGTTAAATTATGTCTTATTCAGAACGAAACATTCCGAAACGTATACGCTAGATACGGATAAATTTTAGGGGATTAGAGTGTTTTGTTTTTTTCGTTGTTACTTGGTATATGTATTCAGAATAATTTGATACTCTATTCAATGAAAGAAATATTCATTAAATTGATCCAATTCATTTGCGACGTTATTGAATTGGTGCCCCTGATTAATCTCCCGTGGCGTCAATTCCCTATAGCCCAAGCCCTCGGGATAACAGATATACACATTGAAACTATACAGAAATAATACATGAATAATTCTGCGATTTATAAAGAACGGCGAACCGAAAAACGCATACAGTATCGATATTTATGTCCCAGATTTCGTTTTCCTGATGCCCTTCCCTACGTAATTCCATTTAGAGTTATTGGATGAAGCCATCATACGGATTCTGGGATTTGAGCAGACGACAGCAACCGGTATTCTGGCAATTTCAAAACGAAATATTTTATCTCGAGATCCAAACTTAATCCGAACGTCGCGGATGTTTCCAGTCAAGCTTTATGTAGATGAAAAAGTCAATGCGCATAATTCAAATTATTTCGCGGGTTCCTGGATTGAAATAAGCTACCCTTATCGACAGCTGGAAACCTTCGTTATCCATGATCACCAAAAAGAATCTTTGTTACGTATAATATTTCCCTCGTATAAATTCCTCATGAAAGAAATGGATTGAAAATGAATCATTCGATATGACCTACAGCTATCTGAAGAGTACTGAAGAAAGATGTCGGTGAGGAGCAGCTTATTAGAATTATCCGACATACGGGCTGGATCATTTGAAATTTGCATTTTTGATCGGCTATAAATAAAAAACTAATAAATATTTTTTCAAAGTTTCGAGTTTATTAGAAGGGATGAAACTTGGTATTTACGAATGAAAAAACATATCACTCGAATAATTGCCACGAATTGCTACAATACCCAATCAGATCAACCCATTTTTTTCAGTACATTATCGATTGGTTGGGGCTAAATCTCATATAGGTTAACTTCGATTTCGTGTTTCAAGGCATCGATCGTCTCTGAATGGTTAGAGTAACACTCATCCTTACAGGATCCACTCAAAAATGAGGTGAAAATGAGCTTCACGGCTGTTCGAATTCTACATCGAAAAAGGAATATTTAATTTTCACTAGGCAGGTGCATTCCCAGGGTTCAGCAATTTAGGCCTTTCAAAAATCTCCCATTTTTTCCTAGAAACCTAAATGGGACAGTAGAGACGAAAATAGCCAAATATCGTTTCGGAATTCTACCTGCTCGTGTAAAATATCGAAGAGAATCGCTTCAGCACTGTTAAAGACACATTCCCTCGAAATCGTTCGTTGGCAATCGGCTTAGAAACATCAACACTCTTTCTCGCCGTTTTTCGACCAAACAGTCCCGCAACATTCTTTACTCTTCGAACAATTTAGTTCTGAGCCCACACACATTTTCTAGAAGTAAATTCTAATCACATTTTCTCTCTGTCCGAATACTCAAGTTATAATCGCAAATTCTCTTTCTCTGCTCTTGAATAAGTTTATATTCGCATTCACTTTAACTTTCCAAGGAACACTCTCTCTTAATAATCCATAACGCATAAAAGGCCTGGAAGTGAGTGTATCATCTACATTATTTGTTCGTTATTAGATAGTAATTGTGTAAAGTGAATCGAAAAGTGAACCCAACCGTGAACCAAGTAAACTGAACTCAGTGAAACTGAACAACGGTGAAAAAGCTCAAAGGACCACTACTCCACGAAAAAGATAGTGTTTTCACCGAAATTATAGTTCAAACTACACATAAACAAGTTTCTTAACCTTTGGGTAAAACAATACAAAAAATTTTACATTTGTAATATATGTATTTAGGTTGCAAATAAACCATTAAAGCCAATTATACATCTCTCAATCTCCTCATTGAAAGGATGCTTATCTTAGAATTTGCATATCAATTAATTGACGTTAATAAATTACTGGGAAGAGTTCAAAAAGGCACTTGAAGAAGAAGAAGAAGAGAATATTGCGGGAATGTTGCGTAACCGGATGGTCGAATCAAAATGAGAGAGTCTGTGTGTGTTTCTAGGCATTTCGACAAAATAATACTGTCAGATGCGTGGGTCCAAGAAGACGCTGAACTAAAAGACAGGTAGAATTTTACCCCAAACTTCGAAACGGCGTTCGTCTGAATGCGTTTCTGGGTTTGGTTTTTAAGGGTTTTACGAAAAATATCAAGGATAAATATTTTCGATTCTTAACTGGTGTGCAGGTCTAAAATTCCATTTTTAGTATTATACTTTGTAAAATTTCGAAGAAATCGATTATATTGAATTTAGAAATTCTCCTTTTCCGATTGAGAAATTCTGTCGAAATAACACGTCCATAAAAAACGTTGCTAAGATAACGACCATAACTCAGATTCGCCGTTAGATATCGATTGAGAAGCTTATTCCGATATAGTAATCCGGTAAATCGCATCGAATTACGCGAATCGACCTTTTCACCTGCAAAATCTCGGCAGAACCATCCCCGACGTTCGGATTAAGTTATACTATCGAGATAAAATCCACTACGAAATTGATGAAATCCATCCTATCATATACGACCAAAGGTAGAAATGATACATATTTTTTCATGATCCGAACGTGTTGTTTTTTCTTAGATTCTGAGAAGAAGTAAATTAGTATGGTTTCTTCGTCCTTCCAATTAAAATGAGTTTCACAAATTACCCTGTTATGTGATTTGTTACTAAATAATTGCACTATTCACATATTTTGTGCTTGCAGCAGTTTCATCTTCAGATCACAAGAATATGATTCTTATTGAATGTTGGTACAGTAAAGGGAATTGTTTAGCAGATATTATTCGAGTATGTTTAAGGTTTTGGATTATTTTAGACTTTTTCGACTTATTCGAAAATTTCTACAGACTACAAAAAGTTGACGTTCCTATATATTTTTTTTATTCATTAATGAATGGAATGAAATAGGAAATTAATTCGAATTCTACTGAATAACTAGAGTTTCGTAGTGTTTACTTTATTTTTAAACTGAATGCAAAACTTCGAGTGTGCTAAAGGTCTGTCTGCTCATTTAATAGTTTTATTTCTAAATCTTACTTGCACTTAAATATTTCTATCGATTTCAGGATGTCATGTTTTTGGCCTTTCGCTTACAGGTGTAATATTTCAAGATTGTCCAATTCTGGGCTCAGTTTTTAAAGAATTTTTCAATAAAAAAGAGTTAAATTTCCGACTCCTAAAGGATTATTGATGATTTTTGAACCTTTCTTCGAAAAGATCTTCCGGTTTGTCCACATTCACGCTACCGCACTGTTGATAACTTAATTTAGGAACTCCATAATTATTCAGGCGGTTGTTTTTGCCTTAACAATCAAAAAAGAGGTCGGAAATTTTATGTGAGGGCGAATAAACTATTTCTTGCGAGTTGCGTCCAAAATATGTCAGTTTTACAAATTTTTGCCATTGTTCTCTGTTTTGGAAATGAGGTATATTTTTTACAGAACGAGTTATTTCTCTTTTTCGTTAATGAGAAAATTTATGGTTTTTGTTTCGAATTGGTTGTGTAAACAATCGCTTGATGTGTGGATATCTTTTTGAATTCTTCCTTGTAATTGATTAAACGTTAGCCAATTAGTAGGCAAAATCTTGCTCAAGCATATTTCAAATGGGGTTGAAAGAGGGATATATATTAGACTTAAATGGTTTATTTATAGCCTAAATATATACATTCTGTCAAGAAAGTTCCGGGAATTATCGATTTAAATCTGGCGGGGCAATGAGGCACGTAAAAATTTTTTTTCCTAGGTTGGTACCACTGTCCTTAATTACTATGCCAAGCTTGAGCGGGATCTGTCAACTAGTGTGTTTGCAACATCTGATTGAGTCAGTCGATGTCAGAGTGCGTGCCGATTTTTACTATGGGTGATTACGTTGAGCAAAGAATTTGTTTAAAGTTTTGTGTTGCAAATGAATTTTCGTGAATGTTCAAAAGGCCTTTGGTGATAATGCTCTATCGAAAACTCGTGCATATCAGTGGTACAGAGCCTTCAAGGACGGTCGTGAAGTGGTCGCCCATCGACGGCTTCGATCGAAGATAACGTCGATAAAATTAAGGAAAGGGTGCTGGAAAACCGTCGTACCAGCTTGAGAGAGATATCACATGATCTTAAGATATCCCACGAGTCCGCACGTACGATTTTGATTGATATTTTGGGCATGAGAAAGGTGGCCGCACGACTCGTACCGAAAGACCTGAATTTTATTCAAAAACGTCATCGCGAACAGGTTGCTTTAGACATGCTGGATCGCTGTAATTCCGATTCTACATTCATGGAACGCATTATAACTGGTGATGAGACCTGGGTCTACGAGTACGATATGCAAACAAGCCAGCAATCATTGGAATGGGTGGCAAAAAATGAGCCGAAACCGAAAAAACCACGCCAAAGCCGCTCGAAAATGAAGGTGATGCTCATTGTTTTCTTCGAATTCGGCGCGAGAGCTAAAGTCCATCCCGGAAAGCGCCTATAAAAAATGTTTCGATAATTGGAAGTACCATTGGCATGGATGTATTGGAGCAAATGGAGCCTATTTTGAAGGCGACCCAATAAATTTTGACAATTAAATGTAAAAATGTTGTTTTAATTGAAAATTCCCGGTACTTTCTTGACAGGGTAGTATATTACAAGTTAACAAGTATGAGTTGTTTACCCAAGTTGAGGGAGGTGTTCGGTGTAGTATCGAACTCTAATTGCGGTGAAAAACCTATCTCGTTCGTGGATTAGCAGTTCTTTAAGCTTTTTCACCGTTGTTCACTTTCACCGAATCAACTTTTATTGGTTTCACTCTTCACAAATTACTTATCTGATGATAAATAAATAATGTAGATAATAACTTCACTTCCAGGCCATAAGTGTGTTATTGAGGGAGACGTGAAACTAGCGAGCAGTTCATTTAGTGCTTTTTGGGTAAGCGACAAAATGCGACATTTTTTGCGGATGTTTCTTCAAGGGTGCTTTGTGGCTAACTTGTTTGTACGAGGTGAGTATTGCGTGACCGTCTGGTCGAGGGAATGTATTCGACTGTGAACATTTTTGTTAACTGACCGAATGAGAGTGGGTTGGGGCTCGAATAGGTGGCCCAGGTAGATTCCGATACGACATTGGACTGTTGCCGTCTTTTAACGGCTTAGGTTCTAATGGATTTCTAAGAAAGATGTGAAGAACAAATATTTTCGTTTCTTAACTGTTGTTAAGGCTCGTTAAGGTTTCTAGGAAATGAATGAGACATATTTGAAAGGCGTAAATTGTTGAACTCTGGGGACGTAATAGTTATATCTGCCTGCATAGAAAATTAAAAATTCCTTGTTTGATGTAAAATCTGAACACATTGTTTGTAGATTTTTGTTCAAGAGAAGAGAGAGAATGTGAATAGAACTTACTTGTGCAAAGAGTGATTGTCAAGATTGAATGGGTAACGAGAAACTGCTAACGTAAGTCAATTGTTCGAGGAGCAAAAAGTACCTGTGGTGAAGTGATAAGGGTGAGAGCCAAAAAGCAACTGTAGGGAAGTGACTAGCCCGGGTGCCAAGAAGAAACTAATCTTGGAGTTATATTGTGAGGCAGGTAAAAATTCTAATACTTAATTTCAAAGCTACATTTTTCTAATTGCGTTTCTGGATGACTACCGTCCCATTTAGATTTGTACGGTTCAGATTATAGAGTTTTAGATGACAGCATCTAAGAGCAGAGCCAACTACCTGCAGGTAAAATTCCTTGTTCAGTTTCGAAGAAATCAAACATTACTGTTATAAAATTAGAATCTTACTATATTTCTGATATTTCATTAAGGATTTTATTTTATGTGTGCATTAGAATACGTTAAAATGGACAATGTTTTGAGTTGCAAAAATCTCTTATAAATACATTCTTTCTGTGAAAAGTGAGCGATTCTGGATGAATCAGGTTGTGTGTATATTCTACTAATAATCCATAAGCGCACTGTAGCTTCGAGCATTAACTAAGTGCTTTTATGAATTTTTCTGGCTCAAATGACCAACGGGATGAATCAGCGATGAGCTCACAGAACTGCCATCAAGCTCAGTTGATCCTTTCATCCCCTTTATCGTCGTCTGTATGCACCGCCCCGGCAATGAATCGTTAATTGATCATCCCTTTAACAATGTTCTCATTGACGTGATCTCCACAACGCTCTCCTCCCCATTCATAAATATTCGAGAATCTCACCTGACCCCGGTTTATACTGGATGATGTAGTTCGTGATGGGACTGTTTCCCGCGTACGGCTGAGTCCAGGATATCCCTATGGACCTCGACAATTGATCGGTGACCCTGACGTTTCTGGGCGCTTCTGGAATCTCCTGCACTATGAGCTGTATGTTCATGTCGTCGTTTCCGTAGGCGTTGCTGGCTGAACAGGTGAAGATGCCTGTGTCCTGGAAGATTAAAGTCAGTATGCAACTTTTAGGTGAATTTTTCTGAATTTTTTACGCAAATAGCCGTGGAATGAATCATTTAATACATTTTTTCATTCCAACAATCGAAATTCAATTCAATACAAATCGTTGAAGTTTCCAGAATTCAGGCATTTTCCAACGAATAGGATCTTATGCAAATAAATTAAATCGGTTGATCTGTACCTGAAATCATTGGTTATGAATATGAACTATTGTAATAGAAAGTTTCATAAATCGAGACAGCGTAACATACATCTGAATAACAATTCTATACTCAAACAAACTTGACAAAGGCAAAATGCGGATATGCGCATTTTTCAAACTGGTTGATTTTTATCAGTGCAATGTAGGCCAGTTACTACAAATCTGTCAAGTATCTAAATTCATTATACACATAGACACTCAGGTATTAATCATACACTAGCGTCATCTAGAGAATGCAAATATACCTACAAGACATACCTTTGCGAGAAAAATCAAGTAAAGAAATGTATTCTCGATATTTTCATGTTACAAGCGCAGAAAAATTTTTCCTTATGCTCAAATCAGATCATGATATGCCGTAATACTTAACATATATAGAGATCAGCCGAATTAATTTATTTGAATATGAATATGCTATTGCATATTCATATTCAAATAAATTAATTCGGCTGATCTCTAGCAAATATCATAAGGAGTACGAGCTATGGTAAGAGAAAGTTCTACAAGAATTATTATATAGATCTTGAGTTACAGAACTTTTTTGCATGTTGAATTTATATCCCATATAAAAATTTCGGACGTTCTAAAATATCAATTCCATATGTAGTGAGTCAATTATTTTGTCTGAAAGCACCACATGTGCCACGTGACCTCATTTTAAATATAATCTTTAATATTTGAAATGAAGATTTGTTTGTCAATTCTTCTCAATCTAATTCATCAAAACTCTCATATTAAAATATACCTAACTGAATTTTTTACTGAGCCGTTCTATAGAGTGTGAGCATTTCAAAAATTGATCAATATAAACCCTTAAATATATGTGCTCGAAAACAATAATTTTATTTTCAATATGTAGTTGATTAATTTTTCATTTCCCATTTCTACCTGTAGAGAACAAAACTACTGTTGATATGCTCTCATTCAGAATGAGTTTATTTGCAGCCAACCGTCCTTTGATAGGACACCAGACATCTGAAATCTTGTCGACGAAGACATGGATATGTCTGACCGCCAAATAAAACATATGTGTCGCAAACAACTCCTATTTTATATGTTGAATCTGCATCAAGGATATAATAGAAATCATTTATAAATATAACAGATAATATTGAACCCATCGCTTGAGAAGGCATTGCGTCAGCTCAGCGGCAGACACCTCCCTGCTAAATCCTAACGACTTATCAACCTATCGTATGTGGCGACTGTCCCAACTTCTTCGGCTTTACACAGAATTCCGTTTTGGACTGTCACAGCTTCCCGGCGTTCCACAGAAAGGACGCAACCGCTCTCCAATCCACAATTCACCGTCCTCTCCGGCTTCAAGTAGAGCAGAGTACGAGCGTTCGACACCGGTGATCCGACTAAAACATGGTCACAGGCGTAATTGGTGGGCTTGCACCCCATTGCCAATTTGAAGAGTTCAGGAGCTGTAAACTGGAACGAAATGCTTACCTCCCTCAATTGAGAGGTTTGAAAGCTCCTTCACAACACACCGTTTCGCAGTGAGCTCCTGAATCCTTGCTGGAATAGAATAAACAACAGCGATATTTTCAATAGACCTGATCGAAAAATTGACGTTTCCATACCTGTAACTCACCTGTGGCTTTCAAATTTTTTGATTAATTTCGCTACAGTAGAACGATAAGTGGCTTGATGAAGTCCAAGAGTATAAAGAACTTGACGAATTGTATTTGTGAAATTTTCAGCATTTTTAGAGTGAGGTTTCACTTCTTCGATACGTTATGCTAGTGATTCATTTTTCGTAACCTAATAATTTCAATTTAACAACTTCAACATGAAAGCAATATCTATCAGTTTTATTCTGACGCTTCAAAAGTGACCCGTAATTCAAAATGAAATCTAAACTGTTATAATTATGGTTTGAAAGATTCACAATGACGTAGAGAGAAAGATGATACGCGTAGCATAATTAACAAATTTCTTAGCATTGCTGTGATTTTTACGTGATGAATTTCAGCGCCAAATATATTAATATTCGCGCGAAATACCGCATCATTTTATTCTTTTGTAATGCGATTGAAGTACAAAAGTTGGAATGAGCAAGATTAGACTGGCTAGATTTTCGTTTCATTCATTGCATTCATGAGTTGCTTCTACCCATATCATTTCAATTTGTATAAGTCGAAATTTTAATTCCAAACCTATATTAGGAAACGCAATTAAAATTTTTCTACTGACCTGCCTTATTGTCCTCTCGATTCCAAGCTCTGAAACCATACCTTCAGCCAATGATTGCTCTCTAATGTTATACCTAGGATCTGCTGCGTCTTTGGTCATACGTTGGCCTCCCATTTTCCAAGTAATCTCCATGGGAACATCTCCAAGAGCGCTACACTGAAGGTGTGCTTGTTCTCCCTTGACAACCTGTACTTGCTTGGATTTTTGTGGAAAGTGTGCAGGGGCTACGAAAAATTCAAAAATATAATCAGTTTTCGAAATATAAATTTTATCGATTGCATGGTTACTTTATTATATGTGAAATGATTCATAGAATTTTGAAAAAAAAACTATGGCTCAATCCCCTATAGAAAAAGTGAGGATAGCATTAAGTGGAAATGCTACGTTTTGCTGAGTTTACCACTCAGTTATTCATTGGTAGTAACAATTATTTGATTGGATATTACACTTTATATGAGAAAAGGCAAGGGACGGTTTCTACCCATGTGCTTGGGTTGTCGTTGAGAGATAGAGTTAGAAACCAAGAGATACGCAGGAGAACCAAGGTGGATGATATCATCGTGCGCATAATCAGACAGGGATGGAAATTGACGGGTCATGTCGCAAGATTCAGAGACGGGAGATGGACGAAGAAACTTATCGAGTGAAGACCAAGAGCCGATAAGAGAAACCGAGGAAGACCCCATACCCGCTGGACAGACGACCTGAAGAGAATATCAACGAATTGGATTGCAGCTGCCCAAGACAGAGATGGTTGGAAAGGTTTAGAGGAGGCCCATGTCCGACAATAGACGTGTGAGGCTGGATGATGATGATTGTTAAGGCCCAAAACTCCTGCTACTCTATGTGATCTCATGCGCAGATCACTTGCGCATGTACATTGTAAAATATTCAAGTATTATTGTATATTGCATAAACTGTATATCGTGGTTGATTCTAAAAGAACTGAGTTGCTCTATGAATGAAGAATCACAAAAACCATAGACTAAATTCCATGTCATTTTGATATAAGAAAGTCATTCAATCACATTCTTTCTATTCCAAAATATTCAACACATGAGTCTCCTCGCGACAGAAACGCTCGCACCACAAACACAGAAGATGTTAGTAAGTTTGTTTCATACATATTCATCATTTTATGACACATATTTTTACACTTCAATATATTTTCCATACTTGTTCAAGCGTAGTATTCATTTGAACACTGATACCAGGTACATACATTTTAATACAGTCCACTTATCTGTAATCCCTGAAACCCGGTTTTCACATATCACTCCATTTATATTTATTATATGTGATAATAATAATAATCCCTAACACCAGATCTTCACACAGACTATTTATAAAATAAAATAGAAAAAGGCTTTTTACTTGATAGAAGAAATATAACAAGATTTGAATATCAAAACAGATTAAATCTGTTAGTCTTCTACAATTTTAATTTCAAAAAACTTTCATTCAAAAAACTTTTAGAATTAAATTAATGTCTAAAATAAACACCGCTTACGTTTAATAGATGTATATAATCAAAACTCAATATATAATGTCAAATGGAATAAGTAAACCAACAGATATAAGAAAGTCATTAAAATTAATAAATAAATATTTAGAGGAGACAAAATTTTGTTTCTGATCTCACCTTTAAGAACACCAATTGCCTTTTAAAACAATGAACACAACTTAAGGACTTCTAAAGGAATATAATTTATTTGAAATATTTAATATATTTAAATATTCGAATAAGTTAATTCAGAAATCTCTCAAAACATGCCCTATATCTTCAAAAAACAAATATAATTCTAGGTAATCTCTTCTTCGGTCCTAGATAATATTCCAAATATCAAAATCAAATAACTACAACTATATTACAACAAACACGTGTTAAGAATGGATGCTTCAAACAGACCAACTTTAAAATTTTGTTATATTTCTTCTATCAAGTAAAAAGCGTTTTTCTATTTTATTTTATATAAAAAATATAATTATATTTTGGCTTCAATAAATCTCATTATGGAATGTCAATGAATTTAAATAACCTTAAAAATAACTTACACTGTTCTATGATTTTGTAAGAACATAGACCAATCTTGAATTTTAAAGTTGGTCTATTTGAAGCATCCATTCTTAACACGTGTTTGTTGTGATATACAACAATATATACGATATAACTACAACTATATAGTTGTAGTTATTTGATTTTGATATTTGGAATATTATCTAGGACCGAAGAAGAGATTACCTAGAATTATATTTGTTTTTTGAAGATATAGTGCATGTTTGGAGAGATTTCTGAATTAACTTATTCGAATATTTAAATATATCAAATATTTCAAATAAATTATATTCTTTGAGAAGTCCTTGAGTTGTGTTCATGTTTTTAAAAGGCAATTGGTGTTCTTAAAGGTAAGATCAGAAACAAAATTTTGTCTCCTTCAAATATTTATTTATTAATTTTAATGACTTTCTTATATCTATTTACTTATTCCATTTGACATTGAGTTTTGATTATATACGTCTATTAAACGTAAGCGGTGCTTATTTTAGACATTAATTTACTTCTAAAAGTTTTTTGAATAGAATTTTTTTGAAATTAAAATTGTAGAAGACTAACAGGTTTAATCTGTTTTGATATTCAGACTATTTATATTGGTCATATCTTGAAATGCAATGAAACGTTGTTTCCCTAAAATTTTTCGTTCTATGAAAGTTAAAAAAGCAACAACTACAAGTAAGCTAAAAATTATTGAAAGAAATATTAATAGTATTAAAACAAAATCAATTATTATTTGTATAATTATACATAAAAAGATTCTAAATCAATTGCACTATTCTGCCAAAATAATAATTTAATTCAAAATTGAAAATTTTAAACTATAACTATAATAAACTATATATTAGGAATACATAGGTTATTTTGATATATTTGCAATATTTCTAACCAGCTCTCTAATCTCTAGGCAATTTAGATCTCATTGCAATTCCCTTTGCAATAAACTTATTGCAAATTTACAATGATCATATATAAAACTGTAAAGATAAATTACGAGAATTAAAAAAGAATTTAATTTGGGTCTGATAAAACTGGTAAAAGCATAATATGAAGTTTTGTTCAATACATTCTCTTTACCAGGATGATCGTTTCAGCGAATATGTAGGAAGTTGATTGGAAATTTGGTTCCATAGAATCGCCCACTGTAAACGCGCACTCGCTGATCATATTGAAAAGATGGAATTTCATAATTGAGCATTATAGCGACTGGAATGATTTTCAGTTCATTATTTCAATCATTCCGTTTTTTATTTAAAAACGAATGTTGAAGCCGATATTGGCATTAATACGGACTCCCCTTTCAGCTGGTAAATAGCAGAATATTTTGTTGAGGACATATCCAGGAAGGGTTCATTGCTCTTTAGAATACTGTCCATTTATATGAATTTTTAATTTATCGAGAACAAATAGCCTGACACGAAGTTTATCTCTATCTTATCGTCTACCGTTGTCTGTCGTCTTTAAGTATTTTGTGTTATCGACTTTAGTAGCCACAGGCTGTAATTCCACGTGTTTCAGAATGTAAGTTGAATGTAACTTTGGTTTATATATTAGGCTCACCTAAATTGTTTTGAATAAAAATTGGAGCAATTTCGTCTCTTCAATATTTGCGTTTTGCAACAATTAAATAGCTTTATATAATAACTATATATAGTAAACAAGCAAACTTTCTGAATACGTAGAAATTGTTAAAATTGTTTACATATCGTTTGGTTAAGGAATTTGGAGTGCAATATTTAGTAAAATAAATAGAGGTTTACACTTGATAGAAGATATATAAAATCATTTAAATATTTTAATATTAACCTTCTATATATTTAATTTCAAAGAATTATATCTAATAATTATTACTTCAGGAATTAAATTAAATTAACGTCATATAAGTACCACTTATATCGAACGACATATAAAATAAACATTCATTATAAGACATCTAAATGATATAACAAAATCCAATAAATAAAAATTTTAACCAGAAATAAAATTTTGTCTATTCAAAATAATTAACTTACAAGATTTTGGTTAACAATTTTTATTTATTGGATTTTGTTATATCATTTGGATGTCTTATAATGAATGTTTATTCTATATGTCGTTTGATATAAGTGGTACTTATATGACATTAATTTAATTTAATTCCTGAAGCCATAATCATTAAAAATGATTTTTTGAAATTTAATATGTAGAAGGCCAATATTAAAATATTTTAATAAAGAAATATTTAGATCATAACTTTCGAGGGAAATAACTTTAAGTGGTTAGATCCTAATTACCATGTTTTTTGACGCAATCAAAACGATTACGTCATTCCATGGTCCTTTGGGACAGAGTTAAAACCAGAAAGCCGAAATTTTGATGAATTCTCCCGAAAGAAAGGAATCTATTTCCAAGATGGATCCAAGGTGGGTTTTTTGGTGCAGGAAGAAGCGGAAAAGTTGACACTGCGCGATTAGTTTGCGAGTGCGTGATAAAAATGTTCAGAGTGAAAATGTTTGTCTTTGTTATTGTTAAGAGATTGAAAAACAAACACATGTAAGGGAAAACCTAGCCAGAGGCCTTAGTTATAAAAAAATAATGCAAGTCGAAACTAAGTAGATTCATTACCTTTAAAAATAGAGTAAACTTCAGAATGATAGTGACTCAATTCAGTTAGAAGACAGAGTCTATAAGCTTGACGAAAATTACGAGGATTTCGGTAAAGCTCAAGGAATTATCGAAACATTAGACGCCGATGAGCCTGGAATAACAGGATTAGTAGAAGAAATCACATGGGAAGAGTTCGAAGATCGACATAACAAAATAATTGGAAACGCGAGGATAGTTATAGGAGAAACGCATATAGTTAAAAAGGGATCTGAAGGCGATGACCAATGCACGTGGTTACAAATCTAGTATATTATTCGGTCAGTAGTTGAAGAAAATAACAATAAGAAAAAAGTTGAAATGAAATGTGAACCCCAAACACAAGAAAAATCTTAAGTTTTCTAGTTGGAAAAATTTCGGCCACCAATTCACTGTTGGGTCGAAAATTAACAGTGCTGTATCTAATGTGGCGTAAGAAGATCGTGGAGTATCAGGATAATATAAATATATCAGGATCAACTAAACTCCTATTGAATTGATTAAAAGTTTATGTAATTTCGTCTACTCAATATTTGCAAATTGCAACAATTAAATACTCTGAGAAATTGTTAATGAGTAGTCAAATATAGTTTAATTAAAAAATTTGGAGTAGAAGATTTAGATGTCTTTAAATTCAGAATTATATATTTTAACTTCTACAATACATATTTAAACTATTTACAGGAACTATCAAATTGATATCCTTATATATAATCAATATAAAATTAAAACAAATTGTAAAAATTACTATGTTTTACTACCAATAAAAATATATATTACACATTTTCTTGTGACTCGAGTTTCGGGAAATGAACTATCCCATCATCAGACAACTGAAGACCTAACAGTGGTACAGAGGTATGTACCTGTACCACTGGAAGTGGTCACAAGAAAATGTGTAATATATATTTTTATTGGTAGTAAAACATAGTAATTTTTACAATTTGTTTTAATATGATCAACTACCAAATAGTAACGGCTGAAACAATTCAGTATCAATATAAAATATTTTTCAATGTCTCGGAGAAAACCTTTTGACATTCCGACATGAAAGGTATTAATCAAAATGTAGTAACAAAAACTATATAAAATTTGAATATCAAAACAGATTCAATCTGTCAGTCTTCTACAATTTAAATTTCAAAAAATTTTATTCAAAAAACTTTTAGAATTAAATTAATGTCTCATGAGCCTCTTTCTATCTTATTTTATACATAATATATAATTATTTTTAGGCTTGAATAAAATCTCATTATGATATGTCAATAGTTTAAAGAAAATCTTATAATACCTTATAGTTTTCTGTGATTTTTGTGACGAACATAGAATATCTTGATTTTTAAAGTTAGTCTGTTTAAGCAATTATCTGGTTACCACTCTGAGGTAAGATATACTGTTTGTTAGTTGATTTTAATTTTTAAATATGATTTGTTTTTTGAAGATATAGTGCATGTTTTGAGAGATTTTTGAATTAACTTATTAGAATATTTAAATATATTGAATATTTTAAATAAATTATATTTTTTGAGAAGTCCATAAATTGTGTTTTATGTTTTTGAACAGGATTTGGTGATCATAATGGTAAGATCTGAAACAAAATTTTGTCTCATTCAAGTATTTATTTATTAATTTTAATTGACAATTCATATTTGTTGCTTTATTTATTTCATTTGATATTGTAGATTGAGTTCTGATTGTATACTTCTATTGAATATGAGCGGTGCTCATGATTTAATTCTAAAAGTTTTTCTAATAAAATTTTTTTGAAATTACAATTGTAGAAGACTGACAGATTAAATCTGTTTTGATATTCAAATTTTGTTATAACCTTCTATCAAGTAAAAAGCCTTTCTATATTTTATTTTAAAAACTATATAAGTATGTATATTAACATACAAATACAAGAAAATCCACTAATCCAAAATTATCTGAAATTCTCAAAATAAAGGATCAAATAAAAGTAATTGAATGATAATTCCAACATTTGATAGCTATTTCGGTCTCTAGACCTCTTCAGAAATGTATTCAAGCCAGATTCAAGTATAAAACAAGACCAAAATTTAATTCACCGAATAAGATAATACCTGGAACGAATAAACTCATTTTAAAGAATCCGAAATAAAACAGAAATGATCAACGTGTTGTTACGTATAACCTATAACTATTTTGACTCGGGGTATAGAAAAACATAACAAAACTTATTCACCCCAATTAATGTTCCATGATGAGAAAAATAACCAGAATTTCAAAAATAATAAATAATTAAGGAATATATATTGTGGATATTTAGACTCTTTATGAATTTATTTCATAATTTAGAAATCAATTTGATTGTGAGTCAATACTTGGTAGAAGTAAAATTTAATTGACTTTAAATTCTGAAACATTGAAAAATATTGTATATTGATTATATATAAGGATATCAATTTGATATAACAGTTTTTGTATACAGTTTCAATATATATTGTAGGAGTTAGAATATATATAAATCTGAATTCAAAGTCATTTAAATTTTACTTCTATCAAGTATTGACTCAGATTCAAATTGATTTTTAGAAGATTTAGGTTCATCATTTTCGAGGGAAAGAACTACAAACAGTTAGATCGCAATTACTACGTTTTTTGACCCAATAAAAGCTATTACGTCCTGCCAACGAAATTTTTATATTCTTATTGAAAAACCATCCGTACGCTTTCACCTAGTTTATTTGACCATCAGCAAAATTCAATGTCACCATCGTTCAATTTTGCAAAGCAATTTCATGCAAAATTCCTCCAATTTCACATCCGCTTAGTGGCCATTGGAAGTCTGTACGTTTTTCATAAATTATAATTTGTCGCTAGAGAGCCTCGAACTCGAGTTTTACGATATTTTAATATCGTTCCGAGGCATCGCTGATGTTATACCGAAATGTAGCAGCAGTCTTCAACTGTTCCGGCGGGCAAAGTTCCAAATTTGCTGGCCTCAATGAATATATGCCATAACCGATCGTAATTCGACAAGGTTATTACATTAATAACTACTCTTGTACCCGAGCAATATTCACGCTGAAATGGAACCAAAGTAGACTGTTTCAGTTTGAGGATTTACTAGATGTTCACTAGGGTATGGCCTTGATGAATGAAGTGAATCTCTTCGATATTCTGTTAATGAAGGATGTCGTGAATTTTGCTCCAGACGAAGATTTAAGTCTACTCCATTTAACGCAGAGTAATTGATTAAGAAGGGAGTTAAGTGATGCAGAGACAGGAAACTCGATGGGAAATAGGTTTATTATGCAGTGAATTGAAGTCACCTAATACTTCTACATATACGGGTACGATTGTGTACGTTAATTAGGAGAGAAGTGGTGCAAAATCGGGAACATATTTATAGTCCGTCTAGAAAGACAGAAACTCAATTCTACTTATTTAGTGTATATATTTAATTCTTGAAATAGGAAATTATAACAAAATATTCATCTTATTTACTTATACAACCTCTATTTAAGTGTAAACACTAGACTGAACGTCGAGGTACACCCGAAACTAGATCACCTCCATAATTTTTGAGTGATGGTAGTCCAGGATTGTAAAACTCACTGAATTAAATCATCTCCATTTCGTGGCGCTGCGCGTTCAACTTAAATCTTCATTAGTCCATATGTTTTCAATAGGATCTGGTGGAGCTGCTGGCTATAAAATGGTTGTCACTTGATGGCATCTTGCATTATCCTGCTAAAAACGCCACCCCTCTGGATATAAAGCATGCGCCGTTTCAAGGAGGAAATCGTTTAGAATGCCATAATACTTTTCACTATTAATGGTACCATCAACTATACAGAGAGGCGTAGCTGAGATACTGCTCTCCAAACCATTATTTTGGTGAGAAATTTGAACGGTAGCAGGTTATTTTGATAGGATTTTTAAGTCATTTTCATCAAGCTGGAAACAACTTTCATCAGATATACATTCTGTCAAGAAAGTACCGGGAATTATCGATTTAAATCTGGCGGGGCAATGAGGCAGGTAAAATTTTTTCCTAGGTTGGTACCACTGTCCTTAATTACTATGCCAAGCTTGAGCGGGATCTGTCAACTAGTGTGTTTGCCACAGCTGATTAAGTCAGTCGATGTCAGGGTGCGTGCCGATTTTTACTATGGGTGATTACGTTGAGCAAAGAATTTGTTTAAAGTTTTGTGTTGCAAATGAATTTTTGTGTGCCGATGCATTGAAAATGTTACAAAAGGCCTTTGGTGATAATGCTTTATCGAAAACTCGTGCATATCAGTGGTACAGAGCCTTCAAGGACGGTCGTGAAGTGGTCGCCCATCGACGGCTTCGATCGAAGATAACGTCGATAAAATTAAGGAAAGGGTGCTGGAAAACCGTCGTACCAGCTTGAGAGAGATAGCACATGATCTTAAGATATCCCACGAGTCCGCACGTACGATTTGGATTGATATTTTGGGCATGAGAAAGGTGGCCGCACGACTCGTACCGAAAGACCTGAATTTTCTTCAAAAACGTCATCGCGAACAGGTTGCTTCAGACATGCTGGATCGCTGTAATTCCGATTCTACATTCATGGAACGCATCATAACTGGTGATGAGACCTGGGTCTACGAGTACGATATGCAAACAAGCCAGCAATCATCGGAATGGGTGGCAAAAAATGAGCCGAAGAAAAAACCACGCCAAAGCCGCTCGAAAATGAAGGTGATGCTCATTGTTTTCTTCGATATCCGTGGCGTGGTGCACTACGAATTCGTTCCAGAGGGTCAGACGGTAAACAAGGAGTATTACCTAGGCGTTATGAAACGTTTGCGTGAGCGTATCCGTAAGAAGCGGCCAAATTTGTGGGCGAACAACTCATGGATTTTGCATGACGATAACGCGCCTTCTCACCGAGCTACGATTGTGACTGACTTTCTCGCCAAAAACTCAACAAGCGTGCTTCAGCAACCACCGTATTCGCCGGATTTGGCTCCCTGCGACTTTTTCCTCTTCCCAAAACTAAAATTGCCCCTTCATGGCACCCGTTCTGAGTCGATTGAAGCCATAAAACAAAATTCGGCGCGAGAGCTAAAGTCCATCCCGGAAAGCGCCTATAAAAAATGTTTCGATAATTGGAAGTGCCGTTGGCATAGATGTATTGGAGCAAATGGAGCCTATTTTGAAGGCGACCCAATAAATTTTGACAATTAAATGTAAAAATGTTGTTTTAATTGAAAATTCCCGGTACTTTCTTGACAGAGTAGTAAAGTCATTATTAAAATTATCTTCTTGAAAACGTTGAAAAAATTCTATCCTTCGTTCCTTTTGTAAAGGTGTCATTATAGGAATTTTTTGGTTTCCTTGGTATGTAGCCTTATCTTTTCAGTGACATAAGAACTGTTTCTGGACATAGTTTTGTATTTCTTTGATTTTCAAATCTGTTAGCCAATTTGCGAAACCCCAGGCGCGGATTGTGGCGTCCTGAGGCCAATAAAGCGTTTGAATTGTTTCCTTTAATATTAGGCGGTCTTCCTGAAACTGGTCTATGCCTCATTTCCATACCATTTTTTATCCTCTTTATTGTCTCATTTTTCCGTAAATTGCACTAATTTTTTAACGTTTCGAAAACCTTTTCTATACAAATATTCTACCTGTTTTCTTTCTTCTAGTTGCGACATTATTTCATAAATTGTATACCTGTTGACAATCAACAATATTTGACAAATAGTGTTGCCATGCATTTTTGCCCATAGCCGCCTGACTATCTGCACAACCTATTTTATGCATTACTTTTGTTAAAAAATATATAGGATCCTGTATTTTATTTCCACAAAAATGTTTGTAATACAACAATTGTTTCACCACAATGTGGCTTCCTCAGGTATCTACATTCTACTGGCAAATAGAATGTATCGTATAACCAAAAGTTGTCTTTTTCTGAAAACCTTTTATGTGAGTATTGTGAGCCCCAGCCTAGCCATTTATTCCGTACTGTAAGTGATTTTCTATTAAAGATTAATACATCACTGTAGGAATCGCTCTTCGTTGGTAATTACAAATCCAAGTGCACTAAGGATCTAATATTTCTCGGTTGGGTTGCAATATTACTAGTCCTAATGGCTTACGACCTGTGCGAAAGGCAGAAGACTGCTATGAGTTTGCTCTCATGTTCGTCACTCATAAATTTTAATATCTGTACTTTGTATAAATTCCCAAAGACGCATAGCTGGTCCCCCTCTTAGGGGGAAATTGTGTTCCACTGGCATTAAATCTCACACACGTGTTTATTGTCTAAGCCCGGATAAAGAATGAGTACTCGCCATTACTGTTATTAAGATTGGAACCGGCCAATCCGTGGTAACTAGGGTAGTTCTAAGTTTTGAGAGAAGAGGCGTTAAGCCCGCTTAAGAGTCGCGAAGGGGTGGAGTTTTGAAACTCTGGAGGAAGGGTAGTTCTTCGAGTACCAACCGTACGAGACGAGAAAACAGGGAGTACAAAGATAGATCCCAGTGGGGACACTTCGAGAGTTGTATTTTAAAGATGTTAAAGACAAAAACGAAAGATGCTACTCAAACATTCTAGACGAAGTACAAAGTAGTAAAGTTCCGAAAGTACAATAGTTGCACCGCTAATTGTAATTTGAAGTGAAAATGTTTGGCTAATTGTGTATATAACTGTGATTATCATATTTGTATATAATACGTTACGTGTTTTATTGAGTAAAAGACGAAATGCTGTATGAGAATCAATCAACCCCTAGACGATTGATAGAAAAAAACCTACCTAACTGACGTTGTTTTTGTGGTTAGGTATTTTTTGAAGTATCTGAAAAGGTGAATTGTTGATCCTATTTTCTTAACGAGTTTGAACACGTGACAGTCCCATCTTAAGTGAATGTCTACTTCTTTTTTTATTTATTATCCTGATTCTCCTAGATCTTCTGTGAAGATTTTTCAGAAGCTTTTTCAGTTTGTGCGAGTTGGGAGTTCAGTTGTGTTCTGGGTAGGATATGTTACTGCGCCACTTTAGGTCACACCACTGTATTAATTTTCGACCCAACAGTGAAATGGTAGCCGATACCCGTTCAACTAGAAAATTTCTTTTCCATTTGAACAGGATTCGAACCTGCAACCTTCCTGTTACGAGCCCTAAGCTCTACCACAGAGCTGCCGGCCTATATCATGTGAATGTCTACCTCTACTTCGAAGTATGTAAATGATTCCACACGTTCTATGAAATGCGTCCTATCTGCGTCTCTCAGTGTCAAGTACCTGATGTTCGGTTTAATGGAATTATTGCAAGTAAATGTCATGAATTTTGTTTAGCTTAGATTGAGGCGCAGATCCGCTTCACTCAACCATCCCTCTACATTTGGAGTTCTCGTTCTGCTGTATCCTTCACTTCTTCTCAAGTATTACTACTAACAAATACAATAATCAGCAAATGATGACACTTCACTTGAGAGCAGAAATATTACTAAAAGAGTACAAACTAAAGCATTTTTTTTGGTACATCCATAATATTTTTCCGTGGTTCACTCTTCCCCATTCCTCAGTATCCATCTTCATAAATTGGGTTCTGTTGTCTAGATATAATTTGAACAAATTTAATGCAACTCCTCTAATACCAAGATTCTCCAAGACTTCCAAGAGTTTCTAATAGTTTTCACGGTATCAAACGTTTTCGCCAAATCTAGAGAGACTCCCATCAAGCACTTTCTTTCATCGAGTGATCTATATATGTTGTCAGTGAGAAACATTTTTGCATGTTTGATGGTAATAAATAGTTATTTACACTATAAAGCAGGCAAGTGACACTTACCAGACGAGAATGTAGTTTGTGCCCGAGCAATAGCGAGGTCAAGCAATGAAGTCCGAGACTGGTCAAGAAACTTGCCTCCTGATTTGTGTATTATATTTCTTTCACTACAAAAGTTCATTTTTAATCATTTTTCTTTGAAGAATTTAGTTTGTAATTTACTTAATTTCAATATTATATCGGTTTGCCTTGAGTTACTAAAGTTTTAACCTATTAAACAAAGTGTCTTTCAAAACTATATTTCCTTCTCTGAAATGAATTTCAAAGAAGATGAAATTCAACCAGCCTCAAATGCTGCATGTGAATTCCTTTTACCGGAGAAGTCTAAGAAAGGTTACCAAACAGCATATACGAGTCTTCTTCTTCTTCTTCTTCCTCCTTCCAATAGGACTACGTCTTGTGTATTCTGCTTTCTGCCCATTATCAATTCGCCTTCTGTGATATAGAGAACTTTCTTTCCACCGTTTTGGTGGACAGCCCAATGGCCCATTTGGCCAGTCTTTCCTCTGGCATGCTTTCCACATGATCTCTCCAAAACCTCCTGCGAGCTCTAACTCATCTTTCAATATCCTGTACTTCCAGTTCTTCCTATATCTCCGAACTCCTTATATGGTCTCTCTTTGATTGATCCTAAATTTTTCATTTCCGTGCTTTATATATACGAGTTTTTGTTTTGTAGTTCATGGTCTTGTTTTTCAGATGGTATACCTTAGGCATCCTCCAATCTTTGCTACCTTGTGCGATTGTGCTTAGACTTCTTCCACAATGTTTCGTTCTCGGATATTAATACACCCAAGTAATTAAATCGCTACACTTGTTCCATGATTTTATCGTTTATTACCAACTTGCATCGAATAGGTTCTTTAGCGATAATCACAGCTTTGGATTTCTCGCTGCTGATACTCAAACTCAGCTCTTTCGCGGCGTTTTCGTACTCGCACACAAGGCGTTGCAGATCGTCTTCATCTTCTGCAGTCAAAACTGCATCATCGGCATAGCATAGGATCTTGAGAGAGCGGTTTCCCATCCTATATCCTGCTCGGATCTTCTTAAACTTTTCGATGACTCGGTCCACAACGAGATTGAATACATATACGAGTAAGTGTTTTAAAGAGTAGTGCCTAACATTGAATTCAACCTCAATATCGGAAACAACAGTGCATCTTACTTCCCTAAGGAAGTAAGTTTTCAGTTACTTCTAGTTGTCAATATTTACCCAAACTGTCTTAGGAACAGCCTGTTTACTATGTCAGTAGTGGAAAAAATTATTATACATTTAGGAATATTCCTTAATTTAATGTTGATTGTGATTTCAGAAAAAATAGTATGCAAAGCACATTTCCAGCCTTCAATTTCAGGAATAAATTGCTTTTACTACTAGATACACAATGCACTATTTTTTCTCTATTTCTCCTTTTTTCCTTTGAATAATTATCTGCAACAGAGTATATTTCTCTCTTCATCAAAGGGCCCAGATATTGCAACTTTATTATATTCACTGTGTATAACTTTCAATTCTTTCGAGTAGTTCAGCATTCGATACTTTATCTATTCACTTGAAATGCAATTTCTCACAAAATGGTGTAGCAAAATCTAAGGAAAGCTTAAAATAGATTTTCCAGAAGGTGACATTCAACTGACAAAAGAAAAGAGGGATCCTTTAAGCATTTCCTGCTTTTTTCGCTTCCGGAATCCTTTACAATCGAGAATTCTGAGAAACGGAATATTACATCGGTTCCGAATTCAATCACAGATATAAACTTTTTATTTCTTGTTAATTCTATATACATCGCCCGCTATTCTGCACCATCCTACTTTCAGACGCCTCTTGCTGGAATCTCGCCTACTCACTTTATATTCATAGGCGGGAATAAAACCGTCTTGTTTGCTGAAAGAAGGGTCAAAACGGTTTTCACTTCTACCTTCTAGTCAGAACGAGTAAAACGGGCCTATATGTCGCTCAGCTTGAAATCAGTGACGTAGATAGACTACCGGATCTTATGATACTCATTTGTCGATCACATATTATTTCAGGATCATTTTGTCAGTTCATCCCAAGCGTGTTGTGCTATTTTCCAAATGGATAAAAATATTGAACAAAGAATCCGTCTAAAAATTTTGCGTTGCAAATGGAATTTTTTTTTGGAAAGTCTGAAAATGTTACAAAAGGCTTACGGTGAATCAACTTTATCAGAAACATCAATGTACTCGCAAGAGGTTAATATGTAGTGAAAGTATAACCTCTCTGGCCGTCCGTCAACATCTTAAACTGAACTCAACATCGTTAAAGTAGAACAGGCAGTGACTAAAAATCATCATTTAAGTTTCGAGTTATAGCTGCAGAAATAACCGAGTACGTTCAAATACATGAGATTTTTCATGTAATTAACATACATAGGTCCAAAAACTGAAAAGATAGATATTCAAAGAGAAAAGAAAACTACAACATATCTTATAGAACTATTAATTCATTAGGCAGTTCAATAGAAAATAATAGAGCCGTCATTTCTAAAAACAAAAAATCAGGATTGCCCATGTATATATGTGGGACAGACAGGTCGCTCATTTCAAGCAAGGATACTGGAACATGAAAAATGTTACATTGATAAAAAAAATTCAACTTATGCCAACTATTTGTTAGAGACCGGTCATACTTTCAATACAAACTTTGAAATAATACATATTAAATAAAAGTCATAAACTTAATCTGTTATGAACTTTAGAGATCAATAGATGTAATGAAATACAGATTTTATTAAATGATCGAAAAGACTTAAACAGATCCCCCTACTCAACATTTTTCAATGATTGTAAACTACCTCTTGTCACCCTTCTATTTTTTGAACCGGAGCTTATTTGAAGTCATGTTATATTGAAAATTAATTCCCGTCAAGTAAAGAATGAGACAATAAAAAATTTTAATACGTTAGAAGATATCGATCACTACAGCCATCTACCACTAGATACACATCATGCTAATGCACTCATGAAATTTGACACCCAGTCCTTTTTTGAACCCAACTACTATTTGCATGAACATAGTTATACCCTACACATGAAGAAGGTATCGTGAATTCTGCCGGTGAGGTTACTGGTCCGAGAACGTGACTAGTAGCAGCGAAGCACTACACAGCCTCTACTGGCTCTGCAGTGTCAGTTGTTTTGTGGCACAACTCACTCGCCGAAAGTTCTTCTTATCAACCCACCCGAAGGCAGTCCCATGAACCAAGATAGGCTCATGATTTAATGTCTCAATGGTTCCTGGTACGACCACCGTCAATCCGACCTATACGTCAAGATCCACGAACTCGTGTGAAGTCTTTCAATTGATCCTGGCTTCAAGCACCAACGGTCATCGAGATCCCAAACCCCAGAAACGTCTCGCAATGGATCCTGATTCAGAATAAGGTCGGTCGAACCGTCAAGTCTCGCTAAACCCTGAAGCATTTCTCGAGATATCCTGAACATGAGTTGCTGGACTAGATGGAATACCCTTCTAGTCCAGAATGCGGACCTTCAACAACTGCCCCCTCGAGTCCAACACCAATTGGGTGGCCAGATTGTACGAATACTTCTCGATGGTCTCCACACTTCCGAGGTAACGCAGTATGCTACATAACGCACTCGGACATTGTACAGAAAAATCCGGAGATTTACTGCAATAGGGTAGAGTACGTACTGAGCCGAACAACGTTACTCAGCCCTCCATTCCAGCTTTACGGTGAAACTAGGGCCCCATTCGGTCGAACTTCCACCACACGGGTTCAGTGACTGGTGCGAGTGACATTGCTTTAGGCATCAGGACTTAATCTTTCATTTCACTGGGATGAATCATAGTCAAGACAAGGTTTAAAGAACATTTTCTCCAAGGTTCGTCTTGCACAGTTCGGTCTTGCGTTGTCGTGTTACAGAATAACGCCTCTGTTGACAATCGCCGGATACTTTTCGATTAAAGATTGGTCCACTCAATCTAATTGTTCACAATAAAGATCTGCATTAACAGTTTGTCCAGGCTTCAGTACTTCAAAATGAACAATTTTGCGTATAATCCACCAAACACACCGAAGCGCCATTTTGGGATATAAACCCGGCTTCGCAGTACTTCGTTGTGATTCATTTGGAGAAAGCCACTGCCTTTTGCGTTTTGGATTATCATATAGGACCCATTTTTTGTCTCCAGCGATCAAGCGATTAAAAAAGGGTTCTGTGTGATGCTGTTTAAGCAGTAAGTTGCATGTGATGGATCGGTAGGCTTTGCTCTCTTCGGACAGATGGTGGTGAACCCAAACACCTGCTCTGCTTATTTTTTTTTTCGATGTGATGCAAATGTTCTGAGATGGTCGACTAAGGTTGGTTAAGGGTGTTTGAGAGTTCCTCGATTGTCTGACATGGAATTGCTTCCACTTTGCCCTTAGCATGTCGTTGTCTAATGTTGTTGGTCTTCCTGATCGATAACGTTAAATGAATCGATAAAATAATTTGTTACTTTTACGTCTACTATGTACCATTTGAATTTGATACACACCTTTAAAAATATTAAGTAAATTGTTTTGCACTTTCGAAATTTGTGGTTATTACAAACGGCCGGACAAAATGATCAAATGGTGAAGTTAACGTACGAGTGTGCCAAAAGTCACCAAAGACACCAAAGTCGATCAACTTTCTTTCTTCACTCAAATTTGTATATTTTTTTCACCTGGAACAGGCCCGTGCTATCTTGTCGCTACGCTACGCTACTGATGATACATCTAGGTATCGTTCAGACTAAATATAAAACAAACTTACCATTAACTTTAAGGACTATCACTTTGCTGACTCCAGCACCGATATTGTTCTTTGCTTCGCATAAATATTGGCCTTCGTTCTCCTTTGATATGTGGATGAAGCTGAGTGAGCCATTCTGGTATTGCTGCACGTTGGGTTGGAACAGAAAGTCTTTGTATTCTCCTGGCTGTTCTTCTGTAAAGAAATATCTGGCATAGGTATGAGGTAGAATAATTGATTGTTTCAAGGAAATCATGAAGGAATGCGGGGGGAATTGTGCTCTAATCTTGTTTGCAGAAAATAAAACGAGATTTCAATTGGGGGGAAGTTGCGAGAATCGTTTTATCTAGGAGATTGTTGTTGTCAACTGTAAATGTGTATCCCCAGGAGCATTTTCAATGAAACATTTCCTTACTGGATAATACTGAAAATTAACAATTTCAGTTGAATTTAATAATGAAAATATTTTATGAGGTCAAAAACTATCGATACACTTTTTCTGGAATCCTAATGAAAGAATGATATTATAATTCTTGTCGTTAAATTTTCTTCGATTCAAAAGAAGTATCGGTCAATTCACCCCCTTTGAACATTATATGGTAAAATTGCATATTTTTCGTAAAAAAAGATAATTTTCTATGTATTGCTCTGCAGGTTTTGTTGTGTTTTGGCTATTTAAAATAAACATCTCATGTTCTTTATTCGACATTGGAAGAAAATAGCGGTTTATTCTATATTGCGGTTTTTTTTTCGAAAATTGAAGCTTTATTGTGAAAATTTGATTATACATTCGAAGTCCAAAGTATTGTCGCGAGTCACTATTTTTTTCCATCTTTGCGGCAGTTGGCCACACGCGAAAGAACGGCGGTCGACGTTTCTTGTCTTCAGTTCATACGGTACCCAATTCCCTACATTTCAGATCATGGACATTGCTTTCAAATGAAGGCAAACGCTTGGTTGAGTGACTCAAAGTATTTTCACAAGTTCTATTTTTTGTTTGTGATGGATCTTCATCGAGCAAGGCCTGTTATTCTTCATCCTTACACTTAGGTGGCGCTACGGGTCGTTCTTCGTCTTTTAAATCAAAATTTTCACTTTTAAATTTGACAAACCACTTCAGACACGTTCGTTTAGCTAGAGCATAACATACACTAAAATACGATGATTTTCTGCAGCTTTTTCTTCATAATGAAGTAAAACTGATAGATACTGGAAAGAAAGTCTGATGATGACACTGTAGCGAACAACTTCTTCGCTCCTTGTCCAGAAACCTGCCTTGCTCTGTCGTAGTTTAACCAGCCTACCAATAGAGGACGCGACCAGTCAACAGATTCGTGTCTAACCGTCCCCGCCAGGTTCAAATAAAGCAAGGCACTGCGTTTGAAGATCAGCGTTCCAAGCGGACGCACGGTCACCGGCGTCACAGGCAGAGCATGCGCATCACGCCTGTCTGACGAGTTTCAGATGCGCATGCTCGGAAACCAAACGCCGTCTCCCTAAGTAAGAGGTGGAAGCTCCCTCGCATTACCCACATTATCATTCGAGAGCTTCATTGGTGACCCCGACGTGATTGGAGGGTTTGCTTCAAGAGCAAACCAACCTATTCATTAGGTGGCCCTAATTGCCCCCTATCCATATTTCCGAGATGGCCTTCTTTTCCTTCGTTCCGCAGATCCTCGCTGGAGATGGCACCGCGACCAACCCAGCGGCGGACTGTCTCCATGCCTGCTCCCAACGCCCGATTCCGTGACCTTTATCGACGCTCACTGGAGGGGGAGTGTGTAGCGAATAACTTCTCGCTCCTCGTCCACAAACCTGCCTTGCTCTGTCGTAGTTTGACCGGCGTACCGAAAGAGGACCCGACCAGTCAACAGATTCGTGATTAACCGTCTCCGCCAGGTTCAAATAGAGCAAGGCACTGCGTTTGAACATCAGCGTTCCAAGCGGACGCATGGTCAACGGCGTCACAGGCAGAGCATGCGCATCACGCCTGTCTGACGAGTTTCAGATGCGCATGCTCGGAAACGAAACGCCGTCTCCCTAAGTAAGCGCAACACCCGCATTATCATTCGAGAGCTTCAACAATTTAAAATGAAGGTGTTGCTAGATGAAACAATGGAAAAATGAACTAGTAGAGAAATATGATATCAAAACCGCATGAACTTATTTTTGCTCATAATATTAAAATCAAAACCCTAGATTTGAAAACTCGTTATCGAAGTAAATTAAAAACAAATAAAAAATGGACAGAGTCAGGAGCTTCTGCTCCTATCACCTACGATCCTCTTGTAATTTTTTTAATCACATTAGAAATAGTATGTTTAAATGGATTTAGAATTCGAAATATTTTTAATTGCAATATCTGAATCAACTGATGTATAATATAAATATATTTTTGATGTGTTATGCGGCTTAAATTCAAATTTTTTTTTCTGAAATGTTGATTTTATCATCATTCGTTGATTGAAATTTACACTGGAAAGATTTCGGATAGAATTGATGGGTCGAAGAAAAATGTGATTTATTTTTCGGATTTTAATTTTTCTGGTAATGAATTAAATTTTTTAATTTTGTATCCTGTGTTTAATTTTTTTTTGTATTATTTCATTTAAATTTTGAATATCAAAACAGATTGAATCTGTTAGTCTTCTACAATTTTAATTTTAAAAAAATTTCATTCAAAAAACTTCTAGAATTAAATTAATGTCTAAAATAAGCACCGCTTTTGTTTAATAGACGTATATAATCAAAACTCAATATATAATGTCAAATGGAATAAATAAACCAACAGATATAAGAAAGTCATTAGAATTAATAAATAAATATTTAAAGGAGACAAAATTTTGGTTCTGATCTTACCTTTAAGAACATCAATTGCCTTTTAAAAACATGAACACAACTTAAGGACTTCTCACAGAATATAATTTATTTGAAATATTTAATATATTTGAATATTCGAATAAGTTAATTTAGAAATCTCTCAAAACATGCACTATATCTTCAAAAAACAAATATAATTCTAGGTAATCTCTTTTTCGGTCCTAGATAATATTCCAAATATCAAAATCAAATAAATACATCTATATCTCAACAAACACGTGTTAAGGATGGATGCTTCAACCAGTTTAACTTTAAAATTCAAGATTGGTCTATGTTCAACATAACAACATAATAACAACAGTGTAAGTTATTTTTAAATATATTAAATATTTCAAATAAATTATATTCTGTGAGAAGTCCTTAAGTTGTGTTCATGTTTTTAAAAGGCAATTGGTGTTCTTAAAGGTAAGATCAGAAACAAAATTTTGTCTCCTTTAAATATTTATTTATTAATTTCAATGACTTTTTTATATCTGTTGGTTTATTTATTCCATTTGACATTATATACTGAGTTTTGATTATATACGTCTATTAAACGTAAGCGGTGCTTGTTTTAGACATTAATTCAATTCTAAAAGTTTTTTGAATAAAATTTTTCTGAAATTAAAATTGTAGAAGACTAACAGATTTAATCTGTTTTGATATTCAAATTTTGTTATATTTCTTCTATCAAGTAAAAAGCCTTCTTCTATTTTATTTCATTTATATGTTGTCTAATTCTTCTGTCAATCATGTCGAATCGAACAAAATGTGTACGTAAACATCATATGATGATACTATGTTTCGATATTACCCTTCAGCCATATCTTTAAATATTGTACTCTAGACGGCTGCTGGGCTCTTGTTGTTTATTTATAGTCTGGTGTACTTCGGAACTAGGCTCAAATCTAAGTTTTTGGGCAGATACCACATAATATATCATATACAGGTGTCCCAGAAGTCGATGTCAAGTCGGAATCGGGTAACAGGCTGAGTCATAGTAGTCATCAATAACATACTTAAAAAATCCAAGTCCGAATTATATTGCATTTTTTATTATTCGAGAAAATGCACACCCTGTGATGATTTTTGAACTCCTGTTGCTACAATTTTTTACTTTCTTCAAATTTTATTTGTCCTATGTTATCCCCTATATAAGTGCTTCTGTAACCTGTAATCTTCAATTCTAAGCCAATTATTCCAGCTTGGAAAAAAATGTCACTTTTTGCCGAACCAAGTATTCCAAATTAATATTTCGCATCACTTTAACCGATTGTACTGAAAAAGAAAACTACTACATCTGTTTGGCAAATTACTTTGAAAGTTAGAGCGTATTTATTAGGAATTTTAAAATGGTGTAACACTCACGGCATTCTTTTTTATATCGGTCAAAAAAAACGGTCTTTCTTAAAGAAACACAGGTTCGAACAATTTATTCGAACTTTCTAAAAATGATTCTAGTCCATCCAATACTTTGAGAATCTGGTTTTAATGAGGTGGGGTGAGTCCTCCCATAAGCTCAGTGGGGGAGCATTGGACTCGTGACCGGAGGATCCGGGTTCGAATCCTGTTCAGGTGGAAAAGACATTTTCTAGTTGGACGGGTATCTGCCAGCATTTCACTTTTGGCTCAAAAATTAACAGTGCTATGACCTTAAGAGGCGCAAGATCGCAGTAACAAAGCCTACCCAGAACAAATCTGAACTCCTAACTCGCACAAGCTGAAAAAGCTTCTGAGGGATCTAGGAGTATAAGGATAATAATAATGATAATAATAATAATAAAATAAAGTGTTTGTGAGACAGATGCTGACGCCACTATTTGGTATTGGCACACGTACACGCAATACAGATCATTACGCTACGCCCCTGGTCCACTGCGCATCTTTCCGTATTTGATCGTGTAATCTGTGTACTTACGACTTTTGGCTTCGTTTATTAGATTCGTTTTGATCTCTTTACGGCGAACTTTGATTTAACCTGGACTAACCTGTGATCGTGTATTGCTATCATGTCTGTGTATACCACATAGAAATATGCCAACATGCACCTCATTTATGGGGCATGCAGATGTACCGCTAGTGCAGCTTCGAGAATGTGTCGCGAGAGATACCCTAATGCTGATCGTTATCCAGATCATCGAGTTTTTACGAATTTGCACCGTCTACTCTTCACAGCAGGCCGACTTCCGAACAAAGTGCATTGTGAAGGAAGAATTTCCTTACTTTAGGACGAGATTGTGCTTCAAGCAGATGAAGAAGATCCAAGTATCTCGCTACGTGAAATTAAGCGAAGTAGAGTAGTGCCCAAAAGTACAGCTCACCGATTATTGAAAAAACATAATCTCCACCCATAACATGTGCAACGAGTACATGCTTTGTTACCTCGGGATTATAAACCTCGGGTTACGTTTTGCCAAACCATGCTACAAAAGAACCGGGAAGACCCACAATTCATAGAAAAAATTTTGTGGTCGGATGAATCAACATTTGAAAAAGATAGTTACATGAATCTACACAATTCGAGTGGCACGTAGAAAATCCGAATTTAATGAGACAAGATTGATCTCAATATCGTTTTAAAGTGAACATGTGGACTGGAATTTTGAACGGAAGAGTCCTAGGACCTTTTGAGTTGCCAGAGGTTTTAAATGCTGAAATTTATCAACATTTTTTTACGAAATCAGTTGCCAAATTTACTTGAAGTCGTGCCACTAAGTTTTTTCAGAGAAATATGGTTTCAGTGCACTTTGCCCTCTCATTTAGAGAATATCTAAATGAAGAATATCCGGCCAGGCGGTTAGAGTGATCTGGTATATCTAGTGGCCAGCCCATTCACCTGATTTGAATCTCTTAGATTTTTTTACTGGGAAGCAGTGAGGGAAAAAAATTATTCAAAACAAATTGAAAATGTAGGTGAGCTTCTGAAGAGAATTAGGGAAGCAATGCAATTCGCCAATAACGGAAGATTCACCCGTCTGATATCCCCATCTTTTTCAAGAAAATGTCATGAATGTATTGCAGCTGGAGGAGGGCAGTTTGAACATCTTTTGTGAATTTATTAAAGCTTGTCACAAAACTAACCTGAATTTCTTTGAGAAAAACCTTTTTTTGTCCATTCTCAAAAAGAATGTAGTTAGTGTTATAGCATTTCAGAATCCTTATTAAATGTGTCAACTTTTGACGTAACTTGCCAGACTGATGTAGTAAAATTTTTTTCAGTTCAGTCAATTGAAGTTGGGCGAAATTTTAATTTTGAATACTTGGTTCGATAAAAAGTGATGTTATTTTCCAAGCTGGAGCAATTGGCTTAGAATTGAAAATTACAGGTTACAGAAACTCTATTCGGGATAGCATAGGAAAAAAAAATTTGAAAAAAGTAAAAAATTGTAGTAACAGGAGTTCAAAAATCATCTCAGGGTGTGCATTTTATTGAATAAATGAAGACTTGAATTTTCTTTTATATTTATCTGATGGCTATTATGACTTGACCTGTTACCTGATTTCGGTTTGACGTCAACTTCTGTGACACTTGTATGTGAATCAGTTAATTCGTCTCTTTAACTTCATCATGTAGGTCATGTCGAATCTGTTTGCTGTCAGGTCTAGAAGACAAGGAATCTTCTTTCTCTGAACGAATCGCTCATTTTCTTTAAATGTGCTCACTATAAGGTACATTCCATCTAGACTTTTTTGGCGCATTAAATAGTAAAGACCAATTTTTCATTAGTTATTGTATTCACCATAATATGCACAGAACCTTAATTTTAAAGAAAAAACTCTAATTCTTCAGTGTCGTGTCCTAACTATCACGAATAAAAATCCCAAAGACGTCCATCGTCGAAGAAACCTTTCTGCAGGGTGAAGGCATAAAGCAACGCCAGGTTCCAATTACCTAGAGAAAAGTACGTGGCTCAAATTCTGGACAGATTCAGGCAGCGACTAGATCGACATCACGAACCGAAAGCAGGAGGAAGGGAAATATAAGTTAATTGAGACTCACCTACGGCCTTTTTCCATGTAACGACCGGTTTCGGGTAGCCTTCCGCCTGGCAGTGCAATATGGCATCCTGCGAAGCTGCCACGTTCGTATCTGAAGGCTCGACCGTCCATTTAGGCGGCACTGCAAAGAGACAGTTTCATTGATTGAGAAATTTGGCAAATTTTCTCTGAACGCAAGGCTTCATTGATTGCCATGCATTAGCCTAATTTGTGATATTCTCTCTCATCCATCAGTAATATTATTCATGAGGTTGATTAATAATGAAACTACATATCTTTTATACATAGCCATACACGTTTCAAACATTTTCAGTACAATAAAAAAATAAAGTCACAAATTCCAGTAGAATGTAGATACCTGAAGAAGCCACATCGTGATGAAAAAATTGTTGTATTATGAACATTTTTGTGGAAATTAAAATACTGTCTCTCATTTATTTTTTAATCAGAAATTCCGTTCAGTTTCTGCATTATTTGTGAACGTGATTTATTCTAATTAAAAAAATTATAGAATCGTACACATCAGCTGAATTAGCCGATATGCATTATTTATGGTCACGCAAATAGCAATAGTAGAGCAGCTTATCGTTATTGCATTGCTTGTTTATTCTTATCAAAGAGCTCCATATCATAGAATATTTGGAAGAATACATAATAGGCCCTATTCATTTGGGTCTTCAGGAATAGGAATAGGAATAGGATCCATCGTGCTATCCGGTGTTTTTTTTTAGAGTGATAGAAATTTCGATAGGAATAATTGTGATTTGGCAGAAGGGAGAAGCCATGTTGCTTTGACATTTCTGTTCAGTAAGCGTTGAAAAATTATCATGGAAAGACTCACACCGCAACAACGTTTACAAATTGTTGGAATTTATTTTCAAAATCAGTGCTTTATTCGCCAAACTTATATAGAGCACTTCGTGAAATTTATGGTTACATAGTAGTCCATCAGAGCAGCTTATTCGTCAAAATATCCATAGATTTCTGATAACATTTTCTCTACTCGATTCAAATACAACAACAAGACAAAGAACCATACGTACTGAAGAAAATATCGCTGCTGTAAGTCATAATGTTAATGATGATCCAGATTTTTCTATCCTTCGACGTTCATAACAAGTTGGACTTTGTGCATCCACCACATGGAAAATTGTGCGTAAAGACCTTGGTCTACACCTATACAAGATCCGACTGGTTCAAGAACTAAAGCCACTTGACTATAATAAGCATCGTTCGTTTCTGATTGGGCCCTGGTACAGCTTGAAGTTGATCCACTTTTTCATCGTGAAATTGTGTATAGTGATGAAGCTCATTTTTGGTTGAACGGATATGTAAACAAGCAAAATTGCCGTATATGGAATGAAAACAATTCTCAAGAAGTTCTGCAGGTTCCATTGCATCCTAAAAAATGCACTGTATGGTGTTCTTTACAAGCTGGAGGCATCATCGGTCCATATTTTTCAAAAACGATGCTGGAGCAAATGTTACAGCGAATGGTGCTCGTTACAGATCGATGATCAATGATTATTCATTTTAAAATTTGAATGGTGTCGACCTAGAATTGTTTTGGTTCCAACAAGATGGTAATACACCTCATGCTGCTACCGTAACAATTGATTTATTGGAAGAAAGATTTGGCGATAACATTATTCCGAGAAATGCTCCAATTAATTGGCTTCCAAGATCATGCGACATAACTCCACTGGATTATTTTTTTTTTGGAGTTATGTTGAGACATTGATTTATGCTGATAAACCAGAAACAATAGACCCCTTGGAAGCCAATATAACTAGTGTTATTAATGAACTAAGACCTGAATTACTCGAAAAAGTGGTCCAATATTGGTCTGGTCGAATGCGGTTCCTCAGAGCTAGTCGTGGTGGACATATGCCGGAAATTATTTTTAAAACATAAATGTCATAAAATTATCTTTCGAATCAAAAAAAATTGGCTTCAATCCTAATTTTTATGTGTTTTATTTCAATTTAAAGTGATATCACTTTAAAAAAAAAACAGCCGATATGTAGTATTTTCACAATCTGTTTCTCTGATAGACTCAGTGGCAATGACTACCTCCAGTTGTTAACGGATGATTATTCCCGAAGACAATCTTTTATATTATCGCGGAAATTCATGGTTTTTACACGATGGAGCTCCAGATCATCTTCTACTTAATGTTCGACATTACTTGAATGACACTCATGGCCATCATTTGATAGAACAAGGAAGTCAAGTATCTTTGGTCATCATGGTCCTTGGACCTTAAGCCGTAATATTTTTTCGTTTGGTATTTGATTATCTCGATTTTTACTTTTTGCTTGGGAATCCCCAAAAAAGAGTTTGTTCACTAAGTAACAATTAAAAATGGTGAACATTTTGAACGCATTCGAATAGTAAACCAAGAGATTCCAAATAATGGTGGAATATTTCAAGGAGTTCGGGAAAATTGGAAGCGAAGGGTAACTACCCACATCTAAAAATTATGCTCATATCGAACATCTACTCTAATTTGTTTTCTGCTTCAACTTTCTGGATTTTGAGTAATAATGCCATTAATTTTTTGTAATAAGAATCAAATCATGAAATCTTTGAAGTCAAGTTTCTCAAAAACCATGAAATTTTGAGCTTTAGACTAGTAGTATTATATGATTTTTGAAGGGACTTCTTCAGGAATTTTAATCCCGTCAAAAACTCGCGAAAATATCAGTGACGTTCAAGTTGCTGACGTTGTAATATCAAATAACCTTTTTATCTACGTCAATGAAAATGTTTGAAACATGCAAGAAACATTAAATATTAACTTCCAACAAGCAATGTGGCTGTTCCGAATTACCTCGAAATATCTTCAGCTATTTTGAAGTATTATAAAAAAGGGGTTAGTTTTTCAACTTTAATATCCTGTGTCTTGGAAGTAAAAAGAGTTAGGACTCTTGTTTGTAAAAAATTATTTCTTAATTTTATTAGTTCTATCTATCCCATCAGTTTGTTACATCTACTCTGGGACAACCTGTAAAATTTGTGAGCAACAAAAGAGAAAGAAAATTTATGAAACCTAAAACTGCATGTGGGTGTCAGCTATCTTCATTTTTGTTGCAATACCATGATACACTGGTCTGTAATACCTAACATTATTGTTCACACAACGAAAAGTAGGTATCGAGTATCGGTTAATGAACCATAAAATATGTGAAGGGTTTTCCAATAAGAAGTTTCATTTTGAATAGCTCGCTATCTGGGCAGCTATCATCTTTTGACATTTAACAAGTAAAAACTACGCCATTACTAAAACGGAATGATACATGCTTCAACAACGCTTTGACATTGTTAAAATTCAGTACAAAACGGTGAATATTCTGCAGTGAGAGTGCGCAAAACTCTTGCCCTTTTGGGTCGTCGTGAAGCACGTTCACGGCCCGCAATAGTAGAACAGGTTGACCAATTTGTGCTGTTGGATCAAGTTAGTGATGTGAAGAATCTAAACCGTGTGCGTCGCTCAAAAACAACTGCGAATAGGGTTGCTGTAGCCCGTAGTGCTGACGATTCCTCGTCTATCTTTGGAATAAGCCATTCCACAAACGACATATTTTGTATGTATTTTGTATGAAGACTTAGGTCTTAGGGCTCTTCAAGTTGAGATAACACAAGGACTCAAGCCAGTCGATCACCAGCAATGTAGTATCTTCTCTGATTGGTATTTGAAACGCATCAAAATGATCCAGATTTTCATCGAAAAATTATCTTCAGAGATGAGGCCCGTTTCCACCTCGGAGGCTAGATTAATAAGCACAATTGTCGCAGTTGGGGCTCGGCCAATTTAAGAATGATTGTTGAAATCCGTTCCATCCTCACGTGTCATTGTTTGGTGTGGTTTTTGGGCAGGCGTTGTGATTATATCTTACTTATTCAACAATGAGGCTGCTGCAACTGTTACGGTGAATGAATTGCGCTACTGAGCTATGATTAATGATTTTTTATGGCTGGAAGTGGAAGATATTGATGTGGACGATGATTATATTCAACAAGAGGGGGCTACAAGCTACACAAGCAACGAAACAATCGCAATTTTGCATTAAAAGTTTCATGGTCGTGTTATTTCTCGAACTGGCCACCGAGATCTTGTGATTCAACACATTTAGACTTTTTTCTCTGGGGCCACGTGAAAGATGAGGTCCATGCCAATGCTCCACAATCGTTTAAAGACCTTAAAGATGAAATTTGTGAAATAATGAGGGCGTACAGCCGCGTATGTGGGAATTGGTCTTGGAAAATTTGCTGAAAAGGATATGGTGCTACAACCGTGGCGACCGTTTGGTTGATATCGTTTTCCATTGTTGATGGCACACCTTTATCTTTACAATGAAATAAACATCCATTGATTCCTCTCAAAATATACTCGTTTTTTTCTAATATAAAAATGAAACCTCTTATTGCAAAACCCCTTATCATTCATCTTATTAATTATTTTATCGCCTTTAACATTCGAATCTTTCCTTCAATTACTTTGTGTTTCAATTAAAAACAAAATCACTATGATTTTATTGAAGTTCTCGCTCTTAGTTCCCAGATGAATAGTAAATTGCCCCAAGATACCAAACATTTCCTGAATAAATTGTCTATGGTTTCAGCCGGACTATTTCGCTCAAAGTTATTATTCATGTAATCAGGAAATATTTTTCGTAATAGAAACCTACCTATACAGCTGGGCCGTTGAACATACTTGAATTTAACCATAGATCTCTTAGGACCATCAGCAACTAGACTAGAAAGCCGCAAAATAAAAAGTGGACGTAATGATAGCTTATCGTACAAGAGCTGATAAAAAATAGTGTCATTATAAGAAAGTATACTAATGTCAATTTACTTCTAACATCTCGACGATGGGATGGAAAAGTTCTGTTGCGAACTACACCAAAGAGATAAAAAACGGAACATCTGCAAAACTCAGAGTTTCATCGATTTGAAACATGTCTTGTGGAAAACTAAGTTTCCCATCGTCACTTCTCTCCTACATCAAGGATAAAAAATTGCGGAAATTGCAACAAAGTTATAGATTGGAAGAGTAGGTAGGCAAATCGGACAAATATTTGAAACTCTGGTTATCTAATCAAAAGCTCTCTTTTTTATATTCTCTGTAGGAATTCAGGAGTAAAATATGTTAAGATTTTTGGAATTTCAGCTGAGGTTTTTTCCTCCAGAGTCGAATTCTATAAAAAATATTCGCGAGGAGATATAAAATTTTGTGTTTTCAAAATAACCAATGATACAAAATTCATACTGGAGACTTTCCATGATTTATGACATATTTGGATGGAGTAGTCCGTTACTTTGTGATAGTTCATTTTAGTGGAATGAAATAAGAAATTACTTTGTTTTCTAACATTTTTGATTATAACTGATATACAGTGACTCGAGTTTCGCAGTGTTTACTACATTTTCAAACTGAATGAACAAATTAGATCTCAACTATTATATATGCTATATATTATATATTCATATATAATAGTTGAGATCTAATTTGTTCATTCAGTTTGAAAATTTAGTAAACACTACGAAATTCGAGTCACTGTATATCAGTTATAATAAAAAGTGATAGAAAACGAAGTAATTTCTTATTTAATTCCATTAATATGACATATTTGTTATTCGATATTTTGAAACGAACGTATGAATAGCGAGTAAACAGTTGTAAAAATAAATGACAAATTTTCCAAATCCTTTGGAAATAATTATCAATAAATAATCCCATAACATCGCTAATAAGATTTGTTCATTTTTTTCAGGAAGCTTCCATTTTATTCTCATTAATATCACTTCGAGAATTGATCAATCATTTTTCCGTGAATTCAATGGTATCCAGCATTTCCTACATTTTTTTATAAGTTTTGAACACTAAGTTTGAGAAAAACAAGTAGTGAATGACATCTATGAAAATATGAATTCAGTTAATATCATAATGAAATATTAATTTTAACATATAATAGTAATTGATATAATAAATGAACGATAAATCAGTTATACAGTCAGTGAATAAATTCTAAAAAGGAGAAATACGATTATATCAGTGATGAGACTTCAAAGGTTCATAGCACGGAAAAATAATGTGTTCATAAATTTATGAGTCTCATTTGATGAAGGTTGAGATAACAAATTGAGAAAGGAGTATTCTAAGATCTTGTAGAATTTTTAGAATAAGAACAAAGATGAATATTAAAATGAATACTATGTGTGGGACAAACTTTCTCCATTTATTCCCATAAAACCTACCATAGTTTAATCCTAAGGATCATAAGAAATTCAAGGTGTTAAGCTTCAACCGAAACAAATATGAACTTGGACAATTGTTTCGCTTTAAATCTTCTTCATCCGACCGTATTACTTGGAAATTGAAATACTTCAAATGTTGAAATTACCATTGAATTCAAACATGTATGTTATAAACATTAATTTCATTGATACTGGATCACATGAAATAGTCCAGGCGTATATTCTAATGGTTATGAGTTTTTCCGGAAAACGCCGGTATAGGTCAATTTTTATTCGAAGGGGGACATCTTTTGATTGCAAAGTCGTGGATGTGTGATCATCCCTTAGTTGGGTGGCAAACCCCTGAAGAATCGTTAATGGCAACAGGGGTCGAGTAAAACATCATTTTGAGTATTTTATAATTCAATTTATGAGTATGCTAGAAAATTTCTCTTTGGAGTTCGGTTCGATGTGAACAACTCGTTGAAAATGATGGCGAAGTGCATTAAGTGGTCGAGTTTCCAAACGAATTTCAATTGAAAAGACGTTCCAATTGCCTTCCATTTATTTATAAACAGTAATAGTGTCTTCGTCCAACATTTTTTCTTATATTTTCTAATCTGCTGCTGTTAAAGATCCTCGCTAGAGAATAGTGTTAGCATGTGAATAAATAATACGTTAAGTGTTACAGAATTAAATTGAGAATATTGAACAAAGAGACTTATCTGTTAGGAAATGCACGGTAGGCAAATTCGTTCAGAAACTCGACTTACTGCAATTCAACCATCACTTTTAACAAGTTTTCTAACGAAACGAACGTCCAACCGAAATTTTTCAGCATACTCTTGAACAGAATGGCAGAACCTTCAAAATGACATATCATTCAATCCCTATTGCTGTTTGAGATTCTTGAGGGTTTGCCACTCAGCTTGGAGAAATAATCGTATATCCAGAAACTTTCAATCAACAAATGTACCCCCTCCAAATAAAACCTGATCCATCTCGGAAATATCTGGATGAACTCTTTTACGTGGGCCACACGGTATAAGCTAACTATATGTTTATGGATTGTAGATTATAGATATAATTGGGGTTACTTCCTACCGTTACTTAAGGTCTATTGTGGCCTCCTATGAAAGCCTACCAGTTTCAGAGTTTTCATAAACTTCAGTATCTGGAATAGCTTCAGGAAAGAATCATCCTCGTTTCTACAGGTTTATTGTCCAAAGCATTTTTTGCATTGGATTATAATCGCGAGGTTTTCTGTAACTAGGTTATCCGAGGTATTTTTCTTTCCCCTACAGAATCTCCACTCGTCAGTGTTTGCTGAACCCATTCTCATCAAATACTTTCTGATGCGGCAATGCCCAAGCAAGGGAGCCAATGAGGAGATGAAGCATGTTTTTATTTACATCCAGGTACTTTTTGGATCCTGCATTATCGAAGTTCCCAATAAACTTTTTGGAGTGATCTAGCTCTTTAAGATTCTACCATACTTTCGGTTTCTTACTTCTATCGAAACACTGATAAGTGCATTTTCGTATACCATAGAGGGGTTTCAGTGCAAGTACATTGCCTTCCTCATTTCCTTTGATCCCCGTGTTATCGGGAAACCAGACTAAGGACACTCTACGAGCCTATTATTCGAGTTATAATGACTGCCACAGCTTCATTGTATCATTTGATGCATTCTCGCTGATTTTCCATGACTTAGTGCAGCAATTTGGTTGGTACAGAAGCAATGTTGCCGCAAATATTCGTGAAGAGTTTTGAATCTGTTTGAAGTTAAATAATGATTCAACATAGCATTAAAAAAAAGTCCGACGGTTTTGAATAACAAGATCTTCAAAAAATGCTGTGAGGAGGGTCATTTCGTGAGACAATCATGTTTTTCACTCTAAAAGTCCCTCATATTTCAAGCTCTACTGTAAGTTACAGAGACCCGTTGAAATAAACATCGTTTTTACCGATTTATCGAGTTTTTAAAAAGAAAAATCATGAAGATATAAGGGAAGTTCTGGAATAACCCGATGGTTTTCCTAACAACCGTAACAGAAATTTCAATAAAGTATTCACGTAGACCACTGAGAAAATCAAAATCAGGCTTGCTTTTTAATATTTCTAGAGCTCAAGCAGTTGCCACCTCTCGAAACGAATGACGGTTACTTAGCACAAATCAAATCTAAAAAATGTTGGGGTAGTCATTCCTGAACCTATTTCTTGTTGAACAGGTCAATTATTCACATCCTATAGTGAATTTCAACCTTCAGAAACTCTGCAACATTGCGTTCCTCGACCTTTCGCGGTAAAAAAAGCTGTTGAAACAGTAACAAAGTTACAAACGGCGAGGGTCGAGAGACAGAACAGGAAAATTTTCCATTATCTAATTACCATTGACTGTCAGCGGAACGACGTACTTTTCGCGGCCTGCTACGTTGCTGGCGATGCAGGTATAATTTCCGGTATGGTCGGAAGTCACCTGATCGATGATCAGTTGAGAGGAGAACTCGTCTATCCGCCTTATCACGGGACCCAGAGCAGCGTTGTTGGAGACTGCTTTTCCATCCCGCTCCCACGTAAATGTAAGGGGTAGGTCACCCTCCATGACCTGGCAGTTGATGGCGGCACGCATTCCCTGTCTCAGCAGGCCGGTCATCGATTGTATCGGCATGATTTTCGGAGGAACTGAAACATAAAATAGGAATCTATTAGGTGTCTCTCAGGAGGTGTATCAAGAATGGCTTTGTAGGGGGGAACTTGAAATGCAAGAAAACATTTACTAAGTAGCATTAAAATAGGAAAACTCAGTATCAGTAGGAATATCTCAATACATTTTTCATAAAAATTCCTTCAGATAAGATAGATTCAAATTGAGAAAACTCATCTCTACGAAAAATTAGTTTACAGAGCTGACGTTCATATCAACATATGTCGTAGAAATATAGTATCGTGTCTTCATCACAAGACATCTACTTTTGGAAGAAGTTTCAGTTACAATATTTACAGGCTGAATACACTAAGTGCCTCTTGCGATAACAAAGTACTGTTATGAATTTTAGTGAATAAACCATTTGAATTGAATGTTATGAGTAATGGGTAAGGAGACTCATGATGAAAACAATATCAGTGGTCGACAAGATTTTTGTAACAACAAGCAGATCTTTATTTTTTGATAGAAATATCCTTCTAATAATAGGAAAAATATTCCTAACGCCCCTTTTCACTAGCTCCATTTTACATAAAAAAGTAGTCAATTTTATGGGCAGACGGTTAAAATGGATGCATTTTATTACAGGAAAAATGTTGTTTACAATATAAGACATAAAATTAAGACTAAAATTCATTCTTCTATTGAGTTTCGAAGAGGGCGGTTCCCTGTGTGTAGAGAAGAAAGCGTTTCAAGAACGAAAATATCAAAAGAGAGCAGTTGCAAAATCTTTCCTGACAAATTTTGTTATATTTGTGGAGAATTTATGATAAAATCACAAGCCAGGCCATTTTAGAAAATGCTGAAAAAGCCTTCTTTAATATTTCGGTGTTCTAATTGATCAAATCAAATATTTTAACGAGTCACAAAACATTAAATTGTAATTGTTTCATGACTTATTATACTGACCGACAAAAAAATTTTTTTTTGATTGTAACATAAAGTTGAATAGCATATTATGGTAGAATGGTTCTATCTTAATACGAAAATGAGCCAAAAAAGGTGTAACTTGTAAGATTCTATTGTTACATTTACAGAACCACATTTAATGTCACAATATCTGATGTGCATTGAAAAAAATTATGTCAGGATTTTTTTACCATATATATCGACTTTATTTAGTTCAACACCTACGAAACGTACCTTACATTTAAGAAAATCGCAAAGATTAAAATTTTAACTGGTTCAGATGGAACAATTTCGAATATAACTAAAAAAGGACAATGAAAGATGAGGATAATTCCATAAGGAAACTACTTAGATTGAAAAATAATTTGCATAAAATATTTTTTAGAGAAAATAATTGAGAGAATAAATTGTTAAAATAGTAAAAAACAATTGAATTGTCAAATATTTTCCAAATTAAAGAAATGTATATGAGACAGTAATTTATTTCCACAAAAATGTTTGTACTACTACAACAATTGTTTCACCACGATGTGGCTTCTTCAGGTATTACATTGTACTGTCTGAGAAACAAACATTTTTGTGGAAATAAATTACTGTCTCATATACATTTTTTTAATTAAAATGAGTTTCCACCAAGTAAAGACCGAATCTATCAAATATTTTCCAAATTCATTTTAAAAATATTATAATTTATTGAGTTCGATATTTTAAATTTATAATGAGATCAAGCAAAATATAATGGATGATGATATTAATAACATTTCCAATATAAATCACAGAAAACTTCACTTAAAACAAAAAATGTCGACTAATCTCAGTCTTCAAAGAGTTTCAGGGAGGATTCTTGTTATGCAAAAATATGCAGATGCACAAATAATTTTCATTTATCGAGAGACATTCAAACATAATGAATGTGATAACTTTTGTAACTTACTATTTGAATTCAACATGTAAATTTCTTGAAGGAGATCATTTTTGATGTTCGATATATGAAAATTTTTATAAAAGGGCACAAAATTGATTTGAATGTGAAAACTTATATAATTGTTTTCAAGTATGTTAGATATCATATTATAATTATTTCTTCAGGTTAAATTGTACAATTGTATTAAAATTAGATAATTTGATTTCAACTCAGAAATTTGGATGACTGCTAACATTCGAAGATATTGAATTGGAAAAACATATAATATTGATCGTGAAACTGAAAAAAAAATTGCATGAAAATATCAGAAGAATACTCTGCAAATAAGCTTGAGAGTAATTCTAAGAGATAATATGGATAATATAAATTGATTCAAAAGGATGAAAAATTGATATAGACTGAAAAATCATTCAATCGGAGAAATGTCAAAATGCCGTTGCTTGTTAAGAATTTTTTTAAAAGAACTGAGCACACAAATACAGCTACCAAGAAAATAAATAGTCAGTATCAAATTTATATTCGCACTGAATGAATAAATTTTCTGTTTTAATTCTATACTTCCGAGTATAACCTAAACATATTTTGAATTTGTGAACATTATCAAAAAGAACAAAAATTCAACTTACTAACTGAAAGAACAGTCAAGGATCATTATTTGAATATTACCAGAACAGTCAGTTTCAACAATTTCAAGACTTTTGGAAAAGAATATCAAGTCATCTGTCGAATCTACCCAATTCAAAACAAAAAAACCAGGAAGTGAAGTGAGTTAAAAAAATCACTATTCTCATTAAAATCCTTGAAAGGATAATTTGAAGGATAATTTTCAAAATAAGAATTCCGTTTGTCCATTGCATCACAAATTGAAAAGTCTAAGGTTCCATAGTTTGCGGTAGTATGATCCCTTTGATCTTCTTCTATTATTTCTGTTTGGAATCCTCAAATTTATATTTGACAAACAACTAATATAGTATTCAAAGTTCACTTAATAGCAGTTTCTGTAAAAGACAATCCGGCTTCTCTTAAATCTGCTCTAGGCTGAACGAACATCTTCTTTCAAACAATTTGCTACAATAAAAATAATAATTAATAAGGAGTATGAGCTATGGTAATAGAAAGTTCAAGAAATTGAGACTTTTTCAATGGGATTATTAGAGTGTTTACCGACGGACAGAATTTTTTTTGACCTCGGATTCTCTATCAGTGAGTTCAACTTGGTCATTAGAGACCATTTTTGGCTCAAAATTCGAAATTCACAGAGATTCGGGCAAAACGATAGAACGCTGTTTCTTAGAATAAGCGCGGAATTCGCAGTGAGTGTTCTCGTAAATTACAGAAATGTTTTGATGGTGGGATAAGTTGATGCCGTGAGTGTTTTATTTGTAGAGGCGAATTCTGAAGACTGAAGGAATTGTTTGGTATATAGAGATACTAAAATAATAATTGATCAACCCCAATCAATTATAATACATATTCTGGGATGAGCATACTTCAATGGGAATTAAGATAAATGTGTTAGACTTTAATTGGTTTATTTGCAGCCCAAATACATATATTACAGATGAATAAGTTTGAGTTGTTTCGCCCAAAAGTTGAAGGAATTGTTTCGGTGTAGTACTGAACTCTAATTGCGGTGAAAACGCTATATTGCTTATAGCAGATTAGATCGATGAGCTTTTTCACTGTTGTTTACTTTCATTGGGTTTACTTTTACTAGGTTCACATTTGGGTTCACTTTATATATGTACTATCTAATTACAAACAAATTATGTAGATAATATAGTCCATCTAGAAAGTATCTAGATTTATTATTTTTCATATTTTTAGTATATTATACTTCCTTGTTTTAACATTCTAAGACAAAAGTAAAGTATAAAATAGGTTATTCAGATGTCGGCTATGGCCAAAGTTGCAAGGTAACACTATTTGTTAAATATTCTTGATTGTCAGCAGGTATGAAATTTATGAAATAATGTCACAACTAGAAAAATAAAATAGGTAGAAAATTTATATAGAAAAGGTTTTCGAGACGTTAGGAAATTAGTGCAATTGACTGAACTGGAAAAAGTGCTGTACATTAGACAATAAAGAAGATAAAAAATGGCGTGGATATGAGACATGGACTAATTTCAGGGAGACTGCGTAAGATAGAAGAAAACAATTTAAACACTTCATTGGCTTTAGAACGATACATCCCGCGCCTGGGATTTCGCAAATTGGCTAACAGATTTGGGAATCAACGAAATATAACAGTAAGTCGAGAAACCGTCCGTATGTCACTGAAAAGACAAGGCTACATATCAAGGAAACTCCTTATAATGACTCATTTATAAAGGGAACGAAAGATAGAATTTTGTCAATGTTTTCAAAAAGATAATTATATTAATGTCTTCATATCTGATGAAAATGGTTTCCAACTTGGTAGAAATTACTTAAATCCTACCAGAATAACCTGAAATGTGTTTGTGAATATTGCGTGAACGTTTGGTCCAATTAGAAATAGAGGGACTTTGTATGTGTTTCTAGGCCGATTGCCAACAAGAGACTGCAATGTGTCTTCGTCGAGTGTTATAGGGATACTGTCCGGTGCTTAGGGCGGGCCCAAGAAAACAGGTAGAACTCGAAGGTAGGTAGCATTCTTCCCCGAATTTTGGTACGGCGTTGATCTAATTTCGTTTCTACGAACCGTTCCATCTAGATTTTCAGGAAAAATTGAGAGATTTTTGGGAGGCTTAGATTGCTAGACACTGGGACAAACATAAAATTTCGATTTCGTTGACTTCGAACAAAGACGATACAAAAAATTTAGATGGATTTTTAGGTATTTTTCAACCTTTTAGAGATGCTTTGAAATTATTTAGAAAAGAACAAATTTTTCCTTTTATATCTAATACATTAATTTTTTTTTTCTCTCCAATTATAAATTTAGTTATAGCTTTAATTTTATGGCTAAGAATTCCTTTTTATTGTTCTTTATTTAATTTTAATTTATCAGTAATATTTTTTTTGAGTATTTCTAGTTTAAGAGTTTATAGAATTATAATATCAGGTTGATCTTCTTATTCAAATTATTCTTTATTAGGAAGATTACGGGCAGTTGCTCAAACTATTTCTTATGAAGTAAGTATATTTTTGATTTTTTTATCTTTTTTAATTTTTATTTTATCTTTGAATTTGTATAGGTTTCATTTTTTTCAAAAATATATTTGATTAATTTTTTTAAATTTACCTTTAAGGTTTTTATGCTTAATTTCAAGATTAGCAGAAACTAATCGTACTCCTTTTGATTTTGCTGAAGGTGAATCTGAATTAGTTTCTGGATTTAATGTAGAATATAGAGGATTTGGATTTGCATTTATTTTTATAGCAGAATATGCTAATATTTTGTTTATAAGTTTAATTAGAGTATTAATTTTTTTAGGTGGGGATTTTAATTCTTATTTTTTTTTTTAATTATTATTTTTATCTTTTATATGAATTTGAATTCGAGGAACTTTCCCTCGTTATCGTTATGATAAATTAATGTACTTATCATGGAAGGTTTTTTTACCTGTTTCTTTAAATTATTTTTTATTTAATTTTAGTTTAATGATATTTATATTGGTCTATATTATATAGTTAATTATTTTTAGTAAAAATCAATAGAATTAGTTTATTCTTTCTTATATTTTCAAAATATATGCTTAACAAGCTCATTGATTAATTTTGTTTAAATATAATAATATCTCAAATTTTATAAATAAAAGCATTTAAGAAAAAATATATTTTGTCCTATTAAGATATAAGTGTCTTCTACAGGTTTAGCTCCAATTCATGTTAAAAGAATAATAATTACAATAAAAATTCAAAATATAAATTTATTAATTAAGTAGAATCTATTGTTTTCAATTATTTTTTTGTTAATAAATGGTAAAAAATATAAAATGGCAATTGATATAAATAATGCAATTACTCCTCCTAGTTTATTAGGAATTGAACGTAGAATAGCATAAGCAAATAAAAAGTATCATTCTGGTTGAATATGGACAGGAGTAGATAAAGGATTAGCTGGAATAAAATTATCAGGATCTCCTAAAATATACGTATCTGAAATAATAATATTTATTAAAAATAAAATTATTATTAAAAATCCAAAAATATCTTTAAGTGAAAAATAAGGGTGAAAAGAAATTTTATCTAAATTAGAGTTAGTTCCTAAAGGGTTATTTGAACCCGTGTTATGTAAAAATAATAAATGGATTATAACTATAGCAGAAATAATGAAAGGTAAAATAAAATGAAATGAATAAAATCGTATTAAAGTTGCATTTCTTACAGCAAATCCTCCTCATAGTCAAATAACAATTGAATTTCCTAAGTAAGGGATTGCTGATACAAGATTAGTAATTACTGTTGCTCCTCAAAATGATATTTGTCCTCAAGGTACAACATAACCATGCCAAGAAAGTTTTCATTCACACGGATAAATTACTTTGAAGATCTACTGGTGGAAGAGTATGAAAGGGACAACGAAGGAAGAGGTATTACAGTATCAAAAAGGTATCGGAAATCGGTCAAGGCAACACAAAATTGGTATTTCGTTGACTTCGAACAAAGACGATACAAAAAATTTAGATGGATAATACCAATTTTGTGTTGCCTTGACCGATTTCCGATACCTTTTTGATACTGTAATACCTCTTCCTTCGTTGTCCCTTTCATATCCACCAGTAGATCTTCAAAGTAATCTATCCGTGTGAATGAAAACTTTCTTGGCAATAACATGTAAATCGACATCATGATGGAGCCGTCGGTACATTATGAAGTCGGATTGCTAATATATTCTTTATTCCGTCTCAAGCCATCATTTCGATTCGCGCAGTTATCACTAAGAGAGCGCCTACGAAATTTCCCGATCTGATAGACATTCCAATATGGCGAATACCTCCGGCGCATTGTAGCCTAGGTCGGCGGGTGAAAAAAGCTCCAGGAATCTCATTAATAGGGCAGGCCTGAAGCCAGAGGTTTCATAATTGAGATATTTCAGCGATTCCTTGGATAACTCAACAACAAGTTCATTATTTATGATGAAGTTGAGTTATGTGGATCGAGAACTTGTTCTAGGAAGCACCGATGAATATTCTGCAGAAGAATATTCACGATATACGAGGGTGGTTCAAAATGATCCAGGCAAATACTCTAACACGTTTATTTATTATTGAAAAATTTTCAAAAAATCACATTTTTTCTAGGTAATTCTCCTCACTGTTTACACATTTTTTTGATGCCGGTATCGAAAAATTCCTTGGGCAACTCGGACAGCCATGTGCGCACGAACCCCTCTACCTCGTCGTCGGTGTTGACTTTTGACCTCCGAGGGCCTCTTTCAGTGGTCCAAACATGTGGTAGTCGCAGGGCGATAAATCCGGACTGCAGGGGGGGGGTGTTCCAGTTCCTTCCACCCCAATTCCGATATTTTATCGAGTTTTAGCCGCGCGGTATGAGGGTGCGCGTTATCCTGGAGGTGAATCGCACTTCGTGCTGGAATGCTCCTCCGTTTCAGGCGATAAGCGGGTTTCACGTGTGTTTTCAGAAGGTTAGAATAGTATGCAGCATTGCTGGTACGTTGAGTGCGCAGTAAATCGACGTACATCACGCCCTGCCGGTCCCAGAACACAGTACACATTATCTTACCTGTGAACCAGGTTGTCTTCGCTTTGACTGGTACCCCTTCCTCCTTCTTCCTCCACTCTTTACTTGACACCCTGGTCTCGGTAGTGTAATAGTTTACCCATATTTCGTCTGTAGTGAAGATTCGCGTTAAAAGACCCTATCCCTTCGCCTCGTATCGCGTCAGTAAGCGGCGACAAACTTCCAACCGCGTTAATTTTTCATAAAGTTCAACACTTAAGGAACCCAACGCGCCGTTATTTTGCGATATTGAAGGTGTTTGTGGATGATGGACTCTACACCACCAATACTGATGTCGACTTCAGCCGAAATGTCTCGAAAATTCATCCTACGGTCCTCCAAAATGAGTTGTACTACGCGGCGAATGTTGTCTGGTGTGACGCTGGTTCGCGATCGATGATCATGTGGCTCATTCTCCACAGTTTCGCGGCCATCCTCGAATGCTTTGGCCCATTTAAACATGGCAGCCCTACTCATGCACTCACTACCGAACTGCTTATGCTAACGCGCCAAAATATCCGTGTTTTTAACGTCTTCTACCACTAACAAACGAATGATAATACATTGCGCAACGGCAGTCGGCACTTGACGTTCACTCATGGTCGTAGCACACGTGTGAAATACGTGCTCCGATGAAAACAAATGCCACACTATTCTTAAGAGATCCAGCTATCACATACTCAAGCCACGACCTTCGAAATATACATGCGCGCCATCTACAGAAATTGTCTCGATCATATTTAAAGCACCCTCGTATAATACACTTTTTTTCTTGGCTACATATGGCTTGAGCTATTTACTTAGCATCAATATAACAACCATTTTTATCTATGTGTGGATATAAAATATGAAAAGAATAAAACGAAGTTGCATCATTGAAAAAATATCAATCATCAAAATCATCCAAAATGATTTGAGTTTTAAGATTTTACATGAAGAAAATAAGAATCTGACACTGAATCTGTTGTATGGCAATGAACCGATAAAGAAACTGAGTTATCTTATTCACGTTTATTGGATCTATTCAATTAGGGGTCCGGCAGTTTTACCAGAAGTAATAAAATAACAACAAATAGGTAATTTTTGTAATAAATTACCCTATATATTTAATCTATGGCCTTCAATATCATTATCATGACACAAAATAGTCGAGATCTTTTTCCAGAATAGAGAAAACTGCAAAAAATTGTGAAACTTGAGGACCTAAAGCCGTCTATCGATTGTCAAAAGCAATCGTAACACGAATTTGATCAGAAAATTCATCAACTGGAAGATTTTTTGAGTTGATATTCCCTAATGATCAATCAATCTTATAAGGGTGTCCGTTATTAATGGTCAAATATGAAGAATTCCAATTGAATTTTTCATCACAACTAAAAATTTTGTTTGAAAAATGAACAAAAAAACTGACGGATATATTTTATTTAAGTTAAGAACATAACAACTAACATACATTTAAATTAGTTAAAACAATGGAACCTACGGTAGAAAAATTCAGGTAATTTGGTAGAGCAATACTCGATCCATGAATGATTTCTCGGAATTTCTGTTACTTAATCTAGGAAATTCTGCTGAAATATCTTTTGAAATTTTCGCGAAAACAATTTAAAACGATTGAATTATTTTCAATAAGATATCGGGTGTTTTTTCTTAGAGGTATAGAACTTTAAATTGAAATAAAACATATTTAAATAAAGATTGAAGCCAAATTTTCTTTTATTTGAAAGATAATTTTATGATAATTATGTTTTAGAAATAGTTTCCGGCATACGTCCACCACGACTAGCTCTGAGGAACCACATTCGACCAGACCAATTTTGGACCACTTTTTCGAGTAATACAGTCCTTATTTAATCAATAACACGAGTTATGTTGGCTTCCAAAGCATCTATTGTTTCTGGTTTATCAGCAGAAACCAATGACTTGACATAAACCCAAAGAAAAATAATCCAGTGGAATTATATCTCATAATCTTGGAGGCCAAATAATTGGACCATTTCTCGAAATAATGTTATCGCCAAAGTTTTCTTTCAATAAATCAATTGTTACGGTAGCACCATGAGGTGTAGCACCATCTTGTTGGAACCAAAACACTCTGGGTCGATACCATTCAAATTTTGAAACAAATAATCATTTATCATCGATCTGTAACAAGCACCATTCATTGTACCATTAGCTCCAGCATCGTTTTTAAATAAATATGGACCGATGATGCCTCCAGCGTGTAAGGCACACTATACAGTGCATTTTTCAAGATGCAATGGAACCTGCAGAACTTCTTGAGGATTGTTTTCACTCCATATATGGCAATTTTGCTTGTTTACATGGCCGTTCAACCAGAAATGAGCTTCATCACTAAACAAAATTGTACGATATAAAAGTGGATCAACATCAAGCTGTTCTATGGCCCAATCAGCAATCAAACGACGCTTATTATGGTCAAGTGGCTTTAGTTCTTGAACAAGATGGATCTTGTGTGGGTGTAGACCAAAATCATTTACGCGAAATTTTCCATGTGGTCGATGCACAGAGTCCAACTTGTTGTGAACGTCGACGAATAGACAAATCTGGATCATCATTAACACTATGACTAACAGCAGCGATTTTTTCTTCTGTACGTACAGTTCTTTGTTTTGTTATTGTTACTGCATCGAGTAGAGAAAATGTTGCCCGAAATCTATCGTTAGTTCGACGTATAAGCTGCTCTGATGGACGATTATGTAAACCACAAATTTCATGAAGTGCTTTATAAGTTTGGCGAATAGAACACAAATTTTGAAAATAAATTTCAACAATTTGTAAATGTTGTTGCGGCTTAAGTCTTACCATGATAATTTGTCAATGCTTACTGAACAAAAATGTCAAAACAATATGCCTTCTTCCTTCTGTCAAATCACAGTTATCCCTATCGAAAATTCTATCACTCTAAAAAAACCACCCGATAGTAAAACTCTGGAACTTTCTCAAAATGATAATCCCTGAGCGTCAACATAAAAATGAAAGTTTTCCGAATAGGCATCATATATGGAATAATATTAAACAAGGATATTCTGATTTCCGCAAATTTTTATTGTTATTTATACCATTGTTTCGCACATTGGTGTTTTATTGGAATTTTAAGAATCGATTATCAATCAAGTTATTGTTCTTTAAAGTTCAAATTTACTTGAATACCATAAATCAGGATGAACTTTTTTTTTATTATTTTATTGTATATATAATAATTTTATATTATGGACCATAAAATACTTTTCACATTTTGTGTAATTTTTGTGACGAACATAGAATACTTAGGATTTTTAAATAACTACATTCAGTTTGTCTGGTAAGATATTTTGGGTTAATTATCTTTATTTTTTAAATGTGAAGTATAAAGATGACATGATGATTTTCCGTAGTGAAAATTCTAATTGCTTTTTGAAAATGTTCTGTATGTTTAAGGAATTTTTTGAAGGAACTCATTTTGAGCAAGTTGTTTTCGAAGAAGTTCTTGAGGTTGAGTTTAGCAGTTTTGGAAAGAAATTTGGTTTTCATAAAACAAGATACCAAATAAAATTTTGTACCCTTCAAATATTTATGTAGTAATTTTAATTAATAATTTATATTTCTTTGATTTGTTTCATTCCCTTTTGGTACTGTGTAATAAGTGTTAATTCTATATGACTACTATATTGAAACAGTGTCTTCTAAGATATTTATTCAGTTCAATTCCAAAAGTTTTTGAATAAAATTTTTCTTGAAATTATAATTTGTAGGAGGCGAACAGAATAAATCTGTATGATATTTAAAATTTTGTAATAATCTGTCCATCAAGAAGAAACTTCTCTTCATTATTTTACAGTTGCAGATAGTACTTAGGTTCTAAGTTGAGTTAGCAATGTATATCTGCTTATTTTCCTTCTTGTTCACTATTATATTTGTTTGTGTTCTTAATTGATAATTTTCCAATTCACTTGTCTTTTACAATTGTTTTGTCTGGAGGGATTCAATGAATTCATATTCCTATAATCACAAATTCAGACAAAATTTGTCTTGTCAATTATCATAACCTAGTCACAAGAAGAAACATATGACTTATGAAAGTGAAAAGTACGCATTGCATTGAACACAGGATTATCTTACCAATAACTTGAACCTCCACGTTTCTCCTCACCGAATTCCTTCGCCTATTTTGCGCCTGACACGTATAAGTACCAGCATCATCTTTCACCTGAGTCTGTTCTACCACTAGCGTACCATTCGCGTACACTCTCTGTCTTCTGTTCACCGGCAACATCTGCCCGTCTCTTTCCCACGTAATGGTTTCGATAGGATAACCCCCAACCGGACATTTGATCACTAAACTACTACCGGCTACACCCGTGATCTTCGGCATCTCCCTTATGTACGGCAAACCGTAAACATTCACTCTGGCACTATGTGAAATTTTTCCTACGCTATTGTGGGCAGTACAGGTATACTCCCCTCCGTCCTCTGATTTGATACTAGTGATATTTACATGACTAATGACGTCGTCCTGGAAGGTGACGTACTGTCCTACCAGAATCCTTGGATGGTCGGGCAGAACAAAACCATCTAGCGTCCAGGTGAACTGGGGAGGAGGGTTTCCCGAAGCGACGCATTTGAGGGATACCATAGGACCTGGTTGGAGAGTCTGTTCTGAGAACCAGTGGATAAGCTCTGGACCGGCGTCTCCCATGTCTAGCTCAGCTATAGCTTGGCTTTGGTCCCAGTTGTTGCTAACATGGCATTGGTACATCCCTCGGTCTTCTTTGTTGAGGTGACGGAGGGTGAGACGTGGAGGATTGACCATTACTTCTACTCGACTATCGGGGGCTATTGGTTTTCCTGAAAATGAAAAGAGATAGAGAATATATTAGATAGAGTATCACTATGGATTTTTTGTTAGCAACATTAGACGGTTCACTATATTCCTTGCAGAAGGCTTGGATTGAAGCCTTAAGATGTATGGTGTGAAGTTGTTACTATCTCTGAGTATATTCCTCAGGGAGAGATTCATGAAATCTTTATAATTTGAGCATCTAGGGCATACGAACTGTGATAACAGAAAGTTTTGCAAATTGGAACATCAGTGTAACATTTCACAACTCAAATATTATATATCGGGTGTTTTTTTTTGAGTGATAGAACTTTAAATTGAAATAAAACACATTTAAATTAAGATTGAAGCCAAATTTTTTTTTATTTGAAAGATAATTTTATGACATTTATGTTTTAAAAATAATTTCCGGCATATGTTCACCACGACTAGCTCTGAAGAACCGCATTCGAGCAGATCAATTTTGGACCAATTTTTCCAGTAATTCAGGCATTATTTCATCAATAACATGAGTTTTGTTGGCTTCCAAAGAGTCTATTGTTTCTGGTTTATCAGCATAAATCAATGACTCGACATAAATTCAAAGAAGCTAATCCAGTGGAGTAATGTCGTATGATCTTGGAGGCCAATAAATTGGACCATTTCTCGAAATAATGTTATCGCCAAATTTTTCTTTCAATAAATCAATTATTACGGTAGCAGTATGAGGTATAGCACCATCTTGTTGGAACCAAAATACTTCTGGGTCGATACCATTCAAATTTTTAAATAAATAATCATTGATCATCGATCTGTACCGAGCACCATTAACTGTAACATACGTTCCAGCATAGTTTTCAGAGAAATATGGACCGATGATGGCTCCAGCGTGTAAAGCACACCATACAGTGCATTTTTCAGGATGCAATGGAACCTGAGAAACTTCTTGAGGATTGTTTTCACTCCATATACGGCAATTTTGCTTGTTTACATAGCCGTTCAACCAGATATGAGCTTGATCACTAAACACAATTTTACGATAACTTCAAGCTGATCTAGAGCCCAATCAGCAAACAAACGACGCTTATTACTGTCAAGTGGCTTTAGTTCTTGAAGTAGTTGGATCTTGTATGGGTGTAGACTAAGATCTTTACGCAAAATTTTCCACGTGGTGAATGCAACCAACTTGTTGTGAACGTCGACGGATAGACAAATATGGATCATCATTAACACTATGACTTACAGCAGCGATATTTTCTTCTGTACGTACAGTTCTTTGTCTTGTTGTTATTACTGTATAGAGTAGAGAAAATGTTGTCCGAAATCTATCGATAGTTCGACGAATAAGCTGCTCTGATGGACGATTATGTAAACCATAAATTTCACGAAGTGCTTTATAAGTTTGGCGAATAGAACACTGATTTTGAAAATAAATTTCAACAATTTGTAAACGTTGTTGCGTCATAAGTCTTTCCATGATAATTTTTCAATGCTTACTGAACAGAAATGTCAAAACAATATGCCTTCTACCTCTTTCAAATCACAGTTATCCCTATCGAAAGTTCTATCACTCTAAAAAAAACATCCGATAGTTGAATAGGTATCACAGATCTTCGGAACAAAAGCAGCAAACGTACATATTTCGACGCTTGTTTGCGTCTCATAAGTGTATCGCTGTAACTTAATTTCGATGGGATCAGTAGGAAATTGGTTAATTTGTTGATCCGTCAAAGGCATGGAGCTGTGGTTGTTAATCCACATAATCTGGGTCGTTCTCAACTAAAATTTATCTATAAGTTAAACGAATACACTTGGCTTAAGTTCCTCAAAAATTTAATTCATGTTGTTGACGTATACTTTTCGGGTTTCAACCCATTTTCATATAGCGAGAAATCAATATATTTAAGTTGAACTTATAAAAGAATTTTGAACCCAGCTGGATAAATTTCCAAAATTTTTGTTTGTATCCGAGTTATTCATAAAAATGTCTGATAATCTGTGAACCAGATTTTTTCAGAAATAGTTCATCTAGATTTAACATTAAAATAGTGCTGTATGAGGCAAATTTCGAATGAGTTTTAAATATCTGAAGCTTTTAGTGGATGGTGGTTGTTTTCTTCTAGAGGCTTTTCGTAAGAGGTCTGTATTCTTTTATTGGAATGCTTGAGAATGAGTTCTTTGCATAAAACGAAACTAAATTTAGGATTTTGCCTTATAAATTTTTTAGAATTACGTTATTAATTTTGAGAAACTCTTGAGAATGGGTGAGAATTTGGTCAATTCTTTGAATATTTGATTGAGAAATCTAGACAGTCCACCTGTGGGAGAGTTAATATAAGAAACTACTGATCTGAACGGATTTCCATCTTCATGTAGTTATATTACTCCGTTAATTTGAAAAAATTTCAAAATACATAAGGAAGGAAACCCCATCAAACCACTAGTTACTTATATTCACTCCCTAGTTTTTTCAATAAAAAAATTTGATGAAATATCTAAATTATCACCTAAATATTCCATTGAGAATTCGACAGAATTAATGGAGAAATTATCAAAAATTCAAAATGAAAATCTGAAAATGTAAAAAGAGGTTTAAAAATTTATCAACTTGAAACTGAAAATATATAAAGTTCATGAAAATCACAACCTCCAGACATTGAACAACCAATTAAAAATTAATCATTCTTCACTAATAAACATGTATCCTCAGCTTTTCTAATCTACATTAGGGAACCACGCCTTGCTCTTTTGATAATATAATGCCCCACATATCTCAATGCTACCTATAATCCTGTATAATTGATGACTTTTTTGTCGAAAAGCGTTGAGTATCACATTCTTAGTGAGTGAGTTATGAAAATTTGATGAAATTTAGTGTTTCATTACCCAATATTCAATTATTCAATAAGTCATCAATATTATATATAAAAAACTTTATATTTGCAATGTACTCAAAAAACATCATATTATCCTAGGTCTCCATGAAGAAAGTTTTTTGTTCATTCTATCCTTATAACAATTACAGTGGTGCAGGCCGTAGGGACAACAAAAACCGAATTAATGGAATAGTAAAACTGCCAGAACAGCCCTGGCAATAAGCATTAGTTCTACTCCGGAGAATTGGAACTATTAAATTCTCCTTGGTTCTTTATGGAGGGACCTGTTGCGTTTGTTGGAGCGTGTCCTGACCAAGTTCGCGGTCTCACGCTGCTTGTCCAAATGACAAACGATCCTCAAATATAGGGGTGGGATTTTACTTTTTAATGTTAGGTAATGGGATTGTTTGAAGAAGTATTTTTGTTGACGAAATAGATGGAAACTGGAATTGCAAAGTAGTTGTACAAGAATGCCTGTTTTTTCATCGAAGTTTAATGAACATACTTTGCTTATCGCTTATTGTGTCGACATCAAAAATGTAATATTTATTCATATCCCATTCGATTGGGTACAAATATATTCCCGATAATATTTTAACAGTGTATGAAATTGCTTTGATTCATTTAATTCATTGTGTATTATATACAAAAATAAATATTACTGCAGTTGAACGTTGAAATATTCGCAGGTTACTATTAATTATACATATAAATAGAAAAAAATTTATTTCTGAAATATTCATATGAAAGCAAATTGCTTTAAAGTTTGTAGAAAAACTTATTGTATGATAAATCAGATTGAAAGATTATATAGTCCGTCTATAAAGTATCCGGAATTTATTATTTTCCATAATTTTAATATACTTCTTTTTTGTAACATTCTAAGACAAAAGTAATGTATAAAATAGGTTGTGCAGATAGTTTGCTATGGCCAAAATTGCATGGCAGCACTATTGGTCAAATATTGTGTATTGTCAACAGGTACACAATTTATGAAATAATGTTGCAGCTAGAAAAAAGAAAAAAGGTAGAATATTTGCATAGAAAAAGTTTTCGAAACGATAAAAAAATCAGTGCAATCGACTGAAGTGGGAAACAGCGCTGCATATGAGACGATAAAGAAGATAAAAAATGGAATGGATATGCGGCATAGACCAGTTTCAAGACCGCGTAAGATTAAAGGAAACAATCCAAACGCTTTTTTGGCCTCAAGACGACACAATCCGCGCCTGGGGTTTCGCAAATTGGATAACAGATTTGGAAATATAGAAATATGAAAGTATGTCCAGAAACCGCCCGTATGTTCCTGAAAAGACAAGGCTACATATTAAGGAAACCAAAAAATCCCTATAATGACACCTTTAAAAGAGGAACGAAGGTTAGAATTTTCTCAACATTTTCAAGAAGATAATTTTAATAATGTCTTTATGTCTGATGAAAGTTGTTTCCAACTTGGTAGAATTCACTTAAAAATCCTATCAGAACAACCTGTTACTGTTCAAATTTTCCACCAAAATAGTTGTTGAGGAATATCTCAGCGTGGTGCTACAACTCTCTGTAGTTGATGGTACCATTAATAGTGAAAAGTATTGTGGCATTCTAAACGATTTTCTCCTTGAAACGGCGCATGCTTTATATCCAGTATTATCTTGCTTTTAGCAAGATAATGCAAGATGCCATACTTCAGCCTATACTCATGCTTGGATGCAAGAACACCAAGTGACAAGCATTTTATGGCCAGCTTCTTCACCAGATCTTAGTTCCATTGAAAACATATGGGGACTAATGAAGATTACCTCGATATTTAGTCAGGTGTTTTCATTTAAATTGATTTTGTATAAGTAAATAAGATGAATATTTTATTATAATTCAAGAATTAAGAATATATACTAAATAATTACAATTGAGATTCGTTTTTTCCGGGTACTTTCTAGACGGACTATATATTCAAACAATTAATGATGCGGTAATAAAAGGAATACTGCATTTAATATAGATGACTTATTCATTTTATGAAAATCCATTGTATGTTGAAGAATAAACTCATGTATTTTATTCTGTCATGAACTTTATCTATTACATAAAGCAAGAGGTAACTCTTGTTTCACTGCGTTATTGAGATAATGTTATACATTACCAAAGAAAATTTTCGTATAATGAATCAATATTTTAATGGACTATATGGTCCAACATTCTGGTCCAACACCTTTTGGCATCTTTCTAGTAGTATTATGATTCCACTTCTTTTTTGGTCTTTGCTGGCAAAAAAAATAATCCAGGTGATTTTTGACCTCTTCATTTGAAGTAAAGGTTTTACCGTCCAAAACATTTTGCAGTGACCGTAACAAATAATAATTCGAAGGCGCCAGATCTGGAGAATACGGTGGGTGTGGCAGTATATCGCATTGAAGCTGTGAAAGATTTTGACGAGTGACCACACTTGTATGATATCTCGAATTATCTTGGTGGAACACTACACCTTTTTTTATTCATTAATTCTGGCCTTTTCTGCTAAAGTGCATTATTCAGTTTGACCAGCCGATGACTAGATTTCCGAATTATTTGTTGTGTTATCCGGTAAAAGCTCAAAAAAATGATTCCTTTAAAATCTCACCAAACAGACAGCATCACCATTTTCTGATGGATATTGGCTTTAAAAATGCTTTGAGTCGGTTCAACTTTTATGCTCCATGATCTCTTGCGTTTGACATTCTTATATACAACCAATTTTTTGTCTCCAGTAATGATGAGCTTTAAAAATGGATCAATTTCGTTTAAGAAGTGAATCACAGATGTCAACGCAACGATACAAATTTCCCTCCCTGAGAACATGGGTAACCCATATATCGAGCTTCAAGGTTAAACCCAGGCTTTTTTTAACATAAACAGTTGAATTCGCGTTATTGAGATAATATTATATGGAAACATCTGGAGAATTATCAGATATCGTTGATCACAACAAAATGAACAATAAAATATATTTCAAGAATTTAAATAAATATCAGCAAATATTTTCTGAAACTAATTTTGAGCGCTAACAATGCATCACAATATTCAAGATTCATTTATAATATTTCTTATTCCCTAAGTGTGTACATAACAAAAATATTGCACCATGGCTTGAACAAAGTTCCATAGATTCTGAGACTCGTAATCTTAATTTCAGTGAAAAAATCTAGAAAAGCAGAAATGTGAACTCATAAGCATTTGCGCGTTTATTCAACAATCTGAAAATTTCAAATCTTAGAATAACTTTTCAAAGACGCTGATGAAAAAATATGAAACTCTGTGTTCAGTCATTCGAAAGTCAAATATATGTGATTTTTTGCAATTTGAAATTTATGAAATCAAATATATCTCATTATTGAAGTTCTTTATTGGAAAGTCAAAAGTAAGCTAGCACGTTCGTAAATACTCTTCTGAACCGAAGTGCTCTATAAGTTTGTCGAATAGAACACTGATTTTGAAAATAAATTTCAACAATTTATGAACGTTGTTGTGGCGTGACTCTTTCCATGATAATTTGTCAATGCTTACTGAACAGAAATGTCAAAACAACATGGTTTTTACCTTCTGTCAAATCACCGTTATCCCTATCGAAAGTTCGATTATTCTAAAAAATCACCCGATACATATTTCGGCTGTTGATAGAAATTCTAAGGTAATTTACTAGATCTTCTAGGACAAGTTGCAGGTTGGGAAAAAAGGAATCCATTATTTTGTCGATAGATAGTAGTGATCGATATCTTAATTCAGATTTATGATCGTTGTTTAGGTAAGATTTCACACTAAAAATTGCTCCTGTTATTTTCTGTTTGATTCATTCAGTTGTGAGTTACAAGACGTTAAAAATTCGAGATCCACAAAGAGAAAATTTGATGCATTTTACAATTTTTCTCTGATAAAAGCGAAAATGTAAGCCAGGCGGCTGAAATTATTAATGGTATTGATGGTTCCATAACTGTAACAACTAATTACGTGCAATTTTGGCTTCGTCGATTCTTTTCAGGTATTTTTTATGTTGAAGATGCAGCTCGCATAGGCAAGCGGTCGTCGAAAATGTCGATGAAATCACAGCAATAATCGAATTTGACCGGAATGTTATTAGTCGTAACATGGCCCAGGAGCTAGAGATCGATCATAATACAGTTTAAAATCATTTGCGCGAAGTTGGATTAAAAAAGAACCCGGTGTACTTCCACCAACTCCTGTTTACATATTTATTCTAACGAATAACGTCCGCCCTAATTAAACTAACTATGAGAAGTTGGAGATTAATCCAGCATCCGCTAACAAGACGAAGTTATCAATGTCACAGATTCATCCTTAAACTATATTTCCAACAATCAAAAACAGGAGCAAACAACAACACTAAATCGAAATTCATTTACACCCAAAAACAATGGACTAGAACGTGCAAATCGTAAAATTCTGCTCGTTAGTGGAACTTTCAATGGACGGACCATCAACAACGAACGCTCTTGCCAGCTCTGAGCCGTGCAAAGTTCCATCTGGTTTACGGGAACAATACCAGGACAACGGGAATTGAAAGCATCGAGCCATGCGGGAAACGACACAGAAACTCAGTTATGTAACTAGTGCCGGGAAATGAATTTAATTTATCTGTCGACTTGAATAAGTGTATAAATTACGCGAGCCCTGACCGGGTTTTGCGACATACGGGATGAATCGCCGCCGTAACAAAGGGTTTTGATAGTTGGGGAAGATTAGGTTTTGTGTTCGGTAGTCGAAAAAACGTGTGGAGCTCCACTGTTGGTTGTTCGTTCGGTATGTTGCAGTTAGCGAATATTCACCATACATAAATTTAATGATATATTCATAGCAGGTACTTATTTTTATTTTTATCCTTTAGCTGCAATTTTGTCAGCCGCTCCCTTTCATCACAGTCAAAAGAGATATAATCATTGGAATGGTTTGCTCGTGGATGAAAGAAGTGGGTGTTCTGCACCCAATAAAAAGTAGCAAAGGACTATTTCAAATAATATAAGACAGTTTCTTCTGTTTTTTCTTCATATTCTTTATAATAACGGGTGTTTTTTTACAGTGATATAACTGTGATTTGACAGAGGGTAGAAGTTATATTGTTTTGACATTTCTGTTCAGTGAGCATTGACAATTTATCATGTATAGACTCACGCTGCAACAACGTTTACAAATTGTTCCAATTTATTTTTAAAATCAGTGTTCTATTCGCCAAACTTATAGAGCACTTCGTGAAATTTATGGTTTACATAACCATTTAATTTAAAAGGGATTAAATAAAAACATATTTAATAAAATTTCCACATTTATTGTGTTTCAACAATATTGTAACACTACATTTGCAACAATTGTTTCGCCAAATTCTTGGCTTCTTCAGGCGAGTTCGATGTTAAACTACTCTAAAAATTTTATTTTTTCTCTCCTTATATATTTCTCAAGATGGAAGAGGGGGGAACGGTATTCTAAATACTTCTGGGAATTTTTTATGGCATGTTTATCAATGGTGATCTGTTGACATCGGTTTGGTCATTAAGTAATATATTCTGCCTGTTATATCTGTTAATTTCCATTGCTTCTAGAATATTAAGTCTTCTACTTTTGTTTTCTATGTGTAGAATTTTGTAGTTTGAATCAAACTTATGTCCCTCGTCTAAAAGATGGTTCGCATAAGTTGAGTTCTGTTTTTTATTCAGGAAACTACTCAAAAGTTCTTTAATCCTCTTCTTGAAGTTCCTTCCTGTTTGTCCAATATATACTTTCTGGCATGAACCACAAACTTCATGCCAGAAAGTATATATTGGACAAACAGGAAGGAACTTCAAGAAGAGGATTAAAGAACATTTGAGTAGTTTCCTGAATAAAAAACAGAACTCAACTTATGCGAACCATCTTTTAGACGAGGGACATATGTTTGATTCAAACTACAAAATTCTACAGATAGAAAACAAAAGTAGAAGACTTAATATTCTAGAAGCAATGGAAATTAACAGATATAACAGGCAGAATATATTACTTAATGACCAAACCGATGTCAACAGATCACCATTGATAAACATGCCATAAAAAATTCCCAGAAGCATTTAGAATACCGTTCCCCCCTCTTCCATCTTGAGAAATATATAAGGAGAGAAAAAATAAAATTTTTAGAGTAGTTTAACATCGAACTCGCCTGAAGAAGCCAAGAATTTGGCGAAACAATTGTTGCAAATGTAGTGTTACAATATTGTTGAAACACAATAAATGTGGAAATTTTATTAAATATGTTTTTATTTAATCCCTTTTAAATTAAATGAAAATGGATTTCCATCAAGTGAGGACCTCCACCATTCAAGGTTTACATAACCGTCCATCAGAGCAGCTTATTCGTCGAACTATCGATAGATTTCGGACAACATTCTCTCTACTCGATGCAACAACAACAAGACAAAGAACTGTACGTACATAAGCAAATATCAACCTTATTTTATAAAAATTAAAATTAATTAACAAAAAATATCTTACCAAACCAACTGAATACTGCTTACTGGATAAACATTAGAATTAAGTGAATTTACAAACATCATACGTATTCTATATTCATTACAGAAATAACATTAAGTTTGCAAGGAGTCTATAAAATACCTTGCAAACTTTATGTAATTTCTGTGAATAACATAGAATACGTTGGATGTTTATATGTTCACTTCATTCTAATGTTTATCCAGTAAACAGCATTCAGTTGGTTTGGTGACATATTTTATGTTAATTATTTTTATTTTTTAAACAAGTTTAAGTTGAGCGAATGAGTTGTAATAATTCTAAATTGCTTTTTGAAGATGTTCTGAATGTTTTAGCAATTTTTTTAAAGGAACTCATTTTGAGCAAGATGCTTTTGAAGAAGTTCTTGAGGTTATGTTCTGTATTTTTGGAAAGAAATTCAATTTTTATAAAACAAGGAACAAAACAAAATTTTGTACTCTTCAAGTATATATTTGATAATTTTCAATTGACAATTTGTATTTTCTTGAATTTCTGTCATTACCTTTAATACTGTGTAATAAGTATTAATTCTATATGTGTACTAAATTGACACAGTGTGTTCTAGAGACATATATTCAATTCAATTCCAAACATATTCCAAATACAATTTTTTTTTAATTAAAATTTGTAGGAGGTTAACAAAATAAATCTGTAAGATACATAAAATTTTGTAATAATCCTTCTATCAAGAAAAACACCTCTTTTTGTCATACGAATATTCATGTTTAGAAATATCCTGATCAAATCGATAACAAATGTAAGTCACATCAAGAAACATGACACACTTGCAAAACAAAACCCAATTGAGATTAAAACGTGAAATCGCTGCATATGTTACAGTTCAAATCTCCTATAAACGACATATTTAACCTTTAGACGAGAGGTGAACAAGGAATGGCGAATATTGATTAACGTATTGGTTTATCGGTCTAGCGCGTCTGCTAGCGGAGCTAAAGATATCCATTTTGTAGGCTGAGAATTCAACAAATATTCTTCAGAAGGATTGATGCAATCATCTGCGTGAGACCGACATGATTCTTATAAAATGAAGCATAGCATTACCTAAAATTATGAAAAGAAAAATTCTTGTAATTATGAAATTATAATGTTTTGAATCTATATCACATCATTTCACAGAATTCAGAAGCTCCTATGCGAGAAACTCTATTTGTAAACAAAGAACTACTTCTACATAAATCTTGCAAGCTGATCAGTATTCCCCAAATCGTTACCCAAACTTAATACCCAAACCCGCACAATGCTTCCAACAGAACCTAACCGGATATGACCGCGGATTACAAACTCACCGTTGTGCATCCAGGAAACCTGCGACACAGGAAACCCATTAGGAATACATTGGAAACTGGCCTCCTTCCCGACATCTACTACCTGTACTTGAGGTTGAACATGGGCAGATAAGGGTGCCGTGATCTCTAGGGTGACTCTTATACTCTCTTCTCCGGCAGAATTATTGGCGAAGCAAACATATACCCCCCTGTCTTCTAGTCGGACCTGAAACACAGATTTCCGGATTGTTATTCTTGCTTTGGGGGCGATATATCACAAAATCATTCGCCAATTTGCAACTTGGTTGCAAAATGGAGAATGCGCTAGAACGAACAACATCGAGAACTGAATTATATAGTCTCGGGGTTTTTTTCAGAGTGATAGAACTTTGAGTTGGAATAAAACACATTAAATTAAGATTGAATCTAATTTTTTCTTTTATTTCAAAGATAATTTTATGACATTTAAGTTTTAAAAATAATTTCCGGCATATGTCCACCACGACTAGCTCTGAGGAACTGTATTCGACCAGACCAATTTTGGACCATTTGTTCGAGTAATTCAGGCCTTATTTAATCAATAACACGAGTTATGTTGGTTTCCGAAGCGTCTATTGTTTCTGGTTCATCAGCATTAACCAATGACTTGACATAACCCCAAAGAAAATAATCCAGTGGAGTTATGTCGCATGATCTAGGACCATTTTTCGAAATAATGTTATAGCCAAATTGTTCCTTCACTAAAATCAATTGTTACGGTAGCAGCATGAGGTGTAACACCATCTTGTTGAAACCAAAACACTTCTGGGTCGATACCATTCAAATTTTGGAATAAATAATCGTTGATCATCGATCTGTAACGAGCACCATTCACTTTAACATTAGCTCAAGCATCGTTTTCAAAGAAATATGGACCACTGATGTCTCCAGCGTGTAAAACACACCAAACAGTTCATTTATCAGGATGCAATAGAACCTGCAGAACTTAATGAGGATTGTTTTCACTCCATATACGGCAATTTTGTTTCTTAACATAGCCGTTCAACCAGAAATGAGCTTCATCACTAAGCACAATTTTACGATAAAAAAGTGTTCAAGCTGTTCTAGGGCCCAATTAACAAACGAACGACGCTTATTATGGCCAAGTGGCTTGAGTTCTTGAATCAGTTGGATATTGTATTGGTGTAGACCAAGATCTTAACGCAATCCAACTTGTTGTGAACGTCGACGGATAGACAAATCTGTGTCATCATTAACACTATGACTTACAGCAGCGATATTTCCTTCTATGCGTACAGTTCTTTGTCTTGTTGTTGCATCAAGTAGAGAAAATGTTGTCCGAAATCTATAGATAGTTCGACGAATAAGCTGCTCTGATGGACGAATATGTAAACCATAAATTTCACGAACTGCTCTATAAGTTTGGCGAATAGAACACTGATTTTGAAAATAAATTTCGACACTTTGTACACGTTGTTGCAGCGTGAGTCTTTCCATGATAACTTGTCCATGCTTACTGATCAGAAATGTCAAAACAACATGACTTTTTTCTACCTTCTGTCAAATCACAGTTATCCATATCGAAAGTTCTATCACTAAAAAAACGCCCGATCCTTAAATGTGGTTTCTATCAGAAGAAATTAATCTTCAATTATATGAATATGTTAATATACTCAAATTTATTCCTACTATGACTAACGATCAATATTCATACGTATGTTTTGAGCCAAAATGTTACTCGGTTTATACAGAGTGTCCAAGAGTAGGTGAAATAAACTGATAGAAAGATAGCTCCAGTTAAAAAAAACAAATCTCCTGCAAACATGTGCCAATACTCTTTCTACTTCTGAATCATTGTGTCTAAATTGAAAAAAATACCTGTTTTTCTTGCTATAACGCCAAATGACTGAAGATATTTCGATGTCACCCAAAACAGTAATACTGCTTCTTTCTTTGTTTTTTGCATGTTTCAAACATTTTCAGTGCCATAGATAAAGAGTTTATTGAATATTACAACGTCCCTAACTTGAATGACTTCAACATTTTCCAAAATTCTTTGGCGTAGTAATTCCTGAAGATTTTTTCCCGAAAACAGTTCTTCAGGTCGAAAGCTCTAAAATTCACCCATTTATGTCTAATTGAACTTGAGAACAACCTGTTATTGTTCCGCCGAAATCTCTGCAAATTTTCAATTTTGAGCCTTAAATGCTCTTTAATGATGAAGAAATCCGAAGTGAAAAGTAGCCTGTCCTGCTGATTGCGGTCATCCGTAAACCCTTTAACTTTGGAACGAAAAGAGTTAGAGCCTTCAAACTTTAAGGAAAATTTTCGCAGTTTTTTAGGTTCTAAAATTTTTCATGTTTTTCCCAATATCTTTCAGGATTTTATCGAACTGAATATCAACTCTCGGAAGTAGAAATATACCGCAAATACTCTAACAAAATTTTGTGAGAATCGTATGATTGAATGTGAAAAAAGTGTCAGCGTATTTGCGTTGAGCGCTATCTTGAACACTTAAACTTTGGAACGGAGAGAGAGAGAGAGCGACTCGAAATAACCACTAATTCAAATTGCTGTAGATGGCCCACCATTCAAAAATTTCAGTGATCCTAACACATTAATTTCATATAATTTTTGAGAAATTTAAATTTGCAGCAAGGTGTAACAGAATAACTTTCTTTGATATTAAAGATTTCCTTGAAATAGTTACTGTCTTTGTTCAAAGTTGAGTCCCACATTCAAACGAAAATACAATGTTATTTATACATCTTAATCCCTATGAAATTTTCCAAACACTTAGGCGATTAAAGCGACACCTCGTTTTAATTTGGCTCCAACCGATTCGAAACGAATTTCGCACCCGGGCCAAAACATATATTACGACGCTCAAATTAACTGTATTTAAGGAGGGTTAAATTAAAGGACTCCAGTGTTGTTTCTCCGCATACTTTATAAATGGAAACGAGACGCTAACTTGCTAAATTACAACGCATGGAGGCAGATTTTGGGGTGCGAACTGCTCAAACTAACGTCCTGGAGAGTGGCTCGCCTTATAATTTGGTTATATTAAATCCGGAGATTTATCCTTGCGGATTTGGGTTTCAGCGCGAAATAAATTATTCTGGTGTTTTTTGATCTCTTGTTGAATTCATTCAGGTGTTTCTTACTGTGCTGACTTAACAAAACACATGTCTTCCACTAATTTTCATTGAATTTCACAGAAATTATTTCGGAAATTTTATTTTCGGTCAGTATGATAACTGAATATTCATTTGATATCGGTATCCTCGAATTGGTGGATGGAAAAGTGGTTCGTGTTCAAGAACTGAACATTTCTCGCACTTTTCTGTGGATAATTCTGCATAAAGACCATAAAGGCTTCAAAAGTTCTATTAGTCCAAGAAGTGTAGTTATCCGATGTGCTTCCACTTCGCTCAATGGGCCAATGAAGCTCATTTTCACTCCTAAGGAACATTTTTTTCGTGGAGATCCGTTGAGGATTAGTGTTACGCTAACCATTCCGAAAAGATTGTTCTCTTGAAACCCACTCCCTAATTGTCTCCGTACCTTGTCATGGTGGGCGTACTTGTCATGACTGAAATCCTAGTTTCATTATATGAAATGGAGGATAGAGTTACGATACCTTGAGCAGAGGCTCTCATTTCAACTTCCTTACTTTGTTTCTTTCTGGCATACCATTCCATCATGTTGTCCCACAACCGTCCCTATCCTTCAATAAGGCTTGGAATCGTATGGGGTAGCCGTGGCTTTCTGACGTGGGTCATGCCATCCTGTGATAGATTAGAGTTTTGTAATTCATACACGGGCGAAGGCGAAACCCTGCTGAATCTCAGCGTGAGCTTTCCAACCTTCGTTACTTATCCGCCGAGGGAAGCGAAATGGTCCGAAGGAAAAAAGAGCGGGCTACGACGTTTCGACCAGGGTGGGATCTTGAAAGATTCGCCCTCTGTCCATAGCCCCAACTTCGGCTTCATCTTTGGATCATTAAGCTCCCGCTGCGGGGTCCTCAATGGTCCGCTGGAGGGAAAAAACGTCAGACTAAGGCGGGGATTTTGGAAGACTCACTTTCTACTCATACCCTCAACTTCAGCCCCATTCGTGGATCCTTAAGCAACTTATCCACTGCGGGGTCGGAAATAGTCCACTGGAGGAAAAAGGACAGGCTACCACGTTTGGACCGGGGTGGGATCTGGGAAGACTTGTCCTCTACCCAACTTCATCCCCACTTTTAGATCCTTAAGCCATTTCTCTATGATGCTTCGGAGCCTCGCTCCGAAGTCGTAGTTGAACAGCAAAAGCGGTCCTTCGGGATGGGGATCCAAGCTGTGAAGCTGTTATTTGTATTGTTTCGATGTTTCGGTCTTTCATAACCACCAAGTAGGGACACTCTGCTCATGCAGTTGAGTGCTGGAATCGACACGGCGATCCCTTTGGGAGAGGGGGGTATTCCGTTCTGATTCCTCCTCGGTTGTAATGGCGCAGGTTCTCTATTATCTTCCCTCAAACATCCTTTCTTTCTCTTTCAGCTTATCGAGGGTCTGCTGGAGTGTAAAAACTTGAGCAGAAACCCAGGACAGCAATGATGACAATGGATGGTTAACGTCTCTGAAGAGCTCTGCTCATTTTCCGACTTGTACAACTATGTTCTACTGGGCTCCTAGTTTCATCCCATGGAGGGTTAAGCCTAAAGTAAGGCCATTTGCGCCATTCACTGACCCGTGTGGTAGAAGATCGACCGAATGGGACCATAAAGGTGGAACGAAGGGCTGAGCCGCGTTGATCAACTCAGTGACAACAGAATCCGTCGCAGTACAGGGCCTCTCCCTGAAAAGTAACGTACTCTACCCTCTTGCAGTAAATCTCCGGATTTTTCTGTCCAATGGTCGAGTGCGTTATGTAGCATACTGCATTACCTCGGGAGGGTGGAGGCCCTTGGGAAGTATTCATATGACCGGGCTACCCAATTGGTGTTGAACTCGAGGGGGCAGTGGTTGACAGTCCGCATGATGGACTAGGAGGGTATTCGTTTCATCTATTCGTAGACACTGATGTTCAGGCTACCTCGAGAAATGCTTCAAGTTTTATCGGGACTGGACGGATTGACTGGTCTTGTCCAGATCGATTGCGAAACGTTTCTGGGGTTTGTGGCTCTCGACGATACGGTTGGACCATTGATGCTTGAAGCCAGGATCAACTGAAAGACTTCACAAGGGTTTGTGGGTCTTGACGTTCAGGCCGGATTGACGGCGCTCATACCAGGTTCAACTGAGGATCAATATTGAGATGATCTTAGTTCATGAGATTGCGTTTGGTGGATGGATAAGAATCCCCTTCGGCGTGTGAGTTGAGTCCCAAAGAACTCGGGTACTGACACTGCAGAGCCAGTAGAGGTTGGATAGTGCTTCGCTGCTACTAGTCACGGTGTAGGTTTTCGGACTGAAGCCGAAACTGGAAGCTTGGTGGGTTAAATTTTTCGGAGTGGTTCTCACTAATGCGCGATGATAAGGCGTATCCTTATCACACTATCTGCTTCCTGGGCAGATTGTGGAGAATCGAAACTTCCATTCATGGGATTGAGTCTCAAATATTCCACAATGTACTGAAAAATTGGGTTGTTCGGATGCGGTTATTTAAATGATATTGCTTTTCATTCATCAATGTCAAGGTTCAACCTTTCTTACCTACTCATAAATTTGAGAAAATATTCATTACTGTTTAATGCATTTATAGTGGATAAAAAATGCAAATTTTTAATGGTCCATCCCTCATAATTTTGGTCATTATGATAATTGAATAGTCATTTTACATAGGTCCCCTCAAATACGAAAATGAGGTTAATTTAATTTTTTTCTCAAGAGTTTTATTTGAAAAAATTGAATAATATGGTTTTGCTCAAAATAGTTTTTTCCTAGGGCAAAATTTATTTTTTCGCCTATGTTTTCTGCTGCCTTTAGGAGGTTTAATCTATTGCATCTTTTTTTGCGCGCTTGTTTCGGAAAACAGTGCGCTATTTTTTTGGCCAAATGTCTGTACTTCTCTAATTTTGGGCCAAAAATGATCTGAAACGATGAGGCTGAACTCACTGATGAGAAATACTTGGTAAAAAGTATTTCTGTCTAGCTGAACCGACCTGTACTTAATCACTCTTCAAACGGAAAGAGCCAGAAAAGTAAAACTTTCAGAGCATGTTTGGTGCCTAACTATCTCGGTGAAATTCGTTGATGGGCAAAATCAGTCCAATGATTCCGCAGTTATGCCTATTTGAAACCTTTTTCATTTCCCTAACTACTAAATGGATCGAAATTAAAATTTGTATTTGTATGTATAATAATGACACAAATGAAGGGCCTTTCAATGGGAACGCCCCATTTTTAAATTGACATTACTCGGCCATTGTTTATTTGCGACAATGACAGTTATATTTGTCAATATCTACCATTTAATCATGGAAAAATACACACTCCAACTACGTTTACAAATAATCCAAATTTATTATGAAAAATCGCGATCTGTTACTCTAACCTTATTTGCTTTAACTCCAATTTTTGGTCGTTATAATCGTCCGGATAAAAAAACAGTTGAACGCTTAGTGAAGAATTTTGAAACAAATTTTACACTTCATGATGTAAGGGTGCCAGTGAGGCAAAGAAATGCAAGAAGTGAAGAGAATATTGCTGCCGTACGTGAAACTGTTTGCGAAGACAAAAATTTATCGATTTTTTGACGTTCTCAAGAACTAGGCATATCCCAGACGTTTTTGTGGATAGTGGATTTCACGAAAAGACCTTGGTTTACATCCATACAAAATTGTAACAACCTATGAACTCAAACCAACAGATCATTCAAAGCGTCGTGTATTCAGTAATTGCTTAGAAAAAAACCGGAAATTATGCATATTTTCATAAGAAAATGATTCTCAGCGTTTTAACTCTTTCCTTGGGGTTGCATTGAGTCATTGGTTTACGGCAATCATCCAGCAAATTTAGACGATTTACGGATTAATATCGAAAGAGTAAATGCTAACGTACGAACTGATTTCTGTTAAGAGAGTCATGGAAAATTGGGTTCAACTACTTCATTCGTACCAGCGTTTGAGTGATGAACATTTAAAAGATGTTCTGTTTCATAACTAATAGTATCCATTGTACTTTATAATGAAGTAAAATTTCACCAATTTTCAAATAAACAATGTGTTTCATTTACAAAACAAAAAGGAGCGCTGTAAACGAAAGTCCCTTTATTTAGGTCAAATTTCATGAGGATCAGAAGCCTGGCTGGAGGACTGGAAGTAAAAAGGCAAATTTCAGAACAAAGAGACAAAAAAACTTGAAACATTCAGTATAGTTTCGAAGTCTGAATATATAAATTATATAAAATTATTGAATCAAAGAGTATATTCTCCAGAAATATTCCGTAAAATCGTATTTCAAGAGGAAGCTAATTTAATATTTGACATTAACGAAATGAGTCGATTTACGCTTGAGAAAAACTGGGAAATATTAAAAACTTATTTCCAAAGTGGCTCTATCCAAATTGTTAGAAATTTACGTGGAAAAGTCAAAAGAAATGAAATGCCCTCACGGGAATTTATGGATCAATTTGTTCGTGAAAACTAGATCGTAATTTGACAAAACAACCTGTTTCCGTTTCCTTCTAGTGAGCACATCTGAAAAGATTGCAGCTGTAGCCCAGAATGTAGGTGAACATCCATCTAGATGAATTCGTCATCGTCCTCAAGAACTGAACATTTCTCGTACTTATCCGAGGATAATTTATCATAAATACCTCGATTAATGCCTTGAACCATGGAATCGAAGGTGCCATTCATCAGATTGTGCCCCAAACAATCTACAATGTAGTGAAAAATTGGGTTGATCGGATGTGGGTTGATGACTGTGGTCATTCGTGGCGCTCTTTTTAATGATATTAGTTTCAATTTATAAATGTCAAGGTTCAGCCTTCCTGATAAACTCACGATATTGAAAAAACATTCATTAGTTTTTTAATAAGAGCCGATACACAATGAAAATTTTAAATGGTGCAACGCTTTCATGACTTGGCCTAACACCTGCTTTCAGCTTGGCGACTCTTAACATACCTAGTATAAATGCGGTAATTCTACATAAATTTTTCAATTTCGTTTAACATGGATTGACTTATAAGTACCACCACCATTTAAAAGCAATTCTCATTTTCGTGTACGATTTGGATCGTTCTTATCATAGAAATAAAGAAGCGGAGCTTATCCTTTGGAAGAATGCGAGAAACTCCGAATATACGGAGTACCTGTTGAATTGTCAAACTGACCGCCTTCCTATCGGGTGGATTACGTCGAATCTCCGAGGTGGGATAGCATCTTTCACTATCACTCAATAAATGAGACATTCCTGCGGGATCGATACCGGGCGCGAGGTGAATTCCGATGCCGAGAAATGCCTCTTTCATGCCTTTTTACCGTCGACCAATTCCCCGATCTTTTAAACATGAGCCGCGTGTTCCGAATACGGAATATTTTAATCAAGACAAGAAGCAGCGGATTCTGGACGATTGTTTCTGTTTCGGCTGCTGATGATGGCGGATAATGAAGGGGCGAAGGGAAGGTTTGAAATTCGTCTGTCTTGCTGAATGTCGTTAGTTGCCAATTACTAACTGAATCGACGTACGTGGGGTGAATCGTGATTGCAGAGATTAGTGGTGAAAAGCGAGGTTATCACCATTATTATTTCAGCAAGCGCGGAATAGAAAGAAAAAGGGGTATGTGCAATGAAGTATAAGGTTTTTGTTCCTTCCCTAGATGTAAAATGTAAGAATTTTCACATAAATCAATGTAAATATCTCAGGTGACTCGAATTTCATGCATCGTAATGAATATTTTCATTGAAAGAATCAGAATATTCCACATATAAAATAAAATGAGAGAAAGGGGGTTTTTTTACTTGATAGGAGACTTTTAAAATATCTTAAATAACACACAGATTATTTTGCTGATATCACTGCAAATTTTAATATCATAAAAAATTGTTCTCAAAAAATTTTTAAAATAAAATAAAATAAATGGCTCAGAAAATACAGCTTCAATTTAGTAGACATATAGAGTTAACACTCATAACATATCACTAGAAGGAAAAAACCAAAGAATATATAGAATTATTGAATAAATAATATTAATTGAATGAATGGAGTATGCGACTGACTCTAGGTGAAACATATAATAATTTCATTTAGAAAAAAGATCCATAGAGTTTTTATGTTTCACAGTTTATTCAGAATCCTGACACGTGTTTCGGTCTTTCGAAAATCTTCGAAGGAGTACAAAAAGTAGTCAAACTTAAAATTGAAACGGTTCTTTCATTACACTTAGGACATCGGAGTATTTTTATGGCGCATGGAAATAATAGCATCCAAGATAGGGTGTTCCCAAAGAGTATTTGGGAATTTGTTAAATTCTCCTTTTTATCAATGGATTTTTTGATTGAAAGAATCTCCTCTCTCTTTTTAATGTTATATAGTAAAGTGACATCTTCCTCATTACAGAACTGGTTGATTTCTGGTTTTTCAAAATAGATATGCTATGTTCTTTGATTCTATGTTGTAAACATCGGCCTGTCTGTCCTATATAAGTAGCATTTCAATCATCCCATTTAATTTGATGAATCTACGATTCAGAAAGGTTGGGGTTCCTTTCTTTAGTTTTCACCAACATCTTAGCTTAATTATTTCTATTTCCGGCTAAAGAATAATTCCCATTTTATGAAGACCATTAGAGATCCTACTGCTGAAAGCTTTTATATGAGCCATTGAAACCATATTTTCTTTTCTTCATAAGAATCATTTATATTGGTATAAATTTTTTTTAAATTTTGTGGTAAGTTTTTTTTAAAATTATTTTGCCAATGATTTCAGTTCTATAGACATTGTTGCTATAGTTTTAATTATATTGACTTCTTTTCGGAAATTGACTTCCTTCAACAGGATTTTCAATAGTCTATGAATGAAACTATAGAATTTTGACATTTATATTTGCCATAACTGATTGTATTTTGAATGAACTATGGTATCAGTAGTGGAAGGTTTTCTAAAAATGTCGAATTCGAACTTATTACTATGATTTATATTGAGACTTAATCAACTTCTTAGATCTTAATATAATTCATAGTAATAATAGGACTTATATGACTTATATTAAGACTCAATCAACTTCTTAAATCTTAATATAAGTTATAGTAATAATGAGTTCGAATTCGACATTTACACACATACAGGAAAAACTACTCTTTTTAAGTTATATAAAATTCTCGAAATAAGGGGAAGATTAAAAAATGATTGAACCAGAACTCAAACTCTGAATTCAAATATACCACAAAAACAATTTCCAACTTACCAGAAAGACTAAACTCGGAAATAAATTATTTCAAACATTTTTAATGTATTGGAGACTTTAGGAAGATGATTTGTGAAAATCATTAAAACTCACTGTGTACATAGAATACAGAAAAAAATAATAGATGTTATTCTTCCCAAATAATGTCTAATGACAAGAACAAGAATAACCAGAATTGCCAAAATATAACTGTTATTTATTTGAATATGAATTAAGTACACATCTTAAGAGAAAAAACTGTAAAATAATGTCAAATGAGTTCTGGTTCAACTATTTTTTATTTTGAGAATTTTATATAATCTCCGAATAGCAGATTTTTCTATATATTTATGCTCATATACGTACCTATATATCTTGTGTTGATATATTTGTATTAGTACGTTTTATGTCCTAAAGCGAAAAGGGTTTTTCGCTCGATAATGAGAAACATTTTACATTTGTTTTATATAGTCCATCTAGAAAGTATCCGGAAAAAACAAGGTTTAATTCTAATTATTAAGTATATATTTTCAATTCTTGAATTCGAAAATTATAAAAAATATTCATCCTTTTTATTTATACAACCTCCATTCAACTGTGAACACTTGACTAAATAATATTTAAATAAGGATATTCTGATTTTCACAAATTTTTATTGTTATGTTCACAACAATTGTTTCACTATCACAGTAGCATCATCAGGCAAGATCACATTTTGAATAACTGAAATACTGTGATAGAGAAACAATTGTTGTGAACATAACAATAAAAATTTGTGAAAATCAGAATAAACTTATTTGAATATTATTTAATATGAATTTTCATCAAGTAAGGACTGATACAATTCAATACTTGACTAAACGTAGAGGTCCAACGAAACTAGATCACCTCCATAAATTTCGGTGATGGTAGCCCTGGACTGAATTAAATCATCTTTATTTCGCGGTGCTCCTCATTTAACTTAACAATTTTCATTAGTCCACATATGTTTTCAATGGGACTATGATCTGGTGAAGCCACTGGCCATGAAATGGTTGACACTTGGTGTTCTTGCATCCAAGCTTAAGTAGGTATGGCATCTTGCATTATCCTGCTAATAACGCCACCCCTTCGCGTATGGAGCATGCTCCATTTCAAGGAGAAAATCGTTTAGAATGCCACAATAATTTTCACTACACTATTAATGGTACCATCAACTACAGAGAGTCGTAGCAACACGCTGAGATATTGCTTCCCAAACCATTATTTTGGTGGGAAATTTGAAAGGTAACAGATTGTTTTGATAGGATTTTTAAGGGATTTCCATCACGTTGGAAACAACTTTTATCAGATATAAGGACATTATTAAAATTATCCTCTTGAAAACGTTGACGAAATTCCATCCTTCGTTTCTTTTGTGAAGGTGTCATTATGAGGATTTTTTGGTTTCTTTGATATAAAATCTTGTCTTTCAGTGACATACGGATGGTTTGTGGACAAACTTTTATATTTAGTTGATCTGTCAACCAATTTGCGAAACCCCAGGCACAGATTGTGTCATCCTTAGGTCAATGAAGTATTTAAATTGTTTCCTTTAATCTTCCGCGGTCTTCCCGAAACTAGTCTATGTCTCATATCCATGCCATTTTTATCCTCTTCATTGTCTCATATACAGCACTTTTTTTCCAGTTCAGTCAATTGCAGTAATTTTTTAACGTATCGAAAACCTTTTCTATGTAAATATTCGTGTTTTCTCCTGTACCTGTTGACAATCAACAATATTTGACAAATAGTGTTGCCATATAGCTTTGGCAATAGCCGACTATCTGCACAACCTATTTCATACAACACTTTTGTCTTAGAATGTTGCAAAAGAGTAAATTGAAATTTTGGAAAATAACAAATTCCGGATACTTTCTAGACGGACTATATGTTGTGTATTATTTCGATTGTTTAGTATATAATTTTCCATATATATTGTTAGAAGTTTCAAGTTATAATTCTAATTTGAAAGTGAACTTTTCAATCTCGTGACTTTTCTGCTGAAGTTATGAATGAAGTGAGTACTTTTTCATTTTGAAATCCACTTTCTCTTATTGGAGAAAGCCCTGTTCAAGAAATAATTAGACGTCATGGACTGGCACTTAATTATGCTTTTAGGCGTTCTAAAACGTGCATCGTTAATTTCCTCCTTTTTTCAGAGGACGCAGTGATATGTGGACTATTAGTTCCGCAGATACTTGCTGACAAGACTATGTAAATTTAATTTAGACCAACGTAAAATGCAATAGTCGTAAAGGATAATGCAAAGTTATAAACGCTTTGAAATCTAAGCGGACCCCTTGCATACGCTTTTGAACCCTTTTTGTTCTACTTTTTCCCCTACCTTGGTGATCTTCAACAGCCCCGCCGAAAGCAGGATGTGCCGTTCCCCTAACGCCACTGGCACGCTCTGTCCCTGTAGCTCCCGCTTCCAGTAGTATCCCGGAACCGGATGTCCCTGGGCGACACAGGGTAGAGTGACGTCCTCCCCCAACACACATCGTCGGGCGTTGTATTTGTCCACAATCATCCTGGGTTGCACGTTGCCGTTAGGCTCAGTCACTATTATCCTGCCGGGATAGGTGCTGGTCTGTATTTCGCCTGGAAGCAAATAGGAATTTTAATAAACTCTGGAGAGGATGAGGATAGAATAAGAAATTACTTTTGATATGTCAACTGACTATGAGTGAGTTTACACAAATTAATTGTTTCAGGTGGATTGAGATATCAAGAACAGTTTGATTTCTTTCTTTATTTTGAGGGGTATAAATAAGCTTTATTTTGAAATGGCTATGCATTCACAGTTCAAAGTTTAATCTGTCGTTGGCCAGTACTGGCCAGTAGTTTTTCCAACTTTTTGGCAACTGACGAATCTCATCGCGAAATAAGACCGGTTCTTTGATCACTATGCATGTATCGATGTGTTTTCTGTTCAGGAAAACCCAATTTAATTCAGATACTGAACTGTTTCAGCTGTTACTATTTGGTAGTTGATTATAATTAAAACAAGTTGTAGAAATTACTATATTTTGGTACCAATAAATTTATATAGAAGAGTTAGCACAAAAACACGGTATGCTGTCAGAACTGGTTTAACCAAGAGTGCTTAAGAAGAAAAGTGATTCCTAATTACTTACAAGTAAAAACGAGCTCCCGTTCCCATTCAGCCAAGACTGCGACAAGATTCGCATAAAAAATCTGTATCAAGGAAGAAACTAACTCAATCTACCAGAAGCGAGATACTGTACAACATTATGTCAAGGTATTGCATGCAGAAATGCCTCATAAACTCCATCCAGTAGAATTTGATATTTTTGATGATAAAATTAGAGACAAAATTAGTAAATTCATTCTTCTCAAATATGTTAGACAGTTGAAAAACCTAAATTCATTAGGAAAAACTCAAAAACCCCAATTTATTAAAAGAAGAGAAAATATAATATATAAATCAAATAACCGAGTCATTAACATGTCAGAAACTCAATTTTGAAATAACGAACTGAACTTACTCGAAAAAAGTCATAAATTTGCCCCAATAATTAAAAGACCCTTGGAAACAACAGAAATACAACTAACAATAATACTCTGAATACAATTAAATCCATAAAAAAAATTCAATCTGACGATATTAGTGTCTCCAAAGCAGATAAATCAGATGCCGCAGTTATCCTTTCTAGATCTAGAAGTACCTAGAGAAAATGAATGATTTCATTAAAAATCAAGATATCCTAGAAATTCCTGTTGATCGGACGACTAAAATTCAAAAGTCATTGAGAAAAAATTTGTCAGACATCTCTTTGTTCAAATCAAATCATCATTTCATAAATATGAATTCTAGCCCACCAAAACTCTACGGTCTAATAAAAACTCACAAAGAAGATGCACCAATTCACCTGGCCAGTTAATTACTCTAATAAATAATATTTATTAATTAATTAATATTTAATATTATTTAATATGGATTTTCACCAAGTAAGGACTGATTCAATTCAATATTTAATTCCTTTATTAGTAGTCCTACCTATAAAATAGAAAAAAAATTAAATTAAATTTTTTAATTGAGTATTAGAGTATTGCATCGATCAGAAGCTAACAAGCTCCGAAACATGCAAGTCTGCAATATCTCTGCGATTGCCGTTACCAATTAAAGTCAATCTGAATTGTGTACTGTTACACAGATGTCAGTTGCACTGTTTCATAGCTCACATTGTTCGGACAATTAATTTGTATACATGCTAGAATATTCAGCATTTGTCGGCATTATTAGGATATGACTTAAGAAATAGAAAGGTTTTTAAAGCTTATAATTGTAGAACTAATCGAGTATACAGTTTACTGTTCGAATAAGTTTAGCGAGTGTATGCTGTGTATGTGTCTTCATGTACATAGATGGCGATAATGTTCGGTAAAAATTTTGACGTTTCCATGCAAGGTGAATATACGTACGCAGCGGTAAAGGCATTAGAGCATTGCACAGATAAGAAGCCAACTTATATGCTTATAAACCGACGATCTACGATACGTATTTGAGTTGATTTGAATTTCATCTCATATCATTACACCGATATGAGGCGTATTGTTTCGTTTCAAATAATTTACTCTTGCAATAGCTTATATTACGGAGTATTTTTTTTCTGTATTCATATTTCTTTATGAGATATTAATTTTTTGAGATGATTTTCTACCAATAAAAAAATTCAAGAAAACGACAAACGGCTGTCGGTGATATAACAACTGATCATATATATCGGGTGTTTTCTTAAGAGTGATAGAACTTTCGATAGGGATAACTGTGATTTGACAGAAGGTAGAAGCCATGTTGTTTTGACATTTCTGTTCAGTAAGCATTGACAAATTATCATGGAAAGATTCACGCCGCAACAACGTTTACAAAGTGAAATTTTTTTTCAAAATCAGTGTTCTATTCGTCAAACTTATAGAGCACTTTGTGAAATTTATGGTTTACATAATCGTCCATCAGAGCAGCTTATTCGTCGAACTATCGATAGATTTCGCACAACATTTTCTTTACTCCATGCAACAACAACAAGACAAAGAACTGTACGTCCAGAAGAAAATATCGCTGGTGTGAGTCATAGTGTTAATGATTATCCAGATTTGTCCATTCGTCGACGTTCACAACAAGTTGGACTCTGTGAATCCACCACATGGAAAATTTTGCGTAAAGATCTTGGTCAACACCCATACAAGATCCAACTGGTTCAAGAACTAAAGGTATTTGACCATAATAAGGGTCGTTTGTTTGCTGATTGGGCCCTAGAACAGCTTAAAGTTGATCCACTTTTTTATCGTAAAATTGTGTTTAGTGATTAAGCTCATTTCTGATTGAATGGCTATGTAAGCAAGGAAAATAAATATATGGATATAAACAAGCAAAGTATATGCAGTGAAAACAATCCTCAAGAAGTTCTGCAGGTTCCGTTGCATACTGAAAAATACACTGTATTGGGTGCTTTACATGCTGGAGGCATCATCGGTCCATATTTCTTTAAAAACGATGCTGTAGCTAATGTTACAGTGAATGATGCTCGTTACAGATCATTGATCATTTGTTTCAAAATTTGTATGCTATCGACCCAGAAGTGTTTTGGTTTCAACAAGATGAAACACCATATGCTGCTACCTTTACACTTGATTTATAGAAAGAAAGATTTGGCGATAACATTATTTCCAGTAATGGTCTAATTAATTGGCCTCCCAGATCATGCGACATAACTCCACTGAATTATTTTCTTTGTAGTTATGTCATGTCATTGGTTTATGCTGATAAACCAGAAAAAAAGACGCTTTGGAAGCCAACGTTACTCGTGTTATTGATGAAATAAAGCCTGAATTACTCGAAAAACTGGTCCCAAATTGGTCTGCTCGAATGCGATTCCTCAGAGCTAGTCGTGGCGGACATATGTTGGAAATTATTTTCAAAACATGAATGTCATAAAATTATCTTTCGAATAAAAAAAAATTGGCTTCAATCTTAATTTAAATGTGTTTTATTTCAATTTAAAGTTCTAGCACTCTAAAAAAAACCCGTTATTAATGAGCAATTGCACTTAAGCTTTTTATGTCAATTATGTATTATATATATTATATATATATATTATATATATATATATTATATATATATTATATATATATATATATATATTATATATATATTATATATATATATTTGACTTCATACAAATATTTCAACAAATTTCAAGGACAAACTTCAGTTGAATTGACTGTTTACTCGACCTTTGGACTCTACGTTATAAAATACGTGAACAGCACAACACTTATTTTCTTTGTTGGATTCATTATTTGTTAATAACAAAGCGGAACTGCATTCATTTTCACATCATGAAAGCTTCGTCTACGAAGAAATTATTCTCTGTGACAAATTAGCCATATGTTGCATATTTGTACACTCTATGAGCGAATCATTAGGGGCTAAACTTCGTGCTGTGAATTTGTTAATGGGAATCAAGCTTCCCTGAGTGCAATTTACTTCATGTATGCTTGCACGCGCTCGATCCAGCTAATGCTGTTTTGAAACGCCATGCTTCGATTTACATTTTACCGAAACACATTCAAGTCAGAATACGTGAGAGAATACTGAATTAGCGAATTTATTGATTTTGAATCTCTGCATACATATGATTCAATCATCTATAAATAATATTATATATGACCAACTCCTTGAAACTGACAGTAGAAAACGTTTATGCAGTATACCAGTTTTTCGTCGAGAACTCATATTCCTTGATCTTCAATAATGGTTATAATATTATCATTATTTCATTTTAATGCTTCAAGATATACAATTAAGTACAATTACTTCATATAATTTTCAATAAACCCATTGCAGAATCAGATTAATGTGCCTTCACAGTTCTTCAATAACATTCTTAAATTCACTTTTAAATTCTTCATATTCAACGTCTTAAAGTGTAGGCTGATCAGCGAGGCCAGTTTATAAGAGCTGTTCTAGTTTTTTGTCTTAAGTCTGTTCGTCTTTTCGGCATTCGTAGTCGCCCTGGCCGAAAGGCCACGTATTTGACAAAGTAAATTTAAAATTGAGTTTCGTTTATTTTATATTAGGCTCACCAACTTCTATCGTTGTGAAGATAACCTTCGATTTGAATGTTGATTTGAAAATTATGAAGTACTAACCGATGCTGGTATAGAGAAATGATGAAGTTATTATTTATTAATATTAATTCCTATGCATTATGTGAATTGAATTTTTTTTGTCGTGTAAATGAGACCCCATCGATAAAACGGATCCATGTTAAAAATTTGGAATTGAGGGATTTCCTTTCTTGTAATGTGTGACGAAAATTCCATTCTAGTCGGTATATCTTGATTTTATCTAAGTTTTCCATGGAAAACTGTCATTTATTAATTATGACGATAAGTCAATAATGAATACATTTTGAAACTTTGTTATTTATAAAATTAGATATTATTGGTCAAAATGTACTCGAATGTTGAGACCAATTTTGGACCACTTTTTCGAGTACTTCAGGCATTATTTCATCAATAACATGTTATGTTGGCTTTAAAAGCGTCTATTATTTCTGGTTTATTAGCATAAACCAAAGACTTGACTTGACCCCAAAGAAAATAATCCAGGAGAGTTATATCGCATGATCTTGGAGACCAATTAGTTGGACCATTTCTCTAAATAATGTTATCGCCAACTCTTTTTTCAATAAATCAATTGTTACGATAGCAGCATGAGGTGTAGCAACATCTTGTTGGAACCAAAACACTTCTGAGTCGATACCATTTAAATTTTGAAACAAATAATCATTGATGATCGATCTGTAATGAGCTAACATTCACTGTAACATTAGCTTCAGCAATGTTTTTAAAGAAATATGGACCGATAATTCCATATAGTGCATCCTTCAGGATGCAATGGAACCTGCTGAGCTTCTTGAGGATTGTTTTCATTTCATATACGGCAATTTTGCTTGTTTACATAGCCGTTCATCACTAAGCACAATTTTACGATAAAAAAGTGGATCAACATCAAGCTGTTCTAGAGCACAATCGTCAAACAAACGATGCTTATTATGGTCAAATGGCTTTAGTTATTGAACCAGTTGGATCTTGTATGTGTGTAGACCAAGATCTTCACGCAAAATTTTCCATGTGGTGAATGCACAGAGTCCAACTTATTGTGAACGTCTACGAATAAACAAACCTGGATCATCATTAACACTACGATTTACAGCAGAAATATTTTCTTCTGTACGTACAGTTCTTGTCTTGTTGTTCTTGTAGCATCGAGTAGAGAAAATGTTGTTCAAAATCTATCGATAGTTCGACGAATAAGCTGCTCTGATGGACGATTATGTAAACCATAAATTTCACGAAGTGCTCTATAAATTCGGCTAATAGACCACTGATTTTGAAAATAAATTTCAACAATTTGTAAACGTTGTTGAGGCATGTGTCTTTCCACGATAATTCATCAATGCTTACTGAACAGAAATGTCAAATCACAGTTATCCCTATCGAAAGTTCTATCACTCTATAAAAAACACCCAATTCTAATGCAGTTGTTACGCGTTATGCGGTAAAGTTTCCTCGAAGAAACTTACCAAGTAAAAAAATCTTTAGAGCCATTCAAAGACGTTGTCCAGAAACTGTGAATGTGAGACCAAAAAAAAAAAAAATGAATTCTGGTAGGCTAAGAACAACAAGAATAATCATTAAAAAAAAATATTATTTTAAATTTAGTTGATGAAGATCCAACAGTTAGCGTAAGGAATATGCAAGGCAAACAAATACGTCTTCTTCAAGTACTTGGAGTATACTCAAAGAGCAGCAGCTATATCCTTATCATTACAAGTTCAAGAGCTCTTGTCAGAGGACCTACTGGTAAGAGTGAATTTGTCGAACATTACAAGAAAGGACAGCTCTCAATCCAAATTTTTTTAAATGTATTCTTTTCACCTTTACGCGACAAGGTATGTTTAACTACCATAATGCACACTACTGGTGTGATGATAATACACAAGTCAAAAGGGTATCGCATTACCAATACTCATTGAGAGTTAATGTTTGGACAGCAACTTCAGGTAACAAATTAATAGGTTATCACATTCTACCTGGAAATTTAAATGGTAATCTATACCTGGATTTTTTAAACGATCACTTATTCGAGATATTAGAAGATTTAACGTTAAACGAGCGAAGATCTCTATATTTTATGCACGATGGAGCTCCACCGCACTTTGATAGAAGGTGTCGTAATTGGTTGAGTAAGCATTTTCCGAATCGATGGATTGGTAGAGGTGCAGAAGCTCCGATTCATTGGCCTCCTCGGTCCTCAAATCATGGGATGTATCAGCTTCCAAAACATATTCGTATAAAATTTCATCACAATGTTGCCAGCAGTTTCGGCAAAATCGTAAAAAATGTGTATAACATTTTTTTCTTCAATGCCCTTTATCTTGAATACGGATGGCGTTACGAAAATTTTTCACTGAGCAAACCAATTATTTTTCAGTATCCTACCTATCAGGATCATCTTATTCTGAAACACCATGTATATTCCCTTAAGACGATCAAATAACTTTCTATTACACAAAATATTTTTAAAACAAAAAACTTCCTGTTGTTTTTCTCAACAATCTCTTCAATAACAAAGGCATCCGAGCGAAAAAAGGACGTCTTAAGTTCACAATCTGATGTGCCGAACCTTGAACATCCCACAAGAGATGGTCGCCCGCAGCGCCTCGAAGTCTGGAAATAATTAGAAAGTTTCGACAGGCGATTTCTGCCGAAAAAAGTAAGTTCATCCTATGCAAACTTTATTCTTGTTCGCCAAACTTCCAAACGGGAGTCCACGGCCTCCTTGTTCCTTTATCTTTTCGAACTTTTAGATGTTCATAAGCTCGGGACAGGATTCGTCTCAGAGATTAATTGCACTTGGCAGATTAGATAATAAAAATTAATTGCTTTCTCTGGTCGAGTTCCATCTTCATCTGTCACCTATTCGTTTCAGAGCAACTGCCGAATCTCTGTTTGTTCGGTAGATTTGATTTCGATTATTTACAAATTCATATCTGGAAGTCACCAGTCTGGTTTTCAGTGTTGTGTCGTATTACCCTTTTCATTTTAAGAAATACGAACTTAAAAGCTTTGCTGAGATGGATGACTATTTTAAACTTTCAGATGAGCAGAGACGTTGGGAAGTTCAACACGGACTCGTTTTTTTCTGAACATGATATTTGGTAACGCTATTAGCCTTAGTACTTAATCGCATATCAGCTGGTTAATAGGAGAATATAGTGTTATGGCCATCATCTAGGAAGGGTTCAATTCCCTATAGAATACTGTAAATTTATATGAGTTTTCTATGTATCAAGAGCAGGTAGCCTGAACAGAGCAACTAGGTTACCGTGTCTTATCATCTAGATGGGTATCGTCTTTCGTGCTATCGGCTTTTGTACTCACTGCGGGCTTTAAGTCCACGTGTTTCACAATTTAAGTTAAATATGAGTTTCGTTTTAAATATATGAGGTTAACCTCAACTTCCATCGTTGCGAATAAATGTTAAGGCAATTTTGTCTATTCAATATTTGCATATTGCAACAATTAGATACCGACAAGTTAATAATCATTATTGAGTGAACGGGCAGATTTTCTAAGCACCGTAAACATTCTTGGGAATTGTCTACATATCGTTCAATTGAGGAACCTGGAGGAGAATATTTAGGTTCATCGTTTCGACGGAAATAATTACCACTATTTTTTATGTAACCGCGATTACGTCATTCCAGTACTAATTTGAATATTAAAGATTTTATCCAAATAAAATGAGGAGTATGAGCTATGGTAACAGAAAATTTCCAGTATCGGGACAGTGCAACTTTAATCTGGGTACCAGTTTGAAACGAAAGGAGTGAACACAATTCAATGCTTGAATTGATGTCTTATCTTGACGTAAATTCATCCTGAATTAGAAAATTAAACGATTTTCAGTTTCCGCTGAGGTTCATTTAATCACAACAATCGTATCAACATACTAGGACTTGGTAGGTGAGTGTTATTACTGTATAATACACAGTGATGTTCCTATATATCGGATGTTTTTTTAAAAGTGATAGAACTTTCGATAGAGATAACTGTGATTTGAGAGAAGGTAGGAGCCATTCTGTTTTGACATTTCTGTTCAGTAAGCATTGGCAAATTATCATGGAAAGACTCACGCAGCAACAACGTTTACAAATTGTTGAAATTTATTTTCGTAATCATTGTTTTATTCGCCAAACTCATAGAGCACTTCGTGAAATTTATGTTTTACATAATCGTCCATCAGAGCAGCTTATTCGTCGAACTATCAATAGATTTCGGACAACCTTTTCTCTACGCGATGCAAAAACAACAACACGACAAAGAACTGTACGTACAGAAGAAAATATCGCTGCTGTAAGTCATAGTGTTAATGATGATCCTGAATTGTCTATTCGTCGACGTTCACAACATGTTGGGCTCTGTGCATCCACCACATGGAAAATTTTGCGTAAAAATCTTGGTCTACACCCATATAAGATCCAATTGGTTCAATAACTAAAGACACTTGACCATAATAAGCATCGTTTGTTTGCTGATTGCGCTCTAGAACAGCTTGAAGTTGATTCACTTTTTTATCGTAAAATTGTGTTTAATGATGAAGCTCATTTCAGGTTGCACGGCTATGTAAACAAGCAAAACTGGCGTATATGGAGTGAAAACAATCCTCAAGAAGATCTGCAGGTTCTATTACATCCTTAAAAATGCACTGTATGGTGGGCTTTATACGCTGGAGGCATCATCAGTCCATATTTTTATTAAAAACGATGCTGGAGCTAATGTGAATGGTGCTCGTTACAGATCGATGATCAAAAATTATTTGTTTCAAAATTTGAATGTATCGACCTTATTCTGCTACCGTAACAATTGACTTATTGAAATAAGGATTTGGCGATAACATCATTTCGTGAAATAGTCTAATTAATTGGCCTCCAAGATCATGAGACATAACTCCACTCGATTATTTTCTTTGGGGTTCTGTCAAGTCATTGGTTTATGCTGATAAACCAGAAACAATAGACGCTTTGGAAGCCAACATAACTGGTGTTATTGATGAAATGAGGCCTGAAATACTCGAAAAAATGGTCCAAAATTGGTCTGGTCTAATGCGGTTTCTCAGAGTCGTGGTGAACATATGCCAGAAATCATTTTTAAAACATAAATGTCATAAAATTATCTTTCAATTAAAAGAAATTTGGCTTCAATCTTGACTTGAATTAGTTTTATTTCAATTTGAAGTTCTATTAACAGTGATATACCAGTGATATAAACACCAGATATATGTTGGCCAGTTAGAAAAATCATTTCAGGCAAGAATTAGGAAATACGAAATTCATATACTATTTGATGAAACAAAACATAAAACTTATGCAAATCATTTATTAGAAACTGGCCATTCGTTTGATTATGATGTTAATTTTAAAAAACCATAAACTCAATCTAGCAGGAAAAATAGACATAATTTTTACAAAAACAAATTTCAGTTAATGACCAATTAGGCTTGAATAGATCCCCTTGTTCGGGAAACGCATAGTGATTTGCGAATTTTTGCTTTCCTCGCAGTTTAAAAAAAAGTTATCGGAATTCTTGCCGCTTCATTGAAGAAAACCAGTAATTAAGAAGTCTTCGCACATGCATATCGCAAAGCGCATATTGCTGCAAAAACCGCTATATAATCCGTCATTGGTTTGCTGAATATTAATTCCCGTTATAGAATAACTTTTACCCTTATTTGAATCATTGTTAGTGACAATTTAGACATCATTCGCTTCAGATACAGAGAATATGTGTGTAATTCCAATTCTTCTGTAGAATCAAGACACATCCTCAGATGACAGATCTACCCTGGATCAAAGGTGAGTTTTTTGATGCCACGCATGCACTATTACCCATGGAAATACAGTCCATTTATCTCAACATAATATGAAGTATGATTTCCCATACACCCATCTCCTCAACCTTTCTGCATAATATTAAAGAATTTCTCAACAATTGTCAAAATACCTTTCATCCCAGCATTTCAATTGCATAGAGTTTACTATATAAGAACATCTCTTTGCGATATAAAGTCAGTAGTAATACTCATCTGATGTCATGGTCTGACGAAACAATTGTAATTATATAAACATTAGCAAAAATTGCGTTTCATTTTCAAATACAAGATGAATTTTTGTCAAGTAAAAACCGAAACAATCAAATACTTATGGTCTTGGTCGACCGAAACAGCAGGTGGTGACTTAATTCATTTTGTTTACGAATGTCTTGATAACGGATTCCAGGTGGCGGGGCTGTTTTTCGATAAATCAAGATCATTTGACTGCCTGAGTTTTAACTTCATTTTGGCTAAGTTATATAGCTTCGGTTTTAGAGGTGTCTTCCTCGAGTGGGTTGCGGATTTCCTGAATGAAAGATACTTTTATGTCAGTATAGACCAACAAGAATATGTTGAGTATCCAGTAGAAATGGATGTGCCTCAGGGTTCTGTCTTGGGACCTCTTTTATTCATTTTGTTCGTCAGTGATCTACCTTTCCATGTTATCAATTATTCATCAATATTGGCGACCATAAGGGTTGTTTTGTTTGCTGATAATTCTTTGTTTATTGTTTCGGCTCCCAATCTCGTTGAACTCAGGGCTAGGTGCGAACTTTGATTGGTGTTCCCGAAACTCTATTATTCTGAACGCCAATAAGACTGATGTAGTGCACTTTCAGTTGCGAAATATGCGGCAGTTGACCTTAAGCCTTCCGGCGAAAGACTTGAAGTGTCCTGACTGTGTTGGTTTTCTAGGTTTGCAGGTTGACGGAATTTTGAGTTGGAAGTACCATGTTGATTCGGTATATAGGAGATTGAGTAGTGCATTTTTCACCATGAGACGTCTTAAGCATATTCTACCGATTCAGTCCTTAATTTGCGTTTATTATTCCCTTGTTTACCCCCACCTTAACTACAACGTCTTCTTTTGGGGAGGTTCATCTTCGAGCAATCGTGCATTTATTGCGCAGAAAAAAATTATTCGTCCCATCTTCAACCTCAAGCCGATGAAGTCCTGTAGACCTTTCTTCACCAATAACAGATTGCTAAATTTTCCCTGTATTTTCATCTTCAATTGTTTGCTGTATACAAGAGAAAATATAGAATCATTAAAGGAATGCTCGAATGTCCTCTGTATTCTAAAATACAGAACAACTAAATTCCAGCACTCACTATCTTATTGTGGTATTAAATTATTCAACCACCTTCCTCAGAGACTGAAATTTTTGAAGTATAGAAAATTTAAGAGAGAAATTGAGGAGCTGATGCGAACGAATTGTTATTACAGGGCAAATGAATACTTGAATGGCTGTATAGTTTAGAATATCTGAATTTTGTGTTGCTTTTTTTTGTTTTCGTTTTCTTTCCTCTCCATGAGTTGCTAGATTTTTTTTCTCTGACGTATTCCATACGGATGTATTCTGTCATAAATAATGAATAAAATATTATTATTATTATGGTCCTGATGGTGCAAGCAAAGAATGAAGAGAAAGATATATTGAAGCTTTTTGAAAGAAGAAAATCAATTCAATTTCATTACTCATCTCGTTCATGAAACATCCCGATATCCGAAAGAGACATCCTGACACGCCGCCACCAAACTATCAAGCAACTTGGAGTGAAAGCGATTCGGAAAATTAAACAGACGAAAGCGGCATCGAGAACGAACGGGATAGAAGTATCAAAACACTCGACTCGATGTGGAACTGACGAAGCGCTAGGGACTTTTGCGAAACTTTCGTGGACATTTGGGCGTATCCGATTACCGGCCCCATCTGAAACAAAAACAGCCGGGCGTGAGAGCGTTGGCGGCTAAAACTAATACAATAATCCAACCGACTCCGGCAATTGCCCGAATATTTATTCGTTGCGAGAAGGTCCCTTGGCGATATGAGTGATGTCGGTTTGTGTGATGAACGAAAGTCATACTAGGTGTGAGATGAAAAGGATTGCGTTGTGTCTAATTATATTGGCACGTTTCTTATTGGTGATATTATCATTATATTCCTTGATACAACTTCACAAAAAGATAAGACTTAGTTTCATATTTCACAGCAGCAGTGTAGAAACTCTCTGAATTTCTTATAAATATCATTAGAACTCTCTGTAATTTTCAATCCCAATTTTCTATTAATTATGAAAATATTGTCCATTATTTTATTTGTTTAAATAAAGTATGTAACCAAATTCTTGACGGATTGTTTATGAGCATTTGGAGACGTTAGTATGTAACGAAACGCCTCCTGTGACCAACATATATGTAGGAATAAAGCGTCGAAAATGAGAATCTAATTAGTAATATAATATGTAAATAATTCAAAGATAAAAAATTAGGTAAATGGGTTACTTTAGGAGTTTTAGGATTTCGGAAATATCTGGACCAATCAATTCTTGGTATACCAGAGCAGAGATTTATTGCAGAACCAAAAAATGTCAACAGTTTTCTGGAAGAAGATATCGGGATATGGGATGTCTTGAGATTCATTCCCATTGATATATTTCTTCTCCTGATTGATGTAGTATTTAAGAGTTTTCCAATAATTGGAAGTCGAGTGGCTTCGACTTAATTGGGTGGGGGTCGTCGTGGATGGAGAGAGAAGCGGCCATCTTAAGGGCAGCCAGTTCACGACCGTCAGGAAAGAAGGAAGCCGCGGTAGACAGTTAGAAAGCAGAGTAAGTTCACGAGGGTGGGCGAAGAAGGAAGTTCGGAACAGTAAGGAAGCAGTTAGACGAGAAGGTAGTTCTCAAATAAAATTGAGACGTAGTACTTAGTCGAGACGCAGTACATTCAGACGAAGGTTAGAGAACGAAATAGGGACGGAATACTTCGGAACCTCAGTAACTGTTTCGCGTTGACTGTTGTTAATATTGCATTTTTAAGACGTTCGAGTATAATTTAAAACTTGTAAATAAACTGCATATAGTACAGTCTGTGTTCATGTCACACTAAGGAAGAGAAAGGCCCATTTATCTATCCATGACCCCTAGACATTGATATAGAAAGCCTACATATATATATATATATATATATATATATATATTATATATATATATATATATATATATATATATATATATATATATATATATATAGGATTCATTCGACAAGCAGCAAAGAGAAGTACTATTTATATTGAAATAGGTTTCGTCCTCGGTTGAGGACACACAATTATTTAGGAAAGAAATGGTCAAGTAAGATCTGTTTTTAGCTGGAACGCAGCACTGTCTATGTCTTAGTAGGTAGTTGTACACGAATTGGAATTACATTCAATTTCATCCATCTGAAATTTTTCAAACTAACAGTGGCTCACTAGGTAAGAGTTCTAGAGTGAACGAGGGGATAGTATTCTAGAAAAAATATCACCCTGTAGATTTTGCGATCAAAATGGGCATGTCACATGGTGTACATATTAATTTGTAATAATTATGCTGAATATCAGTTGAATATCTTGTGAAATGCAGATACTATAAAAAAAAACTGCATTGCCGAGAACTCTTTAAAGATAAAAACCATATGAAGATATCACGCCCTAAAATTTTAAATTACCAATCTTCAGTATGCTCAAGGATCAAAATCTCAAGTTTTTGTGATGAACTGAAATCTCCTTATGGGGAAATGGAAGTTGATTTGAATTGTACACGTTGATCAATAACCTAAGGAGCCGCTTTCTGTCTTGCGTTTTTGATAGCGAGGAAGTTCAATCTTGTTAAAATAAACAAGTTCAAAGAAGTATTCCAGTCCACCTCTTGAGCACGTTTCAACAAGCCCGCCTTTCAAGAGCAGAACCTGCCGCAAGGAATAAAACAAAAATTCATTCTGCATCATCCTCACTCAAATTACGTTTTAGGTTTTTCATTTAAACTATGTATTTCGAAATGAAATCTAATGAGTTCCATCTCTTCAACTTCTTCAATTTGAAAATAATTTCATAGCATTTCCCAATCAAATTTTTCATTAGGTGCCTGAAAGTTTTTATATAACTGCCACGTTCCGGTCTCAGGGACACTTTTAATGGGACTTCAAGAATCAGGATTCTCGTGTTTTGAGACTGGTGCATATTCGCGTAACTTTTTGATGTTCTTCAATTGGCGATAGTTTCAAGGATTCTCATTCCAACAGTTCGTTGCAGTTTTACGATCGTACTAATTAAAATTTGGAAATAGAAAATCAGAGAACATACGAACAGTTCTGAAATCTACAATATTTCCCCAATTACAGACTGCATTTCATGGACTGTCAGACGCTACGGATTATAGGATCTTGAATTCAAATTTAGAATGATTTCTGGAAGCTTATACAATGTAGTGGGAGTAAAATAACTTCGTGCGGTTTTGATAACATATGTCGCCATCGTAATCAAGGTCGAAGATGGACAGTAGGGGTGAATCCGGACAAGGGTTCATATCGTCGTTTTCATTAAGGTCACGTAGTACGGAACAAGTTAGAATGTTTTGACTATATTGTTATTATTCATCGTGAGCGAGCGTCTATCCACCCTACTACTGCGTCCACGCGGACTAGTGTGGTTCACCCCTAATTTATATTTCCCCGGTGAGATCCAGTATTTGGATGGAACTGATAATCTTATTCGGGGGTATTTTTTCCAGTTCGCAGTGGGCTACAGTAGCCTGACCAAAGACCTCGAATATAATGCTACTCACCGTTGGACACTTTGAGACGATGTGGACGGCTGTTCCAGTGTCCTCAAGAAGCCGCCTGTATTCATCGTCTTTAGCCAGTCTGATTTTGTGTAAATCTGCTTTGAGCCTGCAGTGATCTGTCATAATCCCGACAAGTATTCTGAGTTTGGTTTTGTCCAGACCTAGGGCTAGGTGTGCCATCGTTTGGTTCCAACCTGTTACAAGGAACGCTTACGAATGTTTCCCAGAAATGGTTCCGGGCCTACCGGAGGCAGCGTGGCTCCAGCAAATGCCCACCCATCTGCCTCTTTGTTACCCAAATAGTGTGAGTGTCTCGATATCCAAACAATAACCGGCTGGTTACTGTTAGTACCTGATAGTAACAAGAGTCCATGAAGTGGATTGAAAAGAGTGAACAGCCCCCAAAAAAGTTTAAAGTTACCCTTATCCGCTGGAAAAATAATGGCTACGGTCTCTTGGGATTCTAAAGGTTATTTTATTTTCTATACACTAAAAAGAGTGAAAGAATCACAGCAGCATCATACGCAGCCACTTTTCCTAATTTAAGAGACGCAATTGAAGGAAAAAGGCGAGGAAATCTTAGGATGGGGTGTTGCTGCTTAACGATATTGCGCCGGTTCACAAAGATCGCGTGGCGAACGCCGTTCAGTCCAGACGTGGCCCCCAGTGACTACTACCTTTTCCCAAATGTGAAAAAAGATCTTTGTGGAAAGCGATTTTCCGTCGATGAAGAACTAAAGGTAGCAGAGTAGAAGCCGGATGAATATTTTTTACAAGGTTTATAGAAAATTATTTCTCGATCTAACACATGTATTGAAGTTCTAGAAGACAACATTGAAAAACAGGAATTTTTCTGAAATTTTTTGAGTTTTCTTTCATACCTATACCGAGAGTATTATTATACATTGGACAACCCTTGTATAGTGCAATATCGAAAAGACTATGGGAATCAAAGAAAATGATAAAAAATATATCTATTTTTTCAGTTGTAACAACGTTGTTTCGTTTTAAATATTGATTTTTCAATTTGTGAACCGTCCTTGAAAATGAACCATAAAAAGTCGCAAAATCCACTGACCAACAAGAAAATAGAACAACGCTCAACACAGGATTTTTACGATTCGACACAATTCGACTTCACCCTATACTAATGTATAGGGTGAAGTCGATAAATGAAATCAATGCACTGTAAAACTAAGTTTATGTACCAGAAAAAACGCTCTGAGAGTTAAACTTTAAAAATTACACCACAGTCGAATAGAACTGTAAAGTAAAATATTTGTCCATTATTTGTATTAAATCTTGAAATAAATTTATAATAATTTTTACGAAATAAATAGATGAAACTTTCAATTTCGAACCAAAAAATGTTCACAAAGACATATTGTTATGGGTCGAATACTCAAATCGTCTTAAAATAATCCTACGTCACAAAAAATCCTCTACTGAGATTGGATTAATAAAATCACACTCCTAACTAGAGAAGTAAGTTTCTCTGGTTGAAAACGAATCAAGTACAATATTAGGATTCAGGTGTTGAAAGCAAACTGAACTCAAACTCTAAGCAGAACTGAATCCTTGCGGAGGTTTAGCAATTAAATTATTCGAGCGGATATCAAATACACATCCTGCTATCCCAATGAAATCTAGTTAATTGGTGAAATCTCAACCCTTGATAACCACCCGCCTTCTCTTACACTTAACTGATCATCTTGGAAGTATACTGAATTACTGAAAAAAATAAATGAGAAATATGTTTCAAATATATTTAAAATTTTTTTATTTGAATCAGTTTTATCTTTAAAAAAGGAAACCCAGAATTAATCGAAGAAAAATATTGTGTGAATCTTTCCAAGCTCTCAATGTAAGGATATCAATTTTGATTTTTGTATGAATTGATTTTCAAATTATTGAATGAGTTCACATAGAGTCTAAATATCCACAACATGTTCCTTAATTATTTATTATTTTCGAAATTCTGGTTATTTTTCTCATCATGGGACATTAGTTGGTCTGAATAAGTTTTGTTATGTTTTTCTGTAGTAATAATAGTTATAAGTTATACATAACGATAAGTTAATCATTTCTGTTTTATTTTGGATACTTTAAAGTTTTATTTTGGACACTTCTCATTTTGAGAATTTTAGATAATTTTGGAATAGTGGAATTTATTGTATTTTTATGTTAATATACATACTTATATAGCTTTTGCTAATATATTTGTATTAATTTGTTTCATTTCCGGCTGTAAAAAGATTTTTCCCGAGACATTTAAAAATATTTTATATCGATAATTTTTATATAGTTTCAATATATATTGTAGAAGTTAGAATATATAATTCTGAATTAAAGTCATAATTAGAATTTACTGTCGTTATTTCGATCAATGGGGTAACTTGAAAGAATTCCAATTAGAATTAGGTACTTTGTAATTAATTTCGTTGTAAGCATGTATCATTATTAAACTAATATATATTAATATGTAAATGAATCATTTATGAATTAACTTGTACCATTTAATTAAGTAGACACTAAAGCTCATGTTACCTATTATTATGGAGATTCGACAATTAGAGCCTAAATAATGAAATGAATGCACATTTATTAACGAAAATTCCATTCGAGAAAAATCGAAATGTTGTAAAAATTCACGACATAGCGGCATACTAGTATAAACAGAGTGCGCTGCGAATTGAAAATTTGCTGATATAGTGTTGGTGATTTGAAAAATAATTTTTTTCTTTACTTTGAGGTAACCGAAATTTAGCATCCCTGGAGTGCTTTTGCAATTAACTAATTTATATTAAATCTCAGTTTTAAGGATAGTTTGGAATTTTGCGAAGAAGTCTTCAATGGTACATTTATGATCTATTAGTAAAACGAAGATATCCCCGGAAGACAATGTAAACTACCAGCAAGCATTGAAGTCTGGGAATGTGCTTTGACTACGACATACATTCTGTCAAGAAAGTACCGGGAATTATCGATTTAAATCTGGCGGGGCAATGAGACAGGTAAATTTTTTTTTCCTAGGTTGGTACCACTGTCCTTAATCACTATGCCAAGCTTGAGCGGGATCTGTCAATTAGTGTGTTTGCAACAGCTGATTAAATCAGTCGATGTCAGAGTGCGTGCCGATTTTTACTACCTATGGGTGATTACTATGGGACGATAACGCGCCTTCTCACCAAGCTACGATTGTGACTGACTTTCTCGCCAAAAACTCAACAAACGTGCTTCAGCAACCACCGTATTCGCCGGATTTGGCTCCCTGCGACTTTTTCCTCTTCCCAAAACTAAAATTGCCCCTTCGTGGCACCCGTTTTGAGTCGATTGAAGCCATAAAACAAAATTCGGCCCGAGAGCTAAAGTCCATCCCGGAAAGCGCCTATAAAAAATGTTTCGATAATTGGAAGTGCCGTTGGCATAGATGTATTGGAGCAAATGGAGCCTTTTTTGAAGGCGACCCAATAAATTTTGCTGATTAAATGTAAAAATGTTGTTTTAAAATTTGAATATCAAAACAGATTTAATCTGTTGTCTTCTACAATTTTAATTTCAAAAAATTCTTTGAAGAAACTTTAAGAATTAAATTAATGTCTTTATAAGCACTGCTCATATTTAATAGACGTATAAAGTCAAAGACATTAATTTAATTCTTAAAGTTTCTTCAAAGAATTTTTTGAAATTAAAATTGTAGAAGACAACAGATTAAATCTGTTTTGATATTCAAATTTTGTAATAATCCTTCTATCAAGTAAAAAAACGTTCCTTCTTATTTTAATGTTGTTTTAATTGAAAATTCCCGGTACTTTCTTGACAGAGTAGTACAAAGGATATTTTTTCTGAAAGCGCTATCAACATTATCATAAATTAAGGACTTCTTGAAGATGCATTACAATTTCTGATGTACCTGATTGCCTATGAAATAGTTTTTTCGACACTCACTGTTTGGTTATTGTTGTGAAGAAAGTCAGACATTCACCATTTATTTCGGTTTAATACCTTCTTATCCCGAACAAATGTTTGTTATGGACAGTGATGATGATATTTAAAATGAATAGTGATGATGATGTGCAACACAGTGTTACAAACACTTTATGCATCATTCTCAAAAAAAAAACCCGTTCTGAAATTTTCATGCCTGTATATTGCCCTGATTTATCTATAAAATTGAAGGCATCTATGTTATTGTCAAATTATATCATGCTGACACTCAGAACGGAAAAATATATTCGATCTAAATACTCTCTTACGGGGCTTATATACATGGGTAAGTTTTTTTTGTTTCAAATTCGATTGGAATTAATCTGTTCAACAGAATATGGATGTTTTTGGTTCTATTCTAAATTTTCACTCAGATAAAGTTGCTATGACGTTGGTGCTCATTTTTCCATCATGCCTTACCCATGTCTTCTCCACGGACAGTGAACGGGGGTAGTTCCAGCATTTCTTTCATTCAGATTTTTTTGTAGAATTTTGATTCTCTTTTTGTACTTTCACAACCCCGAATGGGTCTTGGTTGACTTAACAATCTGCCTCCATCTGTTGCGGTCCATCATTCTTCAGCGCGACCAATTGTTTAGGATTTTCAAGACATCTGCTAAGTTATTTGTTCATCGCGTTCCAAATGATCTCTTTCTTACTGGCCCTCTTTTCACGCTAGGTTATCAAACCTTTTTACTTTCAATATATCCATAATTTGATTTGTCTACAGTCTAGACAATAAGTACGTGCAGGCACTATGCCTTTTATGCGAAAACGAGTCGCCACTGCCCTACGGGTCAATGCCGTGTTACCGTCAATTCCTCCGTTTCCGAAGGAAACTATAAAATGCAAGCGTGTCACACGGTCGGACTTTTATTGGCCTGTTAATGATTATTTTACGATCTGCAACAACACGCTTCGCTCCTGTTTCATTTTCACGGCCGTGTCTTACTGCTTGCGGATGAATTTTTCATGTCCCTGTTTCGGTTTGGACTCGATGCTGGTGGAGGTATAATCTGGTAACGCTTACTCCCAGAGAGATGCTTCGATAGCTTTTATTATCAGGTATGTGTTATCTTCCATTATGGCCTTTTTGTTTGCGTTGGAGTATTAGTAAAAAGCCATTTAAGATAATGGGAATACTTCTCAGTCAAATGAATAATGCAAGTTTTACTAGATATTTCATGTACTCCAGCTATGTCACATAGTTGATGCCCCTAACGGAAAGTTGTGTCCTGTTTACTCTCGTCTTGAACCATTGTAGATTATACACTGAAAGAATCACATCACCTAGAAGTGTGTTCCACAACTGGTCAATTTACTGGAAGAAGGACTTCTGATGATCAGAAGTTCTCGGAGTTATTGATTCAACCTAAAGAACTAAAGTGGTGCAAGATCGCAGTAACAAAGCCTACCCAGAACATAACTGAACTACTAACTCGCACAAACTGAAAAAAGCTTCTGAGAGATCTTCACAGATCTAGGAGTATAAGGATAATAATTATAACTGGCTTACGGATGTGAATTTTGTGCAGACCTAGTTGCAGAGAAATATTTCCTAACTTTGAACAAATATCCCAGCTTATTGTCAGCAGACTTCGTAATGTCAGTCAAATGTTCTCTCCAAAATACCGAAGATTCACGCCAAGAAGATGTATGGAATCCCTTGGATGAAGAACCTGGTTTTCCATCATCAAGTCGGAAGTCACAAATTGAGGTTTTCTGAAAAAAGTTGTCGTTTGGGTCCTCGAGGCATTGAATTGCACCAGATTCCGTTGGCCTTAGTATTTTATCTTTTTGAGATCTTCATTTAGGGTATCAATTTACTGGCATCTATGGAGGTGAGACTCAAATGTCCTCAAAGGTTTATCACTGGTGAAAAAGGATATCAGCTTGCTATATTCCGCAAAGCTCACAATGTAGTTCTCGTTCGTACTTGAAAGATTGTTTATTTGAATCAGGAAAAGGGTGAACGACAAAACTGAACCTTCGGGCACACCCTTGTTCAGGTTGAAAACACGAAAGCAAACACCATCCACGACTACATGAATGCTCCTGTTGGTTAGGAAACTCTTCATCCAATAGCACAGACTTCCGAGGAGGACATACGAAGATAGCTTATTCAGAAGAGACTTATGCTAGACGCGATCGAATGCCTTGGATATGTGCAGAGCAACTAACCAAGATTCTTCTTTGATTCACTGGCACTGCAACATCATGAAGTGTAAAATTTGTTTAAAACTTCTTCACTAAACGTTCTATTATAAAGCACACACGGACGATTATAAAGCAAGTAAAGTTAGAGCGACAGATCGTTTTTTTCAAAACAAATTTGAATTATTTGTAAACGATGTTGGAGTATGTTCCTTTCCACGATCAAATGACAGACATTGACAAATACAGCTGTCAATGTCACAAATAAACAATGGCTGCCACGCGTAAAAAATTTGAATTTGAAAATGGGGCGTTTCCATTGAAAGACTGTTTATAAATTATGATATTCAGGTGGGAGTCCAAATAGGTGAACATGAACTGAGTCACGACAGTTAGATTGGTTGCTAAATCGATTTCTTCGAATCTTTGATATTTAGGCAAGTTAAAATTCATTAGCTTCATCTGAAAAAATGGGATACCTGTGAGCCTGTGTACGGTCCTGCACGCGTAGTTCTTGTAGCCATCCCCTGGTCCTGCATTGCTGATGTACAGGTCGCCATTACTGAGCACCACATATTTGCCTCCTATGTCGGTGTTCGGGTAGATATTTATGGCCTCGTCCTGCACCCATGATGTCACCATTACATATTCGGCTACATAGTTCGGGATTTTACACTTGAGAACAGCTGTGTTTCCCGCAGTTACGTATTCGTCGTGGACTTGAACGTCGTATTTTTGCTTCACAACTGCAAAAGAGGAAAAATTTATGGAATTTGGGTCAGAAAATCTACTTTTACACTTTCACGAGCCACTATATCATCCAATCAATGGTGAAAACATTTTTCGCAAAAAATTTGAGAACCTAAAAGATTTTAACAAAATCGAATCAGAACTATTACATCATAATATTTATTTAATTTATTTATTTAACCTTTGGGATACAAACGAGGCTGACGCAAAATAGTATCCACATATTTCAAATATAAATTCAAATATCATATAAAAAATATCAGAGATACAAGAAAAAAATCATCAAAATAGAGCATTCCACAAATACATCAGCATAATCAGCATTATGTTAATTGCAGGAGACAATTTCAACGAGCCAGCAGTACGCATCAAACTCCTTGAGCACGAAAATAACCGAACAGAATGGTTCGAAACCTTACATACGTATCAGAAAACAAATCTATAGTTAAAACCTGAGATAAGCCATTATATGTCCTCATGGGTCTATGGAGGGGTGAATACAGATAGTAATAGGTACTAGCCTGCTCCATGAAAAAGATGTTCTGGGTTGAGTATTATAATGCGGAACGACCAAATCCTATATGACGAGAGATGTCCATGCAATCAATTTTATTATTGAGCAATCTGAAGGCGAATGCAACATCAGCTATCTTCCTACGCTGCTCGAGAGAGTTTAATTCACTGATACATGGGGACTTTTCAAACTTGGCTGTATTGTGTTCTACACAAATTGATGAACATTGGTTGCAAATTATCGGGCAGATCATCAAAGAAAAGTAAAAATAGAAGTCATCCGATGACAGACCCTTGTGGTACTCCCAAAGTTATAACGTACTCAGCAGATGAATAGTTCTGATTTTTGACAAACATGGATCTACCCTCAAGATAGCTGAGGATCCATTCCAAAAACACACCTGGGATTTGTGATGAGATCTGGTAGAGATTTCACTTCTACTGAAGCATTGAAGGCGCTATATTTTGCCTTCATTTACACTAGGTTATCGTATGTATCGGTTGTTTGGTCGCCACAATATGAGGTCTACAAGCACAGATTGGAGATGGTGCAGAATAAATTTCTGAAATATTTGGATTATCAGGTTACAGGTAGTTACTTACAATATAGTGGCGAGTATGACTAGTCTTAGAAAAAATTATTGGTTCGTCTCATTGGAAAACTGTCGGGAACCAACAGTGTTATGTTTTTGTATAAATTCTAATGGTTATGTTGACTCTTCAGCTTCGCCCTCCTACGTGAGCATTCATGTTCCATCTAGACCGTTAAGAGGTTATGCTGATTTTGAAACTACGTTTCATTGAACAAATTTGAAAAAGCACTCTCCGGTCAACAGACCCATGAAAGTATATAATACTGAGTGTAAGGACAATGATATATTTTTCATGTCAATTGGTTCATTCAAGAGAAAAATTAAGCCGTTAAATTAAGATTTTATATATTGGATGGAGTAGTCCCTTACTTTATGATAGTTCATTTTAATGGAATTAAATAAGAAATTACTTTGTTTTCTATCACTTTTTATTATAACTGATATACAGTGACTCGAGTTTCGTAGTGTTTACTACATTTTCGAACTTTTTTTGAAAATGTAGTGAACACTACGAAACTTGAGTCACTGTATATCAATTATAATAAAAAGTGATAGAAAACAAAGTAATTTCTTATTTCATTCCATTAAGATTTTATAATTTGTGAAGTTTCTTTCGTATTATAATTTTGATTTTCTTAAATTGGTGGGATAGACAGATTTGGGGTTGATCTGATGTTGCACATATTGTAAAAGTTTTTTTATTTTGCCGCGGATGTCATTCTGGGCTCATGCCTGTTGATATCCTATTCGACCAATAAATAAATAAAGAAATATACAGATGTTCCTTATTGATGATATTTGGTACAGATCAGCCGAATTTATTCATTCAAAGATGAATATGCTAATTATGTACATTACGGCATATTTTAGTCTGACTTGAGCATGAGGAAAGTTTTTTCTGCGTTTGAAACGTGAAAATATTGGGATTACATTTTTTTACTTGAATAAGCTCGCGAAGGTATGTCTTGTATGTATGTTTTCATACTCTAGATGGCACTAGGGTATGATTAATACCTTAGTGTCTCTGTGTATACTCAATATAGATACTTGACCGATTTGTAGTCGCTGGCATTTTTATTTATTTATTTATTTATTCATAACAGGAACATGTACAGGTAGGTTAATACCTAAAAGGATGTCCACAAGTAGAAAATAAAAATTTTTTTACAGAAGTACAATGTGGTACATAATTTGAAAAAAACAAACAGAACAAAACATTTTTTGAATTCTGAAAAACAATCACTTAAAAAGAAATATTTTAAATGATTTATACCATCTTATATATATTATTAATATGTGAAACAAAAGTGCTCCAGAAGAAAAGAAAAATTCAGTAAAATAACAGAATATACCCAATCAAGTAGAGCAACCCCCGAAATGGTTACCCAAACATATTTTGACACTATTATGGCTCTGATCAATTACATCAATTAAATCAATAAAATTCTAAGGAGGGGTGATAACCATCCTCGGGAACAACTGGTAAATCACATCTATGAACATTACTTATTAATTGTGAGCTACACAAAATCAAGTCTAATATTCTAACACTGGAATTAGTTATCGAATTGAACTGAAGTAATCCCAAAAATGAAAAAGTATCAACAAGTTCTTCCTGACTGCTGGAAACATTTGTAGCTTCGCAAACACCGTTTATGCTGTTTTTAACCCAATCGATACCCGACAAATTGAAATCACCCAGAATGAGAACAAGATGGTTCTTTAATCTTAGTATAACCTGAGATAATTTTTCTCGAAAAAATGATATAGCATCCGAATAGGATGGTGGAATATACACACAGCACAGCAAAATTTTTATATCGTTCATGATTATTCTCACCCAAACATCCTCTGCATCACTTTCAAACTCCTCAACTCGCGAGGGCTTCAGTTCACTTTTGACCGCCACAAAAACACCACCCCCGTCCCTACGAGTGCTGGAGGTAGTCTCCCTATCTCTACGGAAGATCGAATACTCCTTGAGGTCAACCACTTCACCGTCAAATATTTTCGAGTTCAGCCAAGATTCAGAGATGAATAATAAATCATGATCATTGGAACTAACATTTAGTTTGAAATCACTTAACTTAGTTCTTAGCCCGCGAACATTTTGGTAATAAGCGTTCAACGATTTCATGAATCAAAAATCCTCTAAGATGCGTGATAAAAACATAAATCACTTAAATTACTTAAAGTCGACTCAAGTCGGCCTCCGAAGAAACATGGATAATCCTCGAAGTATCATCCCTCCGGATAAGAACGTTTCCACTCTGGGTCCACACGTACTTGTATCCTTTTTCTCTAGCCAATGTTCGAGCATTCTTAAAAATGATCTTGTTTGCCAATGTGAGGTGCTCGCTAATGAAAATTTTTTCGGCCACGCCGGCCACAGCCAGACCAGAATGTGTGACTCCCATGGCAAGACGTTTCCTACGGTAGGCAGCAAGGAAATCATCGCGTTTATTTTTCGAGGAGAATCTGACCACAATATTTTTATGCTTATCTTTAAGTGTTGTTGGAACCCTAGTGACATAATCAATAGAGCGGGAATCGACTTCGACTCCCAAGGACGAGCCAATGGTAGACACCATCTCAACCATCTCAACATTCATTGCACTAATGAAAACCAACACGTTTGAATGTCAGCAATTTGACCCTGTGATCAACAAAACCCTATCGAGTTTCTTTGAGTATAGAATTGTTATACAGATGTATTTTACACTATTGATCTCTCATTTGTAAAACTTTCTATAACCATAGCTCACAGTCATAATTAGTTTCATAATTTTTATATTGAAATTAAATATGATCTTCATCGAATATGAATTCGATAATTTTTGTTTCGTTTTTGTGTACTAGATAATGGTTTTTGTCAGATCTAAGTTGTTTCTGAAATTTCATCATTGGATTATGTTCGATGATCTAAAAACTTGTTTCAATAATGCAGTAATACAGTTAGTTTTTTCAGTTAGTTGTTCACTTGCCCCTAACACTTTTTTTTCAAAATTGTTTTTCATTTTGAACTCCTTTTTACTATTGTTTTGTGAGTTTCTATCTTATTGATGATGATTCGTTTATCGACGTTGCTGTTGACAGTTTTGGAGTCCGTTTGATCTTCAAATATATTTTAACAAAATTGGTAAGGCAAAATGTTTATTTCATGCTCCTTCACTCTATCATTAAGCTTGAAGAAAACTATATGATCTGAGAGAACCACTATAAAGTCCATTCATCCCTCAGCAAAAAAAAACACTAGCTCCGAGGAAGCTCGCGAGACCAAAATGAACATCTTCGTTTCTTATTCATTCCTAAGCAGACGCTGACTGCGTTCCTCCTTATCAAGATTTCAAACGACGATTCTCCCTCGAGTAAGAAGTAATTTTCTCGAAAATATCAACAGGGGAGTCGCTTCTTTGTTTTCGCTTGAGTGCGTAGAGTGGAAGCAATCGGATAGAAAATAGAGTGCGTCATTAGTCAGGAGTTATGTTGAATGCGGGATGAAGAACTGGAGTATTTGCTACTTATATCCGATGCAGAATACAAGGTGAAATTTAGAATTACCTCTGGAAGTTCCAATCACTTCATGTTTCTACAGTACGCTGAGAGTTCATAATCTCTCTTTTATGTATCGTTTTTTCGCTTTCAGTCCTAAGAGATAGTGGGAGATCGAAGATGCGGAGTACGATATTCCATGGGAGTTTTTCCGAAACTCTGATTAAATTTTTTTACTTCACTTTGAAATCATGTGGAGTTATTATTGTTCTGATAAAGACAAATTGGTGAAAAAACTGACTTGAAGTCGAAAGCTTTAACGCATTTACTTAATAGTGGTTTTCCTCCGAAAATTTCAAACCTTTGGCTTACTTCTTGAACAAGCTATATGTAATGAGAGAAATAAGAAACTGTATGTTTTCTCATACAAAAGTCATATAAACCTCATGATTTGCAGTTTTAGAACTGTTCTCCTGGAGAAAAAAAAAGTTCATGGAAATAAAATATACATGGAAAAACCTCCCTTCTATCTGAATCTTCACATATTGGAAAGAAAGAGAAGAAAAAGAATGCATTGCATAAAACTTCATATACTTTTCATCCCTTCTGCCGAAAACGTATAAGAAAAATTCTGTTGATTTTTCCCCACGAAATTATGCAAAACGGTAGGGTCGCTATGCAGAGCGAATATAGGTGCTTGTCTGTATTGCATTCGTTGTAATTAGAGCAATTTACTGATGCTCTAGCCAGAAAGCTTTAAAAAATGCATATCTACTGCTTATGCCCGACGATCAACAAAACCTTTTCCGTTTCGAACTGTAATTTTCGTATGCTACACTGTCCGATTCGATAAACATCCTATTTACGATGCTATTCGTTATAATGCGATTCAAAAAGTGAGATGTATTAAAAAGTTTGGACGGTTCTTGTAGAAAATTGAAGCTCCATTTTGAAAAATTGGTTATATATTCAAAGTTCAAAGTATTGACCGTCACTAACCACTACTGTTTCCTATCTTTCTTGGCTCTTTTGTTCTATTTGCGCTTTTCTAAGTACGTTTTAACGGGCGACGCAAAATTTGTCATGCTGCAAAATAACTTGTCCTGTCTGTCGACGTATTGCGGCCATTTTTATCATAATGCTCGGCTCAAACGCATCAATTGTCGTCATAAGACCTCCTCAGTGATATTTTCGTTCGATTGTGGCAGCTCATAATACACCACACTCTGTTGGCCTCATCAAATACACTGCATGATCTTCTCGTCATATTCGGCTTGACAGTTGATGATGAGGCATCTATATGTTGCTGGACATTTTGGATTATAGTTAGGTCCATTTTCCATAGCCAGTCACAATGTGAGATGCAAAATCCTCTTCCTTTTTTGTCGTTGGAATAGGTGAAAAAATGGCGTTTACATCTCTTGGCTTCATTTCATACGGTATCGAATTTCTTACCTTTCGTATCATTAGCCATTTGATGGCAAATGGCTGGATGAGAGACTCCAAGTATTTTTGGGAGTTCCTCTTGCATTTGTGTTGGATTTTCATCAATGCTTGCCACTTATTCTTCATCCTCAAATTTTATTGGGGCTCCGGGTGTTGTCTCGTCTTTCAAATAAAAATTGCAACTTTCAAATTGGGCAAACCACTTCTAACATGTTCGTTCAGCTAAAGCGTAGTCACAGTAAACATCCTCTAAAATACCATGACTTTCGGTAGCTTTTTTCTTCAAACTGAAGTAATGAAGTAAAATATTTCGCTAAAACACATTATTCTCTGCAAGGTCGACATTCAGAGAAACAATATTGTTTATACTTCAGCAAAACAAATACTGAAAAAAAGTCTAATGATGACAATTCAAAATGCAGCTGTTACCAGATAAAACAATGGAATAATGAACTAGTACCGGCATTTGTTATCAAAACCACACGAACTTATTTCAACTGCTCCGTCTGAATAATATCGGATTTTTCAACCAAAGAATAGTTTGGAAAAACCTAAAATTTTCTTCCAGGGAAGGAGTGGTACGAGGTAAGGAGGACTGATTTGCAAGGCAAGATAAAAATATGTTCTCGATAGTTCTAGAGGCATTTCAGATTCGTTGTTATGAGCTATCGATGAGAAGGAATGTATAATCAACAATATTTTTTTTTCCATAGCTAATGTTAAAATGTTTCTATAGCACCTCTTTTGAGTAGATGAAGTATCACTTTAACCGCAAGGATAGATAAAGTAACACTCTAACAGTAAGGGTAGATAAAATGGTTTAACTTATTTTAATCGAGTGAATTTACAAATTCAAACACATTAAGTGGAAGGATTAACAACAACTGTAATTTTTCAATTACCATTATTAGAAACATCTATTTTTGGAACACCACAACTTGTACACGGGGAATTGTTTTCGTCGTTCTTCAGCTACCATGTGGTATTCGTTATGCTTTTCCACTTTTTAAAGGACTGGTATTCCTTCTTGTGGGGCAACAATAAACTTTCTGCTTCCAACGCTGCATCTTCTACATCTAATAGCAGGTTTTTTTCTTCTTGTGATATTTCTTTTCTGTACATTTCGAATTTGCTTCGTACACAAAACGCAAAAATACTGAACACTCCGCAGAAACGAGAATGTTAAATTTGTTTGACATTTGTTGGTAGAGTAATTCATATCCCTAGTCACGGAGCAACAATGTTGCGAATGTTGTGTCAAAAATTACAATTTTCTTTGAAATTTTATTTTTCACCTAAATTTGAAGTCTTCCTATAGAAAAAAATGTTGTATTGCATTATCTTCTCGAGTGTAATTACAAATGTAAACACATTCTCAATGATAAAGTATAACTTTATCGTCTTGTACAACAGATAACTAGTAATCTGAAATTTTGTTAGCTTCTATGATGGACAAGAATTTTTGAACACATTCTCATAAGCAAAAGTGAACTGGTTCCTGGAATTCCGAAATAGAAACTGAATGAATCGCCTGCTCAGCGATATTCCTCAGTAATCACTCTGGCTTCCAATTTCCTAAAAGAATCCTCATCAATATTATTACTTCCAACTCCCTCTCACCTATATCTTACACAAGAAAATTAATCTCTATCCAAGAAACTCCGAATCGACCATATACCAGAAAACAAATCCAAAGAAATGGGCGCGAAATTAATTAACAATTTTCCCCCTAGAATCCTCGTAGTAACCGAGAAATCCCGCAAAAATAAGAAATACTCCTGTTTCGCCCATCTGAGACAGTGAAAGATGAAATTTAATTCCAGTTAACCTTTATTCCATTATCCTGGCGGATATGGGCTCAATTGTTATTCCGTCTGGTAGGCTTCTTGTAGTCGGTCCTGCCTCCGCAAGAAGCTTTTAGGGAATTGAATTCGCATTCAAGACGCGCCGCAGTGTTTTATCTTTGTTTTTATCCCGGATAATCGTATATTGCCGGACTAATTCAAATTGATGATGTTCAGGCTTCATCAAGGAAGCCGTTTATCCTTGTGATTAAGCTGATAGCGAATTGGTTGTTAATGATGATCCTTTCCGGATTGTACCAAATGGGGCTGAAAAAGATGGTGCACTAGCAGTGATCTCCTAAACTTACTATATTTGGTTTAAATTCCGTAGGTTATTATTAAACACTGAAAATAAATTCGTAGCACAGGTAGGTAGGTTTATTTCAGTCTATTCGAATAAAAATTCATGAGAGCAACTATTTGACTATATCCATAACTGGTAGGGTACAGTTTCTAGAACATCTTTGGTAGGATGGAGTCAGTCAGACCCCGTAAAAAATGTGACTCGAGCTTCGGGAATTAACTATTCCATTTTCAGACAACTGAAGACTTAACAAACAGAGCATGGTATTCATGAATATACAGCGTAAAAGAGGTAATAAAAACAGGTTAAAAAAGGTTTAAAATGAGAGGACGCTGAACAACTATTAGAAAGTCGGCACGCCAAAGAAGATTGGTAAACAGATGTTACTTATTATATACTTATTATATACTTATTATATACTTATTATATACTTATTATATAAACTTATTATATAAGTAAATTATATAAGTAACATCTGTTTACCAATCTTCACTGAAGTGCCGATGTTCTAATAGTTGTTGAGCGTCCTCTCATTTTAAACCTTTTTTAACCTGTTTTCATTGCCTCTTCTACCTCTGTATATTCATAAATACCCTGTTCTGCTTGTTGAGTCTACAGCTGTTTGAAGATGGGATAGTAATTCCCGAAACTCGAGTTACAATTTAATGTGTAAAATATCAATTTATTGGTAGTAAAACATAATTATTTCTACAACTTGTTTTAATTTGGAATTAAATTATATGAATGTCTTAGAAAACACAGTTTTAATTTAGTAGACATATAGAGTCATCAGTCATTACACAGCACCAAAAAGAATTAAAGAATGAAAAAAAAAATAAAATATCAATCGAAACAATTAAATAAAAACTTCTCTGAGAAACATTTTTTTTCATGAAATTTGTAGTCAGGTTAGCAGAATTAATCTGTGTGATCTTTAAAATAATGTGAAAGCCTTCTATCAAGTAAAAAATCCCTTTCTATTCTTTTATTTTATATGTTACAATTATATTTTGGTTTTTCACTCATACACATGGTATCATTTGGATACAACTGAGTGAATCTTCAAAAATGCTTTAAAAACTTTGTGTAATTTCTATGGACGAACATGGAATACGAAGAGTTTTTATATTTAGAAGAAATCACTACAGTTCTATGTTTGTTTATCGAATAACACGTGGCTGGTAAGGTGAGATATATTTTTATTAATTATTTTTATTTTTTGTATTCGAAGTTGGACTGAAGAGTTACCGACGTGGCCAAATGGCCTTTTTGAAGTTTTTTTGAGGGTACTTTTTCAAAGAAAGTTATTTTCGAAGAAATTCTTGAGATTATGTTGTGCATTTTTGACAAAGGTTTAGTTCCTCATAACACATAACGAAGCAAATTTTGTATCCTCCAAGTATCTATTTAAAAGTTTTAAATAAATATTCTATAGTTTTTTGGATTCTTCTATTCTTTTGGGTGTTGTGTAATGAGTGTTAATTCTATATGTGAACTTAATTGAAACTGTGTTTTCTAAGACTTTAAGTTAATTCAAAAAAGATTTTGAGACTTTTTTTTGTGAAATTGGAATTTGTAGTGCGGTCAGCATTTATTTGATTAAATTTCAAGAATATTTGAGAAATTTAATACAATTTAAAATAGAAAAAGGCTTTTTACTTGATAGAAGAATATAATAAAATTTGAATATCAAAACAGATTTAATCTGTCAGTCCTTTACAATTTTAATTTCAAAAAAATTTTTATTCAAAAAACTTTTAGAATTTAATTAATGTCTAAATACTTATATTCAATAGACATATATAATCAAAACTCAATATACAATGTCAAATGGAATAAATAAACCAACCAATATAAAAAAGGTCATTTAAAATTAATAAATAAATATTTGAAGGAGACAAAATTTTGTTTCTGATCTTATCATTATGAACAACCAATTCTTTTTCAAAAACATAAAACACAACTTAAGGACTTCTCAAAAAATATAATTTATTTGGAATATTTAATATATTCAAATATGTTAATTCAAAAATCTCTCAAAACATGCACTGTATCTTCAAAAAACAATTAGAATTCTGATAATCTCTTCGTCGGCCCTAGATAATATTTAAAATATCAAAATCAACTAACAATCAGTATATCTTACCTTGAAGTGTAACCGGAACTTGTTTAAACAGACTAACTTTAAAAATCCAGATAGTCTATATTCGTCACGAAATCACAGAAAACTGTAAGGTATTATAAGGTATTCTTTAAATCATTTACATCCCATAATGAGATTTATTCAAGCCTAAGTATAATTATATATTATGTATAAAATAAAATAGAAAAAGGCTTTTTACTTGATAGAAGAAATAAAACAAAATTTGAATATCAAACCAGATTTAATTTAATTGAAATTAAAATTGTAGAAGACTGATTTAATCTGTTTTGATATTCAAATTTTGTTATATTTCTTATATCAAGTATGAAGCCTTTTTCTATTTTAGTTTATACATAATATATAATTATATTTAGGCTTGAATAAATCTCATTATGGAATGCCAATGGTTTAAAGAAAACCTTATAATACCTTACAGTTTTCTGTGGTTTTCTGACGAACGTAGACTATTCCGGTTACACTTTAAGATAAGATACACTGATTGTTAGTTGATTTTGATAGTTTAAATATTATCTTGGGCCGACGAAGAGATTATCGGAATTCGAATTGTTTTTTGAAGATATAGTGCAGGTTTTGAGAGATTTTTCAATTAACTTATTTGAATATTTAAATATATTGAATATTTCAAATAAATTATATTTTTTGAGAAGTCCTTAAGTTGTGTTTTATGTTTTTGAAAAAGAATTGGTTGTTCATAATGATAAGATCAGAAACAAAAATTTTGTCTCCGTCAAATTTATTGATTTTAAATGACCTCTTTTCATATTCGTTGGTTTATTTATTCCATTTGAGATTGTATATTGAGTTAGGATTATATACGTCTATTAAATATAAGCGGTGCTTATTCAGACATTAATTTAATTCTAAAAGTTTTTTGAATAAAAAATTTCTTGAAATTAAAATTGCAGAAGACTGACAGATTAAATCGTATTTGATATTCAAATTTTTTTTTAATACAATTTGAAGAAATGTATTACAGAAATGCTTTGTTTGATATTTAAGATATCTTTTCAAAAGTAATGGAATATTCAAAATGAAACATCGTGTTGGTGGACTCTATGTGAGTAAGACTTATTGATCTCAATTGTTCGATCCATAGATGTTCATCAGACCAAAGGAAAAATGAAGGGGCCCTTTACTCCCTCTTGAAACACCCGGTATCTCAATGTACCGCCATCGAAAATCCCGCGCCCATAACCGAAACCTAAAGAACGGCACCCTTTGTCGAAGACTTCAAACCGGAAATTTTGCAGAAAAAAGGGGTCATCAATACACCAACCGTTCTCCTTCGGACTTTATCGTATTTTTATCCGAAAAATTCCGCGCATTAACGTCCCGTCCAAATAGAGAATATTTACACTCGACTGAACTTTGTTATCTGACCTCTCGCCTCTGCATCTCGAGATATTTGCCTTTATGCTCGCTTTTACCGACACATCAATTTTCCGGGAACTACCGAAGTTGTTAAATCATGTAAAATGCTTAGATAGGCAAATATGCAACCCCCATGCCGGGTGAATGAAAATGGATCACGTACGAAATTTTACGGAAGAAAAGGGCCTGAATTGATTTGATTTATTATGCAGCAGATGAGGTTTCGCTCCTTTCGGTTACTCCGGAGAGTCAACAGTGATTTCCTTGATCGGGAAGGCGCATAATGTATGCGAATTTGCAATGAATGGGCGTGAATAATCTATGAGAAAGTTTCTATCGATAAAACGAATCTAAAGGACAAAGTCACATGCGGCGTACGTTTGCCGATTGGCGACCGTTCAGCAACCCATAGAACTGCAGAGAGAAACTAGTTTGAAACACCGTTAAATTTGGGCAGCCCTAAGGATTCAGCGAAAATTCGTACTTGTACATTAACACTTGATTGAAACCAGTTTTTGCGAATTACAGTTTTAATACCAAAATTATCAAAAATGTTCGCAGTTGAGATTATAGTGGCCTACCTGCTCGTTAGGCCTATGGTTACTGCCCCTATGGGCGCGCCCCCCGGGAATTAGATCTTTACGAGATGGGGCGCTTGTAAGGACTAGGACCCTAGTTTCATCCCGGCGAAATGGAGAGTTAAGTCTTGGTGCCTAACGTAATGCCATTCGCGCCAGTCACTGGACCTGTTCGGTGGAAGATCTCCGAATGGGGCCCTAGTTTTGCCGTTCTGGTGAAATGGAGGGCAGAACCGGTTGATTAACTCAGTGACAGAGAGTCTGTCGCAGCACAGGGCTTCTCCTTAAAACTGGTGAACTCTACCCTATCGCAGTATAAATCTTCAGATTCTGTGTAATAGCCGAGTGCATTATGTACCCTCAAGTGTTACTTGTATCACCTGGCCATCCCATTGGTGTTGGAATCCAGGGGGAGTGGTTAAAAGTCCGCATGCTGGACTAGGGAGGTATTTCATTTATCTGTTCGTGGACCCCCATGTTCGGGATATTCTCATGAAATGACTTGGGGTTTAACGGGATTTGATGGTTCGATCGGCTTTTCCTGGCCCCGGATCAATGCGTAACTTTTTAGGGTTTGTGGGTCTCGACGAAATGGCTTAGTCATTAGTACTTGACGCCAGGATCAATCAAATGACTTCACATGGGTTCAGTGGGTCAGGACGTACAAGCTGTTAGGCTGTGCTAGTACCAGGATCAATAGAAGTAATCAATCTTGAGATTATCTTAGTTCATGGGACTGCGTTCGGGTGCTTGAATTCCTTCCGGCGGGTGAGTTGCGTTACAAAAAACTCGAGTAGTGACCTGCAGGGCCAGTAGAGGTTGAATAGTGCTTCGCTGCTACCAGTCAAACGGTTCTGGCTTTCGAGTCGGGGCCCAAACTGGAAGCTGGTGGATTCATCTCTTCGGAGGAGTTCTCGCTTCGCGCGATGATATGGCGTAATCCTTATCACACTTTCTACCTTTAGGGGTGAACTGTGGAGACTGCTGAGTAGTCACTTGGTGAAAGAGCTATTCTCGTATGTCAATACAAAAATCTGCTAGAATTCTCGTGCCCCTATGGGCGCGCCACCATAGCATTATAGCTTATCGCGCTGGGGGCGCTTGTCTTGACTAGGACCCTAGTTTCATCCCGGTGAAATGGAGGGTTAAGTCTTGATGCCTAAAGTAATGCCATTTGCACCAGTCACTGGATCCGTGTGGTGGAAGATCGACTGAGTGCGGCCCTTGTTTCACTGTAAAGGTGGAATGGATGGCTGAGTCGCGTTGATCAACTCAGTGACAAGGGAGTCCGTCGCAGCACAGGGCCTCTCCCTTAAAATTAACGTACTCTACCTTATTGCAGTTATTCTCCGGATTTTTCTGTCCAATGGCCTATGTAGCATACTGCGTTACCTCGGGAGAGTGAAGACCCTCGGGAAGTATTCGTACGACCTGACCACCCAATTGGTGTTGGACTCGAGGGGGCAGTGGTTGAAAGTCCGCACGCTGGACTAGGAGGTATACGCCCAATCAGCATGCAAAACGAAACAGAAATTCCTCTTTGCTTCCAGTATAGACTGGTAGCGTCGAAGCACTATCTTACTTCTACTGACTATGTATTATTAGTGCATGGGTTTTTTGGGATGCCACTCACACTTGCCTAGCCTAGCCCAATGCGTGGTTGAGACCTCTGAACCTCCAGGCTACTCAGGGTTATCCAGGCACAAGAACCACGACCCTGAACGGCAGAGCACCTTTCTAGCGTAGCATGCAGTCTTTCAACCACTGCCCCCACGAGTCCAACACCAAATTTGGTGGCCAGGAGTACGAATTCTCCCGCGGGCTGATCAGCTCTTCCGTGGTATCTTTGTTCCCAAAAGGAGCCATTGAAAACGGTCGCCAAGAAGAGTTCAACTCGATCCCAGAATCCACGAACTCGAGAAAACAAACACGTCATATTAACAACCCTTCCCTTAAAACTAGCACAGATCTATTGCTGACATATTCCCCCTTATAGATAGAGTGCCTGCAATCGGGTAGAACTACGGCAGTTTTATAGGTAAGTGCTCTGTATTGCAACGGCCACTCGGACATCTTCAGATATTCCGCAGTTGTGATTAATGTGTCCTACCTGCCCCCTTTGGACGCAGGATTGGGTTACACCCAATCAGCACACAAAACGAAACAGAAATTTCTCTTTGCTTTCAGTATAGACTGGCAGCTTCGAAGTACTATCCTACTTCTACTGGCTATGCATTGTCAGTGCCCGAGTTTTTGGGATGCAACTCACACACCGAAGGGGCTTCTCACTTCCACCGTTAATTCGACCTCTTGAAGCTCAGACTCGCTGTAGACCCCAGTCGATCCGGGTTCAAGCCCAGCCTAATGCGTGGTCGAGACCCCTAAACCTCCAGGCCATTACTGGTAATCCAGGTGCAAGAGCTACGATCCTGCACGGCATAGTACCCTTATAGCCTAGCATGCAGGTCAGGACTAAGAATACCCCTGCGGGGTGTGGTAGCTTGTTTCCAAAAGAAGCCATTGTGTCGCCAAGAAGAGTCCAACCCGATTCCAGAATCCATGACCTCGAGGAAACTAACACGTCATAGTATCCCTCCCCTTAAAGCTAGCACAGATCTAATTATGATGTGTTCGCCTTTACGACGTACCTGTAATTGGGTAAAATCACGACAGTTCTATGGTATGGCTTTTAAAGGGTTGGTTATCCATTTAGCGTTTGCATTTTGAAGTGTTGATTATTTCAAGTTCGTCAACACTTCTGTCATTTCTGAAGAAAGTTAGCTTTATATTTAACATTGAATAAATGGGTCGATTTCGAACCAAACAGGAAAATATTAAAACTCATTTTCACAATGGCGAATCTTCTATTAAAACTGGAATTCACGTGGAAAATTCAATAGAAATGAAATACCCTCACAGCAATTTGTGGATCATATTGTTCGTTGAATTTAGATTGTTATTAGATAAAACAACCCGTCCACGTTTTCCTCTAGTGAGCACACCTGAAAACATTGCTCCTGTAGTCCAAAATTTGGCTGAACATCCATCAACATCAACTCGTCATCGTGCTCAGGAACTGAACATATCTCGTTTTTCTCTGAAATTTTACAACTTTCACTTTCCCGAAGAAAAAAGTCTAAAGGTGTTGAATCACACATTCTTGTTAGGCCATTGTGATCACCTCTTCGAGAAATAAGACAGGAAACTTTTCTTGCATAATTGCGATTGTTTTGATGCTTATGTGGCACATGACGCTGTCATGTTGAAAATAAACGTCATCCACATCCATGTCTTCCAATTCTTACCTAAAAAATCATGAGTCATAGCTTGGTAGTCCAATCCATTCACTGCAACAGTTGCACCAGCCTCATTTTCGAATAAGTAAGGTCAAAACACACCGTCTACCCAAAAATACAGTCACACGTTGAGGATGGAGAGGATTTTCAGCAATTACTCTTGGATTTCCAATGCCCCAAATGCTATAATTCTGCTTATTAACGCTTTCGATGTGAAAATAGGCATCAACACTGATGGTTTTTCGATGAATATCCGGATCATTTTGATGCATTTTAAGGATTCAATCAGAGAAGATGCGACGTTAAAAGATCGACGAGTAATCCGCAAACCTCGGTTTTAGTCAACACTGCGCTACAGCAGCAATATTCTCAGTTGTTCGCACACGGTTTGGATTCTTCACATCACTAACTTGTGCCGACAGTTCAAATTTTTCCAATCAGTATTACTATTGCCAGCCAATAAGGTGCTTCACGATTACCCAAAAATGCTTTAGTTTTGCGAACTCTGTGTTAAAATTTTTTACCATGTTTTACTGAATTTCAACAATTTCAGTGCCTTATCGAAGCATGATGTATCGTTCCATTTTTAGTGATGGCTTAGATAGCGGACTGTTCAAAATAAAACCTCTTACTGGAAAACCTTTTATAACTTCAGTTCTTATGATTCAGAATCGAAGTTTTTTAAGAATTTAGATTTTGGTTTATTTCAAATCTCAGTTATGTTTGACATAACAACTCAACATCAGAGCCTGCCATTAGCTTAATTTAAAAGAAACATTTCGAGACAGCGCAATGTTCCGTTTCGAGGATTCGCATTTTTCTTCCGGCAGCTCTTGACACAGTAACTCGTTACTTGAATAATTGATATGCTTTAAAAGCCCCCCTTAGGCAGATGTGCCTTGGTGAACGCCAGCGAGATAGTTTCCCCCAAGTTCGCTCAACTTATTTACCGAGAACCGGGTTCCGTGCACTTCTGTCTGCAACAAAATAGAGCGATGAAACTTTGAGGGTTGTGTTCGGTGTGTTACAACTAGCGTACATAACGACGACGATAATGAATTTCAAATATTGTTTATGCGTGTTTTTGTCGGTTTCGCGAAACTGCCTTCTGAGCGAAAGGGGGGTTTAGATAACGGCAATAACGATTCGAGGGTGTTTATTTCGGGGATGTTCTCTCAGACCCAAATTTATGATCTGAATATTGTGTCGTAGGTTTAGGAAACTGATAAGTCGAATGTTTCCTGTATTAATACATATAAATGTAGGAATTAAATTTCTTGAGCGTAGAAATTGTTTTTATACTCTGCAAATAGTATGTATGCTACTTTAGCCGAAGGTCTGGATTGGTTAAATTCTTGGGATACAGGCCCTTTGTAGCTGCTAGATCGAAAGTACTTCCTGTGCTTTAGCAATGTAGCTTCAAGATGTTCCGAAATAGAACGTGTTATTCATATTCATATAGTATCTAGGAGTTGGCTAATAAGCGGTAGCCGAGCAAGGCAGCGTTCGCCACCGACTTAAGTATAGATGAGTTCAGTTGTGGTTTGAGACGGAAGCGGCACCCTTAAGGGCAATTTGAGAGAAGGTAGTTAACGAACAAGGCAGCTCTCAAACGAAAGAGTGTTCGCGAATAGAGAGCTGATAGAGCGACAGTTTTAGAGGAGAGTCAGAGTATATAGACAGAGAAGTTCTGATGCTTAGTAACTGTTTTTTCGTTAAGTGTTGTTAATTTCTATTTTTAAGATGTTCAAGTGTAATTTCAATCTTGTAAATAAACTGCATACAGTACAGTCTGTGTTTATTTTGCACTAAAGAAGACTATCAGTACCCCTAGACATTGATATAGAATAGCCTATATTAATAGTAGCCAATTTATTTTCATTTAATATAGAATAAATGCTCTACAGAAGTTAAGGAAGATCACAAATTAGGAGATTGTTCCAGAAAGTGGCCGATCTTTTGTCATGAAGAGTTTATATTTGAGAAAAAAGACGCACTGTTTTATGTGAATGATCAGACTGCGTGTATCTTCCTCAAAAATCTATGAGTTGTTAAAAAAATCTTATTGAAAATAAAGAATTAATATTGAAAATGTGAAGAATCCTCACCATATATACCAAAAATACATATTCGATTAATATAAAATCAGTCTTTTGATTTTGTGCTCTTTTGGCGAGAACGTAAACGTGTTGCTTTATCAAACACCGATCCAATTTCACGAACAGATTGATCCACAAATTGCCGTGAGGACATTTCTAGTGAATTTTTCATGTGAAATTCTAACAGTTTGCATAAAGAATTCACTACTTTGTTCATAAAAAAATTATAAAATTTACCAGTTCTGTTTATCTATACCGTTAATGACAAATATTAAACTAACGTTTTGTCGAAATACGAACAACAGAAAATATGCCATACTCAAAATAACCACTACTTTGAAATGAAAACTCTAGATGGCCCACTATTTAGAAGAATATCTTCGATAAATAGAGGAGAAAAGACACTCCGCGAATATGCTCATATAGAAGGTTCAAGAAATTAAAAAATATTCAGATGCTTTATTTGTCATTTCGTCTTCTCATTCTGAATATGTAAAACAATATAAAAAGATGAAATTTCTGTATGATGAGGAACTAAGAAAAATGAATCAAAATTATTTCAGAACAGTAATCAACAATGGTAAAAATAAAATTAAAACAACTTGAAACATACTCAATAGATTAACTGGTGGAGGTAACTTTGAGAAGAACATTCTCAGCAATATTGAAGATCTTGAAAGCTTTGTGCGAGAGGGGGAACAAATACATCAGAATCAAATAGTAAATAATGTTAATAGAAGATAATTTTGCGTTTTCCCTTTTACTAAGAGGGAGCTCATGAACATAGTGAATAAGATGAGACATACAAAGTGTTGTGTTTACGATGGTTTACCGATAACTGTTATTAAAAGTACTAAACAGGTGGTAGCGGGGCCGTTGGTTCATATTATGTACCGCTAATTCACTGAAGGGATATTTCCATCTGCCCTCAAAATAGCTTTAATCCAACCCCTGCACATGAAAGGAAATGTACATGATGTCAATCATTTCCATCTAATTAGTTTACTCAGTTCTTCCGCAAAAATATTCCATCAACTTTTTGGTCGGTAGGCTTTGCTCATTCATGCATAAGTTCAAAATTTTCTCTGAGAAACAACAGGGCTTTCTTAAAACCAGAGGTACTACTACAGCGATGTGTGAATTAGTATGTGATATTAATGTTGATTTGGAAAGTGATGAGGTGCTTACAGGGCTTTTTCTAGATTTATCTAAGGCATTCGATAGCGTGAATCATGAATGCCTTTAGAAGAAACTCTCTTTATGTGGTATTCGCGATTGTCAACTGGAGTTGCTCAGGAGCTACTTGTCTGATCGAGTTCAGATGGTTTGATAGTGAGTGACTAGTTTTTATGTCAGGGATAAATATCTCAACGTAGGAGTTCTCCAAGGAAGAAATCTGGGACCTTTTTTATTTCTGAAATATATCAATGAACTCGACCTTTTGTTGTTTGTTGACGATGCGAGTGCATTGCTACGTAGCAGGATTCTTAATTCGAGTATTAAACAAGCAAGATTAGCCTTTGCTTCCGTACAGCATTGGACAGAATTTGAAATGGAATGATCATGTGAGTCAGGTCAGCAAAAAACTGAAGAAAGTTTTATATATGATGAGGGTATTGTCAATAAGAGTGGACATGGAACTTTTAAAAACAGTTTATTATGCAAACCTTTTTTCACTTCTCAAATACGAGCTTGTAGTATGGGGTGGAAGAGGTGATATAAATAGATTATTCATTCTGCAGAAATACGCCTTGAGGACAATAATAGGATTGAAATATAAAGAATCATTTTAGAAATAATTTCATGCTCACACTTCCGGGACTCTATGTTTTGGAATGTCTGCTATTTGTGAGAAAACATCCCCAATAATTTAATGATCAGTTGAATAGAAACAATACAAGACGTACTGTTCCATACCACTTTCCAAGGCATTCCTTTACACTTACTGAAAGAAACACAAAATATATGTGTATAAGATTGTTCAATGTACTACCTAAGGAGTTCATCAATGTATCATCTAATATAAGAAAATTCTAAATCGAAATAACTAAGATTATTATAGATATAGAACCATATTCGATTCGGGAATTTATGGAATATTCTTTCAGATCTTGTTGAAGTTGTGATATTTTTTGACGGTTTCCTCTTTTCATTTGTATGATTGCATTTATTATGAGAATAAAGTTTAAGTTATGCTATGTTAAATGGATATAAATCTACATTAGACTCTTCAGATTTAACTTTTATCTCTTACTAGTCAATTCCATATTATCAAATATCTAAACTCCGATCATGTGTTATAAACAGAAGTGAAGTAACAAATACGAAAGAGAACCTTTACGATAGAAAATTTTAACTATTCGGAAAATTGACGCCTGTAACATGTCATGTTTCACTGCGTTAGAGCGCTCTTTCAACCACTCGCATGAGTAGGCGTGATGAAATGGGAAATATGCATTGTTAATGTGATTTCCTTTCTAGAAGTTCTTCTATAACGCCTACGTTCTCACAGTAGGGGTCTGTTTTTTACTAAAAATTCAATTTTCCCATTCGCCTCATATTGAGGGTGTTTTCGAAGTTGAAGTTTTTGTCAAATGGAGCAGAACTCGACAAAATGAATTACTATATATAAGTTTTATATAACAAGGGGTCCCTTATGCCAGTTGGTCTTTTTCGATATCAGATTGAACTTATGAACTAAAACTTAGAAGTTACAAAATTGGCGAGACTTTTTTATATAAAGCTCCCATTCAGTGATATTGATTTTCAGTGCCAATTTAACTCTTTCATTGCTGGATATTCACAACTAACGATGCCAACAACATTGTTGAACGGAATTCTTCTAACTTTTGATTTTTTTCATTTCTATACATATAAACAGTGAACCTAGAAGTATCTTCCTGAAATATAGATTGATAAAACGACTGAAAAATTCCAGTAAGAGCCAATAACAAGTACAGAAATATTTCAATTCCCATCATTACCGAAGAGTATAATATTAGATGTCTTGAAGTCTGAAACTGCAGTTATCACTCACATTTATCATAATATTTTTGTACACAAACTAGTTTCACTAAATACTTCTTTTTTTCTGTGAATGGAGCTGTTTTGAAATGTCGAAGATTTCATTTTATACTTTTTCTTTGCATGTTTTATAAGAATAAACGAGGTTAATTTCTACCAGGAATATTAGACTTTGGCAATGATCTGGATTGTTTGAGTTGCAATCCTGCATCGACTGAGGTAGAGAAAAATTTGCAATAAAATGACAAGTTGCGTGCATGCAAAAAAAGGTATACCCGTTTCTAGCCTATGGGAGATGGGATATATATTAAATGACAATTGCATGCAAGAATAATCATTATAGCATGAATTAGAAAAGAGGAACAAGCCAATAGCTCATTTAACTAGGCTGTTTCCATCCCTCTACCATTCCTTATAAAGGGTCTCTCATTAACAGAGCTGTTTTGTGAATAAAACACATTATTCATTCGAAATTTATTGAAATTTTCATTTTATTATAAAGTACAATGAATACCTTTGGTTATGAAGCATCATTTGAAGTCCACCACGGAAACACTGGCGGGAAGGAACAACGTATTAAATGATCTCTTGGGTTAAAACAATTTTGTGTGGATATAAACCAAGGTGTTTTCGTAAAACTCGCCTTAAATGAGGGATCTTAAATGGTTGCTAAAGGAAAAAAGGGAGACCAAGACGTTTCGACCGGGGTGGGATCTCGGAAGACTCGCTCTGCTCCAAATTTGGCTCCATCTTTAGATCCTTGAGCTCCCGCTTCGGGGTCCTGATTAGTCCGCTGAAGGAAAAAGGGAGACTAAGACGTTTCGACCGGGGTGGGATCTTGGAAGATTCGCTCTGTTTGCCCCCAACTTCGACCCCATTCGTGAATTCTTAAGCTACGTATCTGCTGCGGGGTCGGAAATGGTCCGCTGGAGGAAAAAGAGAAACTATGACGTTTCAACTGGGGTGGGATACTCACAATCGTACATGTCGGCATATGAAAAGAGCTCTTCACCAACGTTAAAGTAACATTGTCATCATTACTGTCCCAAGTTTCTGCTCAAGTTTTGACACTCCAGCAGACCCCTGATAAGCTGAAAGAAAAAGATCGAAATTTTGAAGAAAAATTATAGAGAACAAGTCATCTCCCCTATCAAAAAAAGGTCGCCGTGTCGTTTCCAACACTCAGTCATTTGATCAGAGTGTCTCTATGATTGTGAAAGATTGAAGCAACGAAACAACACAAATAACAGCTTCACAGCATGGATCCTCAACCCCTTAAGGACCGCTGTTGCTGTTCGACTGCTAAAAGCAAGGCTCCGAAGCATCGAAGAGGATGGGCTTCAGGATCGAAAAGTGGCGCCAGAGTTGGGGGTGAGTAGAGTGAATCTTCCGAGATCCCACCCCGATCGAAACGTCGTTGTCTCCTTTCCCTCTAAAAGACCACTTCCGACCCCGCAGCAAATAAGATAAGCTTAAGGATCCACGAATGGGGCCGAAGTTGGGGGTGAGCAGAGCGATTCTTCCAGGACCTCCAAACCTGGTCGAAACGTCGTAGTCTCCCTTTGTCCTCCAGAGGACCAATCAGGACCCCGCAGCGAAAGCTTGAGGATCTAAAGATGGAGCCAAATTTGGGGGCGAGCAGAGCGAATCTTCCGAGATCTGGTCGAAACGTCGTAGTCTCTCTTTTTCCTTTAGCAACCATTTAAAATTCTTCAGCGGATAAGTGGACGAAGGTTGGAAAATCTGCGCTAAGATTCAGCAGGGTATCGCCTTCGCCTGTGTATGGATTACAAAACTCTAATCGATCGCAGGATCGCAGATTCTGGTCGTCAATCAGAGCCAACTTCCCCGTACGATTCCAAGTCTTGCGGAAGAAAATGGATGCAATAGGACAAGATGATGGAACGATATGTAAGTAAGAGAGAAAGTAAGGAAGTTTAGATTGCGAGACATCTGCTTTAGGCATAACCATATCCTCCATTTCATAAATGAAAGTAGGACACTCGTTATGACAAGCTCCCCCCCCCACGATAAGGTACAGAGACAGGGGGGAGTGGGATCTCGGAAGACTCGCTCGGCTTGCCCCCAACTTCGGCCCCATTTTTAGATTCTTAAACCAATCCTCTACTATGCTTCGGAGCCTCGCTCTTAGCAGTCGAACAGCAACAGCGGTCCTTTGGGGGTAGGGATCCAGGCTGGGAAGCCTTTATTTGTGTTGTTTCGATGCGTCAATTTTTCACAACATCCTAATAGAGACACTCTGCACATGCGACCGAGTGTTGGGATCGATACGGCGATCCCTTTGGGAAGGTGGGAAGGGTGTGACCTGTGCTGGTTTCTCCTTGGCACAAGTTCTCTATTATCTTTCTTCAAAAATCATTTCTTTCTCTTTCAGGTTATCGGGGGTCCGCTGGAATGTCAAAACTTGAGCAGAAACCTGGGACAGCAATGATGACAATGGTACTTTAACGTCGGTGAAGAGCTCTGCTCATATACCGACTTGTACGACTCTGGGTATGTCCGATTTGGCTCAACTATGCACCGTTTTGTTCTATAATTTCTAACCATTTCAAAGGTAGCTCCATGATGCCTCTCTCATGAAAGTCTTGGTCCTTATTGGCGAAAATACTTTATTAATCGATTTTGACATTTTTCGCTTGATCCCAAATTTTCATCAGAAAGTTTTGCAGTACGAGAAAAAGATAGTAATCACTTGATGCCACGTTCGGACTATGCGGTGGATGCATTAAAACTTTCCAACCAAGCTCCCGGAGTTTCTTCTGGCGAGTCACTTCAGACGTGTGTGGCCTGGCGTTGTCCTGATCGAACACAAGACCTCTTCTGTTAGTCAATTCTGGCCGTTTGTGGTCAATCGCTAGCTTCAAACAGTCCAGTTGTTAACAGTAGAGATACGAATTTAGTGTTTGGACATATGTAAGTGACCTATAATAAATTATTTTTTTCCAGTCCTACAAAATGCACAGTAGAATCTCCCTGGCCTTAGTCCTGGTTTGACCACGATCGTTTTCGGACAAAATTGTCGTATGTGACCCATTTATTTCTCATCCCAAGTTACCACCCGTTCAAGAAATCGGTCCACTTCATTCCGTTTTGCCAAGGCAGACGGAAATTCGACCCATCATGGTTTTTGTTGTTAAATGGTGTGGCACCCAAACATTGAGCTTATTTTTGAATCCAGCTTTGCGCAAATGGTTTAAAATTATTTTATGGTCAGTCTTTAGCTCCTGGGCGATGCTATGTCTACTAACTTCGATTATTTCTGTGATTCTATCGACATTTTCGACTTCGGACTGACTGTGCGAGGTGCATTTTTAACATAAATCAACAAAACCCAAATTGAACGTAATTAGCTGTTACAGTATCGATACCATGAACACCATTTACAATTTCAGCCGCCTGGCCTGTATTTTCGCATTTATCAAAGGAAAACATCAATATTGAACCCCTAACACAACTAAATGGATAAATAAAAAATATTTTTAGTCTGAAATGTCACCTTGATAGCGAGCATAAATCTGAAATTGTTTTATTGATATTTTACGAAATATCGATCACTACAGCCATATACCGAAAAAAATAATGGAATTCTTTTTCTGCAAACTTATATAAAACCCTTTCAGTTATTTTACTGATGTACACATGGGGTGAGAAGGACAAAAAAAATTTCAACTTAAAACGCCTTTTTTAATTCTTATAGTATTCAAGGTTTTACACTCATTCCACTTCGGAAATCGCAAAGGACAATCAGACTCATAGATTTATTATTGATGTTTCGCGAATCACTGAGATTTGTAGTGTTGGAATTCCTTTTGTACGAATGAAGATTTATGAGAGATTCCCATTTATTCAGGCATTTTACCACCCTGTTCTTTGAACCTGAAATGAATGTTTTGCTCCCAAGAAACTTGAAAAGGTATAATTGAAAATTACAGTCGTTTTATCCAAATAGCCAATTTGCTTTCGATTATCTGTCGCAAAATTCAAATCAGATAACTGTTTGAATTCCGAAACGAAGCAGAAGGGCGGCGACGAATATTAAACGAAACGCATCCAATTAAATATCCTTTCACAGTCCATTTAACACTCTATTTAACATGATTATACGGTGTCCCTAATTCAGAGCTGCTAAATGATATGCTTCTATTCTGAATATGATAAAACTGAATTATTATTTCCATTTATGTTACGCATAGAAATTAAATTTTTGAATTGAAATCGGTAAGTGCATCATGTAACAACTTGTCACAGACGGAAATTGTGTCTATGCTCGTGATAGGTCTTTCTATAATTATATTATAATAAAAATATAAAGTATTACATCGTTTTTCATATGGCTTCGAGGAGATAGAATAAAGATCGCATTTTCTATAATTCATAGGTGAGATTAAACCCTATTCATACTTTTCCATTGAGTTGAATTGTTAGCATTATTTTTTTATGAATTTAGTGAAATAGATAAGCAGGTGAGGTACAAAGGGGATGTTCTGTTTTTGCGAAATTCTAGAGGTGTCTAATTAAACTAATTTCTGTATTTGTTTATATAATACATTTATTGTTGATTTTTTTTTTTTAGGTACTCTGGAAGGTTCCTTGAGATCAGCCCCGTGATATATATTTCTTATTAAGGGTATTATTAACACACTTTCAAGGTTTAGTATTTATTTGTTATTCCTCAGCTGTGTGGAACTAATGCAGCAGCACTCATTTTCAAGTTTCTAGTTGATTTTGGGTTGTATTAAGGTTTGAGTTAGGTTTGGAAACAAATCAATCAGTAATAGAATTCATAAGATTTATATCGATGAAACAGAATGGAATAGAAGATGACGAATTGATGATACTTGATGAAATGTTTGAGATTCAGCAGGAAGAATTTTCCGTGTTATCAACAGTCCACTTTTTTTGGATTGTTTCGGTCTCTACTTGACGGAAATTCATCGTATATGATTTGAAGTGAAACACTTTATTTCCGCTTATATTTATTGTTTATGACAATTGTTTGGTCAATTACATATTGACTTCATCGGGTGAGTATGGTAACTACCTATTTCTACAAAATCTTTCTCCTTAAATACAAGTGTGACTAACAAAATACCTGATAAGATGGGGAATTTTTAGGGAATTTCCAGAAGTTATAAAAAAGGTTCAATAACGGAGATCGGTTCACATCTGTTTGGTCGTTCAGCAAAATATTCTTTTTATGGTGCCGGTTTAATTCCAGTGCTTCTAAAAGGTTCAGTCTATTGCATTTGCTCTCGATATGGAGAACATCAAAATTATTTTCAAAATCGTGTCCCGATTCTTGGAGATGCCTGGCATAAGTAGCATTTGATTTATTCTTAATGAATTCTGATCTTCTTGAATCCTACTCTCGAAAGATCTAACAGTTTGGCTGATGTATACATATGGGGATGTACGACAAGTTAACCTATTTATTCCTGATTTCTTTTTCTTATTTATTATTTCGTAATTTGATTTACCTGAAGAATTTATTGTATCAACAGAAAAATTGAGATTTTGATTTTATTCAAATATCTAGCTGTCTGTTCAGATTTTTGTCCTATGTAGGGTAAGCTAATAAATTTTAAATTTTTTTAAAATTCTGATTTGTGGGTGAACTAATGACATAGATTATTTTAGTTTGATTTCATTAAATAGTTTGTCAATGATTGATGGGTTATACACATTATTCACTGTAATTTGTTTTATTATACATTCTGTCAAGAAAGTACCGGGAATTATCGATTTAAATCTGGCGGGGCAACGAGGCAGGTAAAAATTTTTTTTCCTAGGTTGGTACCACTGTCCTTAATTACTATGCCAAGCTCGAGCGGGATCTGTCAACTAGTGTGTTTGCAACAGCTCATTGAGTCAGTCGATGTCAGAGTGCGTGCCGATTTTTACTATGGGTGATTACGTTGAGCAAAGAATTTGTTTAAAGTTTTGTGTTGCAAATGAATTTTCGTATGCCGATGCATTGAAAATGTTGCAGAAGGCCTTTGGTGATAATGCTCTATCAAAAACTCGTGCATATCAGTGGTACAGAGCCTTCAAGGACGGTCGTGAAGTGGTCGCCCATGGACGGCTTCGATCGAAGATTACGTCGATAAAATTAAGGAAAGGGTGCTGGAAAACCGTCGTACCAGCTTGAGAGAGATAGCACATGATCTTAAGATATCCCACGAGTCCGCAGGTACGATTTTGATTGATATTTTGGGCATGAGAAAGGTGGCCGCACGACTCGTACCGAAAGACCTGAATTTTCTTCAAAAACGTCATCGCGAACAGGTTGCTTCAGACATGCTGGATCGCTGTAATTCCGATTCTACCTTCATGGAACGCATTATAACTGGTGATGAGACCTGGGTCTACGAGTACGATATGCAAACAAGCCAGCAATCATCGGAATGGGTGGCAAAAAATGAGCCGAAACCGAAAAAACCACGCCAAAGCCGCTCGAAAATGAAGGTGATGCTCATTGTTTTCTTCGATATCCGTGGCGTGGTGCACTACGAATTCGTTCCAGAGGGTCAGACGGTAAACAAGGAGTATTACCTAGGCGTTATGAAACGTTTGCGTGAGCGTATCCGTAAGAAGCGGCCAAATTTGTGGGCGAGCAACTCATGGATTTTGCATGACGATAACGCGCCTTCTCACCGAGCTACGATTGTGACTGACTTTCTCGCCAAAAACTCAACAAACGTGCTTCAGCACCCACCGTATTCGCCGGACTTGGCTCCCTGCGACTTTTTCCTCTTCCCAAAACTAAAATTGCCCCTTCGTGGCACCCGTTTTGAGTCGATTGAAGCCATAAAACAAAATTCGGCGCGAGAGCTAAAGTCCATCCCGAAAAGCGCCTATAAAAAATGTTTCGATAATTGGAAGTGCCGTTGGCATAGATGTATTGGAGCAAATGGAGCCTATTTTGAAGGCGACCCAATAAATTTTGACGATTAAATGTAAAAATGTTGTTTCAATTGAAAATTCCCGGTACTTTCTTGACAGAGCAGTATATGTGAATTCTATTTCAAAATTTTTATGTGACATAGGTACATTAACTAGTCTATATGACATACTATTGTATGCTGCTAATTTATGGGACAAGGGATGATTTGAAGAAGAATGTATGGTGCAATCTGTGTGTGTTAATTTACGGTATATCGAAAAATTATGTCTATTGCTGATTTTAGTTATTTTCAAGTGTAAAAAATGATGCTTTTATTTTGTTCGTCTTCGTGAGTAAATATTATCGTAGGGTATACCTGCTTGATAATTTCTAAGAATAACGAAAGTCTAGACGTACCGACAAATAGGTAAATAATATCGTGAACGAAACGGTACCAATAAATGAAATCCTTGGAAAGGGGGCGTTCTTGTATTTTGTTTTCTAAGAAATCCATAAATATTTCAGCTAATATAGGACTTAATAGATTTCCCACCGTAAGTCTTTCGTTATCTTAGTAAAATTTTCCATTAAACAAGAAATAGTTTTGTGCAATACATACATTGAGAATATCTATTATTTCTGGTTTTACGGGTACGCTAGCAAGCAGATTTTTACGTCAAAAGAGATTAATTTAGGATTGTTTGGAATCTGTATATTTTTTATTCTACCTATTAGATAATATGAATTTTTTATTTACTCACCGGATGAAGTCAAAATGTAATTGACCAAAAAATTGTTGTGAACAATAAATATAAACGGAAATAAAGTGTTTCACTTCAAATCATATAGTCCACTTTTTGCCTTACGTTAATATGCAGAATGACAAAAAAAACTTCGGAAAAATTTTACTGTGTTCTGGAACGAAATCACTTTACCGCAACCAAATAATTTTTATTTTATTAGGATTTCTACAGTTTCCTGCACTTACATGTGAATTTTCAATTTGATATCACTTTATTTTGCAGTGTTACAATGTCAAACAAACGTAGTGCAATTTTGGAGCTGTTTCGTCAAGGTAAGCGTCAATACGAAATTGTTTGTTTGCTCAATGTGCCTTGAAAAACCGTGTCCGATGCAATTTGCCATTTCAAGAAGCTTGGCCATGATGATCGACGTCTAGGAAGTGGGAGAAAACGCACTGTCAATACGCCTAGCAATTGCAACATCATCAAGAAGAGAGTCAATCGAAATCCGAGAGTCTCCATGAGAAAAATAGCCCATGAGACCGGTATTAACCATGAATCCATTCGTCAAATGTCCATAAAGGAGCTCAACCTCCAGCCACACTAGCAACAAAAAGTTCAACTACTCACGGATGGAAACAAGCTCGTACGACCCCAAAGATGCCGCTAACTTCTTCGTCTCGCCACCGGTAAGCAATGGGAGCTCATTCTCTTCATAGACGAGAAGCCTTTCATCGTATAACATTCCCACAGCCACCAAAACGACAGAGTCTGGTCCACATAGGCTCCCGGTACATCGGCCATTGTCGAACATCGTCAAATGTCGCGGGCGAAATTTGCGCCAGCGGTAAAAGACCCTTGGTTTTTCTAGATCAAGGGTCAAAAACAATCAAGAGGTCTACCGCTGCGGCCGTAGTACTTCCGTGGGCACAGCAGCACTTCGGCGACACGCATTGGACCTTTCAACAGGATTTCGCTCCGGCTCACAAAGCGAAATTAACGCAAGAATGGTGTAAGACCCATTTCCAGGTTTCATCACATCTGCAGAATGGTCGCCCTTCTAGCCGGACCTCAACCTAATGGACTAACGCGTGTGGTTGATTTTGGAGATCAGGGCATGTTCTAAACACCACAAAAGTTTGGAGTCGCTGAAGCATATCCCTGCGCCAGAAATCCCCGAAGAGCTGTGGTCTATTTCCGAAAATTTCAAGAAGCGTCTGAAGCTATAGTATATCGCTGCCAAGGGAAGCCACTTCGAAACCACTCAAATATATTATTACCAAATGTTTACATTATTATTATTCGTTGTTGTTTTGTTTAATAACGTTAAATGAACCCTGTAATATCCTTACGTCCATTTCGATAGTATTTCCAAGAAGATTTTTACACACTGAATGCAGTTCCATCGCAAACGAATTAACTACAAGCAATGAAGATTATATCAAACCGCAATAAACCTAAGTTCTCTAGGGAAAAATTTGACCGGGATTCCGTTCTTTTCTGATTGGGGCGGGATTCCAGCACAAATTGTTCGATTTTATGGTTTCCACCAGAAAAAAGCATTAATTAAGTTCTTTCTTTAATATTCGGAAAGAGTGGAGATAATTACTGAAAGGAAACAGGCGCAAAAACGTTTCTACGATTCAGTTCTCCAATGGCTTTTTGCCAAATGAATACAGGATGAGCTTCTGGCTGCGGCCACCGACCATATTGTGTATTTAAACTGCCTGAAAAGCGGGCTTGGAGTCTACTCTACATAGTGGTCACTGATAGACTATGAAACTCATTCCAGTTGTATTACCAAAGTTGCTGCCGAGCTATCCAATTTAGTATCCAATTAGCCCAAGTAAGTTAATTGAAGAAATATTTTCTAAATTAAACACAACCGTAAAATAATTCAAATTAGTTGACTCCTACCATATAATCTTACATCTTTTCTTTGTTAATACATTATCGTCTTCAGAGCGGTGGTATATCTGAATCTACGGTTTCTTTTTTCAGTGAAACATTTCATTCTTGAAGGAAATTCTTTTTAATTAAATAGAATAATGAGGAATTTTTATTGATTTAATTCTTTTTGAGGAATTGTTTGAACAAAATTTTGTAGAGATTCCACTGAATTATTTTGCTCAATATTCAAACCAATAAAAAAATACTCTTCCAAGTAATTAACTTCTACTTAATGATACTTTATGTTCCTAATACTTTTCGTTTGTTGGTGTCAAGTATGATAGTTTATTTTGTTAATAATGGTATTTTGTATTGATGTTTAAGAATTGGATGTTATATTTTTCAAAAAACTATTAATTATTAAGTATCAATCAACTTTCATTAGTTATTAACTTTATAATAAATAAAAAGTATATCCCTTTTCTCGGGATGTGCTCTTTCTTTTAGCAGATATGGCAGCTCTGGTCGACGTGGATTTTATATTATGTCAATTTTGTTGTCTCAATTTAAATAACAAGAGAACATATTTTGCTTTTGATCGAGAGTGTTAATAGTTACAACATCCTCTTCTTCATTTCTAGGTTGGTTATCTAAGAGTATATGAACAAAGAGAGAAAATCATAAGCATTTACATATATCAAGCGAAATCTGTATTCATAAACTGAACTGGCAAAAAATAAATAGCAAAGATTAATGCTAACATCCCAAGCTGAACTTGTGGTGGGAATAAATGAAAAAAAAAAAGTGAAATCCTTTATAACGATTCATTTGGTTTAAGCTGAACAAAGAAATTTGGTACAAAAAAGGAATCTTTGCTTTTAAACTGATGATACGATCACCTTAAAATTGCATCTTTTTCAAATTTGAAATATTCAAATTAACTCGCAGAAGCTATATCTCCTGGACGATCTTCCAAAAGATCTAAGAGTATTAGGATAAAATATCAACATCAAAATAAAAGTGATAGATGTGAAAATCTCATGAGTGATGAGGGAAAATTTTCTTTCAATTCAATTCGGATGTAACTTCCATGAAATAGATGTCATCATTTTCCCCCCTATATCCTACGTGTTTCATTTTCGGCTATTTTCTAAGGATTTGATGAACTTAAATATTGAATGAATACATATCTGGTGTAATTTTTTAGAGTGATAAAACTTTACATTGAAATAAAACACATTTAAATTAAGATAGAAGCCAATTTTTTCTTTAATTTGAAAGATAATTTTATGACATTTATGTTTTAAAAATAATATCCGGCATAAGTTCACCACGACTAGCTCTGAGGTCAGACCAATTTTGGGCCACTTTTTCGAGTAATTCAGGCCTTATTTTATCAATGATACGAGTTATGTTGGCTTCCAAAGCGTCTATTGTTTCTGGTTTATCAGCATAAACCAATGACTTGACATAACCCCAAAGAAAATAATCCAGTGGAGTTATGTCGCATGACCTTGGAGGCCAATTAAATGGACCATTTCTTGGAATAATGTTATCGCCAAATTTTTCTTTCAATAAATCAATTGTTCCGGTAGCAGCATGAGATGTAGCACCATCTTGTTGGAATCAAAATACTTCTGGATCGATACCATTCAAATTTTGAAACGAATAATCATTGATCATCGATCTGCAACGAGCACCATTCACTGTAACGTTAGCTCCAGCATCGCTTTTAAATAAATATGGACCGATGATGCCTCCAGCGTGTAAAGCACGCCATACATTGCATTTTTCAGGATGCAGTGGAAACTGCAGAACTTCTTGAGGTTGTTTTTACTCCATATACGGTCATTTTGCTTGTTTACATAGCCGTTAAACCAGAAATGAGCTTCGTCACTAAACTCAATCTTACTATAAAAAAGTTGATCAACTTCAAGCTGTTCTAGGGCCCAATCAGCAAACAAACGACGCTCATTATGGTCGAGTGACTTTAGTTCTTAAACCAGTTGGATCTTGTATGGATGAAGACCAAGATCTTTAGGCGAAATTTTTCATGTGTTCGATGCACAGAGTCCAACTTGTTGTGAACGTCGACGAATAGACAAATCTGGATCATCATTAACGCTATGACTTACAAGAAAAATTGCCGTATATGGAGTGAAAACAATCTTCGAAAAGTTCTGCAGGTTCCATCCTGAAAATGCACTGTATGGTGTGCTTTACACGCTGGAGGCATCATCGGTCCATATTTCTGTGAAATCGATGCTGGAGCGAATGTTGCAGTGAATGGTGCTCGTTACAGATCGACGATCAATGATTATTTGTTTCAAAATTTGAATGGTATCGACCAAGAATTGTTTTGGTTTCAACAAGATGGTGCTACACCTCATGCTGCTACCGTAACAAATGATTTATTGAAAGAAGGATTTTGCGATAACATTATTTCGAGAAATGGTCCAATTAATTGGCCTTCAAGATCATGCGACATAACTCCACTGGATTATTTTCTTTGGAGTTATGTCCAGTCATTGGTTTATGCTGATAAACCAGAAACAATAAATGCTTTGGAAGCCAACATAACTCGTGTTATTGATGAAATAAGGCCTGAATTACCCAAAAAAGTGGTCCAAAATTGCTCTGGTCGAATGCGGTTCCTCAGAGCTAGTCGTGGTGGACATATGCCGGATATTATTTTCAAAACATTAATGTCATAAAATCATTTTTCAAATAAAAAAAAATTTAAATGTGTTTTATTTAAATTTAAACTTCTATCACTCTAAAAAAAACACTCGAGATCAATCATACCTAAGCATATGGTCTAGACTATGCAAACATACATACAAGACATACTTTAGCGGGATGAATCAAGTAAAGAAATGTATTCCCGATATTTTCACGTTACAAACGCAGAAAAAAATTTCCTGTTGATATCAGTTGTTTGTGATTATTTCAAGAATGTTTTGGTTTTCAATTCATTCTACTCGTATGACATTTTCGATTCAATCATCGAATTGAACTTCCGAGGAATTTAAACTTCTATCACTCTAAAAAAAAACACTCGAGATCAATCATACCTAAGCATATGGTCTAGACTATGCAAACATACATACAAGACATACTTTAGCGGGATGAATCAAGTAAAGAAATGTATTCCCGATATTTTCACGTTACAAACGCAGAAAAAAATTTCCTGTTGATATCAGTTGTTTGTGATTATTTCAAGAATGTTTTGGTTTTCAATTCATTCTACTCGTATGACATTTTCGATTCAATCATCGAATTGAACTTCCGAGGACACCATCAATTTGACTTCGCTCCATTGAAACCTGCTTCATGTCCAGCACATCCCATCCTGAAACTGAATTGGACAAAGACGAATGATCCTTTGTAACCTTCTTAAAGTAGTACCTCCGAAATCCTGACTCACCTGCTTTCACTTGCACGTCCCTGCTCACCACCACCCCCAGCTGACTCCTCAGCCTGCACCTGTAGACGGCCGAGTGAACGTCGTGACGATATCGTTCGTTGGGAAATGCCGGGAACACCAGGGACCCATTAGGGAATAACAGTCTCAGTTCGGGCACCTGCAACATGAAAATACTCACAGGATATTCAGGCAGGCGGGGAGGAGTTATAGTCGATTGATATTCGCCTATCGAGATCAGTTTGCAAAGGTTCGATAGAAATTGCGAATTTATTCCGGTCAGAAAGAAAGCTAGCGATTCGAGTAAAGAGGTCTATGAAAAAGATATGTGGCGTTAGGTTTCTAACGAATTTCACTATCGACAGGAAATATCGGTCACTAACAATATTCTCTCTCGTTGGAAGCAAAATGGCCTCATTAACCGTGCTCGGTTTCATCTAGGAAGCAGAAGTATAGGATGGATTTATTTCTCACAAATCCATTGGTGAAACAAGAAAGAGAATACATTCAACAATACAATTTAAACATGGCAAGCGTATGAAATTGAGAGGAAGGCCAAGAGATTTTGAATAGATTCATTTTCTCGCATATAAAAGTAATTGAGATAAACTTAATTCTAGCTGGTCGTTGATTCTGGGTGAATGTCTTCTATGTGCGTAAGAAATTACATTTTTCCAGCTATAGACAACACCGTCTGGAAGAGGAACATGCAGAAATAGAACACCAAATAAGATGCTTAGTATTACAGTCAGACGTTAACAAAACAGACAATGACAAAACGAAAGAAGGAGAGTTATTGAACAGGTAATCTAATTCTTATTTTCAATTATACAAATGATGAATTTGAACATTTCTCACATTGAAAAACAGGATTAAATATTAATTCAAGTTTTCGATATGGAGCGGGTTTGAAAGTACATAAAGAAAATTAAAGTATACCGACTAGAATGGATTTTTGTCACACGTTACAAGAAAGAAAATCCCTCAATCCCAATTTTTTAACGTGAATGTTTTTTATCGATGAGGCCTCATTCACGCGACAAAAATTTTTTAAATCACATAATGGATACTAATTTATAATGATAATTGTAACTTTATCGTTACGTTATACCAGTATCGGTTATTACTTCATAATTTTCAAATGAAAATATTCTGAAAACGGTTTACAGTATCAAGTTTTACCAAGAGTACCCTTTCAATGTAAAATTTAATAATGTTTAAGTTCATTTGAAATTTTGATTGATAAATCTAACCCGAAAGAGTTATGTTGAATACTTATTGGTATGAACGGTGTAAGTAGCGCCCTTTATAAGAGTCAGATATAAAAATAAATTCATGGGATGTATCAGGTCCCAAAACATTCGTAGAAAATTTCATTAAAATGCTACCAGTAGTTTCGGCAAAATGGTGAAAAATGTGTATTAATTTTTTTCTTCAACGCCCTTGATCTTGAATACGGATGGAAAATTTTTAACTGAGCAAAACTCAATTATTTTTCAGTTTCCTATCTATCCTAGAGACGGGATCACCTTTTCTGAAACATCCTGTATTTCTAGTGTTGGGTAGTACACGTTTTAAAAATGAGTTTGTAAGAGGCGCCCTATTTTTGTACAGAAGCGGTACAATGTACCACATCAAATGAGGCGAGGCGCTTATGACTTATGACGCGATCAGGACAAATGTATTAGTGTGTCGATGACGTAAGACGAGTGGGAAGTCGGGATGATGTGGCGAGACTGGTAAGTGTTCAGTATTTCAGTATAGTCATAGATTAACAATAATATATAGATTGGACACTCCCCTACCCCCCCCTAAAACTAAGTTTTTAGTTGATGCACCAGTCAATAGTTAGCGCTAACCATCAACTTATACTTTTTGATACCGCTACCATCAGCCGTTAGCCATAGTTGTAATGATGGTCATATATTTCTAAAAGAAGTGGTTTTGTTTACGTTTTGTTATGGCCCAACCTCGGTTACATCTCATATTTCTTTTCGATTAAATTTCGTAAGAGTTAAGTTCAAAACAGTATAGTGCATCTAAACTAGTGTATTTTCAAATATTGAGTTCAATACAGTACTTGAAAATGGGATATTATAAGAAATGTTGTGTACATGGGTGTCAAGATCTAACCAGCCCTAGACATCATTTTCCCAAGAGAGATCCCAAGTTATTTAAGATGTGGATTGAAATTATACAGCCACCTGATTGGCACAAATTATCAGATGATCAAATATTGAGAGGAATATAATTTCTTCAGGTTGGTTTATTTTCATTTACTATGTTGTCGTCTATACTATTTTTATGTTTAGTTGGTTAGTTTAAAATATAAATCAATGCTATGTAACACACCAACAAATTGCTCTGGATGATTTAATAATATTATTTTTTCTCTACGTGATTTTCCTGAGGTAATAGATATTGAAATGGTATGGGCCAGTTTCTGGATCAGAGCCAAATGCTGATAGGAAAAGAACTTCTTAAGGTTGAGTGGTACAATTTGTAAAATTATATCAAATGATTTATCTATTAGAAACTGTGTAATTTGTAGGATTAATTTACTTGGTCATAGTGAGTTGTTAAAAGATTTACATTTTATTGAGTGTAGGAAATATCAGTTTGGTAATTTGATGAAACCAGGATACTATACTTACTTTTTATTTAATCAGTGTTTTAATTATCTCTTTCATTTCATTCCAAGACTTTGTGAAAGAAGAAAAATCACAAAATGTTTTGAAAATATCATATTGAAGAATTTAAATTCTCAAATAATGAAGTGTGCATCACATAATCTTCATCAAATATTATGCTTGACTCTTCAGGTGTTCTTTATTCTGGTGGTGAAAGCAAGTGAATAAATAGCAACCAGAACTGATTCAAAATTTTTATTCAGTAATCCAGAGATGGAATTTTTCGACCCGATTAAGGTCCAAGCTGAAAGACATTTTGAATCTCAAAGAAGATCTCATAAATTAATGTTCTCAAGGTTCAATTTTTGTCTTAACACCTAGGAATACAGTAAATATGTTAATTTTATCTCTTTTTTTCATTTAATAGTTTTTATTTTTTATAACTAATGAGTAATTATTGTTCAAACATATTTCTGTTATTCAACTAGTGAGTTTGAACATTGAAATAAGTTTTTGAAAATAACTATGTTGTACTACAGAAAAATTATATGTAAATATCGTAAATACGTATGTTAATTTCATCTCTTTTTTTATTTAATATTTCCTATTTTTTATAATGAATAATTAATTATAGTTCAAACACGTATCTCTTATTCAAATAGCTCACTATTGAAGATTGAAACGAATATTTAAATCTTCTTTCAGTTTTTCCTAGGGTTAAAATTGAAACAATTGTTCAGAAATCACTATGTTTTACTACCAAAAAATTTAAATGTATTTGTTGTAGAGTTGTGTGAATGTGAGCATTTCAATATTTTGGTAGTAAAACATAGTAATTTCTGAACACTTGTTTAATTTTAGCCCTAGGAAAAACTGAAAGAAGATTCAAATATTCGCGCCAAGCGTCGATAATGCAGTATTCTAAATGCAATGTTAAGAAATATGTGAATATTTCTGAAGATCACATATTTCTTAAGATTGCATTCGGTAAGTTTATTGTTAATTGATTTTATTATTTTTTATATGTAAAGTTGAACTGATCTTATCGTAATTTCAATTATTTTTTGAGGATGTGCTACATGTTTTGAGATTTTTTGAAGTAATCTATTTAAATATATTGAATATTTCAAATAAATTAGTTTTTGAAAAGTTCTTAAAATTATGTTTTATATTTTTGAGAAAGAGTTATTTTTCATGAATATAGGATCAGAAAACAATACATTTTGTAACAAACAGGGCTTCGTACGTTTGTCTGAAGAGTTCAGTACGCATGCCTGGAACGAAACAAAAAATGTTTTTTTATTTATTTTTTAATTTTAATTGACAATTTATATTCGTTGGTTTTTCTTGATTCCATTTGATATTGTATGATGAATTTCGATTTTATCCGTCTATTAAATATGAGCAGTGCTTATTAAGACATTAATTTAATTCTTAAAGTTTCTTAAGTAAATTTTTTGAAATTAAAATTGTAGAAGACTAACAGATTAAATCTGTTTTGATATTCAAATTTTACTTAATTTTCTTTTAAATAATTCATACAATCTAGGGTATGCTTCTCCTTTAGTGTACCAGCATTTTGCAAGATCTTGTGATCTGCATCTGTTGTTGCTGTTCGGTGTTTTTCAAAATATCATCAACTTTATTGTCAAAATTGTCCTAAATACTTCATTTTCTCTTGCAACGTATTGGACAATCCGGAACAGAAGAGGACAAAATTGAATGAATTGTATTTTCAATTCCTCTGATCAGAACTGCTAAATTAGTAAATGCTTTCTTTAAAGTATCTTTGTGAATCCAAATCTTTTGAACCTTGGATTTAGCAAGCTGCTCTGAGCTAAATCGTTTTTTCTTTGTAAAGAGAAAAACGCGGTATTAGTTCCTACAGAAGAACTTTAACCATTCTCTTCGTTTTTTTTTGATGAAAATCTTCACATTCCTTCTTCTGAAGGTTTACTATAAGTATTACCCGAAATATAATGTTATAATTCCATGAAAATGATGCACGTTTTAAATGGTAATACCTCGGAAATCCTTATATTCTTCTCGGAACTTTTCTCCGTAACATCTATGCAGATGGATAAAATTAATGAGGATGAGACTAAAACTTCCACTTTTCTTGATTGTTTCAGTTTCTACTTAAGGAAAATTCATCGTATATCATTTAAATTATATTTATTGTTTACACAACAATTGTTTCGTCAATTACATTTCGACTTTTCAGGTGAGTATGGTAACAAAAAATCTGTGGCCAATTATTCATACTTTACTCACCTGAAGAAGTCAAAATGAAATTGACGAAACAATTGTTGTGTAAACAATAAATATTAGCGGAATAAAATCTTACTTTAAATCATATAAAACCCCCACATCTTCATTATTTATTGTTTCCATTTCTGGATATTCAATAGTGATTGTACATAGAATTTTATGATTTTCAACAATCTGTCGAACATATCAAAAATAAAGGTTCACCTAGTGGAAACATCTTGCTTCACTTTGAGTTCAGGCTCTCCCAGTTTTCTGAGATTTTCTGCAGCCAGTGGACTTCTCCTAAAAATTTTCACAATGTGCTTCACTCTTGAGGTGGTATTCCGTATTTCTCGAAGGGCTGCTTGCACAATTATAATGAATTTAGCGAAAGTGCGAAGCAAGAAGTCTGTGGCCAATTATTCAACATAATGGCGGCTTTTATATTTTTCGCATTGTCCCTTGTAGCTGCTTCAATCTTATTGCTGAGGTCCCAAATTTCAGCAATTAATTTCAATTTCTCTGCCAATTCTAGCATATACAGGGTATTTCACGAATGATTTTATAGGCTTTCAGGGCAGATGCAGGACATTTCGGTGAGTCTGACTAAGTGTTCGATATACTATACGATATACTGCATGTCCTAACTATATTCGTTTAAGAGTTACAGAATATTTTATGTATTTTATCAAAAACTTTTAATCAGCATACCTCTTGAATGCCAGCATGGATCTTCATGAAAACTTGAAAGAATGAGTATAGGCCAATGCCAAATATTTGCCCATAATGGCTTATCGATAGTACAGGTCCGGACTGAGAAAATTACATTCTTTATCCCACATCTAAAACACCCTGTACATCCAATTTTCAAAAAGCGAAATTCTCTTCAGAATCTACATTAAATACTCTTTCACACAAGCCTATTAGGATCAATGGCACACTTCGCATCATTATTTTATGAACCACTGAATATTAAGAATTTTCAATTTATAGTAAACACGGACCTGTGAATCTCCGAATAATTCATATTGAATAGATTAAAATTCTCAGTAACATGACTAAGGTATTGTGCTGCATCTTATTCCATCCAATACATGAATGTAGGGGCAACATCAAATTTTTTTTTGCAAAACTAAATTTAACCGAAAACTCGAATTAATATCGAATATTTAATTGGACTATTATAAAATGGACTTAATAATAAAAATATAAAATGTATCTTATAAACATGTGTGGAACAGAAAAAAATTGACAATAAGTAAGAGAGAAAATTATAACTTGTTTTCGAAAATACCCCCTCTCTCTTCTAACATTTTCTAGCTCTTGTGATCAAATGAGCTACAGCTTTCTTCAAAATTTCCGGTCGATTTCGTATTGCTTCACATGCACCTTGAATTCGATTAATCAGATGCTACCTATCTATGATTTCTCCAGAGTAAACTTCATTTTTAAAGTGTCCCCAGAGAATGTTTGTTGAAAAACTGAACAGTAACGGCCAAATAATTATCATCAGGCTTCGATGTCTGTCCGTCTGTCGTGATACTTACATATTTGGCTTCTTCAAGTTATAATTGAACCTTTCCTCTTATTTTTTATAAGAATTAGTCAAGTAAGCATTTGAGAGAGTCTTGCGAGTTGATAATGTGTATCCTGGATTCAACTGTTGAATGAAGTCCTTCCTTGAATTCAGTTGACTCAACGGAGGAAATGCCAAGTAATTCTTTGTGAAAAGTTTCATTGATATTTCTCTCAGATGCTCAGTTTTCTTCGCTGGTAATGGTTTGGAAAAATATTGCGTAATTTTAGGTTATGTATGTGAAGATATTGTAAATTTGCAATTAGTTTATTACAAATGGAATTTCAATGTGATCGAAATTGCCTAGGGATTACGGAGCTGGTTAGAAATATTGCCAATATATCAAAATAACCTATGCATTTCGGAATCAACGTTGCGTTGCATTCCCTAAGATATAACCGATATGAATAGCGTGAGTAGACCTTGTGTCAGGAATTATTACTATTCGATATAATTAATATGAAAAGAGTGAAAAAATTATGATTAGAGATAAGAGAATAAGTGGACTGTATAAATAATACACTTAACAGGTATAGAAGATATACTCGAAGTATAAAAATGTGTCATAAAATGATTACAGTATACAAAATTAACTTACTGAAATTCTTCTGTGTGGTGCAGTGCGCCTGACTCTCTCGAGGAGACTAGTGTGTTGGAACTGAATTGTTTGGTGTATTTTAACTGAATAGAGATGTGTTGGAACTGAATAGTGCTGTCTCTGATAGAGAGGGATTTTGTATGAGCTCCGTGGATAGATTATAGGAAAATAATGTTATTTTGGAAGCAACCACGTTATACAGATCATGCGTTATACAATAATACTTCAATATTATGAAATATACATGCGCTAGTGATTTGCGCATGAGATTACATAGAGTGGCGGGAGTTTGCTCCTTGAAGCATGTCACAACATCATAGGTTCTTTCGGATGAGATATCTTTACTATGTTTGGGAAGTTGTGATACTTCAGCTTGAAATGTGGAGGATGTGGAAGGCATTGAAGATAAAGATGAAGAAGGTTGTTTTGAAAATTCGTTCATTGCAAGAAAGAAATGCGGATGTTTACTTTTAGTATTCAGAATCAAACTATAAGCTACACCATCATTGTAGGATATTTCCTTTCCATAGAAGTTGCATTTCACCTTTTCATTCTTCATTTCAATGAAAAATTGCTATTCTTTGGAGATTTTCTTCTCATCAGTCATGCTTGGTGAAATTAGTTTGTGAAAAAATGGAAAAAACTTTCTTCTCATTCATGATTAATTGTGAAAATGAAATGTGGTGGGTAATAACAGCAAATTTGTTGCGAGTTGAAAGTTCAACATTCATCGGCAAAAATATTTGAGAGGTGTTGATATTACTCTCAACCCATTCCAATTTGATTTTAATAGAGGCTGTGTGCTGAAAACTTTTATTCCAATGACACTAAATAAAACTAATCACTTTCTGTCAAAATAATTTTATATTCGAAAACTGATGAATCGACTGGTGTAATGATACCGCTAATACTCCGAATCTAGATACTAGAATGAGGATGATGTATGACGTCTGATACCCCACGACACTTAGTATCCTAGCATTGCGAAGAGCTTGAGGGCCGTTATCCCTTCCTCATTCACCTTGGTCCTCGGTCGCATCTTGGAATGGCCTCATTGAGTAGAAGTGGGACATTCGAATTGAGGCAGTACAATTTATAAAAATGAGCCGCTCTTACATTAGGTACTTTATCGTGTACGGGACAAATGGACTGCCTCTTGTAAGACCTACACAACACTATATATATTTTTACCTGCATATTTTTCATACATTTAATTAGGTGAATAAGCAACACTCAGAGGTTGAGCGAAATCGCGGGGTATAAACAAGTGAATAAAATTACTGCTGCATAAATCTTCTGTTCCGGAAGTACATTTTCCTCATCAATTCTCACCTGGTGCACCGGAGAACCGTCTGACGTGATCCACTCCACATCCGGCGCGGGACTTCCGTGTGCTGTGCAGTCGACTTTGCCTCCCGAGCTGTTGCTGAACTCGACGCGATGAGGGGGCTCCTGAATGAAGAGGGGCCCTTGTAGGTCTAGACCACCACTCCAGACTGGAACAAAAGTAGGATTGAATTTCGTGACGTGGGCCTAGTTCCACCTTTATTACATAGGGTGATATTTGGGTGGGCTGTGTGTGATTGGAGGTGTCGGCATTCATGGCAAAACGTTGAGGTTGGGAAATATTGGGTATTAGGAAGGGTTGACGAAAAACTGATGTTACGAATTCGTTAAAACGAATGCCTTAGATTTTCTTCAAACTGGATAATATTGGCAGATGTCCAATTTATCTGAAATAGTTATTTAAAAATTTAATAAAAAGGGGGATTTTTTTAGTTGATAGTAGGTTTTTTTCAATATCTTAGTTATCTGTTGGACCAAATTCATTGCGTTTTCGGCAACAACTGCGGATGATCCAAATAGTGAGTCCATGAAAGTACATGGCTGCCAAGGAATGGGTTCTTCAGATTGTGATTTTCAGGTTATCGTCAGAGAAAAAGCTGTCCGACATCTTGGGATTGAACTAGAACAACATTTGAAATGAAAAGAACAGGTATATAGCTTGGTCAAGAAACTCAGGGTGTTGATATAAATTTTATAGATTGAGATTTATGTTGGACAAAAGACAACTAATTTATGTCTATAGTACTCTTGTTGAGCCTATCCTCAGGTATTGTGTCTTGGCGTGGGTAAGTTGCTATAAAAATGCCTTGGATCCAATAAAAAATTACAAGACAGTATTTTGAGAGTTATTTTGAAAAAGAAACGCTTCTATCCGACTCATTTACTTTACGAAGAAGCAAATGTTTTATCTGTCAGAAAAATATATGTGCACCGATCAATGATATGGGCAAGAAAAGAATACTGTGAAATGTGCCCTCCTTATCAAACCAGACGAGCAATTTTCCCGGAGATCCCCTTTTATAAAAAGAATTTTACTCAAAGAAGTGTATTTTATTACGGCCCAAAACTTTATGGCCTTCTTTTCAGAGAATTAACCCAAGTGAAGAGTTTGATATCATTAAAGCTACTTCTGAAGCGTTATGTCAGATCACATGGAGATATCTTATCTTTATCTAGTTGGGAGGGATTTTCATCTTCTGTGGTCTCGATTTCTATCAGTGTCTTCTTAAATCATTGGATTGATTATTATTAATATTTTTTCTGTTTATTCTTTTATTATTTATTATATATATATATATATATATATATATATATATATATATATATATATATATATATATATATATATATATATATATATATATATATATATATATATATATATATATATTTATTTATGAATTTTTTTTCTTCAATACTTTCGGTAAATATAATTGTCAGTAATAGTGTTATTTAAGCGTAAATCTTTTTTTTCGCACAAATGATTCAAACCTGAAAAATTCGATCACACACGAGCGAGAGTTCAGGTGACGAATTTTCAAATTTTATTTTGATAGTTTTTCGAATGTTCGAAGAATACTCAACCTGGGTTCAAATGAAAGGATTCTTTCGTTTTTTTCTCTTTTTTTTGTTTATATAATTCAGGTGTGTAAAAATTAATTGCTTTATGAAATTAATAAAATAAATCTGTTATACCCCGCTACAAATTTTGATTTTATGAAATTTCTCAAAAACTTCTTGAAATTGAACTGAACAATAAAAAAAAACTTGACAACACTGTTTTCACTGTTTTTTTTCTAGTCTAGACTATATGATTTCCGTATTTTTCACAATTAAATATCATTGAACAAATAGCGTCAAACAACGGTTACAACCCCTTTCTTATAGACAAAATGATGTCCAATAAACAAAATAAAATGGCATTAAATCTCGTGTACCCAATCATAAAAGAGAACCATACAGATGAATTTTTTTCGTTATCTTATGTTAATGGATTATCTGAAAGTATTGCTGAATATTTAAAAAATATTTTCAATTACAACAAAGCTGTTAACACCATTAATAACCCTAGTACCTACATAAGAACAATAAGAATCGAAGAAATAAAGAAAATAAATCTGGAGTCTACAAGCTGACTTGCAACGATTGCCCTTTAGTATACATTGGCCAGACAGGTAGATCATTTAAGAAAAGATCCAAGAACACCAAAGAAGTTATATATCTGATTCCGTACATTCGACATTAGCTCATATTATTAACGAATTCAGGCATAATTTCAACAATAACTATGAAATTATCGACGTCGAAAGCAAAAGTTCCAGATTAATACTTATAAACGGAACAGATGTTGACAAGTCTCCTTTACTGAATATCACTCCCTTATGGCGTCTTTTGTGGCAAAGTTCAATAAACACCTCGAGTTTTCATGACTTATTCTTCCATTATTTTGTCACGTACTTAAAAATGTATTTAAACGCGGTTACACTGAACGCCATCAGACAGTAGAATGTAGAAACCTGAAGCAGCCACATTGTGGTGAAAAAATTGTTGTACTATAAACATATTTATGGAAATTAAATTACTATATATTATAAATATAAAAGGTTTTTTTTTGGGGATGTAGGCCTTACACTCCTAACATTTGGCAATGATAAGACATATAAATAAGAATGAAATAATCTCCCAGCTAGATAATGGACCATTTAATATTTCCCGTCTAATAGCTGACATCTGGTTCATGATATAAAATTTCAGCATCCGCAATGTCGAATTCACCCGAGCATTGCTACACACTACATCAATCTTCCAGAAAATACCCACTTCAAATTTTAGGGGAAACCCGCTAAGGCGAAGACCGATACGGTCCGCATTGAATGGATATATTAAATCCACCCTAAGCGCACTTTCATTCGCACGGCTCTAGAGCAGGTTGCATTGATGGAACGTACCCTATTCACATAGCGTCCATTAATCTTTTTCTCTTTTACGCCGTATCGAATAAACAAACTGTCCGATTCTGTGATCACTTAATAAATTATAGATGAAGGTTATTTTGTAGTCCACTATTAATTCAGAGGTCGCTTCTGGAAATGGCTAATCATATATGAATGCAGGGACAACCTGCTGATTTTGAATTTAACGTTCGTCATTTAAGCAGATTCCTGAGATGAATAGTGATAATCCTCCGAAAAATAGGTTAGGGAGCAATTTTATAAAGCAAACGGAAAAGTTATTTTGCATAAATGACTAACTGTAGCTAGAGAACCACGGAGATGTAAACTCGCTATTCACGACCAGAGTGTAGACCAAGTGATGTCATTCAAATATCTAGGGGTGAATATTACAAGCAACAGGAATCTGAAAGAGAAAGTCAAAGCCCAAGCAACAAAGGCATAATTAATATCAGGCTACCTAAGAGATATAGTTTGGCGTAATAAACATATAAGTATAAGGAGCAAAGTCAGAATTTATAAGACATGCGTGAGACCGATTATGACTTATGCAATAGAAACCAGAGCTGAGAAGACAGCAACTGAGCGACTTTTAAGGACAACTGAAATGCGATCACTAAGGTCAATGACTGGACATACGCTATTTGACCGGAAGAGAAGCGAGGAAATAAGAGAAATGTGTGAGATTCAGGACGTGGTGAACCATTGATGCAAACACAGGTCCTAAGATAAGGGGAAGAAGAAGAAGAAATACCTTCTACTAGATATTTCTAATTAAAATTTGTCTTCCGGTAAGATAACACCACCACTTGCTACAGGCTCCTTGCAATGTCCACAAGAATTTGTGGTTATGTATCGAAGGCTGGCAGATGGTCCGATTGGAAACAGAAGTTTTTTTGTTCTATTCAAGATGTCTTGTCCGGGAGTAAAATGTTCCGGAGATTAACTCACCACCTGTTCGAATCTCCGGAGACTGAGCTCCAACAGTGTGAATGTAGATCTGCAAAATAACAAACTAAATATACTCATCCTTACCGAAACTCAGATGAGACCAGCTTCAAACAATACCTATCTACCCTGCCCTGGATACGAACTACATTCTAAGTTCCCATTCAAAGGCTGCTCAGGTCACACTATTTTATGTGTAGCCTCTATCAATCTCCGAATGAAAATAACACAGTAAGGTTCTTCGAACATCTCCCCAGTAAGGTCGACTTGATTCAAATGACCGAAATGCCATAACACTGGGCGACTTCAATGATTATAATTTGAATTGGTTCAATCACCCAAACAAAACTCATGAAGCTGATGGGCAGACAGAAGTTCTTTAAGACTTCCTGATCATCTAGAATATATGGCAAATAATACTTTGCTTGATAAGTGAAGCAGTCGCTATTTCAACATTGTCGTAACTGGCTCGAAAAAAAAACATCGTACCTGGCCTCAAAACACCCAACCTGTTCAGTCTAGGAAACTATGTAGGATTTGGCACCATACTGCAGCAAACTGGGATTCTTCGTGTGATTTTATGCCTGATTTTATGATGTTATGTTGATTGTGTTACATAAGAGATTCCCTTTGGAATGGATACTTCTATTCCAAATACAGTCAAACGACCCTACAGCTGGCTGCAGCGTGCCACAACTGCGAAAGATAGGGCCTACGGATGGTGACGGTCCAATCCATCAGACGAGACACGTGCCAACCACATTCAGCACATAAACGCATGCGATCAGAACATACGTGAAGATAGAGAAGCAACAAGCCCATATATTTTCCCAGTGGATCATGCCAGTTTTGGTCGGTGTCAAAGAAAATTGGCAACAACTTCTCTAATTCAATTTTTAACTTCGCTAAGAGCAAAAGCCGATCTTTTCGCACCGATATTCGCTGCTGACTCGACCATCGAAACGTTTGGTCGGGAACCTACAATTCCAACTCTTTCAACTAGGATGAGGGATATATATTTCGGACCACAGATCATTCGTCGAGTGCTTGGTGGCCTTAATTCACAGAAAGTAGCTGAAACAGTCGGGATTCCTGGCTTCATACTCAAAAGGTCTTTACCAGAGCTTACACTTATTCTCAGTGAGATGTCCACTATATCATTCAGGGAAGGAACTTTCCCTGATTCATAGAAAAATGCACGAGTACAGACTATAACAAAGAAAGAAATCAAGCGTTTTCCATCAATCCACCGCAATAATATCCATTTTATCGAAATGGAGACAGATATCAATCTCGAAATGGTTAGACCTGGAGAACAAAAATCTCATTAGTGACAGAAAATATGGTTTTCGCAAACACCCATCATTAGGTGATCTCCTTAGCTATGTGACGTAAGTGTTGACAAGGGCTATTCACCTCTATTTAGAATCTAGGTCTGTTGCTCTGGATATATCCAAGACTTTCGATCGTGTCTAGTATAAGGCTCTTCTGAAAATCTATCTTTGTATACTTCCCCCGGCAGTCTCTGCGATTGGATGGAAAATTTTGTCACCAATTCATGTGTGGTCGTGGGCGGTGTCAGTTCCCATGGTTTCAACGTGAACGCTGGAATGCCCCAAATGATCCACATAAACGATCTTCTTAGTACAAATGAGAACCACATTGTGAACTGCGCGGATGATAGCACGCTGATGTCTTCTTCACCAGTGACAATCTTTTGAGCACCGTTGAATCTCACCTCAATCATATCGCATTTTCTGAACGAAGGTCTCATAAATATAAATGAATAGATCCACCTTTTTCTCCGAAAACTCAGTTTCTGACTTCTGACTAGATGACGGAAAACCAGGTGCTTCAGCCAAGTGATTCCATGCATTTTCTTGGAGTCTCATGACTTTTCGGTCTGTTGGGGGCAACATGTAACTGATATTGCGAACTCTGCTGCAAATAAGCTCAGATATTTGTTTGAGGCTAGTAAATATTTCTCCGTAATCAGGTTTTTTCACTGTCTAAAGCCCAGATCCGACCAGGCCTCGAATACTGATCTCTTGTTTCGAGCTCAGCAACCAAGCACTAGTTACAACTCTAGTTATTGTTGCAACTACAGAAAAGTGTAGAGTAGTTACCATACAGAAAAGAACAGTATGCCGGATTGACTGCACAACTATAAAAGAGGTTTGCAGTCGTTGGAACATAGAAAGAGATTTGCCTACTTGTGCTTGTTCTGTATTTATTATCACGGCCAGCTGCCGCCAGATGCGAACGCGGCATTAGGGCTGCACAACGACCACATCCATATGCAGATGAGTTAACAATTCCGAGAATTTCTGTTTATCAGAAGTCCACCAAACTGGCCAGTTGTGGAACACGCCTTCAGATTATGTGTTTTCTTTATTTAAACAGGACACAACTTCCAGCTCAGGGCACCAACTAGGTGACAAGTTCTTTTTCTTCGAACCTTCAATCATACAAGGCAGAGAGTTATTACCCGTTTCCCCTGTGTATAGTAAGTAATAACTTCATTGACTGGAGCCTAATTACATAGAAAATATAAATTAGTATTTTATAACTGCCGTGATATTTTCAGTTTATCATTGTTCATATGACATGAGTTTTATTTTGATGAATTAAATGAGAGTATTAAATATTCCTAATTTTGAACAGATCATTGTTCGTTTCAATGGAAAGTTCAACAAACCCATAACGCATTAAATTACGATGGCTTATCGACCGAGAGTATGTTCCATACGGTAGGGACTTTATGACCGAATCACGTGATGATGAATGGCGCAATAACTAGGATGTGAAAGGCTTTGGACGAAATTAACTGAAAGCCAACAATGAGTTTTCACATCAAAATAGGAAACGTGCGAAATTTATGTTCCCAAATCATATGCACCTACGATTACTATTCATGTTGACTTGCTTGCAAATTTCTCGTCATCTGTAGCTACAATAAGATGACTTTCAAAGCGAAACTATATGTAGCCTTACATTATGCAAATGTAACTTCTGCATTCAAATAACTGTATTGTAAAAAATGAAACGATCAGAATGCAATTACTCATAAACCTTTTGTGATTGAGTTTTATTTTGTCTGTCAGTTCAGTTTTAATAATGATAGTTTTTGAATTAAAGAACTGATAGACTTGAAGTATTGCATGGCCAAACACGATGATCAAATTCGCAAAGGTCCAATAAATGACAAAGAGAAATTGTACTTCTCCAATATATCGAGAACCCTGATATTCGGCATAGATTTTGTCATCAATGTGAAAAATCTTTCAAAACGCAAAGAATCAGGATAAAAAGTATTCAAGAGTTGAATTGGACAATGTTTGTTAGAATCCAATCATTACATGCTCTCACTTTGCATTTGAGAGAGAAAACTGCAATCTGTGACAATGCAAAGAATACTCTGAATGTAAGTTAAATTGAATTATCAACTTATTTCTTCATTAGTTTTACAGAATGTCAATATTTAAGTACTTCAGTTTTCACTTTCACAGTGAAATCATTAACGGTAACCAAAACAACATGTTCGATATATGTTTTTCGGACAAGTGTTCATTTTACCTTAACGGCATTGTAAACCGGCATAACTGTCGGTATTGTTCAGATGAAAATCCAAGATTATTTCGTGAGGTGCATACTCAGCGTCCCCAAAATTTAAATGTCTGTACGGTTATTTATGGAAATCACATAATCGGCCCTTTTTATATCCGGTAATCTTAATCCCAAATTTATTTAGATCTATAGAAGAATGCAGCCTTCGTGCAAGTATTGGAGACTGCAGGAGACCATCAAACGATCACTTTCCAACAAGATGCCGCACCACCTTATTTCGTTCAACCCGTGCGATCTTGAATTATAATTTGAGTGGCCACCCAGTTCACCTGATCTAGCTCCACTGGACTCTTTTCTATGGGGTCACCTGAAATCCAAGATTTGCGCTACCCAGCCTGAGTCACTGGATGATTTGCTAATTCTGATCATTAATGAATGCCGGCAAATTATACCAGAAATCTTGAGTAACGTACGTGAACGTTTTCAACAAAGCTTACATTACTGGTTGGAAGTGAATGGTGTCCATCTTCAGCATTTAATAAACTAGTCACAAGAGTAAATACTCTTCCACTATTTTACCTGTCATTTCGTTATCGATGGAAAGTTTGAAGCGAAATTTCAGCATCAGATAGTACTCGATAAGATTTTCGAAATGAGGTATCGCAACACCCATCATCCTTATTAGAAATCAAGAAAATTTACTCACCCCCCTCATATGTTCAGTTGAAGGTTAGCCATTCAATAATGTGGATCATTTATCTACTGTTGAACGTGTGAAAATTGTGGATACTTAATACAAAAACAATGACTCTGTAGTGTAAGTACGTTTCGTGCATTACGAGCCGCTTATGGTCGACCTAATTATCCATCTGAGCGTACAATTGGTAACACAGTGAAAAAAGGCGAAGATGCTGGATCTGTTACTGATGTCCTAAGGCCCATACATCATCGAAATGTATGCTCCACCGAAAATATTTCTAATTTATGTGAAAGTGTTGATGAAGATTCAAATTTATCAAGTCATTGACGGGCCTCTCTTACGATATGCTATTTTCCGTCTCCATTCGTATTTTCCATCTCCATCCTTATAAGATTCAGTGGACATAAGAACTAAAGCCAGCTGGCCATAGAATGCATAAAACATATGTCAATTGGGTGCTTGAACAACAACGTTTGGATGACGATTTTTCGCATCGAACTTTTATTAGCGATGAAGCACATATTTCACTCGGTGGCTATGTAAACAAGCAAAATTGTCGCATCTGAGGCAGTAAAAATCCTCATGTAGCTACTGGGAGACTATTACACCCACAAAAATTCACTGTGTGCTGTGGAATTACATCTGGTGGAGTGATTGTCCCGTATGTTTTTTTTTAAATGAAAAAGGTGTCACTCAAACCGTAAATTCTCATAGCTATAGCCAAATGATTATCAATTTTTTTCGGCCTGAAATTAATGACATGGAATTGGAAGAGATGTGGTTCCAGCAAGAGGGTACAACAAGCCACACAACACGACCCGTTTTGGATTTATTGCAAGAAAAATTCCAAGGATTCGTAATTTCTCGTTTCGGCGATGTGTATTAGCCAGCAATATCTTGTGATTCATCACCTTTGGATTTCTGCGGTTATGCGAAGGATCGTGCTTATGCCCACAATCCTCAGACTACTGACGTGTCGGCGAGTCGTGGAAAATTACCTCATAAGGATCGTAAGAGATCACGCGAAGGACATTTAAATGTTGTTTTATTCCACACCTAATGGCAAGGCCCAAGCATTTCATTGAAATAAAAATGTTACTGATATTTTGAATGAAGGAGTGTTTTATTCACGTTTACATCCGGAAGCACAAAATGTAACCCTGTATTATCAGAACTAGAGTTTCACATTGAAATAGTTCTTTTAGAAGGTTAGATAAAAAAAACTGAGTTTGTTGTTTTTACGGTTTCAGTAGTATATTATTGAATATAGGTAACATTATCTCGATGCTCTATGATTGAAATCTTAGCTACATATCCACTCTTAGTCATTACTTACTTCATTATTTCTACTATGACGACAAATACGCAAAAATAATATTTTGAGAATAACTATTATTCCAGATACTTCAGAATCAACAAGAAACATAGTTTATTCATAAAAATTTCCAATAAATGGTCAGAAACATCTGGGTTGTGCAATAATATAACTTTGCGTTCAGAAAAAATGACAAAAGTAGAATCATCTCACACATTTTCGTTTTTCTGAATTCCTTAATTTGATTATTTCTATAGGCTAGCGGGATTCTGTTTGCTGAATGAAATGTGTTTTGATTTGACCCAATCCCCAATCTGTCAAATTCACAGGCACATGTTGGCACAATGATCGCCTACTGAAAATTACATATTCTCCCCCTATCTATATTTATTACTTTGAGGTTCCTTCTAATACCACAGAGAATAAATGGTATATTGAATTCAAATCTAATGCATCATGTGGACATCTTTAAAAATTTATGTCACAGAATGTACGAGTATAAATACAGACGCATGGGATCGTACCATAAAATGTTGATTGTATTAATTATATAAGAAACACTTTTATACCGAAATCGAAATCGATAAGAGTGCTTCACTAACAGAATATCACGTTTCAGCCAGCGAGTGGAGAATTGCTATTAGAACGTTATACTCGAAAACTTGAAAATACCATTCCACATCGTAGAGGAAACAAGGAGTTCCCTTCACAATGTTCCTAATAAAAGAAGTGGAAAAATGATCGTTTCACGACCATGTAATTCAACAATTCTAGCTGCATCTCGTTATAGCGAAAGAATAAGTTCGCAATTTACCTCTTCCTCTTCGATATCGAAAATATTTTCATTCATTTTTGAGTTTTATACAAAATATTTGAAGCTTCATTTAAAGCCATGGAGGAAATTTCGAGAAAAATCAATGTTTTCCACAATTCTCATCATTTGGTCATAAAATTGACGTTAATATAAAACATTCCGAATGAACTACTGTCCAACTCAATTGCTTCCTAATTTAATATCTTCTCATTTTAGAATTCATAACTGTAGTCACAAAATTATGTGAATTTTTTTGGTAGAAATATACGAGAACGTTTTTCAAGCAATTTTCTCATTCTATTCGGCAATAGTGAACTGGTGGAAAAATTTGATTTGATTTGTAGATTCCTCGTCGATCTTTGGAATAAGGCATTCCACAAACGACATCACACCGTATTTTGCACAAATACTTAGGTCTTAAGGCTTTTAAAGTTCACTTAATACAAGAACTCAAGCCGGTCTATCACTGGAAAAGTCGTATCTTCGCTGATTGGGTCCTTGAAATGCATCAAAATGCATTAATTGAATTCATTCAAAAAATCATTTTCAGTGCCTATTTCCACCTCGGACGCTACGTTAATAAGCAGAATTGTCGCATTCGAAGCTCGGAAAATCCGAGAATGATTGTTGAAAAGCCTCTCCATCTTCAACGAGTCACTGATTGGTGCGGTTTTTGGCTGGCGGTGTAATTGGATCTTACTTATTCGAAAATGAGGCTGGTGCAACTGTAACGGTGAATTAATTGCCCTAACGAACTAAAACTTAGGATTTTTTTATGACCGGAATTGGAAGATATTGACCTGGACGACATTTATTTCCAACAAGACAGCGTTATGTACCACACAAGCAACGAAATAATCGCACTTTTGAAAAAAAATCACAACCGTGTTATTTTTCGAAGAGGTGATCACCATTCGTCACCGAGATCTTGTAATTGAACACCTTTAGACTTTTTTCTTAGGAGCCATGTAAAAGATAAGGTTTCTGCCAATGTTCCACAATCGATTCAAGACCTTCAAGATGGAATTCTTGAAGCTATGGAGAACGTACCGCTGCAAATGTACGAATTGGTCATGAAAAATTAAATGAAAAGGATAGGGGGCTGCACCTGTAGCCGTGGCGGCCATTTGGCTGATATTTTTTTGCTCTCTTAATAGCATATCTTCCTCTTCACAATTAAAAAAACATCCACTGATTTCTCTCAAAATATTCTTGTGTTTTAATACCCAATCGATACCCCTTATTAGAAAACCCTTTACCACTAAACCACACAATCCTTTCCAGGCTTATTTTCTGAAATAACATGGAACCAGGAAAAAAGTGCCACTTGGACTATGTATTTTCCAAATTGACTTGAATGAGAAAAATGTCAGCAGGATACATTAAAATCGCAGGTCTAATGCGCCTTTTAGAAAATTAAGAAATAGCTTGAGATCTGGTCGCTAGGATATTTTCCAAATTACCTCCAGCAGGCACCAGGTTACTACTTCGGCTCATAATATGAACGATCTGAGTAGCTCATGAATAAATAACGGTCTTCGGAAGATGTTGATTACTGCGAGAACATATAACCCGAACACCTTAATTGGAGGAAAATAAATTGCCGGCGTCGCGTCTGTTGACTCTATTAGGAAAACTGAAAAATGTCTACTCTTACATCCTGTGGATTTTCTTTTATTTCCAATTTTCAATATACTTCAAAATAAAGTACTGTTTCCGAAACTACTGGATTTTGTTCTGCTATTTAAATGATGATCATCAAAGTTGCCGAATCTTAAATTCACCATGGTTCTTTAAACAATTCGTTGATGCGATAAATTCAGGATAATTGATCGAATGTTAAGGGATTGCATATCATAACAAATGAAAGATTTAAGGGAAGCTCTCGTGATAGAATACCTACATACGTCAAGTATTGAAAAAATCTAGAAAAGCACTGACGTGAATTCAGAAGCTTCTGCGTGCTTATTTTACCGTCTTTTTCTCCTGGAAATTCAAAATCCTTGAAGAAGCTTCAAGTAATGGATAAAAAGTACTGATGTGAAGTCAGAAGTTATTGCATATTTGCTTAACAGTTTATTTTCACTGAAATTTCCAAATATATGAGTTACTCCTTAAAAAAGCAAACCACAGAATTCAATGTTATGTAAGCCTAAAACCAAACGAACATTACTTTTCGCAATTTCAGAACTGGAGGAAAATCTCATGAAAGTGAAGTATACATATATTCAGACTCTCCATCCTTATCCCTTCAGTATTATATATAGGCAATAAAGACTGGAAGGAGAATATATTAAACAAAACATCATTAACCTTCCAGAGCTCTTTGTCGCATTTTAATTTCGCCGTTGAAATCCAAGCATTTTGAAATATTGATGTGTAGATCCATCCGTGGTACAGTTTGTTGAGTATTAATTGCTCATACTTTTTTTGTTTTCCTTTATGATGGAATGAATTTGGCTTATAGCTATTTTATATTGTTTCTATAGAATTAAATTATCTATTATATTGGGGTGGAACCGTTGATCGCAGCTATTGATTTAATCGTTAGGACTTCAGCTTCGCGATTATTTTTTGATGAGGTTAATACGAAAACTCTATGGATCATCGATTGATAAGCTGACTTTTTTGTGAATATCAATAGATGATCCATACAGCTTTCGCGTTACCCTTATCAAAAAATAAACTCGAAGTTGAAGTCAAAACTATTAAATCAATAGCCGCGAACAACGGTTTCAACCCCAATATAAAAGATAATTTAAGTCGACAGGAACAATCCAAAATAACTATAAACCAAATTTATCCCATCATAAAAACTAAAGAAAACACAAAATTCATTTCTTTGTCGTTGTTCGGTAGCATAAGTCAAAAAGTGGCAAATAGTTTCTCAAAATTGTTAATATTGCTTTCAAAACACAGAAAAAATCATTAACCGTATTATTTAACGCAAAGGACCCTACTCCAAACATACATAAATCGTGAGTTTATGAGGTATCTTATTCGACGTGTAGAAATAAATATAAACGACAGACGCGACGTTCCTTCAAGACGAGGTTCAACGAACATAAAATGAATTTCATGAAAAATTGAATACTTCTTCTGCCACACAGTGTTTAGAAAAAGATAATCTTAAAATTTCATATATAGAATCAAAAGGAAAGGAACTGGATCATTTAGAATCTGTTGAAATTTTCAAATTAACCCACAATAAAAATAATGTAAAAATAATGAGCGAATGTACGAATTCATCCGAAATATTTGATGTCAGCTTGAATTACATCCAAATGATCAGTGGCATAGTTAAAATGATTACCCTCCAGAGGATCAATTTTGAGTTTTTTTTTCAGGACTATTATATTTATTTTTATAATTTTTCAGAAATCCAAAATTCTAAATAAAATTAAATGAGTAACATCTGTTTAGCAATCTTCTTTGGCGTGCCGACATTCTATTAGTTAGGCGTCCTCTCATTTTTAAGCTGTTTTAAATACCTCTTCTACTTCTGTATATGCATAAATACCCTGTACTGCCTGTTAAATCTTCAGTTGTCTGAACCTGGGATAGTTAATTCCCGAAACTCGAGTCCCAATTTAAAATATCAATTTATTTGTAGTAAAACATACAATTTCTTTTATTTATGTCCAACTACCAAATAGCAACGGCTGAAACAGTTGAGTATGAATCTTTATGTTGTTTTTGTACATCTCAGTAATGAATTTGATTTAAACTTTGAATACTAAAACAGATTTAATCTGTTAGTCTCCTACAATTTAAATTTTAAAAAATTTAATGAAAAACTTTTGGAATTAATTTAATGTCTTATGAGCACTGCTTATATTTAATAGACGTATAAAATCAAAACTCATTATACAATATTAAATGGAAAAAACCCAACAAATATAAATTGTCAATTAAACTCAATAAATAAATAAATATTTAAATAAGTCGTTCCTTCTGACCATGCACACCCGAACTCTTCAGACGCATGTCTGCCTGTGACAAAATGTTCTGGTTCTGATCTTATATTTATGAAAACTAAATTCTTTTCAAAAATAAACAACATAATTTTAAGAACTTCTCCAAAAATTATTTATTTGAAATATTCAATATATTTAAATATTCAAATAAGTTACTTAAAAACCCCTCAAAACATGAAGCATATCCTCAAAAAACAATTAGAATTCAGATAAGGTCAGTCCAACTCCACATTCAAAAGATAAAATCAATTAACAATAAATAACTTAGCCATACGACCTCCTGAAATACTTGTTTTAACAACATTAGAACTAGATACCTTTAAAATCCAAGGTGTTCTATGTTCTATGCTCTTCACAAAAATCACACAATGTTTGTAAGGCAATTTATGGTCTTATGATATGTATATAATGAAATTTTCTAAAAAACCTAAGTATAATTATGTATAACATATATATAAAATGAAATAATAAGAAGCGATTTTCACTTGGTAGAAGGTTATTACAAACTTTGAATTTCAAAACAGATTCAATCTAGGTTAGTTTCCTACAATTTTAATTTCAAAAAATTGTACTCAAAAACTTTTAGAATTAAATTAATGTTATAAGCACTGCTTATATTTAATAGACGTATAAAATCAAAACTTATTATACAATATCAAATGGAATAAAAACTTAACAAATATAAATTGTCAATTAAAATTAATTAATAAATATTCAAATGAGTGGCGTTTCGTTCCGAACATGTGCATTTCAACTCTTCAGACAGACGTAGTGCGCATGTTGATTTAGATAGGATTGTCAGTTTCAGAACTACTGGCCAATAAAAACTTTCGAATGTGGCTAATGTCAAGTTCATTAGACTGCTTTTGCAAGTGCTTTTATGGACTTTTGCTTTAGTCATATGATGTAAGAATACCGTACATCTTCTCAATAAGGACGAATGAGATGAGAGAAAAGAATCCACAAATAGCACAAATGTTGAGAAAAAAATTATTCAGATGAGCCAATCAGGGTTGATATTTTTAGTTAACTCGCCGTCCTTCTGTCTTCAGTGCGGTCCGTCACATAAAAATAGACTCCTGCATTTCTAAAAGACGGCATAACTCTACCGGCGTGATTAACAGTATGAATATTCAACATCTAAAATTATGTGCCTTTTCATTCTTCTTTCTGTTCGCGAATTTTATTAGTGTGGGAACCTCAACACTCCCCGAATGAATTTCAATTCTGCAGACATCTTGCCGATTTGCTATCTCTTTAATGCATTCAAAACTCGCAATACGGCCTAGAACATGCTGCCAAATTGCGCCGCTCTCAGCGCCATCTTCTGATGGAATTTGTAAGGATAAATATTAGAGTAAATGGAATAAACATCGGAAGGAACGCTCTGAGTATTATTCCTGCGAGTGAAACGAGTTAAAGATTCATGCAAAGGAAATTGCAGACTACTCAGGATGAAGTTCCTGTAAGGGTTTATTTGGGAGTGAGAATCATGCTTCGATGGATTCAATGAGATAACATATTTAATTTTTGTATTTTTATACGGAACATACGTTTGACGCGCTCTTGATATTAATGAATTGTTTGGAAAGTAATTTGTTTTTTTTTGGAAAATGAAAGAAAAATTTCGTATAATGAATATTTTAGTTAAGTATACAAGGTGCTGCAACGAAAACTTAACACCTCGATTTTTCGACTTTAAAATGAAAATTTTGGAAAATCGTTCGTTTTCTGATTCGAAAAAGAATCAGAAAATCTTAAATCTTAAATTATAATTTGAGTGGCCACCCAGTTCACCTGATCTGGCTCCACTGGACTCTTTTCTATGGGGTCACCTGAAATCCAAGATTTACGCTACCCAGTCTGAGTCTGGATGATTTGCGAACTCGGATCATTAATGAATGCCGTCAAATTACACAAATTGACATAATTGTCATTTCGTTATCGATGGAAATTTTGAGGCGAATGTTCAGGACCAGATAGTACTCGACAACATCTTCATCTCCATTCAAAACCAAGGGGTTATACTCACCCCCGTTAGGGATTGCAGTTACGGGGATGGGAAGAGCGGAAAAGTTGTTCCCTCTCGAATAAGAAATTGACGGGTCTGAGTGATTTTCCACATTATCATTTTAAAGTCGAAAAATCGAGGTGTTAAGTTTTTATTGTTCCGCACTGTATATTGGCCATTCTGGTCCAACACATTTCGCCATCTTTCTGGTAGAAGCATGATTCCACGCTCATAAAATGTTTGGTCTTTGCTGGCAAAAAACCGATCCAGGTGAGTTTTGACTTCTTCATTTGAAGTGAAGGTTTTACCGTCAGAAGAAATTTTCTGCTTTCTCCTATTTTAATAATTTCTTCTTTAAAGTTTTTTTCTTTCTGAGTAAACGCATATTCAATACCCTATTCTCCAATTTCACAAACGATTTCTTTGTGAACTACTGCTTATCTTTTACAAATTTCCTTTGAATTTCCTATGAATGGCTTCTCGGCGAAGTTCATTCATGAAAATAAGATTTTTGATTATTCTTTTGAGTTCTATCTAAATTTTTCTATGTAAATTAATTCCATTTCAATAATATACAGAGTCCTGAAATAGAGCGTTGCGCTTCCATAGCCGTCTAAAATATTCCGTTCGAGAGCAGGCTCCTTGTGCATTCATTTCTGCATCTCTGGGAATTATTTTCTAATAACAGGGTGTCTCCAAAAAAAATTATTCAACAAATCGGGGTTATCCTTAAATGGATCATCCCATTTGTTTTTATATATTTTTCAATGGTCAGTATCATGACGCCAAATAGTAGAGATATTTTTCCAACGGTAAAGATCTTATTCAGGAAATGCTGCAAAAAGGAGAGCGAACAGTAGGCCGCTGAAAGTACTCTACCGATTTTCAGAAGCACTCGTAACACGCATTCAATCAGAAATATTTTCAACTGAAAATTTGCCTAAACATGATTCCTAAATGATCAACCTCTCATTTACAGAGTGGTGATGATTAATGGCCCAAAATGAAGAACTTAAAATTGTTATTTCTCGAGTTTGTCAAGTGTAACATCCTGTATTTTTTCTATGATAATTGCTGTCCAGACATTTGATGACCAGTTGTGTTGATGGTAGACTTCCCTTATAATTCTTGGTTCTTCATAGGAGTATTAATTGAAATTGTTCATATTGTCGAAAGTCCTCTCATCGCTGAATATGAGAGAATCATTCAGTTATAAAAATTCAGATATCACGCCTTGTCTTCGTTAGTAACCGACTTTTTCTTTCTTTTTCGTGAAGTAGACCTTTTCCCTACAAAATCTGTTCGAAAGCCTTCAAAAACTTGATTTCTTGGAATGTCTTCTCATTAATATTCTGCAGCATAAGTTCGACTCGCTAATAAACAGTGTCTGTGGCACTTTCCGAATATGAATATCATATCAATCATTTCCCTTTTTCCAAATTTTATTTTTATTCATTGCATTCAACAGCAACTTGGAGCTCTGAAGATTGATAATCTCTTTTTGGAGTGCTGATAAAATACTAATGTATTGTTTGAATATACTTATTTATGATTAATATGTGATGTAGAATAGATGCGCTGATTTGTAGGTGAATACAGGCAATGCTATGCAGCAGAATTATAACGGCCTCATACCAGGGTGGGGTCTTCGAGATCAAGGCTGCGTTGCCCGCAGGAGGGTATTATCTCATCCTTACTGTGGATCCTGCTCGTCGATGACCTGCTAGCGATCATCTCACTGTGGGGACTCGAAGTTCAAGCATTTGCTGATGACCTAGCAATCATAGTGAAAGGTGAATCGGAGGTGACGACATCGGCCGTCCTTCAATAGGTACCGGACATTATCGACACCTGAATTCTACCAAGTAATTGTATTGGGATGCGAGTATAACTCTTCACCAAGTGACTACTCAGCAGTCTCCACAGTCCCACCCAAGAGGTAGAAAGTGTGATAAGGATTACGCCATATCATCGCGCGAAGAGAGAATCCCTCCGAAGAGATGAACCCACCAGCTTCCAGTTTGGGCCCCGATTCGAAAGCCAGAACCGTCTGACTGGTAGCAGTGAAGCACTATTCAACCTCTACTGGCTCTGCAGGTCAGCACCCGAGTTGGTTTGAGGAGGAACTCACCCGCCAGAAGGAATTCTTATCCATCCATCCGAACGCAGTCCCATGAACTAAGATAATCTCTACACTTCTCTTGATGCTGGTACGAGCACCGTCTAACGGCTTGTATGTCCTGACTCACCGAATCCATGTGAAGTCATTTGATTGATCCTGGCGTCAAGCACTAATGGCAAAGCCATTTCGTGGAGATCCACAAACCCTAAACCGTTACGCATTGATCTGGGGCCAGGACAAGCCGGTCGAACCGTCAAGTCCCTTTAAACCCCGAGTCATGTCATGAGAATATCCCGAATATGAGGGTCTGCGAACAGATAAATGAAATACCTCCCTAGTCCAGCATGCGGACTTTCAACCACTACCCCCTCGAGTTCAACACCAAAGGGGTGGCCCGGTGGCCAGGTGGTACAAGTAACAACTGTGGGCAAACCACCCCCCAAGGCAACGCTACATAACACTCTCGGCCATTACACAGGAAAATCCGGAGATTCATACTGCGACAGGGTAGAGTACGCCAGTTTTAAGAGAGAAGCCCTGTGCTACGACTGACTCCCTGTCACTGAGTTAATCAACCGGCTCAGCCCTCCATTTCACCAGAACGGCAAAACTAGGGCCCCATTCGGAGATCTTCCACCATACAGGTCCAGTGACTGGCGCGAATGGCATTACGTTAGGCACCAAGACTTAACCCTTCATTTCGCCGGGACGAAACTAGGGTCCTAGTTCTGACAAGCGCCCCCATCTTGTCAAGATCTAATGCCCGGGGGGCGGGACACTAACGACAAATGGTATACAGGGAAAGATATGTCTCTTAACAGTTAGTTATAGCCATTCACCAAGAAATTTAAGCTGGACGGATAAGAACCGCTGACAATCCGTGGTGAAACAATATAATTCTTAAATGAGGCAAAATACCTGGGGATAGTCCTGGACAAAACACTTCTGTCTCTCATATCGGCTTATTAAGTACTTCAGTACACTTTGTTTACTCGAACAAGGTGCACTGGTTTCCACAGCAGCACACAAATCCACTTCTTATTTCATACGAGTTTCACTAATTGTTTTTGGTGGTTTATCAATCTTGCAATGCCTGTATGTCCCGGAAAACACTTACGTTTCTCGATTTTCTAATTGTTTTAAAAATAGCCGAACTTGAAAGAATCAGCTTATCTTCAAAGGCAACAATAAATTAATTTATCGTCCCTTGAATTGATTTTGCACGAAAGTACAATTTCATGATCTGAATTGTTTCTTCTATACTGAATGTTTCGATTTACTTGTTTTCCAACCGATATGGACTAACGCATCTCACGTTTGAAGTGCGAATGATTCTGATTGATGAAAGCAGTGCAGAGCCTCGTTTTGATCCAAGCATCCCCCCACTGCCATTGAGAGAGAACAGTCGTTTAATGGTCATCGCGCTAAGATCTTGAATATTGAGATTTATTTCACTATTAATTCACTATTAATTGAAGTCAACTCGGTGTCTTTGTTATTTCATTATTAATAAATTGTACAAATTGAACGAATATTTTGCACGCTTACATAAAACGAATAAAAAGTGATTCCGTATATCTTTCGGCTCGAATAACGCCCGTTAGCATTCATCTTCAGAAATGAATAATATTCACATACCACTTAGGATACGCCGATTCGGGATACGTACGCAGGCTATTTAACTACGAGAGGGCGACAACGGGAGCATTCACAGCATCACAACTAGGGCATTACAGCGGACTCTGCAATAAAACTAACAGAAAACGTTTATACGGATATGAATCGATAAAATACAGCTTGCTGTAGCGGGATTCAATGAATTGTCTGTCAAATGGAAGCCTGTTAAGAACGACTGTTGGGCAGAATTGCAAGGAAGGGTGAATCTCGGATTTTGTCAACAGGGAAAATCAAATATTGGAGCTGTGGGTGGGTGGAATTTGGAGTTTTGATACGCTTCTGCATGCGCCAGAATCGTTCGTTTTATTCATGTCGGGTCTTCTATTTAGTGAAGAGTACACAATAGAAATCGCAAGATTGCTCTGAAAGCAAAGATTTGAATTAAATTATCCAAATTGAAATAGTCATTTCAGATTCTAGACTGCGAAACTCTGTTCTTAAATTCAAGAACGAAGGAGAGATGAATTTTCAATAGATTTTCATTATCAATCCATGATGAATTCACCCTCATTATAATCATTTCGGCATTCACTGTGCAAAAAATTTGTGCCAGAACATTGAAATGTAATGAGCTTTTAGGAAAAATATCTTCTGATGGTATTTTGGATATCATCCAAATTTCACATTCTTTTCAACCCACAAAATGTTGTTATATGAAGCGTAAACGGAAATCCAATGGACAACTTCGGGTAAGGTGTGACAAAGTAACTTCGAATTTCAAAATAAGATTCGATTCTACACATTGATATAAAACCACAAAATAAATGACGCTGAGGGTCTGATTGAACTGTAAAATCGTCCCGATTTCTATGGAAAAATCACATTCTTAGATCAGCCTCAGTATTTGGTTAAACAGCTATCTAATTAACAGAAACTTCCACTGATGGTGCTGATTAAATCGTGAAATGATTCGCGACTATTGCACGTAACTTATTTCTTCAAATATGATCCGGGACGTAACCAACTGGAAATAATGAACGCTACTGTGCTGAATGTTTTTTTCTTTCTAAAATTCCAGGAATTTGACAGTTATATTCAATTTCTGCAAGAACGTTCAATTTTCTACATGGCTGCACTTTGTTTTTGTCGACAATTTTGTTGAGTTTTCACCTCACAATAGGGCCTTTATAGCTGACCATCCAGATATTTTCATTTGAACTATCGAACTATTTTCTTTGTTCCAGTCGAAGATTTTGTCTCCTGGTAAGCTGATGCCCAATTTAGCAGTACCATAACTGCAATGATCTACTCATCGGAATTTGACTCGAACAAATCCTCGCTACAGAAGAGCGATTGTGATCCTGTCAAGCATATATTGTTTAAATAGTAATTAGCCCAAAATTTGCTATAATTTTATGCATTTTACTGCGATCTCAAGTTCAGACATTCTCTTTGGAAAAAATGATATTGTATCGGGTGTTTTTTTAGAGTGATAGAACTTTCCATAGGGAATACTGTGATTTGACAGAAGGCAGAAGCCATGTTAATTTGACATTTCTGTTCAGTAATCATTGATAAATTATCATGGAAAGACTCACGCCGCAACAACGTTTACAAATTGTAGAAAATCATTTTCAAAATCAGTGTTTTATTCGCCAAACTCATAGAGCACTTTGTGAAAGCCTATTCGTCGAACTATCCATAGATTTCGGACAACATTTTCTTTACTCGATGCAACAACAAAAACAAGACAAAAAACTGTACGCACAGAAGAAAATATCGCTGTTGTAAGTCATAGTGTTAATGATTATCCAGATTTGTCTATTCGTCGACGTTCACAACAAGTTAGACTCTGTGCATCCACCACATGAAAAATTTTGCGTACAGATCTTGGTCTAAACCCATACAAGATCCAACTGGTTCAAGAACTGAAGCCACTTGACCAAAATAAGCGTCGTGTGCTTGCTAATTGGGCCCTAGAACAGTTTGAAGTTAATCCACTTTTTTATTGTAAAATTGGGTTTAGTGATGAAGCTCATTTCTGGTTGAACGACTATGTAAGCAAGCAAAATTGCCGTATATGGAGTGAAAACAATCCTCAAGAAATTCTGCAGGTTCCATTGCATCCTGAAAAATGCACTGTATGGTGCGCTTTACACATGGGAGGCATCATCGATCCATATTTCTTTGAAAACGAAGCTGGAGCTAATGTTACAGTGAATGGTGCTCGTTACAGATCGATGATCAATGATTATTTGTTTCAAAATTTGAATGGTATCGGCCCGGAAGTGTTTTGATTTATCGAAATAAAGATTTGGCGATAACATTATTCCGAGAAATGGTCCATTTAATTGGCCTCCAAGGTCATGCGACATAACTCCACTGGATTATTTTCTTCGTGGTTATATCAGGTCGTTGGTTTATGCTGAAAAACCAGAAACAATAGACGTTTTGGAAGCCAACAAAACTCGTCTTATTGATGAATAAAGGCCTGAATTACTCGAAAAAGTGGTTCAATTTAAAGTTCTATCATTCTAGAAAAAATAACCGATACACTGATTCATTCCACCATCATTTGAACTAGGAACAGATGAATCTCCTTATTAAAACGAATATATTCCTTTTTTTTGGCTGCTCTATTTTCTCATTACTTCAAAAAGTATGGTGAATCTTTTCTTTGTTGTTCTGTGTTTCAGGCGACTTCAAGAGTTCATTTTCCTCTTTTTCAATCAATTATAACTCGGAAATTTTCATATTGCTTCACAGTGCTATTGTCGCTTCAATATTGAATCCAATGTTCAGCCATAGGTGAGTAAAAGACAATAGTAATAATGATGGTGTCTTCTTTTCAATATTTTCAGAAAGCTATGTTAATAAAGGATTTGAAGTAAAACACTTTATTTCCGTTTATTTTTATTTTTCAACGACAATTGTTTCGTCAATTACATATTGACTTCGTCAGGTGAGTATGGTAACTTCAGTAACGAAGTCAATATGTAATTGACGAAACAATTGTCGTTGAAAAATAAAAATAAGCGGAATGAAAGTGTTTTACTTCAAATCATTAACGATGAATTTCCGTCAAGTAGAGACCGAAACAATCAACAAAGCTATGTTAATGAATACTATATATATATTTCGATGTATAGGTTTCTTCTCAATCGGCTTCAAGCCGGATCTGTTGAATAGTAGGTATGTAGAAATATTTTTTATTGATTATTTTTATTTAACAACTTCTGACTGAGGGAAAAGGGTAAGAATTTCAAATGCTCAGAATATGCTATATATTTTAAAAAGTAGTGGTAAAAAGACTTTTTCAAATATTTTTGTTTTTTGATATTCAATTCAAACAACTGTCAATATTTTATATTTCCTTTTGATTCTGCATCAGTTGACTGCCGAACAGATGCGTTGATAATTCTGTATGTATAAAGTGAAATAGTGTTTCTAAGAAGTTTAATTTGATGTAATTCCAAAAATATCGGGTGTTTTTTTTAGAGTCATTGAACCTTGAATTGAAATAAAACACATTTAAATTAAGATTGCAGCCAATTTTTTTTTATTTGAAAGATCATTTTATGACATTCATGTTTTGAAAATGATTTCTGACATATGTCCACCACGACTAGCTATGAGGAACCGTAATCGTCCAGACCAATTTTGGACCACTTGTTCGAGTAATTCAGGCCTTATTTCATCAATAACACGAGTTATGTTGGCTTCCAAAGCGTCTAAAAGCATAAACAAATGACTTGACATAACCCAAAAAAAAAATAATCCAGTGAAGTTATGTCGCATTATCTTGGAGGCGAATTTATTAACCATTTCTAGAAATAATGTTATCGCCAAATCTTTCTTCAAATAAATCAATTGTTACGATAGCAGCATGAAGTGTAGCACTATCTTGTTGAAACCAAAACACTTCTGGGTCGATATCATTCAAATTTTGAAACAAATAATCATTGATCATCGATCTGCAACGAGCACCATTCACTGTAAAATTAGCTCCAGCATCGTTTTTAAAGAAATATGGACCGATGATGCCTCCAGCGTGTAAAGCACACCATACAGTGCATTTTTCAGGATGCAATGGAACCTGCAGAACTTCTTGAGGATTTTTTTCACTCCATATACGGCACTTTTGATTGTTTACATAGCCGTTCAACCAGAAATAAGCTTCATTACTTAACACAATTTCACGATAAAAAACTGGATCAACTTCAAGCAGTTCTAGAGCCCAATCGGCAAACAAACGACGCTTATTATGGTCAACGTCGACAAATAGACAAATCTGTATCATCACTAACACTATGACTTACAGCAGCGATATTTTCTTCTGTAAGTACAGTTCTTTGTCTTGTTGTTGTTGCATCGAGTATAGAAAATATTGTCCGAAATCTATCGATAGTTCGACGAATTAGCTGCTCTGATGGACGATTATGTAAACCATAAACTTCACGAAGTGCTCTATAAGTTTGGCGAATAGAACACTGAGTTTGAAAATAAATTTCAACAATTTGTAAACGTTGTTGTGACGTGATGTCAAAAAAACATGGCTTCTACCTTCTGTCAAATCACAGTTATCCCTATCGAAAGTTCTATAACTAAAAAAAAACACCCGATATATTAAGAGGTTATTTAGATTTAGTTTGTAGATATTTTCAAAAAAAAATTTTTGACTTATATTGGCAAAATTCATTGCAAAATTCTCCAAGTTACTTTTCAATTTATGTTTATTTATAATTATGATTTGCTTTTTTCATGCATGTGCGTGACAGTTTGCAGATATTGAATCTGTGAACGTGTCTCCTTTTCAATATGTTTTCTGTGTGGGCTTAGTTAATCAATACCGTATATTTCAATGTATAGGAGTAAGTATTTGTAATTTGAAGTTTCACCTAGTATTTGCTTGAGGTCGTTTCCGAAATGATAGTTACGCCTTTCTGAGTACAGCGGGCACTCAATCAAGAAAATGTTTTACACTTAGGCTTCCATCACACACATAGCATTTTGGTTCTTCGTCTTGGGTAATTATGTAACTGTGAATTAAGCGCGTGTGTCCCAGTCTCAGTCGTGAGAGAATTGTTTGAATTTTCCTTTTCGATGGAAATGATTTCCATGGAAGAACATATGGTTTCACCTCCCTCAGCTTCGATGTTGAGTTGTCCCACTGTGTTTGCCATTTGGATGTGATTTTGTTCCTTATAATTTGTTTGAGATCTGTGTGAGCAATTTCGGTTAGTCTTCTTGCCTGTGCACACGTTGTGGCTTCTTTGGCTAAACTATCGGCTTTTTCATTGGCTTCTATACCTACGTGTGATGGAGCCCACATAAGCGGAATTTTTATGTTCTTTTCTTGAATGCTGTTGAGTGCTACTCTAATTCTTATGAGAATCGGGTGGTTGGAGTAGAGTTGGGATAAATATGTTATGGCACTCAAGGAATCGGATATAATAAGGCAGCGTGGAATTGTTTGCCGGACGACATTTTAGGGCTTCGTAGATTGCCGTATGTTCGGCGGGATAAATCGAAGTCATGTGGGGAAGCTTGAATTTGGCATTTTTTTTATTTGTTGTGGATGCTGCACCAACGTCATTGATGGAACGGGAGGCATCGACTGGCATTGATTGTTTTTATTCAACACACAAACAACTTCCGAGTGAGGAGGAAGCGTATGAATTTCATATGCTCTTTCTGAAGGATTCAATTACATCTTGAAGCATCTCTTAGATTCGTTTTTATCAATCATATCACAGAGAAAAAAACAGATATTGCTTTTAATACGATTTTATAACGTGACCTTCACTTTATTTACTGATTCAAATTTTTTACAGCTAATTTGAGTCACTTTCTCATGAAAATTTCGACAACAAATTTCTTGATTAAATTAGGAGAATCAATACCGAATACTAATATATCCTCAATCAAATTTCCATCTCCTATACCATTTTCAGATTGTATTGTATCCTCATAGATGTTATGATTTCTGGTAAACAAACAGTGTCGGTTGTAATAATTGAAGTGGGTCCACAATGTTAAATTTCTCGTGAAATTCAATTCTATTCCGAGATAGGATAACACTATTCAATTAGTTCCAGCGGAATATCCTTGTGAATAAACTCCAAACTCTGTCGGATCTGATTCTTGAACTGAAGTGCGATTCAATTTCCAATCTAGGTCAATAGATATTCATGTTACATCAATTAAGAGGATGAGCCTTTGTACTCGTTAGATGGGGTTACTATCAGTGCCAAAATGCGATTTTACTCTGAAGAAAAAATCACATAAGTTTTTTCATTACGACTGATATATTTGGTAAAATTATAGCGATGATCTTGTACACGATTTAGCAATATGATATTTGTTTATATTTACTTATGATATATTTTGCTGAAGGGTATTTCTACTATTTCATCAAAGGAAGATTGGTGAAATTCTTTTAAATTCAGACATTTAATGATGACAGGATTATTGAAGAGTGAAACTCTCAGAAATCAAACAAAACATAACCCGTTTATATGAAAATGAGATTATATTGAACCATTTTCTGAAAATTTGTTTTTATAAAACACCAGTCAATAAAATAACCATACAATGAAGAAAAAATTTTTTTTTGTTTCCCCTTCATTCTTCAACATTTACTTCAACAGTAACTCATTCATTCCTAAATTTTCGAGGCCTTTTCGTAGAAAGATATTTCTTTTTGCCCAAATTTTATTTTAAATATTCTTTTTGACCACATTTCTTTCATTGAATCATACTTTTAACCTTTGCAAAAAAACATTGAGCTTTAGTAACCAGATCTGTATATTACGATAGGTAATGTCGCAATTGGAAGGCTAAATCATTAAATTTGAACATCTTTTTACATATGGATGCCAAAAACCTTCTTATTTCGCCTCAATCGCTTGAACCATTGTACTGTTGGTTTTGATTCAATGTAACCTTTTTGACTGTAACTTACGTATAGTAAATTTTTTCAGTATAAACACACTATCTTCTGATATCCGTAAGGTATAAACTATATCAAGCAACTTGATTTTACGCTCTGCGTAAAATAATCTGTGGAATTTTACTATAATTCAAAAATCAATTCAAATCTACCGATTTTAGTTGACCAGAGCGTTGAGCAACATAATTTACATTCAGCTTCCTAAACAATAATGATAAATTTGACTGGGGGAAGAGTCCACAAAACACTTATTAATCCTGTGGTTGGTATTATCAATGTTCTTTTAAATGAAGAAACAACATTTAGTCAACATGAAAATTTGTTCGAATTTGTTCTGAATTTTAGAAAACTCTGTAACTAAAACCATCACTTCAAACCAACCCTAAGAAAGTTATGAAATTTTGATACATTCTAGTTGAAAGTTGGTACTACTGAAGAATCATGTGGACCTATCATTACTTTGCCACATTTGTGTCATATTGAGTGATGCAGTAACTTACGTCAATAAATTAATTATATGGAAATTATTCTCAATACATCATGCTTTATGGAAATGGTCGAAATGAATTAAGTCGGCTGATATTCTCTTTAAATTATAATTAATAAGAAGTATGAGCTATGATAACAGAACGTTCTTAAATTCCAAAAACTGCAAAGCATATTACATCTGTATAACAGTTCAAAACTGAAATAAGCCCGATTAGGTTTCGTGGAATAATTAGACATAAGGAGGAGACATGCACATGTTTCGAAGCTAATTCACTTGAATCATCAGTAGGCTGTGATCCTCAACAAATATAACTCAGCCACGCACCTATATCCGTGCCTAAAGGAATACTAATGTTTCATCAAACACTACTACACTCGAATATACCTTTTACCTTTTAGTATTTGATAATAATCAGAAAATTATTTAAGAAGTTACTATGATTTTTACAACACATTTTTGTGTCTGCAATTTCGAGGTATTACCTCATAATCAAACACCTGAACAGTCAATGTAACCTACAGTGCATTTATCTGTTAATAACCTCAAAATAAAACACCGAGTTCCCTAGTCTCTCTTATGTTTTCACATAAATGGTTAAATAAACGTATCGGGTGTTTTTTTAGAGTGATAGAACTTTGAATTAAAATAAAACACATTTAAATTAAGATTAAAGCCAAGTTTTTTTTATTTGAAAGATAATTTTATGACACTTATGTTTTAAAAATAATTTCCGGCATATGTCCACCACGACTAGCTCTGAGAAACCGCATTCGACCAGACCAATTTTGGACCATTTTTTCAAGTAATTCAGGCCTTATTTCATCAATAACACGAGTTATGTTGGCTTGCAAAGTGTCTATTGTTTCTGGTCGATACCATTCAAATTTTGAAACACATAATCATTGATCATCGATATGTAACCAGCACCATTTACTGTAACATTAGTTCCAGCATCGTTTTTAAAGAAATATGGATCGATGATGCTTCCAGCGTGTAAAGCACACCATACAGTGCAATTTTCAGGATGCAATGGATCCTGCGGAACTTCCTGAGGATTGTTTTCAATCCATATATGGTAATTTTGCTTGTTTACATAGCCGGTCAACCAGAAATAAGCTTCATCACTAAAGACAATTTTACGATAAAAAAGTGAATCAACTTCAAGCTGTTCTAGGTCCCAATCAGCAAACAAACTACGCTTATTATGGTCAAGTCGCTTTAGTTCTTGAACCAGTTGGATCTTGTATGGGTGTAGACCAAGATCTTCACGCAAAATTTTCCATGTGGCGAATACACAGAGTCCAACTTGTTGTGAACGTCGACGAATAGACAAATCTGGATCATCATTAACACAGTTCCTTGTCTTGTTCTTGTTATTGTATCGAGTAGAGAAAATGCTGTCCGAAATCTATCGATAGTTCGGCGAATAAGCTGCTCTGATGGACGATTATGTGAACCACAAATTTCACGAAGAGCTCTATAAGTTTGGCGAATAGAACACGGATTTTGAAAACAAATTTTCGACAATTTGTAAACGTTGTTGAAGCGTGAGTCTTTCCATGATACTTTGTCACTGCTTACTGAACAGAAATGTCAAAACAACATAGCTTCTATAATAACTTTTGCCAAATCAAAGTTATCCCTATCGAAAGTTCTATCACTCTAAAAAAACACCCGTTTGATACATACACGGCATACACCAGCGAGCTGATTCAAGCAATGAACTGAATTTCCGATATTTTCTAGCGTTTCTATCGATGAAAACCTTCCCCATACTCAAATTATATCTGATTACGACGTAATGCTATAAAAAGCATTATCATTCAATCCCCATTAGTTGGTTTGGTAAAACATTAGTGTTCCTATACGCGGCCAGGTTTTATTCATTGAACGTTAAAGCGCACTGATGATTGAAGCCAATAAGCTTTGAAACATGTACATGTCTGCTGCTTAGGTCTCAGCGATCAAAACGACTTATTCGTACTCATTTGAGTTTTAAACTGTTCTAAAGATACAAGTTGCACTTTCCTGATTCGAACAACTTTTTCTTACCATAGCTCATCCTTCTTATTAATTTTAGCTGAAGAGATCAGACGATTTAATTCATATAACAATAGGAACGTCAGTATGTCACTCATCATTGTAATCATATACTTTGTAGGTAAACAATTCTTTCACCGAATCTGAAATATGAATGAACTTAAAATTTGCATTCTATTCTTTGCATCCTCACTTTCCACCCATAACTTTCTATGAAAATCAAACAATCCAACAAGAGACTCTCCACGTTGAAAGAACGGAAGATTAAAAATAAAAATCAAGTAGTTTCTCTTTGAATACGTCCCGAAGAACAGACGTGAACAAGTGACTTGAGGGTATTTTGCATTGCTAACTTGGCGCCGGTGGTTGTCTACAAAGGATTCCGAGTTCCCTGTTTAGAAAGAAAGTCCTGTAGGAGGTTTGGTCGGCATCCATTTCCGTCCTTCGACTTCCTCCATCGGTCGGGCTTCCATTCCGGCGAAGATGAAGTTTTTCCTCCCGGGTATGAGGCAGGCTTGAACGTTCGATTTCATCGAGAGAGGTTTTATGTGTATATCGTGTTGATATCGGAATTGGATCACTTTACTGGAAGTATGGAGATTTGGTGGATGATTCTACGTAGACTTTAAACTTTATTTCAAACTGTGAAAGTTTATGTAGAGAAATTCTATTTACTGAGTATTTTCGTGGGATTTGAATATTTTACGTTACAACTTACGTAGCCAATTTTTTATTAGCTATTTACTATCTTCATCTTTGTTTTTAAAGCTTGCTATTTGTAAGGGAACCGATAGCTCAGATTAAGTAGAGATAAAATAGACTGTATTAAAATAGGTACTTGTATTGGTATGGCATCAGAAAACTCACTTTTGATCCATCTGAGGATAAGGGATAATTTTTGTAGAAGAACTGGAACTACACTCACATTCACTGTGTCTGAAGTGAGTTGTGTTTAAATTGTCACTATAAATAATTCAAATAAGGGCCAAGCTATATAGCGGGATAATTAGCTTTTTTTATAGCAATATGCGATATGCGGTATCTGTATGCAATGCAAAGACTTCTTGTTTACTGTTCTTCTGTACAATGGAGAGGCGAGAATTCTGATAATATAATCAAACTGGGCCGATGGCAAAAATGTACTTCCTAAATTACTGTGCGTTTCCCAAACACTATTAAAACTATAGCCAGTTTATTTCTACTATAAAAAAGAACAAAATTTACTAGATGAAAACTAACATACTATCAGCAATAAAGCGAATTTTAAAATATAATTAACTCTTTTCCTTCCTCAAACTCCAACTATATTTTTTTATACAGAATATATATGAAACACTTGTTAAATTCAAACATCATGTAGGAAACAAGAAGTCTCGTCAGATATTCAACAATTTCAACCGTTACCTATTAGTATTTGATAACAATCAGAAAATTATTTTAGAAGCTACTGTGGTTTTTACTACACATTTTTGTCTCTGCAATTTCCTGGTATTACCTTATAATCAAACACGTGAAAGGTAAATAGAAAATACAGAGTATTCATCTGTCAATAACCTCAAAATGAAATACTCAGTTCACTAGTTTCTCTTAAGTTTTCACATTAATGGTTAAATTAACGTATCCTGTGTTTTTTTTAGAGTGATAGAACTTTAAACTGAAATAAAACACATCTAAATTAAGATTGAAGCCAATTCTCTCTTATTTGAAAGATAATTTTATGACATTTACGTCTTAAAAATAATTTCCGGCATATATCCACCACGACTAGCTCTGAAGGAACCGCATTCGACCAGACCGATTTTGGACCACTTTTTCGAGTAATTCAGGCCTTATTTCACCAATAACTCGACTTATGTTGGCTTCCAAACCGTCTATTGTTTCTGGTTTATCAGCATAAACCAATGAATTGACAGACTTCCAAATAAAATAATCCAGTGGAGTTATGTCGCATGATCTTGGAGGACAATTAATTGGACCATTTCTCGAAATAGTGTTATCGACAAATCTTCCTTTCAATAAATCAATTGTTACGGTAGCAGCATGAAATGTAGCACCATCTTGTTGGAACCAAAACACTTCTGGGTCGATACCATTCAAATTTAGAAACAAATAATCATTGATCATCAAACTGTAATGAGCACCATTCACTGTAACATTATCTCCAGCATCGTTTTTAAAGAAATATGGACCGATGATGCTTCCAGCGTGTAAAGCACACCATACAGTGCATTTTTCAGGATGCAATGGACCCTGCAGAACTTCTTGAGGATTGTTTTCACTCCATATACGGCAATTTTGCTTGTTTACATAGCCGTTCAACCAGAAATGAGCTTCATCACTGAACACAATCTTACGATAAAAAAGTCTTTGATCGATTAAAGAAAAAGAGTAACTGCAACATTTCATTCAAAACAGGAAACACCTTAGGAAATTTAATAAAGATTTGATCCATAAAAACGAAAAGTCTGGAGTCTATAGGTTAAACTGCGGTACTTGCCCATCGGTATATGTGAGTCAGACACGTAGATTTTTCGGCATTAGGATACATGAACACGAGAAAGCATGTCTTGGAAACAACGGTTATTCAACATATGCTGACCATTTTTTGGAGACAGGATATGATTTTGACAATAACTTCAAAATCTTACACCTAGAAAAAAAAACCTTTGGTTGAGCTACCTAGAAGCCCTCGAAATTAACAGATACAATAAAAAACAGATTCTCCTAAACGACCGGACGGACCTCAATAAATCCCCCTTACTTAACCCTTTTTGGAACTTTGTGTAATAATAAAAAACAATTTACTGTAAATTCCCACTACCGTCTTTTCTGTACATTTCGAATATTTAAAGAACTCAGTCTCAAATATGTATATAGTTAGTTCCATACTCACCTGATGAAGTCATGTTGTCATAACGGAACAATTGTTGTGAAATTAAATGAATTAGCGGAAATTAAGTTGTTTTACTTTAATCATCGATAAAGAAGTGGATCAACTTGAAGCTGTTCTAGGGCCCAATCGGCAAACAAACGAGGTTTATTATGGTCAAGTGGCCTTAGTTCTTGAACCAGTTGGATCTTTTATGGGTGTAAACCAAGATCTTTACGCAAAATTTTCCATGTAGTGGATGCACAGAGTCCAACTTGTTGTGGACGTCGACGAACAGAGAAATCTGGATCATCATTAACACTATGACTTACAACAGGGATATTTTCTTCTGTATGTACAGTTCTTTATCTTGTTGTTGTTGTTGCATAGAATAAAGAAAATGTTGTCCAAAATCTATCGATAGTTCGAAGAATGAGCTGCTTTGATGGACGATTAGGTAAACCATAAATTTCACGAAGTGCTCTACAAGTTTGGCGAATAGAACACTAATTTGGAAAATGAATTTCAACAATTTATAAACGTTATTCCAGCGTGAGTCTTTCTATGATAATTTGTCAACGCTTACTGAACAGAAATGTCCTAACAACATGGCTTCTACCTTCTGTTAAATCACAGTTATGCCTATCGAAAGTTCCATCATTCTAAAAAAAACACCAGATACGTATCGTTAAAATTCTTGATAGAAGGATTATTACAAAATTTAAATATTATACAGATTTATTCGGTAAACCTCCCATAAATTTTGATTTAAAACAAAATTTCATTCAAAAACTCTTTTAAATTAAATAAAATAAAAGTCGTGGAAAAGGATACACTCTTACAACGTTTATAAATGATCTATATTCATTATGAAGAATCGCGACCTGTTACTCTTATTTTAGGTCACTCCAATTATTAGTCGTTTTAATCTTCCAGATAAAAAAAGGACAGTTGAACGTTGAGTGAAAAAGTTTGAAACAAATGTTTAACTTTATGATGTTGCAATGGCAGTAAGACAAAGAAATGCAAGAAGTGAAGAGAATATTGTTTCCGTAAGTGAAAGTGTTCGTGAAGACCAAAATTTATCGATTTCCCAACGTTCACAAGAACTAGGCATCTTGTAGACGTCTTTGTGGTAGTTTTACGAAAAGACAGTTTACATCCATGCAAAATTGTTTTCACCCAAGAACTCAAACCTATAGATAATTTAAAGCGTCGTGTATTCAGTAATTGGTGCTTAGATAAAAATCGGAAGAAATAGATTATTCGCCTCGTTCCCGCCATTTAACCCCATTGGACTTGTTTCTTTGTAGTTACATTAAGTCATTGGTTTGTAGCAATCATCCAGCAAATTAAGACGATTAACAGATCAATATTGAACGAGTAATTGCTAACATACGACCTAATTTGTGTGAGAGAGTCATGGAAACTTGGATTCAACTACTTTATTCCTGCCATCCATGAAATAAAAATTTCAAAATTTTATTCATAAAACAAAATGGGTATTTCCCACGTCGTAAGGATTTATTTGAGCGGGAACAGGTTTACTGCATATCTCAATGTGCTAATAGGCTAGATGTGAATGTTTTCATTTCAGTTCAGAATGTAATTTTTGCTAATTTTCATCGATTAATCCTATTTTTTAGAACTGCTTCTTTGTATTTTGTGAGATTTCTGCTTACAAATGAGTTCAATTGTATTAATGTGTAACATATCGCCATGTTACCCTGTAATTGGGATAGTCCTGTTGGGTACTATAAAGTTTAATCATTTATATTATATCTTAACGTCAATTACTCATGATACAAGATATTGGTTAAGATGAAATTATTACTCGTTTATTCTCTGAGAAAAATACAGGCATAAGTATAATTTGTGTATTAGTAAAATTAATTACAGTTGGATTTTAACTATAAACGATATAATTTGTTTTATTTATGGAAGTAATTTCGAGTAATTCATAACTCACCTGTGTGAATATTCTAGTTAGTCTGTGCCCAACAGCAACCTGATATCAAAATGAAAACATGCTTTTAAAATAGATACGAGTATATTGCTACACGTCATATGCGAGCACCATAACATTCACAATAGCAAGCTCAATCTCCAGTAAATCCCAGGCTCCTACTGCTCACCGGTTTTCCACTTTTTAATCTAAAATATAAAACTCCGCATGTTGAAATGCGAACGTCAGAACGCCTCAACACGCGGCTATATTTGAACAGTAACCACCTCGAACAATATCCATCCCGAATCGAAGGAAAATTAAACGACACAAAAAACGCGAATTCTCGTCTGTTTGAGTTCTCCATGACATTTTTAATATTGAAATTTTACGAGTGGGGACCGCCGGGTTATATATCACGGAGCCTGCGGGATTTCAATAACGATGTAGCGGGAACGCGTTCTGCCCGATCGTGGTGGGGCCATATTCTTCGAATTCGACCTGGAGCTGATATCATATCTCCGGAATTGCTAGCCACGGAAGTTGGGTTTTCTCCCGTGCTGAAATTGTTTATGTTGTATTATTTCGAATGGGTTGGGTTAAATTGAGGTTCAAACCGGATTTTATATCGCGGAATTTTTGACCTGCGCGATGTCATGAGTGTACGTCAAAGTTTCTACTTATGACTAAGGGCAATATGAACACCATAATCCATTCAAAATTCAATCACTCATGGCAAATTGAAATGTCATAATTCCATAGTTTCATTCATAGACTTTTGAGCATCCCGTTGAACGAGGTCAATTTTCGAAAAGAAGTCAATATAATAAATATTATAGCAGTGAACAATGGAAAAAAAACTGAAATCATTGACAAAATGATTGAAAAGAAAACTCACAGAATATTTTAAAACAATTTTATATCAATATAAATTATCCTTATGAAGAAAAGGAAATATAGTTTTCAATGACTTATATAAAAGGTTTAGCAATAGGATCTCCAATAGTCTTCATAAAATGGAAATTAATTCTTTAGTAGTAAACAGAAATATTTGAGCTAAGATGTTGGTGAATAATAAAGAAAGGAAACCCAATTTTTCCGAATCGGAGGTTTATCAAATTAAATGTGATTATTGTAATGCTGCATATATAGGACAGACAGGGCGATGTTAACAACATAGAATCAAAGAGCGTAGGATGTCTATTTCGAAAAACCAGAAAGCAAACTGATTTGCAGAACATTGCATAGAAAATAATCATTCATTCAATGGAAAAGATGTCACTTTATTATAAAATGTTAAAAAGGGTAAACTGATGGACTATTTGGAGATTCTTCCAGTCAAAAAGGCCATTGAGAAAAAGGAGAATTCAAAAAATTCATTAATACTCTTCGAGAACACTCCTATATTGAATGCTGTGATTTCTATACGCCATAAAAATACACTAATGTCCTAAGTGTAATAAAAGAACCTTTTTTCAATTTTAAGTTTAGGTACTTTTTGTACTGCTTTGAAGATGGTTGAATGAGCGAAACACGTATCAGGATTCTGAATAAACTGTGAAACATAAAAACTGTGTGAATTTTTTGAATAACATAAAAAAATGAGTTCGATGAAGTACACAAAAAAGTAGTCTTAGAGAAAAGATAAAAACGTCTGCAACATCTTAGATATAAGAAGGAGCATTTTTAACCCTTAATAGATACTGCCGGATCCTTTTGACCGACGCGACATTTCACGAGCGGAAATTTTTAATTTCGCGTATAGTGGTGGGGTGGATCTTTTAGTATTCTCTAATTGCATATAAAATAAAATAAGAAGGAACGGTTTTTTACTTGATAGAAGAATTATTACAAAATTTGAAAATCAAAACAGATTTAATCTGTTGTCTTCTACAATTTTAATTTCAAAAAATTCTTTGAAGAAACTTTAAGAATTAAATTAATGTCTTTATAAGCACTGCTCATATTTAATAGACGTCAAAATTCATCATACAATATCAAACGGAATTAAGAAAAACCAACGAACATAAACTGTCAATTAAAATTAAAATATAAATAAGCAAACATTTTTTGTTTCGTTCCAGGCATGCGTAATGAACTCTTCAGACAAACTTACGAAGCCCTGTTTGTTACAAAATGTTACAAAATGTATTGTTTTCCGATCCCATATGAATGAAAAATAACTCTTTCTCAAAAATATAAAACATAATTTCAAGAACTTCTCAAAAACTAATTTATTTGAAATATTCAATATATTTAAATAAATTACTTCAAAAAATCTCAAAACATGTAGCACATTCTCAAGAAATAATTAAAGTTACGATAAGATCAGTTCAACTTTACATATAAAAAATAATAAAATCAATTAAACAATGTATAGACTTACTCAGTGAATCTTAGGAATACACGGTCCTCAACAGAAATAAAAGTGAACACCTTTATATATCCAAGGTACTTATGTTCCAAGTTCACAGAAAATCATACAAAGCTCATAAGGCACTTGGCCTCAGTTAAAACCGTTCAACACTGTATAATGAATTTCTTTATTTAAAAAACCTAATATAATTATATATTATATATAAAATAAAATAAGAAGGAATGGTTTTTTACTTGATAGAAGGATTATTACAAAATTTGAAAATCAAAACAGATTTAATCTGTTGTCTTCTACAATTTTAATTTCAAAAAATTCTTTGAAGAAACTTTAAGAATTAAATTAATGTCTTTATAAGCACTGCTCATATTTAATAGACGTCAAAATTCATCATACAATATCAAACGGAATTAATCAAATTTTGTAATAATCCTTCTATCAAGTAAAAAACCGTTCCTTCTTATTTTATTTTATATATAATATATAATTATATTAGGTTTTTTAAATAAAGAAATTCATTATACAGTGTTGAACGGTTTTAACTGAGGCCAAGTGTCTTATGAGCTTTGTATGATTTTCTGTGAACTTGGAACATAAGTACCTTGGATATATAAAGGTGTTCACTTTTATTTCTGTTGAGGACCGTGTATTCCTAAGATTCACTGAGTAAGTCTATACATTGTTTAATTGATTTTATTATTTTTTATATGTAAAGTTGAACTGATCTTATCGTAACTTTAATTATTTCTTGAGAATGTGCTACATGTTTTGAGATTTTTTGAAGTAATTTATTTAAATATATTGAATATTTCAAATAAATTAGTTTTTGAGAAGTTCTTGAAATTATGTTTTATATTTTTGAGAAAGAGTTATTTTTCATTCATATGGGATCGGAAAACAATACATTTTGTAACATTTTGTAACAAACAGGGCTTCGTAAGTTTGTCTGAAGAGTTCATTACGCATGCCTGGAACGAAACAAAAAATGTTTGCTTATTTATATTTTAATTTTAATTGACAGTTTATGTTCGTTGGTTTTTCTTAATTCCGTTTGATATTGTATGATGAATTTTGACGTCTATTAAATATGAGCAGTGCTTATAAAGACATTAATTTAATTCTTAAAGTTTCTTCAAAGAATTTTTTGAAATTAAAATTGTAGAAGACAACAGATTAAATCTGTTTTGATTTTCAAATTCTCTGATTGCCTATTGATCTTTGTTATAACGTGTTGCTCCTACCGTTTGCTTTTTCGTGTAGGGTTGTATTGGAGTACGTGGGTCAAATTGACCTGTGCGTAGTACGAGCGTTACTTGTCTATGAAATATAAGGTATGTTTTCTATTCCAATAAATTCATGCGTCGTTTGAAATTCATTTTGATATCGAGTTTAATTTCATTTTTTATTTCTAGAAATATGAATAGGTCAGTCACCCAAGCTGAGATCTTAGAAATTGTGGAAGATGAAGAATTTCGGGAAAATTTCATTTCGACTAACAATTCCGATGGAAATGACAATTCAATTGAAGTTCAGGACAGAATATCAGCCATTCAAACTATCATAGATGAAGGTGATATGAGTGATCTTGAGGAGAGTGATCCTGAAAAAATAAGCGAACATAACACTGATACTGAGCTGAAATGGTTGCCCAATGATGAAGAAGATTCTGAAGAAAGTGAAGTTGGATGTACAGAGCGGGAGGCTAAGGATGTTGAAAACAAAATGGAAAACAGGATTTTTATAGTAAAGGCAAGATGAAATTGTCGAAAAATGCACCAAAAAGTGGTAACACAACAAAGAAAAATATATGTACTATATTGCCTGGCCTAAAATGAGCCGCTAAAGCAAACCCACCTTCGATAGTTCTAGAAGCCTGGAAACTTATGTTTGTAGATTCAATAATAAAAGAAATAATATTGTATACGAATTCCAAAAAAGATAATGTGGAACAGAAATTTCGCACGTTCAACAAAAAGAGAAATTGTAGATCACAGTTTTCTGCTTCTTTCATTCACAATATCGATAAAAAAGAAGGCTTTCATAGGTCTGCTCTATTTCATAGGCATTTTCAAATCAGGTCATGAGGACCTCAGATATTTGATGGAACTGGCAGAAACATATTCAGATGTACTATGTGACTTGCAAGATTTCCTTTTTGTTATTCTGTATTCGATTTGTCGATGATGGAACGAGAGGGGAAATACTAAAAGAAGATAAATTGGCTGCATTTTCTGAGTTATATTTGTCCACAATTCAAAAAGTTGTTACTCACCCTTTCTAGATTTGACCATAGATGAGATGTAAGTCTCATTTAGAGGACGCTGCCGAATGTTCATGCTAAGTAAGCCTCTGAATATGGTATCAGGGTACAGGTTTTGGCAGATTTCCGAAATCCACTATATGATGAACTCCAAAATTTAATGCAGAAAACAGACAACATATAAGAATGGTTTCGAAAAAAAGAGAAAAACTTTCACTACCGACGCAAGTCGTTCTCAGATTAGTTGAGGCTGTGAAAGGCTCTAATACATTCTGTCAAGAAAGTACCGGGAATTATCGATTTAAATCTGGCGGAGCAATGAGGCAGGTAAAAAAATTTTTTCCTAAGTTGGTACCACTGTCCTTAATTACTATGCCAAGCTTGAGCGGGATCTGTCAGCTAGTGTGTTTGCAACAGCTGATTAAGTCAGTCGATGTCAGAAGTGCGTGCCGATTTTTACTATGGGTGATATCGTTGAGCAAAGAATTTGTTTAAAGTTTTGTGTTGCAAATGAATTTTCTTGTGCCGATGCATTGAAAATGTTGCAAAAGGCCTTTGGTGATAATGCTCTATCGAAAACTCGTGCATATCAGTGGTACAGAGCCTTCAAGGACGGTCGTGAAGTGGTCGCCCATCGACGGCTTCGATCGAAGATAACGTCGATAAAATTAAAGAAAGGGTGCTGGAAAACCATAGTACCAGCTTGAGAGAGATAGCACATGATCTTAAGATATCCCACGAGTCCGCACGTACGATTTTGATTGATATTTTGGGTATGAGAAAGGTGGCCGCACGACTCGTACCGAAAGACCTGAATTTTCTTCAAAAACGTCATCGCGAACAGGTTGCTTCAGACATGCTGGATCACTGTAATTCCGATTCTACATTCATGGAACGCATTATAATTGGTGATGAGACCTGGGTCTACGAGTACGATATGCAAACAAGCCAGCAATCATCGGAATGGGTGGTAAAAAATGAGCCGAAACCGAAAAAACCACGCCAAAGCCGCTCGAAAATGAAGGTGATGCTCATTGTTTTCTTCGATATCCGTGGCGTGGTGCACTACGAATTCGTTCGAGAGGGTCAGACGGTAAACAAGGAGTATTACCTAGGAGTTATGAAACGTTTGCGTGAGCGTATCCGTAAGAAGCGGCCAAATTTGTGGGCGAACAACTCATGGAATTTGCATGACGATAACGCGCCTTCTCACCGAGCTACGATTGTGACTGACTTTCTCGCCAAAAACTCAACAAACGTGCTTCAGCATTCACCGTATTCGCCGGATTTGGCTCCCTGCGACTTTTTCCTCTTCCCAAAACTAAAATTGCCCCTTCGTGGCACCCGTTTTGAGTCGATTGAAGCCATAAAACGAAATTCGGCGCGAGAGCTAGAGTCCATCCCGGAAAGCGCCTATAAAAAATGTTTCGATAATTGGAAGTGCCGTTGGCATAGATGTATTGGAGCAAATGGAGCCTATTTCGAAGGCGACCCAATAAATTTTGACGATTAAATGTAAAAATGTTGTTTTAATTGAAAATTCCCGGTACTTTCTTGACAGAGTAGTAGAAATACAACAACTGATAATTGGTACACCTCTGTTTGTTGGTTTTTGAAACTTGGTAGAATATGCTTCAGAAAACTTTTCGGAAGTAAAATAGAAAAAGTTGTGGTATAGTGTAAGTTATTTGATTTTGATATTTGGAATATTATTTAGGACCGAAGGAGGGATTACCTAGATTTATATTTGTTTTTTGAAGATATAGTGCATGTTTTGAGAGATTTCTGAATTAACTTATTCGAATATCAAAATATATTATAATAAATATTTCAAATAAATTATATTCTTTGAGAGGTCCTTAAGTTGTGTTCATGTTTTTAAAAGGCAATTGGTGTTCTTAAAGGTAAGATCAGAAACAAAATTTTGTCTCCTTTAAATATTCATTCATTAATTTTAATGACCTTTCTTATATCTGTTGGTTTATTTATTCCATTTGACATTATATATTGAGTTTTGATTATATATGTCTGTTAAACATAAGCGGTGCTTATTTTAGACATTAATTTAATTCTAAAAGTTTTTTGAATAAAAACTTTTTTTTGAAATTAAAATTGTAGAAGACTAACAGATTTAATCTGTTTTGATATTCAATTTTTTTTTTTCGAAATATATTCATTGAATGAATTCATTCGTCTATAAATAATAGAATTGAAATATACATTCTGTCAAGAAAGTACCGGGAATTATCGATTTGAATCTGGCGGGGCAATGAGGCAGGTAAATTTTTTTTTCCTAGGTTGGTACCACTGTCCTTAATTACTATGCCAAGCTTGAGCGGGATCTGTCAACTAGTGTGTTTGCAACAGCTGATTAAGTCAGTCGATGTCAGAGTGCGTGCCGATTTTTACTATGGGTGATTACGTTGAGCAAAGAATTTGTTTAAAGTTTTGTGTTGCAAATGAATTTTCGTGTGCCGATGCATTGAAAATGTTGCAAAAGGCCTTTGGTGATAATGCTCTATCGAAAACTCGTGCATATCAGTGGTACAGAGCCTTCAAGGACGGTCGTGAATTGGTCGCCCATAGACGGCTTCGATCGATAACGTCGATAAAATTAAGGAAAGGGTGCTGGAAAACCGTCGTACCAGCTTGAGAGAGATAGCACATGATCTTAAGATATCCCACGAGTCCGCACGTACGATTTTGATTGATATTTTGGGCATGAGAAAGGTGGCCGCACGACTCGTACCGAAAGACCTGAATTTTCTTCAAAAACGTCATCGCGAACAGGTTGCTTCAGACATGCTGGATCGCTGTAATTCCGATTCTACATTCATGGAACGCATTATAACTGGTGATGAGATCTGGGTCTACGAGTACGATATGCAAACAAGCCAGCAATCATCGGAATGGGTGGCAAAAAATGAGCCGAAACCGAAAAAACCACGCCAAAGCCGCTCGAAAAGCGTTATGAAACGTTTGCGTGAGCGTATCCGTAAGAAGCGGCCAAATTTGTGGACGAACAACTCATGGATTTTTCATGACGATAACGCGCCTTCTCACCGAGCTACGATTGTGACTGACTTTCTCGCCAAAAACTCAACAAACGTGCTTCAGCATTCACCGTATTCGCCGGATTTGGCTCCCTGCGACTTTTTCCTCTTCCCAAAACTAAAATTGCCCCTTCGTGGCACCCGTTTTGAGTCGATTGAAGCCATAAAACGAAATTCGGCGCGAGAGCTAGAGTCCATCCCGGAAAGCGCCTATAAAAAATGTTTCGATAATTGGAAGTGCCGTTGGCATAGATGTATTGGAGCAAATGGAGCCTATTTTGAAGGCGACCCAATAAATTTTGACGATTAAATGTAAAAATGTTGTTTTAATTGAAAATTCCCGGTACTTTCTTGACAGAGTAGTATAGGCTCTACTTATAGTTATTTGGGTTCATGAAAAGTCAATTACTTGATCAACAACTGAAAAATAATAACGTGTTCTTCGATTTCAGGCAGTACTGAAATCAAAAACACGTGCATTTATTTGGATAGTTGAATATTAGCAAATCGTGATCAACTAGATTCTGAAAACAACAGATTCTAATTTATTGATTGTGCTTGTGTGCTGCTATCGATGAAAAAATTGTATCGCTTTTTTAGGGGTATTCAAAACACATAAACAAATAAGCGTTATACGAATTGACGAAGCGTTTTCCCCGAATCGTCTAGAGAATCGAATCAAATGGACAGGGTTGGACCGACAACGTAATATGAACATATAGAATTCAGAACTATAATACAACATTAAAACATGTAAAGGAATCTAAATAAAAAATAGATAACATACACAAATTGAATCACATACTCAGCCGATAGAGCTCTTTCACATTAAGAATATTAAAACCAAATTCACGACTAAACAATGCTGTATATAAATTTAAAAATATATCACATTCTCCAGAACAACATTGAAAATTTTGGTCTGTAATCAACAGTCGCCTTTTTGAATGATTATAAGTATTATCCTGATACTCTTAGATCTTCTGTGAAGATCCCTCAGAAGCTTTTTCAGCTTGTGCGAGTTAGGAGTTCAGTTGTGTTCTTGGTAGGCTTTGTTACTGCGATCTTGCACCACTTTAGGTCACAGTACTGTTAATTTTTGACCAACAGTGAAATGGTGGCCAAGACCCATCCAACTAAAAAATTTCTTTTCCACCTAAACAGGATTTGAACCCGGACCTTCTGGTCACGGGATCAATGCTCTACCACTGGGCTGTCCGCACTCATAATGATGTATAAGAACAATCAATGAAAATATACCACATGAGTTATTCTATAACATCTTGAAGCTGAAAGTGAAAATATAGAACAATGTCCCATAATCTACATCTCAGGGATCTTCACGAAAGATCTAAAAAATAAAATATGAATATAGAGCTTTTTTTGGTGCAGAATTTGTTATGAGTGATGATCATATGAAATAAATGTCAATATTCCACATTCTATATAGATTTTTTAATATTTCTGTAGATCGTATGATATTTGAGAATTTCATATGTTTACTTAATCAAAAACCAGTGTTTCTAAGACATTTTGATTTATTTTTTTTGGGAAATCAAATTATGTAGAGGTTTCACAGTATTATTCCTGTTTTCAAACTTCATAATCTTTTGTTTATGATTTTGCAGAGAACCAATTAGCCATTACTAATATATCAATATAATATCTGTTATCTTTGAGATTTTATTGTTTGGCGGTGAAATTTCAATTAATTATTTTCTCGGAGACAAAATTTTTTTCTCTTTCATTAATTTTTATTATGTATGTACAAATTGGATTTCTTATGTGAAGAAATATAATTTCTACTTGTATATAATTCTAGGAAAAACTGTTCTTGCGGGGAAAAGGGAAAGTTTAAATGAGGGACAACTGGCTATAAATTATCTACCACATCTTCTAATATTGTCTTTTTCACTTTTTTTTTATCAGAAATCAGACGTCCGGTTTTAATTCACTCCGTCACGATGCTTTTGGTTTAACAGTCTGAAACATGATTTTCAGAAGAAATTATTACTTATTGGAGGCTAGTTAACCTGAGCAATGAATTTTCAAGTATTTGGGGTAATTCGAAATAGATTCCTATTGGCTCTTGAATTGCGATTAAATCTATTGTTTGTTCAATACATCGTTAGGGAATGTGTTGTTAACCAGAAGTTGGGGTAAATTGCGGACTTTTGCCGAAGGTTAGAAACATTTAGTACATAGACATGAAGGATTAAAGACGGAACATTGGACGAGATGGGGCCTCTAGATTATTCCCATGTATTTTATGCGATTTTTGGTACTTTTCGAACTGTTTTTTTTTCGTATACTTACATTCTGTCAAGAAAGTACCGGGAATTATCGATTTAAATCTGGCGGGGCAATGAGGCAGGTAAAATTTTTTTTTTCTAGGTTGGTACCACTGTCCTTAATTACTTTGCCAAGCTTGAGCGGGATCTGTCAACTAGTATGTTTGCAACAGCTGATTAAGTCAGTCGATGTCAGAGTGCGTGCCGATTTTTACTATGGGTGATTACGTTGAGCAAAGAATTTGTTTAAAGTTTTGTGTTGCAAATGAATTTTCGTGTGCCGATGCATTGAAAATGTTGCAAAAGGTCTTTGGTGATAATGCTCTATCGAAAACTCGTGCATATCAGTGGTACAGAGCCTTCAAGGATGGTCGTGAAGTGGTCGCCCATCGACGGCTTCGATCGAAGATAACGTCGATAAAATTAAGGAAAGGGTGCTGGATAACCGTCGTACCAGCTTGAGAGAGATAGCACATGATCTTAAGATATCCCACGAGTCCGCACGTACGATTTTGATTGATATTTTGGGCATGAGAAAGGTGGCCGTACGACTCGTACCGAAAGACCTGAATTTTCTTCAAAAACGTCATCGCGAACAGGTTGCTTCAGACATGCTGGATCGCTGTAATTCCGATTCTACATTCATGGAACGCATTATAACTGTTGATGAGACCTGGGTCTACGAGTACGATATGCAAACAAGCCAGCAATCATCGGAATGGGTGGCAATCAATGAGCCGAAACCGAAAAAACCACGCCAAAGCCGCTCGAAAATGAAGGTGATGCTCATTGTTTTCTTCGATATCCGTGGCGTGGTGCACTACGAATTCGTTCCAGAGGGTCAGACGGTAAACAAGGAGTATTACCTAGGCGTTATGAAACATTTGCATGAGCGTATCCGTAAGAAGCGGCCAAATTTGTGGGCGAACAACTCATGGATTTTGCATGACGATAACGCTCCTTCTCACCGAGCTAAGATTGTGACTGACTTTCTCGCCAAAAACTCAACAAACGTGCTTCAGCAACCACCGTATTCGCCGGATTTCGCTCCCTGCGACTTTTTCCTCTTCCCAAAACTAAAATTGCCCCTTCGTGGCACCCGTTTTGAGTCGATTGAAGCCATAAAACAAAATTCGGCGCGAGAGCTAAAGTCCATCCCGGAAAGCGCCTATAAAAAATGTTTCGATAATTGGAAGTGCCGTTGGCATAGATGTATTGGAGCAAATGGAGCCTATTTTGAAGGCGACCCAATAAATTTTGACGATTAAATGTAAAAATGTTGTTTTAATTGAAAATTCCTGGTACTTTCTTCACAGAGTAGTATGTCTAGTCTTGACATACAAGACATTATTGGTGACAAAGCCATGGATACCCGGTTTAATAAGTAGAAAACATCTGATACAAAAATATTAGGTGGTCGATTCGATATTATGGCACTATAAGAAAATGGTATTTGACACCAAGGAATTGTTATTTGTGCAAAATGTGCAAAAGAATCAGATAGTCCACCAATTAATATTTTGTCGTTCACGTCACTCTTGACTTTCGCTTGGCACATTTGTACCTATAGTCGTATGATTTATGTCTTGAATGTCTTACATTTATTCTTCTATCAGTTGAAGCTCCTGATGTACTTTCAACAATTATACACTCTTGGCAGATTGGAGTTGAGTAAATACCATTATTTTAGTTAATGTCATGTGAGCATGGTTTCACCAGGTAACCAATAAGCGGTCTCCACAACGTCCGAAAGCAGATTGTATGACGACGATATACCTTATCATCGCGCAGAGCGAGAACCCCTCCAATGTTGAACTCACTCCGCTCACAGCTTCGGCTTCAGTTTGAAAATATACACCATTATTGGTAGCACAATCTAACCATTACTAGTCCTGCAGGTCAGTACCTTAGTTGTTGGGAACGCCTCACCTAGCCGCGAAGGAAAATCTCAAGAGTAAATCCGGGTTCGAACACTAACAACCGATCGTACCGTCAAGACCCAGGAACTCTTGTGAAGTCTTTCAATCGAACGTGGAACGAGCGCTGACAGCGGATCTTACCTTCAAGAACCACGAACCCATGTTAAATCTTTCAATCGATACTTGTTCGAGCACCTTCGCTAATAATCGTACCTAAACCATATGGCCAAGACCCGAAAATCCCAGAATTATCTCGCAAATAATTATGGTTCGGGACGAGATCGGTCGTATTGTCAAGACCCGCTAAACTCCTGAAGCACTTTTCGAGAAATTTTGAGTCAAGTATTATGTGCGACCAGATAAATCAAATACCCTTCTAGTCTAGTATGAATACTTTGAGTTCAACACCAATTGGGTGGCCAAAGGTACGTACACTCCCGTGAGCCTCCTACCTCCCAAGTTGAAGCAGTAGATTACATAATGCACTCGGTCTTTGGACAGCAAAATCTGAGAGATTAATTTGCAATTGGGTTGACAGACTTTATCACGTGACTGGCACCACTAGCCCTCTAGATTGAACTCCAGCGCCACTTTTGGCTGACGGTGTTGATAGACCGCTGTTTCTGACCCGAAATCTTTCTACTTTTGTGTGGAGAATGCACAGTAATTCCAGGAACCTACTCTCAGATATTCGAAATCGTAGGAAACACTTCATAATTCATGCTTGAGTTAAATGAGGTAAAACCGGACGCTATTCGAGAGTTTATGGGACATCTGGGTTTCAGGCCCTTAGATGTTAATCAAACGATTCTATAAATTTAAAGTGGTTCAGGTACAAATAGGTTCTGCTATTTAAACTATATTTTACAATTAGAAATTAGATTGTTCCTATTTCCACAGAAATATAATCATTTACCCCTACATACCATATAATCATTTACCCCTTCTACATACCATACATTTTCAACGGTTTCTGTTAATCCGTTCCGATCCAGCCCTGTTCTCGTCGATAATTACATTTGGGGACCGAGTGAAAGCTCCAGTTGGAGATTTTAACTCGGTGACATCCCGCGACGCGCTTGAAATATTCGGCGCCAATATATTTTATTCCGGTAAGGCTTGTGACGCCGAGCTCGCGCGGATTGCTTAAGGGCTGTCCAGGGCGTGAGCAATTGGCGACAAATCATCCAATCGTGGTATTAGTGTGATGGATTACCGGAAATAAATTTATGCGGATTTGTATTTGGACTGTTGAATGATTTCGCGTAAGTTGGTATTGATTTTCGTAATGGATTTATGGAGAGTGATTAAAATTCACAGATTTTCATTACTCAAAGCTTAGCAGTACATTGAGATGAATGCAAAGTGATTGCCAGGAATTGTCATTCGACAGCCTTATTGCGAACCCATATATAACTACAATAAATCAACGGATTGTATGGCCGTTTATGAAAAAAAAATTTCACGTATATTCTGCCATTAGGATTGAGATTTTCCCATCAAATTGAATATGCAGGATGTCTAGGAAGGTGTTCTTCAAATCATAGTCATTTCAAAAATATCTAAAAAATATTCTCCCTACTATGGTGTTATTATTATTATTGTAGACCTTTTGTCGATCACTTTTCGGTAGGATTGATTATGAAAACTCCTAATACTTCTTCCTCATTCTCGCTTCTATCAGCTAAAATACCTAATGAAAATTTGGTCGATACAGTTATTTTTTTTCAGGTATTAACATAAAAACAAAACGTCCTTGCTCTTTAATATCAATCGATGATACGATTACTGAACTTCCAGAACTACATCTTAAATATCGAAATCGTCCTTAACATCTAGATCATCTTTAACGTTCAACATCTGAATCGTCTTTAAATTCTGAACCGTCCTTACCGCCAACTCTTGATTGACTCGCTTCATCGAGCCTCTCGATTGAACTGACCATTACGGTCATCACTTTTGCTTGAACTGACTTCACCGCCTCTTTAGATTGAACTTACTTGGATTTCTATCCGTGTTTCGAAGTCCCCAATTCCTAGGCCCCTCTATTTTAGAATGGAGAACGCTACCTTCACCATCCAATTAGATAAGCAGTAACTCCAGGAATGTACTATAAAATATTATAAATCGTGAGAAACCCTTCACAATTCATGGTCGGGTCATTTAGTCCCTTATTTTAAATAACTGTCAATCAAACAGAAGTATTACAAACTGAATTGTATAGCCTATCGATCAACAAACTCCAGCAACTGAATTTCATATTTATTATGCTCTCCTCTTTCTTGATATTTCGTATGAATAGTATGATGAGAAGACCAAAAAAAAAAGTTATTTTGTCAGTATCTTGGCTGATATGGACTAGCACGCAAAAGCTTCGGGCTTCACGTCAGTGCTTTTCACTATTTATTATTTTTGAAATAGGATATATCTCAGTTATCATGAGCTTTTCTTCGAAAAGTGTTATACTTTTGTATGCTACACTGTGTCGATTTGTAGATTTTTCTATTACCATAGCTTACAATCCTTTATAATGATATGCAAGCTCAATCAGATGAAACTCATCAAGCAACGTAGTTTCGCCAAAAACAACAAATTTCAATGAACGTAAGGAACGAGTGTGTCTTGCGTCAGTAATTTTGGAATTGAAGTAACTAAAAATTTGAATCTAAACAATTACATAATAAATTTAGATTAGATCGAGAAACAACAATATTTATAGAAAATATAAAAATTTATTAATTTAAATCATTGATATAAATCGATAAAAAATACTTAATCAGGTTTATGTGCCTTTGCGCACTATTATCTGATGAAATTGAAATTACACTATATATCATCTACTAATGAACTGTACTTTATGCGAACTAAATTTTATTGAGAAGATGGAATAGTGGACAAAGTAATTTTCTCATTCCGCCTTCATTTTTGATTTCGATTGATAAACTCTGAACCATTTAAAATTAATATTCCCTATGTAGACGGAATTATTATCTCGGAGAAATAAACGCTACTTCACATAGACGAGAAGAACGAATTGACTCCTCGAAATGAGGAACATTGAATTGCCTCCGACTAGATATGGCCGAGCTGGAACGGTTCTGGCAATATGAAGTGACATATCACGTGTCATATTGAAGTGGAATTCATATTCATTCCATCCAGCACAGAAACATCTGTTGTTCATATGAAGAGATCGTGGAAGCAAATTGTTTTCATTCTATAGAATGCTATAAATTTCAGTAGGCCGAAATGGCTAGAAATTAAATTTTGATCTAGGGGGCTTTGAGAAAAACTAGACATTAACATTATTGATATGTATTCCTCTAATGATAAATTGTTATTTTTATTATTATTTATTCTGTGAGTTTCTCTTTGAGGACGCATTCTGTCAATAAATAGTAGTTTGAAATTCTTCCCTCTTACCCTTCTATTTAGTCAGGATATATTTTGGGCTGCCACCTAACTTTGAGTGTATTTCAAATTCAATAATTTGAAAACTTAAAATTTCAATTAATTTTGATATTTTACCAAAGGGGTTCAAATTTAATTTCTAAAATTATATTGAAATAAAGTAATTCTAAATATGTAATCTGTGAACTAAACTAACCTATTCCTATGCTCTATAATCTAACCTTATGTATAATGCTAATTCTAGTAAACAAGAATTGAAAATAAAAATTTTACAGAAATAAAATTAATTGAGATAAGACCCATGTATACAACAATTCAATAACTCTTTAACAAGTTCTAGGTCCAAGCTTTTACTAATACCAACTTTTTAAGAAAAAGGCCAACTATTTTCGGTCATCAGGAGGGCTACTTCTATCTCGTTTTTGTCGTATGGAAAATATAAAATTTTCGAAATGACAACTACTGTCGAAAGACTTTCGAAAGTCTTTCGACAATCTCTTATGCGGTCAGTAGTTGTCTTCTCCAAAATTTTACATTTTTCATACGACAAAAACCATATCCCTGATGATGATTTTGCAATTAAATCGAAACTAGTTTGCGTTTTTCTTAAAAAGTTGGTAATATTATAACCCTGAACCTAGAACCCATTGAAGAATTATTGAAAGAAATAAAATGATTTGTAACTTAAATAAGTCTGTCTTTCACATAATAAATATTCCTTTTGATAATTTTCTTGTTTGGTTTGAGGAATGTTTCTGGATCTTTCAAATTTCAGTATTTCAATTGTTTTGTTTTTATAGACTATGCAGCCAACTATTTCAATCCTCTTCATTGAGTGTCCTGGTTCAGACTTAATTTAATTATTGCGTTTCTCTTTTTTATTTCAGGTAACGTATTTCTTGATATCATTTTCTTCTCTGATGTGTTTTTTCTTTTTAAGTTATGATGATGAATATTCAGTCGAGTAATTTTGTAAACAGATCGACATGGTGTCGACTCTGGAGAATTTCATGAAAGATACTTTGTCTGCCACTTCCTTTTATAGCTTCTACAGAATTTTCCACAGTTTACTAGTGTTTGTCAAAATTTATCCAAAAAAATTCACACAGTTTTTATATTTCGGAATTCAGAATCCTGTCATGTGCTTCTGTCTTTCGACCATCTTCAAAGGAGTACAAAAAATAAAGATCCTTTCACTAATCACACAAAAATTACTCTTTTTTTAATCTGAAAGTATTCAATAAAATTAGCCTGAACTTTTATCTACGTTTTGGTACCAGTTTCATGTTATTCGGCTGAGTTGAGTATATTTTTTCTGGAAAAATTTGTGTACAAAGTTAAAAAATAACATTTCTTCAGTTTATATGCTATTACAACTTCATACATGGTTAAAGCATCTTAGATAATATGTCTTCTAACTAATTTCAAACATTTCTGATGTAGACACTTTGTTTAATTAGCTCATTGAATTTTCTAGCTTTTTGGAAAATTTACATAGCTCTGATAAGTTGAGTATGACATATAGCTTGCTTATTGTTGATAATTTCACTAAACTTAACATAGGTTTCATGGTAATAACAAATTTTTTCATCGTTTCTTTATTAATTTTAGAATAGATATCCAAACTCAGATAACTTAAATTTCTTACAACTTTGGTTGTTTTAAAAACTCAATAATTAAGAAATGAATACTGCCTATGAGGTCTTCTCGAAAATATTTAAAAGAATTTCTGAGTTTGACTAACGTTCCGAAGAATTTTCACGTCATCGTTGATGTGTACTCCGAACATGCTCTTTCTTGAAATTTTGGCTTGTTAGTATTTAGAACTATGAATAGTTCTTTCTTGATTGATCTAATCTGAACAATTTTGATATAACTACTCTCCAACTAGTCGACTTATATACATTCTGTCAAGAAAGTACCGGAAATTATCGATTTCAATCTGGCGGGGCAATGAGGCAGGTAAAAATTTTTTTTCCTAGGTTGGTACCACTGTCTTTAATAACTATGCCAAGCTTGAGCGGGATCTGTCAACTAGTGTGTTTGCAACAGCTGATTAAGTCAGTCGATGTCAGAGTGCGTACCGATTTTTACTATGGGTGATTACGTTGAGCAAAGAATTTGTTTAAAGTTTTGTGTTGCAAATGAATTTTCGTGTGCCGATGCATTGAAAATGTTGCAAAGGGCCTTTGGTGATAATGCTCTATCGAAAACTCGTGCATATCAGTGGTACAGAGCCTTCAAGGACGGTCGTGAAGTGGTCGCCCATCGACGGCTTCGATCGAAGATAACGTCGATAAAATTAAGGAAAGGGTGCTGGAAAACCGTCGTACCAGCTTGAGAGAGATAGCACATGATCTTAAGATATCCCACGAGTCCGCATGTACGATTTTGATCGATATTTTGGGCATGAGAAAGTTGGCCGCACGACTCGTACCGAAAGACCTGAATTTTCTTCAAAAACGTCATCGCGAACAGGTTGCGTCAGACATGCTGGATCGCTGTAATTCCGATTCTACATTCATGGAACGCATTATAACTGGTGATGAGACCTGGGTCTACGAGTACGATATGCAAACAAGCCAGCAATCATCGGAATGGGTGGCAAAAAATGAGCCGAAACCGAAAAAACCACGCCAAAGCCGCTCGAAAATGAAGGTGATGCTCATTGTTTTCTTCGATATCCGTGGCGTGGTGCACTACGAATTCGTTCCAGAGGGTCAGACGGTAAACAAGGAGTATTACCTAGGCGTTATGAAACGTTTGCGTGAGCGTATCCGTAAGAAGCGGCCAAATTTGTGGGCAAACAACTCATGGATTTTGCACGACGATAACGCGCCTTCTCACCGAGGTACGATTGTGACTGACTTTCTCGCCAAAAACTCAACAAACGTGCTTCAGCAACCACCGTATTCGCCGGATTTGGCTCCCTGCGACTTTTTTCTCTCCCAAAAACTAAAATTGCCCCTTCGTGGCACCCGTTTTGAGTCGATTGAAGCCATAAAACAAAATTCGGCGCGAGAGTTAAAGTCCATCCCGGAAAGCGCCTATGAAAAATGTTTCGATAATTGGAAGTGCCGTTGGCATAGATGTATTGGAGCAAATGGAGCCTATTTTGAAGGCGACCCAATAAATTTTGACGATTAAATGTAAAAATGTTGTTTTAATTGAGAATTCCCGGTACTTTCTTGACAGAGTAGTACATAGGTGAAACTTTTTCTGGACATTTCATTGGTATATGTTGTATAAGTTTTAATTCTGAATACTTCATTTGAAATATATTGGTTTTGTTTTTTCGAAAATATTGGGAAAAAAATTCAGATGAAAATATCTCAGGAGCCATTGGGCTGATTCTGTTAATTTTTCAAAATTTGTATTAAGACCTCAAATCAATTCTATAAATTTAAATTCTCTAGATTTCTCCGTTCTGAAATGAGTATTTCCACCTCTAGTGTCTGGACGGCTAATATAAAATTGGGCACAAACTCAGTCAGTGGCACGCGAGGGTGGATTGAGTAGCCTACGTTGTTATCACTGCCGGTCCCAAGCCTGGATAAAGGAAAAGGGTTAGCGAGCAAGGTTAGCAGCTTATTCGTTGTAAAATTTAAATAATCAGAAGTATTTAAAAAAATCAAGACTATCAAAAACACTTCAGGGGCGAAACTATGACAATCGGAAGGTGGATGACGAGTGGAGTAAGATACAGTGAGAGATTTCATAAGAAAACTTAAAACACGAAAATCTCCTAAATCTCCTGGTCCTGGTAGCATATATAATAATTTTTTTAAGTATGGTGGTGAATGTATGGTTGAGCGCATACCTAAATTGTTTTCCCGGGTGTTAGACACAAAGAAAATTCCAGAAGATCCCAAAAACAGCTACACTAATGCAGTAATATTTTCTTAATTACAGATTTGAACGAGTTTTAATTCAGCATTTATATATAAAACAACGATAAGAAGGCAAATGCAAAATTTCATGACGATCGTAGGTGATACTAACAAGTGCGCAAATTTCCTTTCTTCATGTTTTTCTCTTGTTTCAGTACTTTTTCACATTCTAAATTCTATTCAACAGTTGAATAGTTGAAATGGTTTCTCTCCTTTGGAAGCTTAAGAGACAATCAGATCACCAGACGAAATATGGCAGCAAATATCAGAACACATTACTCCCCAGGAGGTTATCCTTGGAGAAGGACTGATACCAGAAGAACAATATAAATCTTAAGTTAAAATAAAATAGAAAGGCCTTTTACTTGATAGAAGAAATATAACAAAATTTGAATATTAAAACAAATTGATATATGTTTATCTTCTACAATTTTAATTTAAAAAATTTTTATTCAAAAAACTTTTAGAATTAAATTAATGTCTAAAACAAGCACCGCTCACATTCAATAGACGTATATAATCTAAACTCATTAAAATTGTAGAAGATAAACATATATCAATTTGTTTTAATATTCAAATTTTGTTATATTTCTTCTATCAAGTAAAAGGCCTTTCTATTTTATTTTATATATAATATATAATTATATTTTGGCTTCAATGAATCTTATTATGGAATGTCAATGAATTTAAGTAAACCTTAAAAATAACTCACACTGTTCTTTGATTCTGTTAGAGCACAGATCAATCTTGAATTATAAAGATGATCTATGTCTCGAAACATTATTCATTTACACGTGGTGAGTTGTTTGATGTAGGTTAGTTTTTTGATTTTGATATTTTGAATATATTTCAGGACTGAAGACGGAATTGCTTAGAACTATATTTGTTTTTTGAAGATATAGTGCATGCTTTGAGAGATTTCTGAATTTACTTATTCAAATATTTGAATATATTAAATATTTCAAATAAATTATATTCTTTGAGAGGTCCTTTAAGTGTGTTCATGTTTTTAAGATGCAAATGGCGTTCTGAAGGCAAGACCAGAAACAAATTTTGTCTCCTTTAAATATTTATTTATTAATTTTAATGACTTTCGTATATCTTTTGGTTTATTTATTCCATTTGACATTGTATATTGAGTTTAGATTATATACGTCTATTGAATGTAAGCGGTGCTTGTTTTAGACATTAATTTAATTCTGAAAGCTTTTTGAATAAAAATTTTTTAAATTAAAATTGTAGAAGATAAACATATATCAATTTGTTTTAATATTCAAATCTTAAGTTAAGTGCATTCCTGTGTATATTTTGAATCTCAGACTAACTCACATTATATTGTAATCAATTGCTGACATTTTTCAATTACCGTTTTAAATTTTTTAAGGTTACAGAACATACTGTGTTCAAATTCAAATATATTTATCATCTAAATCTCAAATATACTGAAATTTCACGATCAGCGACAACGCAGCTTCCATTGCAACGATAACGGGTACAAAACAATTCGATAGTCCAAATTATCCAGAATGCATAGTAACCCAAATTTGTCTCGCCCTACATTCTCACTCTATACGAGCGTGCACGAGCGGCAGGGTGGAATTCAACTAATTTGACAGTTTCCATCAAAACGCCAGTCAGATAAATGGCCAACTATTCGAAAACGGGGTTCGCTTCAACCCAGTACGCCCTTCGAAGGTGGGGTTATTTCCAGATAACGATCTCAATTTCATAATTCACCTGCTTTTGAAATTAATCCATGCGTTAATCGAATGCCTTACGAGGGGGTTGGCTGAATAAATTAATGTGCCTTGGGAACGAAATCGAATCAGGAGGAAAATCGATAAATGCGAAAAAGGTTCATGAAGATTTTTAATGACTAAGCACATCTGAAAAAATAAGTGAGGGAGGAAGATGGTGAGATAATCTTTTGAACTGATAAAAGGCCTTTTCGAATCAATAAAGAGTTGTATCTCATTCTGTTTGAAAACAAAATTGGTGAAAAGCGCTGACGATAAGTAAGCTTCGCGCTCTTCTTTATATCAAACGCGATCCTCTCGAAATTTTGCATTAGTATTCTTGTCGTTATTATACACCTTACTGTTGAATTTAAACTCGATCGGGATTCTATAACTATAGTACCATTAGTGCTTACTGCTTTCCTGTTCACAAACAGTTTTTTGAATCTTCTAATTATACACTTTTCCTACGAACTGAATAAAATAATACTTTAAAAACAATTCTTCCACTAACACTGTGTCAAGTTTACATTTTCAACTAACTCTTAAAATTACACTTTCACTTCTCATATAGAAATTGAAATTAAGATAAGAAAAATATATGCCAATAGGGATATTATGAATCGCGATAACTTTCTCATAGAATTGAATATGATTAGGCAAATCGCATCTTATAACGGCTATAGTCCAATATTAATAGACAAAATTTTAAACAAAAGAAAATAGAATTTAAGTTATCTAAATGTTACAAAAGATTTGATTAAAAGATGCATTTCCATTCCTTATGTTACTAGAATAACAGATAATATTGCCAAGTATTCTAAAATAGAATTTTACTCGAATATAGAATTTGAACGATTAATAATTTAGGAATTCATATACAAAAAACACAAATGCAGACAATAAATCTGGAATCTACGAGTTGATTTGTAGTGATTGCCCTGTGGTATTTATTGGTTAAACAGGAAGATCCTTTGAGAAAATAATTCACGAACACTAGCGGAGTTATACATTCTGTCAAGAAAGTACCGGGAATTATCGATTTAAATCTGGCGGGGCAATGAGGTAGGTAAATTTTTTTTTTTCCTAGGTTGGTACCACTGTCCTTAATTACTATGCCAAGCTTGAGCGGGATCTGTCAACTAGTGTGTTTGCAACAGCTGATTAAAACAGTCGATGTCAGAGTGCGTGCCGATTTTTACTATGGGTGATTACGTTGAGCAAAGAATTTGTTTAAAGTTTTGTGTTGCAAATGAATTTTCGTGTGCCGATGCATTGAAAATTATGCAAAAGGCCCTTGGTGATAATGCTCTATCGAAAACTCGTGCATATCAGTGGTACAGAGCCTTCAAGGACGGTCGTAAAGTGGTCGCCCATCGACGGCTTCGATCGAAGATAACGTCGATAAAATTAAGGAAAGGGTGCTGGAAAACCGTCGTACCAGCTTGAGAGAGATAGCACATGATCTTAAGATATCCCACGAGTCCGCACGTACGATTTTGATTGATATTTTGGGCATGAGAAAGGTGGCCACACGACTCGTACCGAAAGACCTGAATTTTCTTCAAAAACGTCATCGCGAACAGGTTGCTTCAGACATGCTGGATCGCTGTAATTCCGATTCTACATTCATGGAACGCATTACAACTGGTGATTAGACCTGGGTCTTCGACTACGATATGCAAACAAGCCAGCAATCATCGGAATGGGTGGCAAAAAATGAGCCGAAACCGAAAAAACCACGCCAAAGCCGCTCGAAAATGAAGGTGATGCTCATTGTTTTCTTCGATATCCGTGGCGTGGTGCACTACGAATTCATTCCAGAGGGTCAGAAGGTAAACAAGGAGTATTACCTAGGCGTTATGAAACGTTTGCGTGAGCGTATCCGTAAGAACGGCCAAATTTGTGGGCGAACAACTCATGGATTTTGCATGACGATAACGCACCTTCTCACCGAGCTACGATTGTGACTGACTTTCTCGCCAAAAACTCAACAAACGTGCTTCAGCAACCACCGTATTCGCCGGATTTGGCTCCCTGCGACTTTTTCCTCTCCCCAAAACTAAAATTGCCCCTTCGTGGCACCCGTTTTGAGTCGATTGAAGCCATAAAACAAAATTCGGCCCGAGAGCTAAAGTCCATCCCGGAAAGCGCCTATAAAAAATGTTTCGATAATTGGAAGTGCCGTTGGCATAGATGTATTGGAGCAAATGGACCCTATTTTGAAGGCGACCCAATAAATTTTGACGATTAAATTTAAAAATGTTGTTTTAATTGACGGTACTTTCTTGACAGATTAGTATGTCAGATCTCGCATTCAACCTATGCGATCTGGGCATAACTTCAACAGTAACTATGATAAATTTCGGCAGCTTAAGTATCCTTTTCTCTACTCCCAGTATCATTTGATCCGATTTTTCGAGTATTTATCTTGTTATCGTTAGTGACTGTAAGTCATAAATATATCCCAGGACTAGATATGTATTCACTACTTGAAAAATCTCTTGGGGCTTCAAGGGAGCTTGTAGTTCTCAAAAAAATTGGACATCTTCGTTATTCTCAGCCAAGGTGAGCAGATCATGAACATACTCTAGTATCGGGTGTTTTTTTCGAATGATAGAACTTTCGATAGGGATAACTGTGATTTGACAAAGGTAGAAGCCATGTTGTTTTGACATTTCTGTTCAGTAAGCATTGACAAATTATAATGAAAAGACTTACGCCGCAACATCGTTCACAAAATGTTGAAATTTATTTTCAAAATCAGTGTTCTATTCGCCAAACTTAGAGAGTACTTCGTGAAACTTATGGTTTACATAATCGTCCATCAGAGCAGCTTATTAGTCGAACTATCGATAGATTTCGGACAACATTTTATCTACTCGATGCAACAACAACAACAAGACAAAGAACTGTACGTACAGAAGAAAATATCGCTGCTGTAAGGCATAGTGTTGAACCAGATTTGTCTATTCGTCGATGTTCACAACTGGTTCAAGAACTAAAGCCACTTGACCATAATAAGCGTCGTTTGGTTGCTGATTGGGCCCTGGAACAGCTTGAAATTGATTCACTTTTTTTATCGTAAAATTGTATTTAGTGATGAAGCTCATTTCTGGTTGAACGGCTATGTAAACAAGCAAAATTACCGTATATGGAATGAAAACAATCCTCAAGAAGTTCTGCAGGTTCCATTGCATCCTGAAAAATGCACTGTATGGTGTGCTTTACACGCTGGAGGTATCATCGGTCCATATTTCCTTAAAAATGATGCTGGAGCTAATGTTACAGTGAATGGTGCTCGTTACAGATCAATGATAAATGATTATTTGTTTCAAAATTTGAATGGTATCGACCCAGAAGTGTTTTGTTTCCAACAAGATGCCAACAGTGCTAGACCTCATGCTGCTACTGTAACAATTGATTTATTGAAAGAAAGAATTGGCGATAATATTCTTTCGAAAAATGGTTCAATTAATTGGCTTCCAAGATCGAGCGACATTACTGCACTGGATTATTTTCTCTGGGGTTATGTCAAGTCATTGGTTTATGCTGATAAATCAGAAACAATAGTCGCTTTGGAAGCCAACATAACTCGTGTTATTGATTAAATAAGGCCTGAATTACTCGAAAAAGGGGTCCAAAATTGTTCAGGTCGAATGCGGTTCCTCACAGCTAGTCATGGTGGACATATGCTGGAAATTAGTTTTAGAACATAAATGTCATAAATTATCTCTCAAATAAAAAAAATGGCTTCAATCTTAATTCAAGAGCGTTTTATTTCAATTTAAATTTCTATCACTCTGAAAAAACACCCGATACCTATATGTTCGTGAAACCGACACTCACAGCCTTGCGAATCTTCATAGAGGCATTCAGCTCATCTATTATCTTACTGAACAATATGGTGGAAATCGATTCTTCCTTCTTGAACCCTCTACAGATTAATATTTTTTTGGCACCTCCTTAAAAATAGCTGTAATAATTCTGCGGTATCGGTATCTATTCTTAATTCTCCACCAAACCAACTTGAAGTTGACCAATTCTGGTTTCGTTTAGATACTGAATTGTTTCAGCCGTTACTATTTGGTAGTTGATCATAATTAAAACACGTCTGATGATGGGATAGTTCATTTCCCGAAACTCAAGTCACAAGAAAATGTGTAAAATATATTTTTATTGGTAGTAAAACATAGTAATTTCTACAATTTGTTTCAATTGGTTTCTTTTACTTTCTTCTGTCCACACACGACACACATGCTTTACCGTTATTTCAGTACAATTGAAACAGTGGCTTATCGAGATAGAACAAACTAACATCTCGACAAGCAATAATTATACCCCTATCAAAGTTGCTACCATGGTTCAAATATAGTTATTATGTTGCCAGGAATTCATCTTGAGGGAATCATTTCTTCTGGGTTTAACATTTCTGATCTTACAGGGTATGTTTTAATGATAATCTTCCTGAGATTGACATGTACCTTTAAAATTCCAACAAGAGTCAACTTAGTAAGAAAAGCGTTTGCCACAAGTGGATGATGAAGTTGTGACATGATGAATCTGTTGTATACATTCTGTCAAGAAAGTACCAGGAATTATCGATTTAAATCTGGCAGGGCAATGCGGCAGGTAAAATTTTTTTTCCTAGGTTGGTACCACTGTCCTTAATTACTATGCCAAGCTTGAGCGGGATATGTCAACTAGTGTGTTTGCAACAGCTGATTAAGTCAGTCGATGTCAGAGTGCGTGCCGATTTTTACTATGGGTGATTACGTTGAGCAAAGAATTTGTTTAAAGTTTTGTGTTGCAAATGAATTTTCGTGTGCCGATACATTGAAAATGTTGCAAAAGGCCTTTGGTAATAATGCTCTATCGAAAACTCGTGCATATCAGTGGTACAGAGCCTTCAAGTACGGTCGTGAAGTGGTCGCCCATCGACGGCTTCGATCGAAGATAACGTCGATAAAATTAAGGAAAGGGTGCTGGAAAACCGTCGTACCAGCTTGAGAGAGATAGCACATGATCTTAAGATATCCCACGAGTCCGCACGTACGATTTTGATTGATATTTTGGGCATGGGAAAGGTGGCCGCACGACTCGTACCGAAAGACCTGAATTTTCTTCAAAAACGTCATCGCGAACAGGTTGCTTCAGACATGCTGGATCGCTGTAATTCCGATTCTACATTCATGGAACGCATTACAACTGGTGATGAGACCTGGGTCTACGACTACGATATGCAAACAAGCCAGCAATCATCGCAATGGGTGGCAAAAAATGAGCCGAAACCGAAAAAACCACGCCAAAGCCGCTCGAAAATGAAGGTGATGCTCATTGTTTTCTTCGATATCCGTGGCGTGGTGCACTACGAATTCGTTCCAGATGGTCAGACGGTAAACAAGGAGTATTACTTAGGCCTTATGAAACGTTTGCGTGAGCGTATCCGTAAGAAGCGGCCAAATTTGTGGGCGAACAACTCATGGATTTTGCATGACGATAACGCGCCTTCTCACCGAGCTACGATTGTGACTGACTTTCTCGCCAAAAACTCAACAAACGTGCTTCAGCAACCACCGTATTCGCCGGATTTGGCTCCCTGCGACTTTTTCCTCTTCCCAAAACTAAAATTGCCCCTTCGTGGCACCCGTTTTGAGTCGATTGAAGCCATAAAACAAAATTCAGCGCGAGAGCTAAAGTCCATCCCGGAAAGCGCCTATAAAAAATGTTTCGATAATTGGAAGTGCCGTTGGCATAGATGTATTGGAGCAAATGGAACCTATTTTGAAGGCGACCCAATAAATTTTGACGATTAAATGTAAAAATGTTGTTTTAATTGAAAATTCCCGGTACTTTCTTGACAGAATAGTATATTAAAAATGAAATTGGTTCTTATTTTTGAACTGAGGATGAATTTTTGTTAAGTAGAGACTGCGAGAACCAAACTTTCCCTTATCATTCATGTTCCACTGTAATAAACCTTCTATAAAACATCAATAAACTCGGAAATTCCGATCTGGGATGTGTTGCCCAATGTGCTCACTTTTTACAAAGAATTACCTCGGGCGTATTTTTGTCACATCGCACACAGACAAGCGAGTCGTGACGGGGCAAAACTGCCTGGCATCTTGCTAGAAAATGTAACAAATCGAAATTCATTTTCGGTTCGAAGTTTTCCATCATAATATACTGGAGATAAGTCGTGGCATGCGCTGCGCGACGTAAGGAATATCCTTCTGGAGGAAAACAGCTGAATAATTCATCGTTTCCTTGTGTAATTTATCGTTTCGGGTGACAAATTTTCGCAGTGGTTGACAGTAGTAATATTTCTTCGGGCCAGTTCGACGTAATTTAATGGCCTCAGGAGCAGCAAAAATAAAATATCGCAAATGGAATATCTGACGGTAATAACTGCTTTAATTACCTTCGTGCAGACAAATAGCAACACAGGTTGTCCGGTGGGAGCATCGGGATATCAGTATTAGTACCTTCAAGAAATACTGCGAAAGGAAATCCAACACATCCCTAAAGAAAAAATCTAATGGTGTTAAATCGTATAATTTCGGCAAACACTAGACGCCTCCGTTTTGAAATATTACTTTTCTACAGAAATTTTTCACTCAATATAGTTTCACTCCTTCACTGGCAGTGTAACCCGTTACATTATTAAAATAAACGGTATTCATATCCATATTCAATATCGTTTGATATCGCACTTCATTTACAGTCATCCAAATATAATTTCCAATGTACTGAGGTCCAATCACAATCAAAAACCGTGACTCACACTTATGGTTGGTTAAGTGGTTACTCGAACATTTGTCGTGTCTTTTCAGAGTACCCAATCAGACAATTTTGCTTACTGACATACCTAGACTAGTCTCGTTATTCAGAATATTTTTCTTTAAACTAGATCTTGTTCATAATGTTCGAGCACCAAATCAGCGAATGTATGGCGTTTTTCATCATCTTGTAGCTTAATGTCAGCTAGATTTTGAGAGACTTTAAGCCAAATCATTGTACATACTGCTGTGCTAACTGCATCGCCCCCCAGGCATTAGATCTTGACGTGATGGGGGCGCTCTCTTGACTAGGACCCTAGATTCGTCCCGGCGAATTGGAGGGTTAAGTCTTGGTGTCTAACGTAATGCCATTTCGCGCCAGTCACTGGACCTGTATGGTGGAAGATCTCCGAATGGGGCCCTAGTTTTACTCAGGTGAAATGGAGGGCTGAGCCGGTTGATTAACTCAGTGACAAGGGAGTCTGTCGCAGCACAGGGCTTCTCCCTTAAAACTGGCGTACTCTACCCTATCGCAGTATAAATCTCCGGATTCTGTGTAATGGCCGAGTGCGTTATGTAGCATACTGCGTTACCTCGGGGGGGTGGTCTTGCCCACAGGTGTTACTTGTACCACCTGGCCACCCCAATTGGTGTTGGACTCGAGGGGGCAGTGGTTGAAAGTCCGCATGCTGGACTAGGGGGGTATTTCATTTATCTGTTCGCAGACCCTCATTTTCGGGATATTCTCATGAAACGACTCGGGGTTTAACGGAACTTGACGGTTCGACCGGCCTGTCCTGGCCCCTGGATCTGTGCGTAACAATTTAGGGTTTGTGGATCTCGACGAAATGGCTCCGCCGTTAGTGCTTGAGGCCAGGATCAATCAAATGACCTCACATGGGTTCGGTGGGTCAGGACGTATAGTCCGCTAGACGGTGCTCGTACCAGGATCAATTGTAGTCGTCAATCTTGAGTTTATCTTAGTTTATGGGACTGCGTTCGGGTGGATGGATAAGAATTCCCTCCGGCGGGTGAGTTGCGTCTCAAACCAACTCGGGTACTGACCTGCTGAGCCAGTAGAGGTTGGATAGTGCTTCGCTGCTGCCAGTCAGACGGTTCTGGCTTTCGAGTCGGGGCCCAAACTGGAAGCTGGTGGGTTCATCTCTTCGGAGGGGTTCTCGCCGAGCGCGATGATATGGCGTAATCCTTATCACACTTTCTACCTCTAGGGGTGGACTGTGGAGACTGCTTGGTAGTCACTTGGAAAAGAGGCCTTCCTCAAATAGCCAATAACTATTCTGGTAGAATTCACCTGTGCTAACTGCATTGCGATGAACTCATGCCTTGTGAAGGTTCCAAACTTGGGTTTTTATCCACATTTCTAGCCACACCAGCGATATTTTCAGCAGGCCCAACTGAAAGACCAAAAGCTCAAGCCTACGCATCTCTAACTTGTTTTGAAATTTTTAGATTCAGTTAATATTTACCATTTCTATAGCGAATTTTCGCTATTTTAGTGCATTGTACGAGTATTTATCGATCTGGTATTCATAACCTTCAATTTATACTTGTCAAATACAATATCTCTGGCGTTTAATTCTCACATTTAAAATCGCACAAAATTTTTGTTGGAAGTATCGACATGTATTCTTCAGTTTGAAAAATACTAAGAGAATACAGAAATCACGATTTGAAAGAAATGGCTTCCTAAATGAATAGAAAAATCATTTCGGCATAAACCAACATCGTTGAAAAGTTTTGATGAATTTCGACTGGTATAAAGTACGACGTTCAAATCTCATTAGTTATGCCCGAGCGTCCTGATGGACCGAACATTGAATTGGATTATAAAAGCCGCGCAGTGAGCTCCGAAAGTAAAACGCTCAAGATCTAGAATTTAACGAACCTGCTGTAATATGGAATTTCCCTCTATCACCGACAGCAGAGTTGCTGGTGAGAGAAAATGAAGACAGGAATTTTCTCTTAGCCATCACGACTCTTGTACAACTCGTTAAAGTGGGAATTAAATGCGGAGCTGTGTGATGGTCTGGCGGTCAAGTGCTGTGAGTTCTTGAAATATTTTTCTTTTGTTTCAGTACAATGAATAGAACATTCAGAACTCATTTATTTAGATCCGAATCTAGTTTTGAGAAACCCTAGTTTTATGAAATACCTTCACGACAATTTGTGGATCAATTTGTTCTTGAAAATTGGATCGTTATTTGACGAAACTGAATATTCAACTAGTGCAAGGAGTGAAGACTCTTAACCATCCGATGCGTTTCTCCTCCGTTCATTGTGTTGAAAATGTTTATGTTTAAGCTTGTTTTCACCTCGATGATTATTTTTTGTGGGAATCCGTTATGGATGAGAGTTAAGCTAACCATACAGAAACGACTGATGCCTTGAAACACGAAATTGAAGTTGTCATTCATGAGATTGAGCCCCAAACAATTGACAATTGACTGTAGCCAGTCATGTGGGTCATTTGAATGATTTTTTTTTTCATTCATAAATGTGTAGGTTCAACCTCCCTGATAAACTCACAACTTCGGAAAAATACTCATTAGTGCACCAAATGCCAAGGACAACATAAAGAATCCCAATGCAGGACCAACCTTCCACCAAAATGTAGGGCATGCGGATCAGAAGAGCACCAAGCCTGGTCGCCTAAATGTCCAGATCACCGCAAAAAACCTTTGGAGGGTATACCTAATGTTGCTATTAAGTCACCAAATAAAAAATCAAGAAACATAGAAAATTTTCACAAGAAACAAAACAGAATTCACGGCTCAGTTACAATACATGATGATATATTTAACACTTATATTAGAAAACTCAACAAACCCAAAAATTACAACAGGAAAGAACTACTGGACAAATTGAAACGCAGATTTGTTGGTCAATATAACATAGATACTGTGGCTGTTTTCTCCGGAAACAGAGTTTATATCTTAATGTTTGACATTGAGGACCCAGATGAACCATCTCCTACAGAACCGACGACTAACAATGCACAAATTCAACTCTAAAGTTAAGATTCTATACAGCAACATCAACAGCTACATTCCGAGGAAACACCTTATCAACCATTTTATTGAAGAAAATGACATCCAATGTGCAATGTTTGTAGAGGCGAAAATAAAGGAAGAGCATGTGATTTCATATAGAGATTGGAACATCATAAATAAAATAGGGAAAAAAACGAAAAACACAAGAGGGGGAAGTATTGTGCAGTGCCACCCAAGCTTGAAAATCGGAAATGACAACCCTCCTACAATTAAAAACAAACTAAATGAGTGCCTGCATTTCACAATACCTTTTCAAGGAGAGAAGGTGCATGTCTTCCTAGTGTATGTACATCCACATTCAAAGGTTGAGGAAACGATTTTCACAAAGGCTGCACTATATGAACATTCTATCATTATCGGTGACTTCAATATCAACAAAGTGACATAAACATAAACAACTCACATTCACTAAATATTTGACTTCTTCTTGGATAACAACGCAGATAGCATACCAGACCTTATTCAGTATTCCTCTAACGTAAAGAACAACTTGAGGTGTGTGGAGTAGACCCCAGACCTTGGATCAGATCACCTAGCAATGATGATAAATATGGATTTGAAGCAGATACCTGAAGAGATGCCTAAAAAGACAACATACAAATTCCACAGATGCAAGATAAAAAAAAGTCAATAGAGAGGTTAAGGAACTCATTAAAGAAAATGACAAGATACATATTAACGAGGATTATGTTACCAACTTCAACAACACCCTGTCAAGTAGTATAAGAAAGAATACACCAATAGCCAAGCATCATATAGTACTTGATGATCTCCCACCGTAAATAATAAATCTCATAAAATTAAAGAGAAAAATGTACAGAGAATACCTGATCCAACCTCATCCGGAATACAAAAAAAATATCAACGGGATCAATAAGAGCAAACACCGTCCATTCTGTAATGGACGGTGTTATGACAAATTAGAAGTACTGTTTATTCGAGTTGAATTTTTACATACAAGAAGTTTTTTTTGCCTCTAATACAATCATATGTACAGGGCTGAAGGACTTCGGTCGATGGTGTTTGACTGTGGTCAATAAAGAACGGTTATTATTATTATCACTCATTAGTTTTTCATTTAAAAAGAATATACAATACCAGGTTATGATTTGATAAGTAATCAATCTTGTATAAATAAAAATAATGGCTTACTGGTGTATATACGAAATAGTATAAATGTAGGGATAAAGATTGTTAATTTTGTTCAGACGAATGTCCTGCGCTTGTGCCTTAGTGTTGATGGATTGTACTTTGGTGTGACAGCCTCGTACAGGCCACCATCAACGAGGTATGACCTTGGTTTGTAGTTGGTTGGAAATAAACAGATTGAGTTTAAACATGAATATTATATATGAATCAAGGACGAAGTTTATCACTTTTTCCCTGACAAGCAGGGGACAGCCGTTTTTTCGTCTATACCGTTGCACATCACAAATTGCATAAGGATAGAATGTAACTGTTCGTTCATCAACAAGGTTGAATCAGTTAAATATTTGAGTGTGATTGTGGATCAGTTTTTGAGATGGGATAGGCATGTTGAGGGCTTGTTGGCGAGAACACGTTCTTTATTCTACATATTCTATAATTTGAGGAATATATTACATGGAACCGACCTCCTGAGGGTATATGACGCTTTAATTTTATCAGTATTTCCTTATGCGGTTGTTATGTGGGGGAGGGCCCCCCCTCCCCCATATATGTTCAACAGTTATGCAGAGACAGTGCAAAACACCATCTTGAAGATTATTCATAAGGTTGATTGGTTGTATAGCACTGAAAAATTGTATAATGAAAAAAATCAAATGAAATTTAAACAACTATATATTTATGAATGCTTAGTTAGACATTTAAAAAAACAAAAGAATTTGGTAAAACACTGCTACAACACTAGATATACGTCCGATCATACTGTTCCTATTTCCAGATTTTACGGTAGCCATTTGCAGCGTAGTTAACACTATATATTAAAACAGTAATTGCCATGGCAACGGACCACAGATCTTACCCCTCACGTCCCTTACGAGAAAATGGTATTTTTCAAACGCCGGCCTTCCGTAATCGGGAGAGGCTCCGGAAGCCGGAGGTGTCGCGATCGACTCGGGAAGGTCCGAAGTTTAAGCGGGTACTGGTTTACCTTATTATTGTGCCAAATTCTTCTCTTTGTTACCTTACCATGTTGAGATAAATTTTGATCATAGAAAAAAAAAGGGATAAAAAAGGATTAATGAAATATATAGTGCATTTTATAGAATACTCACTGGTTGATGTGCACGCATGATATGGTACAAGCGTGGGGCAATCTGAGCTTAGATCTGATTTCGGTTGTGTCTGAGAATGATGTACTGAAGCAAATTTTGTTTGTTATTTTGTGATTCAATATGTTATTCATTAAATTTACGAGGTGTCTGCATACAAGCATTACTTAGGCAGGTCACCTCTGGGACTTATAATATTTATTTGTTTGTGTGAAGATAGTGAATAAAGTATTATCATTATTATTATTATTTTTATTATTATTATTATTATTATTATTTATAGCCGATCAAAAATACAAACTTCAAATGGCCCATCCCTTATGTATAGATAAGAAATTGTTTTGTGTCTCTTCCCAAGATTTTTATTTACAATAATGACTGATAGTGTTATTTTTCCAAAGACAGAATGGTAAAAACAATAAACCGAAAATATCGAAATACATTCAGAGAATAATTAAACATGTTGGAGGGACGCATCCTCACAGAACTTAGTTTTTCTTATCCGATCATGAATCTCTTTCAGCTATAGAGATAGCGAAATGAAAAATCGGACTTTTCCCAATTAATGGAATCTCTCAGAATTGAACTGAAAAATCACATTATTCATAATGGAAAGGTCGGAACTTTTGTCCCGGTCACTCTGATTTGAAAACGGTGGAAACAGTTAAAATTTTCGCCGCGTTTTTGTTCTCATTTTCGGCGATTAAATTCCTGGAGTTTCAAAAGGGAAATTCAACTTTCTATTCGGGAGAAAATACCCGTTCGTTATTGGCGCCGATTTTCACGTTGGGGGCGATGGATGATTGCGTCCTTTTGTTTTCCCCCATCCCATAATTTCAGGCCAACACGTCCTTTTTAATTAGTGGAGGCAGCTGCCTTCTAGCTGGAATTTTTTTCTTGCTTGTAGGGTCGATGTTGAATTTTTTGTGCTGAAAACGTACTTACGATTATGGGTCAAGAGTTCGAAATACAAATAGGGGTGAAGAAATACAAATCGGCCTTACGTAGAATAAATGAGACGATCACTGCTCTTACTATTAAACCTTTATTCTGTTTTATATTCGTGAATAGTTTACTTTAATCATAAAATTCAACTCTCGTTGCTACATAAATGCAATTTTTTTCTTGAGGTTAACCAAACTTGGAGTGAATTGAGTCTTACTAATGAAGGTTTTTTAAAACTTTGAAATAATATGATTTATAGTCCGTCTAGAAAGTATCCCGAAAAAATAAAGCTCGATTGTATAATGAGTAAGTATTATATATATTTTTTAATTCTTGAATTAGAAAATTATAACAAAATATTCATCTTAGTTACTTATATAACCTACATTCAACTGTAAACATCTGACTAAACGTCGAGATACACACGAAATTAGATCACCTCCATAATTTTCGGTGATGGTAGTTCGGGACTGTAAAACTGACCGAATTAAATCATCTTTATTTCGTGGCGCGGCTCGTTCAACTTCAATCTTCATTAGTCTCCAATGAGACTAAGATCTGGTGAAGCTGCTGCCAATGAAATGATTGTCACTTGGTGTCACTTGGTGTGTCCTGGTAGAATTTACCTGTCACTTGGTGTTCTTGCATCCAGGTTTGATTATAGGCCGAAGTATGGCATCTTGAATTATCCTGCTGAAAACTCCACCTCTCTGGATATAACGCTTGCGCCGTTTCAGGGAGAAAATCGTTTAGAATGATAATGCCACAATACTTTCTACTATTTATGGTACCATCAACTAAACAGAGAGGCGTAGCACCACGCTGGGACGCTCCACAAACCATTATTTTGGTGGGAAATTTGGAAATTATATCCTTCTTTCCTTTTGTAAAGGTATCATTATGGGGTTTTTGTGGTTTCCATGATATGTAGTCTTGTTTATTCAGTGACATATGGACGGTTTCTGGACATACTGGACATAATATTTCGTTGATTTTCAAATCTGTTAGCTAATTTGGGAAACCCCAGGCGTGGATTGTGCCGTCCTGAAGCCAATGAAGCGTTTAAATTGTTTCCTTTAATCTTACGCAATCTTCCTGAATCTGGTTTATGGCTCATATCCATGCCATTTTTATCCCCTTTATTATCTCATTCACAGCACTTTTTCCCACTTCAGTCTATTGCACTAATTTTTCAACGTTCCAAAAACCTTCTTTATACAAGTCTACCTGTTTTATTTTTCTAGTTGTGACATTATTTCATAAATTGTATACCTGTTGACAATCAACAATATTTGACAAATAGTGTTGCCATGCAATTTTGGCCACAGCCGGCTATCTGCACAACCTATTGCATACATTACTTTTTTCTTAGAATGTTATAAAAAAGAAGTATATGAAAATCAACAAAAATAATAAATTCCGAAGGCTTTCTAGATGGACTATACTATGCAATACCTTTAATAAATATCTAACTATTTTTTTAAAATTTTTGATACACATTATTGATCCAGAAGCACTGTTCCATGAATGACAAATTTAAAATTGACAGAATAATCCGAATCAAAAATCAACGAAGTAGTTCAACATGACAAACATAATTCAAGTACAAGTCAGTTAAATTCTATCTAAACTATCTATCAAACTATATTCACGTATTGAAAGTGATAACGTTAGTCCTGCGTTATCATAAAGCAAGTCAAAACCACAAAGTCAGCTCATTTTCTCACTTGTGACAAAACCAGAAAAAACTGCACCTTCACAAATCTGTAAAATCTTGAAAATGACATGACAGTTGATATCGAAACCTTTTCACGTAAAAAGTTATTAATATTTAAGTGAATTGAGTCTTGCTAATGAAAGCTTTTTCAAAACATTCAAATAATATGAATTACTATGCAATACCTTAAATAAATATCTTCTTCGTCACAAGTAAAAAGATGAGCTTACTCTGTGGTTTGGACTTGTTCTATGCTTACGCAAGAGTTAGGTTATCACTTAATCAGGTTCATTAGTTAAACTGCTTCCAAGATGGGAACATGTGAGTATAAGAATTTGATATGATAATCATACTTTATATTGGATATTACCGACGAGTTTCAAAAAACGAAATATGTTCATATATAGGATAGCATTTGGATTATGTTTGTAATGTTGAATTACTTGGCTGACATTTGATTTCGATAAGTTTAAAATTTGTCATTTATGAAACAGTGATTCTGCGACAAAAATGTGTATCCAAAGATATAAAAATATTATTATTATTTAAATATTTTAATATTAGCCTTGTACATATTTAATTTCAAAAAATTATATTTAATAATTTTAACTTCAGGAATTCAATTAAAATAATGTCATATAAGTACCACTTATATCAAACGACATATAAAATAAACATTCATTATAAGACATCCAAATGATATAACAAAATCCAATAAATAAAAATTGTTAACCAAAATCCTATAAATTAAATATTTTGTTTTTGATTGTCTCGGTCTTTACTTGACTGAAATTCATCTTTAATATAAGAAAAACAAATGTTAACTTCCGCTATTTTATTGATTCACACGAAAATTGTTTCGTCATACCATGACTTCATCAGGTGAGTATATAAACTGAGGTATACAATGCAAAACATGACCTTGAATACACAGTTCTGGTACAAAAAATAGAGGGGTGGAAAGAGATGGTATACAATTAATAAAAAATACTAAACAGATCCCCCCTACTTGATATTTTTCATTAATTGTATACCACCTCTTTCCACCCCTCTATTTTTTGTACCAGAGCTGTGTATTTAAGGTCAAGTTTTGCATTGTATACCTCAGTTTAAATACTCACCTGATGAAGTCATGGTATGACGGAACAATAGTCGTGTAAATCAATAAAGTGGCGGAACTTAACATTTGTTTTTCTTATATTAAATATTTTGAATTGGCAAAATTTTGTTTCTGCTGATCAATCTTATGAAAATAAATATCTTTCAAAAATGTTTGACATAATCTTAAGAATTTCATCATAAAACTATCTTACTTAGAATATTCAATATTATTGGATATCTAACTAAGGTACTTTCTATAAAATCTCAAGATATGTAAGAATATTACTGAAAAACAAGTTTTAAAAGAGACTTTGCTTCGTGAGTATTCAAATAATTCATGAATATGAATTATTTGAATAATTCACTTATGTTTTTACTAGTGTTGCAACAGAACTCTGCTTCCGCTTCCGCAACTGCAGAAGTTCCGCATGTTTTTTCACTTCCGTTTCTGCTTCTGGTTCCGCAAACTTTATAACAGAACTCTGAACGGAAGATTTGTGCAATTAATGCAGCCATTTGAAAAAATAACAAGAAATCTAAGTAGTTCTCAAATCAGTATTTCATCAGTCATACCATTAATTCAAGTTCTTAAGACCACATTACAACAAGAAGAGACGAAAACCTAATACTTCGGAACAATTCATAAATTTTTTAACAAAATTACGCGATGAATTGAATTCAAGTGTAAAATTTGGAAACTTGGTCGAAGACGACAAATACACTATTGCGACGTATTTGGATCCGCGATACAAATCGCATTTTTTCACCAGCGTCATTGCAGAGCAGGTTGAATCTAAATTACTTAATATGACGATTAACACTATTAGAACCAGACAATCCAATTCCATCCAAGATGATGACTGCGAACCTTCCCCCAAAAGAAGCCGAACTCAAATTGCAATTGAAGACATTGAAGTGCAGTCTTCTACTTCCAAATCATCAGCATCATTGCAAATATTGGAATCGATGTTAAGTGTAAATGAAGACCAGGAGGAGGACTCTTCTACAGCTGACGATGGTGACAATTTGCTTTTAAAGATACAGTCATACCTTCGGGAGTACAAGAAAGAAAAAAAGACTACCTCTTCATGAGGATCCCCTTATGTGTTGGAATGGAAATGCGCACAAATACTCCCATATTTTACCAATAGTTCGCCAATACTTATCAGCTCCCCCCAGCAGTGTAGCCAGTGAGCAATTATTTAGCGGAGCTGGTTTAATATATGAAGAACATCGAAATAGGCTGAAAGGTGAAAAAGCGGCCAAGTTACTCTTTATTAAATATAACTTGCCGCTGTTTAATTTTCACTACTAAAATACAAATTTAATAAAAAAAGTGTTAACGCTTCCGTTAAGATTTACTTTTGACATCTGTTTCCGTTTCTGCTTCCGTTATGCCAGTTCCGTTGCATCACTAGTTTTTACTCACCCTTCAACAATTTAGAAAACTTCTGGTAACAGAACTGAACTGAATTTAAATAATTTTATATACCTTCTATCAAGTATTAACCTCTATTTATGTTATATAAAAATATCGTTACATATTTATTAAAGGTATAATTATTCATATTATTTCCTTATTTAACATGATTTGCTTAAATCTATTCTACATTACTTATCTCCCTAATCAACGTGTTGGACCTTTCAATAAATGGTTTCATTTTTAATTTCGCGTTGTTTTCAAAGTGTCAGTATGAAATGTACACAGATGAATTTATTTATTATTATTATCCTGATAATCCTAGATTTTCTGTGAAGATCCCTCAGAAGCTTTTTCAGCTTGTGCGAGTCAGGAGTTCAGTTGTGTTTTGTGGTATTTGATATGTGAAAATTTTGCGGTTATAAAAAATGAATCGATATCTGGTAGCACAATATAACGAAATCGTGAATTTCACTATAAAAATGATTAAAATTTACGAATGCAGTGCTTTTGGTCATCATCAAGCGCATTCTCGCTAACTCGGGTATGAAGAGATGAATCAATAAAAATGAAAGTGTCAGACAATCTTATGCTGTGAAGACTGCCAGACTTGCTGAAAATATAGAAGTTGTAGCATAAGGATGAATTGGTTAACTTTAGAATACCAACTTCGGGTGTTCATTTTTAGAATGTTAGAACTTCAAACCGAAATAAAACACATTTAAATTAAGATTGAAGCCAAATTTTTTTTTTTGAAAGATAATTTTATGACATTTATGTTCCAAAAATAATTTCCGGCATATGTCCACCACGACTAGCTCTGAGGAACCGCATTCGACCAGACCAATTTTGGACTACTTTTTCGAGTAATTCAAGTATTTCATCAATAGTACGAATTATGTTGGCTTCCAAAGCGTCTATCTATTTCTGGTTTGTCAGCATAAACCAATGACTTGACATAACTCCAAAGAAAATAATTCAGTGGAGTTATGTCGCATGATCTTGGAGGCCAATTAATTGGACCATTTCTCGAAATAATGTTATCACCAAATCTTTCTTTCAATAAATCAATTGTTAAGGTAGCAGCATGAGGTGTAGCATCTTCTTGTTGGAACCAAAACACTTCTGGGTCGATATAATTCAAATTTTGAAACAAATAATCATTGATCATCGTTCTGCAACGAGCACCATTCACTGTAAGATTAGCTGCAACATCGTTTTTAAAGAAATATGGACCGATGATGCCTCCAGCGTGTAAAGCACACCATATAGTGCATTTTTCACGATGCAATGAAACCTGCAGAACTTCTTGAGGATTGTTTTCACTCCATATACGGCAATTTTGCTTGTTTACATAGCCGTTCAACCAGAAATGAGCTTCATCACTAAACACAATTTTACGATAAAAAAGTAACTTCAAGCTGTTCTAAAGCCCGATCAGCAAACAAACTACGCTTATTATGGACATGTGGCTTTAGTTCTTGAACCAGTTGGATCTTGTATGGGTGTAGACCAAGATCTTCACGCAAAATTTTCCATATGGTGGATGCACAGAGTCCAACTTGTTGGATCCCTATCGAAAGTTCTATCACTGTAAAAAAAACCAGATAATTTACTTGTTAGTCCAAATGTCGAATGCCTGGTTCCACTTCATTTTTTCATACTTCTTTTGAGTTGCTAGTTAAAAGGTTAGTTTTTGAATGAACTAATTGACCCGAGCCTGAATCATAAAGTGTCCCCCGCGATTTCGAATTTTTGAGGAAATTGTGAATTCCGGAAGACGCACTCAATTCATACTAGTGGAAAACCGTGAAGGCAGCTAGCCAAATGTGGTGGTAGACATCACGCGTTAGACGGTTTGAGACATTAAAGACAGTTCAGACGTTAAAGACCCTCTAGATGTTTAAGATGATTTATACGTTAATGACGGAAATTTCCGGAAGTGAAGTTATTGAAGCTCTGTAACAGTACCGCCGATTTATATTAAAGAGTGAATTTAAGTTTTAATTGATACAAGTGAGAGTTAAGAAGGAGTGTTAAGTGTTTTAATAATCTATCTCACCCTTAGATAATTGATGAAAATCCTACATTAACGTAGGAGGTATTCATTAGATTGAGTGGAGCATTTTTTAATTTCAATTTAGATTATCAGTGATTATTACAAAAAAGAGTCTTTAGCTCAATTTTATTAATTGGAATCTTTATGTGTTTAACGAAAAAAATTTTCTTGAAAAACTGGAAATCTAGAAGGAAATATGGATCCTAGTGACTCACAGAACTACAATGAACTCTGCCGAAACAAGGTATTCTTGACTTACAATATGCTATTTATTCTCAGATATTACGATGAATTAGATCATAGCACGAAAACTAAGTGCCTGCAGTATATGTTGAAACAAGACATGGCTGACTAATTATTCGTCGAGATTTTAATGAAATAAAAGTAGGGTGTGGATATTTCTGACATAATATTACTTGATTATTTCGATTTGAGAGATACATTGCATGAATATAAAATATACCATATTGTAAACAAAACCTAAAACGAAGGAACTTAAAACAAAATGAAGGTTTAGAAGTTTATGTGTTTGAAAAACCTGAAAGATTCTTTGTTGCATGTCCCTATTGCTAATTTCTTTGTGTTTCCGTTCAATTATCTGTCGTATTAACATTTGTTTGCATAACAGGATTCAGAATATTGGAAAATTTCCCATATTTGTAACATCAGTTACATCGAATGGAAGAAAAATAAGGGTTGGAGAAAATGTTGTAGAAGTTTCCTTGCTCGTACTTCTCTCCACTAACTTCTGAACCAGTGGCGCTCTAGCGTTTAGAATTAGATATTATATTTTTATTTACTCGTGTATTATTGAATTTGCTGTCCCTGTCTTCTTGTCTTCTTCCAGGCGTAACATAAATTGTCTACAGAATAATATATAGTACTTATTTTCAACTAGACAATTACAGTCGATGTTGTAAGAGACGTTCCCTTGAAAAATAGATGTATCAGTACAAGGCTATGATGAGAAATGATGTTTTCCAAAAATGTTCATTTATTATTGATGAAGAATGAATTCCAACAAGTAGCAAATAAAAAGCTCTACCACTAACAACAAAAGAGGAGATTCAACCACATGAAAAATTATGAATCCTTTCGGCTAAAGATGTGGCTAAAAATTCATGATTCTTCCCAATTACTTATTCATGAGATGAAATGAGAGCCCCGAATCCAGTATTTAAGTACTGCCATAAAATTCTCGTGTTGTTAAATGATATGTAAAAGGGCATGTAAATTATTTATGCTCCCAGTGCAGTTCAGACGCGCGTTCGGTTATTGTTCTTTGATATTGCCCTTGCGTTTTATGATTCCGCCTGGATAAATTGAAATATAAATAGCGTTACGGTATGATAATTTTCTTGCATAAACCAACCTAATATAAAGTTCCTCCGTCGAAAAGCTGCCTGGAGTGAATCCTGAGGGAAGAAACTGGCTATATTGAACTAGAGGAAGATGGGGAACTTTTATAATCTCATATAAGTTCATTCAATAAACATCAATTTTGACAGAGTTTTATCTACTGAAGATGATTTTTATGAAGTTTTTATATGATACATAACTATGCATGGCTTCCTATCTTATTTCATAATTAATTTATTATAGAATATTATAGAATATAAAACCTAGAGAAGGAAGAGATCTATAATAGATCACCTCATAAAAACTCAAGCTGGCGTATCAATGCATGAGATAAGACGGGTAGTCAATGAATAATTGTACCAGCTCTTCCAGTAATGAAGTACAAGTTCTAACCATTAACTGAAAAGAGAGATTTTGAACAAGTGGACCGAAAATCATTGAAATCGGATAATCTTATATGGGTGCAATTACACACATTTTGTCACAATAAGGATCATCACACCCATGGTGTTCCAATTTACATCGAACAAAGAATTTTCAATTTACTATGCAGGTACATAACAATTTTATTATCCCCAGGTCAGGAATCTAGGTCTTTCAAATATGTCTCATTTTTTCCTAGATCCGTTGGGGCCTGTTGAGGACCAAAAATACACTACCGAGCAGAAAAGCACGGGTCACTTGATCATTACTGTTCAAATACCTTTCTTAGTTAAAATTTTTACGAGAATCATTAAATTTCTGACATGGTAGGGGAATGAAAATTGCCCAAAGGAAAATAAAACTTTTTATTCTATTTGTATAAAAATAATTAGCTTTTTTGAAAAAATCAAAAACTTCGAAATTGAAAAAAGTATCTAGCTCTGATTACAGCTTCCAAACGTCTTCGCATGCTGGTGATGAGACTAAGAATATTCTCTAGTGGAATATTCTCCCATTCAGGATGAAGGGCTTCACGGAGCTCTTGTAAATTATTGAGCGATGAAACCATAGTTAGTTTTGACTCGCCTTATCAGTTGGTCCCATAGATGTTAGATGGAATTCAAGTCAAAACTTCGTGCTGGCCAGTTGAACCTTGAAATTCTAATCTCATTCGAATACGCTGTTGCTAGTCGAGCAGTATGTGGGCGTGTATTTTCCCAGACTATAACAGATCCTCCACCGAATTGAATTTGCTCCTCTATACAGGCAACGGCTTATCTTTCTCCTGGACGTCTATAAACACGTCTACGACTATCAGCTCTATGAATTCTGAATCTGGATTTATCAGAGAAAATTACCTGGGCCCACTGAGCTTCTAACCAGTTTATGTGATCTCGTGCCAATTGAAGAGGCTCAATTCGATGCTCTTTCAGAAGTTCTGGAACTGTCACAGGTCTGAATGGTTGTAAATTCGATTCTGAGGGACGTCGTCTCACGGTCTTTTCACTTATGTTTACCTGACGTACCTCCATCGATCGATTTCGAACTTCAACAGCAGTAAAATGACGATTTCGAAGACTTGTGGAAACCATTAATCTATTATCCCTCAATGATATGCACGTTCTTTTTCCAGATCCAGGTCTTCTGGTTAGCCTGCCTGTCGCCTGATACCTTGTCAATATTCTTTGGGCTATAGATAGATAGGTTAACATTCATTCTTCTAGCAACAGATCTCTAGCTCAGCCCATTTTCAATAAGTGCCACTATTCTCGCACAATCTTCAATTGGTAAATTCATTTTATGGAATTGTTTCTTTAAGAGAGTGTAAAACAAACTTTTCAATGACCAATGTTGAAAATAACTGAAAAACTATGAATTTATTGTGAAGAGTTATTCGAAGATGTATTCTTTTGTCAAGTTTTTTAGACCATTTGTCTACATTTTGTGCATATTTGGATGATTTTCTAATGAAAGATAGATGATGAACAAAATATTGTTGAATCAATTTGAACATGTGAGTCTATTAGAAAAAATAGTGTAAAATCTTTGTGACCCGTATTTCCTGCTTGCCAGTGTATTTGTTCTTCACAGTTTTCTCATAAACCCATTAGAACCGACGACAACAGTCGAATGCCATTTCGGAATTTACCTGATCACATTTCGAGCCTTAAGAGAGTCTCTCATTCTGCCATAGTTAGCCGAAAGGATTAGTTGAAGATATCCCTCGAAGTCGCTCGTTGGCCCTCTCTTCGTGCTTCGACCAAACGGTCCCGCAATATTCTCTACTCTTCGAACATTAAGTTCTCTAGAAGAAAGTTCTTATCACATTTCTCTTAGCTCTCAAGTTATTATCACACATCTCCCTCTACTCTTGAATTATTTTATATTCGGCGCCGAGCCGTGTTGAGCTTCTGAATTGCTGTAAAATTATAGTTGCGACCTTTGTACATTGACTACACAGACTAATGCTCTGATTGTGAATATGTCCAAGACTGAATCAGTCTTATTCGAGGTGAGAAATTCTGTGGCAGAGCCACTTTGTCTGCATTATCAAAACACAGAGTTGAAACTAAGCGGTTCAATAAAGTTTTTGGGTGTTTACGTTGATAAGAACATGAGATGGTGTGAACACGTAGATCTTGTTTGCGGGAAACTGAGCTTTTTTTTACGCTATAAGACGTATTGAGACGCACTTCCCTTTGACGCAATTCTGAATGTATATAATAGTTTATGTTACAGCCATATGGCCTATAATATTTTGGTGTGGCGACATTCTGTTGAATTCAATAGAGTTTTTCTATCACAAAAGAGTAAGGATGATGTTCAGACTTGGTTCTCGAGATTACTGCAGACCTGTATTCATTGCAAATGGTATTCTTACAGTACCTTGTATCTTGATTTTTAAGTCTTTGCAATATGTTGAGGAAAATGAGTCACTATTTGTCAAGTTGTCTAGCTTTTACAACTTCTCTACAAGGAGCTCCGAAACATTGTCTATGCCTATGCACAGAACCACAAAATTTGAATCATCTCCATTATACCAAATTATAAAACTTTATAATCATCTACCTGATTCTATTAAAATTATGAATAAATTGAAATTTAAAAATACTTTCAAATCAGTGATGCTCTGTAGAGCATTCTATAGTATCAGAGAATATTTGGATGATTATTCTTTTTTGTGATTTAATTAACATTAATTTGACTTGTTCTAATCAAGTTTTGTCTTACAGGATCAATAAATATTATTATTATTATCATTCGCATTCCACTTTAAACTTCCAAGGAACTTTCTCTCTTAATAACTCACAACACAGCAAAGGCCTGGTAGTGAATGTATCATGTACATCATTTATTCGTGATTAGATAGTAATTGGTAAAAAGTGAACCTAATGAAATTGAATTCGGTGAAAGTGAACAACGGTGAAAAAGCTCAAAAAAGAACTATTTCACGAACAATATGGTGTTTTTACTGCAAGTAGAGTTCTATACTACACCGGAACTACTCTCTCAATTTGGGTAAATAATCCAGAAATTGTACAATGTAATAATTGTACTTAGGCTGAAAATTCTTTACACATGGTGAGGATATTTATGAGTCCTTTCAGTATCATTCGATAAATTTCGCAAACACTAATTAACTATCGTTCAGTTAACAAACAAATACTTTTCCCATATTTCTGCAAATCCTACACTGAAAATTAAAGAGGGATGCAGATTCATTTGGAGGAAAACATACACATTCATTTTCACTCCCTGTGTATATATCGTATTTCCAAATACATGGTTTTTCCTAATTCTCTGATATCACTGACTGAAAGTCGAAGCATTGATGCGTTTTCATTTCAATTCAGAAGTCACGTGCTGAGAAACTCTATATTATCATCATGCATAATGCGAGCTTTTAAAAGCACGCGGTTATTCCCTGTTCCATCTCATCTCAATTATCATCCCCAATTCCTCTTCATTTCCATAAATTCATGACGTAACATATTCTGCATTCAGCTCGGGACACATTAACGCAGAGAGCAACTTCCATTGAAAAAAATTCGACGTTTAACGCGAGCACTCTTTCTGTTTCCCAGAATAATAATGAGACTCGGAGACCTACATATCCGGCTTTGAAGAACGCTTCCCGTCGGGGTCAACGAATTCTGTTGATGAAGTCGAAAGAGGTGTTGATAATAAGGGAAGCTGAGAAGGAAAACAAACGAGAAAGATTGTCGGCAGACATGGAGGTTCGGGACCCATGACGAGATTCAGGGATAGGCGCCATGCCTCGTTACCGGCATTGATTTCTTTAAAAATGCTATGCACCTTTAATTACGCAGGAACATGCACTGCGCGTGCGTCACATTTTTCTCTTTTTCGGACGCTACCCGTCGCATCGCAGTTTGACGGATTATAAATTTTTCACGGACCAGCGTGGAAGTTTGGTTCCGTGAATCTTTGAGGAGGGTCGGAGTTGGGATTCGAATTATGCAAAATTAACTCGGTTGAATGGGAAATTGCGGTTGAGTTATGGGATAACAAGGTCGAGCAGGTGAATTAGGAGGGTATCAAATGTGGGTTATTTTGGGGATATCAGTTTCATGATGAAGTTCTAATTGAAATATAAATTTTACAGGGTACTTTGCAGCGAATTCAAAATGGATGATATGTATTTTCTTCGACATTTATTATTAACTAGAAGTTTCAGTGAACCTAATAGAACACAAGGTTCCATTTTGAGAGCTTTGCGGTTTATAATGAAGGGTTTTCCAATAAGAGGTTTCACCTTGTCAAAAAAACGAGTATAATTTGGGAGGAATCAATGGATGCTAGTTCCATTGTGAAGAGGAAGGAATGCCATTAACAATGGAAAACGATATCAGCCAAATGGCAGCTATGGCTACGGTTGCAGCACCATATCCTTTTCATGACATTTTCCATGACCAATTCGCACATTTTCGGCTTTATGTTCTCGATAACTTCACGAATTCCATCTTTTAGCTTCTGAATATATTGTGGAGCATTGGCATAGACTTTTATGTGACTACAAAGTGAAAAGTTTAAAGGTGTCAAATCACAAGATCCTGGTAGCGATTGTGTTCACCTCTTTGAGAAATTATACGGCCAAGAAACTTTTCTTGCAAACTTCCGATTGTTTCGTTGCTTATGTGGCATGTAGCGTCATATTCTTAATAAATGTCGTTCACATCAATATCTTCCCATTTCAGCCAAAAAAAATCATGAATCATAGCTCGGTAGGGCAATCCATTCACCGTAACATTTGCACTACCCTCATTTTCCAATAAGTAAGGTTGAATTACATCGTCAGCTCAAGAACCGTACCAAAAAGTGAGACGTTAAGGATGGAGAGGCTTTTCAACAATCATTCCTGGATTTTCAGAACCCTAAATGTGACAATTTAGCTTATTGACGTAGCCTCCGAGGCGAAAATGGGCCTCATCATTTAAGATGATTTTTCGATGAAAATTCGGATCATTTTGATGCATTTCAAGGACTCCAATCAGCGTGATCGACCGGCTTGGGTCAACTGAACTTTAAAAGCCTTAAGACCTAAGTCTTCATGCAGAATATGGGGTAATGCCTAATTCGAAAGATCGGCGAGGAATCGACAAATCTAGGTTTTCGTGAACTCTACTGACTACAGCAGCAATATTCCCAGTTCTTCTTGAGTACCGCATATGGTTTTGATCCTTTACATTACTTATTGATCCCAACTGCTCAAATTTTTCCTCCAGTTTCATTATTGCCGAGCAAGGCTGTGACGTGGACTTTGAGGAAGGCGGTCACAAGGCAATTAGGCTCGCAGTTACAACTCCGTGAAGAAACACTGAAGTGGCCAATACGACACAAAAGAAAATACAAAATATCATAAACGGTGCATTTGATGCGGTCGATTCGGTTAGGTTCCTCGGTGTTCATGTAGACTCTGCACTTACTTGGAGGTCACATGTTGATGTCCTTCTGAACATGCTCAGCCGAAATATTCTTGCCCTGAGAACACTGTCATTTTCCCTATCTAGGAATGTGTTGCGAACTGTATACTTTGCTCTGGTAGATAGAGACTCATTTGAAGTACGCAATCTTGTTTTGGAGAGGCTGCACCTGCCGTGAGGATGTTTTTAGACTGCAGAGTCGGGCGATCAGGATCTTGGGTGGCTATCGCGACTGCTGTAAGAATACCTTTAAAGATCTGGGTGTACTCACGTTCCCTTCTCTGTTTATTCTAGAAAATTTGATTTTCGTTCATAAAAATATCTCCTACAATCAGACATGCATAAATATGATACAAGAAACAAATCGCTCATTAGGAAGGACTTCCTAAGATTAAGTAAATCCCAACAGGGTCCAGAGGTTTGTACGGTGTCTCTCTACAATAATTTTCCTGGTGGGGTAACAAACCTGCAAATTGTTAGGTTCAAGGATAAAATAAAGATGATGTTGGCAGTTAGTATATTTTATTCAGTTAACGAATATATGGTCTCTGGATGACATTGATTTTGTGTAATTTTTATTCATTTAACTGTTGTTTGTTTTTTGACATTTTATTCTATTTATACTAATTAAATTTTATCTTGACGTGTGGCAACAAGATATTTTTGTGGCAATCGCCACTAAATTTCTCTCTCACTACCAATAAATTATTGATAAATATAGTCCCTCTAAAAACTATCCGGAATTTATCAATTTTCATAATTTTAATGTACTTCTTTTTTTGACATTCTAAGAAAAAAGTAATGTATAAAATAGGTTGTGCAGATAGTCGGCTATGGCTAAAGTTGCATGACAACACTTTTTAACAAATATATTTGATTGTCAACAGGTATATAATTTATGAAATAATGTAACTAGAAAATAGAAAACAGGTGAAACATTTGTATGGAAAAGGTTTTCGAAACGTTAAAAAATCAGTACATTTGACTGAACTAGGAAACAATGCTGTATATGAGAGAAGAAAGTGGATAAATAATGGCATGGATATGAGGCATAGACCAGTTTTAGGAAGATGGCGTTAGATTAAAGAAATTGATTTAAATGCTTTATTGGCCTTAAAAAAAAATCCATGCTTAGAGTTTCGCAAATTGGCTAACAAATTTGGAAATCAACGAAATATAAGAATATTTTCATAAACCGTCCGCCTGTCAGTGAGAAGACAAGGCTACGTATCTCTATAATGACACCTTTACAAAAGGAACGAAGGATAGAATTTTGTCAACGTTTTCGAGAACATAATTTTAATAATATCTTTATATCTGATGAAAGATGTTTCCAACCTCCAATCAAAATAACCTGTTGCCATTCAAATTTCCAAATTACCCACCAAAATAATGATTTGGGGAGCAATATCTCAGCGTGGTGCTACGCCTCTCTATATAATTGATTCCATTAATAGATAAAAGTATTGTGGCTTTCTGAACGATTTTCTCCTTGAAACGGCGCATGCTTTATATCCACAGGGGTGGCGTTTTCAGCAGGATAATGCAAGATGCCATACTTCGGCCTATACTCAAGCTTGGATGCAAGAACACCACTTCATGGCCAGAAGCTTCACCAGTTCTTAGTCTCTTTGAAAGCATATGGGGAATAATGAAGTTGAACGAGCAGCGCCACGAAATAAAGATGACTTAATTCAGTCAGTTTTACAGTCCTGGACTACCATCAATGAAAATTAAGGAGGTGATCTAGTTTCAGATCTACCTCGACCTTTAGTCAAGTGTTTACAGTTAATTGGAGGTTGTATAAGTAAATAAGATGAATATTTTCTAATTCAAGAACTAAAAATATTTACTAAATTATTACAATTGAGCTTTGTTATTTCCTCATACTTTCTAGATGGTCTATATATATTAAAAGAAATTGTAAAAAATAGACACATCAACAAAATTATAGAAATACCCAATAATCAATGAATCAGTACACTTTGATCACTGATCAGCCTACAGTTGTCTTAGGTTCTCAACTGATAAAACCTATAACTGTAGTTATAAGTTTTAATAAAGAAATTCAAAAAATAACGAAAAATATTGAATTCAATTAAAATAATAACTTTAATGTGACCTTACACGAATCCTGAAGGGATATTTTCATTTTATTTTATTTTGTATTTTTAGGTTAAGTTTAAAATCAGCTCAGCTGTACTTCGCGTTTTCATTTCATACTATTGTAAATGAATAAAGTCTATTATTATTATTATTATATTATTATTACTGCAAATGACTGGAGTGTACCTCAGGTAATTGCTCACACTGTATATCACAATTCAAATGTATAAACTATTATTAAATATAATTTTGGAATAAAGATTATGAAGCAATACACTGGTTACCTGATACAATTTACTAGCGGTCCTCAAGTTAACACACGATACCAAATACCCCACAACTTAACAGGAAGGCCCCAGACGTAGATTCCAATAACATTTCAGCAGATGGATTTTCACTCAGGAGGTAAATAGCTATCCAGTACTTGGATATTGGCTTATCCCAGCACTTGGACTCTAACAACAGAATATAAGCTACTGTTCTAACAATAAAAATGATTTCATATCTCTCGGTTGTTGTTCGGGGGAATGTATATGAGATATAACCTCCAATTTCAACTCTTCTTGTTAAGTCCTATACGAAGTTCGAGAATCGTCACGATTCTAAACCTAATAAAAGATGTTCAGACAATGGATTATGGAACAAAATAACAAAGGATATTAATACCTCTCAGATGTTCAGAGGGAAGATTGAAGATCGGCCTCGTGGAAAAATTTTTGATCGCGTATAAAACGCTGTTCCCATTAATATTCCAAATCAAAATATATCCAAAGGAAACACTCAAATTGAAGATATAATCACTTATAACAAGGATGATTCTAGATCACAATATTCCCCAACTTGATTAAATTTTTTCAGAAAATCATATGCACCGAATAAGTTGACAGATTATCAAGGGAAATCTTTTACGACGAAGAAGAACGTCGAGAAATCAGAAATTTATTAAGTAATTAGAAACGGTAACGAAGGTCTACCTTACATATAGCAGCAGAGATGTTTTGTTAATTTAAAATATAAATCCATATTGAAATTTCAAAATAAATCCTAGAGGCCACTTCTTTCCCGTGCAATATATATAAACCACACACGGCGACTGAGATGACAGTTAACGTCACAATTTTCCGATGTAAACAATAACAAACAAATTTCAAATCGAATTCCAAAGGATAAAAGCCTGATTACTCGAAATGATAACGTTACAACGTGCTTCACGAGGACCCAAATGTGCTTTAGTTTTTCAAACTGTGACTGCTAAAATTTCACCATTTTTGTAATGAATTTCAACAATTTCAATGCATTGCTGAAGCGTGTATAGTTCCCTCTTTTGTAAATGGCGTAGTTTTTACTTGTCGAATGTCGAAAGATGTTAGCTTCAAAAGTGACAGCTGCCCAGATAGCAGGCTTTTCAAGTTAAACTTCTAATTGGAAACCCCTTTATATAACAATGTTTCTTTGCGGTATGCTGACCCTGAGGGCTATGCGGACGATGTGCCGCTGAAATATAGATTTTTTCCAGCTGATGCATGTGGCATCACATCGTATCAATACTGTTTTATATCTCATTAATCATCGTGCTCTGTTCCATAATTTGGTTCTCAATCTCAATATTTCCTAAGAATAGAAAATCATGAACATTTGGAGAGAAATATGGATGAAAGGTTAGGGAAAAATCCATATTTTTAGCACTTTATTTTACATGTTTCGAATTGTCCGAGTTGGATCGAATGTTTTGTTTTATAATGCCTCTCTCATGGAAATATTGATTCTTATTGGCGAAAAACTCTAGTAATCGATTTTCAAGATCTTATCTTGATGACAATTTCTTGTCACTCGCGAAGTTTTGCAATGCAAGAAAATGATGGCAATCGCTTGATGCCAAGTCCGTACTATATGGTGGATGCATGAACACTCCCCAACCAAGCTCCCGGAGTTTCCGGCTCACTAAAAGCGAGTGTGCCCTGGCTTTATCCTGATGGAACACAATTCCTCTTCTGTTGGTCAATTCTGGTCATTTCTGGTCAATCGCTAGCTTCAAACGGTTCATTTGTTGACAGAAGAGATACGAATTTAGTATTTGGCCATATGAAAGCAACTCATAGTAAATTTTTCCTTTTCAGTCCCGCCAAATGCACAGTAGAATCGTCCTGGTCGTTAGTTCTGGTTTGGCCAATGTTTCAGCTGCTTCTACGCGCTTTGACCATGCTCGTTTTCGTACAATATTATCCTATATAACACAATTCTCATGCCCAGCTACGACCTTTTTAAGGAATGGGTCGATTCTCTTTCGTTTGACCAACTAATGGAAATTCGCACATCTTGATTTTTGGTGTTAATTGGTGGAGCACGAAAACATCGAGCTTTTTTTAGATCCAGCTTTGCGCAAATGATTTCAAAGAGTTTAATGGCCCATCTTTAGCTCCTGGGCGATGCTACGACTACTAAAATGCTGAACAACTTCGATTAATTCAGTGATTTTATGAAGATTTTCGACGACGGGCCAGACGAAATCAAAATTACAAGTAATTAGCTGTTACAGTATCTAAACTATAAACACCATTAACAATTTCAACCAACTAGCTTGCATTTTCGCCTTTATCAAAGGAAAACTGTAGAGTATACTGAATTTTTCCTTTGTTGACTTCCATTCTAACACTCTGTAACTCACAATTGAATGGAATAAACGAAAAACAACAAAAAATTTTTTAATGGGAAATGTCATCTTGAAAATGAGCATAAATTTGATGTTATTTGATTCGATTGTTTGACATCGTAAGTCCCTTGTTTCGGGATGTGAGTCTACGTGCTGTACATTGTGAGTTGACTGTAAGTTTCGTTTGTAGTATATAAGGCTCAACTAAACTTCTATTGTTGTGAATATAGGACGAAGTTATTTCGTACAGAATGTATCCGGAAACAACAAATCCCACTTGTAATTATTTAGTATACATTTTCAATTCTTGAATTAAAAAATTATAAGATAGATAGAATATTAATCTTATTTACTCCATTTAACTGTAAACACTTGACTAAACGTCCAGGTACACCCGAAACTAGATCACCTCCATAATTTTCTGTGATGGTAGTCTTGGGCTGTAAATCTGACTGAATTAAATCATCTTTATTTCGTGGCGCTGCTCCTTCAACTTCAATCTTCATTAGTCTTCATATGTTTTCAATGGGACTAGGATCTGGTGAAGTCGCTGGCCATGTAATGGTTGTCACTTTGTGTTCTTGCATTTAGGCTTGAGTATAGGCCGAAGTATGGCATCTTGCATTATCCTACTGAAAACGCCATCCCTCTGGATATAAAGCATGCGCCGTTTCAAGGAGAAAATCGTTTAGAATGCCACAATATTTTTCACTATTAATATTACCATCAACTATACAGAGAGGCGTACCACCACGCTCGTTTTGATTGGATTTTTAAGTGACTTCTACCAAGTTGGAAACAACTTTCATCAGATTTGAAGACATTATTAAAATTATCTTCTTAAAAACGTTGACAAAATATTATCATTCGTGTTAATATAGGGATTTTTTGGTTTCCTTGATATGTAGCCTTGTCTTTTCAGTGACATACGGACTGTTTCTGGACATACTTTTATAATTCGTTGATTTCCAAATCTAGCCAATTGCGAAAAATCTTAGCCAATTTGCCAAACCCCAGGCGCGGACTGTGTCGTCCTAAGGCCAATAAAGCGTTTACATTGTTTTCCTTCATCTTACGCGGTCTTAATGAAACTGGTCTATGCCTCATATCCAGGCAATTTTTTATTCTCTTCATTGTCTCATATACAGCACTTTTTACCAGTTCAGTCAATTGTACTAATTTTTTAACGTTTCCAAAACCTATATTTTACCTGTTTTCTTTTTCCTAGTTCATTAGTGCTTAAATTGTATACTTGTTAACAATCAACAATATTTAACAAATAGTGTTGTCATGCAACTCTGGCCATAGCCGACTATCTGCACAACCTATTTTATAAATTATTTTTGTCTTAGAATGTCACAAAAAAGAAGTATATAAAAATTATTAGAAGTAATGAATTCAGGATATTTTCTAGACAGACTATATTTTCGTATTGCAACAATTAGATACTGACAAGTATACAGCTTGATATCTTATTTATATTTAGTGAGTTTTCTAGATATACAGAAATTGTTAAGAATAGTGCACATATCGTTTAGTTAAGGAACCTGAAATCAAAGATTCAGGTTCAACACTTCAAGCAATTCTTTACAACATTTTTTCACGTAATCAATCGATTACATCATTCCAACATTCTTCCAATCAACATAACCAATTTATCACTCATATTATTGGCGTCTTTGTTGCAACATTTTCAGAGACAGTTGTCATATGCATAAGTGTTCTGGGACAGTATCTAAATTTCCCCTTCGCATTTTCCACAAAATTCACGTTCCACATTCAAGACGCGGAACATCATCCGAGGTCCATTTGATGGTTTGATGTCTCTCTTCGAGCGTTAATACGAAGCAATTGAATTATTCATGAATAATTTCAACTATAAATTTCGGAAGCAACGAACGTGCCTCTACTCTAAACTATTTCATCGGGCTGCTTTCGCTGCAATGCCACAGTTTGAATGTCGATAAAAGTAGGACGTTTTTCATGTACTTCGGCGATAACGGATTTGAATTTTGAGCACATTCATCTCAACTTCTCGTCATATATTTCGATCAGCGAACGTGTACTCGCTGGCTAGTGTTTCGCAGGAAGGCCTATCGGATTTTTGGTACGTGAAGCATTGGAATATGAAGAAATTGACATCTTTATTGGAATGGAATCATGCTTTTGCTTATAGAGGGTACAAAAGAATGAATAAATTGCTTGAAACCTCTAAGTTGCAGGGATAGGCACCGAATTTGTTGCCGAATAAAGTGAAAATAAAAAAAACGAAATATTCACGAACTCTTGCCGGTATTTATTACTTATCGACTGACGAACAAAACTGAATACTTAGTCTTCGATGTAATTGCCTTCCAATAGTTTCTCCAATCTTTCAAAGAAATCATTGCAAGATGCACGTATGACGCCTTGTCGGTTTCAGTCCCATTCTCGCGTGAGAGCAATCTTCAGTTCATCTACTATATCGCATTTTTTGCTCCCAACTTCAAACATCCCCAAATACGGAAATTCAGAAGGTTTAAGTCTGGGAAATGTGGACATCATTGTTTTGGTGAAACTAAGGCTGGAACATTGTTTGGAACCCATTTGGAGGTACGCCTCTCTCTATGAGCTGGTGCAAAATCTTGCTGGAATACCCAGCGTTCTTATTCAATTTGTTTACTTACCCAGGGTTCCAAGGAACTATCTAGCACTAACTATTTATAGATTGGAACTTTTTCTCTTTCTGATATGAAAACCACTGGAGAACGTCCATTTCGTTGCCATTATCGAAACCAATCTCTGCTTTTGATGTCCTCGGAAATGGTCTTGTTATTAAATGATGAGAGAATACCATTAATTTATTTTGTCCTTGAGTATGTATTTTAACAAGTTGGAGGATCTTATAGAATTTTGGACAAATGTTAAAAGTGAACAGAGCTTCAATCGCATTTTTTGGTCATTTTGCAACTTCAATCATTTACATATCGAATCATAGAAAACTTTTGGACACCGTGTTGAGGTAATTGAAGCATATTACTAATATGGGCGTTCAATAAAAACGCATTTGTTACGTTTCGACCAAGCGAAAATACTGATGGAAAAATTGTGAAAAAAGGGAATAAAACACGGTCTCTAGCAGATATAACATAAATAGAGGTTAATTCTTGATAGAAGGTATATAAAATTATATAAATATTTTAAAAATTTTAAAAAATTTTTAAAATTAGCCTTCCACATATTTAATTCCAAAAGATTATATTTAATGATTATAACTTCTGAAAATAAATTAAAATAATGTCGTATAAGTACCACTTATATCATGACATAAAATAAACATTCATTATAAGACATCCGAATGGTATAACAAAATCCAATGAATAAAAATTATTAACCAAAATCCCATAAATTAAATATTTTGAATAGACAAAATTTTGTTTCTGCTGATCAATCTTATGAAAACCAATATCTTTCAAGAATATCCAACATAATCTTAAGAATTTCATCACAAAACTATCTTACTTAGACTATTCAATATTATTGGATATCTAACCAAGGTACCTTATATAAAAACTCAAGATATGTAAAACATTACCGAAAAACAAGTTTTAAGATTAACTTTGCTTCGTCAGTATTCAAATAATTCATATTCAAAAAATATAACATCAATCAACAACAAATATTCACCTACCTTCAAACTTCTAGAGCAGATATATAAAAGACAGTACGTGATCATGTACTACGTTTCGCAGAAAATAGTGCTGCTGTGGGAGAGAATATGATCGAGCCTTCAAATACTTTTTCGATAGAGCACAGGAATTGCACTCGCCTGCACTTGGTATGGGATATAAACGAAAGATCTGTCGTTGTTAAAAATTTAATTAAAGTAATAACTGAAGCTCATGAAGTTTTTTAAGAATATCCCAGAATAGATAGAAGAATTTTCTTCAACGACAAATTTCTTTTATGGCTACGGCAACAAGCGGAATTACAGAATATGGACTGATGGAAATCCAAGGATAATTATTGAAACATCAATACATCCACAGAAACTGACTGATGGTCCGCATTCTTTATTGGAGGAATTATTAAGCCGTTAAACGACTAGGTTGAACTTAAAGATGAATAATTTGAGATCAACAGTTTTTCTGCTGTCCCGTCCGGCCGACCGTCCGTAAACACAATAATTTTCGAACTAAAAGAGCTGAACACTTGAATTTTGAAACTTTCAGGATAGGTTCAGGTTCTGAATATCCCGATTGAGTTCTTTAATGGGCAAAATTCTTCCAATGGTTTTTCAGTATTTCGTCTTCAAATATAATAATTTTTTTATTTTTCTCAATATTTTCTAACCTACAGATCCGATCGAACTGATTTGGTATTCAAAAGTAGAATAAAAACGCGCATGTCCTTAACAATCGTATAATTTGAAATGAAAAAAATTGTGGAAGGAGCAACGTAGAACGCTATTTCTCAACTTTCGAACAGACTGAGATGACTTGAAACTTTCAGGGAAGGTCTGGGCCTACATATTTATTGATTATATGAAGCTTCTTCAAGACGTAATTCCAAGATTTTAAATTTTCAAGGCGAACATACTGACAAATAATCTAGCAAAAGCTTCTATTTTCGCGTCACTGATTACCTAGATTCTTTTTTTTTGGATTATTGGCGAAATTAATATTGCTATAGTCAATAAGTCTGAAATTCATTAATTTCAATTATTTCATTCAATCAACAAACCTTGATACTTGATTTATTTCGGTTAAGTACTTTCAAACTATCATCACTTCTGTAGGATTTCGAAATAGTTATCTCTGTTTTCATTGAGAATATTATTGTTCATTTTTTCACTTTTGTTCTGGGAAACTTCGTACACGATTTGACCAAATATCTACACTTTTAGAGTTTCGAGCTTAAAATGGCCTCAAATGACTAAGTTGTGCTCATTTATGAAGAATCCGAGGTCCAAAGTAATTAATTCTGTCTGATCGGCAAGCCCGTAAACACGCTTGCTTCCGAAACGAAAGATTTAAGACTTCCACAGTCGTTTGGGGGCTTAAATATCTCAGTTGAATTCGTCAATAGAAGAAATCGGTTCATTGATTTACTGGTTATTCACATTTGGAATTTTTTCATATAATTTATTATATTTTCAAAATTACAGATCCGACACATCTGAAATTTGGTACTCAGGAGTAGAATACTTACGTGCATATTCGTGAAAAATTACATGAGATTCATATAATTTAAAGATGCAAAAATGGGCAGCGTTGAGGAAGATCGGAATAATTGCAACAGTTGTATGATCTGGTTTAAATTTAGTATTCAGATGTGAAATAGCGACAAGTGAGCTAATGCAAATATCTATCAAAAATGAAAAAAGTAGGATGATCTCATCGCTAACACCCAATATAATTGAGCAATACGTCCTTAATCTTAAAAATTACTCGTTATGTTATGAAAAGTGCTTTATCGTTTGATTCAGTCGAGCATGTTTTCAGAAATCAGCGTATACAGAGCGTTACCACAGTTGCCCGCGATAAATGTACTACTTCCTGAGCAGAGAAGAGCAAAGTGTTGTTTATGGTCTACATAAAAACGCACGAGACGTTATGAACGTGCAATCTTGAATTATTGCCAGGAAATTAATAATTCTTCAGATGACAGGAAAACTCCTAGCTTCATTCATTGGAGTTTTTCCAGGGATATAAATACAAGCAGACGTGCTGGAAAATATTTACTAGACTGCAGAAGGTTTGAGTGAAGATACCATGGGTAATTTTCGAAATGATATCTTTTTTACGCTGATATGAATGCAATATTTTCTAAAGAGTGATAGGTTGAATTCCTATTAAAGATTTTGCGACCTTTTTCCCCATGGTAAAATGAAATTATTTTCAAACCAGAACCGGTAGGTAATTTCGAAGTTTTTTATTCATTAGGATATCCAAACATAAAATATTTATCCTATTGTCCTATTATCCTATTAGTATATGTTGAAATTAATGGAAATGTGTTACTCTATGTAACAAATTAGTTAGCAAAAAAAACTATCCATTCTTGATCTTATGTGTATGGACACCTAGGGATTAGTGTGATTAAATAGTTTTTACTCTTAGTGAGCATCAATTTTACTTAAATAAAGTTCCTCTTCATGTAACTGTGCATTTTGTTGCAGGAATTTCCGTTTATACTGGATTTTCAACTTGTCACTAAGTTAAACTGTTTTTTTCTGGACGTCTTGGATTCTATTCAACCAGCCGTGTCAATTTATTCTATTGCTTTCTTGATACCAATTCAGTTAATAATGATATCTTATTTTTAAGTTATGGAAAATAAATTCTTTGGAGGATGAAAAAAAACCGACGTGGTTTGGACTCTTGGTGATTTTGATACTGAATGACGTTTTCTAAGCATCCTTATTCACAGAATTTTGGTACCATTCAAATTCTTAAAAATTCCTCATTTCCTGATCCGAAACTATTGTTGAAAATTGGCTTCAATTTCATTGCAATTCAAGAACTAATTCCACTACATTCGGTTCCCTTTGAATTACAATATTCATTAAAAATTCATCTGAAATTTTTGATAATATAGTATTGTGTACACATTTGTATGATAAAATGGTGCAAGAACTCCAAAAAACAACACAAAAATTACAAAAACTCATTCAAAATATCATTTCAGGTATTTCATAGATAACTTCAGATAGCTCCTACAATCAAAATTAAACATATTAGCAAGATTATAAACTCACCAATGCGAAAATATTCTGAACATAAATAAAACCACAGTCAACTATAAACACGTTTGTCCTAGTTTTTTCAGGAATCTGAATTGGAATATTTAATTATAAAATTGATCTTTCACCAAGTAGTCCCAAAAGTGATAATTTATATAATTATTTATATGAGTGTGTGATCTCTTTCTGGATCGTTTATACCTGGGTTTGTAATCATCAAAATCTTCGGAATATTATTGGAAAACATTTTAAATTTGCACAGAGACTGATTAGAGATAGAATTCGAATGCCTCCCTGACATATTTTTTGGTAACCTAGAAAATAAATTGAATGGTTGCATTTCAGAGCTGATGTCAAGTGCACACGTGTTCATAGCTATTGTGTTTGGGTTTCTGATCAAAACATTCTTGAATCGGTGAGTTTCTCATCCTGTTATTTTATCTTATTTTAAATATTAGATTTATCTGCAGATAAGCAACAACCAAACTATCAAATACATATAATGTTTTATATTTTTGATTGAATGTTCTATCATTTCTGTAGGCTTTTTAGCATTTTTATGCACCAATTTTCGTACACATTTTTGTGAATAATGTTATAAAATGGATATTAAATAGTTCTTCAGACTAACATTAATTTTCTTATCATTAAAATATATGTATTTCAAATATTGGAGAAGTGGTCCGTTATTGTGCCCATTTTAAAATGAAATGAAATAAATATTTTCTCAGTCTTTTATCACTTCGTTTTATTCAATATATAGTGACTCGATTTTCGTAGTGTTTACTAGATTTTCAAACTGAATAAAACAAATTGCATTTCAAACTTGGTTCGCAAGGGAGGTTTTTTATGTATGATAAAACAGGGCGTATTGGTAACTTCTCATTAGGGATTTCAATAACGTGATATAATTGAGAGAGGGGTTCGAATTTGACTTATTAGATGATAATATCAGACATACTATATCCATTATATTTCACGAATCTATATTAATCGATCAAAAATACTGAGGAACCTAAAATCAAAACGAAATAACAGTAAAAAAAATCAATTCCAAATACTGCACCTCATATTAGATTCCCAAATTAAAATGAAAATGCTTTAGATATTCCTTCCAAAAGTTTTCGAATCTAAATAATGCATGAAAACTCCCCATGTCAAAAAGTGATAATATAAATGTTATTCACTGAATTAGCTCTAGGATACTAAATATATTTCTAGGAATCATACGAATGTATAATTATAATATATGTTTGAAAAAATTTTGGTATGTGGGAAGTGAAGTTAAGAATGGCAGTTCCCGATGATATATTTCCGAGGAACTTAAAGAACGTCAAACGAATGTTTTTCGTGAAACATCCAAGAAAACTTTCAACAATGTAATTTAGACAAATGGCTCAATCCGAACAATTCCCAGCTAGTTTAGCCAACGAAATATTACCAAGCTAGCGAGCTCAAACAAAAGTGCAATCTGTCACATAATCCTCAGATGCAGAAAAAGGCAATCAATGAAGGCAGACAGAGTAAAAAGCAGCGTCAGGAAATATATAAGGAAAGTTACTTCCCTAACTGGAACTCCGAGAACACGGAATCTGTTCGGGTCGAGACCTCCACCAATAGCATGAAACCGCGGCACATAACGTTTTTATAAATTGCTCAGTCATCCGGGGGTTAACAGTGATAAACAGGATCGAAACGGTATCATAAACAGAAGGGAAGTAATCACTTTTCCGCCATGTTTCACAAAAACAACCCATTTTGATCTATATCCTACATGGCAGGATGTAATTGATTGGCCTACTGGCTCTGCGTTACTACTGAAATTATAGAAAGAAGCCAATCTTTAACAATGTGTATTCATAGAATTGAATATACCAGCAATTGCCTAGATTAATATAAAATTAAAAAATTTGAATATCAAAACAGATTTAATCTGTTAGTCTTCTACAATTTTAATTTCAAAAAATTTAGTTAAGAAACTTTAAGGATTAAATTAATGTCTTTATAAGCACTGCTCATATTTAATAGAAGTATAAAATCGAAATTTATCATACAATATCAAATGGAATTAAGAACAACCAACGAATAAAAATTGTCAATTAAAATTAATAAATAAATAAACAAACATTTTTTGTTTCGTTCCAGGCGTGCGTACTGAACTCTTCAGACAAACGTACGAAGCCCTGTTTGTTACAAAATGTATTGTTTTCTGATCCTATATATATGAAAAATAACTCTTTCTCAAAAATATGAAACATAATTTCAAGAACTTCTCAAAAACTAATTTGTTTGAAATATTTAATATATTTAAATAAATTACTTCAAAAAATCTCAAAACATGTAGCACATCCTCAAAAAATAATTAAAATTCAGATAAGACTAGTTCAACTTTACATATAAAAAATAATAAAATCAATTAACAATAAACTTACCGAATGCAATCTTCAGAAATATGTGATTTTCAGGAACATTTACATAGGTACATCTAATATCCAAGGTACTCTATGTTCTATGCTCACAAAAAAATTATACAGTGTTGAATGTTCTTAACTAAGACCATTAAAGTGCCTCATAAACTTTCTGTGATTTATTGTTAATTGATTTTATTATTTTTTATATGTAAAGTTGAACTGGTCTTATCTGAATTTTAATTACTTTTTGATGTGCTACATGTTTTGAGATTTTTTGAAGTAATTTATTTAAATATATTAAATATTTCAAACAAATTAGTTTTTGAGAAGTTCTTGAAATTATGTTTCATATTTTTGAGAAAGAGTTATTTTTCATATATATAGGATCAGAAAACAATACATTTTGTAACAAACAGGGCTTCGTACGTTTGTCTGAAGAGTTCAGTACGCAAGCCTGGAACGAAAAAAAATGTTTGTTTATTTATTTATTAATTTTAATTGACAATTTATATTCGTTGGTTTTTCTTAATTCCATTTTATATTGTATGATGAATTTCGATTTTATACGTCTATTAAATATGACCAGTGCTTATAAAGACATTAATTTAATTCTTAAAATTTCTTAACTACATTTTTTGAAACTAAAATTGTAGAAGACTAACAGATTAAATCTGTTTTGATATTCAAATTTTGTAATAATCCTTCAATCAAGGAAAAAACAGTTCCTTATTATTTTATTTCAAATATAAAATTAATACTTCTCTAGGGAAACATTTGGATTACAAAGTAATTTGGTCCGTTTTCATTGGCTTCAAAAATATTAACTTTTCAATTAGTAGCAGCTAGTTTCAGACAGATTGAACATCTGCCGATAATATTCAGGTTGAACTGGTTTGAGTTCCATACAAAGCATTCTTCTCTACGCTGTTAAAAATGTCAGATATTTTGAAAACGGAGCAGCATTCGCAGAGAGTTTCAATTTCTTGTTTAAAGAAAAAAAAAACTCCACATGAAGTTCATCCTATGCTTGTGGAAGTTTAGGGTGACAATGATTCATTTGGCAGGTCATGTAGGAAATGGTTTCAATGCTTCAAAAGTAGCAATTTCAGAACTGAAAATGGACCTCGCTCGGGACATCCAAAAAAATTCGACGACGATGAATTACAGATATTACTTGATGAAGATCTGAGTCTAAAAAGCACAAAAATCCTCAATATTATGAATATAATACAAGAAAAAAAAATCTTTATTCCAATTCATAGAACATTCAGGTTTTTCGATGAACGTGAATAACTGCGAAACCCACGAACTCGTTCTGCTCGATATCAAACAAAACCGAGATATGGAGATTCCAAAAAGTCCTCGAAAGATCTTTCCGTGAGGAAGTTACAGTAAACGCTCAACGCTGCTCTGCTCACAAAATTTATTTTCTTTAACTTCTTATTATACGATCCTCATTATAATTTTCTCATTATTTCACTCACTAAATACTAAATATAAATCTAATCCATAGCTCCGAATCTTGCCTGCGGCATTTGAATCCCAAATGTACCCTGAAAATTTCGAAGCTGTAACTCTTTCTGTTCGAAATTTAACGTATTTGCAAGCGGCTTTTTTGGCTCAAAATTCGAAAATTATAGACATTTGGACGAAATGATAGCACGCTGTTCCCAAGGATAGGAGCAGTGCTCCTGGAGCACATGATCATTATGAAGAAACTAAAGAATAGTTTCTATCAATAATAAGATAAGATAAGAGGATATCCCAATGAAATAGTTTTAAGCAAAAATCCAAGAAATAACACCAGAATGGCTTTCATGTTATACGATTTTCCGTAGATTTTGAGTTTTTTTGAGAATATTCATATCAAACTTCCACTGACAAAACATTATTGGTCACAAGAACAAGATATGTATTGATTTCTTTGCCAAATTAGGTTCACTCTTTTATACAAAAAGAATCGCAAAGAATTTGAATTTCAAAGTTACTGATTCCACAAAATAATCCGCGCATTCGCCATTTTGTATATCATGATGGTAGGATGTGGTAGGATGGTATTATTTTGTATCTGCAACAGAAGAGAAATATCTGTTAAGGAAGGAATGAAGCATTTATCCTTATAAACCATCTCTCTGTGACCAATAATCTCTTGAGTGGTAACGTAGGAATAAAACATTACTCGAAAACTAGGAAAAACCACATAACATATGGGGTTGTTCTGGTAGATATAGGAGTTCGCCATCTCGGGATTTTCGCTAGATACTTTCATTTTGGGACCCCTTGTAAACAAGATAATAATAGTAAGGTTTCTAACGGTCTTCATGAAATCGGAATTAGTTCTTTAGCTGTAAATAGAAATAATTCAGCTGACATATTCGTTAACAACAAAGAAAGGTATCGGCGAATCGGAAATTCATCAATTAAAATGCGATTATTGTAATATAACCTCTACAGAGCACATCGGCCGTTTTTCACAGAAAATATTCGAAGGACCTGAAGGTTTTTCAATGAAAAAGATACAATTATTAATAGTTCTCTACCCAAAATGGCGAAACAAATCCGAATCAGAACACAACTGATATCCTAACACGCAAAATCTTCTTCTGAGAAATTTTCACAAAAGATTTAGGAGAGTCAGAATGAAACATCACATATATATCAAGTTTTTCCTAAATACTCTTCGAAAACAGCCACATACTGGATGCTATTATAAGAACGCTCCATAAAAATTACAGAGATATATGAAATGTACATTAATAGGAACCATTGGAATTTTAGTTTTAGATATCAAGTATTTTTTTAGAGTGATAGAACTTTCGACAGGTATTACTTTGATTTGGCAGAAGGTAGAAGACATGTTGTTTTGAAATTTCTATTCAGCAAGCATTGACAAATTATCATGGAAAGACTCACGCCGCAACAACATTTACAAATTGTTGAAATATATTTTCAAAATCAGTGTTCTAGTCGCCAAATTTATAGAGCACTTCGTGAAATTTATGGTTTACATAATCGTCCATCAGAGCAGCTTATTCGTCGAAGTATCGATAGATTTCGGACAACATTTTCTCTACTCGATGCAACAACAACAACAAGACAAAGAACTGTACGTACAGAAGAAAATATCGCTGCTGGGAGTCATAACGATGACCCAGATTTGTCTATCAGTCGACGTTCACGAAAGTGGGACTATGTGCATCCACCACATGGAAAATTTTGCGTGAAGATCTTGGTCGACCCATACAAGATCCACCTGGTTCAAGAACTAAAGCCACTCGACCATATTAAGCGTCGTTTGTGATGATTGGGCCCTAGAACAGCTTGAAGTTGATGCACTTTTTTATCGTGAAATTGTGTGTAGTGATGAAGCTCATTTCTGTTTGAACGGCTATGTAAACAAGTAAAATTGTCGTATATGGAGTGAAAACAATCCTCATGAAGTTCTGCAGGTTCCATTGCACCCTGAAAAATCCATTGTGTGCTTTACACGCTGCAGGCATCATCGGTCCTTATTTCTTTAAAAACGATGCTGGAGCTAATCTTACAGTGAATGGTGCTCGTTGCAGAACGATGATCAATGATTATTTATTTCAAAATTTGAATGGTATCGACCCAGAAGTGTTTTGGTTCCAACAAGATAGTGCTACACCTCATGCTGCTACCGTAACAATTGATTTATTGAAAGAAATATTTAGCGATAACTTTGTTTCGACAAATGGTCCAATTAATTGGCTTCCAAGATCATGCGACCTGACTCCACTGGATTATTTTCTTTGGGGTTATGTCAAGTCATTGGTTTATGCTGATAAACCAGAATCAAATAAGACCTTTAAGACTTTAAGAAGTGGTCCAAAATTGCTCTGGTGGAATGCGGTTCCTCAGAGCTAGTCGTGGTAGACATATGCCGGAAATTATTTTCAAAACATAAATTCCATGTAATTATCTTTCAAATAAAAAAAAATTTGGCTTCAATCTTAATTAAAATGTGTTTTATTTCAATTTATTATGAAATATAGTCGTGCAAAATTGACAGAAATACTGAGAAGATTCTTAAATTTATTGTGGAATATATAAAACCAGTGTTTCTGCAAGTCAAATTGTTCCATTTACCTTCTGAACAAAGTGTCATCTCCAATTGCTCACTCATTCTTCTCACTTAAGCTTTTTATATAATTTTCATCAAATCTCTGAGTAATTTGTCGAATGTTATCTTACTTAGCGGGATTTAAGTTATATACAGTCATCTTTGACGGCATAATTCATTTATATGCATCAAGTAATGTAATCTTGAAACAAAGTTTCATGTTCGGATAAAAAAATAGCATCTTGGTAGAAGTTGACTAAGGATATGAAGGGTTATTTTATATCAACTTGAATCCCATTCTTCATTCGTATTTGTGATGTTAGAGAAATACGAAAATCCACAAATTTTCTCAAGACAGAATATCATAATCTATTTTCCGAAAGAAGAACCATGCATCTCATTATCTAGAAACATAGTGATATACAGCTAGCTATCTCAGAGATGAAGCCATGGATTCCTCTGAATATTTACACGTTATTTTGCTTTTCCTTTACGCTATATGAATAACTGATGCTGAAATGTTGGCGGGAGTTTTAAATTAGTTGGATGGAAGTTCTCATTCAATTTATAGCTTATATGGATTCCCGGTAATATTGAATAGAAGCCTCTCAATAGTTTCTGGTTATAAAATGGGAATTTTATGAGCATTCACTCATATCAAGTATGCAATGAATGAAGAGAATATCAGAGAAGGCATAGGTGAGTTCCTGGAAAATATTGGAAGAAGTTTGAGTATTAATAATATTGTAAATAGTTTGAGTATTAATAATATTGGAAAAAGTTTAAGTTTATTCCCCTAAATGCAAATGAGACTGTACTAAACATAAATTATTGAGAGGTATCAAAATAATACTCAGACATAATAATATCAACACAAGTCTGATCTTTCAACTGTATATTATATAGATTGAAAATATACTTCGAAGTGTTTTTTCAAAAATTATAGATAATAGCTGGGTTAATTTTCCGAAATCTCTACAAAATAAATCTAAAAAATCTGTCAAAATTTTCTGGAATTATATTGAATAACGTGACCTGGAAACACTATTTCACTTTATATACATAAAGAACTATAACACACAGGGGCATCAGTTAACCAATAAAAAATTTCAAAAAAATAGAAAATCCAGAACTATCATCCAAGACAAGTTTGTTTCGACTGGCTATCCAGAAATAAAAAATTTCATCACCAAAAATGCACCAGATTTGAAAAAAGGTCTTTTTATATTCCTCTTTGTAAAAGAGATAGCACATGCTCAAGAAAAGACTGAAATTTCTATCCATATTCTCCTCAGGTCGAAGTTATTTAGATACTAAATAGAAACAATGAGCAAAATATATCTACATACCTTCATTCACCAATGTCTATTTGGAAACGAACTTCAATAAACGTGGTCAACTAGGTGAGCACCATTTAAAAACAAGGCCTTTCCACAATATCTGAAAACTGACACCGACACATATGACAATACAAATTATAAATAGGAAAAATATTAATTTTCCGAAACTTCTACAAACTCAATCGAAAATATATCTTGAAAACCTTCAACAATTAGATTGAATAAAATGCCTCAGAAGCACTTGTTTACTTTAGAGACATATAGAATTATCAACACTTTACGGTCAGTACTTTGATACACCTATTTAACCGGAAAATATAGGTTATCTGTTCAAATAGTATGACCAAATTCAATGCTGCTTATTTTCACCATAAAGTTTACCGAGAAAAATGTAAAATATCCCATGATTAGCTAACCATGAAATATCGACTAGATTGAATATTTTTTCAAAATGCGAAATGAAGATAAAAGTAAGTTTCTACAATATCACCAATATAATACTAAATATGACATTTCCTAGAGGGTCAAGGAACAGAAAGATGAATATTTTCAATATTTACAGTGAAAAACAAAATCTATTTCCGACAGGAAATCCGGATTTCACTTCAACGCAATATATGGGTAAATAATTACTCGAGAATGAGGATTTTGATGGTAGAACACATTTTGCAAGTAATCGACCGATTCTTATGCTTCTTTCACCAAAGAAATGAAATTGCAAGCGTTTTGTTTGGAACTTAAACTCTCAGCATGAAATATTCTAAAGGAAAACTATAGCTTCTTTTATGTATCATGAAAATTTTTCGATAAGTTTTACAGAAATGAGAATTTTAGTTAAAAAGATCATTGCGAATCGATACAGCTGGATGTATCTGATTTTTTCACCTTCTCTTTGAACAATAAAGGGACATACATTATATCTGTTCGGTATTCTAATTATATCTGCACTATATGATGAAATAATAAAATATTAGGGACACTTTCTGCTGATTATAATATTCAAGTCACCTTTCGCTATCAGATTCAAAATATTAATTAAGTGAGATAACAATGGCCAAAAGAGACTCAGAATATACATATACAACTTATGCAGACACATTCTTTGAAAAAACAAAATTGTGTTAGATGTTTTATCAGAGTAGAAATAATAAACAAGAGGAAAAAAATTACTCAGATGTGTTGAATTATTACTGATTTTCGAGAGGATAAACTCTTACTCTAATTTTCAACATGATATTCCAATCCAATATCAGAACAATTTGCAGCATATTATACCTAGCAAAGAGAGTAGCGAAATCGATGATGATTTGTTTTTCATATAAAATTTGAGGTTGATTAGTTTAAATAACTACTTCTTGATATGGAACTCAATTTTAAAAATATGTTTAAAGCCATTTCCGTAAAAATATATGACTTTCTGTCTTTTTACAATTTATTCATGAATAATTCAAGAAGAAGTTAACTACAGAAACACATTTTTTAGGATATATGCGCAAATCTCAGTACAGAAAAATTCATTTCGAAATTTCGAATTATAATGAAGAAGAATTTGAATACTGAGGTACTCAATATGATTAATTGTATTTGTATGAATTTATGTAATAATTATGGATTAATATAATTATATTTAAGATTTTATTACATAAATATTCCTCTAAAGATATTCCATACTAATTCTATTGCACCTGACGAGAAAAAAGATGTGTAGATCAAATTTGTTCTTTATATCCCAGAATTAATTTGATATTTCTATCTATTATAATAATCAATATATATAATAAGCCAGCTACTAGGTGATCTGAAAATATAAGTATGTTTTCAGAAGAAACGCCATCGGATCGAAAAGAATAAAAAAGTTTAAATTGATGTGAATTTCCGCTGAGCAATAAAGTTTCTTCAATTTGCTTTATCAGGAATAAATAGGTCATCAAACTTGAAACTTCATTATGAAATAACAAGATCAGTTTTTCATCATGCTCTAGTGACATTAAAAGTTTTTGAGAGTTCGAAATTTCAATATTAAAGCTCACCTCATTCCCGGATAGGAACTATCCCAGGAATTTAATTTCATCACATTTTCATTCAATCAACATCCAATAATTGTTGGAACTCGAGCCATCCGCTTCATATTCTTCAATATGTTTGCACCCCTAATTAATTAGCTGTTCGATAATTATTAGCGTCTTCTTTATTATATAGCTTTACTGCTGCACACGATGAAATTTTATTACGTCTGTGGAGACCATGCAATCAGGAAATTTATGTTATTAGCTTTCAAAGTTTTCTTACTTTGTTCGATGATCAGGGACGGACAATTTTACCGAACTCTAGAGTTGTGACTGATCATCAGTATAGTTGTATTGATATTATGGGAAAAATTATTCATGAAAAATCAATTGCTCAATGTGGTTGAATGTTCAGTGAAGAAAATTATTTTGCTCAACGCCATTGGTAAAACGCACGCACATCATTTTTCAATGTAATTAAAATTTTACTAAGAACGCTCAACAGTAAAATCACATATGGAAAAACAAATTGCAAAAGTCATTGCAATATTTGACATTAAAATCAATACTATTGCATGAAATTAATTTTCACATTTATGTTATTTATAAATCCAGTAAGTAAAATCCTAAAAATCGACAGGAACTCAAGAACTTAACACTTTAAGCAAACTATAGAATATATAATATATATATTGTTATACATCAATTTAATCTTTGAAAATTGATTATACTAATAATTAAACTTTATCTGAACTTAGACGCAATCATAAAGGGGTAACATTTTTTTAGGACACTCTAAATTCTCAGCTTTAAACTATAGGGCAATAAATGGAGAAACATAACCAAATGAGCTTTATATAATTTCTTACAACTTCGAAAACTTTAAAGGAATTTTAATCCATATACACCAGAATTTCATGATGATATGGCGTCATAAACTGCTTATGCATTCCAAAACCCAACATGTTCAAGCAGAAGTGCATAACTATTCTCAGGTTGGAGACCAAACATTGCATTAATCTCCTATCGATAATGAGTGCATCGCATTTTTCAGCGTCAACCGCAAACTCGATGAAAAAACGCTGATTCCGCTTCTGCTCCAATAATTTCCAGAGCTAAAGCCTTCGGAATTATTCCCCTGATAGGGCGAGTCTCTCCCTTCTTGTAGAAGGTTTTAGTTTAATGAACACACCATTACTTCTTTCGTGTACACGGGAGGGAGTGACTGACGTCGTAAAACATGAAGTTCGTCTATAAGATCCACATTATTTTAGCTTCAACGGCTATTAATTGAAAAGAACACACCTATCATCGTTCCTCATTTGCGTATCACTTCGACTAATGGATTTGGCATGTATGGATCATGAATATCCAATATCAGGACAAATAAGTGCATTGTTTAGAGAAAGATTCTCAAGAAAAGTGTTTTAGCGAGTATATATTCTTCATATTTATTCAGCTGAAATTAATTCAAATGAGGCGTCCATATTTTTTTATTATAGCAGGTCCTCGTTAATATCCAGAAATCCTATTGGCAGTCCAGCAAAAAATAGTAGTCCGTTCATTGTCGGAGCTAAATAAAATACCGCAATTTTATAATAATATGGAGTTTTATTCAGGATAAACTAGACATTTTATTTAAGTCTGTCATCTCAACAAAGTCTGGGTTTAATTCACAGAAAATCAAGAAAAAAATGACCATGAGGTGGCATCATATTACAGTTTTTTGTTCCTACTTTTTGAATTTACTTCATATTAAATAATCGAATATTATGGGGAGTTTACATCGATAAATTCCTCTCATCACATTCAAAACAGTCCGTTTAGCCATTGAATAAAATAATAACTAATATTTCTACAAATTATCAATTCAAAAAAATTGCTTCGCCAACACTGATTTCTTCAGGTTCACATTTCCATTTTGAATATACTCTAAGAATTAGAACATTAAATCTTATTCAGCTATGGTGCAGGCAATAACTTGGAAAAGAAAGGTACAAATAACCATCAATTTTTGAAATGTAAATAAGTGAAAATATCCAAGAAACGAATAAAATTAACCATAAAATTATCCGAAAACCCCACCAAGTTGGGAAGAATTTTAAGGTTCTTTTGCTTATTATTTCCTGCAGCTTTCAATAGTGTGAGTCTAAGACTTCTAATTTCGTCATGGATAATTTGATATTGAAATTATATCGAAATTTTTTCCAACGACTGGCAAATGTTAAGTTTAAGATATCTAATGCATAACTCCTTTGGTATTCATAAATTCTTTTCCTGAAAGATCAACCTGTTCTACCAATATACACCAAAGAGCAATCATAACAAATCAGCTTCTAAACACCAAATTTGTTTGATTTATCTTTTGAGAAAAAGCGATAAAGATAACACAAATGGAAACAGAACATCTGTAGTTTATAAGCACGCTTATTTTCGAACTAGAGCCTTGAAACTCTCAGGGTAGGTTTGAAGTCTAAATATCTCAGCTAGGCTCGTTAATGGATAGCTTTTTACGTTTGAAAAATTTTCATACGATTGCTAATATTTTCGATAATAGAGATCTAACAGTCGCATTCAGAAGCGGAAAAAAAGGCACATGTTAATGGAAATTTTTATGAGGACCATATTTCTGCACAATTGGATGAATTTTCCCATACTTGTATGGATACAATATCATAAAAGAGAAACAAATTTTTTTCTATGCAAGTTTTGATTTAATATTAATTAAAAATATATAGAGTGAAAGAAATCTAATTTATCATTTTAAGTTTTAATCGATTATTCTCAAAGTGGACTAAACATCCATAATTTATATGAATATAACTTATATAATTTTTCATATTTGTGTTTTGGAACACAAGTTTGCTTTTTATTGTGTCTTTCATCAGAAACAGTATTTTTTAGACATTATTCGATCATAGTTGGTATTACCAACTTTCAAACGGATGAAAATAACATATTAGGAGTACAAATAAGTTTCCGCCGTTTTATTGTAGATGGCGCAGCACGGAGTTTCGGTTAGCTTTCGCAGATGATAAGCGACTTAAAAAATAGTTTGGACATTCAAGAACAACATAACCTATTAGTATCATTGATTTTATATTTGTAAAATATAATTTTTATAAGTTGAAAATGTCAAAATTTGAGCCAAGTAAGCGTCATTTGCGGGAAATATTAGTTTACTTCTTTAATTCAAAGAAATCTGCTGCTGAGGCGCATCAATTGCTCGTAGAAGCATATGGTGAGGGTGCTTTGAGTGAGAGAACGTGTCGAGAGTGGTTTCAAAAGTTTAAAAACGTTGATTTTGACGTAGAAGACAAAGATCGCAGTGGAAGGCCAAAAATTTACGAGGATGCAGAATTAGAGGAATTATTGGAGGAAGATTCATCTCAAACGCAAAAAGAACTTGCTCTAACATTAGAAGTCACTCAGCAAGCAGTCTCACATCGCTTAAAATCATTAGGAATGATTCATAAACAAGGAAATTGGGTTCCGTACGGCGGAAACTTATTTGTACTCCTAATAACATTTACTTAGGTTTGGAATAACTTGAAAATTTTTTTTCCGAGACATTGTAAAATATTTTTATTGATTATATATAAGGATATAATTTTGATAGTTTTTGTATATAGTTTTAATATATGTTGTAAAAGTGAGAATATATTAGGAGTACAAATATGTTTCCGCCGTTTCTTAACAAAAATTAAATATTTATTATAGAAGAAAGCTTGCTACTTCTCATGTTAGACCAAGTTCTTTTTGTGTTTGAGATTAATCTTCCTCCAATGATTCTTCCAGTTCTGCATCCTCGTAAATTTTTGGCTTTCCACTGCGATCTTTATCTTCTACGTCGAAATCACTGTTTTTAAACTTTTGAAACCACTCTCGACACGTTCTCTCACTCAAAGCACCCTCACCATATGCTTCTACGAGCAATTGATGCGCCTCAGCACCAGATTTCTTTAAATTAAAGAAGTAAACTAATATTTCCCGCAAATGACGCTTACTTGGCCCAAATTTTGACATTTTCAACTTATAAAAATTATATTTTACCAATATAAAATCAATGATATTAATAGGTTATGTTGTTCTTGAATGCCAAACTATTTTTTAAGCCGGTTATCGTCTGCGAATGCCGCGCCATCTACAATAAAACATCGGAAACTCATTTGTACTCCTAATATAATTCTGAATTTAAAGTAATTTAAATTTAACTTCTATCAAGTATTGACTCACATTCAAATTGATTTTTAAATTATGGATTAAATTTATATGGAGTCTAAATATCCACAATATATTCTTAATTATTCATTATTTTTGAAATTCTGGTTATTTTTCTCAAAATGGAACATTAATTCTGATGAATAAGTTTTGTTACGTTTTTCTGTGTACAAATGGTTATAGGTTAGGGGGCGTCCATAAATTACGTGAGATGTTTAAGGGGGGGAGTGGGTCGAGTCAAATCTCGGCAAATATCACGCAATTTTTTTTCCGATTGAAACAAAAAAAAATTATACTATTTTGGTAACGAAGTTGAAGGAGCAGATAATTTTACTGAAAATCATATGGAAATGTTGGTTCCAATAGTCTCTCTTGAGACCGCGCATGATTCTCCATGGACTGAATTAGAGTAGATATTCTTTTTTTTAATCACAGTAATCACGATTCAAGTATTCTATTGTTAAATTTTTATTACACTTATAACTCTCAGCAATATTGATTACTAGTCGTAAATAAAAGTACGAAGTAAATTTTTTTTTTTTATTTTTACAATAACAAACCAACGCGTTTACGTAAGAAACCCACATTTTGAAAAATGTCACGTGAGATTGGGGGATGGGGGAGGGGGTTGAGTAAAATCTCACGACATGTCACCAGGGGGGAGGGAGGGATCTTATTTAGTGAGTTAAATTTTAATCTTGTGATATATTTGAATCTCAAGAGGTCTAGAGACCGAAATAGCTATCATATGTTGGAATTCTCGTACAATTATTTTTAGTTGATCCTTTATTTTGAGAATTTCAGATAATTTTGGAATACTGAGTTTCTTGTATCTGTATGTTAATATACATACTCATATAGTTTTTGTTGATACATTTTTTATTGATACGTTTCATGTCGGGATGTAAAAAGTTTTTTTTCCGAAACATTGAAAAATATTATAAAATAAGAAGGAACGGTTTTTCACTTGATAGAAGGATTATTACTAAATTTGAATATCAAAACAGATTTAATCTGTTGTCTTCTACAATTTTAATTTCAAAAAAAATTTTTTTTTGAAGAAACTTTAAGAATTAAATTACTGTCTCTATAAGCACTGCTCATATTTAATAGACGTATAAAATCAAAATTCATCATACAATATCAAATGGAATTAATAAAAACTAACAAATATAAATTGTCAATTGAAATTAAAATATAAATAAGCAAACATTTTTTGTTTCGTTCCAGGCATGCGTACTCAACTCTTCAGACAAACGTACGAAGCCCTGTTTGTTACAAAATGTATTGTTTTCTGATCCCATATCAATGAAAAATAACTCTTTCTCAAAAATATAAAACATAATTTCAAGAACTTTTCAAAAACCAATTTCTTTGAAATATTCAATATATTTAAATAAATTACTTCAAAAAATCTCAAAACATGTAGCACATCCTCAAGAAATAATTAAAATTACGATAAGATCAGTTCAACTTTACATATAAAAAATAATAAAATCAATTAAACATTGTATAGACTTACCGAGTGCAACTTCAGAAATAATATGATATATGAACATGCAAATAGTTACATTTATATCCAAGGTACTCTATGTTCCATGTTCACAAAAAATCATACAAAGCTTATAAGGCATTTGGTCTTAGTTAAAACCATTCAACACTGTATAATGATTTCTTTATTTAAAAAACCTAATATAATTATATATTATATATAAAATAAAATAAGAAGGAACGGTTTTTTACTTGATAGAAGGATTATTACAAAATTTGAATATCAAAACAGATTTAATCTGTTGTCTTCTACAATTTTAATTTCAAAAAAAATTTTTTTTGAAGAAACTTTAAGAATTAAATTAATGTCCTTATAAGCACTGCTCATATTTAATGGACGTTTAAATTCAAAATTCATCATACCATATCAAATGGAATTAATAAAAACCAACGAATATAAATTAGTTTTTGAAAAGTTTTTAAATTATGTTTTATATTTTTGAGAAAGAGTTATTTTTCATTGATATGGGATCAGAAAACAATACATTTTGTAACAAACAGGGCTTCGTACGTTTGTTTAAGAGTTCAGTACGCATGCCTGGAACGAAACAAAAAATGTTTGCTTATTTATATTTTAATTTCAATGGACAATTTATATTCGTTGGTTTTTATTAATTCCATTTGATATTGTATGATGAATTTTGATTTTAAACGTCTATTAAATATGAGCAGTGCTTATAAAGACATTAATTTAATTCTCAAAGTTTCTTCAAAAAAAAAAGTTTTTTTTTTTTTATCGAAACTATATACAAAAACTATCGAAATGATATTCTCCATTCTGTCAAGAAAGTACAGGGAATTATCGATTTAAATCTGGCGGGGCAATGAGGCAGGTAAAATTTTTTTTTCCTAGGTTGGTACCAGTGTCCTTAATTACTATGCCAAGCTTGAGCGGAATCTGTCAACTAGTGTGTTTACAACAGCTGATTAAGTCAGTCGATGTCAGAGTGCGTGCCGATTTTTTAATTTGTTTAAAGTTTTGTGTTGCAAATGAATTTTCGTGTGCCGATGCATTGAAAATGTTGCAAAAGGCCTTTGGTGATAATGGTCTATCGAAAACTCGTGCATATCAATGGTACAGAGCCTTCAAGGACGGTCGTGAAGTGGTCGAAGACTTCCCTCGTTCCGGACGCCCATCGACGGCTTCGATCGAAGATAACGTCGATAAAATTAAGGAAAGGGTGCTAAAAACCGTCGTACCAGCTTGAGAGAGATAGCACATGATCTTAAGATATCCCACGAGTCCGCACGTACGATTTTGATTGATATTTTAGACATGAGAAAGGTGGCCGCACGACTCGTACCCAAAGACCTGAATTTTCTTCAAAAACGTCATGGCGAACAGGTTGCTTCAGACATGCTGTATCGCTGTAATTCCGATTCTACATTCATGGAACGCATTATAACTGGTGATGAGACCAGGGTCTACGAGTACGATATGCAAACAAGCCAGCAATCATCGGAATGGGTGGCAAAAAATGAGCCGAAACCGAAAAAACCACGCCAAAGCCGCTCGAAAATGAAGGTGATGCTCATTGTTTTCTTCGATATCCGTGGCGTGGTGCACTACGAATTCGTTCCAGAGGGTCAGACGGTAAACAAGGAGTATTACCTAGGCGTTATGAAACGTTTGCGTGAGCGTATCCGTAAGAAGCGGCCAAATTTGTGGGCGAACAACTCATGGATTTTGCATGACGATAACGCGCCTTCTCACCGAGCTACGATTGTGACTGACTTTCTCGCCAAAAACTCAACAAACGTGCTTCAGCAACCACCGTATTCGCCGGATTTGGCTTCCTGCGACTTTTTCCTCCTCCCAAAACTAAAATTGCCCCTTCGTGGCACCCGTTTTGAGTCGATTGAAACCATAAATCAAAATTCGGCGCGAGAGCTAAAGTCCATCCCGGAAAGCGCCTATAAAAAATGTTTCGATAATTGGAAGTGCCGTTGGCATAGATGTATTGGAGCAAATGGAGCCTATTTTGAAGGCGACCCAATAAATTTTGACGATTAAATGTAAAAATGTTGTTTTAATTGAAAATTCCCGGTACTTTCTTGAGAGAGTAGTATAATCGATATGAAATAATTTTCAATGTCTCGAAAAAAAACGTTTTTCGAGTTAGTTGAGTTAGAATCTATAATTCTGAATTCAAAGTCATTCGAATAAAAATTGATTGAATCATTCATTTTTTATATGTCACAAAGAAATATATCATACAGTGGAAAGAAAACTCAGGAAAAAAACCACATTACCTACTGGAGCCGAAAATGTAGGAAATTCTAGCAAATTTATCAATTACTTATAAACAACGTTCGTATAATTGCATTATTTCATCTGCAGTCCATTTCCAAATATGGGATGTTAGCTAAGCATACTGAAGAAGAAGCTAGAGTAGATACATACTGTAAGCTTCGAGAGAGTAAATTCGTTCCTGTATCTCTGCCATTAACTTTAATGGATAATGTCTGGAAATTTCAACAGAACCTTTCATCGTCCATGTGCTCATAGCCTTCACCGACTTATGCAACCAAGAAGCTGAAGCAACATAGCGACGGTTACGGAAAATAGGCACATAGTATTCCAAGGGTTTTCGAACTCATTACAGTGAACGATTTCCCAAAATTAGTCTGATTAGTCGTTGGTAGCGTTTTTTATTATAGAGATAATTAGGAATCAGTTGAAGGACGAACTTTATATGAGTTTCATTCCATGCAAAGAGTTCCTTGAGCTCTGTTCAATAATAGAGGTGTAGTAGGACTCAATATTTTGAAAAAATATAAGTATTCATATTCTCTGATTTTGTTTAAAAAATATGCAGATATTAGCTAATTACCTATGCTTTAGAGTCTTAAAGAGAAAATGATTTTCTGGAAGGTTGAGCTCACTTCAGGGATACGTTTAACGATTAAGGTGGTTTCAGGATGCTAACCATGTCATTTTCTCAATGAAACTCAATTTTCTATGCGATTTTTCGTCATACTAACATGGTGACAAATATTTAGTATCCTGCTTAGATTGTACATGAAACGGTAGTAGTTTTTCAAATGAAATATTATATTTAACTAATTTCTGGCTTGATATGTGCACGTTCATATACCATAAACGGCTTTTTCATGGTAAAAGCAACAAAATTCTTGTTTTGTGAATAAACCGTCATATCAAAAGTCTGAAACTCTCTGGGTTCTATGCGCTATTAGTAGAGAGTTTAATTCCGCGTCTCTCTGAAATACACAAAATTGTTTGCTCATTTGAATTTAATTAAATAAAATAGAAAGGCTTTTTACTTGATAGAAGAAATATAACAAACAAATTAAAATATGTTTGTCTTCTACAATTTTAATATCAAAACAATTTTTATTCAAAAAACTTTTAGAATTAAATTAATGTCTAAAATAGGCACCGCTTACATTTAATAGACGTATATTATCAAAACTCAATATATAATGTCAAATGGAATAAATAAACCAAAAGATATACGAAAGTCATCAAAATTAATAAATAAATATTTAAAGGAGACAATATTTTGTTTCTGGTCTTACCTTTAAGAACACCAATTGCCTTTTAAAAACATGAACACACCTTAAGGACTTCTCAAAGAATATAATTTATTTGAAATATTTGATATATTTAAATATTCGAATAAGTTAATTCAGAAATCTCTCAAAACATGCCCTATATCTTCAAAAAACAAATATAATTCTAAGCAATCCCTTCTTCGGTCCTGAATAATATTCCAAATATCAAAATCAAAAAACTAACCTATATCAACAACGTACACGTGCAAAGAAATGAATGTTTCGAAACACAGATCAACTTTATAATTCAAGATTGATCTATGTTCTAACAAAATCAAAGAAGAGTGTACGTTATTTTTAAAGCTTATTTAACTTCATTGACATTCCATAATGAGATTTATTGAAGCCAAAATATAATTATATATTATATATAAAATAAAATAGAAAGGTTTTTTACTTGATAGAAGAAATATAACAAAATTTGAATATCAAAACAAATTAAAATATGTTTGTCTTCTACAATTTTAATTTAAAGAAAATTTTTATTCAAAAAACTTTTAGAATTAAATTAATGCTTAATATAAGCACCGCTTACATTCAATAGACAAAATTTTGTCTCCTTTAAATATTTATTTATTAGTTTTAATGACTTTCGTATATCTGTTGGTTTATTTATTCCATTTAACATTATATATTGAGTTTTGATTATATACGTCTATTAAATGTAAGCGGTGCTTATTTTAGACATTAATTTAATTCTAAAAGTTTTTTGAATAAAAATTTTTTTGAAATCAAAATTGTAGAAGACAAACATATTTTAATTTGTTTTGATATTCAAATTTTGAATTTATTTACATTTTAATAGGATTGATATTTGCAGTGAATATTTTTGTAGAGGAAGGATTTTTTTATCAATTATTAATATAATATATGATATTCATTTTGTTGCGAAAATATTAATTATTTTGAGTAAAAAAATAATACGTACTGATTAAAGAGACGATCTATCCAAGGATGTAATTTTCATAATTAAAGAAAGTGGAATATGGTTTTTTGCATTTCGTGGGGTTTCGTTAACTCTCTTATTGTAGGCATTTGTGAATAATCATTTTGTTTAGGCTTTATCATTCAATACGTTCGAAGGCAGTGGTATGCAAGTTGGCGTTATCTTGAGTGCTCAGTAATTATCCACAATATTTCCTTGAACGCTAAGAGTCATATTAGTAGACAACTAGGAAATAGAGTGATGCAATTCATGGCCTACATGCAGCTGTAAATCTCTACTGAGAATTAGCTGAAGAGTTCTTGTTGAAATGTCCAATTCTTATGGCCCATGGCGAATTGAAGTCTCGGCCTTTCTGTCACACTCTCGCGAACTGAATATTTTGTTCTGAACGACCTCTCTGAGTTCGTATCGTATGTTTCACATCACTAACCGAAGCAGTACTTTCGATTTTCTCGATTATTCTTTTCACAGTAGATGAATTAGGTACATTATTTCGACAGAACATTGGAAGCACTTTACGAATAGAGGCAATTCATTTTTCAGAATTTTGATAATTATTTTTGACAATCAGGACGCATTGTTCTACCGTGTATTTCGATCTATCACGTCATAAATATGTGACATTATGACTGTCAAACATGGCGGGCAATTGAAATCTTGCGCTCTTATTGAAACACTCTTTAGATCCAGCTTCTTCAAGTAGTAACTCAGGCGGTTTGCGCCAGTCTCCAACATTAGTTGATACATATTCAAAGTTCTCTGTTTTTGATATTCACATTTATTTTTTAAAATGCTACATTGTTTATAATTATTTTCGAGTTTTTACCTCCTGTTTAAGAATTTAATTGTATCGATCCTTACTTGAAGGAGAGTCATTTTAAATAAATAAAATAATGAAGAATGTTTCCTCAAGTGATTTATTCCATATTTTCTTCAGATTATTCTTATCTTTTCGATGCGGTGCGTTGCTTATTGATTCGATATGACTACTAAAATGAAGCAGTTTTTATTTGATTTAATTTATAAGAATTTTCAAAAAAGATTTTTCAATTAAAATGTCTAGAGAGGTGTGACAGAATATTCAACACATTGAAACAAACTGACATTTGTGTTTTGAAAATAATTTCCAGCATATGTCAACCACGACTAGCTTGGGGAACCGCATTCGACCAGACCAATTTTGGACCACTTTACAGAGTAATTCAGGCCTTATTTCGTCAGTAACACGAGCTATGTTGGCTTTCAAAGCGTCTATTGAGTTTGGTTTATCAGCATAAACCAATGACTTGACATAACCCCAAAGAAAATAAGCGCATGATCTTGGAGGCCAATTAATTGGATCATTTCTCGAAATTATGTTATAATCAAATGTTACTTTCAATAAATCAATTGTTACGATAGTAGCATGAGGTGTAGCACCATTTTGTTGGAACCAAAATACTTCTGGGTGGATACCATTCAAATTTTGAAACAAATAATCATTGATCATCGATCTGTAACGAGCACGATTCACTGTAGCATTAGCTCCAGCATTGATTTTGAAGAAATATGGACCGATGATAGAGCACACCATAAATGCATTTTTCAGGATGCAATGGAACCTGCAGAACTTCTTGAGGATTGTTTTCACTTCATGTACAGCAATTTTGCTTGTTTACATAGCCGTTTAACCAGAAATGAGCTTCATCACTAAACACAATTTTACGATAAGAAAGTGGATTAACTTCAATATGTTCTAGAGCCCAATCAGCAAACAAACGAGGCTTGTTATGGTCAAGTGGCTTTAGTTCTTGAACCAGTTGTATCTTGTATGGGTGTAGACCAAGATCTTCACGCAAAATTTTCCCAACTTGTTGTGAACGTCGTTCTTTCAACTTGTTGGGGACGTCGACGAATAAACTAATCTGGATCATCATCATTAACACTAAGACTTACAACAGCGATATTTTCTTCTGTACAGTTCTTTGTCTTGTTGTTGTTGTTGCACCCAGAAGAGAAAATGTTGTCCGAAATCTTTCGATAGTTCGACAAATAAGCTGCTCTGATAGACGATTATGTAAACCATAAATTTCACGAAATGCTCTGTTAGTTTGGCCAATAGAACATTGATTTTGAAAGTAAATTTCAACAATTTGTAAACGTTGTTGTGGCGTGAGTCTTTCCATGATAATAAGTCAATGCTTACTGAACAGAAATGTCAAAACAACATGGCTTTTTCCTTCTGTAAAATCACAGTTATCCCTATCGAAAATTCTTTCACTCTAAAGAAACACCCGATAGCTTCACCTCAAATGTGAATAAAATTCAACTCCGATAAATGTCGACGATTCTACAAGTTCAAGCAGATGAATGGAATTATTCGCTCTCAAGGTCAGGTGTTCGATTTTAAGTAACTTGGATTTATCACAACTCAGTATATGAATTTTATTTTATCCTGACTTCTTTCAAACTATGTTTTATTTTTTCTGGGCTTTACTCTGCTTTGATCTTAACTTCTTTCCAAATATTACTGATGAAAAGAATGACAGTATCAAACGTAAATAACGATATTTTAGCATCAGTCCCAAAATGAAGTTTCTGATGATTGACGATGTCGAAGGCCTTGGTCAAGTTCAAAAATACACCCAACAAGCATTCTTCCCTTTCTTATGCTCTAAATATATTGTTTGAAAGGAAAATCATTTTCAACAACTTTAGAAACAGGGCTTATTAATGTAATTGGTCTATGATTTGAGATATTCTTCTGATCGCTCTTCTTGAAAAACGGTGTTGTAATAACTTTTCTTCATGAAATTCGTCATTTTCTAAAATTTTATTCGTGAGGAATTTCAAAGGCTTCTCGATGAATTCACCGATCAATTTAAGGCTTTCCGATTTTATGGCATCGACTCCCGGATATTTCGGATCCTTCAATTCCTTTATTTTATGCAGCACCTTCAATTCATCTATAGACTTCATAAATATGAAGAGATCATTGGTTTTTTTTTGCCTCAAGACTACGCTGCTCGGTTTATTATACCTATCGGCTATTTTGTTACAAACTTTGGCATAGTGGGTGTTAAAAATATGAGAATTTTTTTTGTTACTGTAGTTCCATCCTGAATAATACCGTCAATGCTAGTGTGCGATTTCTCTTCATATATTCATATAACCAGCACACCGCTTCGACAATATCTCTCAGCCCGGCCAAATCTTTCCAGCTCGACTAATTGCAATTCAAGACGAATCGGCCTTATTCCAAAACAACCAATCCTCATAAGTAAACGCAGAGACCTGCGGGATTCCTTCTTGTTCGAATTAGCATTTTTACCGTGAACTTTCGCAGAGCGTTGTATGGGAGATGAAGCAGGGATTCCGAAAACTGCTAATTTCGCATTCAACAGCAACAGTGCCACGACTGAATGCCTCATTCTTAAGGCTTCATTAAAGGTAAAGCCTTTAACTAATGAATATCTAAATTGCCAACTTCGCACTGTTCAAGACCGACGCTGGCGGGTTTTCTCTATTATGTATGTATACTATAACTTTCTTCCTGGGATTTCGTACATGATATTTGCATAATGAGATAAAGTTGGGGATCGTATAGTTGGTGGAAGTGGCTTAGTAGCTGGGGGTATAATGAAAAACTTTAGAAAATTATTATTCTGGGTTATTAATTCCAATAAGCGCAGAAATATTCTGTTTGGTGAATTGATGATTCATTAGAATTCATTATGTTCATTTCCTTATGGTTATACATTCATTGCGGAAATGATAGGGATGAGAGTGGAAATATATTAGGGGAAACAAGTTGGAATTATTCCAGAACTGTTAAATAGTTAATTTATGTTAATCTACTACCATAAGATTGATTCAAGACATTGATAACTTTTCACTGTGATTAAATAGTCTGGTTTGCTGGCTTAATGGTTTCCAGCATGTGAAAACTAATTTATCGAAATAAATTAAAATAGTTTGTGAGACTTCCATTTCCATTTACTAAAAAGTTGCTTAAATCAAAATTATTTCAGATTTTATGGACAAATTTATAGTGGTACAGAAGGCTTAATTATCCACTTGAGCTCCTTTTTAGCTGATATCTTCATGGATAGGTTGGAGAAAAATATTCACGATAATGAAAGTAGAATCGCTTACAAGAATGTTCATTGGTACAGATATGTGGATGACAGAATTGTATGCATTAAAGGTATCAGAAGACAACATTATTACTTGAATTCGTTACATGAAAATATTGAGTTCACAATGTAAGTTGAAACCGCAAACTCATAAAATTATTTCGATTTAACAATAACAATGAAAAATAAAATTTTCCTATTTTTTATAAACACTCTCATATGGATATAACAATTCCTAAAAACTCATTCCGTCTAATACAACGTAAATTATCAGCATGATACAAGTTTTTTAATTTATAATTGAATTTAATTAAAGAAATACAACCAATATCGGCGGCAGTTTTGTGGCTTAGACATCAGTTCATAATCGTGAGGTTGAGAGTTCGAACCACGAGCCAGGAAAGATATTTTCTGGTTTCGGGGACCGTCCACCCATTCGCTGTTGGATAAACAATTAACAGCGCTGTTCCTAAAGTAGCGTTAGGAAACAGTAACAAAGCCTATACAGAACACAAACCCGATGTGGTCACTATACTGGACTTCTCTCTATCTGTATCCCTGGTATAAATAAATAAATAACCGTTTTTTGTCATTTATAATAGAAAATATGGTGAGCAAAAAAATATATATCGAAATTCTGTCAGTGAAATACACCATATGCTAAAAACCGGGAAAAAAACATGTAATTCTCTGATTTACTATGGAAAACCATCACCACGAATAAAAAATTCCTCATGTATATACATATGGACATATCTTATAGAACTGACAATTCGTTATGAATTTTTTTTAAAAACGCAAAGCCTTAAAGAGACAAATCACATTTGTCTGCCGTCTATCAATTATCATGCGAAAAAACCCGTTCAAAAATTTATATTTCGACACTAGAATAATGGAACATTGACGTTCCTTCCTCAATAATAAGTTAGATTCTACATACGCGAAACATCTAATAAAAGATAAACATGATTTTGACGAACGTTCTAGGATTTTACATAAAGAAAATAAGAATCTAAAATTGAAGCTGTTAGAAAATGGAAAAAAACCAATTTAGAAATTCCAGGAATCTATTGAACGAAAAACTGAGTTGTCTAATTCACCTTTATCGGATCTATTCAAATAGGGACCCGGTGGTTTTACCAAAAGTAATAAAAATATTTTAGTGTACCTTCATCTTTAAACAGAAAATATTTATAAACTGCGTGTTATCAAATTTCAGACTAGTTCTTTGTAAGCATCTGAAGAAGTTAACTATGTTAACGAAACGCGTCATGTGAACAACTCAAGATAATAATAAAAAATCTACATTATATGTGCATCATTTAAATTTAGTCTTTTGCGGATTTCACATTTTATTCACTATTTAGTATATATCATTTATACAGAAAAGCTCGTTCACTGTGTTTCAATTAAAATTGTCTATAGTCCATATTTTAAAAATGGTATTCTGATCGAAGAGTCAAGAAAGGGAACCAGCATAGTTTTAGATTAAGTCTGCCGACTTCAGTCTTTCAAATGACACAAAATGTCATGTGATGTCTTCTTTGAAAAGCTTTTCTTGCTAGTTCTAGAAAACAGAATAATATTATTTGGCTGAAATGTCTGTTATTTTCGGATTTTGGGCCGAAAACGGTTTTAAACGTCTAAGTTGGACACACTGTTTAAAAATCCGAGGTCAAAAAGTAATACTCGATCGGCCAGCCGCTAACTTTCGAACAGAAAGAACTATAGCTTTGAAATTTACGGGGAAATTTTTGACGTTTGAAAATGTTTCATATTTTTCTTCTGATATTTTCAAAACTTCAAATTCCATCTATGTGAAATTCATCATTTAGAAGTATACTAAGAAGGCTCATGTTCGTGTGGATTTCATCAGCATCGTGTGATTAGAAGACCATAAATTATTATTTTGTGAGTATCGTAGGTGATATGAACTAGCGCTCAAAAACTTCTGGCTTCACGTCAGTGCCTTTCATCATTTTTGCGGGCTAGTTCCAGGAAAAAACATGCCATCATTTCGCCCAAATAGTTGTAATTTTCGAATTCTGAGCCGAGACAGTAATTATGGCCGGCCGACAGTAAAGAAGCTAACTTTCGAACGGGCAAAAACAGAACACGGAAACATAAGAGCCAGACTGAAATATTTTAAACATAAATATTACTGAATAATTAAAGAAAATCTTCTCACGTCGAGTGAAAGATAACTCTAATTGATGAACAATTCACAATAATAAGACGAAATTCGAAAAAATTCATCTGGTAATTCTTATGAAAAATCTTCTGGACAGTTGGAATTGAAGAAAATTGGATATTTCATTACGAATATATAAAATCCCCCTTATATTTCTGAACTAGACATTCTACTGAATTATGCTACAAACATTATTTTCCATTCTTATAGCAGTTATGAAAAAGAATAATGAACTTCCTCCAATTTCATATTTATCGTTATAACACCAAGGGTAATAAATTTCAAACAGCGGGGAGAATCACATCGAAGATCCATTAAATCGTGGTTTCCCGTTACCGCAAAAATGATACATAATTAGCAATAAACTTTGTCAGAAAAGAAACTTAATTTAAATTTGCGGATATCACAAATGGCATTTAGAGTTCGTTAGGTTTACTAACCCCTCAAATTAACTTTTCGAAATTCCTGTAAATTTTCATTTTTCTCTTCCAAAATCCTGTGTAGAAGTTGGTTTCTGCAGAACGAACCTTTAATGAATAATGCACGTCGGCCCAAACAGCAGCATGCTTTCGTCTGGATTTTCCTCTGCCCAGTACCGACAATTCTGTTTATTGACATGACAATTCAGATGAAAGATTTTTTCATTACTGAATAGTATGTTATCAAAATTCTTGAACCGTCGTAACATTTCGTTGGCCAAATTCAATAGATTAACGTAGTCTGCATCCTTTAATTCTTGAACTAATTGAATTTTATAGTATTTTAACGCAAACCTCTCTTTAAAATCAAATGCAAGGATGATTTTTTGATGTTTAGTGATTGGCCTCGCTTTTGGATGGATAAAGACGGATTTTGACGAACTGACGCCTCCACTTCTCGAATTGTATCTTCGTCCTGGACTGAACGAGGACGGCCAGTGTTGAATTTTTACCGTCGCACCTGTATCCTCGAATATCCTGATCCATTTTTTAATGCTTTCGTCACTTGGTGCATGGCGTGTAAGATATTCTTCACGATACAAACGTTAAGAAGCCACTATTCAATCACCGTTGCGATAATACGCACGTACGCAATAAGCGCGATGCGTTCCCGGGACACAGCAGAAGGGGGTGAAATTCACGGACGATGACATTAAACGGGAGATGTTCAATGTTATAGAGCACATAGTTTGAAGAGAGTTCTGGAGCACACAGTTCCAAGAGGTTGTGAAAAAAGCTACGCGATTAGACGGTTGACGGCGAGGCATTTACGTAAATCACTAAGCACCTTAAACGAAGGTACTTAAAATTCAAGACGATAGACGCTAAGACGGTAAAGTACAGTGAATTATATAAAACTTAGTAGCTGGTCAATATTGTGCGCAACGATTAAATGACTTAGATAAATAGTTGTAAATAAAACTGTATAAAGTACATCAGATGTTTCAATTGATAAAAGACAGTGTATCGATGAAATATTAATCACATAAATCATAAGCTTAAACAATTAATATGGAAAAGCTTAATTATAAAGTTATGGAAAAGACAGTCGGAAACATATGAAATTCACTGTTAATCAATAAGGCAGTGGAGCAGTGGAAGAATCAAAACCTCAGCGCGATGCGATGACGAATAAATTATTGGTCTCTCTCAATGGCATTGCGCAGCGTTGATGCTTCGATCGAAAGGCTGTGCAGTCTGCTTTCATTTCCCACTATCATTGAGAGATAACAGTTGTTTGTTCGTCATCGCATCGCGCTGAGTTGTTGATTCTTCCACTGCTCCACTGGGCGTCTTCGGATTAACACTGAATTTCCTATGTTTCCCGTTGTCTTTTCCATACTTGTATATTAGAGTCAGTTTTTTCAGAATTTCAGTTTATCTCTCAATATTCATATCTTCCGCCAAATTCACAGAGCTTCAAATTCGCATTATTTTCGAACTTTCTCTCGAAATTCTTGGAATGGATCTCTACAAAATTTTCAAAACTTATACAGCCTCCATCTAATTCCGTCAAATATCCGTGCAGAAAACTCATTATCTCCACACCCATTCAAATTCCCTGCACAAATATTAGCTGTCAACATCTCATGTTCCCTATAATTGAAAAAATCGATTGTTAGGATTACATTCGTTCACTCAAATGATATTAAAATGCGGATGGTTCCAGTTGGAGGAATTGAAAGGTGGAAGCATCGTGATATATATACTACAATGAAATTCATCGTGATATACTACAATGAAAGCACTGGTAATATCGCAATTATAACTGAATTATGGGGTGAGCGTAGTGCCCAGTACTGTGAATGAAATCCTTCTAGTAACAAAAGAATACATTTTTTCCACTGAATATAATTAGATTCCTTAAAAATATTCCGTGAAATAATAAATTCAATTTTCACTGAAGAAGATGAAAATCGATGAGTAAATGTTAATGCAAATAGTGAATTGCTTCAGCCGTTACTATTTGGTAGTTGATCATAATTGAAACACAATAGATTGGAGTTACTATGTATTTACTACCAAGGTTTTTTATTATTTTTGGTTCACATGTTACCGCGGTTTCGAACGATGACCGTTCATCTTCAGACGTAACAGAGGACTAAAGCACTAGTTACAGATTCAGTTTTGAAGTAATGTTCCATTTGGTACAAAAACTGTATAACAGATGTTACAAATTATTCAGAATAAATATTTCCAGTGAAAAGCAATAACAAGGATTACAGAGGTGTTATGGGTTTTTATGATGGTACATGAACAATTCCTTTTTCAACAGGTAGCAAGTAAGAAATAGCAGAAAATAATTATGTGCAAATGTCTGTACCTTTTGAAGCTATTTCGGTTACTTAAAAACATTAAATATTTTTGATTTACACAGATCAGTCTGGTCGTTCATTATATCGATATCATCATTATGCAGCGCTTTGAATATTTCAATTGATTCTAGATAATTTAATTTTCTCCCTTTTGATGCAAGATGGAGGATTTTCAATTGATGGGAATGAATGACCATTGTCAATACAATGTGTTGCAAATGTTGATGATTTTTTATTCTTTTTAAAGTCAGTTTGGTGTTCTCTGAATCTAGTTTTAAAAGACCGTCCAGTCTGACCTATGTAAATACTATTGCAATCTGAACAGGTTAACTCATAAACTCCCGATTTTTCTATTTTTGGGGTGGTGTCTTTCGCGTTGAATAAAATTGAGGATAATTTGCTAACAGATTTGTAGGCCACATTCAAATTCAATTTTGTGTAAATATTAGCGATTTTTTCACTTACGTCTCCAAAATATGACAATGAAATGATTTTTTCTTCATTATATAATTTTGTATGGGGGTATATTTGATATGATACTACTTGGGAATATTTTTTGGCTGATAATTTATTTATTATATTTTCACTGAAACCGTTGTTCTTAGCTATTGTTTTTATGGTTTTTATTTCATTTTCGAAGTTAGATTTTGAGAGAGGTAAGGAATATGCTTTGTGTATCATGGATCTGTAGGCTGCAATTTTTTGATGATATGGATGATTAGAGTCTATGGGAATGCAAATATCCGTGTAGGTAGGTTTTCTATATATATTTAATTGAATTTTGTTTTTTGAATGTGTTATAGAAAGGTCCAAGAGTGAAATATTTCTGTTTTTTTCTTTTTCTAACTTGAATTTTATGGTCGGATGAATGCTATTGATTATTTTTAGAAATTGATCTAGTTGTCTAGCTGTTCCATTGATGCACGCAAGTATGTCGTCTACGTATCTATACCAGAAATGAATTTTCACTGGTAAATCTAAGTCAAATATTTTGTTTTCCATAGATGACATAAAAATATCCGCAAGAAGTGGGCTTAGTGCAGAGCCCATAGCTAGACCATTCGGTTGTTCATATAATTCATTATTGAACTGAAAATAGTTTCTTTGGAGACATAGTTCCAAAAGAATTATGAATTCGCAGTGCAATAATGGATTCAAAACATTCCATAAAAAATTCCATTGAATTAGCTAAAAAACTGAAAAACTTCACAATACCAAATAACTCATATCTATTAAGTCTAGATGTAGATAATATGTTTCCAAATATTCCAAGAACTGATACAATAAATAAAGTATCTGAAATCCTAGAGCGTTCACATGTTAATCCATTATTGCACTGCGAATTCATAATTCTTTTGGAACTATGTCTCCAAAGAAACTATTTTCAGTTTAATAATGAATTATATGAACAACCGAATGGTCTAGCTATGGGCTCTCCACTAAGCCCACTTCTTGCGGATATTTTTATGTCATCTATGGAAAACAAAATATTTGACTTAGTTTTACCAGTGAAAATTCATTTCTGGTATAGATACGTAGACGACATACTTGCGTGCATCAATGGAACAGCTAGACAACTAGATCAATTTCTAAAAATAATCAATAGCATTCATCCGACCATAAAATTCAAGTTAGAAAAAGAAAAAAACAGAAATATTTCACTCTTGGACCTTTCTATAACACATTCAAAAAACAAAATTCAATTAAATATATATAGAAAACCTACCTACACGGATATTTGCATTCCCATAGACTCTAATCATCCATATCATCAAAAAATTGCAGCCTACAGATCCATGATACACAAAGCATATTCCTTACCTCTCTCAAAATCTAACTTCGAAAATGAAATAAAAACCATAAAAACAATAGCTAAGAACAACGGTTTCAGTGAAAATATAATAAATAAATTATCAGCCAAAAAATATTCCCAAGTAGTATCATATCAAATATACCCCCATACAAAATTATATAATGAAGAAAAAATCATTTCATTGTCATATTTTGGAGACGTAAGTGAAAAAATCGCTAATATTTACACAAAATTGAATTTGAATGTAGCCTACAAATCTGTTAGCAAATTATCCTCAATTTTATTCAACGCGAAAGACATCACCCCAAAAATAGAAAAATCGGGAGTTTATGAGTTAACCTGTTCAGATTGCAATAGTATTTACATAGGTCACACTGGACGGTCTTTTAAAACTAGATTCAGAGAACACCAAACTGACTTTAAAAAGAATAAAAAATCATCAACATTTGCAACACATTGTATTGACAATGGTTATTCATTTCCATCAATTGAAAATCTGAAAATCCTCCATCTTGCATCAAAAGGGAGAAAATTAAATTATCTAGAATCAATTGAAATATTCAAAGCGCTGCATAATGATGATATCGATATAATGAACGACCAGACTGATCTGTGTAAATCAAAAATATTTAATGTTTTTAAGTAACCGAAATAGCTTCAAAAGGTACCGACATTTGCACATAATTATTTTCTGCTATTTCTTACTTGCTATCTGTTGAAAAAGGAATTGTTCATGTACCATCATAAAAACCCATAACACCTCTGTAATCCTTGTTATTGCTTTTCACTGGAAATATTTATTCTGAATAATTTGTAACATCTGTTATACAGTTTTTGTACCAAATGGAACATTACTTCAAAACTGAATCTGTAACTAGTGCTTTAGTCCTCTGTTACGTCTGAAGATGAACGGTCATCGTTCGAAACCGCGGTAACATGTGAACCAAAAATAATAAAAAACCTTGGTAGTAAATACATAGTAACTCCAATCTATTGTGTTTCAAATGTTAATGCGATTCAGTTAGAATTTTGTTTTACCGTAATCCTACTTATTAGTTTACAATTTGGTGAAATTAATTTTTTACACAACTGAAATCTACAGTGTTCATATTATCTACATGTGTAACATTTTTACTAACTTACTTTGTGCGATGATCTTGTCGCTTATGCTTGAATAAAAAGGGAAAAAATACTGAAGTGAAGTCAGCAGCTTTTGCGCGCTTGTTCATATCACCCACGATCTTCACGAAATTTTGTGTTAGTCGTTTTGTCCCCTTTTTAGGGGGACTGAAACTTGAACCGTATTATAGAACTTGAACCGTATTATAGAACTGTCGCAATGGTTTCATCGGCGTTCAACGCTACTGGCTCACTAAATTTTTTTTCCAATCTTTCAATCGTACGATTCTCATGTAATTTCATAGGAACATGTACGTTATGGCTATCCTTCTAAAATCGAAATTTTCGATCAATCGGAATCGTACTTTGGAAAATATTAATGAGAATAAGAAAAATTTCCAAGTGTGAAGAACTGCGGAACCATTGGACTGATTTTGGCCAATAACGAACTTAGCTGAGAAATTAAGACTCTGAATCTACCCCGAAAGTTTTAAGTCTCTTTGTCTTTCCGTTCCAAAGTTATAGTGTTTAAGATTGCACTCAACGTTGGGCCACTCGCAGTTTTTTTTAACTTCGAATGATACAATCCTCATTAAATTTCTCACGAAGATACATCTTATTCTTTTGCTGAATTCCAGATCGATCGAATTCGCAATTTCGAAAATATTGGGAAAATAGGAAAAATTCTAAAATGCTAGTAACTACAAAACTGTTGAACTGACTCTGCCCATTGACGACCCCAGCTGAGCTACTTAGACCTCAAATCTTCTCTGAGAACTACAATGCTCTAGCTCTTTCTGTTAGAAAGTTAGCGTTAGTCGTTAAAAACACCTGTCGGCTTGAAGTTCAAGAAATTTGTAAATATTTGGTATGTAGATGTATATTAGACTTTTATGGTTTATTTATAGCGTGAATACTTATATTACAAATTTACAAGTTTAATTCTTTACCCAAATTTAGAGAGTTGTTTCGGTGAAGTTTTAACTCTAAATGCGGTGAAAACACTATCTCGTTCGTAGATTATCAGTTTTTTGAGCTTTTTCACCGCTGTTTACTTTCACCGAATTAACTTTTATGGGTTTCACTGTTGGGTTCACTTTTCACAAATTACTATCTAGTTATAAATAAAAAATGAAGATAATACATTCACTTCCAGGCATTTCGTGTGTTACTGTGTTTTTGAGAGAGACGTGAAACTAGCGAGCCGTTTATTTTATGCTTTTTCGGCAAGCGACAAAATATATCACGAATACATTTCTGAAGAGTTCTAGAGACCTCCTACAGACTTTCAGAACAGATGCAGAACATTTTGGTGAGTCTGAATCAGTGCTCGAAATCTGTCCTAACTATATTTGTTTAACAGATACAGGATGTTTTATATATTTTATCAAAAACTTTCAATCGGTTTAACTCTTGAACGCCTGCATGGATCTTCATGAAAATTTGAGGGAAAGAGAATAGGCCAATGCCTAATATTTGCAATTAATCATTTGTCAATAGCAGGTCCAAACTGAGAAAATTATATTCTTTATCCCACATCTTGTAAAACACCCTGTACATCAAATTTTTAAAAAGTGAAATTCTCCTCAGAATCTAAAATGAATACTCTTTCAAACAAGCTCGTTTGAAATAATGGCACACTTCGCATCAATATTTCCTGAGCTGTTGAATATCTGGAATTTTCGATTCATAGTAAACACGGACCTGTGTTTCTCCGAATAATGCGTTAATTCATATTGAATGAATTTAATTTCTCAGTATCATGACTTAAGGCAGCATCTCAAACCTGTGGGGATGCACCCTGAGAGGGTGCGAGCATACCGAAGGGAAAAATTTTAGACATTCAAAAAATCAATGACAGACACACGCATACAAAACGAAATACTTTTCGACATCTTATTTACACTTTCGCAAATAAATTCTTTCATACCCCTTCCGCCATCAATTTTCGTATGTGATTTGTTCTCGAAAATTTCTCTATTTCTTTTTGACACCTGCTAGCTCTTGTTCGGAATGTTGTGCAGCTTTCATTAGCCTTTCTTTCTGGTCCACTATTTATCTTCTCGCATTCTGCTTGAGTCGGTCTGAAGCTTAGGATATCATTTATTTTTAATGCTATGTGAAAGATCACAGAATAAATTCGTTTAATCTGAATTCAACCCATTTCAAAATCTAAGTGGCTCATGCTAAGAATTTTGACATTTCAAATCATTGTCGGGTAATTATTGAAATAGAAAAATACGCAAGTGGTAGATTGTTGTGTTTTTATAAAATTTTCATAAAGAGAATTATTGAAATGCCGTCATTTACGAATATTAAGTATACTGATATGTTGTTAGTTTATGGATTTTGTAAGTGCAGTGGTCGTGAAGCTGCTAGGTAATATTGAAGGCTATATCCGGATCGTCGAATTCCTAACCACCAAACATTCGAACATGTAAATCGCTGACTTCGTGAAACAGGACACTTTCCGTCAGGAAGTAAACGAAAAAAAGCAAGTTCGATGGTAAACCATGAAGAGATAATAGAAAATCCCTCAACCAGCACTCGGAGTGTTAGTTCAGTTTTAGGTTTGCCCCATTGTTAGGTCTGGCGAGTTCTACACCGTGAAAAGTGGCATCCATTTCATTCACAATCCGTCCAAACTTTGGAGCCAGGCGGTGAACTACCAAGGATGCGATTTTGTAGATAAGTTTTGCGGAAGCAGCGAGCTATCTTCAGAACGCTTTTTATTGATGAAGCGACCTTCACAAAAGATGGCATTTTGAATGTTCGCAATGCACATATTTGGTCCAGAGTAAATGCGAAAGTGACTGGGAAGCGCAATTCACAATATCGTTTTTCAGCCAATATTTGGTGTGGAATTTACAAAAATCGCCTAATTGGACCATATATTCTTCCACACAGGCTGAATGGAGTGACATATCTACAATTTTTAATCTAGCATTTGCCAGAGCTTTTGAATGATGGAAGCAATAAATATTCCAAGAGGAATGTACTTCCAACATGATGGAGCTCCGGTACATTTTACCCGTGAAATTATAGCGCATTTGAATGAAGTTTATCCAGATCATTGGTTTGGTAGAGGGAGACCTCATGACTGGCCTGCAAGATTCCCAGATCTAACATGCTTGGAATATTTTCTCTGGGACATAAAAAATGAAGTTTACTCTGAAGAAATCATAGACAGGGAGCTCCTGATTAATCCTATTCAAGTTTTTTCAGTTCCACACATGTTTAAAAGATACATTTTATATTTTTATTATTAAGTTCATTTTATAATAGTGCAATTAAATGTTCAATGTTAATTCGAGTTTTCGGTTAAATTTTGTTTTGCAAAAAATATTTGATGTTGCCTGAAAGTTTTTGATAAAATACATAAAACATCCCTTAAACGGATATAGTTAGGACATATTTCGAACACTGATTCAGACTTACCAAAATGTCCTGCATCTGCCCTGAAAGCCTATACAATCATTCGTGAAACACCCTATATAAGGATATCATTTTGATAGTTTTTGTATATAGTTTCAGTATATATTTTAGAACTTAGAATATATAATTCTGAATTTGAAGTCATTTAAAATTCCTTCTATCAAGTATTGACTCACATTCAAATTGATTGTTATTAACAGATGTCAGCAATGGGGATGAATGAAATTGCAACTTATCATTTGTTAGCGGCAGATGTGTTTTATGAGCCGAAGAGATCTCCAGATATTCGAGTAGGTCAAACTTTTTGCTTTCGTTACCCTAGTGTAGAATTTCGGTTTTACCGAAGTCTATGGAATGGTTTTCTTTAGGCAATGAGCAGAAAAACCAGAAGTTGTTTTATTTTGCAGTATTGATTTTTCATATTCGTCTACTCTAATGTTGTTTGAACGACCAGTTTGACCTATGTAAAAAGCAGAGCAGTCACTACAATGCAATTGTCTGAGTATAGGAAAAAAAAGTGGCATATACAAATTGCACTGTAGTGAGAGCCCTGCTTTTTACGTAGGTCAATCTATACTGCAAAATAAAACAACTACTGGTTTTTATGCTCATTGCATAAAAGAAAACCACTCAAAAGACTTCGATAAAACCGAAATTCTACACTCAGATAACAAAAGCAAAAAGCTAGACCTACGGGAATATTTGGAGATCTCATCGGCTCATAATAAACATCTGAAGATAACAAGTGATAAGTTGGAATTTCAGTTATCTCTATTTGCTGACATCTGTTAATAACAGTTTCCTTTGAAAATAGGCAGATACCATCAAAAGGTATAACTTACTGTAAATAACCTCAAATAAAAAAATCCCGTCACCTCCATCTGTAGTTCGCAAAAAATATAAATTTTAATGTTAAGTTCAATTCTCCTTAGTTTTCAAAATGGGTTGAATCACGAAACATATATGTCAACAACAAAAATTAAACTTTTATGAAACATAAGCCAAGTGGATGTATTTACCTTATTAATATCAATTATCAGGAAAAGCGCAGAAAGAAGATTTCCATCCTCCCCCAATTTCTGATTCGGAAGGTTCACAAGCATGGAATTCAATTATCACTCCATGCACCTCAATCAATAAACATCTAATTGAAATTCGAAACAATGCCTAAAATCCATTTAAATTTCATCAAATCGAATTATCAAAAGAAACAAATACATATATATCGCCGAAGGGAATCTCCACCAACAGATCGTACTCTAATTGATTAATCAGAACGTGACTCTGCATCATTTCAGAATTCATCAATAGGAAACGCTAATGTAACTCGCGTATTCTGCAGTTGGTTCCCCAACCCATCAACAACTCCATCCTGCCTCTTCAGATCTTGATTATCATCCGGATTGAGATAATGCACGGTTCCTTTTCTCTACTACATATTTCACAATTTTTTAGTCCCGGTGCGCCGTAATTACAAGACAGAAATGCAGCAAGGTCTGAGTAACAAGGAAAACCAACCGATTCTGCTGCTGCAATCGCTCAGAGATTATGAATCATGACTCTGCATTCACCTCGTCGTTGTATGAAAGTTTCTAATTACAAAGATGCGGTGTGAGAGTCATGCCTCGTTCAGGGTAATCAACGAATTTTGTGGTATTCAAATGTTTATGAATCCTGCAGTCTGCTGAGTAAGCTGGCATTCAGAAATATGAAAACAGCGAAAGAATTTTTCAAATTGCATATTTCATCGTAGCTGCAGTTATTAAAAGTTACTACTCGCTGTAGAATTTCTTTTTATGATGATTAATAATAGAAGTTTTGCACCTAGAACGAATAGTTTATTTAACGTCTCTTAAAGTGGTGTAAGGAACAGTTAAAAAGGCTGACCAAAAAACAACTAATCTCCTAAATGGCACAAGTTACAGCTTCTGAGAGGTCGTCACAAAAGATTTGGGAGTATCAGAATAAAATATCAAATCCGATAGTCCAACATCAAGTTGCTAACATTCGCAAAAAATTTTATTTATCGGCAATCCGATAAAAATACTGATGGCGACTACAGGAATTATACAAGGTGTATATGAATCGTTGCAAAAAAATTCAGGGGCTGATTCCTTGTCAAAAAATAGGGTGATTCTTTCATAAAAACTTTATTTTTTGAGCCCCCCTGCTAAGTTACAGCCCCCTAAATATGGTACCCGAAAAACATTTTTTAATTTTTTTTAAAACAAAAATAACTGACGAAAATAAAATTAACCTGACATTTTATGCGGGCGATAAGGCACTTGAAAGAAATTTTGGTGATTTTCCACTATGATAGCAAGGGGTAGAAAAAGCCATCCCTAGACCTTCTTTTATTTCTTGCTAGGTATGCTACCACCTTTTGAAAATGTATCATTCAGTAGAGTGAAAAAACCTATAAATTTATAATTTGCTTTACAGAATTACAGAATGTACTAAACCTAAACCCTTTTTCAGGCAGAAACCTCGTCCAGTTAGTGAAAACTGGGATTAATTTTTCTAGTTGTATCCTCTCCCTGCAGAACGAATATTTCCAAGCACAACTGGTCATATTTCGCAACATCTGTTAGTCCTGCGAATGAATGAGATCGTTTCTGTTATTTGATGCAGGCAGCGCTTGGCAATACGGACATTTTGTTGAGGAAATAAGCTTGGCTTTATTGCTTCTTCTAAGGCGATATATCTTGCACATATAATTTCGTTATATAAGTGATCAGTCCTCATGGCAGACGAAAGGCAAAGGATTTAATAAGGAGCTGAGAGTTATTGCTTTATCGTAAAATTTCCCGAAGGATAGCTATCTACGACGGCAGATATAAAAGAATAGTCCACGTTAAGGGTATGTCGTAAATGGAGATATAGGATTCGGGCATAGTAACAAGAATCGGGCATTTTTGGAGGGATTTGTTTATCTTGTGGACAAGCAGCGTTATCACATTGTGAATAAAGCTTCACATAACCTTCTTCCAGATAATATCCTCAGAATCTAAATGGAAGAATAATATAGTTTTTCAATCCTACAAGGTACCATTCATACATATAACGCAAACATTTCAAGATTATTCATCAAAGTGTCATTTTCATGAAAATAATAAAGATAACTTTTTCCTGGTCGTTAGAATTATTTGAAACTCCAATCAATAAAGTTTTCGATGATTCTTCCTAAGAGTTTTCGAATTTTAAGCATGGTCTCACAAATTTTTCAGAAGTTCGGGACACATATTTTAAAGAAATCATATAAAAATTACTCTCATATCCAACAGCTTTTAAAATAATGTATTTTTATTACTCATGCAGGGAAAGTACTATCTTTGCGCTTGCTTTTGGGGTCGAAAAGACGCTAATTGCCCACTTCACAATTACCACACGCGTTTTTAGTAAATTTAATGTCGATTTGAATGCGACAAGTAAACTTCTCGCACGCAAATTTTCATTGGCACACGCAAATTGACAAAATTAAAATGAGACAGTCGAACTGTCAATACTAAATAAGTAAGGTTGGAATTTAAATAAAAATATTTTATACTCCCATTATCCCCGCATTCGTAATAAAAAATAGTATGTGAAACTCGTGCGAGGTTGTCGATTGCCCACTCGAGCGAATGAGCGCACTTCACTCTCGTGGGCAATCGTCAACTTCTCGCACTGGTTGAACAATATACTATATTGTCATTATTTTTGATATATCTCAGATGTTGTATCCAAACCTGATGATGGGCTGTGCCCGCTAAGTGGTATATATCGAGAGCTACAACTTCACATCCAGCTCCAAACTTCTAATGAGCTTCATTATTTGCAGAAGCTTCCAAAGGACATGTCTACGTCTCTTTTGATTCATTCTTCAAGTTGACAAACGACTCTTTTATTAGACTTCTACAAGTTTCCTCCTTCTCTCCAGATAATCTACACTCGTCATTTTCTTTTCTATGTAAAGAATTCTTTCTGATACAACAAAGTCACCCAAAAAATCCCCTGTATAGCTGTAGAATGTTCTTGCTGAAATCAAGTTTCTGATTTCTCAGTGATAAGTATCTCAAAATAGAGGATATCATTAAAGGATTTCACCTTTCTCCTTTCTTTCAGAACATTTCTCCATAGATGTATTCCCTGAGCTATAGAAAAGTTTTGATTTACCCATGGTAAACCATGCGTGTTATGTCCATCTTTTCCGCTGACTATGAATCCAGATCAAGGAAACCTATTATTCCTGCCTGAATCATTGATTTTACACAGGCACGTCCATAAGTGCAGTTTTGAAATATTATGTAGTTCATTTTCAGACTACTGAGAACTCAAAAACAGTTCCAAGTGTTAATGCAGGTTAAAATATATTAATTAGGTTGATCTGTACCAAAAATCATTGATAAGGATTATGAGCTTTGATAATAGAAAGTTCTAGAAATCGAGATATCGGTATAACAATTCTATACTCAAACAAACTCAACAAGGTTTTGTAGATCATAGAGACAAATTGCAGACATGCGCACGTTTCGAACTGCAATTTGCCTCTGTGATCTACAAAACCTTGTCGAGTTTGTTTGAGTATAGAATTGTTATACAGATGTATGTTATACTGTCTCGATTTCTAGAACTGTCTATTATCATAGCTCATACTCCTTATTAACGATGTCTATGTAGGGTCAGATTCAAATGCAAAATAATGACGATACAAATTTAATACAATTTGGCACAACTAGTTTCTAGAAGTTATTGGAATATATTGAATAATTTAGATCTACATTGATCAGTCAGGCTATTATTTCTTTTGTTTTTTTTTTCTGAAGTAAGTAGAAAAATATAATTTTAGCAATAGTCCAGAACACATCTCAACTCCAAACTCCTAATATATATATATATAAATATATATATAGGAGTATAGGGATAATAATAGAAATAACATACCTGTAATATCATAAAATGAAATAATTTCCACAATGAATTTTGTTATTCAAAATGTGACAAATCTGTCAATGCCACTGTGAAAGTGAAGCATTTGTTTTCTTTATTATTAATATGTAGAGATTAATATATTCTCACTTGAGATATCATTTTGAATGGATTTTCATCGAGTAAAGACAGTTCTGATATTAACAATTAATTTGAGATTGGATTCCATTTAATTACATTCGAAAAGTAGCCAAAATTTCATCCATCAGGAAAATCCCTGTTATATTTTACCTTATGTCAGCTTCACATTTTCTGGAAGTCTCCAAAGAATTTCTTCGTTTTCCTTTTTTATTTCACTTTATCTTATTTGAAATATCATTGGAAATATCATGGATTTCCATCATGTAGAGACCGATTCAATAAAATGATATCTTAAATAACAAACGGATCATTTCTGCTAACCACAATACAAATTTTAATTTTATACAACTTTTTTCTCAACAACTTTTTAGAATCTAATCCAAAACTGCCTTAGAAAATATAGAATTAACACAGCATACACAGGATCAAAAGAAATAGGGGAATATTGATTGAACTTATTCAATAAAAACACTTGATGGGTACAAGGGTTGTTTTATAACGGTATTATGAAAACCAAATCGACTCCAAAAATTTCCAACACAATCTGAAGTTTTTCATAGAAAATAACTCTCTCCAAAAATATGTAGCACATCTTTTGCATCAACTATTTGGAATTCTAGCTAATAATCATCAGTCCACCTTCGTGTCTATAAAATGAAAACAATCAATAAAAAATATATTAATCCTGATGCCTCATGGTCTTTTCGCAAACAAAGGTAGAACTTTAATGAGATAGAACTCGCGCGGAACTGCCAAAACAATTCGAAAACGATGAATCACAGGCATTACTCAATGAAGATTCAGGTTTAATGCAAGACGAGTTTGAACTTATGTTGGAGGTGACCCCACAAGCAGTATCTGTACATTTGAAATAAATAGGCCTTATTCTAAAGCAAGGTATTTGGGTTGCTTATGAACCAATAAATCTGGAAAGGCCATTATTTTCTTGTGAGCGGCTACTTCAAAGTCACAAAAGGAAGCTTTTTTTCACTAGGTGGTGACTGGTGACGAAAAGTTATGCTGTGTATCTGGTGGGATCAAGGAGGCGTTGTGTACTACGAACTGATGAAACCTAGTGATTTCAATATAGGTAAACAGTACAGGCTGCCATTGCTTCGTTTGAATCGCGTATCATGAGAAAAATAGACAGTCATGATGAATTTACTCTTTAGTATGACAGCGCTTGGCCTCACGTCGCAAAAGTTGTTGAAAAATATTTAGAATCGATCAAAAGAGATATCTTACCTCACCCGCCGTATTTTCCGGGTATTGCTCCTCCTGACTATTAGCTGTTTCGGCGAATGCAGAATGATTTGAGAGGTCAACTCTTCACTTCTTTCAAAGAAATCGAAAAGTGGCTTCAAATCTAGATCGCCTCAAAAGACAAGAAATTTTTTCGAAACGTAATTTAGACATTGCCTGCGAGGTAGAGAAAACTGGTAAGCAGTGATGAACAAAATTTTGATTAATTTATTAATCCATGATCTTTTGAAGTAAATCACCTCAAGCTGAAAAAAACGTACCGAATTAATTCGTACTTCCAATATTGCTACCACATTCTATCATATTTTCCTCTCATTATTTTTATTACTATTGAATATAATCATTCCTATTAGTATTAGAAAATGAAAATGTTTCTCTATTTTGTGTAATATTACATTATTACTGAGTTGTATTGTGAAAAGAATACACAATTACGAGCTGATCTATTAGCCCGAGTGGTTCATTTGTTTATTCCAGGAATACAATTTGTATGATCATAACATCCAATAGAACCAAGAGAAGATTATCTACCGGGAACAACACTAGAAAAAGTGTAAGTTCAAAGAAGCAGTCTTCATACAAAAATACCCACATGCCTACATCCATTTGGCACAATTCGCCCTGATTACCAGTCGAGGGGAGATCTGATTACCACCTATCGAGCACTTCACTCCCTCTTCGGTACAGACATGTCTTACCTCTTTCCACTAAACCAGTATCGAGCCTTAAGAGAACATTGTTTTAAGCTTGCCAAGGGGGAATTTCATGACGATACGGAGGAGCCAGTTTCTTCCGAAAAAAGTGTTCGAGACGACGAATCGGCTTCCTGCTGAGGTTGTGTCATCCCCATAGGTGAATTCTCTCAAGAACGCTCTGGATGGATACTCTAGACAAGTTCAATAATTAATTCCATTGCATTTCTCAATTTCATTTTATTTTTGTTTTTGAGTTTATAGGTTTACCTTTACTCTTATCACTTTTGTAATAATAATAATTGAAAGATTTCACAAGGGTTCGAGGGTCTTGACGTACAGGCCAGATTGACGGTGCTCGTACCAGGATCAACTGAGGCATTAAATCTTGGGACTATCTTAGTTCATGGGACTGCGTTCGGGTGGATGGATAAGAAGCCCCTTCGCCGAGTAAATTGCATCACAAATCAACTCGGGTACTGACACTGCAGAGCCAGTAGAGGTTGGATAGTGCTTCGTTGCTACCAGTCACGATGTGAAATCTCGGACTGAAGCCGTCTGGAAACTTGGTGGGTTCAACTCTTCGAAGTGGTTCTGGCTATGCGCGATGATGAGACGTAACACTTATCACAATTTCTGCTTCCTGGGCAGACTGTAGAGATTGCTGAGTAGTAACCTGGTGAAAGAGTTATGCTCACATGCTAGTTACCTAATCGGTAGAATCCAGGATCATCAGTATTCACTTGAAAACGGTCAGAAAATCCTGACCGAAACGTCTTGAAACACACTATAATTCCTTTTTTGTGAACTTCTGTTAATTGTAACATTGTTGTATTTCAAGTGGCAATTTTGTGACCCTTTTCTCTGTCTTAATAATTGTTCACATCTTAGGATACATTCTATTTATTTTTCTATTCCATTTCGCAGTTTTGTAACAGTTTTGTCTTTGAGGATCTCATTTCATGTTTTCGTCAGCATTAAGGAATATTGTTGACAGAAATAATTCAGGCAATGAAGGTCCGAAATTATAATAATACAATTTGTGTGGGTTATTGTATTATACATTTATATCATACCCAATTTTGTTATAATTATCAAATATATATTTTCGAAATCTTCTTTCTTTCAATGATGACTGATTCCATTTTGACTTTTCCTTTTTATAGAATCAGTTTGCTTTGATATAAATTCTAGCATTTACTGATTCTTGCTTCTTTCTCCTAGTGGTCTAGTTGTTTTTCTTTAGTTCATTTTTCAAGATCCTTCTTCAGAGTCGAATACTATCATCATTTAGATTATATAACGTATATATTTTGGCATTAGAAATTGTAGAAACTGAGTAGGGATGAATTCAATTTGAACTGGAATAAGTAAGTGATGTTGAAACCATCCAGGTAATTGCAACAGACATCGGGTGAAAACTCCAGTCGTAACTCAAATAGCCCCACCAGGTCACGTAGAAAGATATGAAGGAAATATCAGGAAACCCGTGTTCCCAAATTAAGAATTACGACCAAAAAAACTTTTCCTCCTCAACACTAACATCCACCCCACCATAATATTTTCCATTTTATTCATGGCCCACGCTGAAGGAAAATTATTCTAAATAACTGGTTAATGCCTCGCTATTTCCCATCCATTCTTCCCCGGCTGAAATTGTTCCTCAGAAAACGTTCCATTATATCTCTTTCCCGGAAACAGCCGTATTTTCCACATATCCCGTTTTCTCATCTCGCGCGAAATAAACATAATACCGACAATTTTCGCCCTAAGTTTCATAGAACTCAATTTATGAAACTTTTTTTATTGCAGGCTGCCTTCTGAAATGGCCCGGGCTCGGAAATAGTGGGATCTTCGGGACAGGACCATCCTTTAACCTTGTCAAAGTGAAATTGCCCCACTTTGCCTGAGTTGCTCGCATACATCGTGGCTCGTATGAGGAACTGACGGAGCAGTCTACATACTAGTATGTTCTGCAAATTTTTATGTTGCTTATAATCAAGAAATACAAGAGCTATATGTCTCACATCAAATTATGGATGTAGATTTTTTGGGAAGAACATTGATGAATGTGTATTTAATTTACAAATGCTTCTGAGCAATATAATACAGATGAGTAATTTCAAAATGGTTCGTCTTGTCCATATATTGTTCATTTTTTCAAGTGAAGGAGAAAGATCATTAATAAGGAGTGTGAGCTGTGGTAACAGGAATTTCGACAAATCGAGACAGTATAACAAATCTATACTCAAGCAAACTCGATAAGTTTTTGTTGATCACAGGAGCGAATTGCAGACATGCGCACGTTTCAAACTTGTGAGTTTTAATCAGTGCAATGAATACCAGCGACTACAAATCTGTCAATTCTCTATATTCGCTATACATTCTGTCAAGAAAGTACCGGGAATTATCGATTTAAATCTGGCGGGGCAATGAGGAAGGTGAAATTTTTTTTTCCTAGGTTGGTACCACTGCCCTTAATTATTATGCCAAGCTTGAGCGGGATCTCTCAACTAGTGTGTTTGCAACAGCTGATTAAGTCAGTCGATATCAGAGTGCGTGCGATTTTTACTATGGGTGATTACATTGAGCAAAGAATTTGTTTAAAGTTTTGTGTTGCAAATGAATTTTCGTGTGCCGATGCATTGAAAATGTTGCAAAAGGCCTTTGGTGATAATGCTCTATCGAAAACTCGTGCATATCAGTGGTACAGAGCCTTCAAGGACGGTCGTGAAGTGGTCGCCCATCGACGGCTTCGATCGAAGATAACGTCGATAAAATTGAGGAAAGGGTGCTGGAAAACCGTCGTACCAGCTTGAGAGAGATAGCACATGATCTTAAGATATCCCACGAGTCCGCACGTACGATTTTGTTTGATATTTTGGGCATGAGAAAGGTGGCCGCACGACTCGTACCGAAAGACCTGAATTTTCTTCAAAAACGTCATCGCGAACAGGTTACTTCAGACATGCTGGATCGCTGTAATTCCGATTCTACATTCATGGAACGCATTATAACTGGTGATGAGACCTGGGTCTACGAGTACGATATGCAAACAAGCCAGCAATCATCGAAATGGGTGGCAAAAAATGAGCCGAAACCGAAACAACCACGCCAAAGCCGCTCGAAAATGAAGGTGATGCTCATTGTTTTCTTCGATATCCGTGGCGTGGTGCACTACGAATTCGTTTCAGAGGGTCAGACGGTAAACAAGGAGTATTACCTAGGCGTTATGAAACGTTTGCGTGAGCGTATCCGTAAGAAGCAGCCAAATTTGTGGGCGAACAACTCATGGATTTTGCATGACGATAACGCGCCTTCTCACCGAGCTACGATTGTGACTGACTTTCTCGCCAAAAACTCAACAAACGTGCTTCAGTAACCACCTTATTCGCCGGATTTGGCTCCCTGCGACTTTTTCCTCTTCCCAAAACTAAAATTGCCCCTTTGTGGCACCCGTTTTGAGTCGATTGAAGCCATAAAACAAAATTCGGCGCGAGAGCTAAAGTCCATCCCGGAAAGCGCCTATAAAAAATGTTTCGATAATTGGAAGTGCCGTTGGCATAGATGTATTGGAGCAAATGGAGCCTATTTTGAAGGCGACCCAATAAATTTTGACGATTAAATGTAAAAAAGTTGTTTTAATTGAAAATTCCCGGTACTTTCTTGACAGAGTAGTACACAGAGACACTAAGGTATTAATAATACACCAGCGCCATCAAGAGAACGCAAACATATATACAGGACATACCTTTGCGAGCTAATTCAAGTAAAAAAATGTATTCTCGATATTTTTTCGTTATAAACGCTTACAAATGTTGTTCTGCGTTTGTAACGTAAAAATATCGGGAATATATTTCTTTACTTGAATTACCTCGCAAAGTTATGTCTTGTATGTATGTTTGAATACTCTAGATGTCGCCAGTGTATGATTAATACCTAAGTGTCTCTTATCGATTCCATACTATTTCATTAGAAGAATTAGTAAGCCAGAAAAATGAGGAAAACGGAAAAAAATTTCCGTTTTTTCAGCAGAACAGCCGTAAAATTACAGGAAATAACACTTTTCTGACTTTCGGATGACAGAAAACATGATTCTTTATTTTTATTAATCACATGTATCGGGTCTTTTTTTAGAGAGATAGAACTTCAAATTGAAATAAAACACATTTTAATTAAGATTGGAGCCATTTTTTTATTCGAAAGATAATTTTATGACATTTATGTTTTGAAAATAATTTCTTGCATATGTCAACCAGGACTAGCTCTGAGTAACCGCATTCGACCAGACCAATTTTGGACCACTTTTTCGAGTAATTCAGGCCTTATTTCATCAATTACACGAGTAATGTTGGCTTCCAAAGCGTCTATTGTTTCTGGTTTATCAGCATAAACCAATGACTTGACATAACCCCAAAGAAAATAATCCAGTGGAAATATGTCGCATGATCTTGGAGGCCAATTAATTAGACTATTTCTCGAAATAATGTTATCGCCAAATCTTTCTTTCAATGAATCAATCGTTACGATAGCAGCATGAGGTTGGAACCAAACCATTTTGTTGGAACCAAAACACTTCTGGATCGATACGTTTCAAATTTTGAAACAAATAATCATTAGTCATCAATCTGTAACGAGCACCATTCACTGTAACATTAGCTCCAGCATAGTTTTTAAAGAAATATGGACCGATGATACCTCCAGCGTGTAAAGCACACCATACAATGCATTTTTCAGGATGCAATGGAACCTGCGGAACTTCTTGAGGATTGTTTTCACTCCATATATAGCAATTGTGCTTATTTTCATAGCCGTTCAACCAGAAATGAGCTTCATCACTAAACACAATTTTACGATAAAAAAGTGGATCAATTTAAAGTGGATCAATTCAAAGCGGTTCTAGGGCCCAATCAGCAAACAAACGACGCTTATTATGGTCAAGTGGCTTTTGTTCTTGAATCAGTTGGATCTTGTGTGGGTGTAGACCAAGATCTTTACGAAAAATTTTCCATGTGGTGGATGCATAGAGTCCAACTTATATGTTATGAACGTCGATGAATAGACAAATCTGGATCATCATTAACACTATGACTTACAGCATCGATATTTCTTCTGTACGTACAGTTCTTTGTTCTGTTGTTGTTGCATCGAGTAGAGAAAATGTTGTCCGAAATCTATCGATAGTTCGACTAATACGCTGCTCTGATGGACGATTATGTAAACCATAAATTTCACGAAGTGCTCTATAAGTTTGGCGAATAAGAACACTGATTTTGAAAATAAATTTCAACAATTTGCAAACTTTGTTGCGGCGTGATTCTTTCCATGATAATTGGTCAATGGTTACTGAATAGAAATGTCGGAACAACATGGCTTCTACCTTCTGTCAAATCACAGTTAATTCTATCGAAAGTTCTATCACTCTAAAAACACACCGGATATTTGACAGATTTGTAGTCGCTGACATTCATAGCATTGATTGAAATCAACCAGTTTGGAACTTGCGTATGTCTGCAATTTGCCCCTGTGATCAACAAAACCTTATCTAGTTTGTTTTTGAGTATGGAATTCTTATACAGATGTATTTTACACTATCTCGATTCATAGAACTTTCCATTACCATAGCTCTCCCTCCTTATTAATGATATTTGGTAGATATTATCCGAATCAATTCATTTGAAAGAGGAAGAATTGAATTCATTAACATTTTCATTTATTAGAATGCAATATTGTGGAACAGAGAATGTTAGACACGATATTTTAATTCACTTCCTTAAATATTTTCACTTCAAATCTCAACTTGAAATAATTAATATTGAATAAGGTTATTGTGATTTTCTTTATTATGGTTAAAATTATTTAACAGCACAAATTGGAAATATTTCCCATAAGAACATCGGCTCACTGCAAAGATGCTGCCAAAAGGAATAGTATAAACTAAGATATTTCTTTTAGGTCTTCCAAAAATAGGCAGGTATGCGACCCTACACACTCGAACAATGACCGAGCAGGTAGATGTTTCTCAAGGTTACGAACGAAGAGAATAAGAGACTGACAGTATAGTCTTACTTTAAAACACTCACTTTGGGCAAGCTTTACTGTATGAGTAACACAGATCAATAGGTCCTTATTTTGACCTATATTGAACGTCCCATGATGTATACAGGCTGCATGTAAGGGCATATTATGTAAGATATGAATTTTTTAACTTTTAAAACCGCAATATCTCACCAATGTTGATTCGTGCAAAAAAAAGTATCGAGAAAATTTTAGTAGAGAATTGTAAGATATACAATTTTTATATGACGTGTTTTAAAAGCAAAACTTACCGTTTCAAAGAAAAATTAAAACAACCTGAATTTATTTCCTTTGGCCTAAATCTTTTTACAAAACTAAGAACGAAGGGAATTTTTGACTCTTGTTTTGATTGAACTAGTGTTTCTGCTTGAATTGAAACCACCAAATGTAAGAGAATGGAGGGACTTCTTATTGATGATAGAAATTATATTCAACTACTTTCTTTATTTTTGATTTATTATTGTGTTTCAATAGTTGGTGAATAGCTGCAAGGTAAGCTATAGCTGATGCTGAAAGACATTTGGATAAAAAGGTCTCCCAAATTTTTGGTTATTTCTACCTCCACACGAATTTCGGTGCTCCATAGCATATCATTTTCAAATGCATACTTCTTTAGTTTTGGAGAAACATAGTTCTTATATAACACCGAGCAGTAATTTCTGAAAACTGCTTGTCCGTATTCAATGAAATAAGCCCTTGATTAATAACAACCCTTATTCATTCATTATCCAGAGTGGAATGGGAGAAACTATTCGTGATGGTTAAGTGATCACATTGCACATTACATTGAAGCCTTGTTTATATACATCGAACGGAAAACGGAATCACTACGGCATTGAAGATGCTCAACCGTAATTCATCCTCCGAGTGTTCATGCATAGCCTGCGGCGCAAATGAACAGAGCCGTCAATTGTCTGCAGTGATGTATTTCCAGCCAACTAGATTTAATCTTAATTTTGCTCCAGTATTCATCTAATTAGTTCGATCTGAATATAATGCCTAATATAGGGGCTAATTCAGCGTCGCAAGTGTCTATTATGTTTATATGACAGGTGGAGGTTGAGAATCTTGGACCTCACTGCACAGTTATTGCTGCCAATTTGAAATTTGAACCAATCACGGGTTGATACAAGTCTAATTACTAATTTCTGTGATTATTATGTATCTAATGGGAGGTGCAAACATCCAATCTATAGTAGATGAGGTGTGATAGCTTGTTTGAATTGCATGTGATTACATTAGACTGTATGTTTATTTTGTATTAGAGCTTACAACTCAGAATGTTGTTGAATCTCATGTGAGCAACAAAGGTTATTCGAATATGTTTTAACACGTACATTTCTTAGGACTAAATACTTATGTGCTATACCTTATTTGAGAAATTGTTCCTCACCTTTGGTAAAACCAAATCCAAATACTACAGCTGAAGATATCATACACAAAACCAGGGATTAGGTATTGTAACTGAGCCATTCACGTGGAAATTGATACAAGTAGAGTGTCTTCACTTTGAGATAGCAATAACTACACTTAATCAATGAAAATCGATGTAAATGGATATGGTAGGATTTTTTTCTCTGAAACTTATTTTTTTGCCTTTGGGGCTACGTCAAGGATATAAAATATACGTCAATGCTTCAACAATGACTCAAACGCTGAAAGGAAACGCAAGAGCTCTTCTTCGCGAAATCGCCATAATTAATTAAGCTAAAAAGTAACTGAAAATTTCATCGAAACTGGAAGACCGACCGAGACGTAATTTTGACATATACCTCAGATATTCTAGTTTGAAATGAAATAAAAATATATCTGCATTTCTCAAAATCAGGATTCCTACTTATTATTTACAATATAAACCTCTGACTGAAAAACTAAATCCCCTAATTCCAATAGGAAAAGCGAATCCACTCCTATAGTGGATTTACTCACTCGTATATACTCTTTCTTAAAGTTCAAAACAAGTCATATTTAAACGAATACATGATACTTACATACACGAGTGTGGTATTTACAAACGTGTAGAAAGTTAACACTTGCTATATATAATATGATTGATCTAATTAATGTAATACATATGCAATTTTTATAGTTGAAAATATTCATTGTAATATTCAAACAAGGCTGCTTTCGCAAGAGATCTATGAAGAAAGCCTTGAAGAATTTCAGTTTGAAAACGTCTACATTGTTTGAAAAAGTTGTGATCCAGTGGCTTAGAATAAGCACTTCTCACATAAAAATCAGTATAAATAGATACTTCTAGAAGAAAATGAAAACCGATAATTATGAAATAAGCAACTTAAACATATATTACTATGTTGGAATCCACTACTCTTATGTATCGGGTGTTTTTTTTAGAATGATAGAACTTTCGATAGGGATAACTGACAGAAGGTAGGAGCCAGGTTAGTTTGACATTTCTGTTCAGTAAACATTTTCAAATTATCATGGAAAGACTCACGCCGCAACAACGTTCACAAATTGTTGAAATTTATTTTCAAAATCAGTGCTCTATTCGCCAGACTTCGTGAAATTTATGGTTCTATAATCGTCCATCAGAGCAGCTTATTCGTCGAACTATCGATAAATTTCGGACAACATTTTCTCTAATCGATTCAACATCAACACCAAGAAAAAGAACTGTACATACAGAAGAAAATATCGCTGCTGTAAATCCTAGTGTTAATGATGATCCAGATTTGTCTATTCGTCGAAGTTCACAACAAGTTGGACTCTGTGCATCCACCACATGGAAAATTTTGCGTGAAGATCTTGATCTATACCCATACAAGATCCAACTCGTTCAAGAACAAAAGCCACTTAACCATAATAAGCGTCGTTTGTTTGTTGATTGGGCCCTAGAACCGCTTTAAGTTGATCCACTTTTTTATCGTAAAATTGTGTTTAGTGATGAAGCTCATTTCTGGTTGAACGACTATGAAAACAAGCACAATTGCTGTATATGGAGTGAAAACAATCCTCAAGAAGTTCCGCAGGTTCCATTGCATCCTGAAAAATGCATTGTATGGTGTGCTTTACACGCTGGAGGTATCATCGGTCCATATTTCTTTAAAAACGATGCTGGAGCTAATGTTACAGTGAAGGGTGCTCATTACAGATTGATGATTAATGATTATTTGTTTCAAAATTTGAAGCGTATCGACCCAGAAGTGTTTTGGTTCCAACAAAATGGTGCTACACCTCATGCTGCTACCGTAACGATTGATTTATTTAAAGAAAGATTTGGCGATAACATTATTTCGAGAAATAGTCTAATTAATTGGCCTCCAAGATCATGCGACATGACTTCACTGGATTATTTTCTTTGGGGTTATGTCAAGTCATTGGTTTATACAGAAACAATAGACGCTTTGGAAGCCAACGAAACTCGTGTTATTAATGAAATAAGGCCTGAATTACTCGAAAGAGTGGTCCAAAATTGGTCTGGTTGAATGCGGTTCCTCAGAGCTAGTCGTGGTGGACATATTCCAGAAATTATTTTCAGAACACATATGTCATAATATTATCTTTCAATAAAAAAAAATTGGCTTCAGTCTTAATTTAAATGTATATTATTTCAACTTAAATTTCTATCACTCTAAAAAAACAACCGATACAACCAACATCTTATAATAAACTTTCTTTCGGTCCCTTTTCTACTGCTTCATACAACTGTACGGTTAATTTTTGTGGTAATCATCTTTTATAGAAAATATATTTTCCAAGGAGTACTTCCTTCAATATGTTGACTATCTGATAATTTATAGAAATTGAAATAATACTTTTTAAATACTGTAAGCCAACGATTTGAATCTTTCCGTGTTTGGAATGAGTTGTGTATATTATAATATATTTATATATGTTGATCCCTCTTTAGTACTGTGAATGGTTCACATGACGCGTTTCGTTTATATGGTAACTTCTTCAAATGCTTATAAACAAGAGGTCTAGAATTTGGTAACATACTGTTTTTGAATGATTTCCCTTTTGAGAGGCACAATCAAAGTTTTCATTAGTTTTGGTGAAACTACCGGGTATTTAGGTAAAAAGTTCCAATAAAGGAGAATCAGATGAATCAGTTAATTCATTCAATAAATTTCCCAAACTTCTTGATCCATTATTTCTGAACTAAAATAAATAGAGGTTTATACTTGATACCATTTAAATTTTCAGTATTCATTTACCAGAAGCTTTCTGAATTGTTAAAAGGTGAGAAAATATTTTTGTTGATTGATGTCATATGTTATTGAATATGAATATAATTGAGTAGTGACGAAGTAAAGTCTCTCTTAAAACTTGTTTTTTAGTAATGTTTTTACATATCTTGAGATTTTATAAAAAGTAACTTAGTTGGATATACAATAATATTGAATATTCCAAGTAAGACATTTTTATGATGAAATTCTTAAGATTATGTTTGTCTACTCAAAATATTTCATTTATCGGATTTTGGTTAACAATTTTCATTTATTGGATTTTTTTATTTGAATGTCTGATAATGAATATTTATTTTATATGTCGTTTGATATAAGTGACACTAATTTAATTTAATTCCTGAAGTTATAATTATTAAATATAATTTTTGCAATTAAATATGTAGAAGGCTTATATTAAAATAATCAAATATTTCGGAACTTTCTAACAGGTTCAGTTTCAGACCCAATTTTTCAGTACATACGGCCATGCAATCACTCACCCAATAAGCGATGTAGAAATGCAAGGAATGGTTCACTTCTTGCACTAGATGAACTTTGTGAGTCTTTATATCAAGATTTTTGTGCAAAATTCTCCTCAAAGAAGTGCGGGAAAGGTTCAGTTCTTGAGCACAATGACGAGTTGATGTTGACGTGAGAAGGTTGTTTAATTAACAATCTGGTTTTCTAGAACGAATTGATCCAAAAATTGCCGTGAGGGTACTTCATTCCTGTTGAATTTTCCACGTAACTTTCTAACGGTTTGGACAGAGGATTCACGACTTCGGAAATAAGTTCAATATTTTTCACTATTTTTCAAGCGTAAATTGACCCATTCAGTTAATATCAGATGTAAAACTATATTTCTGACAAAACATGAACGACAGATGTGTTGCCAGACCATGCATAATCATGATCATAATATTTGTGCTTTAAATCTACCTTATGACTATCAATGTATTTCATGTCTACCTTTTCTTGAAGCGTCTCTGTATCATTAAGTTGAAATCAGTTTCCTATTATCGTTCTAGAAATTTTTTCTCTTCAATCTAATCGAAATCTAAAGTGAACAAAGCTGAGAAGGAAGAGTATCAAATGAAATTCTAATTGATTATTCCTAGGCCCCTTATTTCGAGTAGATAAGGTTGAAGGATTTTCTTGCTCAGTGCATACAATAAACATGAACAAAAGCATAATAAAATATCCCTCCACAATATTCCATTCATGAGCTGGTATACTCCAGAGCCCCGTATGTCCTTGAGCAACTTTAAAATGTGGAAGCCATCATGCCTTGTCAACCGAATAGCACTCCTAACAGACCACCGCTCCCATGAAGTGGACCTCAGCGAATAACAAGCGTATACGCAGAAGAAAAGAATGTACTCGATGTTCTAATGACGTTTCAGTTTTAATATATAATGCTTTCTTCCAACGAGAACGTAAATTATAAAAAAGATATGTATCGTACTTTGGGAACGTTGAAACGAATTGAATTTCAAAATAAACGACATAAACGTCTTCCGAAGAATATATCTCATTACAGAGCATCAAAACGAGATAAAAGAATCTAAAGGAAATATAGAATATTGATAGAACTTACCCGAAAAACATTCAATGAAGACAGCACTGTTTCCTAAGGGTATTATGGAAAAAAATTCCACTCTGAAAATGCCCAACACGAACTTAAGGATTTCTCCGAATCAACCTCCCTTTGAAAAGCTTTTTCAAATAATTATTCAAAAATATGCAATCAATCTATGAAAAGGCGATTTTAGATTATCACCGATAATCTTCAGTCCATTTTCATGCCAGCAAAATAAAAGCAATCAATAAAAAATTTCTATCTTACTCACACAACCTTGTGTTATTTAGAACTGAGATAAAACAAAACGGTTTCTTGATGGTAACCATTCGTATTCTATGTTCGTCCTCAGAAAATACAAGAGGTTGTATGAAGTATTTTTCAAGACCCAGTTATATCCGAAAAATGTGTGTATGAATGAAAAAACAATTTGTAATCATGAATCTTATGACTATATATTTATCTAAGGAAAAACTTTTAGACATTTATTACGTTTGTTTATTACGTAATGTTTGTGAGTTTACCAAACTGGTTAAGTTGCTCTGGAGATACAACAGATAGGTTATATAATTTATCAGATGGAGGAATAATTTGTTGACACATAAAATTTTATTCATTGAATATTCCAGAAAACCCTCTCTACATGCAGTATATCAGCTACGTTACTGATTTTTCAGCCGAATATTTCTTTCAATACTTTATATGGAAATGCAAATTTCAGATTTCGAAAGAATCCGTTAAATTGTTATAGGGTTATTCGAAACTGAATGTATGGATTTATTTTCTATTCAAGTGCAAGCATCCTTATCAAAAATTATTGCACAGCTATTCAAATTATTAATGATTCTAATTCAAATAGCTCTTGAATGAAATAAAATAAATGGAGGTTTATGCTTGATAAAAGGTACCTAAATTTTTTTTAAATATTTTAATATTAACAGGTATATTCTGTTAGCCTTCTACATATTTAATTTCAAAAAATAATCTTTAATATTATGACTTCAGGAATTAAATTAATGTCATACCACTTATATCAAACGACATATAAAATAAACATTCATTAAGAGACATCCAAATGAGATAACAAAATCCAATAAATTGTCAACAAAAATCCTATAAATTAAATCTTTTGAGTAGACAAAATTTTGTTTCTACTCATCCCTCTTATAAAAACAGATATCTTTCAAAAGTTTTCAACATAATCCTAAGAATTTCATCATAAAACTATCTTACTTGAAATATTCAATATTATTGAATATCTAACTGAGTTACTTTTTAGAAAATCTCAAGATATGTAAAAACATTACTACAAAACACGTTTTAAGAGAGATATTTGATAGATTCGGTCTTTACTTGGTGGAAACTCATTTTAATTAAAAAAATGTATATGAGACAGTACTGTCAGACAGTACAATGTAATACCTGAAGAAGCCACATCGTGGTGAAAAAATTGTTGTAGTAGTACAAACATTTTTGTGGAAATAAATTACTGTCTCATATACATTTTTTTAATTTTAAGAGAGACTTTGCTCGTCAGTACCCAATTACATAGTCAGTACCCAGTCACATGGGACACCATTTAAATGTTCAGTATTCATTTTCCAAGATGTTTCTAGATTATAATATAAGAAAAACAAATGTTCACTTCCGCTATTTTTTAACAGACCGAGACAATCAAAAAAAAAAAAAATTCTAGATTGTTAAGGTGAGTAAATATTTTTTGTTGATTGACGTTATATGTTTAAATGTGATTGGGTACTGACCAGCAAAGTCTTTCTTAAAACGTACTTTTTAGTAATGTTGTTATATATCTTGAGATTTTCTAAGAAGTAACTCAGTTGGATATTCAATAATATTAAATATTCCAAGTAAGATAGTTTTATGATGAAATTCTTAGGATTATGTTGAACACTTTTGAAAGATATATGTTTTCATAAGAGGGAAACAAAATTTTGTCTACTCAAAATATTTAATTTATAGGATTTTTGTTAACAATTTATGTTTATTGCATTTTGTTATCTCATTTGGATGTCTTATAATGAATGTTTATTTTATAGGTCGTTTGATATAAGCGGTGCTTACATGACATCAATTTAATTCTTAAAGTTATAACATAAAATATAATTTTTTGAAATTCAATATGTAGAAGGCTAACAGAATATATCTGTTAATATTAAAATATTAAAAAAAGCTCTTGAATATTTAAGAGTCCAAAATTGATCAAATAAAGACATCGAAACGAAATGACAGATCTATGTTGTGACCAGTACTACAAGAATTATGTTAACCTTAGATTATACACATTGTTGTTTGTCCAAACACGATGAACATATCTGTCACCTGAGCGAAATCCATTTTTCATCATAAATTTTCTTTCCAAATAACTCAGAACCTAACCAACGTAACAAACGAAGGAGCAAAAAGAAACAAGACCACCTCGTCAACTTTACCGTGAAATATTACTTTCCAGAGTATTTCATCTCTCTTCTTTGCCAGGACCTTAAGAGTTAAATTTACCAGAGAATTGGGAATTTTTTGTTCTTCCTTCTCTAATGTCGTTTGTCCTATTGGATTTGTAACAAGATCTCCAAACTCGGGTTTCATGGAGCTTATTTGTTCCAACAAAGTTACTACTTCAGGGAAGAGTGGAAAATATCAGATTGTACTGACGTGTTTCTTTCGAAAACGAAGGGGTCCAATTTTTTAACGATATTCACGAAATATTTATATCTAAGGGAGCATGATTGTGATCCAATGGGAGGTCTACTTTCTCGGGATTTTCCTTTTCCTAAATTGCAGTTATGTCAAATTTGATTGATCTAACTGGTGATTCCACAGTCATTTCAACGGAAATGACATTATTAATGAAGGCTAATTTAACGATAAAAAAAAGTTTTAGGGTAGTGGTTTGATGCTATTCAAATGCTAATAAGGTGTTACCTCGAGACTTTTGACACCAAAGTAATTTGTAATTTTCCAACAATTCTATCAAAAATTCTTTCATGATATTATGCTGAATCTCAAAAACAGAATGTTAGCAAAAGAAATCCCCGCCACACTTGGCTTGCCGATATTTCTTCCTGAGATGGAAGCTCTCGAATATGAAGCGTACTCAATTCAAAATAACCGATCATTTTGTCAAATGAATGAGACCTTTGCATTTTTGAATAACGCTGTACAGTGCAAACAAGAGCGGAATCGACGTTTTTTGAGTAAATTTTCCGAGAAAATATTTGTTGAGATCCGTCATTTTTCGTAGAAATCCTAATTGGACAGTAATTACCAGAAAAGCATTCGGACAAATTTCGACATTACTCATAAACAAGAAGAGAAAAACTTCACCAAAATAATTCCCTAAATTTTGGATGAAAGAACTCAAAATTTTACTCTGTATGATACTATATAATATTTTGACTCTAATGAACAAATAATAGTCTATTATTATATAGTAATAATCCTAATAATCCTAAAATTTGGTTGCTAATTGATGAATCAGTAACAAAAAATTCAGAGGGATATCACCATACCTGGAAAATTTTCCACCACTCCCAAAACAACAACAAAAATTTTGCTAACTAAAATATTCAGGAGCATTTACACAAAATATGGTTCAGATAAGTTTAACTGTAAACATTAAAATACTCTCCACACTCTTACATAAAATTTCTAACCTATTATTGATGCTGAAGACAAAAAAAAGCCGCTTAATTATTCTGAAATTTATAAACTATGTTGTTAGGCGTATGGGTGGGATTGCGTATATGAAGAACAAACAGATCAAGCATCATTTAAACATAGCAAAGATAACTCTTGTTTTGCCAAACATTTTTTCAACAATAATTCATGTTTTCCAAGAATCAAATAATCTCGAAATACTACACCTACAACTGACATGCAAGGAACTGTATAATAGAGATCTATGAAATTTACACTAATCCAGCAGTAAAACTATTGAATGAGTAGAAAAACCTGTGAATTTCCCCATTTTTCGAAGTTCTACACAAACCTTCCTTCAATATATTATGTACTTTGAAAAACAGCTTTTTACATACCAGTTTGAAAATTTATTAAGACTACGAAACTCGAGTCACTGAGCAATAAAATTGTTATGGGAAACGACGTCAATTCTTATTTATTACGTTTTCGAATAGAAACAGTATACTTACCACTCGTCAGAAACTGACATGTAAGAATAAGGCTAGCTATCACAATTATTCATTAATTCCAACAAACTGATATTCAAAAAAGTTTTATTCAAAAACTTTTAGAATCCAATTAAATGAGGAAGTCCATTCAATACCTTGCAAACTTTGTGTAGTTTCTGTAGCGAACATAGAATAGGTAGGATTTTTAAAAGTTCACATCATTCTATTGTTTGTTCAGATATCTGCATTCAGTTAGGGTAAGAAATAATTTGTTGATTATTTTTATTTTTTAAATATGAAATAGGGCTGATGGGTTCCCGTTGTAATAATTCTAAATTGGTTTTTGAAGATGTTCTGCATGTTTTAGGAATTTTTCTGAAGGAACTTATTTTGAGCACGTTGTTTTTGAAGAAGTTCTTGAGGTTATGTTTAGCATTTTTGGAATGCAATTTGGATAAGTCTACTTAATTGCACAGTGTGTTCTTAGACATTTATTTAATTTAATTCTAAAAGTTTCTGAATGAAAATTCTTTGAAATTAAAATTTGTATTGAATTGATATTCACGTCTATTAACGATCAATCTTAATTTAAATGTGTTTTATCTCAATTTGAAGTTCTATCACTCTAAAAAAACACTCGATAGATCAGAGTGGTGGAACTCGCAAGAGAAATCTTCATAAGAATCATTCTTAAGAAGAAAACCTGCACCTGCTTCGGGAAGATAACATGCGCTAAGCAGAATGAGGCTTAATTAGACGAAAAATTCTCCAAGCGCTCCCAAGATCTAGGCTATTATGTCAGAACGAGTAATTTAATGTACAACCCTCCCATTTTATTGCAAATTATATTAGAAATATACATAGTCGTATAGGTAACCACAGTCACAACAAAGCCCCGAAGGCAGATGAAAAACATTAGTTGTTGGAGAAGCTTCATTCTGCTCAACCAGACTGGGAGTCAGTGAACGTCGACAAATAGAATAGATTACCTCTGGGATGGTCTTCGTTGCCTAGACAGGGATCCGAACCTTACGCGATCCTGAGTGAAAAATCCAATAAACTTATTTTGGATATATAGCGATATAACTAAATTTGATCTGAAATCAGTGATTTCTTGTCAGAGAGCGTTTTAGATATGAAACTATTCATTAAGGTGATTAGAAGGGGATGAATCTATTCGAAATTATTTTATGTAATCATGTTGGTTTATTGCAAGTAGACATATTTCGGAATACCTATATATCACGTTGTTTCAACTGCACACTCCTCATAAATCAGAATCGAATTCAAGGAAAACTTGTGTATCTTTCTGTGACAAAATAATTTTCTCTGTAAATCGAGTAAAAATTATCGAAAGGTAATAAAAGAGGTTCTTTGTTGATAGAAGGATTATTATAAAATTTTGAATAACATACATATTTATTCTGTTAACCTCATATGCATTTTAATTTCAAAATATTTCTATTCAAAAACTTTTAAAATAAAATAAAAAAAAGTCATTAAAAAACACTATGTCAATTTGGTAGACATATATCGGGTCTTTTTTTAGAGTGATAGAATTTCAAATTGAAATAAAACACGTTTGTTTAAATTAAGATTGGAGCGAAATGTTTTTTTTTCATTTGAAAGATAATTTTATGACATTTATGTTTTGAAAATAATTTCCCGCATATGTCAACCACGACTAGCTCTGAGGAACCGTATTTGACTAATCCAATTTTGGACAACTTTCGAGTAAGTCAGGCCTTATTTCATCAATAACTCGAGTTGTGTTAGCTTCCAAAGCGTCTATTGTTTCTGGTTAATCAGCATAAACCAATGAATTGACATAACCCCAAAGAAAATAATCCAGTGGAGTTATGTCGCATGATCTTGGAGACCAATTAATTGGACCATTTCTCGAAATAATGTTACCGCCAAATCTGTCTTTTAATAAATCAATTGTTACGGTGACAGCATAAGGTGTAGCACCATCTTGTTGAAACCAAAACACTTATGGGTCGATAGCATTCAAACTTTGAAACAAATAATCATTGATCATCGATCTGTAACGAGCACCATTCACTGTAACATTAGCTCCAGCATCGTTTTTAAAGAAATATGGACCGATAATGCCTCCAGCGTGTAAAGCACACCATACAATGCATTTTTCAGGATGCAATGGAACCTGCAGAACTTCTTAAGGATTGTTTTCACTCCATATGCGGCAACTTTCCTTGTTTACATAGCCGTTCAACCAGAAATGAGCTTCATCACTAAACACAATTTTACGATAAAAAAGTGGATCAACTTCAGCCTAGAACAAGCTGTTCTAGGGCCCAATCAGCAAACAAACGACGCTTATTATGATCAAGTGGCTTTAGTTCTTGAACCAGTTGGATCTTGTATGGGTGTAGATCAAGATCTTCATGCAAAATTTTCCATGTGGGGGATGACAGAGTCCAACTTGTTTTGAACGTCAACGAATAGACAAATCTGGTTCATCATTAACACTATGACTTACAGCAGCGATATTTTCTATATTGTTATAGTTATAAGCTACCAAAATAACTCTCAAATGAAATAAAACGCATTGTCAGACAACCTGATAAGAACATAATCTTAAAATTTTGGTAAAGGACGATTTGTATGATTTCAGTATTTTTTGCAAACCCAAATAGAATTGACGAATAGTGACTTCGGTATAATATACCGATATCACTATTCGTCAATTCTATTCAATAGTAAATGGCACAATGAATTTTCATTAGGAAAATAGTCATTTTATCAGATATTTGTTCCAGACCGCTTACCATTTTGTCACAATTTTAATTTTTTTTCAATTTTGAGCCATAAGTTGTCTCAAAGTTGATTCTCTTCTGCCTTCAGCCGTCTAGATGAGGCTTGTTGTGAAGGAAAACCAATTAAGACTTCAAATTTACAGGGAGAAATCCTCAAATATTTATTGAAAGGGTTTTATAGAAGTAGTCATCTGTATGGAAATAAATTTTCTTATGATTTCAGTTGCAGGAAGACATAAGTTCCTTATACCAGTACAACAAAATTTGACAAGATTTGTACAGAAGTTAAACCTACAAAACGACATACGACTCAGAATGGACGAAGTTATTTCCTTCCCATCTGGAAAACACTCCAGTTGCTGAGAAGTGTCTGGAATTGAGAAAATGGAATGAAAGTACATATTAGGTCGGAAATAAGAAACTGGAAACAATCCAAGAGGAGGACTATTAACTTTTACTATGCTGAAAACTTCCATAATGGAGCTTCAATAAAACTTCGGAGTTACATAAAGTTCGGACGAATAATTCTGGAAATGAATTTTTTACGTCACTTTAATAAACCCCACGGGACAGACTGAAATTAATTCTTTGTTAGGATTTCTTGGACTTTTCCTCGTAGGCAGTTTTGCAAGATGCGGAGGTTTAATATCCAATATGAACACTACGAAACGAGACGGTATATCAACAAAGAACCAATTTGCAGATAGAGTTCTAAACAAATTCTTCGGAAGCTACACCACTTGAAATGGGGCTTGGTGGAAAAAAGTATTTACTGAATATTTTCTTTCTTCTGAGTTAATTATATCAGTATACCCACCAGTTATAGACGAATAAAGGAGATTCTGTATTATAATGTTTTTCCTGGGATATTTTTCATTTGATTTTGCTGTGAACGTGCTTCCCGCAGCATTTCTGAGATGAAAAAATTGAATTTTTCATTTAAACAAGTACATTGGTTGTTGGGTTCATAATACTTAGATTATAAATCAGTGATGTTTCTGCGAGCTAGTTCCAGGAAACAATGTGCTATCGTTTTACTCAAATTATTCTAATTTTTTAATTTTGAGTTGAAATTGTTAAACGTCTAGGTTGGACTAAATGATCAAGAATGCCAGGAAATAAGTAATTCTATTTGGCCTGTCCCATCGTGAATACGCTCACGTTAGAATAAAAAAAGCTTGAGCCTTGAAACTTTCAGGGAACGTTTGGGGTCTAAATATCTCGGCTATCTACGATAATGGACAAAATAGGTTCTAGAATTTTGCAGTTAGTCACGTTTGAAAAATTTTCATATTTTTCGAAACTAGAAATTCGGTCCCTATGAAATTCGATATTTAGAAACAGAATGCGCATATTCGTGTGAAATTTCGTGAGGATCGTATGATAAGGGAATTTGAAAATATGTAAGCGGATCAGCGTTGAGCGCTACACACTATAGGTTTTGAACCGAACGAGATAGGAACTTCAAACTTTCGGAGCAAGTTTGGGGGACTGAATATCTAAGCTGAGTTTGTTATTGGGTAAAATTAATTTGAAGATTTCGCAGTTATTTACATTGATTATTTTTCCGACCCAAATATCGACCAATAGAATTGCACCATTCGACGTCACGTGGTACAACCTACATGGTATTATACTGATAATTTTTTGATTATTTTCTCTGGTAGTTGCTATATATAAAAAACAAAACATGATCCAGTCAAATTAACCACACGTCAAACTGACAGGTTGAATTCAATTGTGAAAATTGGAGATTTTGCATGAAAATGAGTCGATTTGGAGTTTGTTCTCTGTCCACCATCGATAAAAAAGTCAAAGGAAATGTTCCCATTAATACGGAGAAGGCAAAAAAAACAGTTTGGAACCAATTTACTACTTTTTGTACTGAGAGGGAATACACATTGAGTGCTGAAACGAGTGAAGCGCAATTGGCAAACATTATGAAAGATTACGCTTACAATATGAAGAAAATGGATGGAGAAGACTATAAGGAAGGTACAATAAAAACAATGTGGAATCAGACTACCAAATCACTTCAAGAAAAGTATAAAATAATCCCCCGAATACCACACGAGCTTCAAAATTATCTGGCATTTCCCTCAAGGTTCCCTGCAAACAAATAAAGTCGTCAAGTTTTTCAGGAAAAATCACTCGCGCTTCGCGCTCGTGATTTTTTAACCTGAAAAACTTGACTCCTTAATTTGTTTGCAACGAACCTATCGGGAAATACCCGATAATTTTGAAGCTCTTGTGGTATTATAAGTGAAAATTTTTATCAATATTCTCCAAACTACGAATCCGGTCGATTTGAAATCTAGCATTCAGAAGAAAAATCATTACGCGAAATTTCAAGTGGATCGTGTAACCAGAAGATTCAAATGGAAACGGGTAGCGCTGATCGCTACCGAAATCATTGCAAAAGTCCAATGATCAAATTTAAATGTACCATTTAAATGTAACTGAATAACATGAAAGCTGATGCAAATTTTGTGAGGATGATAGTAAAATAGAAGGTCAAAAAGTAATAATTTTGTGCACAAAGCAGCATATAAAGTTCTACCGAAAACATAGAAACAGCCCCAGATTTGACATTTAGATGTAAAATAACTGATAAGACCAGTGCGCAAGAGCTCCAGACTTCACGAAAGTTCTTTTTACTGTGGTAGATTTCTACAATGAGCAGAAAAGAAAACCACTTCATAGACTTCGATAAAACCGAAATTATACATTGAGGTAATAAAAGCAAAAAGTTGGACCCACTCTAATATCCGGAAATCTCTTCGGTCCATAAAAAATATTTGGCGGTAACAAAAAAAATCATTAGGTGGAATTTAATCTATCCCCATTACTGACACCTGTTAATAACTAGTTCGGAAATAAAGCAACTATCATCAACAAGTATAACTTTCTGATAATAACTTCAAATAAAAAACCCCGTAACTTCCATTTGTTGTCAGCAACATAAATTAAACTTTTGTGAAATTTAATCCAAGTGTATTCGTTTACTTTATTAATATCCAAAATGTTTTATCAAGTGGTTTGCGAGAAATCAATATTTTGAATGATCTTCGGTGGATGAAGTGGTTTAAAGCGGAGATTCCTTTTGGATGCGGGTTCGCATCTTGGAAAGGGAAGAAATTTTCACTAGAATGGGCGGCCACAATTTCACTCTTGGGTCAAGAATCAACATTACTGCGTCTAAGGTGGCATAAGGAGGCAATAACAAAACCTAACCAGAACACAACTGATCTCTCAACTCGCGCAAGCTACAGCTCCTGAGGTATCTTCACATTATATCTAGGGTGATCAGGATGAAATATTATATCAAATATTATTGAGCTTAATTGAAATTCCCCTTAGGTGCTGGCAGTAATTATATAATGTACGTATAGTTTCAGTCCAATATAAAATAGTTATATATTCTTATGCTTGAATGGGTAACTCAAAAAAAATTTGGTTATAAAAATGAAAATTCTCAATTAATACTCCAGAAACATTCATTTTGTTGTCGGGATTTTCAAAAACAGTTTCATCCGAAGATTCAAAATTTCAGTGAAATACATTCTGTCAAGAAAGTACCGGGAATTATCGATTTAAATCTGGCGGGGCAATGAGGCAGGTAAATTTTTTTTTTCCTAGGTTGGTACCACTGTCCTTAATTACTGTGCCCAGCTTGAGCGGGATCTGTCAACTAGTGTGTTTGCAACAGCTGATTAAGTCAGTCGATGTCAGACTGCGTGCCGATTTTTACTATGGGTGATTACGTTGAGCAAAGAATTTGTTTAAAGTTTTGTGTTGCAAATGAATTTTCGTGTGCCGATGCATTGAAAATGTTGCAAAAGGCTTTTGGTGATAATGCTCTATCGAAAACTCGTGCATATCAGAAACCGAAAAAACCACGCCAAAGCCGCTCGAAAATGAAGGTGATGCTCATTGTTTTCTTCGATATCCGTGGCGTGGTGCACTACGAATTCGTTCCAGAGGGTCAGACGGTAAACAAGGAGTATTACCTAGGCATTATGAAACGTTTGCGTGAGCGTATCCGTAAGAAGCGGCCAAATTTGTGGGCGAACAAGTCATGGATTTTGCATGACGATAACGCGCCTTCTCACCGAGCTACGATTGTGACTGACTTTCTCGCCAAAAACTCAACAAACGTGCTTCAGCAACCACCGTATTCGCCGGATTTAGCTCCCTGCGACTTTTTCCTCTTCCCAAAACTAAAATTGCCCCTTCGTGGCACCCGTTTTGAGTCGATTGAATAAAACAAAATTCAGCGCGAGAGCTAAAGTCCATCCCGGAAAGCGCCTATAAAAAATGTTTCGATAATTGGAACTGCCGTTGGCATAGATGTAGTGGAGCAAATGGAGCCTATTTTGAAGGCGACCCAATAAATTTTGAAGATTAAATGTAAAAATGTTGTTTTAATTGAAAATTCTCGGTACTTTCTTGACAGAGTAGTATCTTGATATTCTGGGCTACATCTTCTAATATACTGAATTGTTTCGGCCGTTACTATTTGGTAGTTGATCATAATTAAAACAAATTGTAAAAATTACTACCAATAAAAATATATACTACACATTTTCTTGTGACTCGAGTTTCGGGAAATGAACTATCCCATCATCAGACAACTGTTGTCTCGAGTCACAAGAAAATGTGTAGTATATATTTTTGTTGGTAGTAAAACATAGTAATTTTTACAATTTGTTTTAATCTTCTAATAGGTTCATTATTTCAATTCGATATTTTCATGAATGCCGAAACGAGCCATATACAATTGGCTGAATATTTTATAGTTGGAAAATTTTGTTGCAATTTTCAGCAGCAAAAGTCATCGTCGAAATAGCTATTTGAAATATTCGAAGGATCATCTGTAAAAAAACGTGCTTAAATTCTTCAGGAACATTCACAACTTCTTGTCTAATAGTTTAGTAAGAAGAACCGCGCGTAAAAACTGTGAATTTTATCGTGAAATGACAAGAGACCTTATTTGTTAAAAATGGATCAAACTTCTTATCATAAAATATAAATAGGAAAAAAGTTTCTTGCGAAACAATATTTAGGCGTCGCTTTTTCTTCCCCGTGCAATCATAGAGGAACACTACCAAAAATTTTTTTGAGTGCCTTCTCGTCCTCATAAAATGTCTGGTTAAGTTGATTCATATCAGTTTTTCGTTTTTAAGAAAAAAACAAGAACTGTTTTCGGGCGCCATCTTCAGGGGGCTGTAACTAATCAGGAGGGGCTCAAAAATGTAAAGTTTGAATGAAAGACCCATCCAATTTTTTGACAAGGAATCAAATATTTTTGTAACTATTCATATCCACTCTGTATAAATACAAGGAGAGTGAAATTGCTATTATTTCTATATATTTTGAATGGAAGGTGAACTTCTCTGTGAAATTTTTTTTTTCGATTAATCTACTTTCAATTGATGTGAAGTGTTACATTAGTTAGAACTTCTAATGACAAAATACTGCCTTCTTGATGCTCCTACCGGTGCGTCAGAATATTATTTCGATTTTTATTATACTGTTCTTGTCCTCTAGGGCTTGTAGATTAATTTAATTGGTAAATGAACTTTTTAAAACTTCAATTAATTAATAGACCAAAATTTTTCCAGTAAATCGGTCGGATTTGTATATATAGCTACATTTTTTGTGAGTATAAAGTCGGCCTTAAATTTTTTATTTTGTTGGAATTCGAACGAATGAATCGTAGTTTTATTGAAACCTCTAGTTAATGCGTTTCTTGTTCTTAAAAACATTTCGAGTAATTAAATAGGGGAATTTTCAAAGTAAGATCTGGAAGAAAAATACTCGTTGAACATTTCTAGAAATAATTCAAAGGTCTTTTCTATGAAAACTGATATATAAAATGATATCAAATAAGGTTATTATAATTTTTACAAACTTTATTATTATGATACAACTATCATTTCGCTAACATAGTAGAATCGTTGGGTAGGTGTTATATCTTACATTGTGAATAACTGAATTTGTTTTCGAAAATAACTTTATTTATACAAGAGTAGGTAAAAAAGTGAGGACTAAAACCCAAAAAAGGGAGATCTGGAAATTCCAGTTCATCAGAAGATATTCAACAGTAGAGAGTTATTTAGGTCTTAAGTTTCGTTGAGTACTATTCCGTTTTTGTGTATCGGTGGTTTTTTTATGAGTGAAGAACTTTCGATAGGGATAACGGTGAGGTAAAAGAAGGTAGAAGCCATGTTGTGTTGACATTTTTGTTCAGTAAACATTGACAAATTATCATGGAAAGACTCACGCCGCAACAACGTTTACAAATTGTTGAAATTTATCTTCAAAATCAGTGTTCTATTCGCCAAACTTATAGAGCACTTCGTGAAATTTATGGTTTACATGATCGTCCACCAGAGCAGTTGATTCGTCGAACTATCGATAGATTTCGCACAACATTTTCTCTACTCGATGCAACAGCAACAACAACAAGACAAAGAACTGTACCTATAGAAGAAAATATCGCTGCTGTATGTCACAGTGTTAATGATTATCCAGATTTGTTTATTCGTCGACGTTCACAACAAGTTGGACTCTGTGCATCCACCACATGGAAAATGTTGAGTAAAAATCTTGGTCTACACCTATACAAGATCCAACTGGTTCAAGAACTAAAGCCAATTGACCATAATAAGCCTCTTTTGTTTGCTGATTAGGCCCTAGAACAGCTTGATATACTTTTTTATTCGTGAAATTGTGTTTAGTGATGAAGCTCATTTCTGGTTGAACGGCTATGTAAACAAGCGAAATTTCCGTATATGGAGTGAAAACAATCCTCAAGAAGTTCTGCAGGTCCCATTGCATCCTAAAAATGCACTATATGGTGTAGCTTACACGCTGGAGGCGTGTATCCATATTTCTTCAAAAACGCTGCTGGAGCTAATGTTACAGTGAATGGAGCTCGTTACAGATCAATAATCAATGATTATTTGATTCAAAATTTGAATGATATCGACCCAGAAGTGTTTTGGTTACAACAAGATGGTGCTACACCTCATGCTGCTACCGTAACAATTGATTTATTGAAAGAAAGCTTTAACGATAACAGTATTTCAAGAGATGGTCCAATTAATTGGCCAAGATCATGCGACATAATTATTTTCTGTGGGGTTATGTCAAGTCATTGGTTTATGCTGATAAACCAGAAACAATAGACGCTTTGTAAGCCAGCATAACTCGTGTTATTGATGAAATAAGGTCTGAATTTCTCGAAAAAATGGTCCAAAATTGGTCTGGTCGAATGCGGTTCCTCAGAGCTAGTCGTGGTGGACATATGCCGGAAATTATTTTCAAAACATAAATGTCATAAAATTATCTTTCAAATAAAAAATTTGGCTTCAATCTTAATTTGAATGAGTTTTATTTCAATTCAAAGTTCTATCACTCAAGAAAAAACACCCGATATTTATTTCTAGTCACTCTCAACAGATTTAAGGTGTAACTTTCACTTTCTATATAAAAAAATTCAAAATTGAAAGATAGTCGTATTTAAGAAATGGTTCTAATATGTGGAATTATCTTTTGTTATTGATGAAACTCTTCAGATGTTCGCCAATTCTCTGTCGGATGTTTTTTTTTGCCTGTTTTATGTAAACTTTTTGACAATCACAGCAGGCTACCACCTGATTAATCATCTTCATCTATAATGTCTTTATTTTTTCTGGAAATTTACTGAGGTATGCATAATATTTTCATTATTTTTGTTCATCAACAACTTATATATCAAATAAGGATTTTACTCATTATTTGTTTAATGATGTTGAGCTCTTAAATATAGTTTTCTCAGTTGATAGCATAAATAGAAGCTGATTTCAGAAATAAATTTAGTTATTCAAAAATGTAAGATATACCACCTACCTGACGATTCTACTTTGTTAGTGAAATGGTCATAACAATAATAAAATTTTTGAAAAAGAGGACATCCTTATTTGATATTTAATATCAATTCCCATCAAGTAAGGACTGATTTGATTAAGTATTTGAAAAATTATATTGCTTGTAATATATTTCAATGATCCTACTAAATTTTTCCATTTTTTAAGCAACTAATCCACTTCTCTCACATAGATATAAATAGTAACTACGAGAAAAGAGTATAATTGAGGTACAAATATTTACTACTACATAGATATACAGTCGACTCTCGTTAATTCGAAACTCGAGGGACTCTTGAAATATTACGAATTATCGAGTGTTTGAAATATCAAATGGTTTGAAATTTGTGAGAGAAAATAAATAAAACTTCGAATTATTAAGTGTTGGTTGGAACTCTTTTACTTTTTCCTTCAACAAGCTCCCGCTAATAGACACTTTTTGTCCTCTACACTGTCTTAGCCAAATGACCAGGCTTTCTTCCAGACGAGGAAATTCACCTTTAGTAGTTCTTTTCCGTACTCCAGCAGTTTGAGCAGCATTAATTTTCTCCTTGTGCTTTATTATTGTTGAGAGAGTACTCAGAGGAATCTTAAATTCTTTTGCAACATCACTCTTCTTTTCACCTTCTTCTACTTTTTCGATTAACTTTTTCTTTTCAGCAATCGTCAAACATCTATACTTTCTAGGGCTCATAACTAACACTAACTTTTAATATGCATACCAACGAAAGAGTAACAGTAACTGAATAACTAAACAAACCAATTCGTAAGAAGTGTGTGCGTCAAATAGTCAAACTAATCATAACAAAAACGAAGGCTCGTGTATCTTGATACAAGTTTGAACTTGTCGCAAAATGTACTTACAATCTTTCCGCCTCTTCTCTCTGCAACTTTGAATTGTCGAGTGTTGGACGCTGATGAGTTCGAATTAATGCGTCGTTTTGTTAAATAGCAATGATTTTTTCGTTCGAATTACCAAGTGTATGAAAATGTATTGATTTAGTTCGAAATATAAAGAGATTTAGTAGGGAACTCGTGATAACTTTGAATTATAGAGAGGTTCGAATTATCGCAGGTTTGAATTAACGAGAGTCGACTGTACAAGAATTGTTTGTATTTTAAACAGTACAAAATATCTTTTTCAATAAAACTCACACGAAATTGGATTTTCATTGAGTAAACGGAATATTCCTCTGGAACCGTTACAACACCACGTGTATGAAATAATATTTCCTGGATATTCGTATGAACTTCCTCTCACTCCAAGTATTTAGAAGTTAATGATAATAGACATAATGATATATTTTTGATATTATTTCTTTTATTTCTTGATTCTGGATATAAAAAGAGATATTCGAAATATCAAGTTCTCCATGTAGATTCTTTCATATCATTTGTGTTTTCTGAGGAGAAAAATCATACACTTTGATCCTGAAGAAGGCCGAAACATTCCTGACTCACCTGAGGAAAGCAGGAACAGGGCGATCCAGCACCATACAAGCGAGGCTTTCCACATAGCTAACCCATTCTATCCGACGTGAACTGACGACACATAGTTCATCTTCCGACAACCATCGCACTAAAACTGATCCTGAGAAGAGCCTGTGTGGCGTGCGCGGCAACGGCGCATACTCTAGGATCCCGAAGGATCACGCGTGATGAACGTTCGGAGTTTCTGGAAGAAGGATATTCGGCCGTGCGACAGGTTAGTTATTTATTTAACGGTAGACGAATTATTTGATGAAGTGGAGAGGAGAAGGTAGAAGTTTTACCTTTAAAGGTAAACTGGAGACATATTACGTTCCTTCCAGGGAGTTATCCAGATATCATTATTATTCCTGAAATTGTAATATCAGCAAGATTTTAGGATTTATGTCAAACTACAAAGACTCAGCAAACAGGTGTTTCAAAACAGTGGAAGAAATAAAATTGAAACGGAGAATATACGTGTTGCGAAACTTTTAAATGGAGAAAGAGTGAGCGTTTATTAGTAATTTTTGCAATTGCAAGAATTGCTTGCACAGGTTAGAACAAACAGATAAAAAATAAACAATAAACTATAAACAAAAACTTCATTCTCAGAATCATTGTTCACAAGAAAATGAGAAATCGTCAAAAGAAAATACATATATGGAAAAAGAACTACATTCTGGAAATTCCAAGATAATGATTAAAACATTCTAAAATAGAGTATGGTTCAATATCTGTAATTAAATTGATAATTTGTTGTTTGAACTTTTTATGATTTGTAATATCTCCAAAAGAATTTGGTAATATATTATAAATTTTGATACACATATACTTGGTGTTCTTTTCTATTAATGTAAGACCATGTTTAGGAAAATGGTAAGAAACATTTTATCCATATTACGCAGATCTTCTACTTAATGTGGATTTTTTCTCTTGAATAGAGCACTTTCTATGATGTCTATTCCAATAAATGTTATTTTGTCGAAATCTTCCTCTACATGATTCTCTATAATTAAGCCCATACATTGATGTCACAGCAGATTTCTGAAAAATGAATATCCTTTCGGCTCTAGAGGTGCCACCGCAAAGAACAACACCATATCTCATCAGAAAATCCGAATTTGCGAAGTAAACTGATCTTAATAGCACCTTATCTATTCGTCGAGACAATACTCTCATCATATACAGAACTCTATTCAGTTTTTTACTCAGCTCACATATACTACTCTGTCAAGAAAGTACCGGGAATTTTCAATTAAAACAACATTTTTACATTTAACCTTCAAAATTTATTGGGTCGCCTTCAAAATAGGCTCCATTTGCTCCAATACATCTATGCCAACGGCACTTCCAATTATCGAAACATTTTTTATAGGCGCTTTCCGGGATGGACTTTAGCTCTCGCGCCGAATTTTGTTTTATGGCTTCAATCGACTCAAAACGGGTGCCACGAAGGGGCAATTTTAGTTTTGGGAAGAGGAAAAAGTCGCAGGGAGCCAAATCCGGCGAATACGGTGGTTGCTGAAGCACGTTTGTTGAGTTTTTGGCGAGAAAGTCAGTCATAATCGTAGCTCGGTGAGAAGGCGCGTTATCGTCATGCAAAATCCATGAGTTGTTCGCCCACAAATTTGGCCGCTTCTTACGGATACGCTCACGCAAACGTTTCATAACGCCTAGGTAATACTCCTTGTTTACCGTCTGACCCTCTGGAACGAATTCGTAGTGCACCACGCCACGGATATCGAAGAAAACAATGAGCATCACCTTCATTTTCGAGTGGCTTTGGCGTGGTTTTTTCGGTTTCGGATCATTTTTTGCCACCCATTCCGATGATTGCTGGCTTGTTTGCATATCGTACTCGTAGACCCAGGTCTCATCACCAGTTATAATGCGTTCCATGAATGTAGAATCGGAATTACAGCGATCCAGCATGTCTGAAGCAACCTGTTCGCGATGACGTTTTTGAAGAAAATTCAGGTCTTTCGGTACGAGTCGTGCGGCCACCTTTCTCATGCCCAAAATATCAATCAAAATCATACGTGCGGACTCGTGGGATATCTTAAGATCATGTGCTATTTCTCTCAAGCTGGTACGACGGTTTTCCAGCACCCTTTCCTTAATTTTATCGACGTTATCTTCGAACGAAGCCGTCGATGGGCGACCACTTCACGACCGTCCTTGAAGGCTCTGTACCACTGATATGCACGAGTTTTCGATAGAGCATTATCACCAAAGGCCTTTTGCAACATTTTCAATGCATCGGCACACGAAAATTCATTTGCAACACAAAACTTTAAACAAATTCTTTGCTCAACGTAATCACCCATAGTAAAAATCGGCACCCACTCTGACATCGACTGACTTAATCAGCTGTTGCAAACACACTAGTTGACAGATCCCGCTCAAGCTTGGCATAGTAATTAAGGACAGTGGTACCAACCTAGGAAAACAAAATTTTTACCTGCCTCATTGCCCCGCCAGATTTAAATCGATAATTCCCGGTATTTTCTTGACAGAATGTATGTTGGCGCCAGTTCAAAAAGCAGTCTTAAAATGTTCCCAAGAACGTAGTTAATTCTGTTATGCCGACTTCTGTATTGTTGAGGTCGATAGTTGCTGGAATACTGTCCTTGAACTGGGTAGCCCTGAAAATACAACACTCAGTTTTATCAACATGATATAAGTACAAATAAAACACAAATATAGAAACATAGCTATCTGTCTTCCAGAACGTCATAAAAATTCTTAAATTGAAATTGCCAAGATAAAGTCATATTTATAAAATTTATGATAGATTGGGCCGTTGCTTGGTAGAAATCAGTTGTAATTGTCATTATAAAATAAAACACTTGTTTACATTTTCTACTTTATTTTTGGTATTGACGTACGTTTCGTCTTTGCTAGAAAGACTTCATCAGAATACGAAGTAACAGTTGTTGTACAATGAATTTATAAGATTTTTTACAGAAGGTGTACATGTGTTTTTAATTGTTCGTCGGGTTGGTTTTCTCAAAGAATATTCCCTTCAGAATCGTGTTCACTCGATCCCATAGCTTACAACAATGGATATAATACATCTCTAATAGATAATTTAATTAACCAACGTATACACAAAAACACAATAAAAGAAATTTATCCAGTAACATCTGATCTATCTGAACACAAATACGTTAGCCTCACATATCTCGGAAACATTAGTATTCAACTAAAAAACCTACTCAAAAAAGAAAATATTAAAGTCTCTTTCAAGACAAACAATCCTATTAGCAAATACATCAAAAACAGTAAAAACAGTATGGATAAACTTCAATTATCAGGTGTATACAAACTCACTTGCCCAGATTGCCCAAAGATTTATATTGGTAGAACAGGTAGAAATTTCGGTACACGCCTAACAGAACATAAAAGAAGTTTCGATAAAAATAAAAAAGATTCACATTATGCTAAACACCTTCTTGAAAATAACCATTCTTTCACAAAAGAAATAGAAATTCTACATGTTGAAAATAGAGGTCTAAAATTGAACTTATGGGAAATTTACGAAATAAATGAACATAAAAACAGCAATAACCTAGTAAATGAACAAATAGATTTTTATTACACCCCTCTATTCAATATTTACAAGGGATCGAGTGAACACGATTCTGAAGGGAATATTCTTTGAGAAAACCAACCCGACGAACAATTAAAAACACATGTACACCTTCTGTAAAAAATCTTATAAATTCATTGTACAACAACTGTTACTTCGTATTCTGATGAAGTCTTTCTAGCAAAGACGAAACGTACGTCAATACCAAAAATAAAGTAGAAAATGTAAACAAGTGTTTTATTTTATAATCATATTTATAAATTAAAACAAACAAACACACACATAAAAATACTTAAATAATGAGTACGGATAAAATGATATGAACGCCTTAAAATTTAAGAATCTAGAGATAATCATATTCAATGCAATAGTGTTAAATTGAAGTTTAGAGATAAAAACAAAATTCACAAACGAAAATTAAGAAAGAATTTAGTATAGATATAAATAAATTGAAGTGTATAGATCAAAACATATTCCCAAAATAAAATTAATATATAATAAAGTATACATAAATTGGAAAGATAAAATAAAAACAATACAGACATGAATTCAGTTTTTCCATAATGGCTCGAATTCACCTATTGATTAACATCAGTATTTCCCTTATTTGTTTTTTGAACTTTGCAACTGGTAGGCTTTTCAGTTCAACAGGTAGTCTATTACAGTCCGTCTTGAAAGTATTAGGAATTTATTATTTTCCATAATTTAAATATACTTCTTTTTTGTAACATTCTAAGACAAAAGTAATATATAAAATAGGTTGTGCAGTCGACTATGGCCAAAGTTGCATGGCAACACTCTTCGTCAAATATTGTTGATTGTCAACAGTTTTAGAATTTATGAAATAATGTCGCAACTATAAAATCTGGAAATCAACGAAATATAAAAGTATTTCCAGAATAAAATAAATCGAGGTTAATACTTGATAGAAGGTTTATAAAACCAGAAAGAAGCTTTCTGAATTGTCAAGAGGTGAGAAAATATTTTTTGTTGATAAATATTATATTTTATTGAATATGAATATAATTGAGTACTGATGAAGCAAAGTCTCTCTTAAAACTTGTTTTTTAGTACTATTTTTACATATCTTGAGATTTTCTAAAAAGTAGCTTAGTTAGATATCTAACAATAATAAATATTCTAAGTGAGATAGCTTTATGATGAAATTCTTAAGATCATTTTAAACATTTTTGAAAGATATCTGTTTTCATAAGAGGGATAAACAGAAACAAAATTTTGTCTACTCAAAATATTCAATTTATAGGATTTTTGTTAACAATTTATATTTATTGGATTTCGTATCATCATTTGGATGTCTAAAAATGAAGTTTTATTTGATATAAGTAGGACTTATATGACTTTAATTTAATTCCTGAAATTAGAATATTAAATATAATTTTTTGAAATTAAATATGTAGAAGACTAACAGAATATATCAGTAAATAGTAAAATATTAAAAGTATCTCCAGAAACCGTTCGTATGTCACTGAAAATACAAGGCTACATATGAAGGCAACCGAACAAATCCCTATAATGACTCCTTTACAAAAGGAACGAAGGATAGAATTTTGTCAACGTTTTCAAGAAGATAATTGTGATAATTTCTTTATATCTGATGAAAGTTGATTCCAACTTGGTGAAAACCACTTAAAATAATTTGCAATAAGTTTCTCAAACGTAATTTTGAAAGATTTAAGCTTTTATTTTGCATTTTCAGGTCACGGTTCGTTAATAAATAAGTTTTTTGCGAGTTGAATAGTTTTGCCGTTCTGTTTTGATTTTTGGAATGTAGGTTTTATTTTCTATTAATTTCTCTATTTTCCGAATTTTCTTCGTGTATCTTAGAATATTGTCCATTTTTTAAAGAAATTTTATTGCCTAATCAAATAGAAACTTAGTTGTCTGAACGATATTGATTTTAGGTTTTTTAAAAATTAAATATGTAAAGGTGACAAATCTTTCTGTCTTTAAAGTTGCATAAATGAAACTGTGTGAAACCTAATGATTGAATTTGTTTTTGGAGATTTTTCGGAATTTTTTCCATCAGAATTATTTGTATATCTATGAAATTAGCCACAATCAAATTTTGGCCTGGGGAGATGGTGTTTTTAATTAAATAATTCCAACTTGTTCACCTGAAAAACGAATATATGCCTGAAACTGACCAGTGCGTCCGCTTGTTAACCGATAGATTAGCTATTTAGACCATACAGTTTTCTAATTTTAATAATGATAAAATATTGCAATGTGACTTAGGGATAATATATCTAAAATGTAAAGCTGTAGTAAACATTCCAAAAACGCAAAACTATCCGAAAATAACTCAGTGCTTCGAACTCTAGCGAAAACACTTGGTACATTCCGTATTTCTTGTATAATGTAGAAACCGTGCAAAGAGAATAGAGAAAATAATATTATTATTTAAATATTTTGATATTCACAGATATATTCTGTTAGCTTTCTACATATTTAATTACAAAAAATTATATTCAATATTATAACTTCAGGAATTAAATTAATGTTATATAAGCACTGCTCATATTAAAGGATATATAAAATAAACATTCGTTATAAGAAATCCAAATGGGATTACAAAATCCAATAAATATAAATTGTCAACAAAAATTCCATAAATATTTTGAGTAGACAAAATTTTGTTTCTGCTCATCCCTCTTATGAACATAGAAATCTTTCAAAAATATTTAACATAATCTTAAGAATTTCATCATAAAAATATCCTACTTAGAATATTCAATATTATTGGATATCTAACTAAGTTACTTTCAAGAAAATCTCAAGATATGTAAAAACATTACTAAAAAACAACTTTTAATAGAGAATTGGCTTATTCGGTACTCAATCATATTACTCAATTAAATATAACATCAATCAACAAAAAATATTTACTCACCTTGAGTACTGACAAAGCAAAGTCTCTCTTAAATCTTGTTTTTTAGTAATGTTTTTACATATCTTGAAATTTTTCAAAAAGTAACTTAGTTAGATATCCAATAATATTGAATATTCTGAGTAAGATAGTTTTATTATGAAATTCTTAGGATTATGTTAAACATTTTTGAAAGATATTTTTTCATAAGAGGGATGAGCAGAAACAAAATTTTGTCTACTCAAAATATTTAATTTATAGGATTTTTGTAAACAATTTATTTTTATTGGATGTTGTTATCTCATTTGGATGTCTTATAATGAATATTTATTTTATATGTCGTTTGATATGAGCAGTGCTTATATGACATTAATTTAATTCCTGAGGTTATAATATTGAATATAAATAGTTTGAAATTAAATATGTAGAAGGCTAACAGAATATATCTGTAAATATTAAAATATTCAAAAAAAATTTTATACCTTCTATCAAGTATAAACCTCCATTTATTTTATGAAATAATATTAGTTTTGAATGAATTAATAATCTTTATTTAAAATATACGGTTCTCGTTATATACCCTCTAGAATATCAAGCACTATGGATTTTAATTTTGTCAAACCAAAGCAGACACTGATTCTGACAGTTTTTCAATATCGTTCCCGCCCACCCTCTATCAACTTCCGGCGGAACATTACTGAAACAGACGGAGCCTAGAGTTGCACATTCCAATCAAGCCTGTTTGGTGATTTGCAACTCCAGAGCAGCATCGCAAATATTTCAGAAGTCTTGAGTCGAACCCAGGAAGTAACTGGCCCACCACACATTCGTTTTCTGCAAACGGATATTCGCGTTAAACCTGGTGATAAATGTTCAATGTATCGGAATCAGAGTACAAGGATACCTGAATACGACAGACCAGTTATTTATTCAGGATAACGTAAACGTGCAAGTTATACACAAGGACATGTTCTTCTTCTCTTTCGTAACACATCTGCTCGACGATGCCAGGGGGTATCATTTTCCCATTTATATATGCGCATTTCGGGCAGGATAAATCGGAAAGGTGGCAGAAATGACAGATAAGGTGTCCTGGAATTCTATCGACATACGCTGTTGCAAGAGATTTCATCATTTGTGCCTAACGAAAGGTTCCTGAATCTGGGCTGGGGTTTAGCATGTGAATGAAGCATTTTTCTTTGAACAGTCCTGCAAAGATATAGTGCTTCAGGATTTCGAAAAAAATAATTTGAAAAAATTTTTAGTTGGTTTTCCTTAGGATATTTTATTACACAAACAAAACAGAAAAGTACAATTTATATTAAAAAGACGTGTCGTCCGCGGTCGATAACATTCTACATTTTATCAGCAAACAAATTGAAACTTTCCAGTCATTTGCAAGTCTATAAGAAGATATCACAATAATAACACATGCAGAACGATTGGTCTCATTTCTGGAAAAGAAATTTCTAATAAGTACACAACAACATGGTTTCAGACGAAGAAAATCCACAGTCACGGCTCTAACGTAGTTTAAAGAGTTCGTCATGGAAACACTTGATGATTCGGATAAAGTAATGCTGACCTGTATGCATTTGACTAAAGCTTTTGACTGCGTGGACCATAAAAAGGTCCTCAGAAAGCTGGAGTATAATGGCGTAAGAGGTCCACCGCTGAATTTGTTGAAGTCATGTCTTCAAGACCGATATCAGATAGTAAAACTGAACGGAAACAGATCCTCAAAAAAATAAATCAAATTTGGAGTGCCCCAGAGATCCACGCTTGGGCCAATTCTATTCCTTATATATATGAATGATTTGATATATTGTGTGTTTTTTTAGAGTGATAGAATTTTCGATAGGGATAACTGTAATTTGACATAAGGTAGAAATCATGTTGTTTTGACATTTCTGTTCAATAAGAATTGACAAATTATCATGACGCCGCAACAACGTTTACAATTTGTTGAAATTTATTTTCAAAATCAATGTTCTACTGGCCAAACTTGTAGTTTGACAACATTTTCTCTACTCGATGCAACAACAACAAGACAAAGAACTGTACGTACAGAAGAAATTATCGCTGCTGTAAGTCATAGTGTTAATTATGATCCAGATTTGTCTATTCGTCGACTTTCACAGCAAGTTGAACTCTGTGCATACACCACATAAAAAATTTTGCGTAAAGATCTTGGTCTACACCCATACATGATCCAACTGGTTCAAGAACTAAAGCTACTTGACCATAATTAGCGTCGTTTGTTTGCTGATTGGGCCCTAGAACAGCTTGAAGTTGATCCATTTTTCCATCATGAAATTGTGTTTTGTGATGAAGCTCATTTCTGGTTGAAGTTGTAGACCACTATACAAAAAGTGTAATATACTTACTACTATATGTTGCTACATTTTAGAATGTCTCCTATATGTCCATAAAAACAAGTACACTTTTCAAAAGCACACTGCTTGGCTCGAGCACGAAACAAGAACAAATTTATAATTCCAAGGCACAGACTCAAGAAAACACAAGGCGCACACATTCACAATGGCATTTATAATTGCATCAGAATGTATAAGAAACTTCCAGAGAACAAATCTGGACTTGATGCGACGGCCTTCAAAAATGTTGTCAAGGGCATTCTCATCGATAATGCTTTTTATTCCATTGATAAGTTCATGGCATATGGTTACCTATCAATCCTGCTCCTGAAAGATCTCAAAATTGCAAAAACGTCGTTTTCATACGTACATATATTTTTGTTCATTTTGCTCGTTATATGTAATTTGGTTATGCTGCGTGATTTTATGCATGATGTCTATACAATTATCTATATGTTTATTTGACACACCCAGTAACGTTTTTGAGGGAACTAAATGAATATGAATATAAAATAAAATCAGGAGGTGACCTACCTAAGTAGATAATAAGTATCATGTCGAAATTAAATCGTCAAATATTCATTTATTTTTAATTAGTAGGCAGTATCGTCTATTGAGTAGTTATATATGAATAACGACGTAAACTATCAGGTGTTTTCAATCTTTTCGTTAAATATCTCTGTATGTATCCCAAAAAAAAAATCATTAGCAGTTATGGGGAATGATCATGAGTACAATTAGGAATGATGGAAGATTTCTCGAAAAGGTGTTAGTTTTTGTATCTAATTTTACAATTTTTCTTCATAAGATGGTGTGATAAATATGTTTCTTATATCGGTTCTATCATTCATGTTTTTCTTCATATAAATAATACCTTTGTGCTTCTTTTGTCATTATTAGTTTCGAATGCAAGAATCTTCGTATTTTTTAAATCTGGGTTGTGGTTGTCTGTTATTATATGTTACTTAAGTGCTATGCTTGAGTTCATCATGTATTTGTGCCGATTCAATATGTTATTAAATAGTTGTTATGTCATGCCTATATACTATCGGGTGTTTCTTTTTTAGAGTGATAGAATATTCGATAGGGATAACTGTGACTTGACAGAAGGAAGAAGTCATATTGTTTCGATATTTCTGTTCAGTAAGCATTGACAAATTATCATGGAAAGACTCACGCCGCACCAACGTTAACGAATAGTTGAAATTTATTTTCAAAATCAGTGTTCTATTCGCCAAACTTTTAGAGCACTTCGTGAAATTTATGGTTTATATAATCGTCCATCAGAGCAGCTTATTCTACTCGATGCAACAAAAACAAGACAAAGAACTGTACGTACAGAAGAAATTATCGCTGCTGTTATAGTGTTAATTATGATCCAGATTTGTCTATTAGTCGACTTTCACAACAAGTTGGACTCTGTGCATCCACCACATGGAAAATTTTTCGTAAAGATGTTTGCTGATTGGGCCCTAGAACAGTTTGAAGTTGATCCACTTTTTTATCGTGAAATTGTGTTTTGTGATGAAGCTCATTTCTGATTGGACGGCAATGTTAACAAGCAAAATTGCCGTATCTGAAGTGAAAAAAATCCTCAAGAAGTTTTGCAGGTTCTATTGCATCCTGAAAAATGCACTTTATGATGTGCTTTACACGCTGGAGGCATCATCGGTCCATGTTTCTTTAAAAACGATGCTGGAGCTAATCTCACAGTGAATGGTGCTCGTAACAGATCAATGATCAATGATTATTTATTTCAAAATTTGAATGGCATCGACCCAGAAGTGTTTTGGTTTCAACAAGATGGTGCTACACCTCATGCTGCTACCGTAACAATTACCGTAACAATTGATTTATTGAAAGAAAGATTTGATGATAACATTATTTCGAGAAATTTTACAATTAATTGGCCTCCAAAATCATGTGACATAACTCCACTGGATTATTTTCTCTAGGGTTATGTCTTATCATTGGCTTATGCTGATAAACCAGAAACAATAGACGCTTTGGAAGCCAACATAACTCGTGTTATTGCTTAAATAAGGCCTGAATTACACGAAAAAGTGGCTCAAAATTGGTCTGGTCGAATGCGGCTGCTCAGAACTAGTCGTGGTGGACAGATGCCGGAAATTATTTCTAAAACATAAATGTCATGAAATTATCTTTCAAATAAAAAAAATTGGCTTCAATCTTAATTTAAAATGTGTTTTATTTCAATTTAAAGTTCTATCACTCTAAAACATATATATATATATATATATATATATATATATATATATATATATATATATATATATATATATATATATATATATATATATACTACTCTGTCAAGAAAGTACCGGGAATTTTCAATTAAAACAACTTTTTTAGATTTAATCGTGAAAATTTATTGGGTCGCCTTCAAAATAGGCTCCATTTGCTCCAATACATCTATGCCAACGGCACTTCCAATTATCGAAACATTTTTTATAGGCGCTTTCCGGGATGGACTATAGGTCTCGCGCCGAATTTTGTTTTATGGCTTCAATCGACTCAAAACAGGTGCCACGAAGGGGCAATTTTAGTTTTGGGAAGAGGAAAAAGTCGCAGGGAGCCAAATCTGGCGAATACGGTGGTTGCTGAAGCACGTTTGTTGAGTTTTTGGCGAGAAAGTCAGTCACAATCGTAGCTCGGTGAGAAGGCGCGTTATCGTCATGCAAAATCCATGAGTTGTTCGCCCACAAATTTGGCCGCTTCTTACGGATACGCTCACGCAAATGTTTCATAAGGCCTAGGTAATACTCCTTGTTTACCGTCTGACCCTCTGGAACGAATTCGTAGTGCACCACGCCACGGATTTCGAAGAAAACAATGAGCATCATTTTCATTTTCGAGCGGCTTTGGCGTGGTTTTATCGGTTTCGGCTCATTTTTTGCCACCCATTCCGATGATTGCTGGCTTGTTTGCATATCGTACTCGTAGACCCAGGTCTCATCACCAGTTATAATGCGTTCCATGAATGTAGAATCGGAATTACAGTGATCCAGCATGTCTGAAGCAACCTGTTCGCGATGACGTTTTTGAAGAAAATTCAGGTCTTTCGGTACGAGTCGTGCGGCTACCTTTCTCATGCCCAAAATATCAATCAAAATCGTACGTGCGGACTCGTGGGATATCTTAAGATCATGTGCTATCTCTCTCAAGCTGGTACGACGGTTTTCCAGCACCCTTTCCTTAATTTTATCGACGTTATCTTCGATCGAAGCCGTTGATGGGCGACCACTTCACGACCGTCCTTGAAGGCTCTGTACCACTGATATGCATGAGTTTTCGATAGATCATTATCACCAAAGGCCTTTTGCAACATCTTCAATGCGTCGGCACACGAAAATTCATTTGCAACACAAAACTTTAAACAAATTCTTTGCTCAACGTAATCACCCATAGTAAAAATCGGCACGCACTCTGACATCGACTGACTTAATCAGCTGTTGCAAACACACTAGTTGACAGATCTCGCTTAAGCTTGGCATAGTAATTAAGGACAGTGGTACCAACCTAGGAAAAAAAAATTTTACCTGCCTCATTGCCCCGCCAGATTTAAATCGATAATTCCCGGTACTTTCTTGACAGAATGTATATCTTCTCATAATCGTTGCATGGTATACCGTATAATGAGTTTGATTCTTTTATACTTGGAATTTCACGTTTTAATGGCGTAAATAATTTTTTCAATGTATTATGTGTTTTGTGATATATCTTCAAATTATGTTCCTTCGGAAAAATAGCTATAATTGAGATGTATTTTTCTTCTTGAATTTTTTTCTATTTCTCGTCTTGTAAGACTGGTACGTTTTATGTTTGATGATCTTGTTGACAAGATCTATCGGCTAGCGATTGTTAGTTAAGTTTCTCCTAATTCTGTTCAGAATTTCTCTTCTTAAAGATGGGCCATTTTGGGTAATTGCACGATCTGTTATGCCCATTATGGCAGAAAAATTGATCTAATAAAAATTTCAAATATCTTCCTGACCAGGTTGTCTTTGTATACCATTGTGTGAGTATGATATTATCATTTCTAATTAAGGCTAAATCTAGGAAACTGATTTTGGTATTTTTTTTTATTGTGAATTGTATCCTATCATTAAAACATTGAACGCATTTAAAATTCTATCCGTCTTGTCTTCCGGTATAGCCATGATGCAATCGCCTACTTATTTCTTGTAGAATAATGACTCAACTTTCAATTTCTCAATATTAAACTCCTCCACCAATTCCAGTACTAGTTGTACAACACGGCTTGAGATTAGTGAGCCCATAGAAAATCCATCTATTTGATGTTAAAAATCACTTTCTTATTGAAAATAATTCGTTTACCGCATTGGTTCGACCGTACTGATAAATTATCCATAAGGTAAAGATGTATGTTCCTGTATTTCGGCACAATTCCTGATTCACAAGTTGGTTGGGAATGTTGGAGTACAGAGATTTCAAGGAACGCCTTATTGGACATGTAATAGAGTTAGTGTAAAAAAAATAAATAAATAAAAAATTTTTTTCAATTAAAATTGTAGAAGATAAATATATTTTAATTTGTTTAGATATTCAAATTTTGTTATATTTCTTCTATCAAGTAAAAGGCCTTTCTATTTTATTAGAGTTATTGTAATTCAGGGGTAAATTATAATCTAGTCTCGATTTTATAAATCTTATGAAATACTTGAGAATTTATTGTTTGAAATCAACTGGCTCACCTCATAAATGATACTTTAATCTGAAAAGCGTCTTCCGAACTGTCAACCCAAAAGAAGTGTGACATAATGAATTGGAACTAGACATTCTTCATCTGACAGGAAGATGTGAAACTAAACAATACTTGCGCATCTGGTAGACCTTTTAGATCTATAACCACGTGTTCCTCATTCAAACTTTCCTTTTTTAACGGATTTATGCAAAAATTTTATATCCACATAAACTAAATCACTAAAGTGAAGTTCATCTTAAAAGATAGGAAAAAAGATTTCTCGTTGAAAACAGAGATAGCAGAGAATTGAACTTGCAGCGTGTTTCTTTATTAGTGCAATTTATGAATCCATCAAAAACAACAAATATTTTTGTTGATCATAATTGTTAATTATATATCATATTACATTAAGTTATGCCCCCAAAGGGTATTAAAAGTAAAGTACAAAACTAAGAAAGAAATTCATTTAATGGGCTTATAGCATTATTTGCCTTTCAGCGGATAGTTTTTATATGAAGAAGGAATGCTATAGAAAATAAGAACTTTACATCATCGGATAAAAACAGTTTCGAAGAACAGGATTATGAGTTGAATAACAAAGATTCAAGATGAGTGGTAAGTCTATTGAAAATGTTTATGCCTAGTACTGAGGGAAAATATTCGATATGTTAAATATAGTCAGAAAAAAATCTGAAAAGTGAGAAGCTACTTTATACCACGAAATGAATGGAGCGACATATAAATGCAGAAAAAACAGCTACACCTATAAACTTCAATAATATTTTATAAAAAAATTGGATGTATGCAAATACACAACATGATAGTTCACTCATTATTAAATTCATTAGTTTGTCAACGACTTAATATATTTTATATCATATAGTATCAATACTACACTGTGAAATATCCAGATGCTTTAATTGAATGAACTTATTGCTGATTTCGTAAACGATGGAAGAAACTCAATAAATATGCAGAATTTTCCTATTTCACATTCTCAAATTCGCTGAAATTCAAACATATATCAGTCTCCACCAATAAACTCGAACGAATGTATAATTTATTCCAGAATAATCGTTCTTCCACAATTTATTGGAAATACGGAAATAGTTATCTCTATCAAAGTTTACGTTGCTGTTTCTTTTCTGCGGCAGCAAGAAATATGCAGAGTCCATTTATATCGCTAACCGACAAAAATACTTGCCAAATCAATCCTTGTAAGGTTGTTTACTGGTGGTGAAGTTTTATTTTGAACTTTGCCGGAAAATATAAAAGTAAAATACAACGATCCCAAGAGTTTTCTTTCATGAAACTTGAAACTTCTTGTTATTGTATTTTTGTAGAATTCGATTTTTTATCTCATTCTATTATTCTTGAATAAATATCTACGAAATATAAATACTTGAACTATGTATTGTAAACTATTGAGGAATTCATACATTATTAACTGTATTTTACAAAATATTCAGCATATTATAGTGGAAGAAACCAAATAAAATCAATATAATAATCTTATGAAGGTCATTAGCATCCTACTTAGTATAAGAGTATACATAAGCAGAATAAAAACAGGAGTGGTAAATACAGGGTCATTGAGAGAAAACGTGATAATCGCACAATTTGGCTATTCCTACCAATAATAAATACAATATAAACAACTCGATATAAGAATTGATGTAAGATTAGTTTACTATATTTTTCCCCAAAGGACCATAAAATTTTGTGAAAATATAAAAATTTGTCGAAAATACTTGGCAATGATCCCGATTTTCACTGAAAAGTGATCAACACGTTTTGTTGATGGAATTCTAATTCCGTCAAAAATTTGCCAAAATATCAATAGGGTTCAAGTTGGAGACGGTGTAATATTTAATAAACTTTTTTATTTATGCCACTGAAATTGTTTGAAACATGCAAAAAACATCAAAAGTTAACTTGCAACAAGTAGTGTGGCTATTTTCAATCATCATTAATAAGGAGGGTCAGCTAATAATAGAAATTTCTATAAATCGCAGAGATATTAAGGGTATTAAACATACACAATCGCTATCTAGATTTGTAGAACTTTTTATTACTTCTTATTGCAATTAATTCATTTGTTTGTTGATCCAGAATAATGGAATAATAAGCAACATACGGCGTAAACACACATATCGAGATGGAAGAAAATATCTAAGATACATATATTTGAATTAATATCAGTTTTATGAATATCAAAAATCTAACACGAAATTATTCATAGCAGAGAGTAGGCACACATTTTTATTCAATATTTTCTCGACAAATCCCTTATCCACTGGTACAAATCCGAGCTCGAAAACTCCGTTCCTAGTAGATTCATTCTCTTATCTTTACGAGTTATCTCTAAAATTATTTTTGCTAGATATCGGCACTACTTTTTTCGATATCGATTCCCCTTTGCGTTCACAAAGGTCCCGATCTCTACACTTTATGATGCAGCTAGTCTGACCGTTCCTTGCGTGCACGTCCAACCGAATTTCATTCAACTTTCCCCATTTTTGTATGGGATAAACTTTTCCGAAAGAAAATCTTATAAGGGTGCAATTCGATTTTATTTCAATTTTGACGCTGTAACAGAAATATGTTTTCCTTTCGGGAAAGCTGGAGCTCCTGTAGTATATGGTTTGTTATTCAAGTTTGCTATAAACATGAATTGTGTTAGCTATATTGGAGTAAATCGGGAAAATACGAACGGGACTCGAAATTGAGTTCTACTTTTAAAATTCATCAATATGAGGAATATTCGCTGCAAGGTACATGAAATAAAATACCATAAAAGCACCGACGAAGAATTGGAAACATATCACTAGTTAAAGCTTAATTCATCTTATTTCCAAGGACTACTAAAACGTGTGTAGCTACATCAACGAAGGCGCAAAATAACGGATTCAATGAAATAATTAAAGAAAAACATGGTTTCAGAATTCTTTACGAAAGATATATTAAATTTCCATGGATATCAAGTAGATGAAATGAGCTTACCGCGACTCAGGTTCATCACCCTTGATTTCAACAAATAGCAATATTTTCATGAATATAGTGAAAACAAAATAAAAGTAAAAATTCATTTGAAATCTGCTAGCTTCTTACTGAAATAGCTACAGGTGATTAATAAAAATAAAGAATTATGTTTTCTGTCATCCGAAAGTCAGAAAAGTGTCAATTCCCACAATTTTAGGGCTGTTCTACTGAAGAAACAGGAAACTTTTTTTTTTGTTATGCTCTTTTTTCTGGCTTACTAATTCTTCTAATGAAATAGCATGAAATCGATAAGAATATATTTGGGTAAAATTTAAAACAAATTCCAATATATCACGAATACCAAAGACGGGTTGCAAAATGGCGGATGTGATCATTAACAAAGAATTTCAACAAATTCTGAACTACCCTACAACCTCATGGAGGGGTTGCAGCCCTTTCATAGCAGCTAGATGGAAAGCACTTACGGTCTTTTAGCAATGTCGCTTAAAGATCTTTCGAAATCGAACGTGTTATCATGGAAAGTTTAGTCGTCATTAAGAGAAGAGATTTATTGCTGAATCAAAAAACGTCGGCAGTTTCCTGGAAGAACATATCTTCAATAGGGTGTCTTGACATTTGTCCCCATTGTTCTATTTCATGCCCTGATTGATATAGTATCTAAGAGTTAACCAATAAGCAGAAGTCGAACGTGGCTGCGTACGCCTCCGACTTAAGTATAGAGGGGTGCAGTTGGGGTTTGAAACAGAAGCGGCCACTTTTAGGGTAGAAAATAATTCAGAAACTCAGTAACTGTTTTTGCATTAAGTGTAATCAGTGTTGTAGAACTGTACTATAACAATAATAATAATAATTTATTGATTTACAGATGTTTCACAAAGAAAAACATATTAAACAATAAGTTTTCTATTTTTCCTGAAAATATTTCTGCAAATTTGCCTATAAGGTAACGAGAAAATATTTTGTATTATTCTCTTCTGCATTAAAAATACTCTTTCAAACTTGGTTGTATTCCCAAATGGAATAACACAATATTCCCATATCCCATATCAATAAATTTCTTCAAATATCTAATACAATCACAAGCAGAATTAAGTTTACCACAAAGACTTTCAATGTGTTCATCCCACGACAAAAACTAGTACACATAAACTCCCAAAAATTTAACAACTTTTGAAAGTTCTATACTTTGTCACCTACAATCAATTCATTTGGCCTCACAATATTAGATCTTGTTGTTTTGAAAATAATATTTGTTTTCTCATTATTAAGCTTTAAGTTGTGATGCATTGACTAGACATTTATAGTCTAGAATATTATTGTTCTGCTCTACAAAAGGTTTTCTTCGATTATTTAGATTTCACAATGAGATTAAAATCATCTGGATAATTTGTCATCTCTACATCTTCCATCAGAATTTTGTCTACATCATTAACATAAAGCATAAAAAGTACAAGCCCAGCAGTGCTACCCTTTGCTTCTCCCTGTGTGATATGAACTATTTTAGATGTGAATGCTGTGTTTTGTTGCGATATTTTCACATACTGTTTTCTGTGTTATAAAATGAATCAACTTTAACACACTACCACGGATACCGTAATTTTCAATTTTTCACAATAAAATTCGATAATCTACAGAATAAAAGCCTTTGAAAGGTCCAAAAAATACCCAAAGTTACCTCATCAGTTTCAAGTGATGTTAATATTTGTTCTGTAAAATCAGTTAAGGCAGTATTCGTTGATTTTCCCCTAAGGTAAGCGTGTTGAGATTTTGACAGTATATTTTCTTGTATTAAAAAATCAATTTTAGGAATTGGTCCGATTTGATCCGATCTGATTTGATGGACAAATTTACAATGAATGCCAATGGTTCAGAAAAATAATTTTCACTCAACTTGATAATAGAAACAAGTATCTCGTTCCAGCCACTACTCATTTTATTTTTCAAATTACAAATAATATTTTTTATTCCTAATGTAGTAGTAACAGGTTTTATGAACATCGTCTTGTGTAGTTTCGCATGACCGGTTCTATTATTTACATCATTTGTATTATATGAAATTTTGGCGAAAAAGTTATTGAAATTATTTGCAATGTCTATTCCAGATCCCTCGATATTGACAACTTTCTGTTTATCACACTTTCCTTTTAATTCATTAATAATTGACCATGCACATTTTGATTTATGGTCAGAATTTTTAATTCTATCTAAACATGTTTTTTTCTTGAAATAAGATAAGGCTCCATCATATTGTCTTTCAACATTTGAATATTCAGTTTTATAATTGGAATTATGAGGTTTGGCTATATAAATAATCTAGTTTTTGTTTCAACATTTCATTTTCTGAATTACTATTTAGTTCACTCATGTGTTTAGTTTTGTTTTTTTTGTAGTTAGTTTTATTTCAACTTTAGGAAAACAATACTCAAAAGCCTGAGCAATAATGTTTCTGAACAAACTCCAAGCAGAATTTACATTACTTTCATGAAAAACGGAAAACCATCTTATATCTCGTAAACTGCTTATGAATTTATCTTTGTTTGTATCATTCAAAATACTATTATATATTAGGAGTACAAATAAATTTCCGCCGTTTTTTAACGCAAATTAAATATTTATTATAGAAGAACGGTAATTTGAGCAAGTTCTTTTTGTGTTTGAGATTAATCTTCCTCCAATTCTGAATGCTCGTAAATTTTTGGCCTTCCATTGCGATCTTTGTCTTCTACGTCGAAATCACCGTTTTTAAACTTTTGAAAGCACTCCCGACACGTTCTCTCACTCAAAGCACCCTCACCATATGCTTCTACGAGCAAGTAATGAGCCTCAGCAGCAGATTTCTTTAAATTAAAGAAGTAAACTAATATTTCCCGCAAATGACGCTTACTTGGCTCAAATTTTGACATTTTCAACTTATGAAAATTATATTTTACCAATATAAAATCAATTATATTAATAGGTTATGTTGTTCTTGAATGTCCAAACTATTTTTTAAGCCGGTTATCATCTGCGGAAGCTAGCCGAAACTCCGTGCCGCGCCATCTACAATAAAACGGCGGAAACTTATTTGTACTCCTAATATGTATTTAGGATATCTCAAAATTAGAACTGAAAAAGACAAGTTTTGAGCAGAGTGATCCGATATTCCATTAAAATAAACAAACGAATCACATTTTCCACTTAAATGCAAAAAAATATTATCAATACTTGTTTTACTTTCATGCGTCACCCTAGTGAATTCTTTTATATGTTGTTTTAGGTTATATAAATCTAAAAGACACAATAAATTCACCTTTTCCTTATTATTGGTATAGAAATAACATACTGTTTATAGTACAGTCTGTGTTTAGTTTAGTCTAAGAAAGATATAGGCCGATTTATTTATCAATAACCCCCAAATATTGATACAAAATATATATATACATTCTGTCAAGAAAGTACCGGGAATTATCGATTTAAATCTGGCGGGGCAATGAACCAGGTAAAAAATTTTTTTTCCTAGGTTGGTACCACTGTCCTTAATTACTATGCCAAGCTTGAGCGGGATCTGTCAACTAGTGTGTTTGCAACAGCTGATTAAGTCAGTCGATGTCAGAGTGCGTGCCGATTTTTACTATGGGTGATTACGTTGAGCAAAGAATTTGTTTAAAGTTTTGTGTTGCAAATGAATTTTCGTGTGCCGATGCATTGAAAATGTTGCAAAAGGCCTTTGGTGATAATGTTCTATCGAAAACTCGTGCATATCAGTGGTACAGAGCCTTCAAGGACGGTCGTGAAGTGGTCGCCCATCGACGGCTTCGATCGAAGATAACGTCGATAAAATTAAGGAAAGGGTGCTGGAAAACCGTCGTACCAGCTTGAGAGAGATAGCACATGATCTTAAGATATCCCACGAGTCCGCACGTACGATTTTGATTGATATTTTGGGCATGAGAAAGGTGGCCGCACGACTCGTACCGAAAGACCTGAATTTTCTTCAAAAACGTCATCGCGAACAGGTTGCTTCAGACATGCTGGATCGCTGTAATTCCGATTCTACATTCATAGAACGCATTATAACTGGTAATGAGACCTGGGTCTACGAGTACGATATGCAAACAAGCCAGGAATCATCGGAATGGGTGGCAAAAAATGAGCCGAAACAGAAAAAACCACGCCAAAGCCGCTCGCAAATGAAGGTGATGCTCATTGTTTTCTTCGATATCCGTGGCGTGGTGCACTACGAATTCGTTCCAGAGGGTCAGACGATAAACAAGGAGTATTACCTAGGCGTTATGAAACGTTTGCGTGAGCGTATCCGTAAGAAGCGGCCAAATTTGTGGGCGAACAAGTCATGGATTTTGCATGACGATAACGCGCCTTCTCACCGAGCTACGATTGTGACTGACTTTCTCGCCAAAAACTCAACAAACGTGATTCAGCAACCACCGTATTCGCCGGATTTGGCTCCCTGCGACTTTTTCCTCTTCCCAAAACTAAAATTGCCCCTTCGTGGCACCCGTTTTGAGTCGATTGAAGCCATAAAACAAAATTCGGCGCGAGAGCTAAAGTCCATCCCGGAAAGCGCCTATAAAAAATGTTTCGATAATTGGAAGTGCCGTTGGCATAGATGTATTGGAGCAAATGGAGCCTATATTGAAGGAAACCCAATAAATTTTGACGATTAAATGTAAAAATGTTGTTTTAATTGAAAATTCCCGGTACTTTCTTGACAGAGTAGTATATATTATTTATATATATAAATATATATATATATAAATATATATATATATATATATATATATATATATATATATATATATATATATGTATAAATTAATTATGAATTGTAATATGTTGGAAGAACTGGAGACGAGGTAGCAAAATAGCGGATTTCATTAATGGAAAAAATATTAATCATATTGTGGAGTATCCTACATTCCTCCCCAACGCCAAGTCAGTATAACAGTTTGTGATCTCCACCTTTTAAATGAAACAACAGTGAGTATATTTCAATCAGTTCTCCGAATTAATCTAAAATCGATAGGAATATGTTTTTATGCAATTAATTCATTACAAACTGCAATGTGTTAAGAGTACTAGAGACGGGGTTTAAAAATGGCGAATTTGTTCAATGTGAAAGAAATTAAACAAATTGTGAAATATTCTACATCCCCACATCATGCCAAAACAATATATAAATATATAATTATCAAGTATCCTTTATTCGTACATAAGGTCAAGATAATATGTTAACAGAAATTTGTGTCCTCCACTTTCTAGATGGAACAATGGTGAATATATTTTAATCAATTTTTCTAATGAAATAATTGAAATCGATAAGAATATATTTTTGTACATTTTATTCAAATACCAGTGTAATGTAGACTATGTTGCAAAATGGCGAATGCTCTCGATGAAAAAGAATTTTTACAATTTGCGAAGTATCTATCCTACGTCCCCACATGGCGCCAAAACAATATGTTGACAGAAATTGGTGTTCTTCACTTACTAAATGCAACAGCAGTGAATTTAATGATTTCCGTCATTTTATTCCATCAGTTCGATATTCGAAACAACCGTGAGGCGTGAAAATGAAACACGTCAGATGTTCAGAATCAGTGTCAATCACGTTGAACGACATCCTGTAATTTAATCCAATTACAGAATGGGATTGGGTCAATGATGTGAGTCGATAGGGAAGCTGCAACTACGAATCTGGCACTTGGAGGGAAGTTACTGGAGTGGCTGCAGGGGCTGTAAATTGAGATATTTGAGGATTAGAGTGATGGTTTTGGGGGATAACTTGAGGAGGCCATGTGCCTTGTTGAATTAGATACTTCACTCCTCCGTGCAATTAGAATATTGAATTTCGATTGTTGGACCTAAGTATATTGGGTAGTTGTTGAATCAATGTATTGGTAAATAACAAATATTGACTCATTCGTTGAAATGATGATCATTTTTAAACTCAATATAATTACTCATTTCATTATTTTCATTACATTATTTTTTCTCAAAAAAAACCATCTTTCTCCAGGTAACTTTCTAATAGAAATTTATATCTAATAATAGAAATGATATTGATTTCTCGCATATGACTTGGTAAAACATTTTTGAATCAATAAAATAAATAAAAACAACTTGGCTTGAGTTTCACTGTTTATTTGATGTTTGTTCAATATAATAATTTCCTAGAGGTCAAAAAGGACCCTACGTCTAAATTTCAAAATTCCGTAAAACAAGCCATCAAAAATTGTCCAAACTTGCTTTCAAATACAAATTAAACATAAAAAATTATGAATCCATTAGTTTCGTTACTTTACGCCCTTCCTAAAATACATCAGACAGATTCTCCTATAAGGCCCATTGTTTCTTATATAAATACACCCGCGTCAAAAATTTGTGAAAATCTCAACATTATTTTACAAAATTTGGTACAACATAGCCCAAAATATTCTAACAAAAATACTATTCAGCTCACAGAAGAACTAAAAACTTTAAAAATTCCCCCCAACACTAAACTTGTTTCATTAGATGTTGTGAATTTAATTCTTTCCATACCTTATTTAGAAATTAAAAATATAGTTCAAAATTCATTACAGCAAAACCAATCACTCACCTCTGAAATTATACGAGAAACAATGATTCTACTTGAAATATGCTTAAAACAAAACTATTTTAAATTCAACCATAAAATTTATCAACCCTATGGGTTCTCCCTTATCACCACTTCTGAGTGAAATTTTTAACCCATGAAAATTTCAAACCCTTGAAAATAGAATCTTTTCTTCTCAAGATAATTTGTTAAATGAAGTTCTTTACTGGAAAAGATATGAGGATGATATATTTTGCATTAGGTTCTATTAGACAATTACAAATGTTTTTGAATTTGTTAAATTCATTTTTCAGTTCTATCAAATTCACTATTGAAATCGTTAATTCACAAAAATCAATAAATTTTTCAGATATTCAGATCACGAGAAATGTTAATTGCCTTGAATTTGACATATTTAGAAAATTCATGAATACACAATAACAGTTCCCACCCTCATAAAATAAAAATGTCTCCTTTCCAGGCCCTTGTACATAGATTACTATCAACCCCTCTCTCAATAGAAAACTAACAAAGAAATTAAAGTTTTGAAGTCATTAGCCTCGAACAATGGTTACAATACGAACGAAATCGATAAATTAATTTTTAAAAACAGCATAAAAAAGCTCTATATTCTCTTTGCCCTTTTCTTCAGGAAAAAGAAAAAGAAAAATTCTATACGATCAATTTCATACCACAAATAAGTAATAAAATTCGCAATAGACTAAAACAGAATAAAATTAATATTATTGTTATTACAAATAAGAAAAACCTAAGTCCAATAGCAATAGCAATAGCAAAAACTGTCGTGAAACGTGTGAAAAAAGCGATATATACAAATTATATTATATAACGAATGCCCTGCATTTTACATAGGTCAGACAGGTCGATCTATAAACATAAGGGTGGAAGAACATAAAGAAAGTATATTACATAATGAAATAACATCTGGTTTTTCGGAACATTGTATAAATAACAACCATTTCATAGATTTCAGTAGAACTGAGATTTATACGTACGTAAAACAGAAGAATGGACCTTCTAGAAAGTTTGGAAATTTGTTCAGCACATGGTAAGAAGCTACCAATTACAAATGAACAACTTCAATTTAATTTATCACCATTGCTCTTATCTGTAAAATGGTAGGACCCAACTAACACCATATTTTTACACTGTTCAAAATTGTACCTGTGATCTACCCTGCCATTATAAATAGGATTTTAAGTTTTATTCTCTTCAGTCTTCAAAATGGGCTAAAATCCCGAAACAGATATGTCAACAGACATCAAATAAACAGTGAAACTTAAGCCAAGTTGTCTTTATTTACTTTCTTAATAATAAAAACAAGGAACATTGCACAAAATTTGTTATCCATTAAAAAGTTTGATCGACCAAATTGTTTCTGGTATTGTTGTGATAGTATAATATTTATCAGGTTTATTATATTTGGACATTTCCGAAATATTGCACACAATTACATGTAAATGTGGCTTGATCAGTAACCAAAATAGATTTTCTGATATTCTGATTATTCTAGGAGTAATAAGAAATATATGGATCAAATTCTATTTATGTTTGATTGCCCTCATTCTCCAACCTTTACAGCTTCATGAAAATTGAATAGAATGTTTCTACAATACTGATTTATCTGAAAGAAGTTTTTATTTGGCAGATAATTCAAACCATTGTTTATCAAGTTCATTCTATTTATATTAGAGATGAAAAAACAATATCCAGAAGAAATCTTGGCTGCCAATATTTTTCTCCTGCAAGATTATTGATTCTGTAGACTCAGTAGGTACAGGTATGAATTTATCTTTGAAAAATCTTTGCAATAGTTTGCAACAACATTTAATTTTCCAAGGTTTACTGAGAAACATTGGATGTAGATTTTTAAACATTGCCCGGAAGAACCATTTAATTTTTATAGTGCCTATTTCAGGTTAAAATTCGTAAGTAAACATTTTCTGACAAAACGACGTTATTTTGACGATAAAGTGGGTTATATCTTCTATCAAGTTCTCTATTTATAACGAATCCTTCAGGCTTTTGAATTTTGTACAATATTTGAAATATTCAATTTCAGTCAACACAGAGAATTTTCGATTCAAATAATTATAAAGGTTACAGAATGTTGCTGAAAGTTCCATGGATGATCAAAAATAAAAAATACACCTAAATCCGATAAGCAAATAACCGTTTATTGGTATAGATATGTAGATGATATATTTTTGTTGTTTTAAATACACCGACCGACAACTACATATCTTCACGAAGTTTATTAATAAATTCTACCCAAACATCAAATTCACAATCGAAGAAGAAAAAAACCACAGTACTAATTTTCTTGACCTCACAATAACAAGACTAGATAATTCACATGATTTTGGTGTTTTTAACAAAACTACACATACCGATATTACATAATACATAAAAATTCAAATCACCCCACCTACTGAAAGATGTCAGCATATAATAGTTTTATTCATATACTATTAAATAAGCCTTTGAATTCAGATAATTTTTGGAAAGAATTAAATATTATTAAACAGATAGCGTCAATACACAGAAATATTGCTAAATATTTAAAACATAGTTTCAATTACATCGCAGCTTTTAAAACCATTAATAACCTGAGTACTTACGGAAAAAACAATAAGGATCGAACAAATAAAGAAAATAAATGTGGAGTCTACAGGTTGACCTGCAACGATTGCCCTTTTTGTATACATTCTGTCAAGAAAGTACCAGGAATTATCGATTTAAATCTGGCGGGGCAATGAGGCAGGTAAAAATTTTTCTTCCTTGGTTGGTACCACTGTCCTTAATTACTATGCCAAGCTTGAGCGGGATCTGTCAACTAGTGTGTTTGCAACAGCTGATTAAGTCAGTCGATGTCAGAGTGCGTGCCGATTTTTACTATGGGTGATTACGTTGAGCAAAGAATTTGTTTAAAGTTTTGTGTTGCAAATGAATTTTCGTGTGCCGATGCATTGAAAATGTTGCAAAAGGCCTTTGGTGATAAAGCTCTATCGAAAACTCGTGCATATCAGTGGTACAGAGCCTTCAAGGACGGTCGTGAAGTGGTCGCCCATCGACGGCTTCGATCGAAAATAACGTCGATAAAATTAATGAAAGGGTGCTGGAAAACCGTCGTACCAGCTTTAGAGAGATAGCACATGATCTTAAGATATCCCACGAGTCCGCACGTACGATTTTGATTGATATTTTGGGCATGAGAAAGGTGGCCGCACGACTCGTACCGAAAGACCTGAATTTTCTTCAAAAACGTCATCGCGAACAGGTTGCTCCAGACATGCTGGATCGCTGTAATTCCGATTCTACATTCATGGAACGCATTATAACTGGTGATGAGTCTACGAGTACGATATGCAAACAAGCCAGCAATCATCGGAATGGGTGGCAAAAAATGAGCCGAAACCGAAAAAACCACGCCAAAGCCGCTCGAAAATGAAGGTGATGCTCATTGTTTTCTTCGATATCCGTGGCGTGGTGCACTACGAATTCATTCCAGAGGGTCAGACGGTAAACAAGGAGTATTACCTAGGCGTTATGAAACGTTTGCGTGAGCGTATCCGTAAGAATCGGCCAAATTTGTGGGCGAACAACTCATGGATTTTGCATGACGATAACGCGCCTTCTCACCGAGCTATGATTGTGACTGACTTTCTCGCCAAAAACTCAACAAACGTGCTTCAGCAACCACCGTATTCGCCGGATATGGCTCCCTGCGACTTTTTTCTCTTCCTAAAACTAAAATTGCCCCTTCGTGGCACCCGTTTTGAGTCGATTGAATCCATAAAACAAAATTCGGTGCGAGAGCTAAAGTCCATCCCGGAAAGCGCCTATAAAAAATGTTTCGATAATTGGAAGTGCCGTTGGCATAGATGTATTGGAGCAAATGGAGCCTATTTTGAAGGCGACCCAATAAATTTTGACGATTAAATGTAAAAATGTTGTTTTAATTGAAAATTCCCGGTACTTTCTTGACAGAGTAGTATATTGGCCAGACAAGTAGATCATTCAAGAAAAGAATCCAAGAATATATATATATATATATATATATATATATATATATATATATATATATATATATATATAAGATTAGATAAGATAAGATAATTTTATTCGTGCTTATTACAAAGATTAGTATTGCACTCGTCGTTAAAGCTAAGAAAAAACACTTACAGTTATTAAATGAGAACTACAAAAATATACACATATATATATATAAAAATATCACAGACATAGCAATAAATTCTGGTCAATCGACAGGAACTCCTGCACACTGCCGAAAGCATGGGCCCCCAAGAAATCTCGCATAGTCCTTTTAAATTTATTGAATGAAAGCAGTTTCAAATGCTTAGGCAACTTGTTAAAAAGTTTTTGACTAATAAAGTTTGGGCCATTTTTTGACTTCTCTAGTCTAAAAAGTGTAGACCTTATATCATCTTTGAATCTGGTGTTGTATTCATGTTTGTCCCCATTTTTTAGAAAACTACCGTGATTCCTATATGCAAACATCAAACACTCACTTATAAAGATAAAGGGAAAAGTGAGAATTTTATACTTTTTATATGCACTCAAGCAATCATCACGAAAACCCAAACCAGCCAACACTCTAACAGCCCGCCTCTGAAGTCCAAATATCCTTTCCCTACCAGAGCAGTTTCCCCATATCAAGACACAGTACCTCAAGTGAGACTCCACAAGACCATGATAGGCAGTCTTCAGAACCCTATGAAACACAGTTCCCCTCAGGCTTCGCAACACAAAAACACCTCTAGTTAACTTTCTAACCAGCTCATCAATGTGACACCTCCAAGTCAAAGTTGGATCAAAACTAACACCTAAGAATTTGATCCGATCATCGGCGTTCTCGAATTCACCACTTCTCAACGTGAACAACATGGTCTCTGTCTTGTCAGGATTACACGATAATTCATTCGAACCGAACCATTCTTTAGCCCTCGACTCTGCAACGCACCTAAGCTCCTCCACCTGGTCCAAGACAGGCCCGGCCAGAGTGATTCCCGAGTCATCTGCCCACAGGATATGTTCGAAATCCCTCAAATGATAGGAAAAATCATTAATAAAAATTATAAAAAATAGGGGACCCAGAACTGAGCCCTGAGGCACACCCACGTCGATTTTTAATTCTTTCGACATCCTACCATTAACAAAAACACACTGCCGCCTTTCTGAAAAATATGATCTAATGAAATCAAGGCTCTTATCACTGAAACCATACCGAAGTAATTTTTGTAGAAGAACCTGGTGCGAAACACAGTCGAAAGCTTTGCTGAGATCCAAAAAAAGCGACAAAGAAAACAGCCCACCCTCAAAACAGTTCAAGGTGTAGTTGACAAAATGAAGTACTGCATCACAAGTACTAGTGTTTTTCCTAAAACCATATTGGTTTCTGAACAAAATTTTATTCTTCTCAAGAAACTGCATTATTTGTTTATAAATTAATTTTTCCATTATTTTAGAAAAAGCTGGTAAGATAGAAATAGGTCTATAGTTTGATTTCAAAGTCTTGTCACCCTTTTTGTGAAGCGGAATAACCTTGGCCAACTTAAGGCTGTTCGGAAAAACACCTGACCTAATACATCTGTTAATTAGGTTGGTAAGAGGATAGATTATATGATTGACATTCTTTTTTACTAAAGTAACATTAAGACCATAAATATCTTTAGACTTATTATTTTTCATTGAACGAATAACATCCCTCACTTCATTGTAGGACACTTCAGCAAAATCAAAGGAGGCCCCAAGATTGATGTCAGCAGGCATTAGCTCTATTGGATCTCTCTTATTGCTACAGTTAATCTGACGAACAGTCTCACCAGGAATAGACTTGAAATAGTTGTTAAGTTCCTCAGCCTCAATGGGTATCGTGCATGATTCCATACCCTTTCTTCTCGAATTAATGATTCTCCACATGGTCTTATTTTTGTTATTAGAATTCAAAATGTAATTATCATTTGCTGTTATTCGAGAACTCTTCAGAGCAGCTCTATACTTACCACGTACAATATTACGTGCCGTTTTATAGTAATCATTTTTGTAAAAGTTATATAAATCATTGAGCAATCGTACCTCATCTCTGAGTTCCCTCAACTCATTACTGAACCACCTTACCTCCGAATCACTCCTCCTAGTTCTCAACACAACCTCAGGAAAACTAGTCCGGAAAAGATCAACAAAGGTGTCATGAAACGCCTGAAAAGCCCCATCACAAGATACCTCCACACTGCCCACAGAGTCCCACAACCGCCCACCCAAGAGCTCATGAAACCTATTAAAACCTGCCTGAGTCAAAGGTCTACACTTCTTAGAAGATATGTTATTTGCATTTGTCAACAGTATGGGCCTACTTACTTCTACATATTGTGCCCTATGGTCAGAGAAGCTCACACTTATGACATCAGAATAAATTAATTGATTTATTGAGGTTCTAATAAAAATATTGTCCAAACAGTTGGTTCCACGAGTCGGATGATAAATTGTCCGCCCGAAACCATAAGTATCCATGAGCTCCAACAGTGCACAGGAACCCCTATCACCAACCACAGACTTACTGTCTCCTAAAATTGAAAATTTTACATTAAAATCACCCGTTATCACAACTTCTTGACTGACATTCAAAGAACTCAACAAATTATCTAAAACATTAATAAAACAATCAAAATCACCATTAGGTGAACGATAAATAGATACTACTACCACCCCTTGTGTTTTGATGGCTGCTATTTCGCAATCCACTTCGATAGACATATTGCACAAGTCCACCAGGTCCATGTAGTCCGAACCCTTACACATGATCAAGGAGCCTCCTCTCTTGTGTTCGGATCTTGAGAAACTGGAAGCTATGTGCCAGTCTTCATGACGATATAACCTATCTATGTCAGTATTTAACCAGTGCTCTGTTATGCACACCACACTGCATGATTGATTATCATCTAGAAATGCATCCAGATCGTTAAATTTACAATGACTCATGCCCTGCATATTCATATGAATCACTTGAAGGGTATTTGCATTGCTACATGCTAAGCTCCTGTTCTCTAGGCAGGTTGATCCCTCAGACCCTTCCTTTGAAAAAACAAGGACACGTATGTACCCTTTGGCCAAAGGTTATTATTTTTTGCCTTTTCTAGATTATCTTTATTTATCAAAACTTTAAAAGAAAGGTAATGTTCAGGATGCTTTGACACTAGCTGGGAGCACATTGCTTCTTGAAAATGTTCTTTTACCATATCTGTAAATTGTTGTAGGGTTGTTTTAGCATCTATTCTTGAAACAAACAAGGACACTGTTCTAGGAAGAGCTTTTATGGTCATGTTGTCACCATTGCCTACCGTAGACCATCTTTTTGACGATGAGACATGTTTAGTTTTCCCAGCGACGGCAGGATTTCGTTTAGAATGTTTAGATTTAGATACTTCAAACCACTTGTCATTATCCGTGATGTCATCCATTTTCAAATCTGGTTTCGGTACGTCAAGGTGATGAACCCGACCCACTTGCTGTTCATACTGTTCGTTAATGATCTACCAAACTATTTAAAAACTTACTCCGATCATTTGTTGGATGTTCGGATCGTATTATTTGCGGACGATACGTCATTTCTTGTGTCAGCAAAGAGTGCCTCAGAACTCAAGATGATATGCGGGATCCTCATTAATTCATTCATGGAGTGGTGCCACCAAAACTCAATAATTTTAAATGTCAACAAGACCGATCTTATATTTTTTCAAAATAAGTTCTCGGTGGGTGAGTTTGAATTGACTCTCCCGACTGGTATCCTCAAGGCATCAGATCACGTGAGGTTTTTGGGCATTTTAATTGATGAACAATTGAATTGGCAGAAACAAGCAAATTTCGTCTGTAAAAAACTTAGCAGCGCATTTTACGCTCTAAAGAAACTAAGAAATGCTTTACCTAGAGAAACCCTGTTACAGGTTTATTATGCGCTGGCTTATTCTCATATGAGCTATAATACAGTTTTGTGGGGGAGTTCATCATTGGCGGAGGATGTTTTCATTGCGCAGAAGAAACTGATACGCCTGATATTCAATATGGAGCCCCTGGAGTCCTGTAGACCCAAGTTTATTCAGTACAAAATATTGAGTTTTCCCTGCATATTTATATTAAACTCTCTATTATTTGTTAAGAAGAACTCAGACAATCTCAAGAAATGCTGTGAGTTCCATAAACATGATACAAGACATAAAAGCACTCTTGAGTATCCAATTCACAGAACTTCAAAATTCCAAAAATCACCATTGTATAATGGCATTAAACTTTTTAATCACTTGCCTGACAAATTCAAGACATTACCTTATATGATTTTCAAAAAAGAAGTTAAGAAGTTGCTGATGATCAACTGCTTTTATAGTCTTGGGGAATTCTTGGACTGTAAACTGAATTAATGAATAATTTTGCATTTGGTTTTTCTAATTTTATTGGAGAATATATTATTATTTGTTGAACCATATGACTTGTCCCATACAATGTTTTTTGTCTGAGAGGATGTAATAAACTTATTCTTATTCTTATTCTTATTCTTGCGCAGCAGGTCTACCGTCTGTACTCATAGAAGTCGCAGTGGGAGCATTCTCTACACCCCCATGGCATGCTTTGTTGCCAGCGTTGGGAAAATCCTCACTGTTGACATTACGTTTGGATTCAACCTTGTGGGAGCCAGTCTTTACCAGCGTTGTCTGTTTACCACTTTTTTTTGCGGTCTTATCATTTGCGTCGTTTTTACGGTTGACTGATATGTCTGATCCATTTAAGGAATTATTTAACTGTTTGCGAAGCAATTCTATTATCACCTCCTTGTCTTCTATTATTTTAGATTTGTTACTAATAATTTCTTCCTTACTCTCAATGATTTTATGCAGATATTTAACTTCCATTTGCAGCTTGGTTAAATCATTCTCAGAGAAATTCAGAGAATCTTGAAATTTTGTATTGTCTTCTTCGGTGCAGCTTTCAAAGACATCACTCTCGGCTTGAAATACATATTCTCGTCTTTCACAGCATGATTTGTGATAAGATTTACTACAAATTGAGCACAAAATAACATTTGTTACGGCACTCCTGTTGCATATAGCACATACCGGTTTCATTATTCAAATATTTCAATCGCGTTAGCGATAAACGACGCGTACCGTCTGAATGAAATATATATATATATATATCAATTACATATATTGTCATACTCTCTTAGTACTTCAATATATAATTTTTGATATCTTTGGTAGAAGTTCCCAGAAATAATTCTGCATTCAAAATTAATTAAATACGTTCATCAAGTATTGACGCAAATTTTTAGTTATTTCCTAATTTATTAAGAACCTCCATCACGTAATACCCAAACTTCATTACCCTTTTTTCATTTCAATTTAGTTACCGAATCATTCGAAAATTGGTTATTTATAAATATTGATCACCAGAAACTTTCAAATTAACATACCAATCGAAAAAACAGGAGTTGGTCTGAAACAAATTGAAATATTTCACGGACATTTTCCGGAACGATTTTTCATATTTTATAAACTCATACCCTATAGTATGCTCTGCTAGCACCTTCTGAATATTCTATAAGGCCAAAGTGATTCCTGTCGACGAATGAGGTGCTAGCGAAATTTTCTGAGCCGGAGAAGTCATTAGGTTCCGGCCTTTCGTCCATTAATGGCGGAAATGAGAGTTTTCAATTTTGTAGGGTTGGATCCGCTGGATATTGCGTCAGGCTTTCGGCTCAAGACGTTTAAACAGTCGTTTTCACGGAAGTGTCGCTATTGAATTATATTTTATGTCGGGAAGAAAGTCACTCTGTCCGTTTTATGTCTAATCAACTGGTGGTTTGATGTTTATGAATTCGCGAAAGAAAGATTTGATTTGAACTAAACTAAAATAGTTCAAATATGCCTTTATGAGAGAAAATTATTTCTATTCTGTCAATAGGTTACAAAAAAGAAGATGATGATGGTTCGGGGCATTCATGTGACTGTTTTATTTCTTCCGGAAAGAACAAGATATTGTAGACCTTTACGCGGTGACGTTACTTTTCGTACAAAGTGGGTCGTCAAAGTATTTTTCTAAAAATCCGTCATTTTTCGTATAAATTTCAATCTGACATTAATCACTTCAAAAGCAGTTAGACAATAGATGTCTGCCCGACTGAGTCACCCAGCCCGAGTTGAGCGCATACCTCCCCCACTAATACAACCTCGAGCCAATTGAAATGTTTACCTCTCCGGCATTAACGGAAATACGCAATAAGAAAAAACAGTCCATAAACCACTCGAAAATAGAACTCTCACTCATTTCTAACTTTTCAAATTCAAGCTCAAGGAACATTTTAGTTCACCCTCTCGGTATACAAATCCACACCTAAACAGCCTGAGGAATGTATTACATATGATTTTTTCATTAGTACTCAAGGTTAGTCAATTTGTAAATTGAACTCAGCGAACCCAAGTGAGCAACATCAAAAAAGTCTATCGATCAACTCTTCCACAAGCAAGATAGCGTTTTCACCACAACGATGGATAAAAACTCGATCGCAATAAATCTTTACTTAAAATTTTATAGTCTTATACATAGACCGGGAATAAAGGAGTTCTAGTTTATAAGTATAAATCTTGGTTTTCTTTTCGGAGTATGCTTATCCTGAAATTTGCATATAATTGATTAACCTTCAATTACTATTGAAGAATTCGAAAAGATATATTAACAGAATAGGGAATTCTTCAGTGTCCTAAAAGATATCTTAGTTGCGAAGAATTGTAAATAGTTATTAGTTTCCATTATTACTAAATATATTTTTCTTAGTGGTATATCCAGAATTTTTTAGGATATATTCCAATTTCTCAACTTTGTTATAATGAAATTGTTGAATAATTATTTTTTTTTCTTTTTTCTCATTCATATAGTTGCTTTATAAGTTTCCTTTGAGCAGCATTTTTCGTGATGTATTGTTTAATGTATGATCATTAATATTTTTTTATTTCAGTTATATGTACACTGTTAATGAAAGAAAGTAAGATGTTCGTTGTTTCGATGATTTGTTCAAAATAAACATTCACCTATTACAAGTATGGGATGTTAATAGTTTCGACAGATGTTTAATGCAAAACAAGCTCAATTTTAATTTGGCATCTTCAGTCAATTGATTGATGGAAAAGTTGAGCATTGAACAAAGTTTTGATGTAATAAGTGAAACCCTATTAAGAAAATAGGTGTACAAGCAAAAGTGCATTCCGTGATTTTTTCCTGCTCGTATATAATAGGTCAACGGAAAGTGCTGCTGGAAAAGTTGTGGAGAAATTCCAATGAATCTGGTCTGTGACAAGTGTTAAATAGCCACTAAGTATTCGTACAAAATGTTGAGCCAACAAAATTGCTGCCTGGAGGGAAAATGTGGCCAAGAATCCAAATGTCTCTAATTGAAGTACAGAACAGAAAATGCAATTGTCGATAACCCTTTATAAATAGCCGAGGTAAATTAAAGATATTTAAAAAGGGTTTCCTTTTCAACGTCGTGTTGTCCCACTACTGATTGATGTAATTTGTAGAAAATTTCATAAATATCTTGGCCAAAAATATTCTTATCTTCAATTCATAATATAAATGCAGGGCTCATTGAAATAAATTTCGCTGTTTTCATAGACACATAGATTATTCTTATCGTCAGACTCTAGATTCAATAATAGGAAATAATTTGCTGGTTAAATTTTGAAAATAATGAACTGAGAGAAAGGTAGCACATATCCAATTTTCCAAATAAAGTGATAAGTGATTATCTGTATTCGAATACCGTTTTTGAATAATGTTTTCTTGAATTTGGAGAATACTGAAAGAAACTTTTGCAAAGTTTGGCTAAAAGGGATACTTATGTTACCAGAGTAATTCTTGTGCGCACTCCTTATGATCACAATTTTTCACGATTTCGGGCAATTGCTCGTAAAAGTTTTGAATACGTCTTAAAATCACTTCATCTAAACTGGTGAAGTATGATCAATTTTCATTTCTATGTGTATGAAATTTAAACTTTCACACCAGAACACCAGGAAAAGATATTTTTACGGAAATCCATTAATACAGAGCAATATGCAGTTAGACGGTAAGATGTTTGATTGTATCGGTCTATACTTGTCGGAAATACATCTTGATGATTAAAGTAAAACAACTTAATTTCCGCTAATTTATTCAGAAAGAAAAAAACTTTCAACCAAAATTTGCCATTAAAAATTCATATAACCTGATAGAGAAAATAAAATATATATAATATTATAAATATATATATATATATATATTTTGTATATATATATATATATATATATATATATATATATATATATATATACATATTTATTATTTAGCATTATTCGGAATACATATATATATATAAATGTATATTCCGAATAATGCTAAACGCATTTCTTTCGACGTGCAAAATTTGTTCCCTTGCATACCAGTTAAAGAATCAAAATATCTGATAGAAATGTTATTAGCAAAAAATATAACTAATCCGGTTATAAAACAAGAGATTATCGAAATCTTAAAGGTTTGTTTGGACCAAAATTATTTTTCATTCAATGAAATATTTTACGAAGCTAATGATGGTCTCACTATGGGAAACCCATAGTCCGATATTATCCGAAATATTTATGGACTTCCTGGAAACCAAAATCGAAGAGAGCCCCTTCTATAAATATTTCATTTATTGGTATCATTACATGGATGATATTTTTTCTTTTGTTAACTACAAAATCTTACACCTAGAAAATAAGAACCTCAGGTTGAACTACCTAGAAGCCCTCGAAATTAACAGATACATAAAAAAATAGATTCTCCTAAACGACCAGACGGACCTTTTCTGAAACTTTGTATAATAATAAGAAGAAAAATTGCTGTAAATTCACACTACCTTCTTTTCTGTATATTTTGAGTATTTAAAGAACTCAGTCTCAAATATGTAGTTAGTACCACACTCACCTGATAATGTCAATGACGAAACAATTGTTGTTAAATCAAATAAATTAGTGGAAATTAAGTTGTTTTACTTCAATCATTTAGACGGTTAGTCAGAATGCATTTTTAAATCGTAGGTGCCCTATGTGAATTAAGTAATAAAAACTGTATAATATTCATTAAAGATAAAGGTTAATGTAGTTCATCAAGAATTTGAGTCTTATAATTCAAAGTTATCAGGATATTCAAAGCGGCAAAGTGTCATTATTTTAGTGAGCATTTCATATACTCAGAGCTGTTTCGTTTCTATTTTCATCAGAATTATTCCAATAAATTGAATAAAACGCGATGAAAATATATTGAAAGAAATCTTTCATAACATCAAATTTTCTATCATGATAAAATCATCCTTCCTCGGGAGAAGAGCACGTTTTCATACCTGACATTGTTTGCATCTTAGAGGACAAAGTGGAAGAATATAAGCTCAAGGATGTAGTCCCAAACTCAATCTAACGAACTTCCAGGAATAGACTAAGTATGATGTAACTTGATGAATATTAATGTCTAATGTGATCAAGGCATCGACTGCATTTAGCTTCACGCTCCATTTGGGAATAAGAGCTCAGAACCGAAAGCATCAGCTAGAATGCTCGGATAAAATAACTAACGGCTCCAAGGAAGTTCAGGATATTGAAAAGAAAAACATAAAGTCGATCTCGTTTGTTGCTTAGATGATTTCTATTTTCTTTACGTATATTAATATCTTTCAAGCAAGAGTTTGGTTGTTTGTAAACTAAATGTATTCATCATTTATCCCAGTTTTGATTAATTATTGAAAAATAACTCTGAAGAAATGAATTTTCAAAACAAATTTGGTCTTGAACGACTGAAATAGAAAAATTCACTACCAAATTTATTTTAAGTCACCAAATTTTTCATGAATTTCGAAAGAATTACAGAATTGTTTCATTTTGACTCAAAATAACATAACTGAAATATAAAAGCCTTTTGTGACCTCTATAGAATTGAACAATTCCGAAATAATAAATGAGGACACTGTATTTTATAGATATGTTGAATTTCGAGTATGTATAAAAATGTATGTAAAAATAAACAAAATGATAGCAAAACCAAAAAATTCACTTTTTGGTGAGCACAACGTTGTTTCGTTTAAAAAAATTGATTCAAATATTTTGTCCTAAAAAACTCAACATACAAGTTGGGATAAAGTTTGAAAATCTTCATACCAATCTGTACAGAAAGACAGAAATAAAAATTTATTGCATCTTTTCGACTATGCGGTCATTAGTTAGAATTTTTTCCGTAAATAAAAAATTATTTGCTAATTATGTCGTAGCAATAGTGAAAATTCGGAAACAAACTATCACAAGAAGATTCAAAAATAATTTGTGAGAGGTTGAAGGGTGTTAGGTGTATGCGATCGAAAATTGGGTTTGTAACTTCTTTGCACAGTAGATGGCGATCTCCTGCAAATGATGATGACTGGTTCCCTTTCTTTTGCACTCAATTTCTCTTTCATGATCTGTGATTATGTATCTAGATAAGTATGATTGTCAAGTTGATTGAGTATCTCAAAGATAATGAGACTGTTATCATATGAATAACTGAGAGAAGAATAGAAGTGTCAACAATTATCACGACGTAGTTAATTATTAAATTAATTGATTATATCCGCCAATATTCACTTCACGATTTATTCAGGTGACGTTTGGAAACAGATTGTGTTCAATGAAAATCAGATAAGCGGCCTAAGAAGGTAAGAAATTTAATGCGATCGAACAAATAATATACCTATTGAAGATTACTTGATCGCCACATCAATTATGATCAAGATTTTTCAGTGTAAGTTCAAGGAAAGTTTTTTCAATCAGTTAAAATATTTATGTATCGTACTAAAGTTCCTCATCTCAATTAAGAATTCTTGTAAATTTTTAAGTCGCTGAAAATATTTCATATAAGTACATACCCACAGGTTATCAAACATTTCTCCTCTTAAAGGGCTGATAATGATATAATAATATATCATAATAATGAAACAATAATTCAATCGAATTCACATATAAAAAATTCAGTTCGTATTTACCCATATATGTATGAATGTAAGCAGATATTCGGTTATATTTCCATCAAAAATGAACGATGAATTCAATTCGGGAATTGAAAGATTCATCGCATGTAGATTATAACGATAAATTGTTGGAATTTTACCTACACTGAGTATATTCCATTCAGGAGGTGAAATATTATTCATGTTGTTAATGAATAGTTAATTCATGACGTACTCTGCGTGTACCGCGAATATTGTAATTTAGTTTCTCGGCACTGCAATGAAATTGAAGTAATTAACAGAATTCAGACCGGATATGTATTTCATTAGGTTTTATCCCTCGTCTGCATTTTCCGGATTATCATAATTTCACTTTCGTTTCAATAGGTATTGTGTACAATAAAAAAATTATTATTATTATATGATTTCGGACTTCCATTGCCTGAATCATTTTGGTATATAATATTTCTTAATGTGGTCAAAAAACTTGAAACAAAAATCATCAAAGAGGAAAAGTACATTAGAAATCATTAGAAGTCAAAAAATTTTGAAATCCTGAGTTTATTGTGGATTGAATTTGATCACATAAGAAATGGTGATTTGATTTTTTTTCCTTTTTTATATTATCATTCATTTATTTTTTCTTTCAGTAATGATGCTATGAAATACTGTTGGGATATGTCACCGATTAAATACAAAAATTACTACGGATTGTATCTGAAACTAAAAATTTATTTCAAATAATTAGAACATCTCAAAGGAGTTGTTGAAACAAGTGTTGTGTGTTTTACGACGTTTCGATCAAAAAGGTATCCCTGATAGTTTTCAAGTGAATACTGCTGATACTTTTGGCTGCGTGTCATATACATTCTGTCAAGAAAGTACCGGGAATTATCGATTTAAATATGGCGAGGCAATGAGGCAGGTAAAATTTCGTTTTAGGTTTTGTTTACAATACGGTATATTTTATGTATGTCTCAAATCGAAATAATCAAATAATATTATGTCAGAAATATCCACACCCTACGTTTATTTCATTAAAATCTCGACGAATAATTAGTCAGGCATGTCTTGTTTCAACATACATTCTGTCAAGAAAGTACCGGGAATTATCGATTTAAATCTGGCGGGGCAATGAGGCAGGTAAAAATTTTTTTCCTAGGTTAGTACCACTGTCCTTAATTACTATGCCAAGCTTGAGCGGGATCTGTCAACTAGTGTGTTTGCAACAGCTGATTAAGTGAGTCGATGTCAGAGTGCGTGCCGATTTTTACTATGGGTGATTACGTTGAGCAAAGAATTTGTTTAAAGTTTTGTGTTGCAAATGAATTTTTGTATGCCGATGCATTGAAAATGTTGCAAAAGGCCTTTTGGTGATAATGCTCTATCGAAAACTCGTGCATATCAGTGGAACAGAGCCTTCAAGGACGGTCGTGAAGTGGTCGCCCATCGACGGCTTCGATCGAAGATAACGTCGATAAAATTAAGGAAAGGGTGCTGGAAAACCGTCGTACCAGCTTGAGAGAGATAACACATGATCTTAAGATATCCCACGAGTCCGCACGTACGATTTTGATTGATATTTTGGGCATGAGAAAGGTGGCCGCACGACTCGTACCGAAAGACCTGAATTTTCTTCAAAAACGTCATCGCGAACAGGTTGCTTCAGACATGCTGGATCGCTGTAATTCCGATTCTACATTCATGGAACGCATTATAACTGGTGATGAGACCTGGGTATACGAGTACGATATGCAAACAAGCCAGCAATCATCGGAATGGGTGGCAAAAAATGAGCCGAAACCGAAAAAACCACGCCAAAGCCACTCGAAAATGAAGGTGATGCTCATTGTTTTCTTCGATATCCGTGGCGTGGTGCACTACGAATTCGTTCCAGAAGGTCAGACGGTAAACAAGGAGTATTACCTAGGCGTTATGAAACGTTTGCGTGAGCGTATCCGTAAGAAGCGGCCAAATTTGTGGGCGAACAACTCATGGATTTTGCATGACGATAACGCGCCTTCTCACCGAGCTACGATTGTGACTGGCTTTCTCGCCAAAAACTCAACAAACATGCTTCAGCAACCATCGTATTCGCCGGATTTGGCTCCCTGCGACTTTTTCCTCTTCCCAAAACTAAAATTGCCCCTTCGTGGCACCCGTTTTGAGTCGATTGAAGCCATAAAACAAAATTCGGCGCGAGAGCTAAATTCCATCCCGGAAAGCGCCTATAAAAAATGTTCCGATAATTGGAAGTACCGTTGGCATAGATGTATTGGAGCAAATGGAGCCTATTTTGAAGGCGACCCAATAAATTTTGACGATTAAATGTAAAAATGTTGTTTCAATTGAAAATTCCCGGTACTTTCTTGACAGAGTAGTATAGCCATGGATGGACTAGTACCCATGGGTAGAATGGGGGCGTGGCTACTGCAATAAGTTCTTATGGTACATTTTAATTAAAGTTTAAATGTTTAGTTGAGTGTTAACTATTAAAAATGAATAAATTGCTGAGACAAATATAAAACGGACAATGAATCTAATATAAACAAGTAGTCGAAACGAATAGAACAATATAAATAATATAAACAAGTGGTAGAGACTAATAGAGAAACGAATATAAACAAGTAGTTGAAAGAAATACTTAACATGTAGTAAAGATAAAAACAGCTTGCAATGCCATTTTAAAAAATATTTATTTAGAGCTCCCTTAATTTAAAAAGTGGGAAATCGTGAAATTTGGTCGGGTGCCGATTAATTATAATAATAATAATTTTATACATCCTTTCAGACAAAATTAATTTGTATAGGATACGTATAAAAAACGAGAATAGAAAAAAATTAATAATGCTAGAAAATTCAATAGAGAATTTCGTGGTTAATCCTGACGTAATTATAGAATTCAGGAACAAGACTTCCTAAAAAAAAACCGTTGAAACGTTGGAAAAAATAAACCTTCCTAACGGTTCGACACAGTTGTGAAAGCTATATTAACCGAGGGCCTAAAATGTATCTTTTCGTTAAAGCAGATAATAAAGCTCAAATAAATTCCAAAGACCGAAAAAGAGGTATTATTCCTCGAAAACGAATCACTCCATACCGATGAGGCAGCGGACTCTATGAAATGGCAAAATTCTGAAAACCTAACCTTAAAATACTACATGCCTATAGGAAAGTGCCTATATTCTTAATGGTAGAGAAAAACCATAAATATTTTTGAAGCTGAATCAGAGAATAGAAAAAACAATACCATTTGCAAGCAACAATACTATTCAGAAATCTTATCACAATTAACCATGTGTTAGGGATCATCTATGCCTACTTTACTTGATAGATAGACTACCATAAAAGTAGACCTAATTACAGAATGAGCAAACATATATTCCTGGAACATCCTACCTAGAATTTACCACTCGAGAAAATGTTACAATCACATTAGGTCATTGCGTGACTATTCACGTCTTCCGCGGAAACTAATGTGTTCAATTAAGAAGAAAAAATCGTGGTATCCTATTGTGCTTCAGCTTGAGCTCATTCTATTCACGAAGCTCCCTTTCGCAGTTTTCACTTAATACCTTTTGAAATTCTTGCTACATATTGTGGAGACGATATATCCATATCCCAATTTTTTAACGGCTGAAATCCAATGTTTTTTAATGTTATTTATGAATTCCTGGTTTAACTCTAGCTAGTGACAAGTATTATGAAACAGTGAATCTAGTACTGTACTAGTAGACTAGAGTTTCTGCAGCCTTGTCATGGCGCTCATTTTTTTTCAACACAGCATGTTATCGAAGTATCTTGTCGATTCCAAGCAATTTAAATATGCGAATAGTCCTTAATGAAGTCGGATTCGATATAGCGTAGAGGATATTCATCAATGTACTTCATTACGTGGGCTTCACCTTGAATCCATAACCAATTCTGGAATAATTTGCTATCAGGTAATAACATATCACCGACCCAATCACAGAACGAATTTGGTCATTAGGAATAATATGATTTCGAATTCATTACCCTCGTATTCATTATATTGCTCTAATTTATCCTCTGTTTTTGACACATACCTAATCACTCAAGGGAAAAATTGACAAACAGTAAGGAACTTAGCATCCATTAACTTATGATTAGGATGCGAATGATATATTCATCTCGGCTTCTTTGAAATGAAGTATTGGTTACAGAGTTATTGGGATAAATATTCACGAGACTTTTAAACTGTTGGTGAATATATGATGACGAATAATTTGTAACTCTCACTGTCTCATTGTTACAGTTCATTGAAATTTGATAGTGGAATTATTATGTTTTGTTAAAATACTGCCGTGAGTGGAAATACAAAACCGATGCAAATAAATTTACTGAAGCACTAACTTGACAATCTTTTCCCGCTCATTCATAGATTCAATATAGTTGATTAATATACTCTTTTTCAATAAACATGTTCAGTGCCTCTTACTTAATGAATGATTATAACTTAGGTTTAGGAGGCAATTACCAACAAAAAACTTATTTAATAGTGCATGTGTTTTTTTCAAATACATCGAACATACCATGCAGCACAATTCCCTGTGTATGCTATGCCTATTCTATTTACTTTTGAGTCCTGAAGTTGTCTCGAATTGAGTGCCTTAATTTAAATATTGACAAAAAATCAACGTTCTAAAGATATAATAACACCCAGACATCTTGTTGTAAGTGGACACAAAAGTGGTGCTGGGTATTAGATACATCAATCAGTATGAAAAGTCAGATGTGATCTAAAGGGGATTTCAATAGCAGCGCTCATTTTGCTTTTTGAATGAAACACATTATTTATTTGAAAATTATTGAAATTTTTATTTTAATATAGAGTACAATGAATGCCATAAGTGATGAAGTAAAACATCAATCAAATGTCCAACACAGAAACGCTGGCAGAAATGAAGTCGTTGAACCCAAGTTTTCATGACTATCTCACACAAATCAGGTCGTACGTTAGCAATAACTCGTTCAATATTGTTCTGTCTTAATTTTCTGGATGATTTCTGTAAACTAATGACTTAATGTAACCCCAAAGGATGATTCATCGGTTCATTTCATGAAATCACCGAATAGACGACGCTTAAAATGATCTGTTGGTTTGAGTTCTTGGGTTAAAACAATTCTGTATGGATGGAAACCAAGGTCTTTTTGTAAAATTTTCCACAAGGACGTCTGGGAGATGCATAGTTCTTGTGAACGTCGAGAAATCGATAAATTTTGGTCTTTACGAACACTTTCAAGTACGGCAGCAATATTCTCTTCACTTCTTGCATTTATTTGTCTCACTGACACTGTAACATCATGAAGTGTAAACTTTGTTTCAAACTTCTTCACTAAACGTTCAACTGTTTTTTTATCCGGACGATTATAACGACCCAAATTTGGAGTTGAAGCACGTAAAGTAATTTTTCATAATGAATTTGGATTGTTTGTAAACGTTGTTAGAGTATGTCCTTCCCATGATTAAATGGTAGAAATTGACAAATACAACTGTCAATGTCACAAATAAACAATGGATGCCATGCGTGAGTAGTGTCAATTTGAATATGGGGTTTTATATGTGATTTGAAAAAGATTAAAATGTGTCGACGCATGAACGATCGAAGAATCGACTCGACTGCGAACTATATTATAGAGGAAGACCAAATCAATGAATTTGCGGATCTTTCTAAGTGAAATAACCATAAACTCTTCCAGAGGTAAAAACTATAATATCCTCTATTGAGATTAAAACCATATATTTCCAGAAAAGCAAATTTAAGAAAAATTTTCTGCACTCTTTCAATGCAAGATATACTACTCTGTCAAGAAAGAACCGGGAATTTTCAATTAAAACAACATTTTTACATTTAATCGTCAAAATTTATTGGGTCGCCTTCAAAATAGGCTCCATTTGCTCCAATACATCTATGCCAACGGCACTTCCAATTATCGAAACATTTTTTATATGCGCTTTCCGGGATGGACTTTAGCTCTCGCGCCGAATTTTGTTTTATGGCTTCAATGGACTCAAAACGGGTGCCACGAAGGGGCAAATTTAATTTTGGGAAGAGGAAAAAGTCGCAGGGAGCCAAATCCGGCGAATACGGTGGTTGCTGAAGCACGTTTGTTGAGTTTTTGGCGAGAAAGTCAGTCACAATCGTAGCTCGGTGAGAAGGCGCGTTATCGTCCCATAGTAATCACCCATAGTAAAAATCGGCACGCACTCTGACATCGACTGACTTAATGGGCTGTTGCAAACACACTAGTTGACAGATCCCGCTCAAGCTTGGCATAGTAATTAAGGACAGTGGTACCAACCTAGGAAAAAATTTTACCTGCCTCATTGCCCCGCCAGATTTAAATCGATAATTCCCGGTACTTTCTTGCCAGAATGTATACCTACTTTGTCTGGTAATGATTCCGTAATGGACTGCAATATATCAATTCACTTCTTACCAGTGATTGATTGGTACACAAAAGAAATTGACTCGAAAGAATAACACTCCTTACAGTTAGGGATCATGAAATCCAGAACCCCGATAGCACTAGCCGTTACATCTATAATATGTAACAAAACGTAAATCTACGATCGAAAACAATTCCCAGGTTGTAAACATCATGGTTTCACATTCACTTATGCTTGAGAATAATTCATTCTACCTACATCATCTGTTGTCCAAACTATTGGGATCACCTTGAATAGAAGACAATCGGGATAACCCTCAACCTCCCTGAATACTTTCAAATCATCAGCAAAAAGTAACTTTTCTAAATAAAAAATATCCAGAATCATCGATCAACAGAAGAAATAATAGAGGCCTCAAATTAAATTCCTGCGGATTTCCCGAAGTAGCAACAAATGAATTTTCATGAGGAAGTGAGATCATTTGATCTCAAATAGGTTTCAGAGATTGGAAAACAACCGAAATACCTAAGCTTAATAGCTTCCTCAGCATCTGTTGCTGCGATAAATGGTAAAAGGCCCTGCTAAAATTCTTATACACTGCATCAACTAATTTTGGGAGTCGAGTGACTTAGAAACGTATTGCGTAAAGATACAAAGATTCGATGCAATGATGTGCTGACTATCTAAGATTTACGTTTGAACGTCATAATGAATTATTTCCAAAAATTTATCTCAATAAATTATCAGTGCGATTGGTCTGTAATCTCCGAATTCTTTGCCTACTTTAATATTGGGCAAATGAGCGAAATCTTTCAGATATAAGGAAAAATTCTGAACTTGTCAAATTATGTTCACCCATAGAAAACACGTGAAAAGTTCTATATGGGACATGATAAGTTTAACTTTTTTTTTCGACCCTGAGGTAGGGAAACGCTAATGCCTTCTACGCAACGGGCCATAAGTTGTTACGATGTTGATATATGTGCTGCGTATTTGTGTGGGACTCTCACCTCACAAAACTATCCTCCTCTTTTCCCGAGTATCGTCGCCACCTGGAAGTAGGCTATATGCCTTTACTTCAGGTGCGTAACCCGGTTTGATCTCCTTATACACCATGTTCTCCCATGGTACCTTCCGCCGTTCTCCTCTGCCATTCCCTATCCTCTCCCTCCTTCCTACATGACCCGTACATTACCTTCCATACCTTAGCATCCTCTATCATTCTCTCCACTACTTGTTCGGTGTCGGAGAAGAAACCCAAACACCCTATTACCTCCTCTCTCTCTCGTTCCCATCTGGCGCACGTGGAGAACACATCCTCTGGGTCATCTCGCACCCCGCACGCTCTACAGAGGTGATCTGCCGATGCGTTTTGTAAACGTACCGAATGAACCATGTCCAGACAGGAATTGGGTAAAGTAGTACCCCGTTTTTCGGTGCTCACTCTAGCCATGATCCCATGTGTCTCACGAGAAGTTTGGTCCATGATGTCTTGCCTGTGTCAATCTCCCACCTCTCCTACCATTTTTTCATTGTTTGCATACGCTCCATGCATCTATTACCCCTTAGTCTACCTCCGACGGTATACAGAAAACTTATTTCCGCTACCATGAGATCTAGAGGAGGTAAACCCGCTATCAACTGGGCCACCTCCGCCGACACCGTGCGGTACTCGAACGCCACCTTCAGCAAGCAGCTTGTCTGAAGGGTAATAAGCTGCCCAAGCTAGCGTAGCACTCCTCTCCATACCGGAGCCGCATATAGTGTATACTGTATGATAAGTTTAACTGGGATACCATCTAGTACCACGGTCAGTTTGTTCTTTCGCTTTTCAGAAGCTAATATATTTAGGCATTCAAAAATATGAGTAAGGTGTAAAAAATGACAGAAATTGAAATGTTCTTCAGTTGTATTGTTGATAGCCGACGGATCACCATTATTAGTGACGTACCATGTTTTGAAATTCTTACCAAATGTATTGACGATCAATTCAAGAGTTATTAAACTTTCCTCATCATTTATCCGGATGTTGGAGGTAATTATTATTATTTGTAGTCAGCGGGTGTTTGTTCACCCTACCACTACATCCGCGCGAACTGTTGTGGTCCACCCCTAATTTATATCTTCCCGATGAGATCCAGTTTTTGGATCAAATCGATAATTTTATTCGGGGGTATATTTTTCAGTTCGCAGCGAGCCTGATCAAAGACCTCGAATCTGATGCGACTCACCGCTTTGCACTCTGAGACGATGCGCATGGCTTTTTCAGTGTCCTCAAGACACAGCCAGCATTCATTGTCTTCAACCAGACCGATTTCATGCAAATGCGCTTTAAGCCTGCAGTGACGTGAATTCTACCAGTTTTCCATATTGGCATGTGAGCATGGGTCTTCACCAACTGACTACTCAGCAGTTTCCACAGTCCACCCTTAGAGGTAGAAAGTGTGATAAGGATTACGCTATATTATCGCGCGAAGCGAGAACCCCTCCGAAGAGATGAACCCACCAGCTTCCAGTTTGGGCCCGGCTCGAAAGCCAGAACCGTCTGACTGGTAGCAGCGAAGCACTATCTAATCTCTACTGGTTCTGCAGGTCAGTACCCGAGTTGGCTTGTGACGCAACTCACCCGCTGGAAGGAATTCTTATCCAAGCACCCGAACGCAGTCCCATGAACTAAGATAATCCCAAGATTGATGACTTCTTTTGATCCTGGTACGAGCACCGATAACACGTCTTGACTCACTGAACTCATGTGGGGTCTTTTGATTGATTCTGGCGTCAAGCACTAACGGCTAAGCCATTTCGTCGAAATCCACAAACCCTAAAAAGTTACGTATTGATCCGGGGCTAGGACAAGGTCGTTCGAACTGCCAAGTCCCACTAAAGCCCGAGTCATTTCATGAGAATATCCCGAACGTGGGGGTCAGATAAATGAAATACCTTCCCAGTCTAGCATGCGGACTTTCAACCACTGCCCCCTCGAGTCCAACACCAATGGGGTGTTCAATGGTGCAAGTAAAACCTGAGGGCGAGCCTGCAGTGACCTCAGAAGATTAATTTGTGGCTTATGAGGCAACGCCTCTATCGCCACTTTTTATAACCTAGTCTCATCATTGCAATGTCGTGCGCCCGGTGAACTTCAAAAAATAGAAATTCATATTAGGTTATTATATTTACATGGTAGGATTTTATTTACAAATTATTTCAAGAATATATATTAACAAAATGGTAACTATATTTTCTAACTACTATGTACAGGTGAAATTATAAGTTAAAATAATTAAATTATTTCACATTTCCTAACTACTTATTAGGAAACGACCTGCTGTATTGAATTATCTCGCTCTAATATGCTTTCCCAGAGAGAGTCGATATTGTCCTATTTAGCCATTTAATTTATTTTAATTTTATTAAATTTTTTAAATTGAATTGTTGCTATTATACGACGTGCTTCGTAAATGTAGCCCACTACCACCTTTGCCACACTTGACACTTCGTGATATAAGGCTACTGAATCTAGAAGATTATGAGGACTTGATGCGTGTGACGAGATGTTAGAAGTTCTCGTCGTGTTGAACGCTTCGCAGAAGAACATGATATGATTTGATGTTTGTTCCTCTTTCCTACAGGAGCAAGATGCTGTAGGTGAGAAGTTTAGACTGTGAAGATTTGCCCGAAATGGCCCGTGACCTGTTATGAAGCAGATGAGGGCATAGTTTGGCCTAAAAGATTCGTTTTCGATCACAAAGTCTACCTTGGGTAACCATCTGTAGAGAGTTCTGCCCGTGTCCCAGCTTTGTTGCCAGGACACTAGTAACATACCCCAAAGTGTTTTCCTTGGGTCAGCTTCTTCAGTAGCTGATATTTCATTCACCGTCGTCTCAGGGGGTCTAATTACTCTCCCTTTATATTCATAACTTAGTGAATGGCGGAAGTGGTAACCGGCAGTTACTTTTTCCGCCATTAGCTGTAGGGGCATGCTCTCTGTTAGCACTTCAAGCGCTGGTGTAGAAACAGTTCTACAAGCCTTGCATAAGAGTAACAACATGAACCTGTGACAAGCGGACAGGTTTCTGGAAAAGTGACTGTTTCCAGTTTTGTGTACCCATACGGAAGAACAATACAAAACCACCGGTAAAAAGATGGATTTTTAGTATATTCTCATCGATGCTTTCCCAGCGTTTCGGAGAATTTTGCTTAGTCGCCTGAATTTCATGTTTAGCATATCTACCTTGTCACGCAGGTATTTGATATGCGGAATGAATGTGAGACCTGTATCGAGCACTACACCCAGGTAGGTAGTCTGAGGTTCCCACCTCATTTAGTTCCCGCAAATACGAATCGTGGGAGGTGGATTTCGGTCCAATTTGCCCTTAAATAGAACAGCGTGTGTCTTCTTGATTGATATCGAAAGCTTATTCTCGGAGAGCCAATATTCCATTTCCTGGATGTAAAGTTGCATCGCAACTTTGAGGCCTTTGCGACTATTAGATTTGACCATAATGGCCAGATCGTCGGCGTATGCCAGACTCTCCCCCCAAGAAGGGCTCCAGGACCGATCCCTGTGGACATCCCCTATTCACGCTCCGGCTATACTGGCAACTACCCTGTGAAAAGGTTATGGATCTGTCTGAAAGGTATGAGTAGGGCGAGTTCGGTAGGGCGCAGATCGGAATCTGCGCAGTACCGACGGCGATCACATGAAGTCAAATACCCCATCAATGTCGGCGAACAGGCCCGCAGTATACTGCGTTCCAGAGTCACGAACATATCTGACTACCCTCCTAACGGCAACCTCGGTACATTTCTCGGATAGGAATCCGTACTAATTTCCCGATTCTTGGCCAGAAGCTGAATATAGAGGAGTTATTCGAGCCAGTAGGAGACGCTCAAAAAGCTTACCCATCTCATTCAGAAGGCATACCGGTATGATTTTGGCTCGTCAGGCGGCTTGCTTTTGTTTTTAAGGAGAAGACAAAACTTTCCTTCTTTCCATGCCTTAGGAAAATACGAAAGTCGCAGGCAGGAGTTGTATAAAGCCAGTAGAGAGTCTAGGTGGCAAGTCTAGACTCTTTCGATTATGAATCCTGATATTCTTTCAGGGCCTGGAGCGCAGTTTTTGCGCATCTTGCTCGGAGCATTCTGAAGTTCCCACATATCGAAAGAATTCGCTCTCGGTAAGTTAGTTAACCGTTCTCTTTGATTTTCGTCGCGCACCATGGTTTGAGCTGGTGAATCGCTTTCCATGTCATCCATTGGGATGAGTCGACCTAGTACGGCTTCCGCCGTTTGTTCCCACGTTGTGGTATATTCATCGTTGACTGTCTTAACAGACGTCAACGTCGGTGGAACTGACGTTTTTTCAGTTATCACCTTGTATGCTGTGGACCATGAGGATTTCCTCACTTCTCTCTTAACGAATTCTTGCCAATTGTCCAGTTTTGCCTTTCTGATGGAATGCACGTACTTGTTACGTGTTCTCTTAACTTCTGTGGCCATTCTTTGCACAATTTCTCGTGGATAGCCCCTTTTCTTAGCCTGTCGAAGCCTCTTCCTTAGTCGGTTAAGTTTCGTCTTGCTTCTGGACAGGTCTTGTGTCCACCACCCCCTCTTGTAGAACGTGTGGGTGGTGGACGGGATTGACACAGATGCCGAGTCGTATACAGCAGTTGCCAATTCTAGGACTAGGTCGTCCAGTTCAGAAGTGTCGTTAGTTTCCATGCTTATGTTGTGGAGGCGGTTCTCCAGCTTCAAACAGTTCCCAGTCTGCGTTCCGTGGGAGGAACCTAGACTGGTACGAGTCAATCAAGAGATCGTTATTCGCCCTAAGATTTACGTCGAATATAATCGGTCGGTGATCACTGCTTACCCAGTCCTCTTTCACCGACCAGCCAGATACTAATCTGGCACCGTTTTGTGAGCCTAGTGTTACGTCAATGTTGGACTCACCATTTGAAGAGGCAAAAGTAGTCGGGAAGCCCGATTAGTTCAACACTGATAAATCGTAACGAAATATTAAGTCTTCCAGAAGTTCACCTCGGTGGTCTCTGGTGTTAGAGTACCACAGTGGTGATTTGGCGGTTGCGTCCATGGTGATAATTATATTGCCTCGATTATGTGCCAGAGTGTTCAGTATTTTTTCTATCTGTGAAAGATACGTGTCGATATCTAGAGAGTATTGACAGTATACATTCACTAAGAATATCGTCTCTCCGTTGTTGGAGATGCTTATAACTCTGACGTGTGTAGTTGACAAGTGTTTTAAGTGGGCAACATTTAATTTGGAATTAAATATCGTGATAATTGAGGATAGGTTCTCCCTGCAGTAGACAAGTCGTGCGGAGGAGTCCAGTCCTTTAAGCCCACCAAACGTATGACACGGTTCCTGTATTGCGACAATATCGATCCCTTTAGTTCTGGCTATATTAGAGATTTCTGAGATTACTACCAGCGATTTTTGCGCATTAATCTGCAGTGACCTGTCATAATCCTGACAAGTATTCTGGGTTTTGTCCAGACCCAGCGCTAGGTCTGCCTTCTTTTGGTTCGAAGCCATTCCAAGGAACGCCTCCGAATGTTTCAGGCCAGGATGGCTCAGCCAGAAAAAATCTAGTCGAGAGTTCATTCTGCCTGTTATCGTCTGCTTAGCTACTTCATGTGGTATTCCCAGGAATGGTTCCGGGCTCCAGCAAATGCCAGCCGATCTGCCTCTCCGTTACCCAAATAGTTTGAGTGGCTTGGTTTCCAAACAAGAGTGATTCTGATATACATACCCAGACTGTTTAAAGTCGTGCGCCAACTCCAAACTGTTTTCGATGTTCAACAGCTAGATTCTAGGGCATTCAGTACTGACTGACTATCGCTAAATATTTTGATTTTGCCGTGGTGGATTGGCCGTTTTATCAGCAGATCCGCCGCGGTCGCAATGACAAATAGTTCTGCCTGAAATAGGTTGCGTATCGACCGAGAATCAATGAGATGCTGAATCTAGGTTTGCTCCCATAGACTTCCATTCCCGTTCCGTTCGTCGGGAGAGGATGATGGAGATTTGGTCTTTTTAGAGCTTAGGTATTAGGAATATAAAAGATTTCGTGCGTGGTTTTTGGTAAAAAAAAATAAGCTCTTGGTGGCACAGTGAGCATATATGCCGGCTATGGTACTTTAAAATGAAGGTTCTCCGGATTAAATAATGGGATAAGAAATTAGAAGCGACATCCGTTATTAAAACCGAACTTATTTCTACTCCTAATATATCTATAAACCGCGAAAATCTCTCTTCAAATTAGCTTCAGACATTTTTATTAACTCTCTGTATGGTGATTCGATAACGCGTACAGCTGAACGTCTCAAAATCTGAAACGTTCGAGAGGGTTGAGTAATTTATATTTTCCTTACGTTCTGAGGTAAAGGATTTTTGCCCTTAATTTTACTAATCAAGTTATTGGAATACCATAAAAGATATTTGCGAGAGCAGCATATTTTCAGAGAAACACATTTTGTTTTCAATTTTCCATTTTCTAACTTCCCTCACTATTTCCTAATCTCCGTTCAGAACATAGTCCTTTGCTTTAAATAGACGATATAATCTTAAAGAGAGACAGGGTTTTTAGACACGGTGCTCAAAAAAAAAATTTCCGCATTATCTCGAATTATCGTGTTATGACTGACCCTTAGCATTACTCATAATAATACAGATTGAATTGTAGGCTGTTGCGACATCTAGTAGAGTAAAGAGAAACTATAATTTCAGCAGTAGATATGAACTATTACCTTATAAATATAATCCACTGGGTCATTTTGAAATATCTAGCATTTCTTCACTAATCACAATGGTGAATACAGGTTGATATGAGCATGAAATAACTCAATTTGAATTTAGTATTTTCCATTATCACAGCCTGAACTGTGTATGGTATTTTATGAAATGTAGGATTATAACGATGAAATCAGGCATGAATACAACTGTATTTAATTTTTCAATTCGAACCTCTAGGTTTTATTCATGTATAATATGCGATGTTCGAAGTGCACATAATTTATCATTCAGTTTTAGGAAATAGACCAGCGATCTGTAAAAATTATCCTATCTTTGCATCTTCACGAATAGATGGCGTACGAGGTATGAATTCGTTACATTGTTAACTTGGCAACGTTGTTTCTTATACCGACATCAAATTCACGCTTGCACAACAGTGTAAACATAATAACTGCCCATATTATGGCTCAACATAGTTGCCTTCTATACGACCGAATGACACCGGAAACTTACGATTGCGGTCAACTGTTTGCCTTTATTCTAGTGTTATATTGGACATTTCGTTCTTGTGTTGCTGAAATAAATTTCGGTAATAATTACAATAAAACGAATAGTTTCCCAACATTCGTTACAAGGAATTGTCCTTAATTTTATGGTGGCTGTAAGGAGAAAATTCCTTTAAACTGGTATGTACAATGTACTGACAATTGAAATGCTTGAGTGAGGTTAAAATTGCGCCATAACGGGTACATTGATCCACGCATAGGCAACCGCCGAATTTGTTATTCTGAAGAATGAGTTAATGCTTATGAATGAAATATACCTGCTGTATAACCATTAACTGGAAAATTAATATTTTTTATTTTTCTTGTAACTAATTTGTTGCGATTCATTTTATAGATTATCTTCAACACTAAAAATTCATTTAATCTCTTTCCCTCTGTCAGTTCAACAGTATGATTTCCAGAGAAAATTTAATATCTGTACAATAGTTATGACAACTGTGTTCAAGTAATATTTTTCGGATTGTTACATGTAGAATGTGCACGCTATGTTATTTCGTGCGCATTGACGTATTTCAAAAACAACCAAAATTTTTCAGCGGGGTTTACTATATTTTTGCCTTTTGGCAAACACCTATACCATTTTCTTCAAATCCGTTCAGGATGAATATGAATACGTTAAAATGAGATATATATTCAAATGAATGGATCTCCAATTTTAATTCTAAAACTGTGAACAAATGGGATTTCTTAATGAAAATATAACAAAATTTATATATTTCTATATATAAACCAATTTTGGTGTTTACACCTGCAGAACAGCAACAAAGAAAATAATGTCCTAACCTAGGAGAATAATATTTCAATTTTTTCAAATTAATATTAAGTAAGTCCACATCAAATTTTGTAAATAATTCATTACATCCAGTCGTCATTATATTAACACGAGACAAATTACTTGGTTTGACACGAAAAATTTCCTCGTTTCTATCCCTGAAATTCGTTGCCATCCCCAGGAGGTTTTTTCGAATTTTTATCGTCATAGGAATTCTTTCCCCCTAATACAGAGCTTGAAAATTATTTTTGGATTCTTCAAAACTCTTAGGTTCTTGAGTTTGGGCGGTTCAACTGTCTGTACAACATCACCTTTTGAGGATAAGTTCAATATTACATTATTTCGTGAATAATGATCCGATTTTGAAAATTTTAACTGTGTTGTGTACAGTACATAAATTACTTTCGAACTAACCCCCTCAAAATAGAAGTTGATTTGTTTGATGCAGTGAAACAACGGGTAAATCAGTACAACTGTTTTAAATAAAAGAAGAAATATTATAAAAACCATAAGACATTTTTGATTTATACTTTTCAATATTTTTCCTGAGATCCACTTCTGAAGTAGAGAATTTGAAACATCCCCAATTTGTCCATGTTTTATATGCATTGAGGTCCCTTATGTACATGAACTCAAAGAAAATGGCAGAAGCAAAAGAAATGCTCTTCGCATTATTGAAAGAATCTCCATTAAATTTCTTTGATGTTGGTATTTTATTTTGAGTCTTGATGAAGAGTCATTGTTAAGATTTTTTCTTATATTTGACATATCCTACCTTTGTTTTATGCTTTTCCATATATGAAAATATAACCTTATTATCTTTGTTTTAAGTTCCATGACATTTTTTCTTATTTATGATTTTTTTCTGTAAAACCGAAGGAAACCATACAGGAAATGTACGTTTCTCAATGAAAGGAGAATCTAGGAATAGCCTGTCCAAGAATGTTGTACATTATGTCACAAAATATTATATATTCACACTTTCATTGACATTCTCACATCTAATTACATTTGACCAATCATATTGCGCCATCAGATTGTCAAGTAGAATATGATCATCTCTTGAGTAGTTATAATGTACTTTTTGTCGGATTCATTATATAACCTATAACAATGAAGAGAAGTAAAGAGATCTGGAGCAGTGGATGGTATTTTCCTCATATACAAGAATAGTTTAAGATTTCTGCGCCATAGAAATAAATTCGAAAAGATGAAATCTATTTTCGCTTCATAAAATTTTGCTGATTTTATTCGAATAAATTCGATAAAGCTATCAACTATGGTTCTTTTAACACAATTAAATGAAATATTAAAGACTATTTCTGCAATTTATTGATTAACGACAGTTGTTTCACCAACAGTGTGGTTTGTGAGTTTACATTTTAAACTAGTTTCATTAATTCAAAATGTAAACTTGAATAAGCCAGTGATTGAATATCTCAGAGATGATAAAACTGTTGAGCAGATGAACAAGTGAGAGGGAATATAGAGGTTTCAACAATTATAACAACGTAGTTAATTTTTGAATTGATGGACTATATCTGCCGATATTGACTTCATAATTTATTCTAATGTCTTTCGGAAAACTGCCCTGATGGTGTTAAATGAAAATCAAATAAGTGAGACGTTTGATGCGAACGAACAGATGCAACATTTCATCAAATAAGTAGTATTCTCGCTTTGTGGCGCAAGATCCAATTGCCATAACGCTTCTTAACAGCAAGTTAATATTCCTGAAAATTATTTGGCCCTGTGGCAAATACTCATATCGATACCACGATAAACAAAGAAAACAATGAGCATGACTTCGATTTTCGATCAATTTTGAAGGTCATGTGATGCCCGTGAAAATATTTATATGTTTTAATTCTTCACTCCTCCGCTTATATCAATACATTTTTCCCAACGAATATGAACGATACGAAAATCTATTTTGTATCAATTCTATCCGATTTACATATGTTTTGTAGTAAGGGCTCCATATGACACTTGAAAAGATGAGCTTGGACGCTACAAAGGCATAATATAATGGTAAAATATTTCTGGGATTTTTGATTGTGTCTGTCTCATTACAAAACTCAACATGCGCGACGCAGCCGCTGATATAGAGCTGATATAGAACATGCTGACCCATAGAAAGCTTGGAGTCCAAAATTATGCCAAGGTCTTTTACTTTCTCTACATCATCTAAATAGTAAGTAAAGCTATTAGGGATTTTCCTGCGAACATTTCATTGTATTCAAGAACAGGCCATTGCCGCGGCAGAATTCAGAAAATCTGCGTAAGTCGGATTGGAGCAACTGACAATCTTCCAGCGCGTCAAAACGGATGTATACTTTAAGATCATTAGCAACTAACAAGAACTTTGCAAATTTGAAGCACTTTTTGATTGAGTTGATATAAATCAAAAATAGAAGTGGTCCCAAGTGAGATCCCTGCGGGACACCAGACGTGGAACCATGAACCGACACAAACTGGGATCGATTCTTGAGATATGACTTAAACCAGAGCAGTAGATCACCCTTCATTGCAACCTCCGATAGTCTATTCAGTTGTAAGTTATGGCTTGTTTTATCGAATGCCTTACATAGGTCAGAATATACCGCATTCACCTGCGACTGCGCGACAAATGCATCATGTATATACTCTGTGAACACTGATAAATTAGACCCCACAGATCTTTCACGAAAGAAACCGTGCTGTTCCGGTATTATCGTTTGGGCTACAAGAGACAAAAGATACTTATGCACAAGTTTTTCGTACAATTTAGACATCAAGGATATTTTACGTATAGGCCTTGTTATATCCGACTTTTGACCGTTTTTGAAGATTGGTACCACTGAAGCTTCCTTCCATAAGGATGGAAAGGTGCCCTCTGACAGAGATAGATTGAATATGATATAAAAAGGCTCAACTAGGGTCGACGCAGATCTCACCAAAAAAATGCTTGCTTGTTTAGAGTCTCGAGTGTAATGATGCACCCATGTCTTATCACTGGTGAAAATGTGACTCAAGAAATCATCACCCACTTCTTGATATCGTGTTAATATCCTTCAAAGACAGTAAGACGATTTGTGATTTTTCGTAAGTAGGCGAAGACCCCATTTTGCTGACAGATTTCGATACTTCAATTCGATATTCCTACTTCTTCAGTAATTTCGTGTATTGGTCAGTTTCAATCAGCTCACAGATCGTACGAATGTTTCTCTCAGTAAAACTTGTTTGCGGTCAACCTGCAGGACTCATATTTTCTACTACTACATGCCACTTTTTGTGCCATACATAGACTTGAGTTCGTGAAAGCGTTTTCTTAGCGAACTGTAAACTCAATCCACGCAAAATTTCGCAAGTTTTTACGTCTTCCTGCGATAAAAATTGCATGATAATTCATTACTCAACAGACATATATACCTTTTGCCCAAACCTTATGCTACTGACGCATAATCAACCGAAGTGCATCGCCTCCCTAGATAATCCCTTCCAATACATATTTCAGCACCACGCCCGTCACTTCACGCAGCGACCGGTAAGTTGAGGGTCTACCAACTTAAAAAAATATATAATCAGATCCATTAACAGCGACAAGTTCAAACCAGAATTTCTACTTTTTGGTCATAGCTTTTATTCAATATTTTCGATGAAAAAGGAAAATTTTACACCCCTTGGGCATTTGTCCAAGACAGAAAATGAACAGACTTATGAATATCGAATATGAAGGCTATTTCTTACTTGAATATTCTTTAATATTCAAAAACATGAAAAAATTATATCCAATAGCTGAATGTATTAACCTGCTGTTTTTATTATTTTTTCAGAGGTAAATATTCACTATGGAAGAAGAAGAAGGTGCAAGAGATTATTGGACAAGATCCAAAATTGCCAAACTGATCGAAATTTACAGAGTTCAGGATTGCTTATGGAACGTGAGCAATCCATCATACCGCGACAAACGAAAACGCATTACTGCCTGGAAAACAATTGCTTTAGTCATGGATCAAGATGTGGTAAGCGTGGAGAGAAAGATGAAAGTGCTGAAGACGCAGTTTATGCACTGTTACAAGACCTACAAGAAGTATTCAATGAATGGAGAAACCTATCAACCCAAATGGTTCGCTTATAATAGTCTCAAGTTTCTGATACCAGGAAAGATTTACAGAGAGAACAGGGAGATATCCAGAATGCAGGAGGTTCGTAACGCTTTTCAGTGAAGCTGCCATTTAGGGAACTTTTGACGGTGAGTCCTTTCAAAAATGGCGTAAAACTCATAAGAATTAACATTGTCCAACTGAATCGCCTACATGAAATTTTGAAATAACTCACCGACAAAATTACTCTTAACCTGGTCCTAATACTCTCAGTTCTACCACATAAGTATTTTTAAGTCGACAAGTATGAATATTAGCTCAATAATTATTAAAGCGACCTATCTTGCTCCAGAATTCTAACCAGCTTTGCTGCAGATTTCCGGCGTAGCATATAGAGGACGCTACTGCTTTCCGAATACTGAGCTCACCGTCCTCATCTGGTTTAAGTAGAGCAGAGTGCGAAAATTCCGACAGCCGAGTTCCAACATGGAAAAGTTCACTGGCGTCATAGGCGACACCCAATTGCTTATATGATAATTTCATGTGTACGATTCTGAACGAAACGTCGCCCCCCGGACAAAGAGATTGAAGATCCCTCATAAACACCCCCATTCATTTCAGCTTCATTGAGGTGGCGTTTAATTCGAACTTGCGCACCTGAACTCTTCAGATAGGCGTTGTGCGCAAGTCTGCCTATGACGCCAGTTACCTTGTTTCAAGTTGGAACTCGGCTGTCGGAACGCTCGCACTCTTCTCTACTTGAACCGGGCGAGAACGGTGAGCTCGATATTCGGAAAGCGGTAGCACCCTCTATATGCTACGCCGGGAAGCTGTAGCAGACCGGAGTAGAATTCTAGGCGAGGTGCTACATTACAAATGTGGTTCGGCCTGTAGTCTGTAGCCTGTTCTTCAGTTATTGCTCTGTGAGTGATTCAGAATACCCCAACAAAATTATATCATTCACAGTTGATTACATTGATTCAAAACTTATTGTCTTAATACTCTCAGAATATGGTCATTTTTTGTTTCTTTTTTACCATTCCCAGAATATAGTATTCAATTTACAATTATTTCAGGTAATCGCATATTCAGTATTTCTTAAAACTTTCTTTGTTTTTTTAAAATTAAAAAAACAATTTAAACTTTCGCTAAATTTCATTGCAAAAATTGCTTCGCCATACCATGATTCCATCAGCTGCGTATTATTTATACTGAGAATACAGTTACAGGAGTTGTTCTTAAGTACCAAACTCTGTTACAAAACTATAAAGGAGAGAGTAAAATATAAAGGGATGACGAAAGTATTTGATAATCATCATGGGAATTTCATAATTTTAATATAAAAATTAAGCAGCTAGGATTTGTTTAAGTCTGTTTGATCGTTCAATAGAATTTGTTTCTTATTGTATTGAATTCTAAGGTTTCCATAAGATTAATTCGATGACTTTTATTGTCAGTATGTAATATTTTGTAGTCATTATGGAAATAATGTCCTGTTTCTAGCAAATGATTTGCATTTGCTGAATTTGATTTATTCATATAAAATATTTTGTTCCCAATTGTTGTTTGAAATGAAATCAAATCAGTAACAGTAAATACCACAGTACTAGTAAATCCCACAACTAAATGTTTTTTAAAATGATATCTTTGTTGTGTTCCATTGAATTACCTAACGAATTATTAGTTTTAAATGTATCAAAATCATGTTTCCTTCGGAAATATTTAGCAATCCTTTCATTTTTGTGTTCTATATAAATTACACAAATATATATTTTTTATTTGAATTTTTAAATGGGGGATGTGCTATTTTGTACTTAATTTTGTTTGATAAAATATCTATTATCGACGGATCAAATTGATAATTCAAAGTTTTATGGAATTATATAATTCGTCGAAATTTTCTTTCCTCGGGTATTTTAAAAAATCTATAAAGCTTACTGTTATATCTTTTTAGTTCTTGATGGGCGAATGATAGTATCAATTTCTTCAATATAAAAATCACATACTTGAATAACAAATACATCTTTTCCGTATACCGCAAACGAACGCAGAAAGTACATGCTACCTTGAATCATCTATATTCACATAAATTAGCCACTTATAATGGTATGCTCTATGCATTAGTTATGATATCTATGAGAATTTTTTTTTTAATAAAACATAAATTGAATATGACTTCCAAGAGTTTTTCCCTTTTTTCTGAAATAAAATTGAATGAAGGGTTGTTTTTTTTCAAAAGACATATTAAATTATCTAATGTACGACAGTTAACCGATGAAAGAATCCAAAGAAAATATAGAATATTGACCGCAATTACCTAGCAAACTTCTTCCAATATACCTGTCTCGAATGGACATTTATGAAACAAATTCTATTCCAAAAAAATGCTCCATATTAATTTATAAAGTCCTTTTTGTTTCTTTTTATGAAGTATATAGCACATTTTTCTAAGTCGGAATTTATTTGTATGTGAAATAAAAACCTTCTGCTCAATATATACATCAGGCCTGGACAAAACTGAAACAAATTTGAAACTTTAAAGATCATAAAACTCACGTTCAAGGAATTCTGAATCCTATTCCGTCGAAACTTTCTTACTTATCATTTTTATACCGTTTCAGCAAGGCTTGCAAGTTGTGAAAACAGAATCTGTCGATGTTGCTCCAGATGAGTTATATGACAGCTCGTATATAGTCAATGATAATGAAAATCAATCCGTGTCCTTGGACATCCCCATGAGGAACGCCCAAATGAACTTCCACCATCCAACGAATCAACCCTCCACTTCAACTTTAAGCGAATCTCAAAGACATATCTCCTATGCGAAAGAGGAAGAGAATGTAATAAAGAGCATATCCGAAAAAAGAGATGAATTCGCCATTTTCGGAGAGTTGATAGCTTGCAGACTCCGAAAAATTCAAGATCCTCGTACTAGACTGACAGTTCAATTCAACATAACCAATCTCATATTCGATGCAGAAATGCAAGAGATCGACAGAATTAATGGTGATAAAGTCTGACCAAACTAAAGGTGCTCATTAATGAGAACAAAATGATTTTAGTTTTTCGTTCCAGAATCACAGGAAGGAGCTGTGTGTGATTATCATTCCCGAATTGGGAAAAACGAAGGAAAAATGAAAATTAGATAGGATATTTTACCACACTTCCAAATCTATCATGGTGTTTAGTTTCACATGACCATCAAATAGTTTCATGTGTTATTTTTGATTACTGCAATAAATTATTTCATTTAAAATGAACATGAGTTTTGTATCTACAATACTTACACATAATAAGATGAAATTAATAACTTACAATATACATTTTTTATGCAAATGATTACATCTCATTCTTAAATTATCCATTTTATCTAGAGTTTATAATGATTTACGAAGAAATAAAAGAACCTCCATAAATTATATGTAGGTGTTTTATACCCTACGGTATAGGTACATTTTTTTTGTATCAAACTCCACCTCTATAAAAATTAATTGATAAGAAAATAAACATCTCACATATAATTTGTTAAAATTAATCATACTTTTTTTCATAACCCCCCATAAATTCATATCCCAATATTTCAGGATGGTATTGCAAGGAGACCAAAAGGATACAACAAAATATGAGTTTATAGGACGTAAACACGTTTACTGCCACTTTGCGATCCATGCGATTAATATTTTATAATTGTTTTTTTTTTATTATTTTTGGGGTCTATATTGTGTTCGTATTATGCCGATGGCTGTAGAATATTCGAGAATTGAGGTCAGTATTCTCTTCCAAGGAAAATATTTATAGTTGGTTGTCAGACAAAGAGTTCAGTTTTCGAATTTCGATTCAGCAATGACTTATGGAAGAATAAGCATAATTTACACAATTGTTTATTAGGATTTGTTCAAAATATTACATGGCTCGTGACCTTCTGAATATACGTTTAATACCTTCATTCCCAACAAAGTACGTATCACAGAATATGAATAAATTTTTAACCCATGAAAAATTTCATGGGGAGTCAGTTACAATGTTGTGTAAAAAGACACATAAGTATATATAAATAAAAAACGTATAAACCAAAACATTAATCAAACTAACAATAAATAAATAAATTTGGCCAGACACATTATTTCATAAAAATATATATTTTTTTAAAAGTATCATTCAGGTATTCATGTATTGAGTAGTATGCTTTATTCTGTAGGAGACAGTCTTGAGCTTTATTCGATTTAATTCCTCCATTCTGTACAGCAGTTTGTTGAAAAATGTTTATAGCTACATGACTTAAATTTAACTGTGATACTTTTATAAAATGGTATGGTATTATAAAGTTGTTTTTGTTTCTAGTATCATATCATTGTGATTATAGTCGTTTTTCAATAGTATGTCCTTATTATTACACAAGTTAGTATAAGAATGGTCGTCACGTTAAGAATTTTTTCTCTGGGGAAAAGCTCTCTTTAGCAATATCTACTACTTACGCCACATAGAATACTCATTACCTGTTCTGTTTTATGAATACTTTCTTACTTTCAGACAAATTCCCCTAGAAAAGAATGCCGAAGTTAAGGACACTATTAAAGTAGCTGAAGTAAGTAATCTTGGCTGCTTCAACTTCCGCTATTTGCTTTATTCTCCTAACTGCATAGGTAGCTCTTGACATCGTAGGAATCATTTCATCAATGTGGATAGAAAACTTGAGATTTGATTGCAGAAAGACACCAAGTAGCGTCATGTGATTGTCCGAAGAAATCTTTGGTTCGAACTGTAGTCTCTATACTGAATTGTTTCAGCCGTTATCATTTGGTAGTTGATCATAATTAAAACAAATTATAGAAATTACTATGTTTTACTACCAAGGAAAAAAAATATATATATATTACACATTTTCTTGTGACTCGAGTTTCGGGAAATGAACTATCCCATCATCAGACAACTGAAGACCTAAAAGTGGTATAGTGGTATTTAAACAAAAGTGATAAATATTTTGAATATTTCAACAGATTCTAGGTGACACCTAATAGTGGTACAGAGGTTAACAATCGGAACGTGATAAAAAACCGAGTTAAAAAGAGGGGCCTTCTAACAAATATCGGAATGTCGGCAATCGACAAAGAAGGTTGTTAAACAGATGGTACCCATTTAAATATCTCAAATAATTTTTGGGGTTACATAGCTCCGTACAGTCATTCAATATTTTTACATTATTTTGTTGTATATCTCAAATATTTGGATTTACAAAGCTCCATAGGGTCATTCATTATTTTTCACATTATTTTCTTTGTGAACGAATTTGAAAATTTCAATAATCAAGTTTCTTTTCTTTTGAATCTACATGTAAAATTTTCTTAAGATTTTCTTTTGTCGAAAGGAATTACTGTTTTCTAAAGAATGAGTGGCAAAAGTTGAATTCTTGTTTACTTTTCATTAAATTCATTTTATGTTCGTTGAAAAAGACTTTAAACAGATGTTATTTTTAAATATCTCAAATATTTTCGATTTACATAGCTCCGTACAGTCATTCATTATTTTTATATTATTGGTATTGTGAACTAATTTGAACATTTCAACAGATTCTAGATAATCGAGTTTCTTCCCTTTTGATTCTACATGTAAAATTTCAAGATTATCTATTGTGGGAAAGGAATGACCGTTTTCTAGATAATGAGTGGCAAAAGTAGAATTTTGTTTATTTTTCCTGAAACTCATTTTATGTTCGTTGAACCTCGTCTTGAAGGAACGTCCTGTTTGTCCTATATATTTATTACTGCACGTAGGACAAGATAACTCATAAACTCCTGATTTGTGTATGTTTGGAATAGGGTCCTTTGCGTTAAATAATACCGATGATAATTTGTTTTGCGTTTTGAAGGCAATATTGACATCTGATTTTGTAAAACTATTGGCCACTTTTTGACTTATGCTACCAAAGTACGACAGAGACATGATTTTTTTATTTTCTTCGGTTTTTATGATGGGATAAATTTGGCTCATAGCTATTTTAGATAGTTTCTGTCGAATTAGATTATCTTCTGTCGTACTTTGGTGAGCCTGCTACATGGTGGTACCTCAGTGCACGGAAAAATCTCCTTCAATATGGTTGATGTCATTCCATAGATATCTCTGGTTTGCTTAGATTTTGTCTGTCTTAGAGCTTTCCTGAGTTCTGTTATTGTGCTTTCATGAAGGTAGATAGACTGAACACTTTTAATCTTAGTTTTACGCAAGAGATTGATTGGATTTTCTTGTACTTTACATCTTTTTGAAATACTAGCTCCAATGTTGGTAAAGTATTTATTCAATTCATCTGGTATAAGATTTGTCTCATCCGTATGCACTTGATTTTTATATTCCCTATTTATCAATTTCCATATAATATTAGTTTTGTTTTCTGAATTTCTTTTCTTATGTAAATTATAGTTTCTTTTCAGCTCTCTTAATTTCTCGGCATATTTCTTTTTGTGAATATTATATGCTGATCTGGATAAATCAACTTTCCTAACCTTCATTATAGATTCCAGGGCTTTCAATTCATTTTTCATTTAAAGAATGTTTTTGTGCTTATATCTCGCTTTCACCTTGTTCGTATTAACTTTACTTAGGCAAATATAAATTTATTTCAGAACATATTTACCATTTTTAGTGAAGTTTCCACCTAGCATGAATTTGAATTTATCAAATTTCTGTTAGGAAACCTGATTAAGATTAAAATTTCTGTTTTTAAGAATTTCACACTTTTCAACTTTTGTTTGTGTAGACCTTTTGTTCGAATTTTGTAGATTACTGCTTTGGAAACTCACCTTATCTATAACCATATGTACATAGAAGCGCTAAATTTAAAAAATGATGCAAAAAATACCACCATCATATATAATATCAGACGGACATCTATCTGTGAGTGAGATAGATTTTTGCAAGCCGAGACTAGTTGTGTTGTTGTGAGCGAACCTTGGTCGATAGGTGGAATTCAGAATGCATGTTGGTCTACAGTTCCCGGTGTAGAGTGACTAACTATTTCCGCTAGAATATCAGATGGCTGATTTAGTTCAAAGTATATTAAATTAACCAGGATCGGAGTTTGCCTGCGATATCATGAGTTATAAGAGACCAGCACGTCAGATGAGGACTGGATTCGAATTATGTTGCGCAGTTACCAACGAGTGAGAGCAAGCTCTTCGTGATGTGTCTAATCCGCTACAGGGTGTATTTTATGTTTTGTCCTTTTCTAACTCGAGGTAACTAATCAAACAATAAGTTATATATAATAAATAAATAGCAATCGCCTGAATGAAAGTAGTGAAATACTCAATTGAAAAACGGCCGTTGGCTCTATTTTTTTTCCTCTTTCATCCTATACCCTACAAACTGCGATTTGTTCGTAAATAAAATGTTACACTAGTGCATTTGGTCCTACATCACATGCTAGTATTAAAATGATAGTCATAAAATGCTTCCTGGTTCCTGAGATGTTGATCTGATGGAAATGAGATTCCTCAAATGTTTCTGAAGATGAAAGGTTAACTTGGTTGAAAGCGTCGCGAAGCTCAATTTTAGAGAAAAAGATGGTTCTATGATGTGATACATTCGAACAGAGCTTTTATCACAAAAAATTCAGTAGATGGCTGTCAGTGGGATGTCAGTGTCTGTTACATCACAACCTAAAAACTTTTCTTCTCGAGAACACATTCAATTAGATATCACTTTTTTCTGAAAAACGTTTGAAAAACTTTATTTTTCAATTCAAGATTAAATCAGATCAGCATTAAGGAGTCATTAATTGAAGTCCCTGCATAGCTCCGCTACTGGTAGAAATTGGTATTTTGTTTATCACCAAACAATTTGGCTTATTCTAAAATTGTTGCGTACTGATTGTAGGATTTCGACAAAATTATCGCAAAATTACAAGTTTTTGGGTGTCATAATGAATGGACTCTAACTTTTCACGACTGCAATTTAGGAGATAGACTGTGTTTTTTCCCATGATTGGCTTACCATCAGAGATGTTGGATTAAACTTGGTTAAATAAATATTTAAGTCTTTGATTGATTCAGTCTTTACAGACAGTATTGTAATTTCCACAAAAATGTTTATAATATTAGGAGTACAAATAAGTTTCCGCCGTTTTTTAACACAAATTAAATATTTATTATAGAAGAAAGCTTGCTGAGTGACTTCTAACGTTAGAACAAGTTCTTTTTGTGTTTGAGATGAATCTTCCTCCAATAATTCCTCCAATTCTGCATCCTCGTAAATTTTTGGCCTTCCACTGCGATCTTTGTCTTCTACGTCGAAATCACCGTTTTTAAACTTTTGAAACCACTCTCGACACGTTCTCTCACTCAAAGCACCCTCACCATATGCTTCTACAAGCAATTGATGCGCCTCAGCAGCAGATTTCTTTAAATTAAAGAAGTAAACTAATATTTCCCGCAAATGACGCTTACTTGGCTCAAATTTTGACATTTTCAACTTATAAAAATTATTTTTTGCCAATATAAAATCAATGATATTAATAGGTTATGTTGTTCTTGAATGTCCAAACTATTTTTTAAGCGGGTTATCATCTGCGAAAGCTAATCGAAACTCCGTGCCGCGCCATCTACAATAAAACGGCGGAAACTTATTTGTACTCCTAATTGTACTTACATAGAAAACAATAGGGATCGAACAAATGAAGAAAATAAATCTGGAGCCTACGAGTTGACTTGCAATAATTCCCCTTTAGTATACACTGTACAGACAGGTAGATCATTCAAGAAAAAATCCAAGAACACCAAAGAAGTTACATATCAGATTCCGTACATTCGACATATGCTGATCATCTTAAGGAATTCAGGCATAATTTCAACAATAACTATGAAATTATCCACGTCGAAAGCAAAAGTTCTAGATTAACACTTTTTGAATTTCTACAACTCCCCATTACTGAATATCTTTCCTTAATGGCATTTTTAGCGGCAAACTCCAATAAACATTCTAAGATTTTATGACTTTTTCTTCCATTATTTTGTCACTCAACTGTATTTCGCTGGACATCATCAGCCAGTAGAATGTATATACCCAAAGAAGCCACATCGTGGTGAAACAATTCTTGTATTATAAACATTGGAAATTAAAACATTGCCTCATATATATTTTTTGAATATTCATGTCGTACAAATAAAGGGTACGCAACCCATAATACAAGTTAGGGAGTTAAAGGTTGTCTATAATTCTCCAACAAACCGATAAAAGGTATAACTCTTGGAAAACTAATTACGTTATACCCATAAGGAAGAGGGTTTTGTCCCTGTTTTTATTGCCAAATCTTTTCTTATCGGCAAATGACTCAATTCTAAGAACTATTCATGAAATGAATGTATAATAATAAGATGAAAATGAAAGTGCCAATATTTTTAAAGGGAAATAAAAACAGTCAATAACTTTGAAGCGGCAGAATTCAGAGAATAGAACAATGAGTGTAAATGGTTCGTGACATGTCTATATAAAATTCTATCCATATTTCAACTATTCAATCATTTTCTGAAATATACAAAATTAAATCCGGACACCCTGTATCAGCATGTAACCTAGATCATTTGAAATCGATTATACGCGGAAATAATCTCGTATTGTTTACATTTTTTTAGAGCATTAATTATGAATTCCTCAACAATTCAATCTCTGGGGAGAAAAAATTCTCAATGTTATCAAACAATGGCACCAGCTGAGAGACCTGAAGATTTCAAGACACCAAATGTTTGTACTCTAAAACGTTCTGTTCACTTGGTGAAATGTTCAAAGTAATTGAAAAAAATACATGTGAGTAAGTTACTTAGATATTTGAAGGCAGTCGTTGATTATAACCAAACACACTGCTCAAATTTTGATGTGGACATTCGAGAGATAACTGACTTTTTGCACTTCAATCAAATTTTCAGGATTACTGTACATACCGTTTGAACAGGGGAATGTCTGCGTATTTCACGCATACAAAATATTGTCCCCATGACTGAATGGCTGAATTACAAAAAACTAATTTCTTTTAGGTGTATATTTTTTTTGTGTATGTGCGATTAATGTCTCCAGGTTTCATAAAGTATAGTGAGTAGAAAGTGGAATTGCTATCATATTAGTTGAAGTGCTGTATTCACTCATGGGGGTAGGAGAGCAAGAGCTGCAACCGTTGCACAAAACCGGCTAATACGGTTTACTGCACGGCGACATCCCTTCTTCACAGTATCCTGGATTAATAGCAATTTGAGGGCAAGATCCTCCAAACACTCGCGATTGAGTAGGGTGCAGTGGGCTATAAGATATAAGATATGTACGATATCGTTGGACTCTTGAACATGAGAACTGAAACACTGTCTATTCACGGATGAATCCAGATTGTGTCAGTATCAGTCTGATAGACGAATGGTAGTGTAACAAGAACATTTCATTACGTCAACAACTATTTCCAGTGGCGCCTCAGTGTTCGTTTGCGAAGCCATTTGTTTTATTGGATTCACAGATCTTATGACGCAACCATGACAGAGATAAGGTATCGTGGTTTGAATATAGCACCAATTATTAGTCCTTTTGAGGCAGCCATTGGCAAGAATTTTAGGATAATACACTATAATGCTCGTACACACCGAGCAAGATATATCAACGACCGCATGGAAATGCATGGTATTAACCGAATGAATTGGCCCGCTGTCTCTCCAGACCAAAATTGTATCGAACATGTCTGGTCTGCAATGTCAGAGCAATTATAGCACTTACCTCACCCACTCGGTAATGCTGTGACAGATATTTGTCAAAATATTCCTCGAGCTTTCATTGATTACCTCATTGACACAATGCTGAATAGAGAAAGAGTACTACGAAGAGCTAGATGAGGTTCCTCCCAATATTTAACCGTGATTTCAACAGAAGAAACCTCTTTTGTAGTCACCACCAGTCTCTACTATGTTGCCGCTCTAAAGCATTCCTACTAACTGTTGCCATTTCAGGCAGGTTAACCGTACCTAACTTAATAAATCAGTACAAATACAAAATCGTTATTTTATTTCCCTTTATATACTATTATATGTACACAAAATTTTTGAGCAGTGAATTACATAGTTATTCACTGTATCCAGTAACAAAGAAATATTTGTGGTTTTCTCGAAAATGATATTTGCTGAATAATACAAAATTATCTGAAAAAATATTCAGTAAGGTTTTTAAAACACAGATATCGTCAAGGCATGGATGTTCAGCCACATTCTGAGCTTGAGCATCAGTATTTTCAGGTGTGCTCACTGGACGCGTAACGTGAACGAATGGTTTGTCAAAAAAAGATCCAGTTGCATCAACTTGCTTCACAAGTTGAACCACAAATTGTCGGGAGGGCATTTCATTTCTATTGAATTTTCCACGTAAATTTCTAACAGTTTGGATAGAAGATTCACCCCTTTGTAACTGAGTATTTAATAGGTCTCAGTTTTGTTCAAACGTGAATCGACCCATTCCGTTAATGTCAAATATTAACCCTTAATCACTGCACAAAATTTTTGTAGCACAAGTGATACAGATGGCTCATCTTTTTCTTTTTGAAATGCCAAGGCCAAGCTGAGGCCCTGATGGATGAGGCTTAACAATTTTAAATATTTGAACGGTATCTCATCTGTTGCCCATGCTGGTTACTACATTTGGTTGACATAACTCCTTGGCCAAGATTTTTAGGAAATCTGTTCAGGGTAATTCCTTTCCAGCTGGTGGAAACTGATATAGCACTCCCGAAACATTTGAAGTCATATGGAATAGTGCTATTAGCCATCTATGAGTCCTTTTTGATGTACTGTAGTTTGCGCATTTTTGGTCCAATGCGTCTACACTAGCTTTAGTACTCTTGTAAAATAAAATTATATTCAGCTTATTACTTGAAAAAAACATGAAAAATATTATATCTGTAGCGAAACCAAATAGTGAGCTACTCCCTCCTGAGCGGTTAAATTCTGACGGTAAAAAAGATTTATTTTTCCTCACAGTACCAATCAATGCCAAGTTTTCTTTACTCAAGTAATTGACAAACTCTAGAGAGGTGTACCAATTGTCAGTTGTTACATTTATATTAGAGCCTTTCACAGGCTCAACTTATCTGAGAACAATTTGTGTCGGTTCTTCTTTTTTTCCAAACCATTCTTATATATTGTCTGTTTTCGCAGTAAATTTCGGAGTTGATCATATAGTTTTTGAATCTGCCAAAACGTGTGCCTTGATACCATATTTAACAAGCTTACTTGGCATGAATATTTGAAATCGGTAGCGTCCCCTAAATGCGACTAACATCTCATCTACGGTCAACTGTAGATACAGTGAGTAACAACTTTTCGAATTGTAGACGAATTGATTATATAACTCAGAAATTGCAGCCAATTTATCTTCTTTTAGTCTTTTCCCTCTCGTTAGATCATCGTCAAATTGAATAGAGGATAACAAAAAAGAAAATCGCGTAAGTGACATAGTATATCTGAATATGTTTCTGCTAGCTCCTTCAGTGGCTCATTAATATCTGAGGTCTTCATGACCTGATTTGAAAGTATCTGTGAAATAACGCAGACCTGTGAAAGCCTCTACTTCTTTTTTGTCGGTATGTGAATAAAAGAATTAGAAAACTGTCCTGTACAATTTCTCTTTCTTCTGAGTGTGCGAAATTTCTGCTCCACATTATCTATTTTGTAATTTATATATAATACAATTTGATTTTTCCTAGCAATGAAACTGAAAAATAAGTTTCCAGGCTTCTAGAACTATCGAAGGTGGGTTTGCTTTAGCTGCTCCTTTTAGCCCAGGCATTATAGTACTATCTCTGTGGTTTAACCTGATCTAGAAGATTGAAAGACAAATTTAACGGCCTCTGCTATAGCACAAGGACTATCTGTATGAATGTTTGAGGAAACCAAATAATTATATATTATGAATAAAATAACGTAAATAGAGGTCATTCTTGATAGAAGGTATATAAAATGAAATAAATATTTTAAAAAATTTTTAAACAATTTTAAAAAATTAGCCTTCTACATATTTAATTCCAAAAGATTATATTCAATGATTATAACTTCTGAAAATAAATTAAAATAATGTCGTATAAGTACCACTTATATCATGACATAAAATAAACATTCATTATAAGACATCCAAATGGTATAACAAAATCCAATAAATAAAAATTATTAACTAAAATCCTATAAATTAAACATTTTGAATAGACAAAATTTTGTTTCTGCTTATCAATCCTATGAAAACCAATATCTTTCAAGAATATCCAACATACTTATACGACATTATTTTAATTTATTTTCAGAAGTTATAATCATTGAATATAATCTTTTGGAATTAAATATGTAGAAGGCTAATTTTTTAAAATTGTTTAAAAATTTTTTAAAATATTTATATTATTTTATATACCTTCTATCAAGAATGACCTCTATTTACGTTATTTTATTCATAATATATAATTATTTGGTTTCCTCAAACATTCATACAGATAGTCCTTGTGCTATAGCAGAGGCCGTTAAATTTGTCTTTCAATCTTCTAGATCAGGTTAAACCACAGAGATATTTCTGTGTGTAGTGAATACCTATTTCAGGTTCTCATTTAAGTAGAACTTTTTCTTGAGAGCGAAAGGTGAGTTTGAATATATATTATTGATTGATGTTATATTTATTGAATATGAATATTTGAATACTGATGAGCAAAGTCGATTTTAAAACTTGTTTTTCAGTAATGTTTCGCATATCTTGAGTTTTTATATAAAGTACCTTGGTTAGATATCCAATAATATTGAATAGTCTAAGTAATATAGTTTTGTGATAAAATTCTTAAGATTATGTTGGATATTCTTGAAAGATATTGGTTTTCATAGGATTGATAAGCGGAAACAAAATTTTGTCTATTCAAAATGTTTAATTTATAGGATTTTAGTTAATAATTTTTATTTATTGGATTTTGTTATACCATTTGGATGTCTTATAATGAATGTTTATTTTATGTCATGATATAAGTGGTACTTATACGGCATTATTTTAATTTATTTTCAGAAGTTATAATCATTGAATATAATCTTTTGGAATTAAATATGTAGAAGGCTAATTTTTTAAAATTGTTTAAAAATTTTTTTAAATATTTATATTATTTTATATACCTTCTATCAAGAATGACCTCTATTTACGTTATTATAGTACATATGTTTTTCTTTGTTGTTTTACCTCTTTTTGATGCATTTCTCGACCATTTAATCTTGTATTTACAATAAAAATCCTGTTTTACATCATTTTTTCCAACATCATTAGCCTCCCACTCTTTACTTTCAACTTTACTTCCTTCAGAATCTTCTCCATCATTGGCCAACCATTCAAATTCACCGTCAGTTTCATGTTCGCTAATTTCTTCATGATAAATCTCCTCAGTATCACTCATACCACCTTCATTTATGATAGTTTCAGTGGCTGCTATTCTATCCTAAACTTCAATTGAATTGCCCTTTCCATCGGAATTGTTAGTCGGATTGTAATCTTCCCAAAATTCTTCCACAATTTCTAAGATCTCAGCTTCAGTGAGTGGCCTATTCATACTTCTAGAAAAAAAATAATAAAATAAAACACGATATCAAAATGAATTTAAAACGATACACGAATTTATTGGAATAGGAAAAATACCTTATATTTCATATAGAAGTAACGTTCGCACTGCGCACGGGTTAATTTGACCCATGTACTCCAATTCAACCCTACACGAAGTAGCAAACGACTAACACGTTATATGAAAGATCAACAGGCAATCAGAGAATACTGAAAGATCCACCCCACTCCTCATACGCGAAATTGAAAATTTCCGCTCGTATAATGTCGCTCCAGGACTCGATGGCAAACCGAACGAACTGCTTAAATATGGAGGGAAACGATACTAGAAAATATCCATTTTCTCTTTAAGAAGATTTCGGATAAAAACAGTGTACTAGAAAAATTGAAAACAAGTGTTACAATACCAACATATAAGAAGGAAAACAAGAAGGATCCTAGTAATTACCATACCATCATCTTGCTGAAGACAACACTCAACATGCCAACCATGGTTTCTGTTAATAAGATTAATGAAGAATATGCTGTTAGTGAAGAGCAACAAGGCTTTCGAAAAAACAGGTCAACAATTGATACAATCTTCATAGTAAGACAAATCGCAGAAAATTATTGAATTCAACAAACCTGTTTCTTAGACCTAACTAAGGACTTTGATTGTGTCAAATTGAAGGATGTGTTAAAACTCCTAAAAAAGGAAAAACTACCCAGTAGAATAGTGGAGATCATTAAGGCGTTAATTCAAACAAAAAAACGAAAATAAAAATAGACAATTGACTAACATCAGAAATAAAAATAAGATCCGGAATACGTCTCTATTTTTCACCATAATAATGGATTAAATTGTTCAAGAAGTGAAAAATGCAGGACAGGGGTATAGGCTTGCAACTGAATATATAAAAATAGTGTGTTATGCAGATGACGCCATTTCGACCTCGGACAACGAAGACTACCTACAGCGCATGGCACATGCATTTAAATTAGCAGCAGAAAAGTACAACATGAAGATACCAACGTCTGAAACAAAATCATTAGTTGTAGCAAGAGAACCCAGAAGACGTAAAACTGTAATAAACAATGAAATAATCGAACAAGTGTCAAAGTTCGAGTATCTTGGGGTAGAAATATTTAGTTACAAATAGCGACGGTGCGAAAACAAGCTAAAAAAGCAGTTTATATATCGGGGTGCCTACAGGATGTTATCTGGAGAAACAAAGATCTGTGACTGGACGGAAAAGTGAGCACATATAAATTATATGTGAGGCCGATTATGACATATGCCATCGAAACGAGAGTCGATACAACAACAGAAATGAAGATGTTGAGATCGATAACTGGAAAAACATTGTTTGACAGAATACCAAATGACCGAATAAGACACCTCTGTAATAATCAGGATATTGTACGATGGGAAAGACAGAGAAGACGGGAGTGGAACCAGCATGTTAGCAAAATGAACCCTGAGACAGTAGCACGAATGGCGAGGGATTTGAAACCAATGGGCAGAAGACCACCAGGACGTCCCATCAAAAGATGGCGAGACAGCTGGCAACCTATATCACAAATACACCTAAAGAACTAAGAAATATAGAGATCGATAAGAAACAGGCCTAAGGACTAATATAAGAAGAAGAAGATGTCGCCTGGATCAAAATTACCTGCCGGTAGCGATTAAGGGTTAAACTAACTTTCTTTCAAAACACGAATGGGAGAAGTATTGCTCGTAATAACCACTACTTCAAAATGCAAATTCTAGATTGCCCATCCTTCTTTATCAAAACTAGGCAGAAAAGCAGTGCTTTATGCTAAATCCTGATTTAATCAGTTCATGTATTACTTCTTGAAGGAGGGAGATGAAACCGAGAAAAGTAATAAATGCAATCCAAACCGAATAAAAGTATCTCCATATGAAGGTCTACCGGACATAAAAACTTTTTACGGGTATACACACCCAACATTTTACTACCGATCTGTTACCAAAGCCGTAGTCGCCACATAAACGCCAATCTCTTTGGGGTGTTCATTGAGACCATCTCTCGCACCCATTCATAAACTGCGACGTTGTTAACGAATCCCAGGCGATAAACTACACGTTTTATTCAATTAAATGTGGAACTGAGGGCTTTCTGATACGGTGAACACGTGAGTCCGCATGTAACGTCCCGTGGTCGAGTGAGGCATCGTCCGACGATCTTACGAGATACAAATTACAAATAAAATTCTCACGTGCTTACGATCCATAAATCAAACCATTTTTCAATTATCCATAAAATCTAGTAATTTATGATGGGCATTTCAGCATTCCGACTGTGACCACAGAACGGAACATGTTTTATATGAAATTGCTCTTTTGCTGAGAAATCGCCTAATGGTTGCCGAGTCCTCTTTGACGCAGCGGCGTAGGAAGTGGAAGAAAGGAAGTTTCAAGTGCTTTAGAAAAATGTCTCCACCAGATCATAAAAAATACTGATTCAATACTGATGGCTGTAGTGATCGACATCTATAGAGGTGGGAAAGTAATTTCGTCTTATTTCGACAGAGGATTTAATTGGTATTTTTTCGAACCCAACTTCACACTTAAGACGCATAATCATTATATGTTTTGAGAGCTGATATAGCAAGGCTGTGTAAAAAGTTCAATTATTTCTACGCAGTAGGTTTTGGTTGGTGCCCTTTCAAATATGGCACGCAATAAGCCGCATTTTCGTCGAATTTTTCTTTTTTACTATAGAAAAGGTAAAAATGCTGTTCAAGCCAGAACAAAATTAACCGATGTGTATGGAGAAGATGTGTTGACAGTGTACGCCAGTTGCAGAACTGGTTTGCAAATTTTCGATCCGGCAATTTTGATGTCGAAGATGCATCACTTTGGGGCAGTTCGGTTGAAGCTGATAAAGTGCCTTTAGTTGATTACTTGATACAAATCGGCGAATAAAACACGTGAGATCGCTGAGAGGTAAATTTATCGAATTCAATTGTTTAAGACCTCTTGAAAGGCCTGGGCTCGATATTTGTTTTCCCATGTTTTCACGGAAAGACATTTCTGTCGTCGCGCTGACGACTGTGACTCGCTTCTGAAACATCACAAAATTGGTCCATTTTTGAAGCACATCATTACTGAGGACAAAAAATGGGTGGTATATAATAATGTCAACCGCAAGAGATCATGAAGCAAAAAAGATGAACCTGCTCAAAGCATTTCTAAAGCTAATATCCATCAAAAAAATATGATGCTGTCTTTTTGGTGGAATTTTTTCTTAAGGTTTCAACGGATAACACAACAATTAATTCGGAAGTCTACTGTAATCAGCTGGACAAACTGAATCCTACACTTCAACAGAAAAGGGCAGAATTAACCAACAGAAAAGGTGTAGTTTTCCACTAAGATAATGGGAGACCTCATACAAGTTTGGTCACTCTCCAAGCTTTTACAACTTGAATGGTATTATTATTATTATTATCCTGATACTCCTAGATGTTCTGTGAAGATCCATGAGAGGCTTTTTCAGCTGGTGCGAGTTAGGAGTTCAGTTGTGTTCTGTGTAGGCTTTGTTACTGCGATCTTGCGTCACTTTAGATCACAGCACTGTTAATTTTTGACCCAACAGTGAAATGGTGGCAGACACCCGTCCAAATAGAAAATTTCTTTTCTACCTGAATAGGATTGGAACCCGGACCTCCCGGTCATGAGTCCGATGCTCTCCCGCTGAGCTATCCACACACTACCACACTCACCATATTCTCCAGATCTGAAGCCCTTGAATTATTATTTGTTCTGGTCACTGCAAAATTTTTTAGAGGGTTAAACCTTTATTTCAAATGAAGAGGTCAAAAAACACCTGGATCAGTTTTTTGGCAGCAGAGACTAAAAATTTTATAGGCATGGAACCATGCTACTATCATTAAGACGGCAAAACGTGCTTGCCCAGAATGACCAATATATAATTTAATGAAATATTTATTCATTTTCCGAAAAGAAAGGAATTACTTTCCGAAGAACCCAAACCCAAACCAGGATTAATGGCCAGAAAGGTCCCAATGCGCATTTGATGGGACTAAATAGGTATTCATTTATTTTTTATGTATTTATTAGAGGAAGGAAAACACACAGGCTGAATTCCATAAAAAGTATTCACAAATACACTATAAAAGTGTTAACCTAAACCATAACATAATATCACATAAAAAACCATTCAACCGATTGAAATTCACAAATATAACAAACCTCCCATTAGTGTTATTTTAATTTTTACCAAACTATCAGCGAACAATTCAAACTCAATTTCAACTAGGCAATTATCACCGAAGTCATAGCCCTACTATAAACATACAATTTATGCCGCTGTTTGTCCTGAATGGAATGACAAAAAGACTTATATGCCTTAGGTGTCTATGAGGAGCATAAAAGTTAATCCTTTCGAGTATATCACAGCTCAATTTGTTGGTGACAATTTTATGCACAAAAAGTATGGCATTTATTTTCCGTTCATCCTCTAGGCTAATGAAATTAAAATGTTTGGGCCTTAGTTTATAGTTATCTGGATCCTTAGGCTTTAAATTGGAGTAACATTTGAAACTTAGAAATTTCAGAAATTTATTTTCAACTGATTCAATCCTAGTTATATATGTTACGTAAAATGGATGCCACACAATTGATACAAAATAATGAGTTGTTTCCATATGATCAAACACTAAATTCGTGTCTCTACTGTCAACAACTGGGCAGTTTGAAATAGCGATTGACCAGAAAGGGCCAGAATTGACCAACAAAAGAGGTGTTGTGTTCTGTCAGGAGAACTTTAGGCCACACACGTCTGTAGTGACCAGAAGTTCCTGGACTTGGTTAGGACGTTTTAATGGATCCACGATATAGCCCGGACCTGGCAGCAAACGATCACCATCTTTTTCTCGCAATGCAAAACTTCCTGAGTGATAAGAAATTGGCATCAAGTGAAGATTGTGAAAATCAATTATAAGAGTTAATCGCTAATAAGGACCAATACTTTTATGAGAAAGTCATTATGAAGCTACCTTGAAAATGGCAGCAAATTATAGAACAAAACGGTGTATATTTACCCCAAAACGGACAATCAGCAACATGTTAAATATAGTTTTGAAGTTCACGCTAAACTAAAAGATATTTTTTCCCAACCTATTATACTGACGACAGCTTTTATATGGTGGTACCAGACAAGCTATAAACATTCTGTCAAGAAAGTACCGGGAATTATCGATTTAAATCTCGCGGGGCAATGAGGCAGGTAAAATTTTTTTTTCTAGGTTGGTATCACTGTCCTTAATTACTATGCCAAGCTTGAGCGGGATCTGTCAACTAGTGTGTTTGCAACAGCTGATTAAGTCAGTCGATGTCAGAGTGCGTGCCGATTTTTACTATAGGTGATTACGTTGAGCAAAGAATTTGTTTAAAGTTTTGTGTTGCAAATGAATTTCCGTGTGCCGATGCATTGAAAATGTTGCAAAAGGCCTTTGGTGATAATGCTCTATCGAAAACTCGTGCATATCAGTGGTACAGAGCCTTCAAGGACGGTCGTGAAGTAGTCGACCATCGACGGCTTCGATCGAAGATAACGTCGATAAAATTAAGGAAAGGGTGCTGGAAAACCGTCGTACCAGCTTGAAAGAGATAGCACATGATCTTAAGATATCCCACGAGTTCGCACGTAGGATTTTGATTGATATTTTGGGCATGAGAAAGGTGGCCGCACGACTCGTACCGAAAGACCTGAATTTTCTTCAAAAACGTCATCGCGAACAGGTTGTTTCAGACATGCTGGATCGCTGTAATTCCGATTCTACATTCATGGAACGCATTATAACTGGTGATGAGACCTGGGTCTACGAGTACGATATGCAAACAAGCCAGCAATCATCGGAATGGGTGGCAAAAAATGAGCCGAAACTGAAAAAACCACGCCAAAGTCGCTCGAAAATGAAAGAGATGCTCATTGTTTTCTTCGATATCCGTGGCGTGGTGCACTATGAATTCATTCCAGAGGGTCAGACGGTAAACAAGGAGTATTACCTAGGCGTTATGAAACGTTTGCGTGAGCGTATCCGTAAGAAACGGCCAAATTTGTGGGCGAACAACTCATGGATTTTGCATGACGATAACGCGCCTTCTCACCGAGCTACGATTGTGACTGACTTTCTCGCCAAAAACTCAACAAACGTGCTTCAGCAACCACCGTATTCGCCGGATTTGGCTCCCTGCGACTTTTTCCTCTTCCCAAAACTAAAATTGCCCCTTCGTGGCACCCGTTTTGAGTCGATTGAAGCCATAAAACAAAATTCGGCGCGAGAGCTAAAGTCCATCCCGGAAAGCGCCTATAAAAAATGTTTTGATAATTGGAAGTGCCGTTGGCATAGATGTATTGGAGCAAATGGAGCCTATTTTGAAGGCGAACCAATAAATTTTGACGATTAAATGTAAAAATGTTGTTTTAATAGAAAATTCCCGGTACTTTCTTGACAGAGTAGTATGTTAATTTGGCAAGAGATTGAATTGAAAGAACTCTTTCAAACTCTAGGTAATTTGGGTGGATCTCCGGAAATTCTGTTTCACTTTATAGACGTATACAATTATCAACACATGTGAGCGGCAGGTAAGCAATTAAGAATCAAAAGAATACATAAAATGATGACCGTAATCGTCTAAATCCATCACCCAATATGAATTTGTTTCGATTGGATATTCGGGAATAACAAATTCCATCACCAAAATATGTTCCACTTAGATTTCAAACAGGTCTTTTCCTCTTTAAACAATATATAGCACAGGAAAAGAATCCGAAATTTCAGCCTATATTCTCTTCAGTTGGAAGTGATTTGGATGCTAAATAAAAAAAACCAGTAAAATATATCTACATACCTTCCTTCAATACTACACATAAGAGCTGCATAAATTCTCCAAAAACTCTACATATTTAGTCTGAAAAATCTCTTAAAAACATTTCTAAATTGAATTGAATAAAAGGCCCTAGAAGCAATGTTTCACATTGTAGACATATAAAATTATCAATACATGTGAATAGAGGATAGTTTACTTTTGATTCCTCATTGGTTAGCAGGCGCTTACATGTGTTGATAATTCTATATGCCTATAAAGAACTACAAAGAAACGATCATTTATTTCGAGTTACCCTCTGACATTCTGTCTTTCATATTAAATTTCGAGCTTCAATATCATATTAATGAAGGAATGTTCAATAATAATAATATTCATTGATCCAGTTTGACACAGCACAGTGTATAGAGAAAGTCATAAAATAATGCATTAGTGCATAATAGTAAAGAAAAAATGAGTATATCAATGAATGGAATTGTCATTCAGATATTCACGAACACTATAATTACATTTTCCTAACAGAAAAAACTTTATTCTCTCACAATATCCAGATATTTAGATTCCAAACGTATACAGGAAGTTTCAAGTATCTTACTCTTTCGGTTCAAAAGTTAAAGTGTTTACGAATGAACCGAAACGAACCGAAAAGAATTACTTCTGACCTCAGATTCTTCATCAGTAATTCCAACCCTGAGACCATTTTGAACTCAAAATTCAATAATTTCAGACAACTGGGCAAAACGATAGCACTCCGAAAAATGCGAAAAAGTAAACGTTGGTTTGACTTGCTGCAGTATCTATATAAAAGACAATTTTCAATTCGGCTTCGTTTACACAAAAATTGCTATAGCATGAAGAAAGTGAGTACTCAAGAAATCATGGTATGGCGAAACAACTGTTGTGTATTAAATAAAGGTTAGGAAAAGTTTAAAGTACTGTAACTTATAGATTTCAAGATGGATTTCCGTCGAGTAAAAACCGAAACAAGCAATGAATAGTTACAAATGGCAATTTGTTAGTGTCTTTAAACTTCTGACACCAAGACAGTGATATCAAAATTTTTTATATATAACTTGAAATAAGTTCCTAAAAGAATCTTATAGATGATTTTGAATATGTAAAAATCTGACACCTGCATAAATTAGATACTCAAGTGTACGCCGCATTCCTTTAGTATGTGGCCTGTTGAAAACGCCTTCTAGAACACCATCGAAACGTTATACCGGTACTAATCTCAGTTACTTATACATCGATTTTATTCTTGTAATGAACTCATTTCCTTGCAACAATACACTACAATTTCCACATATTAAAAAGATATCGAAACATAAATGAAATGTTATCTTCGGCAATAAAACTCCTCCACGTTACTTAAACTCCCATCGAAGTCGCCTCTCCAAAAGCTAGTTTCCCCAGGCACCACCTATGAATCTAATCTAATCTTCAGGCATTACCTTCCATCCTCTTATAAATCATCGAAAAAAATAATGGAGTAAATGTAACGACCACGTAGGCCGCACCGATCGTCTTCTTTTTTTGCGCGGTCCTTCCAACGCGAAATAAAACTGGCCTCAAACAGAAAAAAGGGGTTTCGCCAAATAAGCTCCGACCTCGTACATGACCCGTTTAGCCGCCGTGATTCATAATTCCATATCGAGCAGCAATAGGAGGCTGCGCCGAGAAAACGGTGCATTTGTTTTCTCGTAGTGACATTGAGAATGCCATTTCTGGGTGACATGTGATCAATTGTTCTTTTATCTGGCGGCCTTCAAGAACGATCGGTGGTCGATTGATAGGCCTGGGCGTGCAGTGGTGCATGATGAGCGTAGTGAGACTTGGCTATCTCACGATTTTAATTTTCGAACGCCGCAATTATGCCTCATTCGAAGGACTCGCCTCCTTTGCCTTTTCGCCTGTTGAATTTTCTGTCTCAACTGTTTACGAACCTCTGATTCGAAGTTCAATTTCTTTCGATATGTCCGCCCATTTAGCTTATTCTTACCGAAAATTAATGGAATAGGGTGTTTTGAAATTGAGTCTTTTTTCAATAGGTAGTATCACTCAATGTAACTTTTTCAGTAGATTTCCAGAAGCTACTGGTCATCTCCCAATCCCTGGATCGGGGAACCCAATCGCGTTTCGCCCTGGTTACTATTCAAATTGTCCCATTAGTGTGGCATTCTGTGATAGAAACCACAGCCAAAGTATCTCTTTTCCAGTGATGAAATTACCAAGATCGGATTGGACTTCGATTTGACAATCCCGGACTATCCAAAAGGCTAAGCCATTGCCTAAGCCGCAAGCCTGGGAGGCGAAAGATGTTGAGTATCTTGGTTTTTATGCGATTATGTAGATATCGTTTCAGAGTAAATTTTATGTGTGTTAATATCTTCATTCTCTTATACCTGGAAAAAAATCTGTTAACACCGACGTATATTTGCTTGACGATAACCCTATCTGCATCATAGAGCCTTTCGTTAAAAAAGCTACTACGGTGTAAACTCCAAACAAACACACGTCCTGTCGAGTAAACACCAATAATGCCACTTACGGGATATTTTATCTTTCTTTCTATGAGTATTGGGAATATAATATATTCCTTTCATATTAAGGCAGAGGCGTATTCAGAAGTGATTAAAGTAGAAAAATATAATAAATCCACTAAATAACGCTCAAATAGGGTTATAAGTTATAAAGAGTATGCCAAATACATACACAGAGTCTCTAAGATATTAATAATACACTAACGCCATCTAGAGTATGCAAAATACATACATGACATATCTTTGCGTGTTAATTCAAGTAAAGAAATGTATTCTCGATATTTTCACGTTAAGAACGTAAATAAACTTTCCTCGTGCTCAAATGAGACCATAAGTTGACTCGCAAAGGTATGTCTTGTATGTATTTTGCATATTCTAGATAGCGCTAGTGTATAATTAATATCTGGGAGTCTCTGTGTATAGCGAATATATATACTTGAGAGATTTGGAGTCACTAGCAAACATTGCACTGACGAAAACTAATCAGTTTGAAACGTGCGCATATTTGCAATTTGCCTCTGTGATCTACGAAACCTTGTCGAGTTTGTCTGAGTATAGAATTGTTAAACAGTTACACTGTCTCGATTTCTAGAACTTTCTATAACCATAGCTCATACTCCTTATTAATGATAGTTTATGCAAGTTAAGTGTTTAGTTGAATTCTGGTTAGGCTTTGTTACTGTGTCCTTACGCCACCTTAGGTACAACACTGTCAATTTTTGACCCAACCATGAAATGATGGCTAAACCGTCTGAAGAGAAAATTCATCTGCCTGGACCTGAGACGTTTCAGTTCTCAGTTCATTACTCTACCCACTGAGCTATCGATACTCAGGCGCTCATATATTTTATTATATTCACTTGTATAATAATTTGGCTGGTAATGATGAAGAAATCACAAATTTCTCAATCAAGTTTGACTTTATTTATCAATACAGTCTTCTGCAGAATCGATGCAATGATTCCTGCGATGCCTTTTTGAAGAACGATCTGAAATATGCCCCAAAATTCGATTTGTTCCAGCAGTCACCTCCTCATTTAAGCCCACTTTCTGAAATTCTGTTCGTTTTCGTAGAAATCTTAATCCGACTATAGTCACCCCAAATGGAGTTAGACAATAGTCAGTTGCATGCATACCTCTCCCAATAAAGACAACACACTTCGCGGCAGTCTGTACGTAGGTTTCAGTTTATAACTATTCTTTTAATTTTCTCAAATTCAACCTGATGAACCAAATTTCGCAACCAAAATGCCTTATTAATTATTTTCTGGTTTTTTTACACTTGTAATTGAGGGTAGTGAGTGAGTTAAGTGATTTCACTGAACCCAAGTGAACAACGAACGATAAAAACTCCTAGCAATATTTCTCTGAATTTTGGTGGAACAACCGAAAACAGTATAATTTACTGTGTAAAATATAGACAGTAAATAAATGATTTCTGGTCTATATTAGCTTTCTATTTCCCTCGAAGTATGCTTATCCCAGAATTTGCATACTAATTGATTTAAGGTTCAGTTACTAGTGAAATTCGAACAGATTTACCGGGGAATTCTACAACTGTATTGTATGAAATAATTTGGACCCAATCGAATTTATCAAGTTAAGGAATACTTAGCAGATATAGTTATCAGTGAGTCAAGTCATATAAAGTTCCGTATTCCTAAAAAAGTTGCTCTTAGTGTGAATGTACCTACATAAATCCCAAAATTCTCGTATGTATTCCTATTGCAATCAGGTAAGCTTTTACGACATAGTCCCCAAGTTAACATCCTCGGTGAGACACCAAAAAACAAGTTTTACAATTTATTTTACGAGGGTAATGAACTGGCAAACAAGCTTCAATAGAACAAATCGATTCCGCCAAATCCAACAACAGAACAGTTAGAACTAGCGACTGCGGCATGTGTTGATTCAAGATTTTAAAGAGTTCTAGCAAATTCGCCATTACGACTAAGTTTTCGTTTACGACAAGGAACGTATAAATTAAAGCTCTTTTGAGAGGTGTTACTCAATTCATTATCCGGGAATGTATCGAACAAATTAATCCGCATCCTATAATTTGCAACGCGAAAAAAAATTGACTATGAATATTTATTTCGCCTCGTTTCTCTATAAATAACGAGAGATCGTGTGTTGTTCGCTGATATTTGGCAATCAATTTCAGCATTAATGGACAGGCGGGTCATTAAACTCTTTCTATTATTCAATATATGAGTATTCGTCATCTCATTCAAGTCTGAAGAGTCGATTCTGCATTCATTTCTGTCTCAATCAATGGTACTATTGGGTACAGCGATAGATCGAAGAGTTTCTGGCGCAACAGATTAACATGTTTCTATGTGATATTTTTATAAAGCATGTTCGCAACAGAAGGAAATAAACATTAGGTTGAACTTCCAAGGTTCCAAATTTTTCTTGTTATACTCAGTGACATTAGAAGTGTTACATCCAGAAAGAATAATTTCTTAAGGATATGTTTTGTCGATCTGCGATAGACTTACATAACGAATTGAACGATCATATTGACAAGAAATCTTATCACTAGGTCATCACAAAAAAATTGAAATATATTTGGGTATCTTGTAGAAAAGTAAACTTATAAACAAATCGATGGAATGAGTCGATTTCTGCTTGCAGCACTTTGTATCAAGCGCCTGAAACTTCGTGAATTAACTTTCAAAGTCTATGAAGGACGATGTAAAGTTGACAGTCTCCTTACACGTATGCTCGATGGAATTTGAATCCAGTGAGTACAGTAGCCACGGATAACATTTGCGCATATTGCTTGGAAGTTGGACGAGCAATATTGGGGCGTGCATTGTGTTGCTGAAAAATGATCATCTAGATAAGACAGTAATGTAAGACATCATCAACATAAGGCACATCTGTCACAATGACTCGGATAGGGAGAGGTGATCTGCTACCACAGGTTATAAATCCTCAAACCTATTCTTCAAGATTCCTGTATACGTGGCTCTCAACATCAAACTCTCTATCACTCTATAAAGCGACGTCTCACACTTCTGCGACCATCGAGCATACGTAGACAGAATCGCGCCTTATCACTGAAGACGTCATTATGCTATTTTGCCTCTCAATGCTACCGTTTTCTGCACCAGTTCAGTTATTAATGACAGTGTCCGTCGAATAAAGCAATAATCGTACACTGTATGAAAAAATTCAAAGCAATGGAAGAAATTGAATGCGGCGATATAGTGTACGCATAGTAAGACGTCTAGCTTCTTCTCTAAACCACTGGTTACAAATTTAAATCTTATTACTCAAAAGATCCTGTGGAACCAGTTGTTTGAAGGACCTATCTTGACTTGGGGTACGCCTCTATTAACCACTAAGTCCTCTGCCTTCTTCTATCCACACACGGCCCACACGTCATAATGTCACTGCCGCCAATGAATATGGCCAATCTCACGATGGGACAAAGCAACATCCCAATAGACTACGATTAAATCACTCTCGAAGTCACTAACACTGTGATAATTGGGACATTATTGAACTCCAGGTACTTTTTACGCTTTATACCAGTGGACGAAGATGCAATAACTTAAAATGTCTGTCTACAGCATGATTCGAATAAAATTTTTCGATTACTAAAAAAAGTTGAAGAAATTATTGCTTTTGTGTGTAACACTTCCAGTCACTTCCATCACTAAGTTCATCAAGAAATGTTTATCGTATAAGAATTGTGAATTTAGGGTCATACTTGGTAAAGGTTATGTGAATATTATAAATTAGACTCAAAGATATTTATATATTGTATATAAAATAAAATAGAAAGGCCTTTCTATTTTATTTTATATATAATATATAATTATATTTTGGCTTCAATAAATCTCATTATGCAGTGTCAATGAATTTAAGTAAGCCTTAAAAATAGCACACTGTTCTTTGATTCTGTTAGAGCATAGATAAATCTTGAATTATAAAGATGATCTATGTCTCGAAACATTATTCATTTACACGTGGTGAGTTGTTTGGTATAGGTTAGTTTTTTGATTTTG